>CM056999.1:166357870-167667794 GCA_029891345.1 Dryococelus australis | reverse complement strand
GAGACGAGGACGTGACGTCAGAGCTCCCTATCTCCGGGGAAATTATAAACGTATTTCCACGAGCGGTGAGCCCCAGGAAACAAAACACAAACGCTCCGGCGTTCGGCGGATGTCCTCGCTAGCGAGTCCCACGGCGCGACATTTTGTTCACTACACTGCTAGACCGCACACGTACGAGAGTGCGAATTGTATAGCTAGCTCACCGATGAGTAATAGCTTTTGTAGACAACAGCTCCCGTTTTTCGTCCTGCCTAGTTCGTCTCATGAATATTAACAATTCAGTGGTCCTTATAAATTAAATTTGTGCGCCATCAAGTATGCATCTAAATATTAGTTATTCACGGTAAACTGAGCCGTTCTTGAAGCCCCCTCATTTGTAATAATAATAAATAAATAAATTTAATTATAGCCTTATACGCTAACTTTCGAGTCCGGTGAAATATATACGCTGTGTCTATTACTTACACGATAATATTTATTTTAAAATGTGGCGTAAGGATAAAAAAAATGGCTGATAGGAAAAAAGTAACTAGGGCTTCAGAAGTGCTCACTTAACAGTGAACAGCCTATATTCAGTACAGCCAGTGAATCCGTTCTCATGTGGTAATCGTGCCGGGCGATGGCTCTGGTCTGCGGGTTTTCTAGGGATCTACCGTTTCCCCTGCCCTTGCAATCCAACGCTGTTCCATACTCGCCTCGCTTCACCCTCATCTGCTCCCAAGACCTCGATGTTAAGAATCGCCCAAATATCTTCACTCGCTCAGTAAGTTCGAGAACGTAGTGTAATCCGGGGGTGCCCGACAGTCTGCGAACTAACTAGCTACACAGAGGCGCAGCGGCCGCTTGTGTCGCGAGGTTCGTCCGCGCGCTTGCCAGCAAAATGGCGTCACCAGCCAGTAGCACGTCGGGACGTCGTTCGCGAACCAGCACCTGGCAGCCTTGTTGCCAGGAAGCAGCCCAGCCATTAGGAAAACGTATGCCGGCCAGACACAAAGCTGGAAACCCACACTTAAGATATGCTTTTCTTCTCATTTTGTATTCCTACGGCACATGTAAAAATTTACGAGGCAATTGACACAATGACTTTATTCATACGCCAATAAAGTATAAACATGAAATTATTATGAACATAAAATATGTGTTCCTAATATGCCAATAGGTATACTCTGATATTCTAATGCGTAAAGGACAAAAAATGCCAACTTGATATGCCACAAATGTAAATTTTACACTCGCAATACAGCGTCAAGGCTTAGAACTATTTTACTTAATTAGCTGCCAACCCAAAAGAGATCGTTATCTCCAGTATGGACGGTAGCATGTATGCAGTAAAGATACTGTGGATTTTTTTAAAAGGTTTCAAAAGTGCTCACCATACCCTGAAGTCCTCGAATTTTTCCATTATATGCTTCTTTATAAGAATAATCACGTTGGTGGGTGTGGGGAGTTGTTGAATGCACTGGTCCCCTAATGAACGCCCCGCCCGCGCGTACATCATCGATTTGCTTGCGTGTCGGAGTCTCGTGGCAAATTGTTGTCGCAACGTGACCTTGGCTTACGCCTTGGTGCGTCGCTTATCCCCTGGTTAAGAGGAATCTCCAGGAAACAATACTGCACACCTTCGAGGTCACATCCGGACATAAGGAACCACTGAGACGGCGGTGGAAAATAGCCGAGACGTGCCTCGTGCCTGTGCCACGTTTCCCTCAGAGTCTGAAGCGATGAATATGGCGTTTTCAGTGCAGCGATATGTTCTGGAAAGACCCGCAGCATTTTCGCTGTAGTTTATATCACATTTGGGATGCAAACTACTTTACGAAAAGGTGTACAGTATCGATAAGGTTCGTTGCTCCGGAACTTGCTACTTAGCTTCAAGTCTTGCGGTGCCCTACGCAAAAATTCGCGGTTTCTTCACACCGTTTGAAACAAACCTTTGAAAAAACACATGTATTACGTGTTTAGTCATTTCCTAAATATGCCTTGTATCACAAGCGGTTTATACCTCCGTTAAAATTAAAGTATCCTATTTTTAGTTAAATTGCAGTTTTACCTATTATAAATTTATAAATTGTTATACTTCATTTATAATGTATGTGAATAAAATGGTGAGAAAACATGTGTGTTGGTAGCGCTTAGTAAACAATAGTTATCATGCAAATTATTATTATAGGCTGCTCACGGTAAAGTGAGCACTTTTTAAGGCCCTTCTAAATTTTTCGTTTCATCCAATTTCCATCTTCCCGCTGCTTTTTAATATAAACATGGCAATGTGACCAATAAACACAGTGTATACATTTCACCACTCTCGAAATTTAATGCCTGAGACTGTAATAAGGTATATTTATCAGTGGTGGATGCTTGTTGGGAGGGCCTTAAAAAGTTCTCACTTTACTGTGAACAGGCTTTACAATTGAGTGCGCGTGAATCTGGCGCGTTGTTCTTTGGTGTAGTTTTCTAGACTTAGTTAAGCTTAGTTTGCACGAGGCAGAGGAATATCCTGGAAGTAGAACTTTAGCAGAGCCCCAGCAAAGTATAAAGTAACCACTAATGGATCATACCACCTTGGCATATTTACTTGGTATGTGGGGCAGCTCAATATATAGAATGTCCCGTAAATAATTGTCAATCCAGAAACAAATGATATATCTGGTCGTGGTCTATCACATTATCACATCTTCGCCTTAGTACGAACGATGAAGCCACGTGGGTTTTTCTCTCTCCATCCGGTAAGATCGCTATTCCAATAAATACACTAGTCCCTCTGTACTTTCAATACTATGTCTGTCATTAACTGATTTTTCAATTATTCTGCAACTAATTAGCTATACTCAGTTTTCAACGTTTCCATCGTTTACTTTTTTGTTGATATTAAAACTTTTTTTTTTTTTTTTAACTGGCGAAGATTTTTTTTGCTTTGTTTTGGTATTTTAGAGACAGTGTACAAATGTAGTCCCTTATTGAGATATGGGAGCGTATTCGAATTGTCTGGAAAATCACACTTATTGGTCGGTATATTGCGTCTCGTTGCTTCAAGTTGCAATGAAACTGGCAAAGTAGTTTTTTTTTTTTTATTTGTGTTTTTAGCGCATGCAAATACTGAACGAAATGTGCTTGGTACCATTTACTTTGCAGTAGTTCACAATTGTGGCACAATAATATCTTTGTACCTAGGGTAAATTTGTGGCACAAGAATATCTTTGTACCTAGGGTACATTTGTGGCACAAGAATATCTTTGTACCTAGAGTACATTTGTGGCACAAGAATATCTTTGTACCTAGAGTACATTTGTGGCACAAGAATATCTTTGTACCTAGAGTACATTTGTGGCACAAGAATATCTTTGTACCTAGAGTACATTTATTTAGTCCAATCGTACCCTTCGTGACAAATTGAGTTAATCGTATATCAAAGGTTTAACCATTTTGTCTATGATCTAAGGAATTTGATATTTGGTAACATAAGATTTAGAAAGTTTCGTTAGGTACTAAAATATATAATTAATGAAAGGAAAGTTTTGATATCACTTAACAGTTTTCTTTGCTGTACAGAGATATTTATTTATTGCAAACAAAACAACCTCAACGAAATTTTTTTCTTTAGCAAAAAGAAAATTAACACTGCCATAAAACTGAAACGCGTAAAAAATTTATCACTGTAAATTTGTTTTTCTTTTAATTTTTAATTTCCATTTGAATTGCAGTAAGATTTTGTTAGTGTAAACAAACAATGCCAAAGAAATGCTTTTCTGCGCTATACAGAAAAGCTTGGAACGAAATTTTTTTACAGTGTTGAGGAATCAATATATTTCACTTTTCCCACAAGACTAAACTAATTTATCTCAGTCAAAGGCTGTTCACGATAAAACGAGCACTTCTGAAATCAACCTTAGAAAAAAGTCACTGCCTCTGCCTCCTTATATTTTAACGGGAGCACTGAGTGACATATGCCCAGTAAAGTTGGTAACGATGGAGGGGAAGTAGTTCCAGATCTTAACGTCGAATAAAACTGGTTAGGTAAACCTTTATAATAACTTCAATTATTTCTTTCGTTTTCTGTTATTTTTCTAATGCATCAGAGTGCAAAGATGAGCAAGATTTTTGAAAATTTATTTTACTAATAATTTCACAGTTTCACTTGAACGACGCAAGAATAAAGTGACGAGTCCCATGGCAACGTTAATTTTACTTAAAGCGGAAGAATACGCAATGCTCATACAAGTAGATCTAAAGCAGGGCTTTCAAAAGTGCTCGCTTTATACCGTGAACAGTATATACATGAGCCGATGTCAAATAAATGCATCGAAATGAATCTTCAGAAATTAAATCTGGGTTATGCTTTGCTTGTCCGCTGCCAAGAACCTGGAATCGAAGTCTAAACAAGAAGGATGAAAGCGTGATTGGTGCCCCAAGAGAGGCCGTCTGCTTCAGGAGAGTTCAGTCGAGGTCTCGGAAGTTACAACGCCGTGAACGACAAAACCAACCACAGAGACGCAGTTTCACTGCTGTCGCACTGGAAGCTCGCCATTGTTAGTGCTTTCAATAGAAATTACTAAGATCTTGACTTGAGAGCATGAAGAAGCCACATGTATAGCGATTCACACCGGTTTGATCAACTCTTTAAGAAGAGGCGAAATCTCATTTTATTACTATAGCTAATGATTTTCCGCGGAAAAAAAAAGAGTACACGGTAGACTTCAATGCTATAAGCAACCAATAGAAGTTTCGTCTATTTTCATTGGTTGTTGTCTGCTTGAGAAGGCGTTTTCATATTTGACCTGGCCACTCGGAATTCGGCAACATCGGCACGGCTCGTACGTGATTCGAGTGCCGACAGTTGACACGTGTCAAAATGTAATTCAGTCAATCAAGATAGCTAAACTATCATACAGTGCTTTGAAATATAATTTCTCTTGAAACATTATCGCGCAATTTCACTACCCCTGTATTATTACATATTTTTGTAAAAGTGGTTCTTATGTCTGACGGTTAAACTGAATTTTCCTTTCGTAAAAAAGCCTACCGTTTTTAATAGTGCGTGTGTGTAATGGTTATTTAGTGATTGGGGGAGGGGGGGGGGGCATGCACTTTCATGATGCAATATCAAGTTATTCGCGTGTTACTTTCACAATGAATTTTTCTGGCATTGTGGCATCAAAGAAAAACCATTACTCTCACCACATGCAAAGTAAGGTGATTCCTTCATCGTTGTTTTCACACTTGTATAGCGCAAAGAAAGGACAGTCTGTGCACATTATACCTTACCCAACTCACCGCATTATATTCAGCATTTACCACGGAATGAACGGCGTCTCGCTTGCTTTCAGGATTGAAAAGAAGAGGGAGGAATTTTCGTCCTTGAGTGTTTTTATGGAGGGGGGAGGTCATTCGGCTGCTTTCATTCTTTGCCACGCATAAACGTGATTCAAGTTTACAAGCTGTTTCACCTGTAACAGCTGATTTATAATTAATTAATATTTTTCCTAAGAAGGCATTTTTACCCTGATGGCTTTACGTCCAATCAAAAGAGAAGAAATAATAATAATAACGTTGAGGATACCGTAATGTCAGGGTTGCTCGGCGCAGCGCGCTGACGCTCACGCCAGGGCCGCGGCACGGCGCATGCGCGGCAACCCCCTCGCTCGGCGTGACGTCAGCGGCGGCGCGCGGCATGCCGGGAGCCGTATTGATCCGAGCGCACAAGATGGCGACCGCGCGCCTGTGAAGTTGTGATCGCACGCGAGCATATGGGCGTTCCGCGCGCGCTCTGTTGAAACAAGGCGAAGGGACGGCACACCTGTGCGTCGTCAGGCATGACTTCGCCGGTGCTGCGGCCATCGTGTCGCGCGCTGCTTCTGCTGCTGCTGTCGCTTCTGGGTTCGCGGGCGGCTGCCGACTCGGACTTCTACCAGGGTGAGTCGTGTCGCCCGCTGCTGATAACAGTCGTTTGATAACGCTGCATGCAATCGGTTTCCCCGTAAGGACACGGGTCATCCCCCCCCCCCTCTATCTAACCTGTTTCCGACCTTTAACCGTCAGGCGTAAGGTCATGACGTGTCAATACATACATGCGCTTCTTTATCATACGGTTTCCTCAATGACTGGCTTTACACGATATAAACTTTAGGCAGAAGGCCCCCGTTACTGCTTAAGTTCAGTCAATACAAACGCGTCTTAATGCGTGCTGTATTCGGACGAAATGTAAAAAGTTGTTTATATATACGTATTTTTTTTCTTCGAGGCAGGTCAGTATAACATAATGTTGTAGTGCATATTTTGAAATAGAAATATTAAAATCTGTTCGTTTAAACTCATGCTTTTCCACTGCAGGAAGCAGTGCCGTATCAATTGCGTTGTGTTCGTCCAAGTTTGAGCCAATGCTTTGAAGACATTTCTGCTACCTACTGCTTATTGTGTAAATCCTCTCAATGTGTCGCTTTTGCGCGTACGTGGAACCCGCAGTGACATTTCTTATCACCGGAAAGCAGACATGATATGATTCCTGCCATCGCCCTTGCTAGATTGTCGCGTCGGCAACTGCAAGCCGTTACACCTTTCGCTGTTTGGAATAATTCCAACAATGGGAACTCGCAAACCTGTCAATAATCATTACACATCGCAGAAAAGTACGTAGTATTGTCGGGGAGGCAATCCTCGAGATTCTAACGACGGACACGATTCGGCGAAGCATATGTTTTGCGCTGGGCAGGTCGTGCTGAAACGCCACGTGTACCAATTGATATTAAAAAAATATATATATTCGCTTTTTATATTAATTCATGCTTACTTTTAGACGCGCTAAATCGTAAGGCGTGTTTTATTTTTGAGGATGTGGCTGCACTTACCGGCTGTGTTATGATAATATAGACGCCATGTTGACTGATTTAAGACCGGGCTACAATTGACATATACCCAACACATTCACAGTTATCGCGATAAACACATACACAACATAACACACGCACAGTGGCCTATCTACAATTGAATACAACGATGATAATATTAGTTTATGTGCTACATTTGTACCGAAGAAATTAAGTTCTGTTATGTTGGTTGCGGTTTTCGGTCAAAAATAAATCTTTTCAAGTGTTCTGCGACGTTTTTAAAATTAGATATTATTTTCATTTCAATTTTTACCATTAACATTACCTAAAAACGGTACAAAACTTACGTGATTGCGGTTATCCAGAAATAAACAAAAGAAAATATCTGCCCGAGGAATGAAGTCAAAATACGCACTTTCTTGATTCGTAAATAAGTTTTCCACTTGATAACGTAGTATTAGTTCCAGGGCTTCTGATTGGCTGAATATTGACGCACAGCGATAGTACTAAGGAAAGTTAAACCAAGTTGAACTTACTTGAATACTATAATTGTGCTTAGGTAAGTACTTGTCGCTATGCGTGGTTGTAGCCACTCTAACTGAAAACAAGCAGTTTTAACTCTTGTATATATCGCTGTGTTGTGTTAGTGAAGTGCTTATCGCAATTGTAGCCCGGCCTTTACTCACCGATAGGCCGTTCACGGTAAAGTGAGCACTTTTTCAAGCTGTTTCGTCAGACATAACAACCAATAAATACATTTCATTGTTGCCTTGGAATTTCGGTTTTGGGTACGGTGAATGTATACACCGTGTTTATTACTATCAATGCAGGGTTTACATAAACAAGTGGTGGAAGGATATAAATTGGTTGAAAGAAAAAAGTAACTAGGGCTTCAAAAGTCCTCACTTCACCGTGAACGGCCTATAAATGTAGTCATTTAACGTCCTCTGCCTTTTGCATTTCGCAGCGTGGAGCACACGAAACATTTTTCCAAGAGTTGTTTTTGGTCTGCTGAGCAGTTTATCACTGCAATTGTTGGGCGAGAGAAGGAGAGGGATGGATATTAATGTTTTTGTCTTGCATTATTCCCCCCCTCAAATAAAATGCATGAATACACTAGCCTGTACATCGCCATGTAAACATACGTACTGAACCCCAAAGTACAAAATATTAGACTTATTTGATGCTGTAAATTTCAGAAAATTGCGGAGGTAGAAAAAGAATTGCAAACTATTTTTAAAAAAATTGTTGTTCAGAGACGCAGTTTTGGGTTGCGCGCTAAATTTACTTCAAAATACAACACTCAAATCCGTGTCTCATTCGGGACTCGAACCCAGAACCTCTCGTATCGTGCGCCAGTGTTGCAACCGGCTACTTCACTGAGTCCGGATATGTAGCAGAATAGAAAAGTAAACTTTGAAAGTGGCGTTTACTTCGACAGATCAAATCAAGGTCACGTAGTATTAATTGCGTGAGCCACATATAGTCTGTTCGTAGTTTCTTCTCACTTTTTGTATCAAAACTTTAACTAAATACATCCTGTATAGGTTGCTCACGGTAAAGTGATCATTTTTAAATCCCCAGTCACTTTTTCCTTTTAGCTATTTTTTCTTATTTCGAACCACATTTTAAAATAAATATTGTCATGTATGTATAGGCTGTTCACGGTAAAATGAGCACTTTTGAATGCCCTGCTTAAGATCTACTTGTAAATATGTTGTGTATTCCTCCGCCCTATGAAATTAACATTGCCGTGGGTCTCAACACTATTCCTGCGTCGGTCAAATGAAACTGTGAAATTATTAATACAGTAAATACTTTACAAATCTGCTCATTTTTACACTTAGGTAAAAAAAAAAAAACCCGGAAAAATAAAAAAAATAATTTTATCACAAATGGCTACCTTAAACTTTTTGTTCAACGTTAAGATATGGAACTACTATCTATCCATCGTTACCAACTTTACAGGGCGAACGTCCTTCAGTGTACCCACTAAAATACATGGATGAATGGTAAGTGACTTTTTCCTAAGGTTCATTTCTAAAGTGCTCACTTTATCTTGTACAGCGTTTAACAAACACAGTGTGTATATTTCACCGCACTCGGAAGTTTAAGTCTAAGGCTAAAATAAGATATAATTATTGACTATTATTCCAAACGAGAGGGCCTTTAAAAGTGCTCACTTTACCATGAATAGCCTGTACCATATTCGATTTATACTTGTGTTAACACAAAGGTATTTAATTTTTGATGAAATAAACTGTTACTCGTATTTTATTTATGTCATATTATTTCAATTATAATTAACACGAATGAAACAGGGAGAAAATTGGCGTGTTTGCAATGCCCGGTAAGAAATATTATAACACTTGAGGGCGTGCGAATGCAGTGCGCTGTCCCTCTGGTTAAATTTTCTAGACTCTGGCCGCATCCGAATCGACAAATTTCGTTATTTCGATATTTTGTAAATTCGTGATTTGATGGGTACCAATTCGGACGTTGTCGACAGTCACTTGTTTAGCACTCGCAGCGAAAAATATTTTTATCTAAATTTGCAATTTTTAAAACAGACGTAATATTTCTGCAATCATCACTGGAATGCTACGAATACGTTAGTAAATAATAAAATTAAATATGCAATAACGACTCTTAAAAGCTTTTTTGCTATATATATATATAATAACATTCATGCCCAGACAGTTTCTACATAGATTGATTATCGTCATAACCTACTTCGTTTCCAGCAATTGTCCAAATATTTTAAAATTAGTCGACGTCCATTTTTGTGGTGCATGATTCTGATTGGCTGAGATCATCAAACATCGAAGAAATTTTAGAACCGGTTCAATCTTAAAATGTTTGATGGGACACACACACACACACACACACACACAAATATATATATATATATATATATATATATATATATATATATATATATATATATAGTATTCATTTTGTCAACAAAATCCGCCAATTTGGACACAGCTTCTGTTAATGTACTATGACCATATTTGTCGCAGCTCTATATAAGTTAACTGAGAACTTGTGAAATCAACCTTTGAACAATGTCACTGCTCCTACCTGCATATATTTTAACAGGTGCACTGACTGGCATGTGCCCAGTGTTAAGTTGGTAACGACAAAGGGAAGTAGTTCCATGTTTTAATTCCCTGTCACACTGTCAAATGTTCCCGTCAAACTGCTTCCGATAAGTTTGGTCAAATAAAGTTGGACAGTTATGACGTCATCGAAACGTCATAAACGCCGCCATATTTGTCTCAGAAAGTTGGATGTCTTCTGTTTCCATCAAACATTTTGAAGATTGGACCGGTTCTAAACTTTCTTCGATGTTTGATGGTCTCAGCCAATCAGAATCATGCACCACAAAAATGGACGTCGACTAACTTTAAAATTTCGGACAATTGCTGGAAACGAAGTAGGTTATGACGATAATCAATTTATGTAGAAACTGTCTGGGCATGAATGATATTTTAAGTGAATATTGCACATAATATTACGAACTCAGAGGCATTAAATGTCATTGTGAAGGAAACACATCTGATAAATAAAATTTGTATTTAGTAAAGAAGCGAAAATAAATTACAACATTTCTTGATATAATGGACCACATGGAAAACCAAAAGCCATATTTAACTACGAAAATAATTTTAAAATTAGATTCTCCCAGTAAAAAAAATTCGACAGTCTGACACATTTTCAAACACATTCTAAATTATTTGATAACATATGTTGGAAGGAAAAATTTGATGGCCGTATTTGTCTTCAAATTTTATTGTCAAATATAGTTGAAGGCGAAAATTTGATAGTGTGACAGGAGCTTTAACGCTGATTTAAAAATAAAACACTTGTGAGAACTGAAATTTTTTCTTCTGCTTATTGTTTTTTAAATTCGCTTAAGTGTAAGAATGAGCAAATTTGTAAAATATTTAGTTTTCCAATAATTTCGCAATTTTATCTTATTCGATGCACGAGTAAAGAGATTAGGCCCACATAAATGTTAATTTTACGCATGTTGGAAGCATGATGTACCTAGATCTTGAGCAGAGGTCTCAAATGTGCTCAGTTTACCGTGAACAGCCTATAGTATATTTTAATCTATTTAAGTCATGGCCGCGATTAACATTACGCGTAACACTTAACACGCATTTATTTTCACGCTCAGATTTACGTAAGACGAAACAGATAGGGGAAGGCAGACCTAAATATAGGTATTTATTAAAGTGGAAGTTATACCATCTTATATAGTAATCATGGAAGTGACGTGATTTCGTGTCTTGTGAATTCAGCCAGTAAATTACCGGCAAAAGAAGAATAAGACGTGATTTTACGTATTTATTTTAGGGCATTGATTGGAAACAAAGATTTCGTTTTAATTGCGTTTTCATAATTGGAAAATACGTCTAAATGTCCTCATTACTGAAAAAAAAAAAAAAACCTCCAAACTAAAGGTAATTCTACTCACGTTGAGGATCTCAATGATTTAGTTATAATTGTGTAAAATATTCCTATTTTTATTATGGTAGAAAATAGGTTGCGAATAATATTTATTTTTTCGCACGAGAGTGAAAAGATAACGAAATATGTACACGTGCTGTTTCATACCCTTGTCATAAAGTGGATTCGGCAAAACGCTGGCCTTATGCAATTGCTTTGTTTAAACGTGACAACTTATTCGAGAGTAAATAAACTGTAAAAAGAGCCTTCTAAAAGGGGAAAAATAACTATAGTAGTTGCAGAATTGGTCGAACAGCCTTAATAAACTTCACTACAAACTAATATGTTTGTATCAATTTATATTTAGTATATAAAAGTTTAGCGCAAATAGTTAAAAGCTTTGTGCAATATATGTGCTTATTATGTTCGCGCAAAAGAGGTATACATTCTATATTGCAAATAGTTAAGATTCTTACTCAAGATATGTGCTTACTACGCTAATGCAAGTGAGGTATACATTCTATATTGCGCCAAACTTTTATATATTAAATATAAATTGATACAAACATATTAATATGTAGTTAATTTTACTACGGCTGTTCGACCACGTCGTACAAATTCGGTAACTACTATAAATAATTTTTCTCTTTTTAGTGCATTTATAAACAAAAGGTTGGTTTTAAAAGTTTTTTTTTTTTTTACAGTTTATTTATTTTTCGCTCTTTAGTCTGTACAAATATTTGTTATTGTTACGTGTGTAGACTATTTATACATTAATTTATACATTCGTAAGACTAAAAAAACTAAAAATGTGCAGTTGAACACTGGTGGCCCCTTCCGACACTTCGCGCTGCAACCAGATGAATAGTAATATGTTGCAGGCAGACTGCACGCCAGTTCATTGCATAGAGGTCGGAAAGACACCGTACATACAAACAAAGCAAGTTAAATAAAAACTTGTAAAATAAATAGCGAAATTGCTAAAAAAAAATATTATTCATAAGACCTCCCTACGCTGTTTCCTAGATCGAAAGGAGGAAAGTACATTCATTTTTATTACTAGTATATTTATTTCGCGCTTAAATTCGTAACTTTTTTCCGTTGAAATAAGTGTGCTCATTGCCAAACATTGATGTATCGTTACTGTTTTTTCTTGTTAGCACAAGTAGAGGGAGCGAATAATAGTATAGGAAATAAAGTTAATACTTAAAATTTTGGGCTGGAGCGGTTAAGTCTATCATAATTCCAGCCAAACATGAGCTTTCACACTCTAATAAATATAATTTCTCCATTCACCGCAGCTCAAAAGCCGCTCAGCACATCTTTCGGAGGTAATTTTCCTATCTCAAACTCTCCCACAAGAATTCTCGTTTTTTTTTTTTTTTTTTTTTTTCCCCCAGCCTGAATGGAATAAAATCTTGACCAAACAAACTCGACTTAATTTCGAGCTGCGTTGATTGGTTGAACATAAGTCGAGTTCAACTAATGTATAGCATTCTTTTTATGAAAACGTTCAATACAGACTTCTCTTGACGTATGAACAAGTAAATTTGAATGATTGATAAATATTTACTACAATCATACGAAAAATACAACACTGAAATGAAATACAAATACAGGAGTCAATGTACAGAATCAACATGTTAGCACACAAAATTACTCTTCTGTTGATGTGGAGATGACAGAAAAAACTCACATGGACGTAACAGAAACAAACAAAGAATCGAGTTTAGTGGTGATCCAAATATCGAAAACCTCAAAATGAAATAAGAAACATATTTTTCACTACGAAGATGGGGGTAGACTGATTTTTCGCCTCCTCCCCGTGCCCCCAAAATTGGCGTACACGATTTGCCAACAGTACTCTATCAAAATCGCGTAAACAAACAATGAGGTGTCGTTCGTTCACATTGAGTTTTTGCAGCAAACCCGTGCTTTCATAGATAAAATCTTTTTCCATGATTTTTTTTATAGTTATTCAAATTGACTTTATTGCCGGAAATAAGCCTAAGTACAAAAAAACAAGTAAAGTTTTTTTTCCTTGTATTAGTTTTACAGTGTGTTGTTTGCCTAAAATGTTTTGGTCCAGTTTAATTATTTTAGATCAGTTTCATTATGCTCTGACGAAAAAATTATTAGTTTTTGGTTCATTGAGGCTGTTTAAATATAAATGTTTTTGTCGAGTTTGTTGCCTGTCGCTTATTAGTTCGTATTTTATTGACTGCTAGTTTCTTATTTGAATCTTATTGTTTTATAGCTGATTTGGTGATATATATATCACACCAAATCAGATGTATTATATATATATATCACCAAATAAGATATAATATATAATATATATATACATATTATATATATATATATATATATATATATATATATATATATATATATATATATATATATATAGAGAGAGAGAGAGCGAGCGAGAGAGAGAGAGAGAGAGAGAGAGAGAGAGAGAGAGAGAGACACGCCTGTTTTTCGCAACAAAAAAAACGCGGAGGCTAGACTTTAATACCCTATATGCATACTTACGGTCTTCATTTGACTATTGGCCGCATGTCTTTGTGTCAAAACTAACAGCGACATATTTGAGTCAATTAAAATTAAGTTTCTCCTACACCGACTGTGTTCGTGAATCGCCGTCAGACACAGGGTGGCTACAAAGAGAGAGAACCTGGAAAACATGGAAAAAATCAGGGTTTTAAACAGTTAGGGAAAACAGGAGATCGTTAGGGAATTTTCTGAGGCGTCAGAAATTTTTTATACTTGTTAAAATGTTTTGATTGTTTTTAATTCTCCTGTGCATGAATGTTTGTTCCTGCTGTGTCTTTGTGAAAAGGACATTTGTTGAATATTGGGGCAATGTTTTGCAAGTGATATATTTAAGTTGTTAATGATCTTTGTTATGTCATCTAAAATGGAGCTAATTATCTGGCTTTATTGGTTTGCTTAGCATAGCTCTTTATTTTCGTAATGCTTCTAATTTTTAGGTGCTGGTTATGAATATTAATCATGTCGGAGATATGCAGTATTTTAAAATTCCTTTGAATTACTAGTTGCAAAAGTATAAGTTTATAGATGCATTTTTATTACGTAGTTTGTGTGCAGTGCTTAAATTAAATAAAGCTTACGAAAATTGTAATTTTAATGCATTTGTATAAGCGAGGGAGAAAATATGATAGAGACAAGGAAAACCTGTAAATGTCAGGGAATTTATTTTTGTGATTTGTGTGGCCACCCTGAGACAAGATCCGTAATAATTCAAATGATGCAATCACAGAAGTGGTTCTGAACTGAAGTGTTTTGGAATACAACTTGTCATGTAATCTTTTGGCAAAAACAGGTGACCCTATATATATGTATATATATACATATATATACACACACACATACATACACACAGATTGCATACCAATCTTACGATACTATTGAAACTAAACTTGAAATATAATATTAAAAACATCCTAGTCACATTAGTACACCATCGGATGAAATGTAATAATGTAATAAACTTCAAGAACACGCACATTGTTTACTCTATATTCCCATTAGAAATATAATTTATTTTGACTTCATCCTTCGATTAAATCTTGGAGAAGTATGCAATTTATATACTTGGGGCCAATTTTATATGGAAATTTCCTTGCTCTTGAAGACACGCGTCTAACACTTTTATATTTTTACTGTTTCGCATGGAGTTACCGGAATCTAAGGAGAAGATTATCATTAGTCAACATTCCAGTTCGTAAAAATAAAAGTTTTTTTTTTTTCTCAACTGAACACGGCGGATTGTAAAGCCTGTTATAAGTCTTTCACGGTAAAGTGAGCACTTTTTTAATCTATTTCATCAGACATAATAACTAATAAATACATTTCATTGTGGTCTCGGACTTTAGGTTTTGGGTATGGCGAATGTATACACTGTGTTTATTACTCACATGGCAGGGTTTACATTAACAAGTGGTGGAAGGATGTAAATTGGTTCAAAGAAAAAGGTAACTAGGGCTTCAAAAGTGCTCACTTTACCGTGAACGGCCTATACATATGTTGCGACACTGATTGGTACACAGTTAAAGCGCGGCTTCTTCGGCTGACGGCCAGCTAATACTAAACGTTGCAGAGTACAATAGGCTTGCCTGGTGTAGCCAGGACCAATAGGACGATGGTAAGTGTAAATACAGATACCAACACAACTGATATAGCTCTAGTAGAGAATAGAGGCAGCTCACTTCAACCTTGTCTTCAGTGATAGTAAATATGTGTCATTCTCAAAGGGTTATTTGGTGAAGTTCAAATGAATATGCAGACAAACACAACCATGCTTTAAAATATGCTTTTATAATTCATTACTCTTTGGTTTAGTTTTACTTGAACCGTGGACTTTCATACTGAAATGCGATGGGTGTCGGCGCTTTTCACTGTCGCAAGATCGTCTGTTTCATATTTCCTGCATTTTTTGGCGGTTGTCTGTATGCGCGCATTTTTTTTTTTCCTTGTCGACATGTCGAACTGTTACGTCATGCACTCGGCCCCTTGATAATACCCGCCACCTCAGAAGCGTTAGCAACTTCAGACAAGAAGGTCGGCTACTTGTGTTTAGAAGATTCGCTCCAAAACTGAAGAATTTTCACTCGGCCCGTTTGATAAGTGACCCGAGTAGTATGATTAAGGGAAGTCTCGGGCAATGTATTTTAAATGGGAACTGTGTGGCTGTGACTGGCGGTCTTCGGCTCGACTCGGAGGGACTCGGCAGTTTTCGGCTCGACTCAGGTGGTGCTCGGAAGCCATCGACTCGAGTTTGTCGAACGTACCCGAAGGTTGCTCGGAAGTTACGCCCACTAATTCTTCAAGCATATGTTTGTTTCTGGTAGCCATATTGGTTTTATAGGCATAGGATATGTCAAATCGTAAATATGTAATTATTATCCTATAAAAAATTGTTTTAAAATATAAATAATTAATTATTTTATATTGTGCCAAAATTATACACAGGGTATTCCGGAAGCATGCAAAAGTCTCTGATTCAATTAGTACATTTCCAGTCCTCTCTCGTGAAGACTGATTAACACACGATGCCAGAAAATGCAAACTTTTCACTGCATCTACTGTTTTGTAGGTAAAGTTTGCTACTCAT
This sequence comes from Dryococelus australis, assembly GCA_029891345.1. Classification (NCBI taxonomy): domain Eukaryota; kingdom Metazoa; phylum Arthropoda; class Insecta; order Phasmatodea; family Phasmatidae; genus Dryococelus; species Dryococelus australis. The sequence goes on along the minus strand of CM056999.1, from coordinate 167,651,378 downwards.
TTTTAAAAATGTATATATATATATATATGAATAAACCAAGCTCATTACACTAACAGCGACCACATACACGGGTATGTTATAATCATGGTATGGATCAGCATCTGCCAACACTTTTATAGGCATAATTGGCGTTAATTTAAATGCCAATACTGCCATGTCCTGGAGACTTGGAATGTACGAGGGTGATAAACAGTCTCAACTTTCGTGCTCTTCTTGACCGTCAACCGGTCAATCATTCCATCGATATTTGGATCAGTCCATTAATCTTCCATTCTTTCCATCAATATTACGCAATTGCACCACAGTCAGCAGAACAATCAGCACCACAATCTTTCAACCTTTCTATCAATCTTTCAATCAATCTTTCGCAATCTTTCACAATTTTTCCATCCATATTTCCACAAATCTTTCAATCTTTCAAACTTTCCATCAATCTTTCGAAATCTTCCACAACATTTCCATCAATCTTTCCATCTATCATCAATCCATATTCAAACCATGGGTTTGTCACCGGTCTCTATCCATGCATATGAAAAAAAGCTATTCACCAACTGTCCAAACTTTGTACATGTCGTCAGAATTATTATTTTTTGTATGCAGTCAACTATTCATGCATTTCTGTAGGTAAAGTCTTATTATCATTCTGTATGCAGAGCTTTTCATTAATAGTCGAGTGCTCAAGCACCACTTTGATGTTGTGAGGGGTAAATTATACTACACAAAAAATAAAGAAAAACAATTATTTTATAATAACAATAATTAGAAAACTGTTTATCACATATATATATATATATATATATATATATATATATATATATATATATATATATATATATATATATATATATATATATATATATATATATATATATATATCCCCGTTCCTTCAGTTTACTAAGGATTGAAGATAATTTCAAAATGTGTGAGAGATCCCCGCATTTTGGAAGGTCAATCAAATAGGACTGTATGAGTATCAACAAGTTCATTCGGGTCTTCGGTATATAGGTAGCCAGTATTCTCGGCGTCTTCGGAGGATTGTGTATTTCAGTGCATCAAGAAAATCGCCGTTATCGTATTCAGCACAATCGCAGTCTTCTTGTTCATTTTCATCAAGGCTCTCTTCATGGTCATCTTCACCTCCAGTTTTGTTTTCTATATTAATTTGCTTTCCTTTGCTGCAGTAGTTGTTCGCTCCACAGTATTTAGAGCCGAAGACCGTGTTTATTTTGAAGTCCGTCGACTTCACGCGAAAGTCTTTGCAGGAGTACATTTCTCACAAACCAACTCTTACTGCACTCATTCCGTCTTTAGCATTAACTGTCTCGTCACAATCGTCTGTGGAATCAGCACCCACCGATGTAGCCTGGGGTATTGACGTCATCACTTGCTGGCTCTCTAAAGACTAATCGTTACAGTTCTTGATGTGGTTCGTCAATGTATCACCTTGCACAAACTGTGTGTGGCTGTTGTCGAAAAGGACTCCTCGTACAGGCGATTCATTCCGTCTTTAGCATTAACTGTCTCGTCACAGTAGTCTGTGGAATCAGCACCCACCGATGTAGCCTGGGGTATTGACGTCATCACTTGCTGGCTCTCTAAAGACTAATCGTTACAGTTCTTGATGTGGTTGTCGAAAAGGACTCCTCGTACAGGCGATTCATTCCGTCTTTAGCATTAACTGTCTCGTCACAGTAGTGTGTGGAATCAGCTCCCACCGATGTAGCCTGGGGTATTGACGTCATCACTTGCTGGCTCTCTGAAGACTAATCGTTACAGTTCTTGATGTGGTTCCTCAATGTATCACCTTGCACAAACTGTGTGTGGCCGTTGTCGAAAAGGACTCCTCGTACAGGCGATTCTTTCATGTTGACAAACATTTTGACCGAAGGTAAAAACTCGATCGCAGAATCGACACAGACAGCGATGATGCAGGTCGCGGCTCCATGTTCGATGAGGTCAAAGGAAGACCTTCGTATTTACAATTCTTATTCACGGTAAAGCGAGAGAATGATTCCAATTCGATGTTAACTTCTCGATTCCTGAACATCGACTAAGATATCAGCGTGCGTCAGCACTCTATGTATACATTCTCCCATCACTCAGAAAAATCGCCAGTTTTTTCCTAAGACCGAGAGAAAATTAATATTTCTTGTCATTTCAGGCTTCGAACTCAGGGCGCTAAGCCATGCATCACCTTAGTAAATTGCTTAAAACTGTGTATCAGTTGCGCATGAATACTCAACAGTGAGAAATTAATGTACGAACATCGCTAAAATGATTTCAAAAGCTCGGATCATAAATCGATTTACAATCCTATTATCTCACTCTGATTCTTATATCCGATGAAAAGATTGCGAAAGATTAATGGAAATATTGAAAGATTGATGGAAAGTTTGAAAGCTTGTGAAAGGTTGATGGAAAGATTGTGAAAGATTTATGGGAATATTAAAATATTGATGGAAAAATTGAAAGACTTACTAAAAGATTGTGGTGCGTGTGGCACTGATGTTGTGCTGATTGCGGTGCAGACTGAGGAAGATTGAAAGATTATTGAAAGATTGATGGAAACATTGTGAAATATTGATGGAAAAAGGGGCGAAAGATTGTGAAAGATTGATTGAAAGAATGAAAGATTGCGAATGATTGGTAGAAAGAATGGAAGATTATTGGGTTGATACGAATATCGATGGAATGATAGGACGATTGACGGATTGATGGCCAAGAAAAGCACTAAAGTTAAGATTGTTTATCACCCTCGTATATATTCCAAGTATCCAGGACATGGCAGTATTGGCATTTAAATTAACGCCAATTAAGCCTGTTTAAAAGTGTTGGTAGATGCTGATCCTTACCACGATTATAACATACACATGCATGTGGTCGCTATTAGTCTGATGGGCGTCGTTTATTCATATGTACATAAATTATAGAATCTGATTATCATACTTATACATACAAAACAGTCGAGGTAGTGAATAATTTTCAGATTCTGACATCGTGGATTAATCAGTCTTAAAGAGAGGGGAACGGAAATATAGTAATTGAATGATAGACTTTTGCGTGTTTCCGCAGTACTCTGTGTATGATTTCGGTACAATAAATATAAATGATTTATAATTTAAAATATATTTGTTTAAATCGGATAATAATTTCATATTTACAATTGGACATACTCTATGCCTGTAAAACTAATATGGCTACCAGAAACAAATATATGCTTGAAGAATTAGTGGGTGTAACTTTCGAGCACCTTCGATAACATTCGACAAACCCAATTCGATGGCTTCCGAGCACCACCTGAGTCGAGCCGAAAACTGCCGAGTCCCTCCGAGTCGAGCCGAAGACCGCCAGCCACAGCCACAGACACATCCACACACAGCAGTACACTGGCCGAGACTTCCCTTAATCATGCTACTGACCCGATTCAAGTTTACTCGCGTTCGGAAATTCTACCGAGTTAACAGGGTGTATGGGCTTTAGCAGACGACATAAGTGAAATGGCGTGAAAAATGAACGATGCGATTGACACAAATAAAAACGATATTTGTAAAATCGGCGTTGAGAGCAGCATGAAAGCAAATATTGCATTTTTGTTAGAACAGACGGGAGACGTTTTTTGTGTAATTATGACGGAAAATGATTTTGTACTAATCTTCTTATGGAAACAAATGGACTCTATACTGCTCAATGAGTTTATTATTCTTTTTGCGATTTCACTTTGGACATAAAAATACTTTAACAAACACTGTTCTTCGGCCTATCACCATCACCTAACGCAGTATACAATAAATGCATTGAATATTCAGGCTTATGTTGAGTTCCCGCCTTATCAATACCTTGAATTGCTTTTGAGCGCCCAATAACAACCTGGTTAACTTCCAGTGATAGAGTAAACTTTGTCACGTGATTGAGTTAACCAAATTAACTATTTCAGGTTACATTTTTTATACGCCCGAGATACATACTTGCTTTGTTCGGCCAGCAAGTGAAATTGTTTCGAAACGTTTGCCGTGGATTTCAGTGGCAAAAATACCAGCATTCCCCTTTGTTTCAATAACTCTGACCCACGTTGTTAAAACTTCGAGGTTAATACAAAATGACACTATGAGTCCGGAGCACATTTGCAGACATTAAAGACCTCAAAAAATCGCATGGATATAGCTTCCTTGTTTTTATAGTTATCGTGATTTTACAAGAATATTTCGTCTCATCAGCAGGCATTTTCGTCAATACACTACGGAAACGAACACTGTGGATTGTATACCGTGCTAAGTACTAAATAATAATAATAATGTGATTGGATTACGGACCAACTCTGCACTCCATTTTCATACAGCGAGCCAGTAATAAACGTTGCCCGAGTACGGTGTCGTTTGGACCAATTACGAAAACGGCAGCTTCGAAATTTATATAGGAAATCCCATGTCGAGGAAATTTCGCCTCAGTGCATTCATTTTAAAGATAGGCGTTTTAAAAAAATGCATTTCTCTCGAATTTTTTAAGAGAAGTTCCCTACAGTGGACATGTTTCCCATAATTTGTACAGTCTTCTTGCAAGGAAATTTTAAAATGTATAGTTGACAAAAAAGTACAGTCTGCCTAGCTATATTAAAAATAAACGCTCGTAGCGATGTTCTCCTAAAAAATTCGCGAAGAATACTTTTTTTGTAAACACCTATCATTAAGATTAACGCTCTGTGGCGAAATTTCTATAACATGGTATTTCCTATTTGAATTTCGTAGCTGCCAGTCGGTAGGCAGGGACCTTAATTCCACTCGCCACTTTCCGATTGGCACGAACCAACCCAGGACACGCCTGCTGTATTCTAGAACCAGATATCTTAGAAATTCGCGGATTCATTGCGAGACAAGTTGGAATTCACAAACTTGTACGTTCACATTACTTTTGCAATCAATCGACACTTAGTTTGGCACATCCTGGCTATGAATAAGCCAGTAACAAACATGCCACAAATAGAGTCCCGAGAAATCCTCGAGAGCAATTACATGCAGGCTAGATTTCACAGTCTTATATACTCTCATACAGATATCAACTGTTCATTGGTTGGTTGTTGTGGGAGTAAAAGGCGGTGGTTGGCCGCACAATTTATTACATGTTTGTTATTGGCTCATTTATCTCCAGGAGGTGTCAAACAACACGTAGATCAATAACAAAAGTAACATGAACGTACAAGTGTGTGAATTCCAACTTATCTAGAAACGAAGCCGCGAAATTCTGGGATGTCTAGCAATAAACTGTACGCCCAATCACCGCCTTGTACTGCCACGACAAGCAACCAATGAACATTTGATGTCTGCATGAGTTTATATAACGTTGTGAAGGCTCTAGCGCACGGGCCATTGAACTCGCGAATTTCAGGTCTTTATCTATAACGCTCATTATTGGCTGGCTTTCAGCCAGTGGATTGGCGGGAAGACACTGACTCAACCCATACCACAGAAAAGGTGAGTACCTGTGTAGTCCTTTCTCCACTGGAAGCAACTTTTTTGGAGCCCTGCTAAATATCTACTTGCAGGCCCGTTTCGAATCCTTCCGCCAAATGTAAACAAACCTTGCCATGTGACTGCCATGTAGCATCTGTCAAAATCAATGTTTACATGCCATTACGTGTGTACATGTGTTCATATACTTTCGCGACACCTAAACATAAACATTGAAATGTGACTTCTACTTTTATACCTGCCAAATGTGTTGTTTAATGTTTACAGCTTTTCAAAGAATTCTGTCATATTCCGAAAACTATTCCGTATGAATATTCACAGTTTAGGCCTCCGACATTATTTAGGTCAGCTTTATGACGTTTCAAAAATGCATGAATTGACGACAGTTCTTACGGTTATTTTACATTAACATATTTGTTTTCCACGACATAGCACATTACATGTTATGCACGTTAATATTTTGCCGCGACTGTGTTTAACTCTGTTACAACTGCGAGGTAAAGAACTGTAGTATTTATCATTTTGTTAATGATATGTGTTGGGTTATTTCTTTAAAAGGACGCCCTCAGTTCGAATAAATAATAAAACGAAGGAACAACCAGTCAAACGAAAAAGGAACATTAAATTCAAGCACGCAAATCGTGTTGCTCATTTTGTCATACAAACTTAAAAGATAGCGGTGAACATGCACACAAATAAGCCTATGGTAACTTTTATTCCGCTCATATTTCTATGTATCGCTACTTACTGTTTATTAGGTTTATTGAAATTTGTCGGGCTGGGCTTAGTATTTTTCTGTCGAGATTGTGGCAAATCACGTTACATGACTGTGTTTCAAGCCCCTTAGGGTAAAGGTACAACGTTGTGATAAATAAAACACCGTGGATGAAAATAATTAACTTCGTCATAAAAACAGTTCACGGTTAAAACGTATAAATAGTGCTAGTGAAATATTTGAAATCACGCACACACAGGGCCAGCGTATCGACCACGATGCACAAAGGCACGCCATTTCACAGACGCAATGATTAACGAAACACACGTCACAGTATATTTATTACTGCCGTGGAAACACAGATTTATCACAGCATCGTAAGTTGCCTGGGTAGGTTTAAAAAACACATCGTCTACAAACGTGATGTATTAGTTTGAAGTATTTTTCTGAGTAGAATAATTTACGCTTCGTTTGGCAAAAAGCAACACGCCATGTCATGGCTCGCCACGTCTGCCAACTTCACTAGGTAACTGCCCCGCCATCATATCTAAATATATCAAAATAAGTATTCAAACATTAAAATCTCTTTTCAGTTGTAAATTACAAATTCAAAAATCATTATTTTGCTGTAATAAGTATGAAATATGCTACAACTGAAAACATGTGTAATTTCTTTGCTCACTAGCGAAGTAAAACTTCCCGAGTGTGAAAGAGAGAGAGAGAGAGAGAGAGAGAGAGAGAGAGAGAGAGAGAGAGAGAGAGAGAGAGAGAGAGAGAGAGAGAGAGAGTGTGTGTGTGTGTGTGTGTGTGACAAGCCTCGCCCAGCAGAAAGTTGGTTTCAGTGACATCTCGCTCGATAAAACAGCACCGTACCATTACGGCCTACTCACGATATTTTCCGCTGTTATTTTAAACTGTAAAAATGATATATGTTGCCATCGGGGCTACTTAAATATTTCAATAGGCACCGGTTAATTTATAAATAGTATACTAAAAACCAGGTTAAAATAATATTTTTACTGTGAACTATTTCTTACCGGTCGTTGCCAACGCGTCTCTGTTCTCGGTGATCTTAATTCATATTTTAAAAGAAATAAATATAACAAGTCATAGAAGATAACCACAGTGTTATATATTTGTGGAATACAGGTTATTGAAAAAACATGTTAACATGTTATGCTTAGAGTGTTTTTTCAAAGGTTGATTTTCATAAGTCGCTTCCATTCGGGAATGGACTATAGAGAACGTTATCTAAATTCGATCGACAATCTTCGGCTGCAGGTTGACCACGAGAAAAGATGAAAACACATATCCGACCTATGGTTTAAAGTGAATCCTGCTAAAGTCCTACATCCAGGAGATTCCTCCTTGTCATGCAAACTATGCTTATCTTAGCCTCGAAAATTATACAGATCCGAATTCGTGCGCACTCACTTGTAATAATATTTTGCTTGAGAACTATTTCTTACTAGGCGTTACCAACGCACGTTTTTCGCACTGATTTTATTCGTATTATTAATTATAAATGAAATACTATAATTTATGAATAAAATACAGGTAAAACTTTAATTCTTACGAAAAAATAAGTATACTTTCATTTGAACAAATGTGTAAAACAGTTGTAATACATGTCAGATATGGGTATGATTTTTCAAATTTTCGGTTATAAAAGTGTGAAGAAACCGCGAATAGATTATATTGAAGAAATATCACAGAGCGTCTAGTTAATGTGTGACGTTAACTTTGACATACTGATTGATGAACCAGTTTTAGAATCCCGAGCATGCTACCGCGCCATGGAGATTAAGTCGAAACAAGGGTAAAGGCTATTCACGCTAAAGTGAGCACTTTTGAAAGCCGTCTCTTTTGGAATGATAGTCGATAAATGGATTTTATTTTAGCCTTAGACGTTAACTTCTGAGTGTGGTGGAATATACACACTGTGTTTGTTACTTGCATGGCGATATTTAAGGCCCTTACACAATTGAAAACTTTAACATTTGACTTCACGTGTGCTTTCCGAAATGTTGTTTCTTATGGATCTTGACACAATGGAACTGTCAAAGGTAAAGTCAAGCACTCTTGACTTCACGATTTCGAAAAGATGAAATTTAATGTCAAAGTCAAGCAGTCATTTTGCCGAGAATCTAACAGAGGTTATGTGGAAAGTGCGATATTTTATTATAGAGCGATTTTAATATCGGTATATTAAACAAAGCTCTTCTTAAATTAATTAAATGGCGAACAAATATAATTTGAAGAGGAAATATATGAATTGACATATTTTAATAGTAAACAAATTAGTTTTTTGTTTCGAAATAAACTATTAATGTAATTTTAAGCCTATTTTTAAAAAAAGGTGCGTAAATGCATTCCTGGATAATATCATTATTTACATAACAAGATACACATTTTTACGACGTTCGCAGAACCTATGTTCAATATTCCGAACTCTAACTCTAGAATATTGTATTGTATTTCGTCAGAGGAAAGGAAACGTAAAGTCAAATGCTAAAGTTTTCTATTGTGTAAGAAGCTTTATTAAAAAAGGCAGTTAAAGGATAAAAATTATCTGAAAGGAAAAAAATATCTAGGGCCTCAGAAGTGATCACTTTACTGTGAACAGCCTATAGCAACCGCGATTTTTTTCTGTGAAATAATTTGATGACAGCGACGTAGAGGTGTTGTGCTTGCAGATCTTAGTTCCGGTCCGGACACTTTGTGTTCTAGCGGCTGCGGTGGCTGAGCGGTTAGACTGCTCGCCTCCCACCAAAGCGAACCGGGTTCAATCCTCAACAGGGTCACTCCCGTATTTTCGCAAGTGGACGGATTTTCTCGGGAATCTCTCGTCCCCCCCCCCTCGCCATTGCATTCCGGCGCTGTTCCATGCTCACCTCCCTTCACCCTCATCGGCTCTCAAGACCTCGACGTTAAGAGCCGCTGAAATCTCTTCACTCACTCACCCAGTCCCGTAAACCATATGCGAACTGCGTAGGTATTTTGTTGTGCCTTACGGTTTCTTCCTGTTATTTCGCTGGGGTTCGGAAGATGAGATCTCAACCCTTTCCTCTCTTCCTCATCTATAAACGCACATCCAATTAAAGTAGTTGTTACGGGCTTCGCCGAGAGGAGGGTTTGTTTGTGCGAGGCGTAAAATCGATGAAGCGCTCAAGGGCGACGCCAGGCAGTGCGTCTAATGCGCCATCGCCTCTGTGAACAAGGCACTGAACTGGCGCGTGGCGTTTTTGCCGAGTGACTGGGGAAGAAAAAAAAAAACAGGGTGCGTACTAACCATTTGAGATATGTACGTGTATACTTGGGGCTACATTTATATAGGCTGTTCACGGTAAAGTGAGCACTTCTCAGGCCCTAGTTACTTTTTACCTATCAGGCTTTATTATCCAGCCGCTATATTTTTTAATAAATATTCCCTTGTAAGTAAGTAATGAACGCAGTGTATATATTCCACCGGACTCTAAAGTTAGCGTCTAAGGCTACAATAACATATATTTATTGACTATTGCTCGAAATGAGAGGGCTTTCAAACGTGCTCAGTTTATCGTGAACAGCTTGTACGGAAATTGATTTGCTCTTGGAGCATTATATAGTTTTACTTTTCCCTGGACTTTATCGTAATACAAGTAAAAAATTATAACTAGTCAATGTTTCAGTTCGTAAGTATAAAATTGTTCTTTCAAATAATTTCTCAAATGAACACGATGGATTGTAGAACCTTTCACATCTGTCGCGACATTTTAATTGGTACACAGCGAACGTGCGTTTTCTTTAGCTGGCAGCTAGCCAATAATAGACGTTGCAGAGTACAGTAGGCGTGTCCGGTGTAGCCAGGACCAATAGGACGGTGATAAGTGTAAATACAGAGACCAACAAAACTGATATTGCCGCAGTGGAGAGTATATGCAGCTCACTTCAACCTTGTCTTCAGTGACAATAAATCTGTGCATGGAATTGTTTATTTATTATTTTATTTTTAGCAAAAAACATGCACACGCAATGCAGCTAAATTATGACCAATGGCTAGAGAACTGCAAAAATCGCGTTATTATTTGAGTACACGTCAAATTTTAAACAAGTGTACCTTTGCAATGCGTTTGTTATTGGACCATACTTCATTTGCCACGCCCTCGGTAACTCTGCGCCAATAAATGAACACTTCACAATTGTGTGCCCCAATCACACTCTATTCAGTCATAAAGGGCGTGGCTTCACAGCAATGCGGCAGTCATTGGCAAAACGATACTTGCTCCGGTGTATACAGTACTGTGAAGTTCAGCCTTGTGCCAAATAATAACGCGAATTTAGCATGTCTCTACCAACGGGTGGATATGCACGAATTTCCCAAATACTTTTCGCAACACGCTAGACTTCAAGGACGAATACTCGTGTGTTGCTTTGATGATCCTCTACATGAGTGCATATAGTTTTTAATAAAGTTCCCATGCTCTTAGATAGTGGAAGGTCGTGATGTCTGTTTGACAAAAATAACATTAGAGATGGAACCAGAAACATTCATTCAACAGTAGTGAGACAATTACAGATACACACGTGCCTTACCCGCGACACGAACCAAGAAGGGGTCGCGGTGGGGTATCGGCTAGACTCCTCTCTTCCCACCCAGGAGAACCGGGTTCGATTCCCGGCTGGGTCGCCCCCGAACTTTTGCATGTGGGAATCGTGCCGGACGATGCCGCTGGTCGGTGGGCTTTCTCGGGGATCTCCCGTTCCCCCGCCATTTCATTCCGGGGCTGCTCCATACTCACCTCGCTACACCCTCATCGGCTCTTAAGACCTCGTTGTCAAGAGCCGCATAACCTCACCACACTCCACACTTCAGTTTATGAACTTTTATCAACTGGCGAATTAGTGGTGGGCCTATATACGGAGGTTTTATTGTCAGGATTGGACAATTCACTAGGAATGTGTATACAGATCAGTGAGTACCAGAAATTTTGCTATTGAACTGAACTAGTTTTATTAGCCGTGCAGTCAAATTAACTGATTCGAAGCAGTTTTAAATGTTTCGATTTTAGGCCGTGACCCCAATTTAATGGATTGCTATGTGGTCACTTCGGTTTTGGTTTTTTTCAGTGTAAAGTTTGTTCAAGATAAAGTGAGCACTTCTGAAATCAATCTTATAAAAAAGTCACTACTTCTACCTGCATATATTTTAACGGTCGCACTGAGTGACATGCGCCCAGTAAAGTTGGTAACGAAGGATGGAAAGTAATTCCGTATCTTAACGTCGAATAAAAAGTGTTAGTTAGCCATTTGTTATAACTTAAAATTACTTCTTTCCCTTTCTGTTATTTTAATGCGTAGATGTGTGAAAACGATGATATTTTGGAAATATTTACTTTTCTAATAATTTTAGTTTCACTTGACCGATGCATGAGTGAAGTACTGAGGCCCGTGGCTATGTTAATTTTACATAAGGCGGAAGAACACACAACGTGCGTACAAGCAGATCTTAAGCAGGGTTTTCAGAAGTGCTCATTTTGTCGTGATCAGCGTATACGAGAGAAGCAGTTCACCGAAGTTGGTAACCCGCCTGATGATGCGTCCACGCGAGGGAGAAACCTGTACTCCAGTGTGTCGGCTCTTCGTCGTCGAAGTTGGTAACCCGCCTGATGATGCGTCCACGCGAGGGAGAAACCTGTACTCCAGTGTGTCGGCTCTTCGTCGTCGAAGTTGGTAACCCGCCTGATGATGCGTCCACGCGAGGGAGAAACCTGTACTCCAGTGTGTCGGCTCTTCGTCGTCGAGCGAGGTGCTGACGCGCGAACCAGGCTTGACGGCTGGAAGAACGGCCTCCAGGTGGCGTTGCACCAGTAACGGCGCCTCAGTTCGAGCTTCCCGAAAAGTGGACGACGGTGCCTACTTCCTTGTTTACGACCGTCGCAAATCCAGGTCACAACATTCCCGGGCCGTACGGAGGCGAAACCTGCGTGGGCGTTCCGAGCTACAGCTGCGCGTCCCGATAATATGGTCGTCAGCCAATCAGCGGCCTGGCGTGAACCTGCCGACCGCCGCTCGAACCAGTGGCTACGGCCGGCGATTCCTTGCGAAGAAATTTCCAAGCGAGACGCACAAGTACGCTATGAATTGAATGTCGCTTTAGGGGGTAACTGGGCGTATAGGCGATTCGCGGTGAAGTGAGCACTTTTTAAAGGCTCTTGTAAATGTTTTCTTTTAGGCAATTTTTATCTTTCCGGCTCTTTTTCATATCAACATTGCTATGTGAGTAATAAAAGATAATGTTGTAGGCCGCGGTTATACGGGGTGCAGAACTAGTCCAGTTAAACAAGTTCGAGTATTCAAGAGGATACATTACCTTCGAACGAGTTCTCTTCTCTGCTGCGCTCCTATTGGCTGCTTCCAAGGAAACAAGCAGTGCAATAAACATTACTGAATTTTGCGGGAATTCCTGCCCTTCTTGAATTAACTTAAGTTTAAGGTCGAATGTGCTAATACCCACGTATTATACCGTTACAGTAAAAGAGTAGGTTTCATAACAATTAAAAAGATTAATAGTGATAAATGTTTGAGGCTATTATAATTAAATGTCGCACATTTTAAGTTCCGTGTTTGTTGAGGTTAGAATTGACATAGATTTAATTCTGCTTTGGGCGTGCAACCGCGGAAACACTTTCTGTTTTTCAGACCTGGCTACCGAATGTATTTAGCTGAATGAGTTTAACATCACTCGTGTAACCGCGGCCTTAGGCTGCAATATAACATATTTGTTAGTGGTTAATGCCGGTTGGGAGTGCCTTAGAAAGTGCTCACTTTACCGTCAATAGAAAATTATAACTCAGAGTTAGGTAGAACACAAATGCAAGGCAGGAGGTTTATTGAACTTTAAGATTTGTTTTATGTTGTAGCGGCCAGGGACGACTAAGGGATATTACGACGCCACTTCCTGTTAAAGTTGGGACCATGGTGGCTGAGTGTGTAGACTGCTCGCCTCCCACCAAGGTCGTGAGAGCAGATGAGGCCGAAGCAGCGCTGGAATGAAAGGGCGGGGGAAACAGGAGATCCCAGAGAAAACCCGCCGACCAGCGGCATCGTTCGGCATGATTCCCACATGTGAAAATCTGGGAGTTAGCCCGCCGGGAATCGAACCCGGCTCGCCTATGTGGGAGGCGAGTAGTCTAACCACTGCACCACCGCGGTCCCATATTGAACGTCATGGAATGTCATGTCATAATGCCGTAAAATTACATAAAATGGCATTTTAAGAAATTAAAGAACACCAAAATGTATGTATTACATTTTGTCCTTTGGCAAATTTTTTTAGCTAAATCACATTTTATGTTTTTTCTCAGTATTGAATTATGTTACATTCGAGGAGAAAAGAGAACGTTTTTGTTTGTCGTAAATCGTTTGATTTTACGTTTTTGTTTGCCGTTGAAAGAATACAATTATTTTCTTCTTAATATTATGCGAAAATTATGGAATATTAACATTTTATCAACTGGAAATTCCACTACTTGTATATTTAAGGCGAACACTCTTTCGCACAGATATTGAAGATAAAAATTTCGTACGGAATGCTTGCTCGCCGTGATGCTTTTCTATAAACATGAAAGCAACAGTCAGATCTGTAAGTGCCTCGGTTGGCATTCATATTTAGAGGTAATCTGGTTGCAGTATCTCTTGGCCGTCGGGTCCCACGTTTTGATTTCGCGTGGATGTAAATTTGGGTAGTATAAACAGTATACAAGCTACAACCTTCGTCCTCCATTTACCCGTAAGGCCTAAATCTTGGGTATTCAACCCTGTAACACAAAAACCCGAATATGTTCACTCTTAGTCCGAATCAGTGATATCAGTCAGTGAAATAACATTCACCCGAAAGTCAGTTGGTAAGCTACTGCTGACCGGCGAACTAAGCAGATTAACTGGGAACAAGATATTTATAGCAGTGAAATTCTTGACATTCACGGAGAAATCACAAATAAATCATTGAAATTCAGCCGCTATATTAGTTAGTTATCTGACGCCGATTACCAGTTGCCCAGTTCTCGCAGTTTTCGCTGATCAGGCTCCATTGTCACTGTTTCAAAATTAGTGTTCGTGTACTGAAAGCATGCTGAAAAGTAATTAAAATTGCAGTCAGTATTTCAAGACAGTCAGGATCAGCACCGATCTGTGGGTGTTTTTGACCGCTGGTGGAGGGGGCCGCGGCGGTCTAGGGGCTAGATCACTCGCCTCTCGCCAAGGCGAACCGGGCTCGATTCCCGGCGGGGCTGCTCCTGCATCCTCGCACGTGGGAAACTGGGTCGACTTGCCGTCGGGTATTCTCGGGGATCTTCCAGCTCCTCCCGCCCCCGCACTCCACCGCGTCTACGCCCCTATCTCATTTAACACTCGCCGGCCGAAGCCTCTCTCGACTGGAAGTGTAGCACGCAGTTTTGTAACTGTATACTGTCAGCGAAAACTAAGTCCATTTATGTTTACTCTTTCTGAACCCCTATTAAAATTCTATTTTCAGGATATCCCTCCGCCTCGTGCAAACAAAGCTTAACCAAGACTAGAATATTACACCAAAGGGACAACTCACCGCATTCGTGCGCACTTTGTTTAGTAATATTTTCCATGAGAACTATTTGTTAATATTACTTAAAAAACAGACACCCCGAGAATTTCGCGGGTTCACTTCTAGACAAGTTGGAATTCACACACTTGTACGTTCATGTTACTTTTGTAATTGGTCGACGTGTTGTTTGACACCTCCTGGAGATAAATGAGCCAATAACAAACATGCAATAAATTGTGTGCCCAACCACCGCCTTTTACTACTACAACAATCAACAATAAACCAATAAACAGTTGATATCTGTATGAGAGTATATAAGACTGTTAAGTCTAGTCTACAGGTCATTGCACTCGCGAATTTCTCGAGTCTCTGCTTATAAATGAAATACAAGCAAAAGTTTAATTTAACCATAAATAAAATGATTTCGTATTTATGGACGTAAAAATTATTAAACTTAAACGTCATATATGGGGTGATTTTTCAAAGGTTTTATTCGAAAAGTCTGAAGATATTGTGAATAGACTATCACTTCATAAACTATTCTGCTTTGGTTTCTTTATGCAAGTTTACGGTTCTGCATTGAAAGCACGTACCTAAGGAGGGGGAGAGGGGAGGGGGAGAGCTGTGTTTTGTTTTCTGAACTGAATTTGTAATGAAGAAGTTCAACTGTCTCAGAAGGATCGGTTAAATTACCTTTAATGAATGGTAATAAATAAAGAATTACTTCAAGTGCGAGGCACACGACGTAAGACGCAGTTTTTCGAACCAGAAGGATGTTCGTTTCACTAATGCAAACTCTCGGGAGGGGGGGAAGGGTGCGAGGGGAAAGCTGTAGAGGATCATGGGAAATAAAGGGGACTCGTTTGAGAACGGGTAGGACAGGGGGGGTGGCGCTGGGGGGAAGGGTGCGAGGGGAAATCTGTAGAGGATCATGGGAAATAAAGGGGACTCGTTTTGAATAGGGGGGGGGGGGAGGAGGGGTGGCAGGAGAGCAGCGGGAATTGTGGCAGTGCGTTCAAACACATCTCTGACGTGTTAAGAATCAGCGTTGTGTAACCTTCCCACAGCGTCTGGCGGCCTTCAAGGGAATTAAGGACTCAAGACTTAAGAATTGTACGTAATGACTCGATAAGCACACGGAAAACGAACGATAAGATCTGCAGTTTATGATTGAATTAGCAACTGTTAAGTCTAGCCAGTCAGAATCGTAGAAGACAAAAGCAGCCGAGATAACATGGAAATACGGACATGGGTGAAGATTATTTACATATATTTACTTATTTGTGGTTACTGCTTGTGCAAACGTTTTGAAAAACTCGTGATATCTTATGGCAGGGGGATTCGATGCCAAGGTTGGGCATTTACGTCAATTAAATTGAAAAGGATAATCAAATAGAATTAAATTCAAAATTCTTCCAGGAAAGAAAACATGACCATAAACTGTTAATTAAATTAAGAGGATACTGTCACTCGATTAAAATAATTACTTTCATACGATTTCACAATACGACATAACCTAAATACAAGATGTAAATACAGTTTTCCTCCAACAAAAAATGTCACTGTGCTCTGATTGGCTACTTCGTCTTGACTTGTACTTAAGATATAAATATAACGATATCGTAAGTCACGCCAAGAACTCACACGACCCGTCAAGGATTGAGGTAGCCATTTGTGATAACTTAAATAATTTCTTTTGAATTCTGATTTTTAATACATCGAATTGTAAAAATGAGCAAATTTGTAATATACAGTATTTAGCCTACTTTTCTAATAATTACACGGTTTCTCGTAACCCACGCATGAATAAAGCGATGAGGCCGAATGCAATGTTAATTTTACATAAGACGGAAGAATACACAACGTGTACTCAAGTAGATCTACGCAGGGCTTTCAAAAGTGCTCATTTTACCGCGAACAACCTATAACACGAAGTGCTCCTTTAACAACATTACATCCAAACTGTTCTGTCAACATTAAGATGGCGTTTACGTTGTGGCAAAACAAATTCTCAGTAGAATTGATGTCAACATTGGTGTAGAATTGATGTCAACATTGGTGTAGAATTGATGTCAACATTTGTGTTGAAAACATCCCGATGGAAAATAAATTAGGTACAATCAATTTGCTACAAAAATTAATATTACCAACGAAAAAAAAAAGATGACAGCTGGGAGGAGGATTGAAACTACGCCTTAAATGCTTGACGTTCTCCACTTTATAGGAGGCCGCATTGGCTGAGCGGTTAGACTGCTCGCCTAACGCCAAGATGAACCAGGTTCAAACCCGGACGGGTCACTCCTGGTTTTTCGCAAATGGGAACCGTGCCGGACGATGCCGCTGGTCGGGGGGTTTTCTCGGGGATCTCCTGTTTCCCCCCGCCTTGATTATTCCGCCGCTGCTCCCTTCCCACCTTACTTCACCATCATCCGCTCTCAAGACCTAGTTGTTAAGGTTGAAGTAAAGCAACTGCGTATGGAGCACTGCACCTGACTATACAACGTGAAGAACTCGTAAAAATATAGTACATACACCTTAAAAATTGTAAAAAAAAAGTGTGATTTATGCTGTATATGAAAGGAGAATGTATATATTTTGCAACACAATAAAATACTTTACAGAAATGTACTTTTTAAATGTGAAAAAAATAAATTTTTTAAATAGTCTGTATTACTAACAAAATTTAAGCATATTTCCATTCTGGATACTTAATAAGGAAGAATTTGCAAGAATAATCTTCGTAATGGAATATCATCATAATGTTTACTGTGATCGTATGTAAGAAAACTGTAATAATGATGTAGGAAATAATTTTTTAATTGATTTTATGTGCGTCCATTTGTCACAAACATTTATGGCTGAAACTGGCGTAAAAAAAGTTAATTATAAAATTGATATGATACACTATTACTGTGATTTTATTACGCATGATCACGGTAAATATTATGACGGTCTTTCTTGAAGAATATTTTCTTGTAAATTCTGCTTTCCGAAGCATTCAGATCTGAAATGCGCTTAAATTGTGTTAATAATGTGGACTCTTTTGAGCGATTAATTTTTTTACATTTAAAAAGTATGTTTTATTGAAATATTTCATAAAGTTGCAAAATATATACATTATTCTTTCATATGCAGCATAAATGGCACTTTTATGACGATTTGTATGGGGTCTGTAGTACTCTTTTTAATGAGTTCTTCACGTTTTATGTAGAGTCGGGTGCAGAGCTCCATAGGTAGTTGTCTCTCAACAACTCCGCTTTATGGAAGCCGAATCCCCGCCAGCTGCTACATCTTAACGACGAAGAATTGATGCCAAAGAGGCGAAGCGGAGCCTTTATGCATTTTACTTTCCGTTCACTCCCGCTTCTGCACTCGCACTCTCTTCCTCGTTGTTCCTCTAATTCTCCGAGCGAGTCGAGTGTAAGTAATCGAGGTGAATCGAACACTTTGAAGACAAGCCTTTGAAGGAAAAAAAAAACAATTTGTGAATGCCCAAGTTAGGTTGTGTTGCATTAGTGAATACTATCCCAACGCGAGATAATGCGCTTGTCCTAATAAATGTGTTACATTGCATACGTTCACGTGCATCACCTTATTTGCGTTGTTTGTAGTATTATTCTGAGCTCCAACTGAAAATTCAGTAATGTGTAATGCCTTATTACAGTATGTATTGTACTCTCTACTCGTGTTCGTACAGTGTAGTATGCAGTCCTGCCAGGGAGTCACTCTAGTAGTCCGACTGCTAGACTTTCATGTTCTTGAATTTCCATGGCGAATCTCCTCGCTAACGTCTGTAACATTTGTTCCGTTCCGTTCTATATAAATAAATTAAGGATTTGTTGGAGCGGAGTGAGTGAGTGAAGAGATTTGGACGGCTCTTAACATCGAGGTCTTGAGAGCCTGTGAGGGCGAAGCGAAAGTGAGAAAGGAGCAGTGCCGGAATGCAAGGGCGGCGGGGGAAATGAGAGACCCCCCGAAGAAACCCGCCAACCAGCGGTATTGGCTGGCACGATTCCCACTTGTGAGAATCCGCGGGTACGACCCCGCCGGGAGTCGAACCCGGTCGGCGTTGGTGGGAGGCGAGCAGTCTAACCACTACACCACCGCGGCCCTGTGGCCATGCCCGATTCCTTCCCCACGCCTCCTTCTCTGAGACACTTTCTCCGTCTATGATGATCTCGCTGTCGCCAAGACGTTAACCCTCTACCTACCTATAGGTTGTCACCCTGCTTAAGATCCACTTGCATGCACATGGTGTATTCTTCCACCATATGTAAAATTAACATTGGTAACTTTGTTCATTCGTGTGTCAAGTGAAAATGTAAAATTACTGGAAGAGTAAATATTTTACAAATTTGTTCATGCTTACGCTTACATGCATTGAGATCACATATAAAGCAAAATAAATAATTTCAATAATCACAAATGTTTACCTTAACACTTTCAATTCAACGACAAGACATTGAACCATTTTGCCTCCGTCGTTGCTAACTTACCGAGCGCGTGCCAGTCAAGTGTGCCTGTACAAATGTATGCAGGTAGAAGCTACAACAACAGCATCGTAGGTCTATTATTGCTCCAGTCCTCAGCTGGTCGCCATTACTGAAGCTATGATACAGAATTCTCAATTTTCGTGTATTTGGGCTCAGCTCCACGGAGTCTTAGCGAAGTAGAGTCCGCTACCTGCCTACCATATTGATGTTGTTTTCTCAGTGATATTAATTGTGCCTGTCAGAGACATAGACGCGCCATGCCGGTTGTGCTTTTCAAACCACGGTGACCAGTTACCAAGGAAGACCCTTGACTCTGGCTCGGAGGTCGCCCCATGCTACTCCTTCCTTTTCATGTTCATGAAACTTGTGGGTTTTCCCAAGGCCAGGTTTATCGGGAAAGAAACTTAGGGACAGTGACATTTTTTCAAAGGTTTGCTATCAGAAGGTTTCAGTTGACCTTGAACAAGCTATACCCGCGCGCGAGTGCAGTCGTACTGGCTCTCTGGGATCAAAACGGAGACCTAAATAAACGGCGAATCTCACGCAGGTGCAACACACACGCGCCAGTATTGGCCGTTCACGGTAAAGTGAGCACTTTTTAAGCCTTAGTTACTTTTTTCTTTCAATCAATTTATATCCTTCCCCCACTTGTTAATGTAAACCCTGCCATGTGAGTAATAAATACAGTGTATACGTTCATCATACCCATAACCAGAAGTCCAAGGCCACAATGAAATGTGTTTATTGGTTCTTATGTCAGATGAAACAGCTTCAAAAAATGCTCGCTTTACCGTGAGCGGCCTGTATGTGGGATGCGCGCAGCTGTCCAATCAACAGCCGAGTCACACACACACACACACACACACACACTCGCGCGCATCTGCGCCGCCCGCGGCCTCCAGACGCGAGTGTGTGGTCCGCTCGACTTTGGTAATCCCCTCTAGTCCTTGACGGACCTAACACGCGGGCTTACGTGGCTGGGCTGGGCTGGAACAGCGCCACGACGGACACGTCCCGACAGTCCGACGCGACGTTGTAGTCCGACCATTTCCACTAGTTGAAGTAAAGCAACTGCTTATGGAACAGAAGAACTCGTAAAAAAAGTAGTACAGAGGCAATAAAATTGTCAGAAAAGTGCGATTTGTACTGTATATGAAAGGAGAATGTATATGTATATATTTCAATATTATAAAATATTTTACTAAAGTACACTTTTTAATTATACAAAAATAATCCATTAAAATAGTATGTTTTT
This sequence comes from Dryococelus australis, assembly GCA_029891345.1. Lineage (NCBI taxonomy): Eukaryota > Metazoa > Arthropoda > Insecta > Phasmatodea > Phasmatidae > Dryococelus > Dryococelus australis. The sequence continues at coordinate 167,630,893 of CM056999.1, read as the reverse complement.
TTTTTTTTTTTTACAAAATTTATACGTATTTCCATTCTAAATGCTTCAGAAAGCAGAATTCGCAAGTAAATATTCGTCATTGAATATAGTTATAATATTTACTATGCTTGTAAGAAAATTGTAATAATAATGTAGGAAATAATTTTTATAATCGATTTTATGTGCGTCGATTTGTCACACACATTTATGGCTGACACTGACGCAAATAAAGCTAATTATAAAATTGATGCGATACATTATTACTATGAATTTATTACACACGATCACAGGGGAAATATTAAGACGATCTTCCTTGATGAAGATTTTCTTGTAAATTCTGCTTTCCGAAGCATCCAAAACAGAAATGCGCTTAAATATTGTTAAAAATGCAGGCTCTATCGATCGATTAGTTTTTTATGTTTAAAAAGCATATTTTAGTAAAATATTTTATTATGCTGCACAATATGTACATTCTTCTATCATAAACAGCATAAATCACATTTTTATGACAATTTTGATGGTGTCTGTGCTAATGTTTTATGAGTTGAGTTCACGTTGTACAGTCAGGTGCATACTCCAGAGGCAGCTGCTTTACTTCAACCTTAAGAGGGCAAGGGACATAAATTAATGCTATTGAGGTTTATCGTATTTTGCAAATTTTATGGAAGCCGATAGAGAAAACAAAGAAAGGGCAACCATACAGAATAGTTTTTACTAACTACGAGAGAAAATATTTTACCTGAGTGACGTTATTCTGCCGAGATATTTCTGACGCAGTCAATTTTCAGGTGTTTTCGTGGCGCAAGACATTATGCGAAATCGATACAGTAATACTGCAAAATAATTGGTCGTTAAGTTGGCAAAATCTATTATCTTGGATTGCCATTTTTACTTTTTTCTATGTTGGCTTTCAAAAACCAGTAAACATAAATTTACGTATTTGGTGTTAGTTTATGCCCCACGCTCCCTTAAGGCGCCCGCCTACTTAGAGTTTTTTTTTTTTTTAAGCGTTTGAGGCCAAGACGCGCGGGATCCACAAGGGCGACATTGCCACGCGCCCGGTCCGGCGCACTTCCTCTTCCTCTGCACTTACCTTTACGCCATTTTGCATCGCTGATCCCGTTATCCCGCCCACTCCTTCCCTCCCTCAGGACCTTCAGCCCGTCCTTACTTCTCTTAGCAACTCCAGGAGCTGATTTCTGTGCTCTAGCTAGGTCGCGTCCCAGTCATTTCATGTTCCCGCTTAGGCCTCGGATAGGGGCCTTCTGCCCCTATGTCCTGTTGTCCTTTTGGCAGCCTTGCTCTGTCCCATTTTCCTGGTCTTTCCTTTTTTAAATTTTCTTTTCTTTCCATTAGGGGTTTTGTTTCCTTTACCCTCGCTCGATTTGCTTGGCCTAATTGTTTCCTCAATTTCCGTTTTTGTTCTTTGTATTCTATGTTCCGCAGCAGAATGCATTTCTACGCTGGCATGCAGGAGTTTCTCTATTCTCCATAACATTTGTTCAACATAGTGTAACATTTGCCCCATTTTGTAACAGTCATGCGCATCAAGCGTCCCATCGTCGCTACAGTCTGTTCACGACAAAGTGAGCACTATTGAAATCAGTAACTGCCCCAGCCTGCACATATATTTTAAAGGACGCACCGAGTGGCATGCGCCCAGTAAAGTTGGTAATAATAGATGTAAAGTAGTTCCGCATCTTAAAGTCGAATAAAAAGTGTTAGGTAATCATTTGTGTTGTCTGAAATTATTTCTTTCGCCTTGACTGGCGCATGGATATAGTGATGAGGTCCATGGCAATGTTAATTTTACATAAGGCGGAAGAATACACAACACGTATATTAGTAGATCTTAAGCGGGGCTTTCAAAAGTGCTCATTGTACCGTGAACGGCTTATAAGCGCAAGACTCTGAACTGGCGTGCAGTGTTATCGTCGCACTCTATGGGAATTTCAGCGGTGACCCTAATATTTGATTGGTGGAAAGTCTGTACGAAGATTCAGTGCAGGGCCTTTGAGTAGTTTTAGACGGATCCGACACGTATATTTTGAGGTACGGCGCTTTGAAAATGCCCGTTTTTAGCAATTTCGGAATACTCTAAAAATGGTACATCTACTGTGCGTGGCATCTTGCAAACACTCGCATTCCTTGTTTGAAGTGTGCGTTCTCCTCGTAGGCCAGCGCATCGGACGCATGATTAATAGTTTCGTTTGAAAGAGCGTTTATATCAAACATAATTACTGCAACGCAGTACAATCGTGATGTAGGCGGGAGCCAGTGTTTTGCAATACCTCGACAATTTCACATCCCACAAGTGTTGCGTGGATATCAGCAAATTATGGCACGTAACTTGTTATATTGTCAATTCACCATAGTAGTAGAGGCGGGCCGGTTTCGTATCAAAGGGGATGCCGTGTTTATTGATGTCAAAGGATTGAATTGATTGAAAGTGTTAAATCGATTGAAAGGGTTAATTAAACTGATCGAAAGGGTTACTCATAAATGGAAATAGTTTTAGTCAAAAATGGAAAGGGTTAAATCGATTGAAAGGGTTAATTAAACTGATCGAAAGGGTTACTCATAAATGGAAATAGTTTTAGTCAAAAATGGAAAGGGTTAAATCGATTGAAAGGGTTAATTAAACTGATCGAAAGGGTTACTCATAAATGGAAAGAGTTTTAGTCAAAAATGGAAAGGGTTAAATCTATTGAAAGCGTTAATTATTATTGCGATCGAATTTTTTTATTGTGTGTTTGGTGCAAGAGTGTACTGAGGGTCAAATTCATTAGTTTCTTTCTTTTTGTGGGTTACGGAGCAGCTCTGATAGATGTTGTCAACACGACGACTGGAACTCGATTGAGATGCGGTGTGTTGGGGACAGGGTGTGTGTGTGTATATATATATATATATATATATATATATATATATATATATATATATATATATATACATATATATATACATATACATATACATACATACATATATATATATATATATATATATATATATATATATATATATATATATATATATATATTATATATATATATATATATATATATATATATGTGTGTGTGTGTGTGTGTGTGTGTTGTGAGTTTTGTGCAAGAGTGGCATAAGTGTATTTTTTTTTTTGTTTGGCAGTGATATTGCTCGTAGGCGGTGTTGGTAGATACGGAACTTTGAAAGTTGCGATTTACCTGTTAGTAATGACAAACGATTAAATAGACGACGACTGTTTCCGAATGCAATTAAACGTTAGAGAGTTTCAGAGTGTTTAAATGAATTCTACATATGAATAAATAACACGAGAGAAAAGTATAACTACCTGGTCTCATAAAGAAACAAGTCCAATTACGTGAGTCTCCAGTATGAAATTATTACACAATGAAAATCACGAGTTAAAACTCTTCTTCTGTGATATGTTATCCTTGCAGGAGCGTGAAGCTCTTCAGAGATATTACAAAATTTCATTGGTAATATAATCTTCTTTCAACTCTTCAGTAATAGAAACAATTTCCTTTGTATGTGAATTATTCCCAGACTCTCTCGAAGCGATGGGAATTTTTAATCTATCAACAAATCCATTAGTGGTGTTCCAATATACAGGAGAAAAACGATCACCAACTTCATTTTTATATATTCCACTTCCAACAATATCGTTTATTAAATGTATTTTGGGGTGGTTTTCATCTCCTGAACGAATGTTAACATTCATTCGACGAATAAGTTCTTTATATTTCTGCAAATCAGTATCGGAATATCCACGTGGAAAGTTTTTAAACAATAATTCAAACAATCCTTGACTCAAATCAGTTACGCGATCGTCAATTTAAATTTTGTCAGGCAAAAATTTAACTACCGAATCTCCCAGGAAATAGACATCGTCATGTCGATAAACACAAATGTCTTATCGCGCAGAGGTGAAGAATGTTGTACAGGTAAATAGCATTGTGTTAGTGGAGAACGAGTTTGCTTTTTATTTGTTTAAAGTTCTTCAGTTTTAATTTCCAAACTGTTTAATTAGGCTTATTCAACACAGAATGCAATGTATCCATTCTAGTCGTAACAGGTTTAAATATTTCTTTGTTTAAATATCCCGTTCAATATAAGCTCATGTGGCTTGTAAATATTTCTCTTTAACAACATATATAATGTTATGTAATCCTGAAGAAGAGACAGACATGTTTCGATTATATTTCATTAAATTCTAACTATTTATATATTAATTAAGTAGTTGATTTTCTAACTGTGGATATTATTCGAGTGATATGGCATTATTTAGGATGATTGAAATTTGATATAAAAGGTATTTGCTTGTGTGCCATACGCTAGTTAGTAAAGATGGATCAACAAGACGAGAACAAAGTTACATGTTCTTGTTTACAGAAATCAAAATGTAAATTGAATATTAGCAAGTTACTAGCACGTTGGAGTAAACCATTTAGAGTTTGTCTGGGAAAGAAATAGTTTTCGAATCTTTGTGACTTTCAAACTATAAGCATGTCTTTCTTCCACCCAACTGGTATTTAAGTCTCTGTCGCCCCTGGAAACTGAAGTGTGAATTACTCTTGTTTATTTAATGGAATAATACATCATTTTGGAGAGATATACGATGGGCTGTTTCATTAAAAAAATATCCAATGTCCCTTAGAGGGTGAAAAATGTAATTATTTAATATCTTTTCCAGATCTGAAAAAATGTCCTGTATACCATATGTGTCCGAGTTCAAGTCTGCCAGCTAGCATCGAAGAAGTGTATTCACACTTACATGAAAATATTCCTGATTTACCAGAATGTATAATATCATATGCACCGAAATACACGAAAAATTAAAAACAATCAAACATATGAATATACTACAAATATTGCCAAGGAGAGAATGGAAATAAAATTATGTAAAACATTTTTTGTAAACTCACAGTAATGAAAAAATGTATTCTTTAAGCAAATGTATCGAAATAAATGGTTTGAAACAATTTTTCTGTTATACTGACTTTACGAATGCATGAATTGTAATATTCCCATATTCTGACGAACAAATGTTACGTAAACTTTGCGCTTATTTAACATTCAAATCTAAATGTGTTTGCACATAAAGGTTTGTGTGCAGGATAATTTTTAAATAAACCTGTAGTAATTTGAAAATGATTTAATACATAAAACTGTTTAAACATACATTCTAGGATTCAAAGTATTATGATTAAGAAATATATGTTGAACACCTTCTACAATTCAGACATATTGGGGTTAAAATGAATAATGTAATTGCATTGCTTCCTGGATTTGTATATAACTATCTATAAAAGGTGTATGCCCAGCAGTTTCATTTTAATCATTCAATAGTACAGGAGAAATGATGTATTTGCTGTGTCGCTTCTGTGGTAAAGAATTTGCAGTTCTGCAAAACTTATGACGACATGAAAGAATGAGCTCGGGAATGAAAAATTCCAGAAAGCTGTTTCAGTATGATTTATGCCAGAGACAATTTACATGGAGCGATAATTTTATGAGACATTGTAAAACTTGCAAGACTGATTCTATGCAAACAACACTATATCATCAGTTAGCTCCTCAATATGCTCCTCAGTTGGCTATTCAGTTAGCTCCTCAAATAGCTCCTCAGTTAGCTCCTTAGACAGCTCCTAAGTTAGCTCCTTAGACAGCTCCTCAGTTAGCTCCTTAGACAGCTCCTCAGACAGCTCCTCAGTTGGCTCCTCAGACAGCTCGCCAGTTAGCTCCTCAGACATCTCCTCAGACAGCTCCTCAGTTAGCTCCTTAGACAGCTCCTAAGTTAGCTCCTTAGGCAGCTCCTCAGTTAGCTCCTTAGACAGCCCCTCGGTTAGCCCCTTAGACAGCTCCTAAGTTAGCTCCTCAGACAGCTCCTAAGTTAGCTCCTTAGACAGCTCCTCAGTTAGCTCCTCAGACAGCTCCTCAGTTAGCTCCTTAGACAGCTCCTAAGTTAGCTCCTTAGACAGCTCCTCAGTTGGCTCCTCAGACAGCTCCTCAGTTGGCTCCTTAGACAGCTCCTCAGTTAGTTCCACAATCTGCTCCTCAGTTGGCTCCTTAGACAGCTCCTCAGTTAGCTCCTTAGACAGCTCCTCAGTTGGCTCCTCAGACAGCTCCTCAGTTAGCTCCTCAGACAGCTCGTCAGTTGGCTCCTTAGACAGCTCCTCAGTTAGTTCCACAATCTGCTCCTCAGTTGGCTCCTTAGACAGCTCCTCAGTTAGCTCCACAATCTGCTCCTCAGCTAGCTCCTCAGACAGCTCCTCAGTTAGCTCCACAATCTGCACCTCAGTTGGCTCCTTAGACAGCTCCTCAGTTGGCTCCTCAGACAGCTCCTCAGTTGGCTCCTTAGACAGCTCCTCAGTTAGCTCCTTAGACAGCTCCTCAGTTAGCTCCTCAGACAGCTCCTCAGTTGGCTCCTTAGACAGCTCCTCAGTTAGCTCCACAATCTGCTCCTCCGTTGGCTCCTTAGACAGCTCCTCAGTTAGCTCCTCAGACAGCTCCTCAGTTAGCTCCACAATCTGCTCCTCAGTTAGCTCCTTAGACAGCTCCTCAGTTAGTTCCTCAGACAGCTCCTCAGTTAGCTCCTCAGACAGCTCCTCAGTTGGCTCCTTAGACAGCTCCTCAGTTAGCTCCACAATCTGCTCCTCTGTTAGCTCCTCAGACAGCTCCTCAGTTAGCTCCACAATCTGCTCCTCAGTTTGCTCCTTAGACAGCTCCTCAGTTAGCTCCTCAGACAGCTCCTCAGTTAGCTCCACAATCTGCTCCTAAATTAGCTCCTTAGACAGCTCCTCAGTTTGCTCCTTAGACAGCTCCTCAGTTAGTTCCTTAGACAGCTCGTCAGTTGGCTCCTTAGACAGCCCCTAAGTTAGCTCCACAATCTGCTTCTCAGTTGGCTCCTTAGACAGCACCTCAGTTAGCTCCTCAGACAGCTCCTCAGTTGGCTCCTCAGACAGCTCCTCAGACAGCTCCTCAGTTAGCTCCTCAGTTAGCTCCACAATCTGATCCTAAGCCAACACCACAGTTAGTTCTGCAATTAACGTTTCCAGCTCCACCCACTGAATTACCTCCAAATATTCGATATGTTGATTTAAGGATATAAAGTAATTTGATTCCCGACTCTCCAGCTTCAGTGAAAAGTTCATCATCCAATCTCAGATACGAGATACTGGCTAGCGTGCTCGCCGGCAGGCTAACTGATGTACTGATAATTGACGATATTCTTGACAGTGATGTAGACTTTTCTCATTTTTTCCAGAGCTTGTAAGTTCCCTTTATTATGCTTAATAATGGCATCACCCCGGCCTATTAGAATTAGCATAACAGTGGAAGATGTTATGCAAACTTTTTATCTCCAAAGTCCTGTCCTACACTCATCCGATATTGGCGAACTTAATGCCAATATCATAGTACCTTACTTAATAACCAGACTTGAAGAATTTACTGATCGTGGATGAGGTTGGATTTGACAACTGATATCAAAAATGGATGTGCATATCTCCCACTACCAGCTGTTCACTGCTAGTGGTAAATAATCCAAGTTTATGAGCCATAAGACGGCTTGTAATCCGATGCAGCTTCATTACTCTCCTCGCTTCACCCTCATTGGTTCTCAAGACTCCGGATTCGAGTACCGTTAAAATATCTTCACTCGCTCCGATGTAAAGTTATAAAAAAAATGTTGCTACAAGGTTTTAATACAATTATAAATCCGTAAATTTTTCCTGTTCAATGAAACCCAGAATATGTGTAGAGCCTGTGAACTGCGAGCCTTGCCTCATGTTAGTACGATGTGTATGTCAAATTTCCTCTGCAAACTTTACACTTCTTGTATTTCAACGCTTCATTCAGCACTTCATTCAGTCAGTTGGTGTATCCTCCTGTGTGATATTATAGAATTCCTGTCTACATTTTTTTTTCTGAAACACTTCACTCAATATCATGATAATTTCAGCTATGCTATATGCAATACCGCCAATGGGGTAGTTAAATGACATAGTAGCATCTACGAGTCAATTAAACTGCCAGCCATAACAATAGTGAACCAATCAACTGATGATAGTGTCTCAAAATAACTAATCTGAAATTATAACAACCAACGCCTGATCTAGAATCCGCTGTGAATAACAACTTCTCACAGATTTGAGAGTAACCTGCAACATCAACCAAATATTTCCAACCTCGTTCCCAGAAAAGAAGATTGAGTGTTTTTTTTTCTGTATATAAATTAATATTTTTAGAAGAATGGGTTTTTGCATATGTAAATAAATATTGTGTTTGTTGGAAAAATGTGATATATTAAAAGTGTATTTCAAAGTGAATGTGTGGTGGTTCATTTATCTCGAAACTGTAGATCTGAAATTTTATAAAACAATTTATCTTAGAGAAATGAATGAGTAAATGTTTTTGCAAAAATATATTTGATTACTTTATCCACCAGGGGTCGTAGCTTTGTTTGTGTGAAGAACATTTATTTATTTGGGGTTGTGACCGTTTTTTCTTACACATATATCTTGAAAATGGTATTTCAACATAACAAAACGAAAATTATCTGGTTAATCGATATGTTTTTAGTGAACACAATACATAATTTTCCATTCACTCGGTTTAACGAGTGTGTGTTTGTTCGCAACAATTGGCGAATCACAAAGAACAATACTGTCTCTCTGTGAAATCAGTTTGTGTGAATATCACCTAAAATTGCGAAATCGTTAATATTTACCACAGTAAAGACTATGGAGATTCGCATTGAGTAAACGATTTTGTGTCTTAACAGAAAAGAACACAAAATAAATAATTTACTTATAGTATACTAGTTTTAAATACAAATGTAAAATTCAGTTAATGGGCATTAACAAACACCGACGATTTTCACAAGATATTTAAAACACATAAAAATGACATTTACTCAATATCTGCCTTTATTATGTAAATCAGTAACTTTTACGTTTAACACTTTGCGTGAAGTCTGTAGGATTCCTAATGCTGGGACATGCATAAAACTGAAGCATTGCTAGCAGCCCTTATCCCAAGGGAGACAGGCTGGTTGCTTGAAGACAGTTCGCCAGCGTCTTGCATTCCCTTGACAAAGGAGCGAGGTCGTCCCTCATCGGCTAGCGGTCTGTTACAGGATAGAAAACCAGCCTACAGAGGTGACCCATCCTGTTTACACATCGCACAGACTCCGGGCTCTGCCTAGCTGCTCCCCAACCCGCAACGCTTGTTAGGTGATATCATCTATCTGCTCGGGGTTCGCACCTTTCTCACAGTATTCATAGCAGTATTTTTCGAAATATTTCCGTTTTTTTCGCGTATTTAACCTTGGTAACATAAATTACCATAGGCGTTAGAATATTTTTACGCATGTTAATAAATTTATTTATTTTTTTAAATAATTGCTAATTAACATTTGAATTCAGTTTCTCTACTATTGTTAGTTACGAGATTAGCTAAACTTTTATTGTGATAGCTTATAGTGTAGAAATATTTTCCGTAATTTAAAATTTGCGCACGTGTATTATTTTTTAAGTAATCCGTGCGTTATTAGAGTAGGATTCGTAAATGTGTATTTCCGAAGCTAGTCTACGTGTGTTCACTACGAGATTTTTTTTTTTTTTTAACTTTCTCTGTGATCTTTTTGTTAAAATTATTTCGGATCGATAAACTCTGTTTGTGTTAAGTAACTTAGTATTGATTTCATCGTTTTCCTTCGACGAAGCACGTCGACTGTTTCATTCAAGTCGTTTGGTTGGTGTTCGGACATTTATACATTTTGTGTCAAACTTATTTGGATCGTTCATTCGAGTAGTTCGCATAGATCGTGATTAGGTAGTATTAGTACATTTTCTCACATATTATGTGCAATAATTAAATAGTGGGAGTTGTCAAAATATATTTGTTTGCAGAAAACATTCAAACACTTGAGAGTATAAATGCAAGAATTTTTCTAATGTCCCCTGCGCAAAAATGTTTGAAAGCTGTTGACCAGCTTCAAGTATGGCGAGTCAGGGGAAGGGGCGGGTAGGGGAATAACTATTCCTCTCGCAGAACCAGATAGGGCGGATTTTCGGGAGAGTCCACAATTCATGGTTAGAACATAGTTTTGCAAACAGGTCACCACTTTGGGAGAGTCCAACTTGGTATCTTGAGGGGTGTCTGGCAGTTGGAGAGTCCCTGAAGTTGTTGTTGGACAAAACACGTGTTCTGGGCTGACGGCAGGGAAGGGGGGTCGAGGGCGCAGGTCTTGAATCGACAGCGTGACCTTGGACAGAGCTTCCATCTGAAAACTCATTCTTGGCTAGTGTAAAGGGAGGGGATGGTTGGCCTTGGTCAGGATGCGGAGGGGTCTTGCTGGTTTCCACCATGTTAGTTCTTCGCCAAGCCTCCCTCTGCATAGACTCGACTTCACCGGGCTTCGGAATGTGATAGCTGCGATTCTCATTAAACGACATTATATGCTCCGGGGTTCAGTTCTCGTTCACAGTCTTCGTCAACTTTAGTTTGAAATATTTTTTAATAAGTTTTTATTTTATTGTGGGAAAAATTTAAATTTTCGTGTGATTGTGCATTTATCGTGTAAACCCCTTTTCTGTGTTCGGTAGAAGTAACTTGATATGATTTTCAACTGTCGTGTCGGTACTAGCGCCGTGAGTTTCACAGATTTGACAACAATTTGTAGTAGTATTCCGTTATTTTTTAATAATTCACTTTTATCAAGTAGTGTTATTTTTATACATTTACATACTTGTAGGACGAGTAGTGTAATCAAGTCTTTAATAGTAGCTTGGTAGGGAAATAGGTTCTGTGAGTCGTAAATTTCAACTCAGCCGCGCCACACACACACACACACACCACACACACACACACACACACACACACATATATATATATATCAGCTTATAAGCAGGCGCATGTCATACGATCCAGTCATTCATTGACTGACCTCCGAGGTGGATGGATGTGTTTTGGGAGAGGTGCGATTTCATTACGTGTGTTTCTATTGCCCTATTGTGTCTGTTTAAAATTCAAAATGCGCGTTTGGAAATCTTTATTTGTCTGTGTTAACTGGAAGTGCTAAATCATTTTCTATGTGTTTCACTAATTAAATTGCACACAGTGCTTGGCAGGGATATGTTTTCTATATATAATTCAGGATCTGTATGAGTAGTGTGTAAATCGTTTAGTCAATCGTATTCAGAGTTTTTTGCCGTATTTTCAACTCGCCCACAAGCTCCACATATATTATGTGTTCGTTTAATTTATTTGGAAACATTCGTTTTGTTTAAAATTCCAGAGTTTTTCACCTCAATCTATAATCAAACAGTGCTTCACTGAACGAAGGGACGTATATTAAATGATTTCTTTTTTACATGTATTAATCAATTAATTTCTTTTAATGTGTGGATTACGTTTCTAAAGTTCTTCACCAGTCTCACAGGCAGATGGACATGTAAGGTATGTGCGAGAGGCATCAAGTAGTGTCATATACCTTGTTACTGTGTCCATTAGCCGTTTAATTTATAGGGACATTTTGTGTTTCGTTAATTAATTCCATACTGCACACTCATGTAATTGTGTTCATTTATTATACTTCTCTAGTGTAAATTATATTTCTAACATACAGCTCGGGGTAGTAAAATCACTCTGTAGATGCATTCATCATCTCTTTGCCTTTAATTGATTTTCATTGTGTAATAATTTCTTACTGAAGACTCACATAATTGCACTTGTTTCTTTATGAGACCAGGTAGTTACACTTTTCTCTCGTGTTATTTATTCATATGTAGAACTCGTTTAAACACACTGAAATTCTCCACACACACACACACACATTTATACACACACACCGCCCCCAACACGCCGCACCTCAGTCGAGTTCCAGTCGACGTTCTGACAACATGTACCAGAGCTGCTCCCCAGCCCACAAAAAGAAAGAAAAAAACTAATAAAATAGACCCTTAGTACAATCTTGCACCAAACACACAATAAAAAAATTTGATTCTAATAGAAATTTACCCTTCCAATAAATTTAACCCTTTCCATTTTTTATTAACTTTTTCAATCAATTTGATTAACCCTTTCAATAAATTTGACACTTTTGATATCAATGAAGTCAGCATCCCCTTTGATCTGAACCCTACCACTGACGCTTACTTTCGACTTTTCTAAACCCCTGCTAGAGTTCTACTTGCAGGCTATTCCTCCCCCTCGTGCAAACTAAGCTGAGCAAGTCTAGAAAATTACACCGCACTAGTGCACACTGAGATATAATCATATTTCTTACTGAGCATCACTAACACGCCTATTTTGTCACTTTTCTAATTCGTATCGATTATAAGTGAAACATTATAATTTTACAATCAGATTATAAGTAAAAGTTCCATATTACCAAAAGTAAGATACTTTTGTGTTAACAGAAGTATTAAACGCTTGTGATGTATGGTATATTTAGGAAACAACCAAGTACGTTATATGGGATGATTTTTCAATGGGATGATTTTTCAAAGGTTTAATTAAAAAACGTGAATAAACAGTGAAAAGGCTACACATTCTCATTGGAATAAAACAAAAAAAAAAAAAAACAGTTTTCCACTATCTCGTTTTCAGAACAGTGAAAACAAAGTATTTTGGGATTTGGGCACAAAGTTTTTTTACCAGAATTATTTATTGTCTTCAGTTCAACAGCCACTTCTCTTACTACTACAATATAACCAGGATGTACACATAAATAAAATATTTTTCGAGTAAAATTTACCACGGCATTGAAATCCGCACGAAATTTAGTTTTGTAAGGTTGTATTTCTGCTGCTCAGCGAGCCCACACCGATGAAAGTAGAAATAGAATCTACTTTTGTCGGGGCGAGCTAGCTTTTGATTAGCTGGTGAAGAATTTTCGTCGGTATCGGAGCTGTGATGTCAGACTGTCGGGTTATTGTAAATGCAGCATTGCAGAGGCGAAATATGCAAGATTTTCCCTGTTGCTTTCTGTATGGCCAGGCCACGGAGGTCGAGTGTGGGTCCGAAAAGACGGCAGTGACATTTTCAAAGATTGGTTTCGAAATTGGTTAACTAACGACTTTATTACATCTTATCAAAGTCGAGTTAGCCTTAACTCCATTGTGAACACAGCTAAGAAAATTTTCCCATAGAACTGAGGAAAAGTGAGCATGATAAGCGCCATGTTAAATGGCGCGAAAGTTATACACATGAGGAAATCGCCACCATAACACTCTAATAGCCTGTCGGGTGTCGAAGAACGTTTCTTTATGGTTGATACCTTAAACAAGGTGTTACCTTCCTCACCACGGAAAGTTTCTGTTGGCTCTAAGCGTTACACAACATCCACCGTACATTTTAACAGTTTGTGCAGCAGGAAAGTTTACTCACATTTCGTGGCCACGCCTCATCCGCCCTTCCAACATCGAATCGATTTTTTTGTAGCAACCTACGGTATAACTTGGAGGTCAATGTCCGTGGCAGGGAGGGGCCTGAATGTATCTGAGACCCAAGTCTCGTACGGCTCGTGTGGGAATATCCGCGCAAGGGATAGTGTATCGTGCGAGGGGCGGCGGGGTGGGGTTGGAAAGGTTTATGGAATCTCAACGAACCACCCCGAGAATAAGCGTTTTTAATGCTTCCGAAAACCACATTAAAATTTACACTTAAAACTCATTGCACTCTGTCGTGGAATTGAACTGCCCAAGCGTACCTGCTATGAGTCGATGAAATACGTGTATCAACAGCATCAGTGACATACAGATTAACAAAATTAAGGTGGCTCAGCGAGTCTACAAAAATCTATTACATTCTGGTCCTGCTGAAGATCTACTTGTATACACGTTGTGTATTCTTCCGTCTTACGTAAAATTAACATTGCCAATGGCCTCATCATTTTTTTATCCGTCGGTCAAGTGAAACTGCAAAATGATTCTAAAAGTAAAATATTCTATAAATATGCTTATATTTATACACCGGTACATTAAAAAAGACAGAAAACGAAAGAAAAAATTTAAGTTATCACAAATGATTATCTAACACTTTTTAATCGATGTTAAATTATGGAACTACTTTCCATCCATCATTACCAACTTTAATGGGCGCATGTCATTCAGTGCGCCCGTAAAAAAATATATGCAAGCAGAGACAGTGACATTTTTCTATGGCTGATTTCAAAACTGCTCATTTTATCGTGAACAGGTTTTTGGTTTTAAATTTACAATAATTGGGAGAAAAAAAAAAAAAAAAAAGTACCGTAAATTATGTGGGAATATACGCCCAAGGGAGCATCGCGGCAGTGAGGAACTGAATGGGTAACTACAATTTGAACTACCCATTTCCCCCAAAAACAAAGTATTTAATAATCACTAACACTTCTCCACCTCCACCTCCAAGATTCCCATTTAAACTCGTTGCATTCATTGCGGGGTTGAACTATACAGTACTTCTACCAGTAGTTCATGAAATGAATTTTGCAGTATCAACATCGGTTACAGAAGAAATTTCAGAATGAAAGTCTCTCAACTATGTTATAAAATAACCGATAACGATATTCTTTGAAAATCTATCATTAATATTAATAACTTGTCGCAGTATCATTTTAAATAAATTATGTACCTTTGCGAAAAGTACGTTTGATATTTGTATTCATTTTAGGATAAGTTAAAGTATAAACGAGAAAAAAATACATGCAATGACTTGCTACCCAATATTAGCTTTACAAATTTGTCAATCAAATACACACGTAAATGTTAAATAATGAAATATAAAGAAATGGAAAACCTAACGGAGCTCAAATAACATTAAAAAATTCATGTAAGAAATATATGCAAAAAAAAAAAAAAAACTTTTCTTCTACGATCGTGTTTAAATTCTCTGGAAGTGTACAGAAGTCGATCATTCTTCCAGCCTGTCGTGTTACTATATATTTCTTCTCCGCAAAAGGACAGGTGTGATTGTAAAACGTCATACACAAGTAAAGACATGTGATTGGAACAAAAACCAACTCAGTGCCTTAGTGAGTGATGACCAGCCAATAATGAACGTTGTAGAGCACAGTCCATTGTCATGTTGGCCACTAGGAAGATTGTGAGTGGTAACCCAGGGACCAATAGAGCCGGTGTTACTGCAGTCATGAATATATCTCGCTCACTTCTAACCTGTCTTGGTTGTCTTGTAAATGTCTGCTCGCCTCGAAGTGTTAATAAATGTTTTGTTACAGTTAGCAGTAGTTTGATAATGTTAAACAGTTAACCTAGCTACAAAGAGTGTAGAGTGAAGAGAGTTTAACGGCTTTTAACAGCGAGGTCTTCAGAGCCTGTGAAGGCGAAGCGAGGTGAGTATGGAGCAGCTTCTGAATGCAAAGGCGGAGGAAGCGGGAGATCCCCTAGGAAACCCCCTGGCCAGCGGCATCGTCCGGCGCCATTCCTACATTGAGAAAATCTGGCAGCAACCCCGCATTGTCGGGAGGCGAGTAGTCTAACCACTATACTACCACGGCTCCCCGTGGTTAAAGGAACTGGTCCCAAAACTAATCTGCGATTTGTTTGGTGAATGAATAGCGCTTATTCATGACCTGGCAGCCGTGAGGCTAATTTCCCCTCCTTCATTTTACAGCGAAGTTTTAGATCAACCCGCCCACATATCGCCTGCAAATTGAAATCTCGGGTGTAGCGTACACTGTGCTTTCCATCCTCCCCCCCCCCCCCCCCGCGGGGTACAATCTTGCAAAATTTTTTTTTCCTGCCGTCCCTCCAGTAGGTGTAGTTGGGCCACTGATATTTCGCGTAAAATTCGGAGCACGCAGTTCACATTATAATATATAATAAACACATACACCTCGGCTGTTGTCGTACCTCCATTGTCTTCTGGTGTCGTTTCCACATTCGACCCGCCACTCAGGATTCCGTAACTCCGACACTGAACCTTCGTGTTTCGTGCGCAGACAGTTGACACGGAACAGAACATGTTTCAGCCAGTCAAGAAAGCTGGACGACCGTACAGTGCTTCGAACTGCATCTCGTCTCGATGTCACTGCCCGAGGTGTATACTATTCACGGTAAAGTGAGCACTTTTTGAAGACCTCTCATTGGAAATAATAGTCAATAAATACATTTTATTGTAGTCTTAGACGTCAACGTTTGAGTCCGGTGAAATATATACGCTGCGTTTATTACTTACATGACAATATTTATTTAAAAAAAAATGGTCGACGACTGGGGCATTAAAAGTGCTCACTTTACCGTGAACAGCCTGTACGCGCCGAAACGTTCCACTACTGTACTGCCGAGTCGTTCCCATCTTTCATCGACCCGCATAAATTTCCCCCCCGCTCGGAGCCATTTTAACTGATTGGCTCGTGCAGGGAGATTGCCCTGCGTCTAGATTCGCAAGCAGCGGTTCTCGTGCGTGATGGACGGCTGCTATCACGAAACGAACCGACACTTTTGAGTTACGTAACATTCCCTTGTGGTCGGCACTCACTTGCTGCTGCTGCAGTTTAAGTCCCAGCGAACCATCACCTCAATTCTCTGCGCACATCCTTAATCAAGGCCACCTGTTTTTCGCGAAAAAGTTTTAGCGTGGAGGCTAGACTCCAATATCCTGTATGCACGCGTGCAGTTGGTGGCACCTTTTTTTTCCGCAAAGTTATTTCAGGACAAGCTGTGTTCCAACGCGCCTTAGTTCAGAACCACTTCCGTGTTTGGATCATTTCAGTGCTGCGCGTCCTATCACAGACTCTCTGCGCACAAAGAAAAGCGGCCAATAGCCAGTTGAAGACTGCTAGTGTACTCGTGGGTTTGCTGAAATCTAGAGTAACTTTCACACACCGAAGGCCCAGTGTCGGGAGTTTGTCTGAAGCAATTAAATGCTCGGAAACAAATTAGGATACTTCCGCGATAACTTCTCGCGGTCACTTATAAATAATTGTGGTGACTTTTTAACTGTGGTAGTTTTCTCCTTACGTTCACTCTCCCTTAGTTATAAGCGATTAACGGTAAAATGAGCGCTTTGAAAGCCCTGCTTAAGATCTACTTGTACGCACGTTGTGTATTATTCCGTCTTATGAGAAGTTAACACCGCAATGGACCTCATCACTTTATTCATGCGTTGGTCAAGTGAAACTGGGAAAGTGTTAGAAAAGTAAATTATTTACAAATCTGCTCATTGTTACACTTTGGTGCATTAAAAAAAACATAAAGCCAAAGAAATATTTTAATTTATCATAAATAAATAACCTATCATTTTTTATTCGACGTTAAGATGTGGAGCTACTTTCTATCCATTGTTACCAACTTTGCGTTTAAAATACATGCAGGTAGGAGCAGTGACATATCTCTAACGTTGATTTCAAAAGTGCTCACTTTATCGTGAACAACCTTTAGTTGCGCTGTGTAATTTATCGTGATTTATTGGAGTGTAACAGGAATTTGTAATTATCGGCGAATAACAAGTTGCTTGACTGTATACACATTAGAGCATGAAGTTACATTTTACATTTGCAACAAATTCACGGTTTCACTCCGATGGCACACGGATGACCAGGGCTGCGGCACAGAGTATATAACAATATAGAGGAGAAATGGCGGCGAGGATAGCCAACTCCAGCCAGACGCGTCAGCAATATGGCGGCACGCAGTTCACCAATCAGCTGCTGGAGACATCTTGCCAGACTGCAGCCCGACCAATAGGCGGTACCAATCGGACACTCAGCTTCGCGTGACGGCCAGTGAGCGACCGAGTTCACTTACACCGAAGGAGCCGTAACCCCATTTCGCTTCTGTATCGTTATATATTCTCTGCCCATGGTAAGGTTAATTTTACGTTTGATGGAAGGGTATAAAATGGCCAGAAAATAATATTCTATATAATTGTTTAGAAACTGCTTAATTAAACCGTTAACAGCCGTATTGTAGCTACGCGTCAATCGAGTGGTTTTGAAATTTGTTATAACGTAAATGAGTAAGTATCATACTCTACACTCGAATTAGGGCATAGTGGGAATTGACAGAAATTATTGGAAACCAGTGAAAAGGGCTCCATTTGAAACCACTTGTAGCTTAATTTTATTGCTTTTCAAGTTTTGTTTATTCAACAAAATGTTTTGTCGGGGCAACTTAATTTGTTTTCGACTCTGTAGAAACAAATATTTGGAACAAACCTGAGATTTGTACCAGGACGAAGGTCCTGGTACAAATCTCAGTGCAGGTATGAACTTTCACTGTAAAAACAGGCGGGAACATTTCGTGTTGAGCGCAGATCGTGTCGTGGCTGAAAGTCGACTCCGAACGGGGTCATATCCCACTGGTGAATAGCCAGTAGTCGTGTTGGTGTGTTATCTGGGACAGGAAATGCCTGAGGACACACGTTACTGTTTCACAGTTTGTGTTTTCCGTGTGCGAGTGAGTCGATTTGCCTGCCCACGTCACGAAGCGAGGGACTCGCCAGGGGAATAAGCATGCACTAATTCACTCACCTCCAGGTCTGAACAGACCTTCGCGTGTTCCTGTGTATAGGCTGTTCACGGTCAAATGAGCACTCTTTAAAGCCGCGCTTAAGATCCACTTGTATGCACGTGAGGTATTCTTCCGCCTTATTTAAAATTAACGTTGTCAAAGGACCTCATCACTTTATTCATGCGTCGGTCAAGTGAAACTGTGAAATTATCACAAAAGTAAATATTTTGCAAACGTGCTCATTTTTACACTTCGATGCATTAATAAAACATAAAGCGAAAGAAATAATTTCAAGTTATCAAAAATGGTTACCTAAGGAAATTTATTCGACGTTAAGATATGGAACTATTTTCCCTCCATCGTTTCCAACTTTACTGGGCGCATGTCTCACAGTGCACCCGGTAAAATGTATACAGGCATGGTCAGTGACTATTTTCTAAGGTTGATTTCAAAAGTGCTCATTTTATCGTGAACAGTCTTTACCAGTGGGATACACAGAGGAAAAGGTTTGCTCCACCCAACAAAATATATGTTTGTGTAGGGCCAAGCATATATTTGGTAAACCTAATAAAATATTTAGTTGAGTAATCAAAACATGAAAGGTAACGAAGCGACTTTGTTCATTTAACAAATAAATATACCTCTCTGTTGGGCCAAAAATATTAGATCGTCTACACAATATTGAGTTGACTGAACTATATGTATATATTTGATTGGTCATTCATTCAATTGCCTTCGTTCGAAAATACAGTGAGTGAAGAGATCTGGACGGCTCTTAACATCGAGTTTTGAGAGCCGAGGAGGGTGAAGCGGGGTGAGTACGGAGCAGCGCCGGAATGAAGGGGCGGGGGAAGCGGGAGATCCTCGAGAAAACCCGCCGATCAGCGGCATCGTCCGGCACGATTCCCAAATGCGAAAATCGCGCCTATGTGGGAGGCGAGTAGTCCAACCACTACACCACCGCGGCTCCAACATGTACACTTTAGTAGACACGGAGACTGTGAGGGTTATGGGTAGAATTTCGCGGGTTCATTTCTAGACAAGTTGGAATTTACACACTTGTACGTTCATGTAATTGGCCGACGTATTGTTTGACGCCTCCTGGAGATAAATGAGCCGCCAATAACAACATGCAATGAATTGTACGCCCAACCACCACCTTTTACTACCACAGCAATCAACCAATGAACAGTTGATATCGGTATGAGAGTATAAGACTGTGAAGTCTAGCCTACAGATAATTGCACTCGCGAATTTCTCGGATCTCTAGTTATGGATAAGACCACCTGTTTTTGGCGAAAATATTCCTCTACTAGATGTATTAAAAAACACGCACTTAGTTCAGAACCAACGTCGCGGTTGGATGACTTCAACTCGCATGCGTCTTAGATCTGGTCTCGGCCCGCGCATCAGAGACGTAGTGTATCAGAGACGTACTGTATCGGAGTAATCTAATTCTGATTGGCCAGTCAAGTGAGAAAATGTCTTATCACCGAGAGACGCCGCCAATAAGTATAAGAATAGTGTTGACATGCCGGTAGGGTACTGAAATCTGGCACGGGCGGTAACCTAATCTTTTCGCGTACAGGTGGACCTTCACTGAGAGAAAATCGAACAAAATATTTGTTTGTATAGGGCCAAACATATATTTAGTTGCCTTAACAAAATATATTATTGAGCAAACAAAATTTGAAAAGCAACAAAATTATTTTTAATCGTCTAGCAAAATATATGTTTTTGAATAAGCAAAATCTCCGCGTTGGGCCAAAATAAATTAGACTGCCAACGAAATACTTTGTTGAATCAACTGTATGTATTTTTTTGGCTACTTATTAGACTGCATTAGTTCGTAAATACAGCTCGAGAGTTTGTTTGTATTTTTTTTTGTGACACGTTGCCCAATATTTGCAATATACCTGAACTTATTTAAAAGCTTCCCGGCGTTAACAATTGTCGCATTAGCGGAGGTTACTAAGGCGTAGTGCTCGTATGTAGGCGATGAAGGTTCGAAATTAGGTTCGAACTTGTAAAAAATTTTTATATCGGCCCAAACTGTTTAATGTTTGTACGTGTAGCCAAACAAATCTTGCAGTTTGGGGCAACCAAATGAGAACAACAAAATATTTAACTGCCCCTATACAAACAAATAGTTTGGTTGCACCAAACAAATCTTGTTCGATTCAACAAAACCTTTTTTTCAGCGTGGTTATGGGGCTTACTTACCTCGGGCTGTTTCCCCACGGTTTGATGTCGAGAAGCGATGGAGCGCTAAGGTCGACACTGCCACGCTCATCAAGTGAGCCGTCGCCCTACAGTGTTATCGCCGTGCTGCGTGCAGACCCTACTACGCATGGGACTTTCAGCGGCGACCTTTCCATCGTATTGGTGGAAAGTCTTTGGTGATGTTCAGTGCATGCCCCCTCCAGTATTCGTGTGTGTATTTGACCCGAATATTTCGAGATACAGCACTTTTAAAAATGTCTGTGTTAGTAATGGCGGAGTGCTCCGAATTGGTGTTTATAATGTGCGTTACTTCTTGAATGTAATCGACAGGCATGCTGTGAAGTTTGTGTTCTTTCCAGCTCAGCACATCTAATAGTTTTGTAGAATAAAAACCTGGATTCTTGGTGGCTAAAGACAGGGGAAACCTGGAAAACAAGGCAAAGGCAGGATTTTAAATATCAAGGGAAAACAAGGAACTTTCGTGTACGTTAATTTTTTTTTTTTTCTCCACCTGTGTATGAATGTTTCATGTTCCTGCAATTGGTGTATTTGTGAAAGGAGAATGCGCTGAATATCCACGGAACGTTTTGTAAATGATGGATTTAAGTTGTTTACTATATATATATATATATATATATATATATATATATATTAAAGTAACTGGCTGTGTTAGTTGGCGTAATACATCTCTTTATTTTATCAGTGTTCTCATCTTGCGGGCGCTGGTTATGAATATAATCATGTCGGGGATTACAGCGAAATTCTCAGAAGGTGCCGTGTGTAAAACATAATAGTGTTTATAACAAATCCCCTGTAAATCGTAAAATATCGTGTTATGTGAAAGCAGCTCGTTTCGTAATGTATATGAATGTTACGTTCATCGGTGCTGTCCAGTACCACATTTGCAAGCCATAGTCTTGAACGCTGGGAGTTTTTTTTTTTTTTTTTTTTTTTTTTTCCATGCTAGTTTCTGAAAGGTTTCCTGTGGGGTGCCATAGCAGTGATACTCCGCGCAACATTAAAATTTCTGCAGACTTTAGTGGTAGGCGTGGTTTTATTTCTACGCTGTTATTGTAGCGTGTCCTGCGTATTTTAGCTGTGCATACGTGACATTTACCACACGCTATTTTTCAACCCAGAGAATGCTCCTACTAAATTACTAAAAGAATACTTTTTATTACATGTTTTTGCATTGAGACGCGCACAATATCTTAAAATTTATTTCGAATTGACAGTTTTAAGAGGACGAGTTACAGAAACATTTTCATAACGTAGTTTGTATACAATGCTTCGATAGAGAAATGTAATTTAATTTAATTGGCATAGGCCAGGGGAAAAAAATGCGAAGAAAAATAGAGAAGTCAGGGAATTTAGCTTCATATAGCCACACTGGAATTTAAAATGTTCTGCAGTGCAATTCAATCGCCAGGATAGATGGGTCCTTTCAGTCACGCTGTGTGTGTGAAACAGTAACGAGAGTGTGGCGTAGCCATGAGAAAACCTGCATCTACTACTTAGGCTCCGCACTGTGGCGAACTCCGATAAACAAACGATAGCGGCTCGAGTGTATATATATATATAGAAGACTTACAAGCGTGGCTTGCCTTTACGTCAACGCACAGCAGGTACTCGTAACTCGAGTATACCCCGACTATAGTCTATTCGCGGTTTCTTTACACTTTTTAAATCAAACCTTTGAAAAATCGCCCCATGTATGACGTGTTTAGTTATGTCCTATGCCATGTATCACCTCTGTTAACGTGAAAGTATCTTAGTTTTTGTTCAATTGAAGTTTTACCAGTATTTTATTTGTAAATGATATAATTTCCTTCAGAATAAATATGAATACAAAGTGGGAAAATGTGTGTGTTTGGTAGGCGCCTAGTAAGAAGTAGCTCTCATGTAAAAGATTAATTACAACTGGGTACGCACGAATTTGGCGCGTCTTCCTTTTGGTGTGATTTTCCAGACTTAGTCAAGCTTGGTTTACACCAGGCGGAGGAATATCCTGGAAGTAGAACTTCATCAGGGCTTCAGAAAAGTGTGGAGTAACCGTGAATGGATTACAGAGGTTTAACCTCAATGGGCAAAATCGAATGAAAACAATTCGAATATTCGATTGTTGTATAATCGAACTCTCAATTTTTGTTTGCTGTATTCTAATGAATCATTCGTTTTGAAGTTTACCTTCTCTACAATTGATCGCACTAATTCCTAATTCCTCAACAGTATTTAGGTAATTGTTTATCATCAATAATTGATATTCAACGTTTGCCATTTTTCTATAAAGATTAAACTTTTTTTTTTTTTTTACTTTTGGCTTTAAACACAGTTGATACTTAAGCGAAACGAGATTCCATCCGACATTCTCTTTGTTAAATGAAGATCCATTCGTTTCACTTATTCAAATATTCATTTGTTTTATATCTCCACGAAGTGAATATTTTAATTTTTGTCTAAGTGAATGACAGCTACTGCTTTAATTCTGTTTCTGAAAATAAATTAAAGCAATTGTTTCCAGCGTGATAACTTCTTCTAGAATTGTAAAGGACTTTCATAACCCATCAAAATACTTGAGGATATTTATTTACAATTTGAACGAGAACAGATTCTGATATATAAATAAAATAACATTTGAAAGCATATACAAGCTGTTAGGACATATTTATGTTTCGTGGACTTTTTCAAATTACGAATATTTCAAATTCCTAACCTCAGCCAAATATGCTATTCATTTACTCGCTTTAAATGAGTGCCTTCGAACTATTAATTTGTGGCAGCATTAACATTCATTCCTTCCGTTGAAGGCGCTAACTGATTAAGAAACCGAATATTCAGAATCCGAATTATTCATTCGATTCAATACGAGACTATTCGAATAGAAATCGATTTCGAGGATAGTTAGATTTCGAACATCACTAATTTGGCATTTAAAAAAGTATAGCATATTTAAACGAATCGTATATTGGTTCACATAGCGTAAGTAGACAATAAACAGTCACGTAGTTTAATTATTTAGATATTGTATAAAAACATATTCGAATTGCATTTTTTAAATTTGATGTTGGTAGCACACTTTTCTTAGTATAAGTAACTTTCAGGTTCATTTGTTCGCCTCACGTGTATTTGTATGAATATACGCATACAACTGTTGGTAAAGAAATGTTTCGCCCTTATGGTTACAGTTCATGTTCTCCGAAACGTATCTGTGATATTAAATAATTATGAATAAGCTGTGCATCTATAATATTGGCCAGAAAACATAAGCCAGTCACAATATGGAAAAAAAAAAAAAAAAAAAAAAAAAAAACCAGATGGCGAGATCTCCATATTGCCACCAACTTAACAAAGCGAGAATTTGTAGTTTACTCTGCACTTTTACATTGACAGTACCGTAGAACCTACTTCGGCTTGCTTCGACAAAGTTGTGTTGAGTTGATAGATTTGGATGGCTCTTAACAACGAGGTATTGAGAGCCGGTGAGGGTGAAATGAGGTGAGAATGGAGCAGCGCCGGAATGCAAGGGTGGTGGAAATTGTAGATCCCCGAGAATGCTGGGCACTTCTCGGAATGATTTAATACAGTTTCTTTTTTCAAATCTCCTCAGTTTTTTTTGCGAATGGTTCACCATTTTTATTGAATTTTTTTTCAGAAACATTACAGTTATTGTAATTTGATGCGCGATTTGGCAACACGTCTAGGATCTGAGTTTTTCGTTCCCTCGAAATGACTTTTCATATGTGTAGGCGCTGAAGAGTGAATTATACGTTGATATAAATTTCCTATAGTGCTGAAAATGTCGATACGCTTCCGGAAATAATTTTCTTAGCAAAAAAATTGTAAATAAAAAATCCGTGTCTGTTAGTTTCTCTTATTAAAGTCTCGTGGGTGTATGCTGCCTTGTGATAAGACTACACAGTAAAAATATTTGGCATGTTCTACGAACAACATTATATGAAAACTAGTTTTGAAGTAGTCCCTTGCTTCAGTAAAAGTAAAGTATTGCTAATTAGCAACGCATTGTTTTACGAAACATACAAAATCGTTTACGTACCTCCACGTTTATAATAAGTTTGAAGTCTGCGGCATTTTCTTGTTAAAATGCAACATTAGTTTCAAACACTGGGTGGTAACGTTTTGTAAAAATTTGCTTCCAATTACTTGTGTTACAAAAACAAGCTTGACAAATTTTTTTTCCAAAGTCCTGTCTGTAAAAATACAGTTTCTTTATAAAGTGTCTGTCTCATTTCTCACCTGGAGCGAAGAGGTGGTGAGGCATTCGAGCCGGGAGGACGATTATCACCCTTATGACTTACGTTTACGTAAGAGTTTGACATGCACAATATAGCCGCAGGCATTCAGGAATCGTGATGGAGGTAAATATTTAGGAACTGTCACGATTATTTTCAACTTCGCCCTTGGACGAAATAAATTCCACGATGAAAACATCGCACAATTTACTACCTTTATTAAAATGCCGGCAAAATTCCAGGTCACTGCATGAAACCCTCACGGCATTTTTGTTTTAAATTCGTTGCTAAATGTTGATTGTTCTTGCCGTTCGTAAATGCGAGAGCGTACGTGAAACAAGCATGGAGGTCGACCTTATCGTCACAGAAAGTTGTGCTGTGTCCGAACTACTTAATTCTTGGGCTTGACTGTACTTTTTATCAACGTGCCTTTGGAACGGCTACTTGTCGTGCTGATATTTCGTGACCGGATAATTTAAATCGCTTTTTTTCCTTTCTCTAGACGCGACTGACTGGTGGCACGCAAATCACACCCTTAGCGCCCTTGAACACACGGAATTATTAGCAAATTTTACAAGTCTCGCTTGGATGCCCTGGAAATGCTCCGTTCTCTTCAGGCAAGGAATAGGCAAGTGTGCAGAAGCGAAATGGCAGTTCTTTTCATGTGCGTGTACTCGCTTTCTCATTGGCTGTGTGGGGATCTGGTTACGGGCATTTTCTCTGATTCGCTACTGCATACTTTGAAATATTCCGTATTGGCTGGGCTCCAAATAAGTGAAATGGCATGGTGGGTTCTTCTATGTGGGCGTTCCCATTTTCTGATGGGCAGCGCGAGTCTTTGCCAACGGGCCTTGTAAAGGCTGTTCACTATAAAGTGAGCACTTTTGGAATCAACCTGTGAAAAAAATCACTGCCCTTGCCTGCATTATATTTAACCGGGCACACTGAGTGACATGTGTCCAGTAAAGTTGGTAACGATGGGTGGAAAATAAATACATATCTTAACGTCGAATAAAAAATGTTATGTAATCATTTGTGATAACTTTTTTTTTTTTTTTTTTTTTTTTTAACATATAGAAATGAGCAAATTTGTAGAATATTTACTTTTATCATAATTTCACAGTTTCGTTTGACCGACGCGTGAATAAAGTCGTGAGGTCCATGGCAATGTTAATTTTACATGAGGCGGAGGAATACACAACGTGCACACAAGTAGATCTTAAGCGAAGCGCAGTGCGCCACCCTCCTCCCCCCCTCCCTTCTACCAGACGTTCACCACCGTGCACGAAGTCAGTCAGTGTGCTGTTCGTCGGAGTCGACCACGAAGAAGAGGGCATCACTAAAACCAGGCCTGGAGGAGCTCTAAGTCATCCTACTGATGTCGTATATGGTGAGCATAAATCCGCGTGGCAGTCAGGCGTAACACTATCTCTGGAGTCCCCGTTACGCAGTCATCCTAAGTATTAATATCTCCGGCAGGGTTAGGCAATTTCGTTGAGACTCTTGTGATAGTTAATAACGTGTTAACTTCTTGTGTTTTAGTGAAGAGTTAAGGATTTGTATTACTCAGTCTTGTATTAACAACGTGTATCTCAAACGTGTGGTAATCGTTATAACAAAGGTGTTGTGTTTAAAGGAATTCTGGTATACATATATATATATATACTGTAGCAATCCCCTTTCCTACTAACCTTACCACTGGTCTATAACTGCTATCTGAATACTGAACTCAGTTAGTGTATGCAATAGCTTTCATCACAGGAGGGAGGCTACTCATGGGGTACGTAACTCTAAGATGGATTGGTAAACCACAAATATATATATATATATATATATCACGGAATGTTCGTTTGCATTTATTGGCAAAACAATATTACTATAGGCTGATCACTGTAAAGTGAGCTCTTTTGAAAGCCCTGCTTAAGATCTACTTGTATGGGCAATGTGTGTATTCTTCCGACGTATGTACAATTTACATTGCCATGGCCCTCATCACTTTATTCATGCGTCAGTCAAGGGAAACCGTGAAATTATTAGGAAAGAAAATATTTTACAAATCTTCTCATTTTTACACTTACGCGCATTAAATATATATAAATATATATATATATATATATATATAATATATATATATATATCTATATATATATATATAAAGTAAGAGAAATAATTTAAGTCATTATAAATGGTTAACTAACACTTTTTATTCAACTTTAAGACACGGAACTACTTTCCATCCATCGTTACCAATTTTGCTGGGCAAGTGTCACTCTGGGCATTTATTACAATATACGCAGGAAGCGAAAGTGACATTTTTCTAAGGTTCATTTCAAAAGTGCTGTCTTTAACGTGAACATCCTATATACGAGATTTACTCAGTACATTGGAAATATAATCGCCCCACATAAACACAACACATATTCTTCCCATATGACCTGCGACTGAGTTTCGGCAAAATAACAGCTTTAACTTTAAGTTTCAATTTATCGTACAATGAAGAGTTGATAGGCTACTTGAGTTGGTCAGTGCCGGCTGCATTGTGTCGCGTTCCATAAGGAACAACTTGTGCATAGCAGACGTTAAGTAAAAACGCACGAGTTAAAGTTGACAACCGTGTGACGTCATAAGGGACACGCCACATGGCGACGTAACTATGTTTTTTTAAACGCTGTATCTAAATATAGTCGGGTCAAATGCATACAAACGATATACCTTACTAAACACTCTCCACCAATAAACTGATAGGGACGCCGCTTAAAGTCCCATTGGTATATGCAGCACGACGAGAACACTGCACGCCGGTTCAGAGCACTGCGCGTAGAGGTGATCACGCACTCGATGCACGTGGCAGTGTCACCCTTATGAATCCCGCGCTTCTCGGATACAAACGTTGAAAGCAGCTCAAGGAAAGCGGACACCGTTAGGGGGAGAAAATATAAGTCGTCGTGGTGTTACAAGTCTTTGAGCAATAATGTCTGCCAGCTTTAATTAGTGAAATTTATTCTTTAACAAGGCGTAGTGTATCACCTAGATTATTAAATGACTGCGGTATCAGTGGAGCAATTGTATTCGTTTACCACGAGGAACAAATGGGAATTAAACATGGTTTACCTTCTGAGGATAACTGCAGAAGTCATAGCAGTTCAATAAGTAGAGGCATGAAAAATTCGCGGGTTCGTTTCGAGACAAGTTGGAATTCACATACTTGTACGTTCATGTTATTTTTGTATTTTATCGCCGCGTTGTTTCGCACCTCCTAGAATTGAACGAGCCAATAACAAACATGCAATAAACTGTAGACCCAATCACCACCTTATAATGCCACAACAAGCGACCAATGAACAGTTGATAACTGCGTGAGTTTATATGAGACTGTGAAGTCTAACCTACGGGTCATTGAACTTGGGGAATTTTTCAGGTCTGTAGTGATAAGTCAAACCTTGGCCCTTTGAGAATGACACAGATTGACTGTCACTAAGGTGCTTGTGATCTGAGTTTTGTTGGTCGCTCTATTTCAACTTACCATCGTCCTATTGGTCCTGGCTACACCGGACTGTACTCTGCAGCGTTTATTATTAGTTGGTCTTCCTGTTTTGGAGCACGAGAAGCCCTGAAATCGTTCCGCGAGAAACAGGCGGCTCGAGCAATACCACAAAAAAGGTTTCTCTTGGAGATGGAGCACTTTTGCACTCGCTGAAAGTGGCGAAATAAACTGTACCGGCTAATAATTTCAGGGCCTCTAAATTGATGCCCCGGAGCTGACGAGATTAAATTCCTTGCGTAAATTGGCGACGTAAAACTGAACTGCTCAACAAACTCGGTGGCTTTGACGGGTTGTTTTCAGGAGTGGCTCGACACTTGCTCGTGTGTGGAAGGGGGTGGTAGGTGGGGTCGGTCGTCGGATGTCGGATGCCTCCCCTCCGAGAGTAGGGCACCCACCAACCAATCAGCAGGCAATTAACCGCAGTGTTGGGTTTGCAGCTCGGATGGCTTGTCCTGCCACGGGGCTCTCACTTCCATACTCGCCACACAACCAGAGCCGCATCAAACCAGCCGTAAACAACTTCGAGTGCTTCATACAGTCTTATTAAAATGCTGTTCATGATAAAGTGAGCACTTTTGAAATAAACCTTACAAAAATGTCACTGCATTTTATCAGGCGCACTGAGTGACGTGCGTCCGGTAAAGTTGGTCTCGGCGGGTGGATGGCAAATAGTTCCATATGTTAATGTCGAATAAAATGTTTTAGGTAACCATTTGTGATAATTTAAATAATTTTTTAGGCTTTATGTTTTTTAACGTCTCAGTGCATAAAAATTAGCAGATTTATAAAATGTTTACTTTGCTATAAAATTTCACAGTTTCACTTGACCGACGCATGAATAAAGTGATGAGGCCCATGGCAATGTAAATTTTTCATAAGGTGGAAGAGTACACAACATGCATACAAGTAGATACGAAGCAGAGCTTTCAAAAGTGCTCATTTTACCGTGAACAG
Organism: Dryococelus australis; assembly: GCA_029891345.1. Taxonomy (NCBI): domain Eukaryota; kingdom Metazoa; phylum Arthropoda; class Insecta; order Phasmatodea; family Phasmatidae; genus Dryococelus; species Dryococelus australis. Next base: position 167,601,482 of record CM056999.1, on the reverse strand, counting down.
CCTCTATAGTAGCGACACCTGTATTCAACGAGGAGCCACGGTGGCTGAGCGGTTAGGCTGCTCGCCTCCCACCAAGGCGAACCGGGCTCAATCCCGGGCCGGGTCACTCCCAGATTTTCGCAAGTGGGAATCATGCCGGACGATGCCGCTGGTCGGCGGGTTTTCTCGGGGATCTCCCGCTTGCCCCGCCCTTTCATTTCGGCGCTGCTCCATCTTCACCTCAATCACCCTCATCGTCTCTGAAGACCTCGATGTTAAGAGCCACCCAAATCTCTTCACTCACTCTAACTATAACGAAACATTGACACTGAGAAGGACCTTAATTAGGATTGAGATAGACATAGCATATTGCGCTCGCTGAGAAATAGAAGGAGTAGTAGTGTTGATAGATTGATGCTGTAAATAATAGCTGTGTGGATAAATTAAAACTTAATTTAGTTATCTCATTTTGATCAAGACCTCCATCCGCAACGAGCTCGGATACGCCGCTCAGGCGTCTTGTGCCAGTATTATTATTTACTTTGCGGTGCGGGTGAGGGCGCGTGTGTGTAGTGACGGACGAAGAGGGAGGGGGCAAGAAAGGGAGACAGGTGTTTGTCTATCAGCTGACGAGACGAGACTGACAGCCGTGTAGGCGTGTCGAGACACCTGCGCAAACAGTCGACGGCCTGCCCCACGCTCTGCCGCGCATGTCGTCAGAGCTGATCGACCGAGCTCCCAGGTCTGCCAGCCGGTGGCGCTTCTCTACATAGGAGTACATATAACAGGCTGAAGCTCGGCCAAATTAAATTTTCATTCCTCTTCAACTCATATATATATATATATATATATATATATATATATATATATATATATATTACACCTTGGATTGAATTGAAGAGGAATGAAAATTTAATTTGGCCGAGCTTCAGCCTGTTATATGTACTCCTATGTACTCCTATATATATATATATATATATATATATAAATATATATATATATATAATTACTCAAAATAATAAAAAAAAAACTTTTCAATAAATTTTTTAATAAAATTTTTATTAGACTTTCAATATATATATATATATATTTTTAAATAAAAGTGTTATTAGATTTTCAGTTAAAATAAAAATGTTTGTTAAAAATTGCATTGAAGAATTTATTGAATAATTTTAAGTTATTATTTTTTTTTTTTCGCTTTGGATTGAGTTTAGGAGGGTTGAAAATTTAATTTGGCTGAGCTTCGGCCTTTCATATCTACTTACAGGTACAGTTAGCATAAGGTTAATTTCTACTTAGGTTGGGAAGCTCAATGCTTTTAGCTTGGTAACTGAAATTTTTCTTCACTTTATAAACGCTGTTTTCCAATGTGTACCGGGTTTTCTCTATTTTCTACCTTAACAAACCAAAATAATTGCAATAATCATCATGGCCACCTGTTTTTCGCGAAAAGATTTACGAAAAGACTAATGTCAATTTTGCGTCCAATGTCCTATGGTATACGTGTAGTTTTCCTATGGTTATTGACCACGCCTCTTTGTCGGGAGACAGTGCCATACTTGACTGGGCCAATCAGAATTAGGTAACTCCGACACTGAGTGTTCGTGATTCGCGGGCAACCACCTGCTATGCGTGGCAGTTATAATCATCCAATCATGAAAGTGAAACTGAGCCCTAATGTTTTGGAGTACAAGTTGTCCTGAAATATTTCCCTGAAAAAACAGGTGGCCCTAATCATTATAAATCAAATATGAAATAACTACATAACGAAGTGAAAAGAAAAACTGTATTTTTATTATTCCTGTAGCTTTAAATTGTAATTAAAAGTGACCTCTCTGGAACACTGCGCACCTAGCGGTGGAAATTTTCTCTATACCAGAATATCTCATAAGAAAGCTTGCTTTGTTCATAACATGCGTAGAATTAAACTTAATTAGGACCACCTGTTTTTCGCGAAAAAATTTTCAAGACAAGTTGTGTTCAAACGCACTTTAGTTCATAACTACTTCCGTGATTGGATCATTTGAATTTTTACGCGTCTTATCTGACTGCCCGCGAATCACGGACTTCTCATGTAATCGATAAACAGATGTCTGTACGTAGATAAATTCAAAGAAAAAATTTAAAGAATGTTGCTTAGTACATTCTACATTAGACATAAAATGGGAGTTCTAGCGCAACTCGATTTTCATGGAAAAATCGAGAAAATTACCCCGAAATTCGAGAAATTTGATCGTTTTCAAGTCACTTTTTTTTTCAAGTTTCTAGAAACCCCATTTGACATCAATTTTCGATTCTCAAAAACAAGCAAATTTATTCTAAAAATAAGCAAAATCAATCAAAAATCAAGCAAATGACCAATTTTGAGAAAAAAAAAAAAAAAATGTCGAGCAGGATTTGTGCCACTTTAAAAACAAGCTATTTTACCCCAAACAAACAAATTTTTTACTTTTCAAGCAAAATTTTCATGTTTTCTAGAAACAGCAATTTTGCAAGCGAGCAATCTAAATAAAGCAAAATAAGCAAAAATCAAGTGAAAATATTTAAAAAATATAATTGATAGAAATTATAAATTTTATTCAACAAAAGTAAAACACCAATAAGATTTTTCAAAGTCTAAAAAGAAAGAAAAATCTGAAACATAACCATTACTGAATCCATAATCCCAACCATCGCAACAATTCAAACCATAAACATCTTCTTTAAAACTTTAAAATCAGAAAATTTATTTGATCTTAATCCTTTTTATCGATTTTTAAAATAATTTTGAAATGAACAAGGTCCAATTCTCTATCAATAAAAGTTTCTGTTTTTATAATTTCATATCCAATATCCCAAAGTTCTAAAAGATCAGTAATTTGATCCATTTATAATATAAAACAATTATATAGGTTTTATAAAAAAGTAATACTATGAGGAAATTTTAATTAAAAAATGATTTTTTTATCAAACATTCGTTAAACTTTTAATTGCAACCACTCAACTATGAGTCTAAAAAATTGTATTTAAATATCGAAATATTTTCTTGTTTCTGTAAAATCATTTACATTATCAGTTTAATAAAATTAAAAATTTATATATCTTCAGTGATATTTTCTTTCAAATAATCATTAGTTAAATTTCGTTGGCTAATTAAAACAACATTACAAACTGTATTAGCCTCAAGAACTTTTTTGAAAATCTACACTGATTTTTATATTTGTTTTATCCTTAACTACTGCTGTTTTTCTATATAGGCAGTCAATAACATATAAAGGTCTTCTTCCCCAAAATGAATAATAATTGATATCGCCATGATAGTTTGTAGTTGGCTTATAATAAAGTTCATTATTTCTGTATATAGTATCTAATTTTGTTCTAGAATTGCTAAAATAATTTAAAGCCAGTTACATTTTAAGACAGAAATCATTTTCAGTATCTAGATTCCAATTTTCTTTTGTAAAAATTTCATTTAATCCATTTTTAACAAAACCATTTCTTACATTACAATGATCAAACATTGAAGCATGCACATATTGCTCTGCGCGATATTTTTGTATTAGTTTGGAAAACTACATTACAAAATCAGGCATGTCAAATTGCTAATTATTAAACTGAACTTTTATATCAAAGTTAAAAACAGTTGTCCCAACAGGAACTTCTTTTTATAAAAATTTCCTATACTTAAAACCAATATGAATTTTAGGATTCATACATATATATAACCAATATGAATTTAAGGATTTTAATATATTTTTTCTGTAATTGCAATTGATGTACTAGCTTCGTATTCAACAATAGGCCACAAAATTTCTAATTTTTCAATAACAATTTTACCTGGATCAGTTTTATCAACCGAACCATCTGCTTTTTTAGTTTCATAAACAAATAAACATTTGTTATCAGATGAATTTATAAGAAAAGTTATTTTATAACCACCTTTCCAGTAAACTTAATTATTATTGCGAATAAAGCCAAACAAATATCTTAACGGATACATTATTTCATTAATTTTATCACTACGAACAGATTTTACTCGAAATTTATTATCAACACTAGTAGACTCTTAAAAATTTTGTTCACCTGGTAATCTTAGCAAAATATTTATCACTGTGGAAGTTATTCGTGGATTATCAACAGCTTCAATAATATGCCCGTGTTTTGAAATTTCTACTCTAGAAAACTGAAATGGAAAAAAAATTAGAACAAACATGAACATTATCTAATTTTTTGTATTTTGCCTCATCTCCGACTTTATCTCTACATAAGCATCGTTTGGTAAATAAAAGCCATATCCTATAGGAATATCAAACTCGATTCTATTATTGTAAATATTCTAATTTCCCCTTGTTTGGTCAGTTGGGGAAAAAGTTTGTCTCCCAAAACTCTCAATGCTTTTATAACTCATTTATAAGTTAAAATTTTTTATATCAATGAAGGATTCAGAGGGAGTTCTTCGAGTGAAATTGCTCATCGAGAAGTATAGAAATTATATAAAGAACCATAAAATAGAATATGAAAAAAAAAAAATCAATAAAATATGTTTACCATTAATTCGTGAATTACAAAATCTTGGCAAAAAATTATAACAAGTGAAGAAAATAAAAATTTAATAACAGCACTAGTACCAGTTGCTGCAAAAATTTTAGACTATCCACCAACACCATTATTCCCAAAATCACCAATGGGTGTTACTCCATTTAAAAATTTGCCACATATAGCAGGCGTTTCTACTATAAATCTCGGAAAATATATTTCTAAAAATATTAATTTTATTAATGTTAAATTTGGTTTATGAGGAGACGGGCAAGGTTTTTAAAATTGGAGATACAAAAGTAAAAATGGATGGCGATTTTCTATTTGTCAGAGATAAAAGATATGAATTAACAATAGGCCTTAATAATTTGTTTACAAAAAGTAAAAAATATGATCTTGTAGATAAATCCACTGGTGAAGATAAATTCTCTAATGATGACTATAAAAATTATGCAGAAATCGTTTTATTAACAAATGCAGCATATCAAAATTATGATCCAACTATGAACGTAGCTTCGAGTATCGGTTTTGATATTTCAACAAATCCTGGCACTCATTGAGTTTGCTATTTTAAATAAAATAATAATGTTTATTATTTTGAGTCATTTGGTGGCAATATTCCTAATAATTTAATTAATTATTTCATACATAATGTTTATCACAACGATGATAGAATTCAGAATTTTGATTCTGGTATCTGTCGAAAATTATGTTTAATTTTTTACACCTTTTTTCGAGAAATTTTACGTTTTGCGATATAATTTCTATGTTATTAAATGACGTGTATATATTTGGGAAACCATTAATTGAATCTTTAAATAAAAACTTTGATAATATTGCTGAATATTAAAAAAAAAAAATGTAGATCCAAAATGCAATTCGAGTGTTTCTTCTTTACAAAGTGAGTTAAGCACTTATTTTGGTTTTACAAAATCGTAGGTTTTTTTTTCTGGGGCGAAGAATTGTTAATATAGGTGAACCTATAGATAACAAGATGCTGTCAATGAAATATATTTCGATATATGTATATCAGATTATGCATTAAAAAAGTATGTTGATTCAAAATATAAAACCATTGTTTCAGATTATGTTCTAAAAGAACACATAAATTTATAATTCAATAACACTATTACTCGTTATATAAAACGAATAAATAATGCAAAACAAACAAAAAAATAAGTAGGTTCAAAATATAAAACTAGTGTTGCCGATTATGCATTAAAAAACGATATCGACTCGAAATACAACAATAGTGTTTCTGATTTGAAAACATATGTAGATTCAAAATATAATACCATTGTTTACCAGATCAAACAAGTAAATTTTTTGTTTACACAACAGACTATGTTTCTATTCAAAATCGTAGAATTAATAATATTGATAGGAAAGATGCTGCCAATAAAATATATTCGATAAAGAATAGCAAAATTTAAACAAATCTGTTTTGAAATACTGCGGCACACTCGTTAACACAAAAGCAGAAAAAAGCAAATAAGCTGTTGATAAAGAATTAGATACTAAATTACAAAATTTAGACCAATCTCATAAATTTTATTTACACGCAGAGTGGAATAAAATGACTAATGTTTTTCACTTAGATAATGATAAGATTTTCTTTACTTTTTTTATGGGTTGTACTGTTTATTTATAAAATAGTTATGGATTGTACTGTTTATAAAATAGTTGTGGATATTCTCATGTTTGATCATAATTTGGCAGTTTTCAAGAGTAATACAAAAATATATCACAGCAAGACCTTTGATAACAAAGGTGATAATTTAACTTTTAAAAATAAAAAAAAATTAAACATCTCTTTATGCTGATGGAGACGTGGTGACAATAATAATATTCGTGAAATACCAAGATTAACTCTATATATATATATATATATATATATATATATATATATATATATATATATATATATATATAATTAAATGGAGAACACATGGGGGTTGAAGTGCAAGAAAGTCACTAAAAATTATAATATAAAAAATGACAATACAACAAATGGGCGGTTAGTCCAGAAATGTATATGCTCGCTGTGGAATTCCAAAAAAAATCAACATTCTTTTAAAAGAAAAGATGCTCAAAGTGATAGAAGGAATAAATTAATCATATAAACCAGCACGAAAAAATGTTCAAAGAAGAAAAGTTATTTCGTATGGTATTGATGATTTGTGGCAAATTGATCTTGTAGAAATGGATACTGGAAATTTGAAAGGTATATCTCACATAAAGGCTATAATTATATTATGACAATTATCCATGTATTTTCAAAGTTTGCATTCGCTTTACCAATAAAAGATAAAACAGCAAAAAATGTAGTAAATGCTTTAGAAAATATTTTGATGATAAAAAAACCAATTAATTTACAAAGTGATAATGGCTTAGAATTTTATAATAAAATATTTAAAGAACTTATGGGAAAGCCTAATATAAATCATTTTTCTTCATTTTCTGAATTAAAAGCTAGCGTTGTTGAAAGATTTAATCGATTTTAAAAAAATATAATGTATAAAAAATTTGCTTTGAATGGCAATTATAAATGGACAAATATATTGGATGAATTAGTGAAAGACTACAACACAAAGCAGAGCACAATTGGTATGAAACCAATTGAAGTTAATAAAAAAATGAAAAAGCGACAGCTAAGCTAAAGCAGTCTATGCTGTACAAAATTTATTGCAAACAAATTTTGTGTTTACTAAACCAAAATATAAAGTTGGAGATGATGTTTGTGTGTGCAAACTGAATTTTCTTTTAAAGGTTGTACTACTTATTGGTCAACAGAATTGTTTACTATTTGTAAAGTTTTAAAATTTGATGTGCCAACTTACAAATTAAAAGATAGTAATGGAGAAGAAATAATGGGTAGTTATCATGAATACGAAATTTTGAAAACAAGCTATCACAATGAATATTTGGCCAAAAAAGTTTAAAAAACTAAAGGTGAAAAAATTTATGTTAAATGGTTATGATTTGATAACTCACACAATTAATGGATTTATAACAGATGTTTTGTAAATAAAAATAATAATTAGTTTTGTACTCAATTTCATAAAGATTATTAATATCATTCATTAATTGTTGAGAATAGTAATTTCTATCTATGTTAAAATAGTTGCGAAAATACTCAATGTTGCCAATTTGTACTTTTCAGTATCAATTTTTAAAAGCGAATGTGCATCACCTTCTAAAATATCCATATTTAATTAAAAAGTTGATAACACATTTTGTGTGATTCTCTTTTTCGGATAGTGTAAAAATTATATTTGTAATAGCAAGAATAATTATATAAGTCTTCTTTATATACAAAAAGTTTTAAAATATAGTATACTCTTTAATTTGTTCCTGTACTTACCATCCATAATTTTTCTATACATATCTATTGTAATAAAACCATAATCTTCACCCCAAAATGTTGTACAAATTTCTTTAAATTTTTCATAAGGCATATCTCGACCAACAAAATCATATAAATATGCTTTAAGTTAATATAATCTTGTCTAAATGTACACAAAAATTTGTATTGTCTCTTACCAATTATTTAGGCACTCTGGAATACGTTTGAGCCAATTAGAAAACATCAATATTTTTGTGTTGTCCTCTTGTAAAATATTCACGAATCATATCTTGATTATCTAAAATAAAATCGTCAAATACAATTAGAGATTTTTTTCGCATTGATCTAAAGGATTCATTTCCTCAGTGTAATTTTTTTTAAATGTGCCATTTGTATTTAATTTTTTTTTGAATGTCACTTCAAAATCATTTTGTAATTGAATATATTTTGGCTGACTCAACCTTTTAGAGCAAACAAGTAATTTATTAAAATTTAACCACCCCATATTATAAATAAAATTTTATCATCAAATTTGTTTCTTCACTATTACTAGGACCAACTATCATACCTCTAATATCATCAGGCAAAAGTTCGCAATTTTTCTTGTTCTTAGAAGTTTCTTCAGATTTTAAAACACCAACATCCCAATCAACTTTGTGTAGCTTAGGCTGCCGAGGCTGCCGCTTCTTCATTTAATTAAATAATCTTTGTAATAAATGGATAATAAAGTTTTCAAGTAAACAGACAATAGTGCTATGCTGAAGAATAAATTTCACTATGCTATAATTCATAAAAATGAATCGATGGCATTAGTCAGTTTTCATACAAAATTTTTATCACCAAATATAGACAATAATACTATAACTACAATTGAAAATGTTTGTGATGTCGTTGCTAAAAATGAAGTTATAACCATTCCCAAAGGCCAATACGATGTTGAATCGTTAAAAGAAACTATAAATTAAATGGACCAATTTTCAAAAAATAACATTGAAATAACAGCAGACAATGCGAAAAATAGAATATCTATCAAAACTAAGATTTATATTAAACTTTATGATCACTTATCTGACATTCTTGACTTTGAAAGAAATATGATTATTGAAAAAGATTTAAAAAATGCACTAAATTGCCTAATTTTAATACATATAAAATAATCAAAATTCTTTGTAACTTTGGCATATGGAATGTTCATAAAATATGATGAATTTAATCATTTGTAACCTGATATGATTGCTAGTTTTCCACCAAAAACAATGTTTGGTTTTCGAAATTACATTAGCTCTGTGCCCCTATATCCAATTTTTTTTTAGAATAAATAATGTTCTAATTATATTGTCTTAGAAATTAGAGACAAAAATGGAAATTTAATTGATTTTGATGGTTCTAATATCGATGTTGTTTTGGAAATTAAAGATGGTTAAAACATAATAATGTAAAAATTTATTCAAAAATAATTCTTTTTGATATCCATATGGCAGTGTATCGATTTTATTCTCTAATATCATTATTTTGTTATCATAAGGACTTAATGCATATTTATTATCTTCGACTATATATATTTTGTGTTTCTCACTCCTTATCAAATTCATGGTTCTATATTGAATTTTCTCATCAAACAAACAATTCTCGTAGTCTTCGAATGTAATTCTCTTATTAACAACACATTTTTTCACGCATTTAGATTTTTGTTTTCTTTATCACCAACTCTATATGCGTAAATTTTTGCTGTTAAACCGACAAATTCTTTCATTATTTTCCTATTACATTCATCTTTATTTTTTCCTAAAACGTTTTATTTATTTGTGGCATGTTATAGATATTATCGTTTGGATAATCAATTGTATAAAATTTATCTAACATCGACTTCATGTCATCATAAAAATAATGTTTTTATGTTATAAATGCATGAATTGGTATCTTGATAACATAATTCAATTTTATTATCATGTTTTGGTTTCATCACTTTATAATGGAAATCATACATTAATTCTTTCGATATGTCTCAAATTGACATACCCACATAAATTGGTTTATTAAATTTTACATTTTTTATATTCATATGTATAGCTGCAAGATTTTCATTTAATATAGTACTTCTTTTGAAATTTGGTTTTGCTACTAATTTTTCACATTTTTCAGCATCTGATACTAGTTTCATATCAACTCAGTTTCTAATATTTTCCATAGTTTTACCAAACACTGAATTATTCACGAGCTTATAAAAATCATTTTCAAAATAATTTTTTGCATTATTTCTCATTGTTGTATTTAAATCTATATATTTCTTCGACCAATCAGACTGATCAAACATCAATATTCTATTTATTTTTGTGAGTTTTAATCTATTATTTAGACATTGTTTCAAGTTGCGATAGTGAATTACATACTTTTGTTTGTTATCTAAAGTCGTTAATAATTTAGATTGATTTGTCTTGGGAACTACCTTATTTTCTGAGCAAAATGGAAGATCTATATATAAATTATGTAGTTCTTATGGATATTCTAAATCAACTTCTACATATAACCATACTCAGAATCATTTTCCAAATCTAGTTTTTTTTTTTTTACTCCAGTACTCTAAATCATTTAATGTATAATTAACCCATTCAAAACCACCATATGATACATATTGTGACATTGCCCAACCATATAAATTATTTGCATCTAGATATGCTAAATAATTTGATTCTTGATTAGAATTAAAATCATGTAAATATTTGATATTAGTTCACATTGCTTACAACATTGTGATATTCCACCTCTTAATTCCTTTTTCAATTATTAAAATCATATCATAGTTATGTAATAAATATAGTGGTTGTTTAGTCATTCTTAACAATGCATCCTATGATAAACCTGGTGCTGTAAAATTCCGTGCAGGGTCTAAATCATATGAATTTAGACACGTGTTTGTAAAATTTTCGAATATATCTTCTAACAATAATACATCACTTTTTAAATATAAATCATGGTATTCACCAAGATTTTTTATATTGAATTGGTCACATATATTTTTTGCATGTTCGTATTTATCAGATATACTATTTTCGTTTAAATTGTTATAAAATTCACTCTTTGGTGGAAGTTCAGTTTCTTCAGATGTCTTCCAACTATCCATATAATCATATGGGTAAACACCCTTTCTTATAACTAAATCAACTTGATATTCTGGGAAATGTTTTTGTGTGTGTTTCATTTGATCTTTACTTAAATTAGATGATAATTTATTCAAACTACTGGCCATAAATTTAAATGCATCTATAGATTTTTTTATTTTTTTTATTTTCTTTGATTTTCCCAAAAGTTATAAACTTTTCTCCATTATTTGCTATTAAATGCATATTTGAATCATCATATCCTAACTCTTTAATGAATAAATGTGCATCATACCCAGCTAAATTATGAAAATAAATTGGAACAAAATTTGGTAATTTTAATTTTAGATTACAATTATTAGATACTGGATTAATTAATTTTCCACTTATGTAATCATGATGATGTACTTTTTTATTTTCCTCTGTATATTCACATTCGCATACAGCACATCTTTTTTGATTTCCTATGTAATATTTTTTCTTCTTTTGTTAATGGGTGCATTGGTTCAATTTGTGAATATATTTCACCAATTATATTTCATGTGCATTTGGACCTCGATGTACAACTGGTGGTTTATAATCACCATAAGCCGGTACAATATAATAGCAAAAACCAGATGCTTCATGTAATTGTGAATAATTTTTTGTGCAGGATTTGTGAGTCATTTTTGAGCAGAAATATTCTTCTTTAATAATTTGTTTCTTTGTACATAACACAAAAAAAATGGAATTTCTGCCCAACAAGTTAAACGATTCTCTTGAATTCACCAAACTATAAGATCTAGAAACAAATAAATGGTTTGCTGCTACATATTTTGACATTTATGAGTCTAAGTTTGACAAAAAAGTTAATTGTATTCTAAATGGTAAACTTAAAATTTCATTGCCAGAGCGCTACGTCAAGATACTTGATAGAAATTCTTTGAAACTAATCAATGAGTAAGGGGTTTCTTACAATGTATAAAGGCTTAAAAAAAAATGAAAAATGGAAAGTCTGTGCATGATACAGAGTTCTCTTAAAAATATATATACATTTCTATTGATTTGAATCTTTTTAATATTTCATTTGATGTTATCTTAAATTTGATTGTTCGCTTGCAAAATTGCTATTTCTAGAAAACTTGAAAAATTGCTTGAAAAATATGAAATTTGCTTGATTTTGGGGTAAAATAGTTTGTATTTAAGGTTTGCTTGATTTTGGGGTAAAATAGTAATTTGCTTGACTTTATTGATTTTGCTTATTTTTAGCTTAAATTTGCTTGTTTTTGAGGATAGAAAATTGTAGTCAAATGGGGTTTCTAGAAACTTAAAAAAAGGGGGGGGGGGCCTTGAAAACGATAAAATTACTCGAATTTGGGGGTAATTTGCTAGATTTTTCCATGAAAATTGAGCTGTGCTAGAACTCCCCTTTTATATCTACTTCCTACGATTTGTAGCGATCATAATTTATAATTTAAGATTATTCAGTTTATACTGCCAACACCTTATTTATATTTATTCGATTTCATCACACATTTACGCAATTAATTTGAAACTGAAAATACATTATTGTACTTCATGAAAACACATTATTGTACTTCATGAAAACACATTACACATTTTTGTTTTACTGTTTTTAGTTTGTAGTTGCCGACAAATGACAAACGCGATAGTTGGGCGTCTACTTCTGCTGCATTTTGAGCGCTCTTCCACGATGTTTCGCGTTCGTTTTACCGAAAACATTTTTTTTTACGTTCATTTTGGTTCCGAAGAGCGCTTGTCTTACACTCTCGAGAAGAGCAGCTCTTTCTGCCTTTACTTGCCGAGGTGGAGCGGAAGGTGGAGCGGAAAGAGCAAGAAAGGAAAAGGACCGATGAAACGATTGACACTGGAGTCGGAAGATTCCGCGATTAATCAACCTCTGTCGCTTTTGGAGGAGGAATTCGTTCTAAGGCAAAGTGGTAGCGCGAAAATGTCTGATCATCCCTGAGAAAAGTCAAGAGGAATATCTCAGTAGCAATGAAAGTATAGGCTATTCACGGTAAAGTGAGCACTTTTGAAAGCTCTGCTTAACATGAAGTTGTATGCACGTTGTGTATTATTCCGCCTTGTGGGAAATTAACATTGACATGGGCCTCATCACTTTTTTCATGCGTCGGTCAAGTGAAACTGTATAAATTATTACAAAAGTAAATATTTTGCAAACGTGCTCATTTTTTACACTTAGATGCATTAAAAAAACATAAAGCCAAAGGAATGATATAAGTTATCACAAATTGTTACCTAACACTTTTTATTCGGCGTTAAGATATGGAACTACTTTCCATCCATCGTTACCAACATTACTGGACGAATGTCTCTCAGTGCGCCCGTTGAAATACACGCAGGTAGGGGCAGTGAGTTATTTCTAAGGTTGATTTCGAAAGTGCTCACTTGATCGTGAACAGCCTTATATGAAGATACTTTCAATTCACTATTTAACTGTAAATTATTATGTAGTATATATGTTAGTTTTATTAAATAAAATAACTGAAAGCGTTTAACACACAAGCAGTTAATTTCATGGGCCGTATAAACAAAAGTGTTGCGTGTGTGTAATTTCGTGCAGCTGGGGGCTCTACGTTATTTAGTACAATGAAGCTAATCCAGTCAACTCTAAGGACCCTCTTGATCGATACATCACAGGACGCTGGGATTGATCTTAGTCATTCTCACAAGAAGTGCATGTCAGGAGGATCGATCAACTGTGATCGTCACTTGTACAATCGATCCTCCTTCATGATGCTTTAATACTTCGTTCTGCATGTAACAGAGCTTGTTCATTTCATTTCGTGGACGCTGGCAACACCGTTATCTACGAAAGTTCAAACTCCAAGAGTTGAGTTGAGTTCAGTTGAGAGATTTGGGTGGCTCGTGACAACGAGGTCTTGAGAGCCAATGAAGGTGAAATGAGGTGAGAATGGAGAAGCGCCGGGATGCAAGGGCGGGGGAAACGGGAAATCCCCCGAGAAAACCCGCCGACAAGCGGTGTCGTCCAGCACGATTCCCACACGCGAAAGTCTCCACTGGAGCACTCTACCCTACTGTACACTATACAAAGGTTATCAGGAAATTGCGATTTACGTTGCATATGAAAGTAGAATGCCCATGTTTTATTACTGTGTAAAATATCGATCTAGAATTCACTTATATTTCTGTCTTTAAAAACTGTCTGTTTAAGCTCATTTTAAATCTAAATTTAAGCGTATTTCCATTTTGAATGCTGTAATGAGTGACGTAAGAGTACATACTCCTACCCATATTGAAAGTTATAGGGCCTATACGTTCCCGTATACAAAGTAACATGAGAAATTTGCTATCCAAATTAGTTTAGATTGATAGGCAAAGGAAAAGAGGTATTGACATATTATTTTATTTTTCATAGTGATGCACAGTGAAATGCAAACCTACATTTTAAATTGATGCGTGTTAGTGATTTATTTTCTTTAATCTATGTCTGTGCTAAGAGTAGAATATTAGAATATATTATGTTTGTTAGAATGAAAAGTATTCTCTATAATGTGTGCTTTAAAAAAAATTACTAATTGCAAGTACTGGAGTTTCATGATTAAATATTATGAATATTCAATTAAATTTTTGAAGAACTGTTATTAGTATTAACACATGAAATAAGAATTATGCCACAATGAAGAAGAATGTGATGTTCTATAAGGATATAGCATAATTTGTCTAATACCTCAAAAAAATATTTCATGTGGAGGATGCATGGGTAATGTTGAATTTAATATTCGTGTGTTGAGAACCAAGACTCGGAAGAATGGCCATTGAATATTTAAAGTAAACTGCAATGATTTTTCTTTACTTCCCAAAGGACACCTGAGATTATACCTAATTCAGCAAGAGCCGTAGATCCTTGACAAGTAATCTGGTGAAGGTTAATTATTAAGCTTGAATATTTAAAATATATTAAAATTTCGTCATGTTCGGCGATTGCCATTTTTCTCTGACGGAACTTAAAAACTTCGAGGTTCTCATTTGCTATCATACTGAAGTACTAGTATTTAAACCTGATTTCTTGCTTGCTTGTGTATGAAGTAGCTGTAGATGGTTAGGAAATTAAATCTCCCAATCATTAAAATGCGTGGTATCTGTATTTGTACCACAGTGATTTTCTTGGATGTAGTACATAATACATGCCAGAAAGTACTTATGCTGATTCATGCAAGCACTTCATACGTATCCAAATATTAATAGGTGTGAAATTCAAATTTAAAAATTTGAATATCAGGGGAAAATCTAAAATACTATTTAATTGTTCCATCACGCCACAATGCTTCAGGAAGCATATTTTACAATAAAATTAAAAGTTGCCTGCGTTGTACGTAAGGAAATATTCGCGCTAATGATTAAAAAAACTGTTTGTAATAATTAGTTTTATGTACAGTCATTTCAGTTCATAAAAAGTGATAAGTTTCGTGGCTCAAATAAATGTGCATAAAATAAGTTATTAAAAATATTTGTAAACGTTATTAAAATTATATCACATACTACCAGAATAGTTATTCCAATAGTTTTAAAAAAAAAAGTGCTTTTAGAAGCGCCCTGAATGAAAATACGATTGAACTTAGATTAAAAGTAGACTGGTATTTATTGATTTTTTAAAAACACTCAGATTAGTACATTACAGCAAAATATTTTAGTGTATGCCTGTGCGATATGTTTTCATGTGTAGGATAAATCATAATTTCTGACTATCTTCGTAGTGGGGTTACTACATTGTAGTGAGTTCGCCGTGTCGTACAGTTTGGGTGCAGTGCAAGTTTATCGAACACCTGAGGACTATTGAATTAGTTTTCGCATTGGGCTACTTATATACTGTTCATGGTAAAGTGAGCACTTTTGAGACCCTAGTTACTTTTTTTTCCTGTCAGCCATTTTTTTTAAAATCCTCACACCACTTTTTAAAATAACTGCTGCCATGTAAGTTATAAACACCGTGTATATATTTCACCGTATATATTTCGCTCTATCCACTGAGCCACTGCGGCTGTCCGCCCATAGACAAAAAAAGGAAAGAGAAATTACGGAATTTTTTTAACAATGCTTTTTTATGCAGTAATACAAATCCTTATAAGAGTTTAATCCAGTACCTATGTACATCCCTGATCATCATATTTTCGGAATCGTTTGAGATATCTCGATGAAACAAAGACTAAGTTAGTCCTGGGGTTATTATCTATAGACTGTGTAAATTTGATGTCAATATGTTCAGTGGTTTTTAAGTTAAATTCCGTCGGACAGACAGACACGAAATAAAATTAACATTAGATATGGCTTAGTAATCAATTATACTATATGGGAAAAATAATTAAAAGTGGAAAATTCGAAAATCACAGACAGGCACTTCTATTTTATTTAGTTCTATAGATAGACTATACAAATAATTACAACGCTTGACTGGCTATAGACTCACTACACAATCGTGGCTTACTTATAAGTAGTCAGTTTATTTACATGAAGATTTATCAAATGAAATAATATATACTTTTATTACAAGTTTTACGCTAGTGATTGTCACAGTCGGTGTTGAATTAAGTAATTTGCCTAAAAGTTTACATATTAAAAAATGAATTGCTGGTGTTTTGTCCGCCGGCTAATCTTGGTAAGTATACGTGGCCGCATGTAGCCCGTTAGCCGCTAGTTGAATATAGTCAAGGTTATTTCCAGCTTATCTGAAGCCCTGCTAAAGTTGTATCTCCAGGATATTCCTCCGCCTCATGCAAACAAAGGCTAACCGAGCCTGGGAAATGACACCAAATGGACAGCGCACCACATTCGTGCACGCTCAGTGTAATAATATTTCCAATAAGGATTATTTCTTACAGGGCATTACCAACACGCCATTTTTCTCCCGGTTTTATTTATGAAATATTTCAATTTAGAGATAAATATTAGTAAAATTTTTATTAAACAGGTAAGGTACTTTTATGCCAATAGAAGTATAAAACACTTGTGATAAATTACATATTTAGAGAGGGGGCACAAACACGTCATACATAGGGTGGTTTTCAAAGGTTTAATTCAAAAAGTGTGGATATATAGTGAATGGAATACAGCTCTGGAAGGTTATAGGCCGTTCACGTTAAAGTGAGCACTTTTTTAAGCAGTTTCATCCCACATAATAATCAATAAATACATTTCATTGTGTTCTCAGACTTTCGGTTTAGGGTATGGCGAATGTATACACTGTGTTTATTACTCGCATGCCAGGGTTTGTATAAATAAGTGGGAGAAGGATATAAATTGTTTGAAAGAAAAAAGTAACTAGGGCTTCAAAAGTGCTCACTTTATCGTGAACGGCCTATAATAATCATGAGAGCTCACTGGACTTTTACAGTTTCCTCTACACCTCCGGGCGACGTAATTCGCATCCTTCCTCCTGTTCCCGCCGTATTCACGATAAAACACGACCGACCCTTTGCTCTCAGCGACTGTGGGTCGTTATAGTCGACGGCAGTTGCACTTTACACCGCTTCGCCATCCCTTAAATAATTCTAGACTTGGCGGGGAGTAGAGTTGCAGCCTTACTCGGACTCTCATAACTACGCCACTGGGACCAGACTGAGCTACTACTGCAGTGTTGTGAGCTATCCTCCCACCCGACAGATAAGTGCCTACATCACGTAGTCCCAGCCGAGCTGCCACTTTCTCTTACAAGCGTGGTCCGGAGATCGCAAGTATCTCCACACTTCTCAATCGAACCCTTGAAATATCACGTAATGTAAGACTTGTCTGGTTCGTTCACAAATATGTCACGTATCACAAGTGTTTCAAGTGTCTTATTTATGGTTAAATTGAACTTTTACTTATAGACCATCTATAAATTATAATAGTAGTAGGGTTTGGCCGATTCTGGGGCAACTGCGTCTGGCACCAGAGCCCGGGGCTGCCATGTTGTGACGTCAAACGTCCGCCATATTATATGTAGACTACCCCGATCTCGACACCATGACCATGAAAACAAAAACTCGAGAAAAATGTCATATAAGTCACCAAGTATAATATATTACAGACTACTACCACCATATTATATGCAGACTAACTCGACCCATGACCTTGAATGACCTTGAAAATAAAAATTGAGAAAATATACATAAAAGTCTACAAGCATATTATATTACACACTACTGTCATATTAGATAAATATGACCTTGACCCCACGACCTTGAATGACCTTGAAAACCTCGAGAGTACATTCGTGAAAGTAAGCAAGCATAATACATTACAGACTACTACCGCCATATTGGATGCATGCAAACGAACTTGAACCCAGGACTTTGAATGAAATTGAAAACAAAAGCGCAAAAAAATCCACAAAAGTCAACAAGCATATTACATTACATGCTACTAATGTCATATATTAGATGCAGGTAACCTCGACCTTGACTCCATGACCTGAATGACCTTGAAAACAAAAACGTGAGAAAAAATTCACAAAAGGCAATGAACATATTATGTTACTGACAACAATGATATTTTCTCGATTTCACTGCCAAGCGAAATGTCGACACTTATATTTATAGACATAAAATAACTGTGATTTTCTACCTTATTTTTAAAACATTTTTTTTTTCCAATCAGCGGTTTAGCTGCATGCATGATGCAGCAGGACTTTGACTACATGCATAATTTATTAAATATATACTAAAAAATTGTTATTACAAACTTTAAGGCCGATAGAAGGATACAACACACAAAAATAAAGAAAAAATATTATTTTGTAATGATATTTGTATTATTATTTTGTTATTACAATTTCAGAAGAAACCGTTTCATCATATCATCTTATATAACCCCGATCCTTAAGTTCTCTAACGATCGAAATCACATCCTCCATGTTTGAGTAATCCCCACATTGTTGTTTGTCGAGTAAAATTTGTAGTCGGCCTATGAGTTCATTTGGGACTTCGGTAAACATATAGTCAGTATTCTCGACGCTTCCGCCGTTTTCACATCACTTGTCGAAAGAAACTCTTTGGTGAAATGCAGGGGAGTGTCGAGGGAATAGTCTTCAACACTATCAGTCTTCAACACTATCACTATCTTCATAGTCATTATCATCAATGCTGTCTTCGTGATCGTCTTCACCTCCTGTTTTGTAATTTATACTAAATTTACTTTTCTTTGTAGGAGACACGTGGCCATCATTAATATTTAGAGCTGATGGTCGTGTATTTTGAATTTCGTCGACTTCACGCGAATATTTTGCAAGTGAACGTTCCTCGTGAACGGACTCGATCATTCCGTCTTTAGCATTAACTGACTTGTCATAATCATCTGCGGAAACAGTACCCATCGATGTAGCAGGAGGTATGGATGACACCACTTGCTGGCTACCAGTAGACGAACCCTCTCCTCAGAGAGCGATGAACTGATTGAACCCACGCGTGTACCTTCCCTTATGTAGCGGACAGTCCTTAACGATCGTCAGAAATCCATATTTCTCTTTCCAGCACAAGGAACACGTATCTTTGAAATCTGACAGCGTCATGTCCGTATTAACATAATAGTCGTAAACGTGACGTAAATTCGTATCGTCTATGGGAAACAGTGCCAACATGTTTGCGTTGTAACGAAGAATTTGTTTGGGTATGCGCGAGTAAGTCTGTCCGAGGTAGGCCTACGCACAGTCCACGTAGACGTGTTGTCCCATGATAAAGTATTCTTGAATGCAAGTTTGTTTCTCGCCGGCAATGCCATCGAAGACTGATGTAGAGTTTGACAGCGCTTTGCTCAGAGGTACGACGGCTTCATTATCGCTGCATGTGAAGTAACCTATTCCTTCCACGGCCTTGCAGCACTCTTCCAATCGCTGGTATTTCGGATGCTGGAGCAATTTTGAATGTAGGTACACGTTCTCGAACCGAAGTCCGTTCGGTTCTTCCAGCAGGCTCAGCAGGACGCATGTCTTGCCACATCCCGATGGTCCTGCGATAATGCACCTTACTGTATTCGGAAATAAGGCTTCCATGTGGCGATTCGTAGGAGGTAGCTTCATCTTCAGTGTGACTGTGTATGGGTAAAGAAACATCTTGAGTGATAATGCGTATGTTACCACTGCTATCTTGCGGCGAGTGCCGTGTGTGCAGTGCATTCAGTGCTAAGTGCGGTGCTGATTGTAGTTGCAGAGAACTAGTGCTACAAGTTTTAGAATCCCTCTTCAAAAATTGTCCTGTGTAAACTGTCTCTGGCAGAAATCGCACTGAATTGACATTCTTGAAGTTTTCATCCTGCAGGCCGCAATTTCATGGCGACGCGCGCTGCGCAGAGCTGTAAATGATTCACCGCAGAAGCTACAAAGCAGGGACATCATTGGCATGGTTGAAACTTCATCGCAGAATCGGTACTGGCGACAATCAGTTAGCGATGATGCATATAATGGCTCCATGATCGTCGAGGTCGAAGGTGGGCCTTCGTTTTCACATTTCATCTTCGTGGTATGGGAGCACTCTGAGAAAACCCAAACACTAGTTCGCATCAGATGATCACACACACAGGTATAAAATTAGGTTATACATAATTATGTATATTCGTATCTTATATACATATATATTCTACACAGAATTATGTCAAGGTCATTCAAGGTCGATGTAGTCTGCATCTAATATGGTGGTAGTATGTAATTTATTATGCTTGGTGACTTTTATGTATTTTGTCTCGAATTTTTGTTTTCAAAGTCATTCAAGGTCATGTGGTCAAGGTCGAGGTAGTCTGGCTCTAACATGGCAGATGTGTGATGTCTACCAAGATGAAGGTCGCCTACCAAGATGGCGGAATGGGTATGGGCTAAGGCTGACCTCTGAAAATTTAAGTATTTTTAAATACTTGTTAATAATTTTAATAACAAATTTCTAACAATTTTTTAATAATTTTTAATAGTAATTTTTTTGGGATTTTTTGGATTTTTTTTTGGATTTATTTTTTTTTTCTTTTTTCGGATTTTTGGGGTAAAAGGCCAAGGTAAAATATCAAGATCAAAAGTCATCTTCATACAATATGGATGCAAGATGGCTGACAACCAAGATAGCTGATGGTTAGGTCTGATTCCGGTCCTAGATCCCTTGTAACGATTTGGCATACCCTTTGCTATGCCTATTAAACCTATATGGCTGCCACTGATATGTCGGTCCTAAGGAATCCCCTCAAATTATTTAAATTAGGCAGAAATTGGATTTCAGAGGCTTCTACCATTTTTGAGGAAAAAATCGGAAATATCCGAGGGTTCATTTTTTTTTTGCAAATGGGAAGAAAGAAAATTCTTAGGGAAATTTTAAGGGGAAAGAGGCATTTTTAGGGAAACTTAGTCGATTTTGAGGGAAAAAGGGAAGTTTTGAGGGAAAAAAGGGATAAAAGATATCGAACGGATGACATCACAACACGGTTGCTCCGGCTCCTTTCCCTTATAGTGTTGCCTCAGAATCTGCCAAAATCTACTACTTATAATATTTCATTTATAATTAACATGAATAAAACGCAAAAAAAATCTATGTTGGTAACGCCTAGTTATAAGTAATTCTTATGCAGAATATTACATTTAGTATGCACAAATCCGGTGCGTAGTTCCTTTGATGTAATTTTATAGGCTTAGTTAAGCTGTGTGTGATGCAGAGCAATAGCATGACAGTATAACTTCAGCAGGGCTTCAGAAAAGTTGGGAGTAACCATGAACGGACTACACTAAAAATTCACGGACAGAAGCGAAAATAATATAGTATGGTTTTCAAGTGAAACGAGAAATATGTAGAAATTCCCGCGTGCGGTCAAAGGAGTAAGTTTTTTTCCATATTGAATTTAGATTTGTTTCACCGTAGCTGACATTTCAGATCAAATATTTGGAAACGAGGGCTGTCAGCACATAGGTGTGTCGTAACAGATATTTTTGTAAGTCCGCGATATTTTGCCCATGTTTTTTATTACATCTGTAACCGAAATAACGATTATCTCTTAATTTATATTTCGCACCCTCGCGTGATTAAATATAGACTTAAATCAGTGTATTCTGTTTCCAGGAATTATGTAAATTAGTTGTTAATGTAACAACAAGGTTTGAATTTTAATAATAAATCTTCAAATACAATATTTTAGGATACCGCTACTTTAAGGATCTGACAACATGTTGTGTAGATGTAATTTAGAAATCGACAGGTCATATAAAATTACAGAAGTGAAACGAGAAAGATTTGGGAATTCCCATACTTAGTTTAAGGGTGTGGCAGAACTGGTTAAAGAAGTTTTTTTTTTTTTTTTTTTTTACGCAACAGGTCACATTAAATTATAGAAGTGAAACGACAAATTTTTGTGTGAATTCGTATAACAAGTTTAACGACTCGGCAAAATCGGTTCAAGACGTACTTATAAACTCGGCAATTCCCGTTAAATCACTAAAGCAAACTACACTCTATATCTGAAACAGTGAGAATTGAGCCAAATCAGTGTAAATAGTAAAAATTTAGCAACACATCACTGATTCGAGCTTAGAGTGTACGCTATCTATCAAAAAGTAATTGAGCACACGTGAAGATAGGTAATTCAGTACGTCAGTTGACTTGTGTTTCACGGCCTTCGGCGTAGGGCCGCTAGTGTTTGTCCATGGTAGCATGAACACAGAGGCCTATTGTAACACTCTGGATAATGAAATGCTCCCAACATTGTGGCGTTTTTACGGAATGGACCCGTGTTACTTCCAGGATGACAATGCCAGGTGCCATGTTTCAAGGGCTACTATGCAGTGGTACGCCGACAACAATGTTCGCCAATTGGACTGGCCCGCCCAGAGCCCCGACCTCGACCCTGTAGAACATCTTTGGGACAAAGTGGATCGCCGGGTGAGGGCGTTCGTCAGGCGCGGCCAAAATCCATAGCTCAACTCATGGAATGGTTGCAAGAGGAATGGCGACGAATCCCCGTGGATGTCCTGCAAACACGCGTAGAGAGCATGCCAGACAGGGTGGCTGCTGTTATAGCCGCAAGAGGTGGCCCTACGAGATTCTAACGGGGTGACAACCACCGAGCAAACATTGTGGACAGGTACCCAATTACTTTTTGGTAGGTAGTGTACATTAAACCCATTTATGCCCAAAATAATATGGCAGTGTATAGTAAATGATGCGACACACTACCTCAACCCTCCTATTCAGAAAAAACTCAATAAAAATAATCACAACTTTTTTTTTTTTTTTTTGAAATGTTCTTATCGATGTATACAAGCTCGATTAAGACTTCGGAACCAATAAAGAGTGTAGGTTGTTCTCGATATTATTGGTGGCATAGTTTTATGAATACGCTAATTATGACTGAGCTGCAATGCGCAAATACAGTGTGTATGTAGTACATTCATGGTTCCTGTACTTGCAAATTTTCTGAAGTCCTGCAAAAGTTCCGTTTCTAAGCCATTCCCCCGCCTCGTGCAAACAAAGATTAGCCGAATGTAGAAGATTACAGCAAAGGGACAACGCACTGCCCTCGTACGCACTCTGTTTAATGATATTTTGCATGTAAACTATTTCTTACTTGGCATTTGAATTGGATTTTTGAAAAAATCACCGCGTGTATGACATATTTGTTGATCTCCTAAATATTTCATGTATCACAAACGTTTTATACTTCTGGGAAAATAGAAGTATCTTATTTTTGGTTCAAGTGAATTTTTACTTTATACTTTATGTATACATTATAATATTTCATTCTTACTTAATGTGGATAAGCATAAAGAAAAAAATTATCAACTGTCGAATTTTTAAAGTTTGCCTATGCAGTTCTCTTAAGCGGCAAGAGAAAAGTGTGGCTATACGGACATATTTTAATCTGTGGACTCCTCTTAAGCATGTGGCTGCGCGTTCAAGATGAAGATGCGAGGAGCGATACGGGCGACACTAATACGCACCCCTAGAGCCTCATCGCTCCTACGCGCAGGGCGTGCAGTGTTCCGTCGTGACGATGTACTGTACAAATAAGATCTGTAACTGTGGGACTTGATTACACGCGATAAAAGCCCACAGATTGAACTACACCAGCATAGTTGTGCTTTTCTCTTACCGCTTAAGGAAACTGCGCAGGTAAGCCTTTTCTGGCACAAAGCCGTATCTCCATAACATTTATTCGCCGGGAAACGTGCATTCGCGCAAATAGCAGTTTCACAGAAAGTGTTTCAGCGCATGCGCGTCTTGAGATGGCAGAAGCATACATAGGAAGGTGCTTGTTGCAGACGACGACTACCCTGGAGGCGAGGCTGATGGGGCGGCGTCTCCCGGCTTCACGTACAGCTTCCCGGCGGACCCGGCGGAGGAACTGCCCTCTCCCTTCGTGAGGCCCTCCGACCCGCGTTACTACCACGACACTCGTGGCATGCCAGGTAAGCAACACCACACCTACCTGCATGCCTGCTGATGGTATTTATAAAGTAGTCAAGTCATTGGGTAATCATGTCTTAAATAAGCAAGTAAATATATAAATAATAAGGTAGTAAACAAACAAGTTAATGGTTGGAGGGATGGAAGTTTGGATAGAAGAACGAATGGGAGAACAGATAGTTAGATAATAAAAGGATCAATGGGTAGGGGTGGGCGGACGAATGAATGGATAGTTGGATCGATGGATAGAATAGATGGATGAGCGGATAGATGGAGGGATGCATATATGGAATAAGTTGACGGGTGAATGGACAGATGGATGGATGTGTGGATAGACGGATAGATGGCTGTAGGAATGGAATAGGTGGGTGGGTGGACAGATGGGTGGATAAAGAGGTGGATAAGTGGATCGACGGATGGATGAGTGTAATTGGTGGATGGGCAGGTGAACATATATATTGTTACGTGCTGCAGCTGGCGCCGACTCAATTACCCCGCTCCGTAATCGGAGACCCACCTCGCCCTCCCCTCTTCCGTAACGATGCGCTCGCGGCCTCCTGATTCCCCCTTTCTGGGAAACGCGTGAATACTGACAGCGGCGAGACTTGCTGGCGTCACAGACCTCCTCTCGCCTGCTAGAGTTTTCGATACGTTTAGGGACGACGCAAGAATGTTCTGGTGAGACTGGCTGGCGCCTCAGCCCTCCGCGACGCATCATGCAAGTTGGGGAATATTCTAGGTGGCGGCCTAAGACACGCTATATACTGTCGCAACCCAGCTGCCGGCAGTCTTTGACGGAGGCCGCCTGGCTGAGTGTGCGCGAGTGAAGTGAAGTGTAGACGACGACTGGAGATTGCGGGACGACGGCGAGTGAGGTGTTCGTGGCTTGAATGGACGAGAGGGTGTAAAGCCGACGAATGAAGCCTACTGTGCGTGAGGGTACTTGGAGGACTCTAGAACATTGCGACTGGCGGGACATGGACTGAACTGAGGGGGGACTGAATTGAATTGTAATACGGATTTTATTGTAAATATTCGAACTGTCAATTTGGACACATATATTATATAATATTTGAATAGGTTGATACACTGTCTATTGGGACTGATCTTTAATTATTTTATTTAATTGATTTCTTTGTCATAATTATATAATTTTATTAATTGTTGTCGATTGTGAACAGTAAGTGATCTAAATGTATTGTGAAAATTTGAGTTCAGAGAATTCTGCTGTAGTTGTAAATACCATAAGGAAATTATAATAAATTCTTTTATTTCATTATGACCTCCATTCCTTAACGAACTTGGTATAGCCCACTTAATTTCTAGAGAAAGAAATTGTAACAATTTGGATAGGCAGATCGTTAGGTGGATAGACGGATGGATTGATGAATGGAATAGGTGGTTGGGTAGGTGGGCAGATGGCTAGATAGACAGTTGGATGGGTAGATAGATGGATGGATGAATGGAATAGGTGGATGGGTGGGTGTAGAGATGGATGGGTGGATTGACGGATGAATGGATGGATTGACGGATGAATGGATTAAGTGGATGGGTGGGTGGACAGATATATGGATAGGCGAATGGATGGGTGGATAGACAGATCGATAGATGAATGTAATAAGTGAATTGGTGGGTAGCCAGATATATGGATGGACTGATGAATGGGTGAATAGACAGATGAATGGAGGAATGGAATAGAAGAATGGGTAGGTGAACAGATGGATGTACAAATGGACGGGTGGAAATTGGATGGATGGTTAAATGGAATAGGCGGATGGGTGGGTAGACAGATGGCTGGATAAGCAGTTGTATGTCTGGATGTATGGAGGGGGGGATGGACGAAGGATTGTTGGATGGATGGATGGATGGATGGACAAAATATAAATTATTGTTGAACCTAGGAAAGCTGGTTTGTGTAAAGAATCTGCTTGATATTTGTGTATAAGAATTAGCATGCGAGTTCTCATACACAATGCTTTCTTGTTGTATGAAAGCAGCTTGAGGTTGGGTTCAAATAACGAATTATTGAAGGGATTTTTTGTGCCTCGAATGTTAAAGGGAAGGGTGGAGGGGGGAAGTACCATTGGGCCGGGCCACATTCCATGCTAATATCGCTGTTTCTTAAAGTTTTCTTTGAAAGTCAACATCATTGAGTTTTTTTGTTGGTTATTTATGACTCCCGTCTAGTTAGCGCATGACGTGTGTTGCTGAGAGCTTTGGTAGAAAACACGTGATCCAAAATATGCTGGATATATTGTAGCACCTAATGTCTAAACACAGAAAGCATTTTAAAAAACGTTTCGTGTACAAATACATGTTTCAAGTTCTCATTTATACTCAAAGGATTTTTTTAAACCGTGAAAATGTCAAAACTGGTGTTTTCAGAATCAGTTTTAGCTGTCAAATTTGCCGTGGACCCTACATCTCACATCTTTATTCTTCGTCCGTAGCTTGTCTAACAACCTACATAATGTATTTATGTGGGAATTATTCCATTATTTTTCACTAAAGTATTACTTAGATGGTTCTTGCATGTAGACTAGTAGAATGATTATGTATGTTCTGGCACAAGGCGATGGGGTTGCTACACGAATTTGCGACCGATGTGGAATGTTTGATGAATACAAACTGCATTTAACTTGGCCTCAACCTTCTTGTGATGACGTCTGTATTAAAGATTTTGCAATAATCGCGAAAATTATAATTTTTTAAATAAAATTAAAAAAATCTTTGACCTGCATGTAGGTATTTTAATGTTTTCCCCGCAATTTTTGGATTTTTTTTTTTTTTTTTTTTCGATTTTTAAAATTAAATTTCACATTTTTATTAATTTTATTTTTAGGATTTTTAGTGGTTGTTTATGTTTGCGGTTTTTCACAAATTTTTTACGTTCATGTTCGTTTAAGGCTGAAGTCTCGGATATCCAAGATCAGGGTTGTTGTCAGTAATATGAATTCCTCCTGATTTTTAATTTTTGTATGAATTATTGTAATTTTTTTTTTGATCTTTCGGGTTTGAGGTTACTTGGGGCTAAGGCCGAGGTTTGTAAACCCAAGATTGCGGGCTGCGTAACAAAATTTTTCGCAGTTTCTTACAGTTATTAGTCCCGATTTTTTTTCTTTCGGTTTTCCAATTTTTTAAGTTTTCGGGTCATCTTGAACTTACAGGCATAGGAGATCAAGAGCACCTGAATTCAAGATGGTGACTTAGTAACCTCACAACATGTCGGTTGGTCGGCACTGGCTCCTGTCCCCCATTCCTTTATGCCAGAAGGAACATAATTATTCTACGATTGTAAATGCAAAAACCACCTAAGTGATACTTTAGTAAAAAAAAAAAATGCTGGAATAGATCCCATCGAAATTAATTGTGTACGAAACCAATAATGTAGACTGTTAGACAAGTTCTGGATGAAGAATAAAGATGTATTGAGGTTAGGATCCACAATTCAAATACCGACTCGAGTTCCAATCATTTTTAACGATGTTTGTACTTGATTTTCTGTCATTTTACGTGCTTATACGCACCTGATATACATATTTAATCATTTTCCAAAGGCGAGATATGGTGTAGGGACTTGAGTTCGAGACTCGAAACGATAAAGTTATGTTCATTCTCTTTTTGACTTATAAAAGAAATCTGACGATTTCTGCCGTGGTCGAAGAATGTTCACAGATTGTCGCCGAGTGACTACACCATGGCATGGAGAGTCGTTGGAAGAGTAAAAAGTAATGTAATTTATTTATCATGTACAGTATTTCATACATCAGAAATTCACGTTTCTCAAATGCTTGCGTGAGATGTGTGTGTTATTCAAATATTCGCTCTTCTCATGTCGGCATACAGCATAGTGGAAGTCTTCCCGCAGTAATGACACCATGGTGCTGGTTTTGTCTCGATATTCCTCACAATCAGTCGAATTGGTCGCTTATCTCATGTCGGCATACAGCATAGTGGAAGTCTTCCCGCAGTAATGACACCATGGGCGAGATGTTGAAGGTGCTGGCTTTGTCTCGATATTCCTCACAATCAGTCGAATTGGTACACACAATTAATCTTTATAACAAGGCGAGAGAATGTTTCTAAATCGATGTTTATGGCCAAAGGAGAAATATGCTACTGGTGTCGTTATCACATCTTTACATGCACGATTCAGTCTACAGAATTATGTCTTTCTAGAGTCTTTTAAAGTCGGGTGAGTTCTGTTTCAGGTCTGTTTGATGTCTGATAACTGTTTATGACCAGATTTTTAGGCATATTTTTGGTGCTTTGGGGGGAGGGGGGGCATGATTTTTTTAGGTGTATTTTGAGGTTTTTTTGTGTTATATTTTGGGGTATTTTTGCGGTATGTTTTTGAGATATGTTTGCAGCTGGTTGGTTCGTCTGGTCGGTTGACATGGGTGTTTGGTCAGGACATTTGATTTGCCGGCTAGTATGCTCGTTTGGAAATATTCATCGAAGGATTGGACGAAAGACTGAAATATTTAAAGATTGATCGGAAGATATGACTGATTGACCGAAGATTAGGATATTGATCGAAGGATTGGACGAAAGATTGATCGAATGACTGCAAGATTGATGTCAATACTGCGATAGGCGTATTGATCGTAAGATTGATGATTGAAACTATGATGGAAAGATTGGGAGATTTATTGAAAAATTTACCGACAGATTGGACGAAAAAAGAAAGAATGAGGGAAAAATTATATGAATGATGGAAATATTGCGAGATAGATCGGGAGATTATACAAAAGATTGAAAATTGATTGGCATATTGATGGAAAGTTTGCGAGACTGGTCGAATGATTGGACGATATATTGATGGAAACATTGTGAATTTGATCGAAATGAAGATGGAAAGATTGGAATATTGATCGTAAGATTTCAAGATTGATGGAAAAATGGGAAGATTGATAGAAAGATTACACGATTGGTCGAAAGATTGCAGGAAAATTGATGAAATGAATTCGACATCGATAGAGAGATTGAACGAATGAATGAAAGAAGTGTATAGAAAGATTGCGATCGCTTGAAATATTCTAAGATTAATGATAATATTTATCCAAAGGTTGATGAAAAGGTTGCGATATTGATCAAAAGATTGAACGAAAGTTTTGAAGATATATGTAACGAGTGTGAGATTGATGGAAATATTGATGAAAACATTGTGAGCTTGATCGAAAGATTGGACAGAAGATTGAAAAATTGCTGGAAAAATAGAAATATTGCGAATCTGATCGAAATATTGGATGAAAATTCAAAGGAAAAATTGCGAGATTAATCGAAAGATTGATGGAAAGATTGGAAGACTGATCGAAGGTTGATGGATTGATGGCAAAGAAGAACACAGAATACATGACTATTGGTACTTAAGTCATAAACCAACTATTACTATAAAAATGTTGGTAGATGCTGATCCATATAATTCTTACAACATGACTTTTGGGCAGGTGGTCGCTACTCGGATGATGGGCTTGGTTTTGGTCACATATTCATACCATTCTAGTAGTATCCTACATAACAGTCAAGGCAATTAATAATTTGCAGATTGTGACATTGTGTTTACAATTTTAGTACAAATTAAGTTTTTTTTAAATTAATATTTTCTTTAATTAAAAACAATTTAATCGGATAATAAATTCAAATTTTAGATTTCGTACGCCTACAAAACCAATATAGCCGCCGGATCGAATAAATTGATGGGTATGCATAGAAAGTAAGTGGTCATAAATGCTAATCATCTTCGGGTATAGGCTGTTCATGGTAAAGTGAGCACTTTTGAAAGTTCTCTCATTTGGAATAGTAGTCAATAAATTTATTTTATTTGAGCCGTAGACGTCAACTGCCGAGTGCAGTGGAATATGCACTGTGTTTATTACTTACACGGCAATATTTATTTTAAAAGGTGGTTAAAGGATAAGAAATAGCTAAAAGAAAAAAGTAACTAGGGCCTCAAAAGTGCTCACTTTATACTGTGAACAGCCTATACCTATGTCCGGCAATCCGGAGTCGAAGGCTTCTCCGAAGACTGCTGATCACCCCCAAATCGAAGCGAAGACTGTCGAGCACATCCCAGTCCAACCGAACACTCTCCAGCCGCAAAGCTGCTCCTGTTCATAACATCGTCCTCAACACTACTACATGCTCGATCTATGATAGAGCATTATACTCCCTTATGACATGGAGCTTATATATCTAGTTCACTTAATGATAGAGCATTATACTCCCTTATGACATGGAGCTTGTATATCTAGTTCACTTAATGATAGAGCATTATACTCCCTTATGACATGGAGCTTATATATCTAGTTCACTTAATGATAGAGCATTATACTCCCTTATGACATGGAGCTTATATATCTAGTTCACTTAATGATAGAGCATTATACTCCCTTATGACATGGAGCTTATATATCTAGTTCACTTAATGATAGAGCATTATACTCCCTTATGACATGGAGCTTATATATCTAGTTCACTTAATGATAGAGCATTATACTCCCTTATGACATGGAGCTTATATATCTAGTTCACTTAATGATAGAGCATTATACTTCCTTATGACATGGAGCTTGTATATCTAGTTCACTTAATGATAGAGCATTATACTCCCTTATGACATGGAGCTTATATATCTAGTTCACTTAATGATAGAGCATTATACTCCCTTATGCCATGGAGCTTATATATCTAGTTCACTTAATGATAGAGCATTATACTCCCTTATGACATGGAGCTTATATATCTAGTTCACTTAATGATAGAGCATTATACTCCCTTATGCCATGGAGCTTGTATATCTAGTTCACTTAATGATAGAGCATTATACTCCCTTATGACATGGAGCTTATATATCTAGTTCACTTAATGATAGAGCATTATACTCCCTTATGCCATGGAGCTTGTATATCTAGTTCACTTAATGATAGAGCATTATACTCCCTTATGCCATGGAGCTTGTATATCTAGTTCACTTAATGATAGAGCATTATACTCCCTTATGACATGGAGCTTATATATCTAGTTCACTTAATGATAGAGCATTATACTCCCTTATGCCATGGAGCTTGTATATCTAGTTCACTTAATGATAGAGCATTATACTCCCTTATGCCATGGAGCTTGTATATCTAGTTCACTTAATGATAGAGCATTATACTCCCTTATGACATGGAGCTTATATATCTAGTTCACTTAATGATAGAGCATTATACTCCCTTATGCCATGGAGCTTGTATATCTAGTTCACTTAATGATAGAGCATTATACTCCCTTATGACATGGAGCTTATATATCTAGTTCACTTAATGATAGAGCATTATACTCCCTTATGCCATGGAGCTTGTATATCTAGTTCACTTAATGATAGAGCATTATACTCCCTTATGCCATGGAGCTTGTATATCTAGTTCACTTAATGATAGAGCATTATACTCCCTTATGACATGGAGCTTATATATCTAGTTCACTTAATGATAGAGCATTATACTCCCTTATGCCATGGAGCTTATATATCTAGTTCACTTAATGATAGAGCATTATACTCCCTTATGCCATGGAGCTTGTATATCTAGTTCACTTAATGATAGAGCATTATACTCCCTTATGACATGGAGCTTATATATCTAGTTCACTTAATGATAGAGCATTATACTCCCTTATGCCATGGAGCTTGTATATCTAGTTCACTTAATGATAGAGCATTATACTCCCTTATGACATGGAGCTTATATATCTAGTTCACTTAATGATAGAGCATTATACTCCCTTATGCCATGGAGCTTGTATATCTAGTTCACTTAATGATAGAGCATTATACTCCCTTATGCCATGGAGCTTGTATATCTAGTTCACTTAATGATAGAGCATTATACTCCCTTATGCCATGGAGCTTGTATATCTAGTTCACTTAATGATAGAGCATTATACTCCCTTATGACATGGAGCTTATATATCTAGTTCACTTAATGATAGAGCATTATACTCCCTTATGCCATGGAGCTTGTATATCTAGTTCACTTAATGATAGAGCATTATACTCCCTTATGCCATGGAGCTTGTATATCTAGTTCACTTAATGATAGAGCATTATACTCCCTTATGACATGGAGCTTATATATCTAGTTCACTTAATGATAGAGCATTATACTCCCTTATGCCATGGAGCTTATATATCTAGTTCACTTAATGATAGAGCATTATACTCCCTTATGCCATGGAGCTTGTATATCTAGTTCACTTAATGATAGAGCATTATACTCCCTTATGACATGGAGCTTATATATCTAGTTCACTTAATGAAAGAGCATTATACTCCCTTATGACATGGAGCTTATATATCTAGTTCACTTAATGAAAGAGCATTATACTCCCTTATGACATGGAGCTTATATATCTAGTTCACTTAATGATAAAGCATTATACTCCCTTATGCCATGGAGCTTGTATATCTAGTTCACTTAATGATAGAGCATTATACTCCCTTATGACATGGAGCTTATATATCTAGTTCACTTAATGATAGAGCATTATACTCCCTTATGACATGGAGCTTATATATCTAGTTCACTTAATGAAAGAGCATTATACTCCCTTATGCCATGGAGCTTATATATCTAGTTCACTTAATGATAGAGCATTATACTCCCTTATGACATGGAGCTTATATATCTAGTTCACTTAATCCCAGTGTTGTGTTATAACCTCCATTGTCGGTTGTAAGCTCATACGTCCCTAGTCGAAGAGAACACACAATTATGGAGAGCTGCAACTCCACAGAGTAGAAAAGTGTGAAAGAAATCTCAGAAGCAGGTGTATTGCATATGATGACGTGTGCCCCCAGGATTGCCGGGCAAGGAGTCCTGGAACGAAGGGCAGGATGAGGAGCCAAAAAGACGAGAGTGGACGCTCCCAGGACAACCCTCCAGTACCATCGTCAACGAGGGCCGCAATGACTCCGTGACGCGAATCATGATTCCCGACACCACCACCTCCACAGACGACATTTACTTCATAGGTGAGTCTTCCATCTCTGTTTTCATTTACTTCATAGGTGAGTCCGCCACCTTCATTGACATTTACTTTGTAGGTCAGTCTGCTACCTCTGCAGACATTTACTTCACAGGTGAGTCCGCCACCTCCATCGACATTTACCTCATAGGTCATCCACAACCTCTGCAGACATTTACTTCACATGTGAGTCCAACACCTCCGTCGACATTTACTTCATAGTTGAGTCCGTCACTTCTGTCAACTACATTAATTTCATAGGTGAGCCCGCCACCTCCATTGACATTTACTTATAGGTCAGTCTGCCACCTTTGCAAACGACATTTACTTCATAGGTGATTCTTCCACCTCTGTCTACGAAATTTGCTTTACTGGTGAGTCCGCCACCTCCACCAATGAGATTTACTTCATTGATATGTCCACTACCTCCATAGACATTTATTTCATAGGTGATTCCGCCACCTCCATCTACGACATTTACTTCATTGATGAGTCTGCCACCTCCGTCGATATTTACTTCATTATATGAGTGCGTCACTTTCATCAACACTTATTTCACAGGTGAATTAGCCACCTACGTCGAAGATATTTACTTCGTAGGTGAGTCCGCCACCTCCGTTGATAACATTTACTTCAAAGGTGAGACCGCCACCTCTGTAGACGACATTCACTTCATTGGTGACTTTGCCACCTCTGCAGACGACATTTACTTCATAGGTGGGTCCATAACCTTCATCAATATGTACTTTATAGATTAGTCAGACACTTTCATCTACAATATTTACTTCATATGCCAATATGCCACCTCTGCAGACGACATTTACTTTGTGTGTAACTCTGCAACCTCCGTCACAACATTTACTTCATAGGTGAGTCCGCCACCTCCATTGATTGTCGATGAAATTTACTTCATAGGTCAGTCCATCATCTCCATAGATGACTTCATAGGTGATTCAGCCACCTCACTCTACAACATTTACTTCATTGGTGAATCCGCCTCCTCTGCAGATGACATTTACTTCATAGGTCAGTCCGCCACCTCCGCAGATGACATTTACTTCATCGATGAGTCCGCCACCTCCGTCTATATTTACTTAATCCATGAGCATGTTACTTTTGTCGACATTTGCTTTGTAGGTGAGTCCTTCTTCACCACCAATGACATCTAATTCAAAGGTAATCCTGCCACCTCCGCCAACAAAATTTACCTCATAGGTGAGTCCACCACTTCTGTCAACGACATGTACTTCATAGGTGAGTCAGCTACCTCCTTCGATATTTACTTCATAGGTGAGTCCGTCACTTTCATAGATAAAATTTACTTCATTAATGAGACCGCCACATCCGCAGATGACATTGATTTCATAGGTCAGTACATCACCTCCGCAGATGACATTTACCTCATAGGTGAGTCTGCCATCTCTGTCAATGACACTTACTTCATAGGTGAATCCACCACCTCCCCAGACATTTCCTTCATATGTGAGTCCGCCACTTCCACTTCTGCTTCCGCAATGACATTTACTTCATAGGAGAGTCCTTCACCTCCACTCATATCTACTTCATAGGTATTTCTGCCACCTCCGCCAACGATATTTACTTCATAGGTAAGTCCGTCACCTCCTTCAACATCATTTATTTCATTGGTGAGTCCACGACCTCCATCAATGACATTTGCTTGATAGGTCAGTACGCCTCCTCCGCAGATGACATTTACTTCATATGTGACTCCGCCACCTTCATTGACATTTACTTGATAGGTTAGTTCGTCATCTCTGCAGACGACATTTACTTCATAGGTGAGTCCGCCACCTCCTACAATGACATTTACTTCATAGGTGAGTGCCACCTATGCAACATCATTTACTTCATGGATTAATTCACCACCTCCTCCAACATTTACTTCATACATTAGTCTGTGAATTCTGCAGACCACCTTTACCTCACAAGTGAGTCTGCCACCTCCACAGACTAAGTTTACTTTACTTCATAGGTGAGTCCGCCACCTCTGCAGACATTTACTTCATAGGTAAGTCTTCCATTTCTATTATTCATAGGTGAGTTCACTACCTACACCGGTGTTGTTTACTTCCACAAACTTGAGGTGACTTCCCCGCCGTCTTGCATTTACCTATATTCCTACATAACTGTAGCTGTGTAGTCATTATAATGCGTACAAAATTAAATGATAATATAATTGCAATACATAAATTTTCTACAGTATTAAATTTGTATTATTATTCTGCAAGTGGTTATTAGGAAAGTAAAATCAGTACATGTATTGGTGGCATTGCTTTTTTTTTGAGTAATCTTAAATTAATAAAACACTTATACATCTCCATCAAAGAAACCAAACTTTTATGTTAATACAAGTAGGAAACAGAGCCAAATTGTACGTATACTTAATTTTTAAAATACTTGTAGATTTGTGACTGTGAAAATTGAATTATTTATATGTCAAAAGTGCGCTTTGAAAAGAATACACATTTCTTCGAAGGAGGCTAGGATCACTAATTTGTAATTGCATTAAATTTGTTAGGTTGTCCAGATTATCTTTTAAAATCAGAACATTGAGCATACTGTTACAGACAAGAACAATACGAAGAACAAAATGAGGAAACGCAGAATTGTTCTGGGAAAATCTGTACATCTGGCAACCCTATCTGTATGTGAAATTATGACATGCAAACAATAATTGCTGTATAAGAGGTGTAGTAGAGCCTCTAGTCAGTCTGCACTACCTTGCTCATGTGCACATGCTGAGGGTGAGGTGGGCCCCTCGTGTGGGATATGTGTCGGCTACTGACAGCGTGTGTTATGTTTCCACAGCTATTGTTGCGGGCTGCAGTGCTGCCATCGCTGTCGCAGTCATCGCCATTATCATCGGCTGGTGCAGGTGAGCAAGCATCACTGCATGTGAGTCGACTCCTGTTTCTAGCATCACACTGGGGTCCGTTTGCCAAGGCTTTGTGCTTGTGTGGCAAGGATGCCAGATTTGTGATGGTTCCCTTCTCATACATGACTTAACTGTGTAACGTCCTACGCTAAGGTCACCTAGTCACCTTTGGCCAGAGGTTTATGATTGTGGGATGTATTATTTCAGATGTACGTATTGAGGTGGCGCTACGGTAAATTTCCGGACTCACATCTGGGAAAACCTGGGTCTGATTTTGGTTTCCCATGTTTTCCTGAAATCACCTTAGCTGATGATTGCTGGGCTAGTTCCATACTACAGGGCATTTTTCGATTCCTCCCTTACTTATGTTTCTCTGAGCAACTTGTTCCGTCTTTAATGACCTCATTGTCGACAAGACATTAAGATCTGCTTACCTACCTACCTAATTTGTAGAGCAAAATTCGGAATATGTATGTATATTGGTAGTGAAGTGACTAAAAAAATATTTATTTTGTTGCATATTTTTGCAACATGTTTGCACATATTACATGACTCTTTGTTTAAATTACATTAAATAGATAGTCATGAGAATAATCATTTCATAGAAACATTTTTTTTTGTGTACACTGCTTTTACTAAATAAAATATATGCAAAAATTTTAAGTTTGATTGTGTTGGTTTAGGTCAGGGAAAATTAGT
The DNA here is from genome assembly GCA_029891345.1 of Dryococelus australis. Classification (NCBI taxonomy): domain Eukaryota; kingdom Metazoa; phylum Arthropoda; class Insecta; order Phasmatodea; family Phasmatidae; genus Dryococelus; species Dryococelus australis. The sequence continues at coordinate 167,564,552 of CM056999.1, read as the reverse complement.
GACAGAGACAGGGGAAACCTGGAAAAGTCAAGGAATACAATTTATTTCTTCTGCATAGCCACCCTTTTCTTGTGCTTGTGGCAACTTTGGTATGAATGCAAATGCTCGCCAGTGATCTAGAGGGACACCATAATTGATCCCAACTAAATCATACTAGCAAATATATTTATGATTTACTTTGATCTTATTGTGGGTAAAACTATGCTATATGTTTCATGTTATTTGAAAATGAACAGTTTAAGTGTGCAAGTTACTATTGACAAATGTTTTACCTAACTTAAAGCTACATTTATACACACACACACACACACACACACACACACACACACACACACACACACACACACACACACACACACACACTTATTGTAAGCTAGCCTAACTTACTCAATAACACAACTTACCACCAACGAGAGAACAAAGAGGCCTCTGCCATGTGCACACACTAAACAACAAACACTACTCCATCATTATAACAAAATTACCACATAAGTCACTAATCTAACGCATTTTGTACTACAGACTACCCTACATATATTTAAACTTACTACTAGCATCTAATTACATGCAAAAAAAACCTTAATTATTATGAAGCGATACAACCTCTCACCCTTCTGTGGCAACCATCACGAAAATATTGTATATTTACACTGTGTAATTCAACATTTTCAGTACCTATCACATGGTGGAAGAGCAGAAATCAATGACAACTTCAACGAAAAGAAACATAAATAGGCAACTGTACCATCAACTTGATCCAATAAAATGATACAAAAAGTCAGTATGGCTATTATGTAGGGTAATGTTTCATAACCAGTGAGCGCCCCAGTTTATTTTCAAAATCTGGTTACCCTGAGAATGGTTGGATTTTGAATCAAAACCAGCTCCGTCCGAAAATGCACCACCTAGCTTGATTATTTGAATGGGTGATTTTGACTGTTGTGATGGCAATTCACAAGCCAGTGTTGGGGATGTGCAGACAATCGCAATCAGCCTGCCTTGTGTTTAGTCGTTGATTGTGGTGTGCGCAGGTGGCAGAGGAGGCTGAAGGCTGCGGCAGACGTGGAGTACCCTGCGTACGGGGTGACGGGCCCCAACAAGGAGGTGTCGCCCACGGGGGACCGCCGCCTGGCGCACTCCGCCCAGATGTACCACTACCAGCATCAGAAGCAGCAGATACTGGCCATGGAGTCGTGAGTAGTTTCTGTGTATATGTCACTGTGTCTAGTATACGGGACTTGGTACATGAAATGGCAGATCTACGCTGTACATGGCAGAAAATCAGCACCCAGTGAGGGAACTCCTTCACGTGTGACGCATACAATTCACGTTGAGATTAACACATTTTTATTGCTATCGGTATGTGACAGAGCATTATAATATTACTAGCAGTACCTTCACATGCTCTGCTGGGCATCTATTTATTATTCTATATACATAAATAATAATAGCAATAATAGGTTTCATTATTATATTTTTTATTACAAAATTTCAAATTTACATTTTGAAAGTAATTAAAAATTTTTCTCCGTAGTTACAACTTAAAGTAAGAAAATTAATTTTAACATATTATTTTTAATATCAACCACCCATGACTTAGTTAGTTATTTTTTTTCATAGGTTTTATTAAATTTACATTAACAGTATTAAATTAACTTCATTTTTTTGTAAATAGGAAATATATACTTCTTATTGCAAGGTTTTTTTCGTAGGGTTTATAAAATTTTAATTAACTTGTTAGAGCTTCTCTGTATACTATGTTTATTGTTTTATTACTTTCAGGTAGCAAAATATATTGGTTTTCTGGAGTTCCGACTCTAGATAACCCGACATATAATTGGCCATGAGAAAAACATCCCTTGCTCAAACCTATTCCCACAAACTTGAAAGTTTGTCCCTGGGACTTGTTTATTGTAATAGCAAATGATACTTTTACTATAAACTGCAACTGCTTGAAAGGAATAGGCAGATCCGTGGGGATAATAGGGGTACAAATGGAATATGCGCTAGCTGTCTGGCTGCAGGCCCAGTTAATGTTATTGCTTCAATGATGTTCCACAAATCATTTATCAGTAGTCTCGTGCCATTACACATATTAGGTGGGTTTAAGTTGCCTAGTAGCATTATTGGGATACCAATCTTTAACTTGAGGTCGTGTGGCGGTAGACTTAATGGAAGGACTTAATGGATTTAAAAACTCTTGAGGGTATTGCACACTGTCCTCAATGTCAGTGATGTTATCAATGGATTCGTAATGTTTAACTTGGCCGGGAACTTCTTGCAAGATCATTGTATTCATTTCATTAACTGTATCGTTTCGGGGAGCTACTATTGCCCTTGAACAGGGCCAATGATAGTCTCTTTGCAATAAATTTTCTAGATCGGGGTATATTGCCACTATAAGTTGTTCTAATTTATGGACTATCCGACCCAATGCAGCATCAAGTTTGATTTCAGCACTACCACAATTTCTGATTGGAAAACAAAATTTTCCTTCTCAAAGCCTTAACGCCATCAGGTGAGACACGGAGATGAATGAATGAACTATGTTTTCTTACTGGAGATGGGTGCCAGCGATTCTTTCCATGCACCACGCTTTTGAGACTTAAGGTGATCTTAGGGGTTTCCGTGGGTATTGCGTGCTGGTCTCACCCTTGCGGTCTTACATAACGCTTCCAATGCTAGACATTGACTGTATCCTTCACACACTATAGTAATACACTTCAACTGGGCTGATTACTGATGCTACATAAAACACTCACAATTTGCACTGGAGTCAGACATTTATTTGGCCAATGTACAGAATGTGCTCTTTTATAGTGAATTGATTCGGGCGTGCCTAGCCAGTTCCAGTTTTTGAACCCCCAGCATATAACTTAGTTACATGACTTCTACCGGATGATTTCCCCATGGTGTCAGAAGACACAGCCTCTGCCAGGTAAGGGTCCAGCAGCCATTATGATGGACTGCAGGGTTCACCTAGAGGCAGGACACGGGCTATGAGATTAACACAACATATTACAAATTATACATAACCCTGAATACACTATCGGCTTTATCCGCACCTAATGTCACCCGTCAGGACACGTCTCCGAGGCACGTGGTGGTGGGGTGATGGTCAAGGACAGAGGGAACTAGCGCAAACAAATGATCGCCGTACAAATACACACAATAAATTACATGATGCCCTACTCCTGGAATAACCTCGGGTATTCCGTCGCAGCTATCGCCAACTCGTAAGGACAGAGCAGGTTAGTGCAGAACACTACTTATTTCAACAGACACAACATTGATTAGACATGAAAAGAAGATGATAAGTGGGGCACGACATGAAATTGGCAAATAAACTCACACCTGTGTGGAACTAATTTAAATGACACAGATAACGATCGGGCAGACCGCATGGTCAAAACAAAACAAATACTATGTAGAACCCTTAATAACATTTGCATAAAATCCTGGAGAATCAATAGCTTCGCAGATATAATCATAATTAGCCTTTACAGCATTGTACTTACGTGGATACAGGCCTAGTGACACCCGACCATGTGGATGGACATGAAATTGCCGCCAATCACGTTAACATTGATAAAACCTTTGAAGGAAGCCGAAATTAATATTGCTCTTAATATTGCACAAAATAGTCAAGCCACAGTTGCATGAATTCTCCTGTCACATGGAGGGATGATAGATACGGTTTGCGCGACCTCGTGGTCGGCCTAGTAGAGCACTCTTCCCTTATGAAATATAAAAAGCAGAAACGGCTGCAAAATAATTATTTAAGCCGAATAGCATTACGCTGGGACATCTGGCAAAAACGTACACAAGCAAAAGTGAACTGGTATGCTAATAATGAGACTATGGTAACCTACATCAGTAAAAAATGTGAAATGTGTATGGGCAGTATCTTATCTCGCCAGCTACTCTCAAACAACTTCCAAGAGGCAGAGGCGCCGCGGAACTACCATGGCGGCCTGCGGGGTTTGCACTAGCGGAAGTCGCTATGCATGTCATGTGTTATTAACATCTTAAATGACAATGGCAACAAGACAATATTAAACATTATTTCAGTGTACAATTTAAATTAGAATTTTTCATTCAAATTATAAGTGTGTCTAATAGGCGTTTTTGTATAAAATCACTCTCTCATGCCTTTGCGGCGCACATTTTGAAATTAAAACATAAACACACACGTAACCATGAAATAAAAATACGTTTTTACAACACTTTAGCCTTGAAAGCAATAATTTAAACAAAACACTGGTTATGACTGCACTGGGAGTTGGGGCAGTTCTATTATTAAACACATGTTTACCACCACGCGTGCTTTATCGGAGAGCGCCGTCATGGGCTCACGTCAGACACCTCCTCTCTCGAAGACCATGGCGGTGCAGGTAGACCATCTCTGCCTGTCGACAGATAGGTATGGCTGTGACAGTAACTGAACACGTCGCTGCCACTGAGGGGATGGGGTGGCAACTACATCGGTGTGGTCCAGGTTTGTCTGTGACTCTCCTCGTTACCTCGTCATCCTGGTACAACTGTTGTCTCCTCGCGGTTGGTCCGGCGTGGTCGCCATCTTGTCGCGGTTGCACATACGGCCCCATGTTGGGTGCCAGTTGACACCGTCAGGCGAGACACGAGATGAATGAAGACACTATTTACTTGCTGTAGATGGGCACCAGCGGTGTTTCCCAATCACCGCACTTTGAGACTCGGGGATCTCAGGGATGCTGAGGGTTCTGTGTGTCCGTCTCACCCGAGCGTACTTACAAAATGCAATACTAAACATTTCTAAAAACAATGTAATAATCTGGAGTACTCTGGGCAACAACGCTACAAGAAAACATATTGCTACACTGAGATAATTTGCTTTTATTTACGATAGGTTACACATAGTGCCAAAATGAATTTTGTGTTTAACCTCGGTCGTGACTAGCTAGCTCCGGTGGGTGATTCCCCAGCACGTAACTGAACTTGCGCACTCCTAGATGAATGATCTCCTTGTGGTGCCAGAAGACACAGTCTCCACAAGGAATGAGGTCTACAGCCGCTATGGTGGACTGCAGGGTTTTCCTGGAGACAGGACACAAGGAATAGAAAAGATGAATTTACCACGTGCGTTTACTCTCTCTCTAACGCTTGCTCGTCGGGACTTGTCCCTGAACCACGTGTTGTGTGGCGACGGTCAAACACATAGCAAGCTGGGCGAATGGTGCCTGATTCATAAGTTGCGGGCCGCATGGCCTCTCCGACATCTTTCCTCCTTCCCTCGATTTAAGCTTAAATAGCCACAAGGGCTGTAAATAATTTATTTAAGCGAAAGTATAATGCTGGCGATGAATACACGAAGCACAAGTTAATCGGTAAACTAAAGTGAATTATAGAAATCTAACTCAGTGCAAACATATGAAGTGTGTACGTGACAGCGTCTTACCTTGCCAGCTCTCCGAGAATGACTGCCTAGAGGCAGGTGTCTCACGGACCTACCATGGCTGCCTACGGGGTTTACACAAGCAAAAGTGCTACATATGAAGAGCAAAATATTGTCTTTAAAATTAAATGGCACACAAGAGATTTGAATACATAATAACAAGAACAATTTAAATAGTCAGATAATGGTGTTAGATAACTGTTCTTTATATGCGTTTACGCCGGAATATTAATGTCTGTTTCTTTGGCAGAGCGCACATTTTGAATTTGAAAGTAACATTGCACAATGTTTAAAAAAAATACATTTTTACACTTTTGACCTGAAAATAAGAATACATGGCTTTGAAATTTACTTACCCCATTTTGGGAAAGTCCGTAGTCGTGGCGTCTGTGCGCATGTGCCACATGAGCTGGATAAGGGTTGCAGCGGAGCACGTGGTGAAGGTGAAAGTTCAGTATTTCTCCGCAAAAACGGCAAATTTTTGTCAAACTAATTATTATTCCTGCTGAGGAAATTCTTTTGCAGATTGAATTTTTTTTGGACTTAGAACATGCTGGATGTCAAGAAAATCAGACATTGAAATGACAGCGTGGTCAAACATACAAAGCATTAATTACATGAAAATTACATGGAACCCTGAATGAAAAGTACATAAAACCCAGAAATAAATTATGGCGCACATAATATTACACAAATAAGCTCTCAAAGCGCATGGATGGTGCAGGTATTCACTTGGTGGCTATTAACCACATGGTTGCAAGTGATGTGGCCGTAAAACAATTAAACATGAAAAATACCCTCAAATAAATACATACATAGAATTAAAGCCCTTAAAATTGTACGCAGCAATAACAGAGAAATTACAATGAAACACTTTTAACATAGGCACATGGCGCCTGATTCAAGTTGCACGGGCCCCGTGGCCTCTCCGACATCTTTCCTCCCTTTTCCTCCTTTTAATTTCAAAAAACCGCAAGGGCACAAATTATTAGGTTAAGCAGAAGCATAATGCTGGGGAAAATATCTGGCAAAACGTATGCAAGCAAAGGTTAACCGATATACTAAGAATGAACTATGGTAATCTACATCAGTGCAAAAAGTTTGAAGTGCGTAAGTGACAGCCTGCAGACCTGGCTGCCTACGGGGTTTACATAAGCAGAAGTGCTATGCACGCCAAGTAAAACTTTTATATTTGAAAATAAATGGCACAAAAAATAATTTAAATATTGTTTTACATTTTAAATTTTTCTTATTAATTTTCTGTATTCTTTAAATGTCTTTTTATGATGGCATTCATGCCGGAGTAATACTGTCCTCAGTCTTCGCGTGGCGCACGTTTTGAATTCATAACCAAACATTGCGCAATCATTTTAAACACACATTTTTAAACACTTAAAACATTTTGACCCTGAAAGGAAAACAAAAGACGTATTTTACACTGTAAATTAATATTCCGTTATGGGAAAGTTCAAATTGGGGCCTCTTTGCGCACGTGCATGTCCACGTGTCATGTGAGTGGTAAGCGCTATCATTGGCTTAATGCTGCTGGCTAATGTCAATGTAAGTTACAAGCTACAATCAATCAGTGCATGAAAGCTCAAGTACCATACATGCCATATAAAATACATTTTTAATAGATTTAGCTCATAGTTTGTTAAAATAGGTTACATTTGGTTTTTGTGGTCATCTTATATTTGTGCATCTACTGTGAATGTTCACACACCCAAGAGCAGCTTTTAAATGATTTCATGTTGGTATGGTAAATACATACCTCATAATACCAAACATAACTTCAGGGATGTGAGATAGGTCGGGTGCTCGTCCATGCTTGTTTACTCAAGCATGAGGTGGGACTCAACCCCATGACCCTCTGGCTGGCGTGCAGTGACACAAGGCTGTGTTGTGCTGCAGGTCCAGTCGCTCGTCCAACGACAGGAACGGCTCGATATCGGACCCGGACAGCGAGGAGGAGAATGAGGAAGGGGACTACACGGTGTACGAGTGCCCGGGACCTGCTCCGGTCAGTACGACACCTCACTCACACACAGGGAGAGAGTAGTCGAGAGGCTTAGGTGGCGACCGACGTATTGAGAGTCAATGAGCGTGAAATGATCTGATGGAGCAGCACCGGAATTCAAGGGCAGGGGAAACTGGAATCCTCTGGGAAAATCCGGCGACCATTGGAATTGTCAGGCATGATTCCCAAGAGTGACCCCACCAGGAATCGAACCTGATTCACGTTGGTGCGAGGGGCAAGCACTCTAGTCGCTACACCATAGCAGCCCTCTCGCACACAGCAACACGGCAACAGGAAAATGCCTCCAGTTAGTAGTCTTAGGCGGGTAGGTGTATAAGGTTTAAAGCTTAAAACTGTTTTCTTAAAGATGCTTAAATTTCCAATAGTAATGAAGTACTATATGAACACACCTACTAATTAAAAAATATGTTTTACAACAGTACATGAGATAAGGAAAAATTGTTTTCTATATCTTTTGTGTTCACATTGAATAAACATATGCGCATACTTATTTTATTCTTCTGTAATTGAAGCTGTACCACGTTATCTAGTGATCTCACATTTCATGAAGAACTCCACCTGTTAGGTGTTACAGTGGTTCTTGATTTTAAGTTTGTTATAGAAACATTATTATTATTTATAAAAAAAATTACATTATGTACTACTTGTATTTTCACGTTAACCACTGTGCCAATGCCAGCATACTGGAGATAATATTTCGTGGACCTCTTGATAATATCACAACCAGCATAATTTCGGAACAAATTCCCGACATTAGATTATTGCATAAAAAATACATTAGTGTTACAATAAATTTTTTGACATGAAAGCAGTGTTGAAAGTGGTGGAATCTGTTTCCGGCACCTCGTAAGATTATGACAGTGTTGTGGGGCACACAGTAACCTAACGCTCAAACAGTCAAATCAAGCGAGACGGCACAGTGGTGATCCACTGCATTCAGGAGGACCCAAGTCCAATAAGGTTTTTACAACCCATGGAGATGAATTGAGATCAGTATGGAGCAACGATGAATGCAAAGTTGGGAGATTATATAAACCCAAGAAAACTCACTGGCCATGTACCATGCTTGCAATATTTCTCAACATGCAAAAATCAGGTGTGAACCCATTAAAATTTAATCCAGATCATTTTGGTTAGTCTGGTGCAGTAGCTATGTGACTATGTAGTGTCCAGAGCATAACAGTTTTAAGCACAAATGCAGTAAAATGCCAGCTCTAACATTTGTAGTCGAATATTTCAAATAACTGGAAATTTTTTGGTGATAGAAGAAAGCATCACCATTATTTTCAATTGGTTTGGGCTATAGGAAACTGAGAAGTTTGATGGAGCCTTCTGATTCAAGTTTTATAGTTAGTTAAAATGGTACAGAAGAGCAAAATAACTTGATGGAAATAAATATGATGGGTGCTCATGCATAACCACAAGGAGATTTAGAAAACTAAAATGCAGAGTACGGCATAGCAAGTGATGTAACTGGTGATAGATATTTTAATCACAAACACTTTACTATGGAACACTTCAAAGTCTTCCTTGGGGATGTACTGCAGGCACATTTTTCTCTTTCTCACTAAGTTCAGAGAGGCTGAGTCGACGTGACTCCTGATGACCTTGACTGTCTTTTTTTATGGGTACCCGCTCAATAAATCCAATCCAGAGGTGGACGCAGGCGAACAAATTGTTGTGCGTTTCCAAAGAAACACAGTAAAAAGTCACAAGAAATAATATCAGTGTGATGAAGAGCAGACTTAAGAGGTTGGATCAGCAGATATACAATGAAAATATACACCAGCTTCATCCATAATCAAACATTAGCAAAAAAAATTAGACTCGCTAGGTTTTAGAAGTAAACGAACGAATGTTTGTTTGGGGAAGGACATTTGACTCTAGTTACAGAGGACAGGTGAACCGGGTGTCTGCGTCAACACTGACGTAGGTGGTTCCAGGATTTCATGCAATCTAACAGCCAGTCCATTCACCAGGTTAACATGACACATGTATTGGGATGAATATCAACATGCCGGTGCAATGTCGACCACTCCCTCCATAATGTTTTCTTAACATATTTCAAGAGTTCCTTGCATTGTGTGAGGTTGTAATGGTGGCTTGCCTTCATTGCTACTGTTTGGAATTTGTATTCAGGGGTGTATTTTAGTTGAATGTAGAAATACTCATTTCAAAGTAATTATTGAAGAATTTCCTCTCATCCTCTTGCAGTCTCCCATATAGAAGAGTATATGTAGTTTGTGCCTTCAAGAGTTCTTGCGGCTACTATTGGAAGCTTCAATTATTCTTTTTCCCTTTGCTTTCGAAATTTCCCTGGATGGTAAAGTTAACAACAATTAAAACTCTCTGTTTCACATGGGAGTTGTGTTGATCGCTTTGCGTTACTTACGAAACTCATTGTCTTACAAGCGCTGACACCAATATCATCCATGTGCGTACGGCAGTCCCCTCTGATGTCTGCTCCAACCCCAAAACCAATATCAGTGTCTCCACTAGCACCAATTTTATCGGTATGTGTACATCCACCATAGGGAATGGTTCTGCCTACTACCTTTAAATAAGCCACTCTCAATTCTAAGCCAGCGCAGCTGTTATGGGAAAAATTCTAAGAAAAAAAAAAAAAAAATATATATATATAGCCAAAGGTTGAACCTCCACTTCATTAGGAAATTTGACTCCAGTAGGAGGGTAAATTTTTACCTTCATTAGAAATGATTTTGAATTAAACAAATATTCATATTGACGCATGATGCTTACTGGCTATTATAATAAACAACTTCACTTCATCTACACTCTTTATCTACAAGCAACAGTAAAAAGGGGTTTGGAAGCATAGAGTTTCTACCGGAGTGCCTACAGGATTTTTCCCTGGACTGGGGATAGTTACAAACATGTCAGAATTCTATGTTTCAACAATGCCATCGGCCATTAAGCTATGTAAATATGCCGCCTCACCTCAAGAAGATATCAACAATTGATTATCAGAGATCGACTTGTCACCATAACCCTAAGTGAGAAGATAGTACAAGGGCATGCCGAGAGATGGCGCCACCTTCCAACGAAGCAGGATATTGCAGTGCACAGGCTGGAATTGTCACTTGATCATCGGCTCTTCTGGGAGCCACATCACCAGTTGGACAGATAGCTCCACTGTGCTTATTCGACGGAGTCCTGACCAGTCACCGTTAACCCGCCTTGGGGTCCTCCAGATCACCATCACCTACAGCAGATCTTCTGAAGCCCTCCCCCTGCGAAGTCTTCCAGAAGCACTCAGCCATCCTTAGCCACTTGTCCCTGACAATGGATAACCCTTCAGAACATGGGCACCCTTGGAGGGCATGCGTACACAGGTAGACAGGGAAAGTTGTCATTAGCTACGCAGTTGATTCTGCCCCCAGCCAGGTCCCCTTCACCTGGGCACCATAGTTTACTACTTCTGGTCAATTCTGGGTAGACAGGAGATAGTATGGGTGACAAGGTCTTATTCCTTAGGGAATAAACACATTCTGAACCTAATTACTCTTCTCAGTATCCCTTGTGTTCGTCCAGATTACCATATAAACACCTAGGTCCCGAAAGAGTTGAGCAGGAGACCGGTTTCTTACCAATACCAGTTGTTCGTCCAGATTACCATATAAACACCCAGGTCCCGAAAGAGTTGAGCAGGAGACAGGTTTCTTACCAATACCAGTTGCCGCTTAGTGTAGGGCTACGAGTTACGAGTTCTTCCAGACGGGGAATTAGTACGTCAGAACACACCCATTCGACAAGACAGCCACCCATTCAGTACACGTGCTGTATCAAACGGTAGAGCCACAACCACTAGTCATACCCCAGCTTGAGAGGATAAGTCTCTAGACCAACTTGCACCAGTCTACTGCACTTGTTGTGTTCCCAGAGGGAGTGCTTGGTTGGACCTGTCCGCTTATGGGGCTCACCCATCAAACGTAGTGGAGTGCCTCTGAGGGAACCCGCTCTTCAACCACCGCACTGTTTGTGTTGCCGGTGAGGAATACGGTTGTACTCTGCGTTGTTCTGGTGTGCCTAGACGGCTGAACACGCTTAGATCGGGAACGCATGTCGCCTGCTCCTATCTCCCTGGACTAGGTTTTGATCATAATGCCCTTCACCAAGAGAGGTGGGAAGGATGTTAGAGAACGACAGGCACTTACTGCCTACCAGTCTACCTGGGGTTCCACCCAGTCCAATGAGGCACTTTGCCAAATGACCCCACAGGAACGAGCTCAAGCCACCCGCAAGTTGGTAGGGCTCCCTCCTCTTCTCTGTTTCAGTCTCCCCGGAAGCTTCCAGGCACCATTCATCCTGTCATCGTCACCTTCAACCGAGGAGAGAATGTACAAGTAGGAATGGCCTGTTCCTGGTTTAAGACCTGATGCTACCCCAGCCCGCCGAGGTCCTTCAACACCCCCAGCCAGTCAGTCGCCCTAGTACAGGACTGAGTAAGCCAGTCAGCAGACCCATAGCCAAACCCACATCAGACTTTGTGGCAAGTCGGCAGCAGACACGGCCCACTCTCTATTCAGGTCGTGCTCTGTTCGGCATTAAACGACCAGCAGGTCACCCTAGTTAAGTGTTGCCCAACGAGCACTAACAAAGTCACTGTTTCGAGACGCTTTGCTAAATCACTATGAATTAGAACCCGTCACGCGTCAATATTTCACATAAAACCAAGTTCTTTACACAAGGGAGAACTTTTTAATTAAATGTGTATATTTAACTTGAATAAGTTGTTTTTAGTGACATATTTAGACTGTTGGTTCAAACAAACATGGATTTTGAGTTTATGTATGATATTTCTCAGGTCTAAAAACCAAGCCTGCATCCATTGTTTTCCAGCATGCCTTGGTTTATTTTGTTGGTGCAGTGAAAAATGATTTTTTGAGAATCCACCTTATTAAAAAAAATAGTATAGTAGCACAAATAATTTTTGGGTACAAAAAAATTGATGGTACTTGATTCTAAGCTGGGTCCTTGATTTTCAGAGATATTTTCAGAAAAAAATGTGTGGCTTAAAATTGAGTAAATACGGTAGTTTCGTACAAGAGGTTGGTCTATTAACTCCTGAGCAGTACTTATTTCGTAATTCAAGTGGGTAAAATCAAAATTAAGTAATGATAATATATTCTGACACTTTAATCTTACACAAACATAGATTATTAACATACAAATGTTATATTTTACATGTTTCTTAGATAACTCAGCAATCGAACTGAACAACAATTGAGCAAAGCTAGCTTCACCTTGTGACATGCAGACATAAGGCATCTGAATAGAGAACAAGTTAGGGGTGGAGGCCAGAAGAGGGATGAGCTGCAGTGTTGCCAAATGCAACAAGATAGAGTTTCAATTATATTGCAAATAATGCCGTTGTGTTAGTTCATTCTTCGAATGTTTTAATTTACTTATTCTTTCTGCCTGTTTTTAAATGTGTAATTTCGAAACAGTGTGTGTGAGATTAAAACGTCATAATTTGTTGGTCGTTGTGTTCTGTTTTAATTAGTTCAATTAAAAAAGCAATAATAACTATTGATTGGAAATACATGAGACTTGGGCAGCATAAAATAATTTGCAACAAAGTAATACGGGGACGACGTTGACGTTCCGGTGCATTCCGGCTCCACTCCACCATTGTGAGCATTCCTTACCGAACTGTATGCATTTGGTTTTAGTAATATTTGAAATTAATTTATAAGCATTGAACCATCTACATAGTTTATTATGTGACCTACAGTATAATACTGCCATCTCGGTGATGTGGTTGTGATTGGAATCCTGCAGATTGGCGAAATGGAAGTGAGGAACCCACTGTTTCTGGATGACCCGACGCCGGCCACACCTCCCCAAGGCCGCCAGAACGGAGCGGCAGCCGGTGCCAAGTAGACGTCTTCTTTTCACCTCCCCCCTCCCTTTCCCGCCCGCCCGTGGGATCCAGGGGCGGTACCTGCATTATATTCCATCGTCCATCCCTTTCGTATCCACAACTACACCTTGGTTCCACAAACAGATTATTTTTTCATCAGGAATTGTTTGTGTGTGCAGTACATCCTTAGCAATTTTAAATTCTTCTTGTGATTTCTAAAAAGATATTTAAAAAAAAATATGTATCTTCACAAATATCATAAAACAATTTAACTCATACAAATAAGTAATGGGTATTAGCTGGCTTGTGTAAAACAGCCTTACATTTCAAATTCATTAATGTCGAATTGAAAAGAGATATGTTAAATGAAGAGTATAAAAATATACGTTGAATGAGAGGAATCTTTTACACAGCATGCAGATGCTCTTCGATGAGTATTAATGGATACTAACATTAATATTATTTGTACAGCTAATTGTGATTGTATAATTATGTACTGTGACAAATTCCTGTAAATTTAAGAAAGAAAAGATTGACTGTCTGGTGTAAATATTGATGTAATGATGTGAAGGAATTTATTTTTTTGTGGCTTTAGCTTTTGTTGGTTATTAATTAGGCATTTTGGCATGGCTGTTCCATAACCTCCGAGAACCACCCAGAAGCAACTGACAAGTTACAAAATGTCAGTGACGTGTAGCTCCCTCGTGTTTTATCGTTGTGCTGCCGTAGCTAAGATGAGATATGGGTTTGCAACCTTCACGTAGCAAAGGCCAACATATGAATACCTGTGTGTAGTTAGGGCAGAATTCTTACTGTCCGGTCTTTGTAGTGAAGTATTTGTGTGTTGGTTTCAAACGCCTTCAACAGTTCGTTCGTTGCCTGTTCACTTTACATAGCAGATGTCAATGTATTAGCAACTTTGGCCCTTGTACGTCCCCGGGTGAGTTCGCGTATAAATACTTTGTATTGGTAATCAAGCAATAAATGGATTCGTTCAGCAGATTAGTCATTTCAAATCCAGTGCCATTACAATTTGGATTGTTTAAAAAGTTTTGAGTTTGTTTGGACAGAGATTACAAGGAAAAATGTCAATTCTAAAGTCAAATAAATACACGCACACTGTGCATGGTCAAACAAACTGATATCGGAAACCGTGTTGACAGTACGTAAACAAATAATCACACTACCTTCTTCTGGGGAAAATAACGAGTATTGCATAAATGTATGAAAGAAATTCATGTATCTACATTATTGATGTTTTGCTATTGGACTTATATTTGTACCTTGGTTGTCAGACTACCACAGGTACTGTTGACTAAACAATATTAAACTCTTTTTTTGTTACTAAATAGTGCCGTGGTTTTCTTTGGGTGTGTGACAAGAAGGTTGGGAACCCATCATATCTTATTTAAGATTTAGGTTAAATTGTTTAAGATATAACTTGCGGATACGCATGCTGTAGTATTTATATAATGGTTTGTTGTGATTCTCTGTCATGCTAATTTCATAGGTATGCCATATAACACTTCCTGAAAATGGAGTTTGTACAATTACTACCCATTACACTAGTTTGGTTTGTTCAAAATGCTTGAATAGTGTGAAAGTGCAACTACAATTTGTGTGGGCGTGCGATGGTTGTCCACATAGCTATAATATGGACATGTGTGAAAAGCTTCTACCATTTCAGAATACTAGCCCAGTTGCACAGTTTCAACTGATCAGGTACCTGCATCATTATTTTTGAAGAGGAAAAATATAAGATAATTATATCCATGTTGTGATTTAAGAATTTGAGTGACGACAGGGGTAATAAAGCATGTGCTTCCGAAGTGCTGTGCGTTGTTCTTCATTATTAGAATCATTACTGTATTCCCACAAACTTTGTTTAGTCATCATCTGGTACAGTTTTCAGCCTGTGGCTAGGTCAGTTGGGACCATTTTCTTATCCCTTTCACCGTTTCTCTTCCTTCACCAAACTTTCATTCTCTTCCCTTCTGTTTCCACTCTTTCACACTTCTATAGCTATTTGGTGTGCTTTGTCCTTCTCTTTCCCGTGTACTTCAATTCCATGCGTGCACTATCGCATTCCAACTCCTGAAACTAAACTTATATTGTATTCAGTTCTGGCACTTCTGCAAATTTCTTTTGCTGTTTGTAAACTCATTGAGCCCTGTTTTCGTTGTAAAAGATGTGCGATGGACCAGGTTATATGTTTGCTATCTAAAATCAGGCGTGGATTGTGTTTTTGTTGGAAAGATGTTTCTCGGGTGATCATGTGTATACATACAGCTGGTTTCGGTACATTCTCTTACTGTGCCTGTATTATGGCCTTTGTGTTTCCCTTTGGTTTCGCTGTCTGCTTCTTATGTCTCACTGCTGCTAAGTAACTCTCTTCTTCCGTACTGTTGACAGTTGCCGATGTGCATTAGCAGACACTTGTCTGATGTGGGAATACTCAGTTGTTATGAAGCCATTTATTTTTTCTAATAATCTTTTTCTAGTTTCACACATCTGTGCAGGAAAGTTGACATGTAGGGAATAATAGGGAAGAATGTGTAGTGTATGTTTCTCACAAAATTTATTACCATCTAACCTCCTAAAATCGAAGCTCCGACATCACAGTTATCCGTAACTAGGAATTCTTCTGTTTGTGTTTATTGACATGTCTTTCTTTGTTTGTGCAGCGCAACCAACGAGTGGCTTTGTTAACTTGAACTGGCTTATCTCTGCAATTGCTTCTCAGAAACCTATACCTACTGTGGGACTCGAACCCGCAACCTGACATGCGAGGTCATGCTCCGTACCCACACAATGCCCATGGCCTGGATGGCAAGGAAAACTAATTTTTTTCAGTAAATGTGGAGTGACGTTGGAAAAATCTGCAGTGATTGAAGCCGTTGTGATATGTCAATGTGGAACGTTCAATAAATTGCTTGTCATAGCTGTTGATTGTGGATATGATCCATTTCCCTTCACAAATGCAGTAGCTATAAAACTGGCAAATATTGTTCCATTAGCTAAAGCATACTTGATTGCACTGGGGAACAGAATATCTTTGACCTTGTCTTTTCATGATGGTGGATAATGAAGGCGGAGACTGCACAGCTGTTAAACAATTTTGACACAACCACATCGCTTCTAGTAATTTAATGTTCTGTGCATAAAATACAAAATTAAAAGAACTCGCACATCTGGATTCATGCCTATTCTAATTGTTTTTAGTTGACTTTCACAAGTAATTAGCGAGTTCACCACATGATTTATCACATCATGTCAGCAATCAAGGGTTGATGGAGTATCAGCTACTCTCAAGGATCGCCAAAAAATTTTCTTTCTGTCAATGTATAATTATTCCCTTGCATTCAGTAAGCTGGACCTTTGATCATTTGTCATAGAGAACTGGAAGTAATGCAGAGCGGTGAACTGCGTAAAGAATGATAGCAAACTTCTAATGAAGGATGCCTTCCAATCATTTTGCATATAAATGCAATACTGACTTAATCGGTGTACAGGATAAGTGTGTGAAAGGGTCACGCTGTTATTTAAGACAGTGTTCTGTACCATACTTCGGTTACCACATAGTACCAGACGGCTGTCAGCTTAATAGCTTTCTTTGTAAATGTGATAAATTGCTAGATGTGTAAAATGTTTTATCAATCTGTTTATTACATGTGAAACATATCCTTGACTTCAGTAAATGAATAACTGTTGCTGAAGAGTTGTTTGCTAGCAGTTGATACAACCTGGTTTCATCATTTCACCAAGAACTTGTTTCATAACATATATGTTACGAGGAAAACAAAGAAGTTGACTGAAATGCAATTGTAACTTATAATGAAGCACAATTTTTTTTTTTTTAAATGTTTTCTACGTGTTTTTAAAACTCATATTTGTCTCTGTGGATGTAGGACTGTGTATTTCGTTCTCAGTAGACACATAAAGGAGCTCAGGTGAAAGCTTCGAGTAGCATTCATTATCCTAGGCCTTGTATCATCACTAACAACATCCTTGTGCTGGGAAGATGCAATTGCCAGCATAAGCGCTGGGAATTTGTGCGCTCCAGTATCAAGGGCAGAGTTCCTGATCCACGTGTGGAGGGGAAAGAAGGGAGGAGGCGACAACATACTTGTGCAGCGCACTTGACAAACACGTGATTGTCACAATTGTGCAGAAGCATGTTTTTACATCTCTTCCCCACATGAGTATGTAACCATATGGACAGGTACACATTTACACTGATCACGTTGAGCAGAGAGCAGGACTATTTCTAAGGCTTGTGCCACCCTAGGCACATAGTAAGATCGCATGCCTCCTTTTCTTCCTCCCTTTCAAACATTAATAAAATGTAATGTCAGTTTTGGTTCAGTAGGTATTACTCCCGTAGCCTTCCTTTATCCACCACGTATGGCCTCGCCATGTTCCAGCCGGGCAACTGTAAAAAAATGATCCAAGTACAAAGTGCATTGTTATGACTTAGCAAAGAAATTTTCTACTAAACATATATTCTACTGTTTCATGGACCACTTTTATCACTATTTTATATAGTTCTTAGACATTATTTTATCTAGTTTAGCTTGTCATCTTTCATTTGATTTTTAATTATTATTTTTTATTTCACCTTCATGGGTTTATTTTTCTGGGTTTCTTGGAGACAAATTCCTTTGTGATACCACATTGAAATCCAATGACAACGTGATATCTCTATGTGTGCAATAAGCCTTCCATCAATGGACAACCTTTTCATTTTTAATGCTTTTAAGCAATGAAAACTCTCTCTCTGCTGAGCAATTACTCACAGGCAATGTTAGATACATACAGTCAATTATTGATTCTAAGACTTCATGGTTCCCCAAAAAAGGGTTGTTATTTTGAGAGGGTGTTAGAATCGAGAGTTGACTATATATCCTCATTGTTGTGCCTACCTCATGCACCCCACTACACCGGTAATTGAAATACTAATATAATAAACTGAGTTTTAAAAAAGTCTTTGGAATTATTTCATTCAAAGGAAAACTGTTAAGAACAGTTTTTATTTAATTTGTGCTCCCAACCTTGGTGCGCCCCTAAGAGCCAGGGTTCGGTGGGCCCATATATAAAAAAGGGCCTAATGTTTATTGAACAAGGCTGACAATCAGTTGGTCTTTAGATTACATTTTCCACTGAAGTTTGGCTGAAAAATTTTATTTTTGGCTATTATTGCCATTGGCAGGTTCTCCCAAACTGGAAATTTTCTTGTGTAACATACATAACTTACATGCAATATAGTTTCAATTCTTAGTTTTAACCATGCACGTCAAAGTCAATCAGAAGATTTTTGAAGCCCAAGGGCTTGAGTTATTTGTCAATAATTTCAAGGTAGGGTACTACTTACATTACAAAATTTATGAAAATTTCGAAGCCAATATACATAAAATTAGAGTAGGTCCTCAATTTCCACAGTGGTTTGCAACACGTAGGTTTTCATCTATATGATTTGTTGGTCATGTTTTTCCACATTTACTTCAGAAACATGGTTCCAAATCACAAGTGACAAGCTCATTGGAAACAGCTGGTCAAATGCTGGAAAGACTATTTCAACTGTCTTTGGCAGAAACATATCTAGGATGATAGGAAAGTCAGAGACATAGCGAATCTTGTCGACACGTGAGCAGATGTGGTTTCCGTTCACTCGGTTGTTAGGACTTTTAGCGTATGAATGGACCCAATTTTATTCTCCAACGCATCTCTGTCTCGATGTTTATGTTAAGCCGTGGCACTAGCGAGTGCAAGAGTGTCTCTGTAGCTACATGTACCTTCAACATGAACAGGCCCATAGGAGTGAGGTGTAAGGGTGTTTCTGTACCATAGGTTCTATATTTAGAGTAGTAATTGCATTTTTAAAATAACTAGGTTAGACTTCTTGCAATGCTTTAGAAACTGCAGAGCTTTGTTCGTGTTTTCAAAACTGTTATGCAGCTCTTGTATCATGTTCCTTCGATTCTGCCCCTTGATGTGTTGGACCAGTTCCGCTCGACGCACCACACATTGATAAATTACAATAGCACCGTCCTTGCTCATGTGTTTATTGGTTCCTACATGGGATAAAAGTTTGGTGGAGAACTGACTACTAAAATTAATTACTGAAGTTGTGTCACTTTTTTTACTTGGCAGTTGCAAGTCATACATTTTTTATCTCCAGGAAATGGATCAAGGCAATCCTTGGCCGTCCATCAAAACTACCTCGTACGTATTTTAAAACTATCTTGTAATATCGTAATGTTTTGCCTTCATTTTTCCGATAACTACGAAACTTTTTTTCAATCTATATTTTGCATAGGTTTCCCGAAAGATAGGTACATCTTCCTTTATACATAGGAATGAGTTTGTTCTCATGTTCCCTTAACTTCCCACGTTACTTCCCTTAGCCTTGCTTGTCATCACATCTGTGAAGCGATCAGCAGCCTAACTTTGCGGTTTGTTGGCAATTTTTCTTGCTCATATTGTTTGAACTTTAATGTGTTGTCCCTGTGTGGAACAAAAGTTTGTGAACAGCAGGACTGAGGTATGACTGCGGGAGCTGTTAACAAGGACGTACTGGCAGACTCACAGCGGCGTGCTATCATGAGCGAAGCTCTGCAGTTTCACTCCTCTGCATGGCTGCGACCATCCCTCTATACATACATACATATATATACCTATCGTACATGGCCAACTACCGTGTATGTTTCATTGTGATTGTGAACAACAGTTTGTGTTGTAACACCATGTCCAAACTTATTGTAACATTATGTATACATATAAATAATAATAATAATATATATATTGTTAATGAAATTGTTTTGTTTTACTGTTTAATTCTTGATATATGTTGCATCCAAACATGTTTTCCATTCCTATTTTCTCAGCACATCGGTTTTTGGCGACAGAGCCAGACAGCCATGATTAATTCTAAAGATTGCTTTCCAAAAATAGGCAGAATTCCAGCAGTTTATCACATTAAAATCTCTCTGCCTACAGCTTGGCTTGTGTGTACTATACGTAACATATACATATATTTTTCTATCAAAGGATCTCTTTGTACAGTATGTTAGTGATTCTTTCTTCAGGTACTTCGATAACCAATTTAGGAAAATAGTGAATTATTTTTAAGCAATTGTATATAGTGCCTTTTGAAGCAAAGACACCATGACATCTCATCAGATATAAGCGATGTACAAAAATCTGTGAAAACCCATGTATTCCTTTTCACCACCGTAAGGATTGAACTTTGAAATATTCTGTATTAGTGGGCGTCTATGCCCGTTGGAGAAGCCACAACAAAAATTGTGTTTCTAGACCCAGCTGTTTGGGCTATGTGATGATAAGTTAGTCACTCAGAGCAAGACAATATTTTCTTTTACGTACAAAAGTTACGAAGGGAGAGGGATGGCCTTTACAACAAGCATCGTGTTACTACTATCTGTCCTAATAGATACTGTCTGCACGCATGTTTTGTCACTTGATACCTGACAATACCACATAGTAGTTTTAGAGTTTCATAGTTCACATACCCATACACTTAAAATCTTCTGCAAAAATAAAATAAACAGTCCTTTAGCAATAATTTTTAACTAAGAGTATAACAGGTAAAGACTATGTAAATGGGGAAAAAGCCAAAAACGAGAAGTGAAGTAAACAAATACCCAAAAGGGAGAGCGAGTTGTGACTGCAAATAACTGCAGTACATGAGAACGAAATGAATGATTTGACGCATGACGTCCTTTTGACCAGAAGGCACGTCACGGCCTAAGTGGTTTTGGTAGATGTGAGGGCAAACACACCAGGGTGAGTTTGAACTCTAGTTAGTTACAGCACGGAACAGAAGTCCAACGAGTGTAGAGGACGGTGTCAGGCTGAGTCCTGAGAAGGACTCCAGGATAGGAATACCTACAGACACGTCCATGTACTGCAAGATAAGAAGGCGGGAGATATTGTAACTATCGTAAAGTAAGTTAAATTCCGAGCGGCTAGCGCTGGAAGCAAAACCTATGCGTAAGCAGGGCTTAAAGGAAGGTTGAGTGGTCAGTGTCCAAGCAACGCGTGCTGGATAGCTGGCACAATCTGGTCAGATCCTGAGTGACTGGTGCTGGGAACGAAGACCGGCTAGGAGAAGCGGCCTGTCTCTCCTTTCATAATAAAAACTGGGCCGCTACCCGACACTGATTGGCTGGTGTTACCAAGGCTAGAGGGGTCGTCATAGGGTGGGGGGGTAGTGAACGCATGGCTTGCATATCTGACATCACCAGCCGGTAGAAGGGAGAAAAGCAAAGACAAACGATAACCATACTACTATTGCTATCTAGCGATGGGAAAAAGAACTCGTTGCCTTTAAGCATTGTTACGGTTGGCCGGTGAATAAAACCACCTGCACGGCAGACAGTACAAACTCAACTTACATCGGGACAAATGAAAATGCAAACTTCTAACTCTTAAGAAAACTGACATAAGGATGGAGCGGAAGTCATTGTTGATAAAGACGTCATGCGTCAATAGAGTGTAACACAATCTTTCTTACGGAAACCAATTAGTGTTTCAAGTAACACCATACTGTTGGCTAACTTAAAACGCCAACATAAAAAAATATTAAAAACACTAAAGTTCTAGCTTTTATTACAGATATCCTTTTTATAGACTGTCACTTGTTCTTTAGTACATATACAGACCACCTTCTTTAAAATCTGTAGAAACTGGGTTACTGTAACGTTTAAAAGTGTTTTAAGTAACGCTGTTTTATGGTAACTTACATTAATTGTAAGGTGAGTGGTTCTCCTGCTTTCTATTTATTCAGTCTGGCACATACATATAATGAAATCTTTCTGCTTTTTCCAAATGACCACTGAAAAATCTATTATGCTTTAGAATTAAGTTATGAAACTGCAATAAGCTTAGGGAAACACATTTAATTTTGTTAGTGACATAAGTTATTGTTTAAGTTTCTGATCTCTCCATTTGTACAAGAAGGCTTTTTACTTACATAATAATTGTACATGAATATCTTATGTGTTTTGCAGCACCTCACATGATGTATTGGCAAATAATTTTGAAGTGAAAGGCAGGATAAACATAAATAATTCAACACGCAGAAATTATGTGAAAGCATTACCAGCTTTAATAAAACTCAAATTCCATTTCACAATCATAATTTTACATATTATATAGTACTTTATCAAACTTAATAAAAAAAATCACAAACAACGCAGATGAGATGTTTACATGGGGACAAGAACTGTTTCTTGATTACAAAAACCCGAACAGATAAAAAACAAACACTACATAAACATCTAGCGTGAATTACCATAGTACCCTACACTTGTAAGCTTCTCATTAGGGAAGGCATCTTTCAGATGCTCTGAGATCCTCGGGTGCATTGCATGTTACACCAGCTATGTACAGCAATGTTTTACGCCCACGCATTATTGATAGCACCTGACTGAGTACAACCAGGGCGACAGTGTTGGTATACCAAACTTTCGACAAGGGCTCTGACTAACAAGTTTTTCCACAATCCGATTCTGACTCCAGCTTTGACCCCAAACACAAAAATTATTTGATGGGGTATTATATAATCACCAGGTAAACAAAAATAAAATTACTGTACTTCATTTTACAGAATAATCCACATGTGAAGTTAACACGTTTCAAATTCCAATGTAAGTACATATGCAACAATGTATATGAGTTCCTTAATTAATGTAGTTTTATAATAAAATTCTTTCTGTTAAACATATCCACATTTTTTAAAGGTATGTAAAATAAAAGCTAAATTTTATTGACTGAAGTAATTGATGAAATTTGTTCAAATTTGTATGTAAAAAATTTGGACTATAATAACACACAATTGTTTAGTAATCGAATGAAAAGACATTAAACTGTATTAACATATATTACGTGTTTTTAATAAAGCTGCAAAGGATGAGCTTGCAAAAAAAGATAATTGTCTTTGTTACATCTTCTTTTAGTGATGTCCCTAAATCTGATCTGATTATTTTGAGGGCAGATTGTCAGTCAAAGCAGAGTCAGAAACGCTATGTTTCAACAGTCTCCAATTGCACCCAAAATTGCTCAAACTCTTGACTCCACAGCCTTGAGTACAACTACAGTATTTTTTAGTGTTTCTGTCACTCAGGACTACGTACTGTCTGTGGAAACTAGCGAGTGTTCACATCAGAACAGTTGCAACTCGTAGTTTGGTAGAAGCATCCTCTTCGAGAGCACTTGTAACAAGCGAAAGTGAAGGTGACTCGATAAGCACAGGGTCACTGTTTCCAGGTGAATAATGAACGACGAGTTCACTACAAGGTGGCCAAACCGGTATGTCTCATTGAAGAATCTTAAATGAACACTTTGCAGGATTCAGTGAGCATCACAAAAACATTCTCTTTACTTCCAGTGGACCGTACTGTAGACATCAGCATTATCGCCACACCCTAAACAATCACTACATAACTTACGAAAACAGTTTCTGCGAATATCACATTCAAAACTAGTGTCCATTCATGAACACTGATTACGTAATCGACCCTCACTGGCACGTATGCATCACTAACTCTGGTGTGAGTGTGCATTACTTTAATTATGTACACTTTGTACAAGTTTATTTCAAGAATGTATCTCGCATGTCCCTAGCATCTCGTTGTTAGGAACATTTTGTCATTCTCCTAGATGGCTTTCTACAGACGAATTATAAAAATCTTTCTATTAAAATTTATATAACAATTTAAGAGTTGCTATAGACATATATAAACAATGTCACCTTGTTACTTGCAGAAAGGCTTTTATCACAAACACCAAGTTTTCAAAGTCTTCTTGAGATGACGTTAGTGGTTGTAGATTTTTAATTTTCAGCCTTCTTCTCTGTGACCGATGATGCTGTCATGACTTGGTGCAGGGCTAGCTGTGTGGAAACGAACTAGCTGGAAGTTGGAATGTGGCTTACAAGACAGGCAGCAGCACGCACCACAGCAAAGTGTGATGCTACCGATCGCACCTCTCTGCAAGTAGTACGCTCAGCAAGTCAACGAAGACTTCAGCCACTGTAACAAGAAGCACATTATTTAACACAGTTGTGGTTATAACACTCGCAAGCTGATTCTGAGGCACTCAAAGGTTTCACGCAGGACACGTTCTGGCATAATTACTAACTACGACTTTGCCTCATGTTCACGTGACAACACGTCACACCGAGCAGGGTTTGAACCCAGGACGACTTGCTTCGAGACCCAACCAGCACGCCCCTAGTCATGAGGCACCCAAGGACACGGCAGTCAAGGCAGTCTATTCCACTATGTCACGCATCCATTAATCACCTCCGCGTGCGACAGAAGCTATCCACGCAGCCCAACGCTTCCCCTAAGCTCGTGGGAACTCAGGGTGGCTAGTGTCAGGAAAAAAAGGGAAAGCCTGGAAAAGTCAAAGTCAGGGAATTCTACGTATCTGGAAAAGTCAGGGGAATGTTGGGAAGGCAGGAGATTTAGATAAAATAGTTACAATGTTTTTAATCAGGGAATTCTACGTATCTGGAAAAGTCAGGGGAATGTTGGGAAGGCAGGAAATTTAGATAAAATAGTTAAAATGCTTTTAATCAGGGAATTCTACGTATCTGGAAAAGTCAGGGGAATGTTGGGAAGGCAGGAAATTTAGATAAAATAGTTAAAATGCTTTTAATAACAAAATAAATATTAGATTCTTGCACTACTGCCACATGTCATCTTATGAATTTTACTGTTACTTAGTTTACTCCACCTTCTTAGGAAGATTTATGAACCTTGGGACAAATTGTTGTATCTTCAACTGTTACTTTTATTATACATAATTTACTGACTGATTTTTTTTTTATTTTACGAAAATTATCATTCAGTCACTTTTAGTAGTTCTCCTAGAATTGATACTTTGTATGGACACTTGTCTTTGTATTGTGACTTTTTCGGGTTCTGAGAATACTAGCATTTAACCTCTGTGTCACCTTTTTCCATTTGCCATCTTTGTACCTACGTTTTTTTTATAATAAATATTTGTTTCTGCATAGGAAAGCATCCATTAATGAATGCTATGTTATTGTTAGTTGATACAGACAAAAAAATTATGTAAGTTATTTTAGGAAAAACAAAAATATTTGTAATATTTGCCACGTAAGTTGATGAGCGATATTCAACAGGATACCTGGAAAAGTCAGGGAAATGTCAGGGAATTAGTTATAAGGATACTGCTGGCCACCCTGGAGCGATGCCAGGAAATCATACTTCCAGCCTCCCCTGAGAGAATGTGGCCTGCCCCGCTAAGGGAGGAGCTCTAGCCCGAAGATACCAGACCAGCTGAAGGGTGCTAAAGGACCCACAGCCGGCCCTCTATATACACGAGCGCACAGCTACAAAACTCCAGTTGCTGCTCCGCAGCTTGCTCAACAACCGTGTACGCTGGAACTCTCTGCTTACTGCCTTCCTTCATCACGAAGGACTACTGCTACCTTCTAGAAGTCTTCAGACCTTCACCCTGTGACTGTCGAAGAAGTCTTCAACCTGCTTTACACTCACTACCACTTTGGTAGTGAACCGCGAGTCCTTTCTGGACAACAGCATAGCTTAATTAGGGTCAGTTGTTATTATAGCTAACTAGCCTTTTTCTGCTCTTGTTTACCTTAGCCCCAGGTCCCCTTCCGCCTAGTTTACTTTAGTTTACTTACGAAGGTTACAGTTCATTGATAACTGGGATTTAGTATAGGCCATCATGTCAATTCTTCTGGGGAATAAACACGTGATCTTACCTGACCCCGAGTACTTATTTCTAGGGTGATTGTGACTTCCATCCCCGTGGATGTCAAACCTATACTTAGGAGAAGCAGGAGTTAGCGTATTGAAACCAATTTACAAAAACTAGTCAAGGACTGCGGAGTCCCTTAACCGGGTGCACGTACATCGCAATACATAGCCATTAGATGGTCACTCATACTGTGGAACTAGTGCGCACGTACGGCTAGACATCCAGATTAACCAATTCACTCCAGCCACCGCGTTATCTTCACCGGCCAGAGTGATATGACTGATTCCGGCGGCCTGACCCGTACTGGACCACACACCACGACGCGATTAGACATCCTGTTCAGCCCACCACTCCATCCACCAGGTTGTTATCTTTGCCAGTTGGAGCAATAGGACTGAGTCTGGGTGGCCTAACCCGGACTGGTATACCATAGTACCTCCCCGTATACCCTTCGCCAATAGGAGTGGTGCAAAGTACAGAGTTAAGAGGGGAGCTACTGCCTCTGAACCTAGCTAACTGTTCTCCAACCCAGTGCCATCTCACCTCAGCAGCCCCTCCCCACAGAACCGAGTGTATGCCGCCCGACAACTGGAGTTCCCCCTAGCTCCCTCTTCCAGCCACCCTACAAGATCGCCGGCAAGCCGCACACGCTGGTGGTTCGCATACGACTCGTACTTGTAGTATCTACCACTGGCCTATGAGAACCAGCAGTCCACCGCAGGAGCCAAACAGCCCCACCGGCAGCCGTGCTGCCATTGCCCCAGGACAGGGTACTATTTCCAGCCAGCAGGAGCAGTTTCCCCCCCGGGTCACACTCACTACAGGTATACGAGTATCTGTGTATACACCCACTGAAGCCAGGGACCAATCAGCAGCCAATAAACCAAACTTCACCACAGTAAGTTAGCCTGTACCTCTGTCCAGCACTTGAACTGAAATGGAAAACACCCACATGCCCCAGAGCGGGGGTAAATTTCATTACTTGCGCACACTGCCAGAATAGATTCCGTTACCTGTGCTTAGATGGAAACGAGCCCTGTTTATTGATGGGCTGCAATACCATTGTGATGAATGTCAGGCGCACCAGACTGCCTACTGCAGCTGGCCTACTTGCGCAGGACAGTGTGTAAACACAGTGAGTTGTATCATCTGTGCCTAAATGTTTCATCACGTACGCATTGGCTGGCCGAACGAGAGGATCACCAGACCAGGCTTAGTGTACGGGTGTGAGGTGTGCAAGCGCGTGGCAAAATACAGACAGAATAATCCCGGCACTCGCCGCAGCATAACATCCACCCAAGGTAGCTATGGGGCCCAACTACCTTAATTCGTGGGAAGACCCCAAGTGGATCCGGTAGCATTTTCATAGGAATGTGAGAGAGTTTAGTCAAAACGATGTCCCAATTACACAATGGGTTGTCAAAACTCAAAAGCAGTTCAAAGGAAAAGCGTTAGACTGATGGAACAAATTTGGGGAGTTTATTACAGAATGGAGGCAGCTTTATTCATGCCTAGCCACCCAGTTTTCAGGTGAGGAAGTGTCGGCGCACCTCACAATGGAATTCCACAATCGAACCTAAGCCACCATGGAGGAGGTCAAAATTTTATCAGAAGAAAGGTTCATATGTACTTCCAAATATTCCCAGACAGAAACGAGGAAAGCTGCGTGCGTAAGATTACACACATGCTGATCCCAAATTTGCGCAATATGATCCAACTTCCCTGACCACAGTCAGTCGATGAATTGGTAGATAAGAGTGAGAGAAACACAGAGAAACATTAAAGCGAAGGCCACCCTAGACCAGCAAATAAAGGAGAAGGGAAGAGAGGAGGCAAGGGCCCCTATAGCTTCTCCTTTGCTCCCCTACCCACCACACTCCCTAAGTGCCGGTTCTGCTCGGGAAGGCATTTTCATAGAGACTGCCCGACAAGGAGAGAGACAGCTATCCACAAGAGGGAAAGAGGAACGCCCGACGTCTCCCTCCAGACATTGACCCATGAGCCCTACTTCCCGGACATACGATGAATAGCAATTGGGATAAATCAGCGAACTGCCGTCGCAATGTTAGACACTGCTGCCACTGGCAATTTTATAAGGAGCAACCTCCTCACACCAAACTAGCGAACCCACCTGACAACCACTGACCAAAGTGTCCCGCTGGCACAGTAAGAACCGCTTCCTCCAGGCAGAAGGCAAAATAAGGCTTGTCATCTGGACGGAAAATAGAGCGACTGTGGCGGAGTTCCTAGTGGCCCAGCATGTTGAAGAAGAGGTGATCTTGGTGCAGCCCTGGCTGCAACAAGAGCAGCAGTGTATGATAGATTGTGGGTGGCAAGTCAGGCGAGCAGAGACAATCCCTTCCACCTATGTGGTTTTTGTTCAGATGCTGCAGTTCACCGGGGAAAGCAGCCCTCGCTCTGAAATTGAGAGTACCATGGGGGGGGTGGGGGGGGAGAGCCCCATCCTTACGGTAGAGGACAATCCGACCAGGCTCTTGCCTTACACCCCTGTCACCGGGCGAACCCAGTTGTCTTGATGGAAAATGCGGGGAAAATGTGAACAATTCAATTGCTAATACAAACTGGCAGTGATTTGGATGGGGGTTGAGGAGGGGAAGGAGGGAAGTCAAACGAACATCAGTAATCAGCCAATAAAAATATGTTATGGGGATGGAGAGGGTATAGGGTATCTGACTATGTCAAGCTATGGGATTAGATGGGGAGAGGTGTGATGTATTAACCAATGAAAAAATAGTGGCGGGAGTCCAAGTCATCTGCTGGTCTTCCTGCTGGAAGGATGTGTGCTCCACCGTTTTGTTTTGAGCCTCGGCCCACCTTCTTGTAAGTATTTAAATGATTTCTTTAAAAAAAAAAAAAAACTTTTTAACATTGCTTCTGAATTTTTTGTGAATTTTTGGGTTTCAGGTTTTGTTAAGGTTATGGGCACAGATTCAAGCACATAGGCTCAAGGTCAAAGTCACCAGTATCCAATATGGCGGATTGGTGATGTCACAACATGGAGGTCAGTTGGCACCTGTGTCCCAAGCCTTTTTCTCAGATCCCTCATTTATATACTACTATTGATATACTGTATATAATTTATATACTGCGGTGGAGATGTAGCGGGATGTATATGGGAGAGGAAACAGGAAAGCCCCGAAATAACCTCCACACTACGGCCAGGGCTATGGTGGTGTTGTGGTTAGACTACTTGCCTCCATCAAGGTGAACCATATTTGATTCTTGATGGTGTCGCCCCCAGATTTTCGCAACTGGGAATCATGCTGGACGATGCTGCTGGTTGCCAGGTTTTCTCAGGGAGCTCCCATTTCCCCCAACCTTGCATTCCAGCGGTGCTCCGTACTCACCTCGATTCACCCTCATCTGCTCTCAAGGCCTCAATGTTAAAAGCCGCTTAAATCTCTCCATTCCTTTCAAGGCAGTCTTCTACAAGGAGAAGCTATTTTTGCATTTGAGTCTTAGAGTAATAAGGCTGACACTGCCACGCACATCAAATCCACCATCACTGCTATGCACAACGTTCTGAACTGGTGTGCAGTGTTTTCATCTGGTTTGTTGTACCTATGGAACTTTAAATGGCGACTTTAAAAAATTTTACTGATGAGAAGTCTGTAGTAAAGTTCCCTACAGGCTTCTATCATAGTTTTGCTCGTGTCCTGGTGGTATGTTTTAAGATTGAGTAGTCTGAACAAGCAGGGAGGCTCCAAAATAATACGTATTTGTACAGTAGTAAGTGTCATGTTTTGAAAGTGCCATTTGGTCCTTGTCTAGGGCGTTTTCTTTTCATAGGTAAACATACTGGGGGCAAGTTTTATAGTCTAGTCAAAAAAAAGGGTATTTCAAACATGATGTAATGCAGTTCGACAACTGCCTTCAACCAATTAAAACAGCAAGCACTATTAAGCTTGGCTTCATCAGTCTATATATAACTTCTAGACATTGTCTTAGCGCAGTTGAAAGAACTGTGGCAGCACTGAACAGATACGCACCTCTGACAGAGTCATCTTGATGGAGCCATTCTGAAGAGGGTCCTTCCCTTCAAAAATACCTGCAGACAAACAATTCATGTTCGTGTTACAGCAAGAGTCATTTGGTTTAACGTATTAGCCAAACACTTCAAAATTAATTATGGCTAAAATGTGATAGTTATCTTTCCTGACTTTATAAACAATATGACTACCAGTAGAAAAGTTTCAAGTCAACAGTTACGTAGGCAAACACAAAATGTCCACACAGAAATTTATTCTGAAGGATGTTTTCTGGCGCTCTTTCATTAACAAAGATGTTTAATCATCAGGTAATAATAATATAATTATTAATTGAATATAAAAACGGATAGGAATTCAAGTACTCGCTGTGTAATACTTGTCGACAGGCAGACACAAAGAAGGATGACACTTAATCCACGCATTTGCATGATCGCGGCATTTTGCTGGCTAAGCCAGCTTCATCAGGCGGCGAGTTGTAGGACACTGCAGTATGGTGGAAGGGCGCTGTTAGTAGTAAACCTAGCGGCTAGGTGGCTAACTAGGGTAAGGCGGGAAAACTAAAAATTGCCAGTATAGCTGATGAGTGTGGTTAGGAGCTGTGATTATCTTATGTTGAGGCCTTGCGGCTGCCTGGATTTTATTACGAATTGGTGAGCTAATTCCCATCATCTGAACTCTGAGCTATTGCTTGAAGGTGGCAGCGCCCTTCCACCATACTGCAGTGTCCTACAACTCGCCGCCTGATGAATCTGGTTTAGCCAGCAAAATGCTGCGATCGCACAACCACATGGAAAATGTGTCGTCCTTTGTGTGTGCGTGTCGACAAGTACTACACTGTGAGTACTTGAATTCCTGTCCTTTTATACATTTTTGGTAGCCTAGTGGTCTACTTGCAACCTTAACTAACACGAATTATTAATAGAATAATAGAGAACTTGAAACCTCAACTGTTATCACAAAGGGTGAGTTGTTTTGTGTTTGGACATTTGAATAGTGTTATACTGAGTCGTCAGCACAGGTTGTAGGCCGTATTTCTTACAGCTTCTTAGTGACTGATGTTCCACCAGCAAGGTTTTCTCCATCATGACTAGTAGCAGCCATGGGTTGTCAATTATGTAATTCAAACTGACATAGAAAACATTTTTAATAACACTTCAGTGGTTTATAGGAAGTGTTGTAGGCACTGAAGTATCATTCTAATGCTGAATCATCAGCAGACATAAATCATTAAGCAAGTATAATGCCTGTATCATCGACACAAGCAAGCTGCAGCAAAATCCTTGAATTAGAACAGCAGGGAAAGTTGCTGATGAATTACTTCGGTGATATCTGGATAGCACCAACTCACCATCGTACACCATACGCTTGTTCTTGTATACTGGCTAATTTTTTTAAATCAAAATTGATTTAAATGAATGTTTACAGATGATATCACAATCCCTGTGTTTTGGTATATCAAAGATTTATTAAAAAAAAAAAAAAAAATACTATTTCCATTTAAAAGTTTATATTTCCTAAAAATTTCTGTGTGATGTCAACACATTTTCACACTTTCCACCAAAACTATTATGACAAACAGGACAATCTGGAAGTCAACTGTTAATCCTGCATAGTAGGCAGTCTCATCGAATGTAGCCTAACAGCTGTCCACGGTCAGCCTATAGTGGATTGGTACTCACTGAAGGCAACGCTGAGGTGCAAGATAGCCGACACAAAATCTCCGAAGCGCAAAGTTCCGTCCTTCCTCATGTAGCGCAGCGTGAGGATGGACAGCACGTCTGTACTCAGTTGGAAGCCTGCCAACAATACGACAACTCTCACGCCAGTGTTGCCACCACACTCACAACCACAGTTTCCTCTGTTATTAGAGACGTCATCATTACTACCACACTGCTCACTGACAGTTGCAGGATATGCTGATGCTTGTTCACTATTTTATACTGTCGTCTAGTGAACCTAGGTGAACTGGGTTCAATTCCCAGCGGGGTCGCTCCTGGGTTGGTTGTTGCATGGGGGAATCATACTGGATAATGCTGCTGGTAAGTGGGTTTTCTCTGGGATCTCCTGTTTGCCCCGCCCTTGCATTCCGGTGCTGCTACATACTCACCTCACTTCACCCTCATCGGCTCTCAAAACCTCAATGTTAAAAGCAATCCAAATCCACATTGTGATTAGTAATGAGCTGCAAGTCATCCGTTACATACATGGCGTGACAACTGCACAACGTTTTAATGGCTCATGTATTAACTTGGTGACAACCGAGTACGTTTCAGATCAAACACCAGCATACATGGCAACTGTACATCATCAAACACCAGCATACATGGCAACTGTACATCATCTAACACCAGCATACATGGCAACTGTACATCATCTAACACCAGCATACATGGCAACTGTACATCATCTAACACCAGCATACATGGCAACTGTACATCATCTAACACCAGCATACATGGCAACTGTACATCATCTAACACCACTGCTGTTAGTCTACTTCTTTCACAAACATTGTTCATTCAGCACGGGTCGTAACCATTTTTCCCCAGCAAACTCCATTGCAGATGTTCCCAAGACATTACGTTCAAACCACAAGTTTCCAGGGGCGAAATGCTGGAGAGAAAATGTTCCATTTCTAGTTGCCAGTTTGAGGGCACCCACACACTACATGACCGAGTCATGCAACCAGGTCGCAGTAGCCAATGAGAAAGCTCACGACGTATGGGAAAATGCACACTTGTTCACTGCAGCCAGCTAGTCACTGCAACTTCTGGGATCCCAAGCAGGGCGCGGGTGACCAAAGAGTCACATCCTGGTCGCAGGAACACGTGACAGTGTTTTATGGTCACGGCGACCACAGGTCGTGCAGCCTGTTTGAATAGTGAGCATGCGCCTAAGATTTCTTTACCATCCATTTGAAAGGCATATGGGCCATTAATTTGATGTTCATTGTTGATGCATTCAGTACATAAGAGCTCTTAATTCTAGAAATGGGACATTCAGTACTCTGGTACCATGATACACCTTGATACTTAATCATTTTGAAAGGTAGAGTAATAAAAAAATTTACAGGTACATTTATTAAATTCTAATTTCACTTCATTTTTTATGGTATTTCATATAAATTGCCTTATAATGGTTAAGTTAGTTAGACAAAAATAATCAATATATATACATTTCAAATGACAATAACATGTTGTCCATGCTGTTGCGAATAACATTTTGAAAAACACACATTCTTATTTTTACATGTGGATCAGAAAAGAGGTCTTGACACAAAATGGCACTAGCTTGAAACATATATTGTCCATTTATACAGAATACCTTAAATGTCTTTACCTGATAACAAATTTGATTTATATCCGCTGCATGTAAGATAGAGATGTGAAACTGGTGCCACAAATTTTGCAAACTAACAAATTTTTTTTTTCAACACGGCAACACATGTGCACCTTTGGTAGCATATATTACATCTAGTTTACATTAAATTTCTGTCCATACAGTCACCAACATCACAGAAAGGATCAATGCAATGACTGGATAGTGTTGTTGCAGTGTTGCAAGATCTAGTACAGGAGTTTGTAATCAGGGAAAGACTTTTGGGCATCATAAGAAAACAATGTAGGATAAAATAAATACTTTACGTATATAGCTACCAAAAATGTAAATCAATAATAACGTCATATAGTAATTAATGTTCATATTGGTATACTGTGAAGTGACCCACGCGTTCACGAGTCCCTCGTGTCCACTTCAATCTCCGCAGTCACTTGCACCACTTCATCAACACCGGGCCAACTAGAACATCAGGCCAGAGTGCGTAGTGCAGGTTGACAGGAACGGAACTTGCACTGCCCTGCCAACAGGTACTACATGACTCAAGAGACTGCCTTACATTATTTATTACAAGAGGTAACTCTTGTAATAAATTAATAAACGATCCGATATGGTGTTTACCCCAAAGCCACAGCTGTTAGGCACATGGGCAAATGGAATGTGACGGAGCAGCTTGCGCCGCGATGCAACAATGTAAACAACCACCACATGACATTGACTGGTCTGCTGGCCAGTTAATAAGTGCTACGTGCCCCCCCCCCCCCCCCCCCCCCAAGTGCAATAAATTGCAAAATAATTTTCCGAATGTGTTCCCAGTGTTCATTCAGTGAAAATAATTCATATGGGTTAAATTATATTGTAAGAAGTGCCATAGACTGTGGCTACCCACACCTCTTTTGAATCTTGGACTCATCCAACCCTTCAGGTGGCGACACCAATTGGCAACATCGCAAAAGTGAAATGCAAGCTACGTCATAAAAACCATACTGGAAACGAAATACAATGACTTAAATAGTACTTGAATCAATTTTATAAAGAGTTAATTTATGTACTAATGTAATAGTGTAACTTTGTTTTATTTTACAGCAGACTGCTTACAAAGGCCACATGTGCAGTGACATCCCCCGTGAAGTAACTTTCTCAAGCATAAAAGACACTTGCTGAATCACAAGGATGTCACCAAAGTGTTCTGTGTATTTTTATGTATTTTTGTAATATGTTTGTTGTACTCAGAAAGACACATTCAGTTTCTCAAACCAACAAGCCGACTCACGCATCCTGCAGTGGAAACCCGTGCCACTCATTCAGTTTGTTCTCAGCACTTGGACCGGTCTGCAGCGTGGAAGCTTCAATCTGCGAACCCTCTCAGTACCAGCATGCAGGCTGCAACCATTTTAATTTACAATAGCATTTTTAGTGTACCGGAACCTTTTTCTTAATATGTACCGAGAGGCAGACCAGCTGCCTTCCCATTTTAGGGAACTTAACACACATGCGTATCATGTAATTTATACGCACGGCCAATGCCGTTTTTACAGCAACACATCTTAGGCAGACCTCGAGTGCCGAGTTATGAACTTTTATCAGTGAAGTAAAAATCTTTGCAACTACACGCGAGTATTCTCCTCATTATCCTCCAGGATACTTAGGGCGCTGCATCCTTATGCAGAATTCCCAGTGTTTTCTTTAAAGAGTGTATTTCAGGCATACGAGACAGTTAGCAGTCTCATGACTGTCAACTCAGTGTAAGTAAGAGTATATACAATATATTGGTGAGTGTACAGCAAGAGCAGTTCATCACGACGGAGGCATTCAGGGTCCCACAGGGCCGTCGACTGAATGACCCCATCATTAACTCTACCGAGTTATGGTGCCGGGCAACTTCTACCAGTTTTACTGCCTGAAGTATCACGTGGGGCAAGCACCAACTTCACCTGCCCTGGAACACCTCGCCCACATCTACTGTATGTATTGTGTGTAAAAATATGGAACTAGTAATCAATGTGTGTATTTGTGTGTTTAAATTGAATCATAATACATTTTAAAACAAATTTTGGGGAAGGGTGCATTTTGCAGCACCATAGGTGCCTAACTGTCTACAATACATTGACCCCCATAATTGAAAATTGTCCTGGAGCTCCTGCCATCATCACGCAAGAATAACTTAGTGATCTATTAAGAAGTGAGAGGGAACAGCATGGCAAGCGAGCTCTGAATGTATCCCCGTGCCGTGAAGGAGGACACACACGTACCAACTTCCAGGAGAGCGTCCCTGAGCCGCTCGGACTTGAGGATGCCCGTCTTCTCCTTGGTGTGGTTCTTGAACGTCGTCTGCCAGTACTTGAGGCTGCACATCAGGTCCTTGAAGTCACTGAACTTGAGTCTGCCGTTGCTGGAGCTCTGGGCACGGTCAAGGTCATATAATCACCTAGCGAACCCAGGTCGTATCAGACGCTCGACTGGCTCTTGACTCGTGTCAACTTCTTTCTTACTTCCGCTCAAGCACAACTGCTCTAGAAGAAGAGCAACAGTGGTGTAGCGAATAGTTCATTCGCCCCCACCCCGGTTAACAGGGGTGTTCTATTGCCCGATAAGTAAACCCAAATATTTACTTTTATGAACTTTCTATAGCAGAGCTTTCAATGTCTTTCTCAATAATAAATTAACTCAAGTTTTCTTTGTTTTGCACACAATTACTTGCTCTTATGCACAAATATACAGCTACCACCTCCTCTGAAATTACTTTTGTTGTAGACAGAAAATAAATTAAAGTGACTTAGTTGGTATAAATTGGTTTCCTCCTGGTGAAGCCAGTGTTTTGTTAGGCAAAGTACACTTGGCTCTAATATACAGTCAGGTTCAGAGATTAAAACTTCTAGCTGGAGATTTTTATTCCTTAGGGATTGAATATTTTGATGAACAATATATAACTTTTTAGGCATATAACTGAGGTTATTACAAGCATTATTTTATTTTAGCCCTTCAAAGCTAACGTTATTACTATGCCTGGAACACAAAACATTTACATTTAAAATCCTGCATTCAGTTTTTTGTCATTACCATCAACAGGCAGTGCAAAAATTTATTTTTACAAGCTTTTATTTAACTTAACTTGTTTGTATCTATGGTGTCTGTCCGGATTTGTGTGTACGGTGTCTGTCCAGCTCTTACCGTTTGCCTTGTCTAACAATTAACGCGAAAATGGTGAGGAGGATGGGAACAGGCCTGGGGGGGGGATCGATATTGCCTCTTGGGGAAAGGGGCGAGTTATTGTAGCCGACCCCCCCCCCCCCCCCCCCGCCTCCCTAAATTTCCAGAGGGATGAGGGTTGTGCCTGAAATTAAGGTTCATGTTTATGCAAGTAGTCCCAATTAGTCGCACATAGTCGCAAGTAGTCGCAAGTAGTCACATGCCGTCGCAAGTAGTCGCACGTAGTAACAAGTAGTCACTAGAGTCGCATGTAATCGCAAACAACCACAATTAGTCGCAAGTTGTTGCAAGTAATCACAAGTTGTCGCAAGTAGTCGTAAGTTGTAGCAAATAATTGCACGTAGTCTCAAGTTGTCGCAAGTCATCGCAACTAGTTGCAAGTTGTCGCAAAGTCGCACATAGTGGCACGTAGTCACAAGAATCGCATGTACACACAAATAGCCACAATCAGTTGCAAGTTGTTGCAAGTAGTCTAAGTTGTCGCAAGTCGTCACATGTAATGGCAAGTAATCACAGGAATCGCATGTACTCACAAATAGCCACAATTAGTTGCAAGTTGTTGCAAGTAGTCGTAAGTTGTCGCATGTAGTTACATGTAGTCGCATGTTGTCGCAAGTAGTCACAAGTGGTTGCAAGTTGTCGCAAGTAATCAAACGTAGTCACAAGTTGTCGCAAGTAATCGAACGTAGTCGCAAGTAGTCACAAGTTTTTAGTCTTACTAATTTTTTTATTATTATATGTATAAATAATATACCTTTATAAAATAAAAATTGAAAATTGGTAAGACTAAAAAGTGAAAAATAAATTAACTGTGAAACACCTTTTAAAAACCAACTTTTATTTACATTTTAAAATTTTTTCAGAATGACAGTGTTTTCAGCAGTTTTAGGCAGGAGTAAAGAAGGCTATGAAATATGCGTGCTTTACAAGTTGTCTGGTTACTATGGTAATGCAGGTGTCTTGCTCGTGTGATGCATATGTAGTTAGAGGCCTGGAGAATTGTGGATTCTGATGCCGGCTAACAGGTAGCGGCGCTACAGCCCATGACGGCTCTCACGTGTCACGTGTTTCGCACGTGCGCAAGGAGGCTGATAATTTTGAACTTTCCTGTAAATGTTAATTTCAGTGTTTAATATATCTTAAAATGTTTTAAAGTGCTTGTACTAATTTTAATTGTTTGGTTATGAATATTCAAAGTGCCTGCGGCGCCGAGATTAAGAACACTTAATATTCTGGCATGAACGCCATCACAAAGAGACATTAAAATAATATTGAAATTCGTAACAAAATTATAGAAATTTAAAACAATATCTAATTTAATTTGTGTCATTTTATTTTCAATATAAAATATTTCACTCGGCGTGCATAGCACTTCCGCTTATGTGAACCCAGTAGGCGGCCATGATAGGTCGGTGCGACGCTTGTATCTGGACAGTCTGTCGAGGAGAGATGGTGAGGTAAGACACTGTCACTACACACTACAACTATTGTTCACTGATTTAGGTTTCAATAGTCAATATAGTTTACCGGTTAATCTTTGCTTGCATATGTTTTGCCAGACATTTCCGCAGCATTATGCTTCCGTTTTACTAATTCTTATGCCCTTGTGGCATTTTCAACTTAATCGAGGAGGAGGAGAAACATGTCAGAGAGGTCACGCGACCCGCACATTTTGAATCAGACGCCATCTGCCTATGTTTATGGCATTTCAGTGTAACTTCTGCATTATTGTTACACACAATTTTAAGAGCTTTATTTTTATGTATGTATTTAAAGGTAATTTTCGTGTTTGAATATTTTACGGCAACATCACGTATAACCACGTGGCCGACTGAAGCCAAGCAATTGTATACGCCATCATTGCGTTTTAAGAGCTTATTTATATAACATCGTATGTGCAATAATTTATTTCAGGGTTCTATGTCAGTTTTATTCAGGGTTCAATGTATTTTTCATGTAAATTGATGCTTTTTGTACTTGATACACGGTCACAGTAATGATTGATTTCACCACCATCAGACATGTTACAAGCCTGTAACAACACAATCGTAAAGAGAATAATTTCCTCAGCAAGAATATTTTATCTGAATTTAGTTTGCAGTTTCCACGCAGAAATATTGCACTTTCACCTGCACCACGTGGTCCGCTACAAACTTCATCTAGCGGCCTCCGCGCCACCTAAGCTTCTTTTCACACATGTGTGTGTTTATTGTGAATATTCATCTCGTGTCCCATCTTATTTCATGTATCATTCAAGGGTCTATGTAATTGTGTAATTAGTGTACAGTGCAATTACTCCCGTCCTAGCCGGCTCTGTGTATAGGCCGTCACCACACTAACCACGTGCTGGAGGGCGAGCCCCGACGAGTTTGCGTTAGTGATGCCGAGTAATCACACATGTTAATGTGTATCAAGGGTTTTCATTTGTAATTCACCGTGTCCTGTCTTCAGAGAAAAACAGTCAGTCCACCCTCGCGGCTGATGGCCCTCTTCCCTTGTGAAGGCTGTGCTTTCATGCACTTCAGTGACCATCTAGGCGTGCACTCGAGTAATTGCGAGCTGCGGAGCACCCAAGCGGAATTGGCTAGTCATGACTGAGATAACCATTTCATTGGCACGTTGATGTGTATAAACAATATCAATGAAACAAATCTACAGTGAACTCAATTTTTTATTCAGTAGTGACAGTGTCCTAGCCACATATGTTTTATCTATTATTTATTACAGTGAATTTATTAAAAGTTTAGTATTGCCAATGTGTTTGTAAGTACGCACGGGTGAGATGGACACACAGAACCCACAGTATCCCAGAGAACTCTGAGTCTCAATAGTGCGGTGATTGGGAAGCACCGCTGGCGTCCATATTACCAGTAAGTATTTGTGTCATCGTTCATCTCGTGTCTCACCTGACTGCGTCAATTCATTTTGGGACAAGCTAGAATTCAAAACAGGTGTTTTAGCAGTCATGTGCATGGTAGAGGCCAGCTGCAAGAAACTATGTACTTGTCATTGTTGTCAGCTTACAAACTGTACAAACAAGTAAGCTATCCTTTCACTAACATTACACCATTCTACTACCATGTACGTGTTTGTAAATCACGTGGTGGTTTTGGTTAGTTGTTCAAATTTCATTTTGCTCAACTATTCACTGACTTTAGTTCCGAATAACAACTGCGCAACTAGCTGAGTAGAAAAATGCTCTGCTACAGTTTCCTACACAAAGTTGATCTCATACTCTGACCCATCACTAGGTACAGACTCAAATGGGATAATTGTTTTGGTCTTCATATGTAAAAAGGATACGTCCAGCGTGAGAACCACTTGCCGACACACCTCCATACACGCACAGCTCTTGATGTAGTCTGGAAAAACAAAACAAAACCTCTTTAATGGCGAGCTGCAGCACATATCACATGAAATATTAAAAAAAACTGCTTCCACAAAAAAAGTGTACATTGAACTGGTACGAGCAATTCAAAAAACAAAACACATTAACAGCATTCCACATTTCTGACATGGAGAAAAACAACTGCTTGCAAATTTACTGCTTCAAGACCCAACTGGTATAATACAGTATAAACAAGTATATAGTAAACAATTATTAAACTCTCATCTGCATATGACATCAGGCCAGATCCACAATTAGGTGGGGTTTGTACTGATGCGTGCTGCTTACACCATTATATTATAAATGACTACAGGTCATCCATGTACAACTACCAACCACAGGAACCAACTACCAGATGTCTAACAGGAAGTGTTCTCACCAGAGACATGGAAGATTGGTTTCCCAGACTGTTCCTGAACTGCCCTTCTCCATCTACTAAGAGTGTTTACACACGTGAAGGAGCAAATCAAGCACGATGTGTTACGAATGCACAGAGAGAGGGTTCAACTCAAACATACTTTGGAATAACAGTAACGAAAGATATTTTAAGCGGCCGCGCAACGAGCCAGCCTCCCCTGATACACTCAGCAGACAGAGTGCCGCCACACCACCGAAGGCAGCCGAGTGCTGCCGAGCTCCTGAGGCTATGTCACGAGCACAAGAGGGTAGTTCTCCCAGCCTGCGCACTCCAGACAGATGTCACAGGGGCACATCACACCTCCAACTCCGGGCTTGTCGTGCACTCCAGAGGAGCGGTATATAAGGAAGTGCACGGCCGAGATCGCGAGTTAATCTCCAGTAGCCCACTTCAACACTTCTTGTGCTGGGGCTCTCTACTGACCACTAGGCGCTCGTGGTCCTCTCCAAGAACTTCTAGTTCTCCAGTGGCTGCACCACCACTTACCAGAGGCTTCTACCACCTTTTGGCATTGACGTCACCAGAAGGTTCTTCTACCTGAAGACATCGAACACGACTTAACACTTTAGTTGTTGTGACCTGGTTTTTCAGCTGCCACTACTTGCTGGTATTGGGTCCTCAGTTAGGGTTAAGACCTCTTCTAGGCAAAACCCAGTTAGTGCTAGTTGCAACAGTAAAGCTAATTAATTCCCTTGTATCTAAGTAGCCTAGGACCGGGTCACCTTCACCCGTTAATGCGTGGGTTAAGTACTTCCGCAGCACAGACTTATTAGTAGCACGCACGAGTCACCTAAGTATTTATTGTTTAATAAATACTTAATCTTAAACATATCCACGAGTTTCTTGTTGTAGTATTATAGTCTATCTACTACCAGTATTCAACCGACAAGTGGCAAGCAAGCGACAGAGTGTTTAACCTAGAGTAGAACTTCAGTCCCCCTTCAGGGGGGAC
Organism: Dryococelus australis; assembly: GCA_029891345.1. Lineage (NCBI taxonomy): Eukaryota > Metazoa > Arthropoda > Insecta > Phasmatodea > Phasmatidae > Dryococelus > Dryococelus australis. Next base: position 167,523,108 of record CM056999.1, on the reverse strand, counting down.
TGAAGTTGTACACACACCTCATATTTCGACGGCCACCCACATTCTCTTTGCTTCGATGTTCAGAATGGTAGAGCCCCAACCACTAGGACACACCCCACAGAGGCAGGACAGCCAATCCCAGTTCTATCACTGACTGGAGCGCCTAGCCAAGGTGCTGGCAGAGATAACTGCGGGGGATTGGAGGCCCTACGTTTGTGGTTACACCCAGCATTGGCAGGAAGGCGGTCTACAACCCACGACTCCAAGTGCTTGCACTGTTAGACAGTCAGGGAGCGCACCGCCAGCCATTGTTGGCTTACACTCTAAGCCAGGTATTTTCGATTGCTTGTCACCTACCGAAAATCTGGTCTTCTGTAAACCTATGCCATTCAACAACAGGCATGGAGCTCAAAGAGCAATTAAGAAGGCAGAATTCAGTGCTACCAAGCAGGTCTGTGCGTCAAACATAGTTACGCCAGGAGTTGACACTCCTAGGGGGCAGGCCCAAGCCGCCCGTCATGCAGCGAGACTGGCATCTCCTGTCGGTACTTACGTGTTCTACTCTAACTCCAGTGCGAACCGGCTACGACAAGCACCCGGTGGTACGGGCCCTAGTCAGCGGCAGCGACACCAGACTCGGGAGGGCCAATCCACTCATCGCCAGCTGGGCCAGCACAGAGTGGAATCACTGCTACCACGCAGGCATCTACCGCAACCTGACCTCCACCACGTCCAGCGGAACCAAGGAATCTGCACGCTCTTGCAACCTCACAACAACGCCAACAATGAAGAACACCCCACCGAGCTCTGGTAAGTCTGCCTTGCCCCGGAGGGCCACTGTTATTGTGAGGCACGTTGCCAGACCTAGTGTCGCTGACTATGTACCTCGTAGACAGCCTACCAGGCTGACACTAGTATCCAGTAAGAAAGGGAACTGAGTTTCCCTCAGTAGCGCGACTGATCTAGCGAGGAATACAAGTCTCTTGTCAACCAGAACTTAAGCGAGACGCGTCAGTACTCAGAGGAAACAAGGAATGCCTGCTCTGCACGTTAACCACCATACAAGTTCCAACATTGAATTGCTTCTTTGCCAATATAACTGTCAAAAACTACGGGGTTTGACTAGAGATGAGTTTAAATTATGCAAAATGGATTTCACGCAAGACCTACTATGCCAATTCTTGTGCAAAAAATCTTGTACATAGAATGTTTTGACATCACCCTCACTGTCCTGCCTGGGAATGAGACCAGTGCTGCTTGCCTGTGCACCAGCCATGCAACATTGTGCGTTAGTGCACATGTCCTTTGAGTCATCCATGTACGAACGGGTCAGTGAGAACCTCCCCGTGACCCGAATGACCCGCCTCACCAAGAGTAAACTCCTACATATGTGTTTACAGTGCTAAAGTGTTGTGTCCCCCAAAAAAGCAGAGCTAGTTTAAACACGGGAAAGTATTATCTCCCGTTTGCTCCCTATAATCAAAGTGCAATTCTTTAAAGAGTGCAAAGCGACGTGCTCCATGCAATTTTACTAATCACAGACTTGAGACATTCTAATTTCATATCTCAATTTTAAAGTGTTTGTGTCATATTTATTTTGTTTGAAAAGAGCACCTTGCATTTTATTCAGTCTGTAAAATGTAAAGTAAAATGGCCTCAGCAGTTTCGGCGACTGCCAAGCCACATGTTCAAAATTCAAAATCCCCAGCATCATATTAAATTAAGGGTTTAATTTAATATTCAGTCCTAGAATGTCCACACAAGTATTACCGGTATGTCTTTTTGTAATTTATAATCATTTACTGAATGCTTTACTCGCCTGTTCAGGCTCTTCCATGTAAACTCATTTTCCCCGACATTCATAGGAACAAGAATTCTGTACATTATTTAAATTAAATTTCACATCGAAATTACTGTGTTAATCCCTCCTGTTCTTATCATGCGTTTTGATTGCTTTTCTATGTACTCTTGTTAAAGTCTATGTTTTTATGTATTTCCCTCATGATGCTGGAGGGAGATCTGAGCCACCATCTTTAGTCTTGACCAGCGGGCGGAACAGGATGGACATGTGTGTCGCATGCGCTGAGGGAGCTTCGTTCATTTGCACCAGCTACAGTAGCTTCAATAGTAAGTCTTTAATTTGCCGGAACCTTTTTGATTGTTTTGCTCCTCCCACATAATCACCCTTCTCTCCGTCAGACTCACCCCCTCCCCCTGGAGAGTTTGACGTCTGTAATTTACCGGGTACTTTATTCCGTGTCGGCCTACGGCAGACCTAGCGTGCCATACCCGCTTAATTCAAGGGACAGTGTATTGTACGTAAATGTGTTCTGATCTTGCGATATTTGTTTTCAACGGACCTTGTCTTAATTTTTTACACACTTTCACCTTGTGAACTGCGTAAGTGTACTAAAGGGACATTGCTAATAATTTAAACTTTATTCTTTTATTAACGTGCAGTGCGAGGGGACTGCCACATGGCTGTCGACCTGCTACTACCCTGAGATACCATCTCCACGTACTTTAGGTGAGCTGGCACCTGGGAACTTTCAACATCTTTTCTAGTAATTATCACCATGCATCAGGGTTTTTCTCAAATCCGGTGAACTCCGCCCCTCGCTAGCAACCAGACCACATTACTTTACACAGTTTGCATAGAAAACAAGTCACAAATTTTCTGCTTGCAAGAGAGAAGTTTATGGCCTTATTAGATGCACGTATGTGACAGCCACAATATTAATATAAAAATCTCTGTATGCTTATTATATGAACTTGATGGATATTAATTGATGGAAGGAGTTTCCTTCGTCTCTTATAACACTAAACCACAACACATTTCTTACAAAATTTTAAGCATCCTTGGCTGCAATATTATTCCTTTTCAACATAGTATGAATTACTCCTATCTTTCTGACTGATATGATGTTCTGGCTGATACACAGTCACTCGACAAGCATATAAGGACCAATTGAAACACTTTTGACTTCCATAAAAAAAATGTTCTATTTCCTGCTGTCGTATTAAGTCTGCCTTGCATTAGAAAATCTCACATGAAATTGGATGCAATGTCAGCATCTTAAATGAGTTTTGCATATACGGGCACCTGACATTGTGAAAACTCTGCTTAAAGAAAGCACACCAGGCCTGACGTTTTAACGGATTTGATCAGTTTTTACGGATTTTTAACACTAGACAAATTCAAACCCAAACTTTAGGATTTTTTTAAAATAGCATTTTGCTCATAGTGGTGGCACTAGCACCCACAATGTGTGTGAGTTACACTAATGTATTCGTTTGTCCATCAATAGTGTACGACCAAAATATTTTGCTTAATTATTCACTGGTGCAGGTATACAGTTATCTACATATTTATGTTCCTGGCTGTATGATCACATGTAAAGGTCAAGGCCATTATTGAAAAGAATTTTCGCTGCGAATTGCAGGTTTTTACGCATACAGTCCGAATTTGGTGACTGTGTTTTGCACTTGGCATTGATATCACAATGGTGAGGAAATAAAAATTATAGCAGATGAAGTCGTAGGAGTAAACGAAAGTATAAGTGTGAGTGGAGAAAGAAATTACCATGGTTTGTATATTCCAAACACAAACAACTACATTAAATATGTAAATGTCTTTCATATCCACTTTTTCTTTCTGTAATTTACAGTTTTTTCTAATTCCACGGATTTTACAGGATTTGAGCTAATTATTCCAGGATTTTTATACACAGAAACCAGGATTTGAGCTTCAGGGCTGGTAGCAGCCCTGCAGTAAATCATTTACATAAATCTCTGTTTCACATTTCCCCTCACATATAATTTCAAAGTAACTACGTGTAACACTGCCAAGTTTCAATAATAAACAATATTTCTCTTTTTATAAAAAACACACGTTAATTAAAAATAAAGTGTAAAAAAGAAAATATCCACGTCACTGAACGATGTTTTTGACAGTTCTGTATGTGAACTGTGAGCGAGTGTAGAGGACATGAGCACAAGACATCAGTCAGCAGTCTACCTCATCTTGCCTGTAACGCCACATACCGTTGGGCAAGCAGGCATCCAGCAGCTCCTGCAGCTCGAAGGCATTGACAGTGCGATGTTCATCAGCCAGCTGCAGAAACACTGCCTCATACTGGCTGAAGCTCTTCACATCCAGCGACGTTGGAGCCTGCCAACAACACAGTCGCTATACTACCTCCCTCTATCTACACTTCCCTTCGACTAGGAGCTGTGCTAAATGCCAAACATGTATGAGTGAATGTGTGTTTGTATATATCAGGAGGACTATGAATTTGCAAGTAGAATAAAACAACACAGTTACACATACGTAGCTAACTTATGAATGCCCACAAATCATCTTACTTCAATTGTTTTATATGCACTCTAATGATAACTTAAACATGGCACAGACAAATGTCACATATGTAACTGTAAAGCATTAATTTATGTGTAACTATGCCAGTGTCTAAAATATATGAACATACATGGCTAGTGTTGAACAAGGTGAATGTTATAAAGTAAAACTTCAATGTTTATTGGTAGCAGTAGTTAATCATTTAACCGTTTTAACACAATTCAGGTTGTGACCAAATTGTTAAAATAATCCATTAAAATTTTTACCTGTGTGTGTGTGGCAAATGACAAAGTTGATCTCACTGTTTGTAAAAATTTCTTCTGGAACAGAGCTCTGATGTGTGATGTTTTTTAAACATTATTTAAATAAATTTCTACTCATTCGGCCGCAACGATTGGCATTACAATCTCCCAGATGCCAATAACGTGTACTGTTTACCCATCGGTAAAAGATGCATGCACTTCGCCTGAAGAAACTGTATTGTTCTCCGGCCGAGCCACTAAAATGATGCTTCAAGGTCACCTAGTACTATAGCGTGCAGAGGGATGGTACTACTAGTGTGACACGCCAAGACATGCAGCAGCTGGAACTTCGACCGGTGACGTCACACGTCCAGAGGATCTAATGTCACCCCCCCCCTTCCCCCCTGGCTAAGGGCAAGACAAAAGAGTATAAATACTGGGGCATGGCCCTTGGAACACCACTCTGTCCTGGTCCTTCACTGCACTCCTCGTGCCAAAGGAATCATCAGTTCTCGCCTGGTCTACACTGTGCCTCTGGTGCCGAAGAAGTCCTGAGATCCCCATCTACGCCTTTGAAGACATCTCCGCACTTCGTTAACAACCTCTAGAAGCACCCTACGTTTGAGTCGTCAAACACTTTACACATCTCACTCCTTTCTGGACAATCATGTAGCGTTAGTTAAACTTGAGTTATTTTCATAGCCACTTTGCCTACCTGCCCCATTAGATTACAAACAGATCATTTTCACCTGTCAAAGCATAGTAAAGCTTCCATTAAACTTTTGTTGATAGGAGGTAGTACAAACCCCCATGTTTATTTCCGTACAGAAATAAATACGTTTTATCCCACTTAGAATATTATTCCTGTAGCATTAGAACCTTATCCAGTAAACATCAGGTCCGTCAAGGGACACCAGGAGACCGAGAATATTTTCCAAACAAATTTTCCGAACTTAGCCTAGGACTACGAGTTTCCCTTCAGGAAACCCGTATGTCAGAAACACCCACACAACTTGGACGGCAACCCTTTCTAGGCATCTTGGTGTCTAAAATGTTAGAGCCCTGAGACTAGGTACTCATCCTCCTGGGGCTGGACAATCAGTCTACGTTGTGCTCCATCCACTGTGCTTCTGGTGCCGGAGGGAGTACTTTCCTGGGTCTGAGGGCTTGACCCTTTGGGGAACTCACTCAGGTATTGTGATCGTCAGACATAGTGATATCTGACTCTCAGCATAAACTATGCTTCTGGTGCCGGATGCCAGGATAGGGGGCGGCTTTGATCCGGTGACTATGGTGCGTGGAACTACACCTAGATAGGAGAGAACGTCACCTTGACACGAGCCGCTTCTACTACTAATCATCAACTACGATTACGACTCATCGCTATGTGTGTTCCTACTTCCACTACTACAGAACTGAGAGACACACAGAGAGAATTTGATAAATGAATTCTCGGCTGCCTACTCGTATCAGGAAACAGGAACTTATAAGCAAATTCTCGTCACCTGAATGTTAAGCGACCAGCGGACATGCCGCCTTACCCCCCCCCCCCCCCCCTTTTTCCTTGCGTTGAGAGCTGACAATCTGCCTGCCACCGGGCAAGGCCGAGCGCTACCGAAGATGAACGAAGCAGTATTGCTGACCTGAGATTTTCAACTCTCACGTCACCGCAGAAGGATGTCACGTCTTCCCCGCACCCCGATACAGCAGCCTAGACTTGAGCACTATATAAGCCTGTGTGCAGCGGGGCTCCAGCAGTCATTCTTGTTTCTTCTCTCGCAACATCCCAAGCACTATCTAGTACTGAGAGCTCCGGAGATCTAGGAAGTCTTACGTACGCCTCCTGAGGCAACTTTCATCGTCAACAACCAGTCAACCCCACAACCAGCTAACATGCTCACATACGTATTAAATTCCCATTGTCTCCTCTAGACACCTTTTACTTAGTACAATTTAACAGTAATTTACTTTATATTTGTCTAGAACTATTTCCTTTCCATTGTTGCTCAGAACCAGGTCGCCTACACCTGAATAACGCAGTTATCTTCAGCACTCCACTGTTCGGTAGGAGGTAGCACGGGTTGCATGTTTATTGTGGCCTCAATAAACATATATTGTTCTCTATCCTTAAGCTTTCTTCTTTAGGGTACTTTTATGTTTACCGGTTCAAACAAGATACAATGTGCACTGCCGACAGGAACCGGGAGATTATTACTTAACCGAATTAGTCTGACTACGGATCCCCTTCAGGAGTCCGTGAGTCTAGCAACACACACATTAGATGACCACTTGTTTCTTTCCATCAACCTGAGCACTAATTCAGTGCTGGAGGGGAGGAACAGCAGAGCTCCTATCACTAGTAACACCTTCATCCAAGGAGGGGCGGGGCTACAAGCCTGGGTTATTTCCTCCCTTTGAGCACTAAATTAGTGCTGAAGTGATCATAGCCTGAGACTTGCTGCTCAACCTTGCCTGAACGCACAACCAATAGAGGCTTCGTGGTCCACACGGCTCTCCGTCTCTGATCAGCCCGCAAAGCATGGGGGATCAGTGGAGACTATTACTGAGATTGTGCCAGCAAGCAACTATTGGGTAACACTATAGGTACTGTTCTTGTCAAGGTGCATTGCGTAAATTGTTAAGCCATATTACTTTATGCCTTACAAGGCGAGGCATGGCCTCAAGCATAGGGAACAATACCAGGCTTTCCTTGCTACCAGACAGCAGTCTGCACTTCCACCTCCTACGTAGGAAAGGCAGGTGGAAAGGGACTGTGCCACCACACTCAGATGCCAAGCAGTCATAGCTGCTACGGTCATACTGGTATATTTTTCCCCGTCTTTCCGAACCAACCAAGAGTACCACCCGGTGCTGAAAGGGTTGGTATATTAGACCGAGATTAGGCACGGCTGGTCCAATTCACTCTTCTGGAGCAGAGAATCGTCCGCCTGGAATCGCCGCTTTAGAGTGGGGGGAGTTAACTGTCACTGAGTGAGACCTGGGCAGCATCACCAGCATCAATCAGGACGACAGTGTAAGTCAATAGCCAACACCCCTCGCCACACCCCGTCGAGCCTAACTTAAAAACCCTGCTATTGGTCTAGCGACAAAATCCTCGACCAACATGCCATTCAGTTTAACCAGGCACGCATCAAGTGATTTTCTGATGTCAGACTATTAACTGTACGTAGCGAACGGCCCAACTAGACCAACCAGGACCCAGAGAGCTAAGGGTAAAGCTGGGAAACCGAACGGACTTCGAGGAGTCCACGAAATACCCCGTGGCGCCCATAACCGCTAAAATGTCAGTCTCAGAGGTCAATGCCACCACAGGCGAAAACCACGACAATGAGCATGACATACCCGACGTACAGTGTTGCCATGGCAACTGTCCAGGTGGGGGTTCACTGCGAATAGAATGCACATACTGCGCTAAGACATTCCATTATGCCTGCCTAGGCTGGCCAGAAGAGGCGCATGATTCAGAAGAATTAGAATACCACTGTGCCGCTTGCCGTCAGCAACCCACGAGCTTCTGCAATGAAATCAAGTGTCCCGGCCGAGGCATTAACCGGATCAGGTGCACGACATGCAGTGAACCCTATCATCACTTATAAATAGGTGGTACGGCGAACGAGTCTCTATGCCCGGGATGGCCTACCATTGCGAGAGGTGCTGACGAAAGCATACTCTTCTCACTCCCGCAGATCCAAGCTGTCCCGTATCTATATAGAACCGGGGACAGCACCTGGCCATCCAGCAACCAATAGAGACGACGACATTCAGATTACTAACTTAGCAGGCCGACCCCACGAGGATCTGGTACCATTTATGCAAGAATGCAAAAAATAATCCAGGGGAATGGACCTGCCAGCAAAACAGTGGGTCGACCGAGCCCAATTACATTTGAAAGGCCTCGCCCTCACCTAGTGGGAAAGATATGGTGAATTCTTAATGGACTGGAAACAGTTTAGCAGGCTCATGGCAGAATTCACTGGCGAGGAGGTGTTGGCCGGACTGACAACTCAATTTTATAGCCAGACTCGGGTACCCGCCGATGAAGCGGAAATCTTCATACGGAGGAAGGAACAGATGTTTAGACGAGTACTGTTCCCTGGTGTCGACGAAGCTACCGCATTTCACTCCATTAGTCGGATGCTACTACCTAGTCTCAGGAACGTCCTCCTTACCGCTAGACCTACCACCTTGGACAAACTGGTTAACCGATCCTGAAAAGCAGAACAAAACTTTGCAGTGCAAGCTAGTCTCGAAAAACCTGTATCGAACAAAGTCCCTGAAGTTCGAGCTCGACCGGTTGCATCCCTTAAAGGTGCACCAGCTTCAACCACTCGCATGGCATTCGTACCAAAATGCTGATTCTGCCCAGAGAACCATTGGAATAAAGACTGCCCCCAGAAACCAGAGGGGTCTGCCATTCCATCCAACAATGTCAATCGAACACCAGCAACTTGCTCCGCAGAACCGACGGGAAAACCTACTCCTAATAGCAAGACGGGAAACGCCGCCCCCAGGGTGCAAAGCGGGCCACCACCATCACACACTAAGAGCCCATCATCATTCAGGGTTTAAATGAGGAATCATCCGTCCCCATAGCCTCTCATATAGAAGTCAAGATAAACGGAAATAGAGTGCTGGCGCTACTTGACACAGCAGCAACAGGAGACTTTGTCCAAAGAAACCTCCTGACTGAAGAGCAAATAGCGGACATGCACCCCGAATGAAAAATCGTACGAATGGCCCAACATGACACTACTCTCTGGGTGGATGGCCGAATCACCTTACAGGTAAATCTGCATCCCCTCTCGGCTTCTACCGAATTTATAGTATCCCCTGCAATTTCTGATGCAGTAATACTAGGCTGCCCATGGCTACGGCAACAATAATGCACCATAGACCATGGGCAACACCGTGTGTACATGGGCGAGAAGGATAGGATAACTGTCAACTGGGACTACAGTTCAGACAACATTGTACCTATGCCTATCGAACCCAACCGAATCAATCATGAGCTTGGTGAAACGGAATTCGGCCAGCTACACCAAGTATTAAATGAACATGCTAGCACCTTCGGACAAGGGGGATTGTTACGCTAGACTAAGTCGATCCAACATGAGATCTGGACTACAACCAAGTCCCCGTGTACAACCGACATTACAGGATGTCAGCAAGCCGCTGTGACTTAATCATGGAACAAGTAAACGACGTGAAGGACCACGTAATAGTGGAACCTTCGAATTCACCGTATAATTCCCATGTAGTCCTCGTCCCGAAGAAAGATGAAAAACTTAGATTCTGTGTCAAATTTTAAGGGTCTAAACGAAGTAACACACCCTATTGCTCCCCCTCCCCTCAGCTATTGACCTAACATACACCCTGCGTGACATTGGTAAGGCGAAAATCTTTAGTAACCTGGACGTGGATTTCGGGTATTGGCAGATTGCAGTACATCTGGAGAGCCGCAAGTACACTGCATTCACTACACTCGAGAGCGAAACTCTTCAATTTCGAGTAATGCTGTTTGGGTTGAAGAACGCTCCTGCCACATTCCAACGCCTCATGTTCGCAGAGGTACTGACTGGTTATATCTGAGAGTTCTGTTTTGCATACCTCTATGATGTAATAATTTATTCCAATAGCTGGGAAGAGCATCTTGAACACCTACAGCGAATTCTTGGAACTCCATGGGATGACTTGCAAGCTGCCAAAAAGCTATTTTGACAAGTCATCCATAGATTACTTGGGACATGTTGTGTCATCGGAAGGGAACTTCCAACAACAGAATTCAATTCGCGCTATTGAAGAAGCCGACGAACCAACAAACAAGCGATAACTATGCCGGTACCTGGGTCTGTGCAACTGGCTACGTGATTTCGTACCGAACATTGTGCAACACATGGCACCACTTCACCCACTCCTTGAGAAGGACACTCATTGGCGATGGGGACTGGAGCAACGACAAGCTTTTAATAACCTGAAAGCTAGCTTCGCGAACATCAGGCAACTCCACCGTCCACAAGGAGATCAACCATTAATACTGCAAACAGACGTGTGCCAAAACTGTCTGGTCGCAGTATTATATCAACAAGACGAGAATGACCTACCTTATGCGATAGCATATGCCTGAACCCAGCGTAACGCCACGGAGCAACGCTATCATATTAACGAACAGGAATGTCTGGCCATTATCTGGACAGTGAGGAAATATCGCTACTATCCTGAAGGACAATGCTTCATTCTGTAGATCGACTCAAAAGCCTTCCAATGGCTGCATGAGACACGGAATGCAAAAGCTAAACTTGGACGGTGGGATGTGTTCATCACAGAATATGATTTTGAAGTTCAACACTGCCCAGGTAAAACGAATGACCTGCCAGACGCCCCGTCCCAACTGCCTACACTGGAGGAAAAAGCTGAGGAGGAAAGAACTCTCCAAATGGAACGAAGTCCAGAAGAACAAATACGATTCCTCCAGCTTCAAATTACCAGCCACCAGATAACATTGAGTCAGCAGGAGGACCCCGACATAAGCCGCCTACTACAGGAGATGCCTCACTGATTTGAATTATGGGATGACGTTGTGTGGACGCGTAATGGACAACCCAATAAGCCTTGGAAGATTTTGGTTCCACAGCAGTTACACACTGATATATGCCGGCACCACCACGACCACCCTCAAGCTGGACACCCGGGTACAAGGGAGGCCATGCTAGACATTAAGGTTCAATACAGCTGGGATGGGATAAGCTGCGATGTCTGACAGTACGTAAGCAACTGTGTTACGTGCTGCCGTGGCAAGGCATACCCAGTTCCACCTCCTACAGTGAGACCACAGAGACCTAAGACAGTGTGGACGCACATTGCCACCGACCTCATGGGGGCCTATCCCCACAGTACCAAGGAGAACCGTTACCTGCTAGTAGTAACTGACCAGTTTTCAAGGTGGGCCGTCCCTCTACCTAGCCAAGAAACAGCCCAAATCGTGTGCCAACTAGAGACAGAAATATTTGCCCGATGGGGATACCCGATAGCTATTTTAACTGACAACAGCACTCAATTTATGAGTCGCCAATGGCAGTCAGCTTGCCAGGGATGAGGAGTAGAAACCTGGACTACCCCATCGTACCATCCCCAGGCCAACCCCACTGAACGAAGGAACCAGGAGATCAAGACGTGCCTTCGTATCAGTGTGGGAAACGACCACCGACATTGGGACAAGCACATCCCGACGATCCTGTTTGCCCTTCGTCGGAGGACCAATGAAGCTGTCAACACGAGCCCTAGTGTACTCCTAGGCCAAACACTCCGCCGACCAGGCGACTGGCAAGGGAAAGTGAGCCCACTGATATGCCTCAACACGAGGACATCAGGCTAGCTACCCTAGTCCGTATCACTATGGCATAGAAAGCCCAGGATGAGTACATTTGAAAGAAGTACTCTATATCTAAGACAGAGGTACGGGAGTTCTCCCTAGGTGAAACTGTATTACACAGGGCGCATCCCCTCAGCAAGGCCAGTAACCAATTCAGCGCTGGCCTCGCTGACAAATGGGACGGTCCGTACCATATTGTCGGCAAAAGAGACGTCTACTGGGCCGAACACGTACAAGGACGGATCCAGAAAGCCACCCAAGGTCAGATATGACCCTACCCGGGGGACATGCCGACACTTGGGGATGCCGACGCAGACGGAGACACATCTGGTCAATCCGAAGACGAGGACGAACATCCACCGAGAAGGGTAGTTCCCAACACCGAAACAGGACCCTCAATAAGGCCTGAACCAGCGTCCATTGTCATTGACAAGGTACCTAGCTACATGACGCCATAGAAGCCAGATGTCGAACAACGCCAAGGAACATTCTCTGTTAGATCAATGTCCTCGATGCCACACAGCTTTGCTGAGAAAATCGCAGCCAAACGCGATAAAGCAATCCCTAGCTGCTCCGAAGTGTCACGACAGAGTCCACAAGACAGAGAACCCTGTCAAACATCCTGCCAATCAAGCCGCATCAGCGAGCAGTCGGACCCACCATCGGTAAGAGGGATAGAAATCACACGAGCACCTACCCTTCCACCTAGTACAACTCCGAAGCCAGAATTAAAGGCAGTTCCAACTTCCACGAAGTCAATATCTGGCTCTGACAATGAAGTACTAATCGCCACTAGACCACCAGAAGCTGTGCTCAGAGCAAGCGTAGAAAATGCAGAAAAGGAAAAATCGCAAGAGGCAGAGCCCAAGGACATACCAACGTCTATGACATGGACCACTGCACCCACCAACGAAGAACTCCCGCCACTCAGGACGTCGAGCTGCCCAGACAGAAGTGCTCCGCCTCAAGATTTTGCCACGCAAGAACTTTTAACACCTGGGACGTCAAGCTCCGACGAGAGTGCTCCGCCCCAAGAACCTGCCACACAGGAAAATCCGCCAGCCGGGATGTCGAGCTGCCAAGCCGGAATTGCTCCGCCTCAAGAACCTACGATGCAGGAACTACCGCCGGTCAGGGTGTGGAGCTGCAACAGAAGTGCTCCTTCCCAAGGTCCTGCAACGCAGGAACTCCCGCAGACCCAGATGTTGAGCTGCCAAATCGGAAGTGCTCCGCCTCGCCATCTTGCCAAGCAAGAAGCTACTGTCGTCGAGACCATCGACGCCGCCAACTACCCCTCATCTGGCACATCATCCACAATGGAGGTCGAGGTGATCCTTCCTCCCACTGCCTCACCCCAGGACCTGGCCACCGAGACCATCGATGCCGCCCACAACCTGGTACCACGATGAGCTGTGCTGCCCGCAGTCGGAGTACAGACCTTTCTACCTCCCACTGCCCCATCAGAGAAACATCCTGCCCTACGGGTAGGAACCCATGCAGTCGGGGTGGAGAGTTTGTCACTCCCCCGCACTGCCTCAACATCCCTTGTACGAGTGCCCTCCCAATCTGTTGCGGCAGAAGCAGACGCAACGATGCCACGGACTGCTCCACGATGCCTGATGCCCCCGTGTACCGCCAAGGGCGGGCGTACACCTGGCCTGTACTGGGAATCGCCATGGAGGCCCACAGCAAGGTACATGTGGCCGTACCCTCTGCACACTACCCTTTGTCTGAGAGGGAGGCCTGCAAGAGGTAAGAATGAAGATCGCCAGTAAGTGTGCCGATATTACAGACCGTGCAGTAGCCGTAAACCGGTACCCAGTACACGTGACAAAGGACTCGTAATAGACCTGTCACGTGCACTACGTTTAATTAAGCTGCAAGTCGAAGACAATAAAGTAAGCAGAACAATCACAAATAGGCTAAATTAAATTCAAAGTGTAAAGAACCATAGAGATTAATGCAACCCACAAATTAGCACTTGACTATGTGCTAACAAACTTTTTAATACAGCCATTAACAGCTGTACGTCAAACAGTAACTTTTCACCACAGTGCAATATAGACATTTTACACCTCAAGGTTCCGTAGTTTTCAGTGGCCGACAGCCCAGTTAAGTAGGTAGCATTACAAATAGATGCCCACCACAGTGACAGTAATGGCTATCATAAGTGTATCACGTAAGGATGCTCACCACAGTGCCAGTGATTAAGTTGAAGACAGAGACTTCGACGTAACAATGAAATTTGTTAGCTTTTTCTATATTTATATTTTTCATCATTAAAATCTGACTTGATGTATAGGTAAACCTTTAAATGTAACCATATATTTTTACAGTGTACTTGTGAAGATCGCCTACATGACGAATGCCGTCTTGTAGGAGTGCATTTTCAACACCTGTTGACGTTTACATTCCTTGAGAACTTACCTGAACTCTTTCAACGAAGATACACAGTGTACAAATTAGCTGTTATCACTACGATATAAGATGGACTCCCGCAAGGGATAGCTAGGTTAATTTTTATATGCTTTTTGTATTTAAATCTGATTTGATGTGTAGGCACATAATTATATATAACTATATGTTTTCAAAGTGCATATGTGAAGATCACCTTCAAGAAGAATGCAGTTTTGTAAGAGGGAATTTTTGTGTTATGCATTTGTATGCTTATATTTTTGTGTGTGTGTTTTGTTTGCAATATCTTGTGCACCAACTCAGTACCAAACCAAATATGAGTTAGATATGTTTCCAAATTGCTGATGTGAATCTGTAAACCAATAATGTGGCTCCAAAATATCACAAGCAAGCATAACTGGAGTATTGTGTGGGAGTAATGTTAATAACACTGTGAATTGTGAAGACCACTTACGTGCGACTTAGGATATTTTGTATTAGAGAACCGCTGGAGTTATAATACATTTGCACTCTCAATAGAAGCGCTTACTCCAATGTTATATTAATCAAAAAAGTTCATCATATTTTCAAGAATGTATATAAGTTTTCATGTATTTGCAGATATACATGTTGAATTTTGAAAAGTACAAAAAATTGTCTTTATGTTAGCATTATACTTCTTGCCTTGACACGAGTAGTATGAAGTAAGTTGTCACAGTTAGCTGGTACCACAGAAATCTTTGCGAGGAGATAAAATTTCATTAATTAAGAATGCGGCACTCACCCTCACGATAGCTGACTTGATTAGCGCTGGTTGCAGATCCAGTAGCCTGCAACATCACAGTAATACTCAATACACGTCACATACTGAATGAATAGTCATGCTCCACTGGAATGAACACATCCTGATTTTTGTACCAAGATAAATTATGAATGGTATTATTTATGTTAAACATATAAGTTTTATACACAAGATCTTATATTTTTCACAGGTGTTGCAATTAATTGACACTTTTGCTTGTTTCACACCAAAATCAATGAAAAATGATGTAAAAATGGTACATGGTGAAAGGTATTTAAGTACGGTACGACCAGCGAAAGACTATGGTTTCTGAAACATCTCCGACTGACATATGAAATTCCGAACAGCGTGAAAATACTGGTAACGCAGTCAAAACAAGAGACAAAAATGTGCTGAAATTCTGACGTACACATTCTGCAACTTTTATATTTCCATAAACGTAACATATACGTTTAGAAGGTGACTTGTTGTGGGCTCAGGAGCGGGTAAAAGGTGTTCAAAATTTGCGATAACAGATTTCTGGAAGATTTGTTTAAGTTAATTATGATCGTAAGGGCGCCAGTTTGGTTGAGCAGAGACTATTTTCTAGGGGCACTTTTAAGCCTGCAGAACGTGGGGGGGGGGGGGGTGCTCCCTCTGGGTGATGGAAAATAAACTACAGTTCAATTATAAGACACTACTGACGCACTACAAGTTGATTAATGCTAAAAGGGGAGAAGGCCCAGAGGCACGCAACATATGTGACCACCCCCGGCAGAGCTCAAAAACCAATTGAAGAAAATCATGGAGGTCCACAAAGACCCAGCCTAAAAACACGGGAGGGACACGAGAAAACACAAAATATATTTTAAAAAAAGAACAAGCACACTAAAACATCATGACTCTGAATTACAAAACGAATGAACACTTATTAATTAGCTTTGACAAACAAATCACGTGAAAATATACAAATATGTTGACAGTAAACGAGATAAGCAACGTATTGCTAAAAAGCTCCATGGCTGTCTCTCTCAGTCTGTTGCCTTATTCATACACTATGATACAAAAATTTAGAAAATAATTTTACTTTCAATTTGATTATGATAAAATGGTATTGTGTGGCGCGTGCTAGGCAAGTCCACTCTCACCCCAGGAGGGGTGTGGGTAGCCGTGCTTGAATGAATATAAAACAAGAAAAGTTCTTTATCAGGCTTATTCTGGTTAAATTTGAGAATGGTTGTACTTTCACAAAAATGGCCTGGGTGTCAGGCTACACTTACACTACTCACTCATGCGCACACGGGGACATAACGCGTAAAGAAGAGGCGCACAAAGGGGGTTGCTGGAACTCTGTAGCTGTTGTGGCGCCCTCGTTGCATTAATTTCCCCGGTGGGAACTTTACTGGGAGGAAGGGGTAAGGGGAGGGGTTGTTTGGTGATTGTGGTCGGCCTAAATTAATATGCCCTCAAAAGTTACCTCTTGAGGACATTAACGTGAAACGGTCATCTGACTCCAGCAGTGCCTCGGACGTCATGCAGGTAAGGTACTCTCCTGGTACACTGCGCCGAGGCAAGAGTCGTGGAGGTGTAATGGCCACGTTTGGGCCGATTCCCCACATTGTTACCAACTTTTATTAGCACATGCCATTCAATGTGCTTGCCAAAATATATGTGGTGACATTTTTCAAAGGTTGACTTTAAAGGTGCTCATTTAACAGTGAACAGCCTATGATTGGTATTGTTGTATTCGAGGGAGACGAGCTCCAATAGCCTTGAAAGAAACACCACACATACCTGCATCTGTGTTAGCCTCGCAGTGTGTGCGGTACACACAACCGTATATATATACTTATGGCAGTTGCCTACCTGGTGCTTGCTTGATCTGCAATGCAGCAAGTCTGAAAATTTAGTTTTCTAAAAATAATTAAATGTGTCCCCAATATGTTTACCTGCGAAAATAAAACATACTGTACTTCAAATGCTGACTATATGGTTCTTTAAAGATATCACGCTTGCAATAAATATATTGTTAAGAAAGGCTTTTTCAGCGTACTGTATCATAAGACATAATACCCTGACATGATTGAAACTACAGTAGGAGCCTGCATTGAACCTTGACAAACTTTCTGCCAATAAAATGATAGGGTTACAGCTGAATGCCCCATAAGTACATGCAGCTTGATGAGAACACTGCATGACAGTTCGGAGCCCTGCGTGTAGCGGTGATAGTGTACTTGATGCATGTGGCATTATCACCCTTGTCACTCCAGGTCTTGCGGACCTCAAACGTGAAAATAACTACATGTAAGTGACCGCTCTAAATCTGGTTGCTTACAACATTATACTGTGCACTCTGGATGTAGGTGCCGGCATGTAACTAGCAAGTCAGAATTGTCAGTGACCTACTTGAGCTTCAGAGGTTTGCTGGAGTAGACGCGCAGAGTGAAGCTGGACTCCTGGGCGGGCTCGAAGGTCGTGGGGAGCACCAGGTACCCTCCCTGCTCCAGCTGGCAGCGATGGCTCACCTGATCCCACGCAACACACAATGTTACCAACCCTCGCTAGTTTGCAACTACAACAATAACCTGCAGCACAAAAATACGTCTTTCTCCTGCATCCTAGTATTTCATACAGGAATGCGTACAGGACCACCTAAACACAAATATCCATTTTCTTTTTGGCCTGTACGAAAAATTATATTTGCTACCAACTAAATGGAAATGCATGTTAACGAAACTTCTATCTTGGCTCTTAAAAAATACGTCTGTCCATTAATGCCAGATACAAAAATTAAATAAAACAGTCGTTTGGTGGAGCAAAAATTTAACACTGAAGGTGTAATTAAAAGCATTCCCTTGAATTCGCACAAAAAATTTCTTTATAAAAAGAAAAAGAAAAATTATATTTAAGGTGTACTATACCTCAATATCAAATTCTGCAGGACATTTATAAACTGTTTGTATGGACAAGTAACATTTGAGTGTTTGTCAGACATACCAATGAATGATGATGAAGCACTGAAAGGCTTAAATACATTTTCAAAAAGTCCACTCTGTGTAAACGTGTCTTGGGATCTGTAATTGGGAATAACTGTTGATCCTTAATAAGGGTCATTCTAATGCAGTGGAATGATACACAGTCAATGGCTTATAAAATTGTAGCTTACAGACTAAAATGTGCGGGCAGTCCTGTACTTTAGTAGGAGCTGAACATTTTAAAACATAAAAACATTTCAAAACACTGCAAAACTTTAGATTTAAAAATCTATGCACAGTGTCACTATTCATTCTGAAACTTTGTCAAAGTAATAGGCATTGTAAAGATTTTTTATGAAGTAAACCATGCACTTTATATCCAATTGCAAGTATTCTTCAGAAACAACACTGCAGAAAAAAAATGTGGTGCAGAGAATTCTGGCATATATTTGTGTCACTGTAGTAATTTTGTGCTGACAAGCTTTCTTGAATCTCGCCTGAGCGATGGAAGAGAGCCGTATGTAGCGCATTGCTGTGGGGCAAGAGGCACCTCCTTACCTGCCTACTGTTGGTGTACTGAGAGTTCACCAGCGATTTGTTCTTCTTGAAGAACGTCTTGCCGCTCATCTCTGTGCTGTTCTTTGGCAGAGAGTACGCCGTGAAGCCTATCACCTGCACACAGGATACAGTCACTCTCAAAATTCACCAATATACAAACTTACATGAATTTTGATGTAATTTTATGACATCCATGTCCTTTGAAAATAAAACACCACAAATTTTGATTAATTATATTTTCATTGCAAAGTAATGTTATGAAGACAGTAGCTTTCAGTTGGGTTAGAGTACAGTAAGATTAAAACAATAAAGTACACCACTTTATTAAATTCTTAAAAAAAACAAACACGTAAATATTAATATTCATAATTCTCTAATAAATGCATCACTAAACATGGATAAATAACTATTTTTCCATATGGTTATGGACAATGGGCAGGCATTTTTCAGTGTTATTCCTACTTATAGTGCACTCTATTAGTCTACGATAACTGCATTTATGTCTATTTATTTCATTTCAAGTAAAATCCATGTATTCAGGAATGACATTTTTTTGGTGAATCATGGTTCAAAAATCTCTAAAATCAACTCTATGAGATCTTAAGTATCTCATGTACAAGGCTTACAAGTTTCAAAAATTTTAGGTCATTCACCTTCAATATGAAAGCCAACCAATTCCACATTGTTTTTTGTATAGGTAAATTGGATTAATCGCAAAAGCCCTAAGTAGTATTAGTAAAGTGTCACTCAGCATTGTGGCTCAAAAAATCTATTTACATCTACATTGGTTTCACAATTTAAAATTGCTAGAGATGCAGTCAAAATTATTCAGAGTGTATGAAACAGGGTTAAGAAAGTGAATATGGAGCCTTTAGGGGACAGATACTCAGCCTGGAGAGGACAAGAAGCAGGCAGCCGTAGGTAGTATTAGTAGTCTGTCACTCAGCATTGTGGCCCAGAAACAACTATTTACCTCTACACTGGATTCACACTAATATTGCTGGAGATGCAGCCAAAATGTTTCAGAGAGCATTTAGTAGGCTTAAGGAAGTGAATGTGGAGTCTCCAGGGGAGGACAAGGGGTGGCAGACATAGGTATGTCTTAGCAGACAGCCACTCAGCATTGTGGCCCAGAAACAACTATTTACCTCTACAATGGTTTTGCAATATAATATTACTGGAGATGCAGCCTGCCTGTATCAGAGAGCACACAGCAGACATACTTAAGTAAGCAGACACCGCCAGGGAGAAAGACTCAGTCTGGAGCAGTGAGGCGGAAAGCACAAGAAATGGGAGAGGACTAACCTTGGGCTCCATGACACTGTGCTGGTTGAGAGAGATCACCACTTCCTCCATCTCGCTGAGGATCAGGTGCAGCTGTGGGTTGATGTGGAATGTGTCTGCAACAAAGCACCAACCACCGCCCATAACCCCTCCTCTTTCACTGTCACCACACAGTAGTAGCTGTGTCGTTGTATGGTTCCTAGGCCTTTGTTTTCGTTATCTTGGATATAACTGGTTTTAGGTTTCTTTGTTCTGTTCTTAACTTTATTTTCAGCAGTGTATACGGTCCATTTAAATGCTCACAGAAAACAATAATTTTTGTGTAAATGAGATGTAAATTTACACAATTGTAAATTTACTACTATATTAAAGCAAATATATTTATTTTGAAAATGGTTATATAGACGAACCTCAATAAAACATTCAGGAGTTAATATTTTAAAAGAACCTATTTTAAGGGCCGGTTTTTGTATTTCCCTTAGTTAACACTGTTATTGCATACACTGTTGTAGGAAGTTAATGTAGAAACTAGGTATTGATTAATTTTACTATCATACAAAAAACTATAATAACATAGATGCTGTAAAGGAGTATTTGGCAAATGGAAACTAACTGAAGCTAGGGAACTAAGTTAACAATAATTTTATTAAATTTGTTGCTGTCTCCGTTTATTCAAGTTTGGGTAAAAGGGTGTGAGTAGGAAAAAAACAATACAAAGTGTATTTATTTTATGTTAGTAACAAAAAAATTCAGTGCCTAGAAATGAGACATGACAGTTAAAATCCCATTCTACGTAAAATGAATACTTGTGAATAATAAAGTGGGTTTACTCGTTATATCTTTTTTATGCTGAATAATAAATACACATTGCAGTTTCGTGTTATAGTTGAAATTCCAAGTTTTGGCAACTTTGGGATATATGTTGTGCAGGATATGGTAGCGTAGATTTAAAGTTAAGTTGCAATGGCTATATTAAAAGTTGTTATTGCATGTGCCCACAGAGAGCAAGGTGTAAAACAGTGGAGCGTACCTGGGTTGTTGCGACAGCCGCCGGCGGACACGCCCCGCTGCCAACATCCCTGGTACAGCCTCATCTGCCAGGTGCTCTTGTGGTGGAGGGATGGCTCATCCCGGCTGGTGTCGTTGTCCAGGTGGACCACCTCCAGGTGGGTGAACGTCTTCACAAAGTCGGAGTACAGGATCCTGCCATAGCACAACCACGCTTCACTACATTCCCGCCCCTTACAAATTGCACCAAGATTTTGACAATCTAAATAAAATAAATTTCTCAATTCGTTCATGCCGTTTGACTGGTTACACAGGCTGTTTCATAAAAAGAGGGGCCCACTTCACCAGCAGACAGGGGACCGTGGTGGCTGAGTGGTTAGGCTGCTCGCCTCCCACCAAGGCGAACCAGGTTCAATACCCGGCTGGTCACTCCGAATATCTGCAAGTGGGAATTATGCTGTGTGATGCTGCTGGTTTGTAGGTTTTATCATGGATCTCCCGTTTCCCCCGCCCTTGCATTCTGGCACTGCATCATTCAAACCTAATTTCATCCTTATCGGCTCTCAAGATCTTGTTAAGAGCAGCCCAAATCTCTCAACTCAACCAGCGGACACGAGACAGTGGCCTATTTGACCTTGTTTCCAAGTTCGTTCAGCTTGTTCTGCAATAATGTGGCGCTGCTTATGGTTATAGGAGGTGCTCAGAATGAACGCCTTCGTCCTGAATCCATGCCTGTAGTCGTATCATAGACTGTTGTATTATTTCAAAAATACCAGGTGTTTGACACAGACATTGACACTGACATTGACACAGACTTCTTGCATATGCTGAAAAAGTGCTTCAATGTTGAGAATGGGTGTTACATACACAGATGTTTTCATGTGGTTGTACAAATAAATATCTAAGGAATTTAAGTCTGATGGACATGCAGGCCAGCCAATAGGGCCTTGACTATCTAACCATTTGTTTAGAAACCGTCAGCACATCCAAGAAGTTGCCCATGTGTCTTTGACGAACACCTAGTATGTATTCTAAAAGAACATGAAGACTGCAGGCATCCATTGAGGTTGAAGGTGGTCACCTTGAGCATTTCCTATAACGATAAACTGAACTGCATCACTGCAGTACGAACAAGCATATAACTCAGAAACAAGGTCCAATAGGCCACATTTTTATATGAAATGTTTTCATTGTTTAAGTGTCTTCTGTCCATTGGTGAAGTGGGTTTCACATGTTATGACACATCCTATATATGTTGCTTTATAACGTGGTGGGGAGGGGGTGGAAAACCATATGAGGAGCTTACGGAAAGTCACCCGGTTGGCTCGATCAGGTTAAAAATTTTACTCGGTGCGTTCGAAAAGTGATTGGGTTAAAGTTAACTCGCGTTCAAAAAGTCACCCGCGTTAACTCAATAATCGACTCAATCAACTCTGGGCTAACCCTGCTCGACAGCAGGGTAACTTGGCTCTAGCAGACGACACACGTGAAATGGTGCGTAAATCTGTAAACATTGCAATAACAAAAACAAACAAGAAAAAGGAAAATGAATTCTGAAATCTGGAAACGATCAAAATATGAAAAATTATAAATATTGAGCTGCTTTGGCCAGTCATTGTAGCCCGGAAATTAAATTTTATACTAACCTGACACTCAATACAAAGGTATTGTATTATCGCAGTACTGCTTAATGCAATGTATTTCTTTACACTGTTTGTTCATAATATAATTTAACAAAAACACATGCGCTAAATATTCGGGATTCATTTTAATTTCAGTTCCCGCCATCTCAAAACACTGAAGTTACTCTAAGCGTTCAAAGTAACTTGGTTAACTGCAAGAGATCAGGTAAACCGGGTCACATGACCGAGTTAACCCAGTTAACTTTACCCGGTTACTTTTCGTAAGCACCTATTGAGATGCTACTGGACCAGCAGGCAGCCTCGATGGCCAGGTTTCGGCCTAACTCACCAGAACTCGCCATCACCCATGTGCCTGATGGCGAGGCGCTCCTTCTCCTGGGGCGGTAGTTCCTCCCAGTCCGGGGCTTCCCGGGACCACGCCCCCACATACTCCTCCCCGGGGCCTGTGGGGTTACGCAGCTTGATCAGCTGCACTGGCTCCCCGCTGAACGTCTCTACCTGCGCACGTGTCAAACACCTGCTGTACCTCTGCTTCAATACACAGGCCTCTCTCTGCTGTCACACACTGTCCATCTCATGTAAGTTCAGTTTCCTACCCACGTCTCTCCATTTCTCACCCAATGCCGACCTGGTTTCGGTCCCAGGTAAAACCAAGTTTATTTTTAGATTGATCCAAATTTCACCCCAGGTTGATATAAGTTCGATCCCTAGTTCAAAAACAAGTTAATAATCATTGATTTCAGAAATATACAGTACAGGTTACAGGTAAAAAAAAATGATATTTCAGATCTGTTAAAGTGCAGATAAATCTAATTCAATTTTAATTTGATCAATTTTGGAGCCTATGCCAATCTGGTTTTGTACAAACACAACCCCCATGTTAGAGGAGCCCAACCTTTTGGTCGTGGTAAAAGTAGTGAGCATGACTGATGGCCACTGGCCATCTGTGAACACAATTTCTCCCAAGATTTCTCCACTGTCACTCCACTCCCATTTCACCCCACCATGCGGCAATGTGGCGTGCTGCAACTGAAGAGAAGCACTCCAACGTTACACTGCAGGAGCGTAACCCTCTGTATTGGTTTATAACTGAAGAGGAGCTGTTATGCCTGTCAGAATTACGCTCCAGGTCCCGACAGACGCAGGGTAGGTGTCTAAGGGTAGGTACACTCACCCTCTCGACGGCGTAGAGGCGGTAGTTGGTGCCGATCTGGATGCCATTAGCCAGCTTCTCCGCCTGGTTCCTCGTCTGCAACACACGAGCACACAAAACTAAGTACACCAGGAGCTCGTTGCCTCTCGAAACAAGCCTCCTGTTCGGACCGTACGGTCATTGAAACTTGCAGGTCACTTCACTTAGAATGCAGCTCAAAATGCGCATGGCCGCGAGAACCTAGCCGGTGAATACAGTTTACATAAAAAGCTGAATATTAACAATCGAACATTCAAGGCGCTCGATGTCAAGCGCAACATAAAAGTACACAACATGAAGGGCTAGCACCTACGGCAGCGGATCTACAGAACTACAACAGCACGCGGTGACAACGTATTACTGTCTACTAGGACGTATCTGGCAGCCAGTGCAGGGGTGTAGTCGTAAACTTAGCAATCCCGGAACGCTCTAATATAAATATCCGATGGCAAGATAAGGATAATGATATCTTGTTGACGGGGGGAGGGGGGCGGGTTTTTAGGTTTAGACGCTCTTTCAGCGATAGAAGGAATCGGGGAGGGGGGATTTGTGTAGAGAATAAGACCTAGCGGCCACCATTATTTAACAGACATTTGAGTTGATTATGTAAGAAGCCGATTAACATTTTAAATTTCCGACTTTCCGAAGAGCCTAAATAACAATACCCGGGTGTTATGAAATAACAACATTACACAAGTAATAGTTCCCGTTTTTTTTGTGTGTTTTTGGAAATAGAGGAAAAAGAACAAAAATCTTACAAAGCAGTTTCGGTGTGTTCCGGCTCCACTACACCCCTGAGCCAGAGAGAGAGAGAGAGAGAGAGAGAGAGAGAGAGAGAGAAGGCTGAAAAAAAGGGGGTGGGGAGACAGTGCAGACAACACAAGCAAGGGCAATCGCAGGCAGCAGATCGTCGCCAACTTTGTGAACAAATATTTTTCCAGTGTGATGCATCCCTGTCGAAATGCTTCTTTATACGTGAGATATGCGTAACCGCGTGAACATCGAATGAAAGAAGAACATTTCAGGACGCAGGTAATCTCTGCCGTGGCAACACGAAGCTTTGTCTCTCTCCAACCACAAAAATGTCGGCCAGGCCACATGACCGCATGACGAACGTGCGTGCACCCGATACACAGCGCGAACACAGAATAGCAGAGTGTACAGAAAGAAAGCCCCCGACTTGATCCGCACGAGCCGGGAATACGGCCTCGACGTAGCCGGATGCGCAGTGGTTTACACGTAGAAAGGAAAAAAAAAATGTGTTAGAGTGTGCACGCAAGCAGCGCAGTTAAGACAAGGGGTTGGACACCCCTTGTCTTAACACTGGAACGCTCTGCTGTCAATAACAGCCCTGTCGAAAAACAACGTGGGCATGATTATAAGTCATAACACTGTTTACGCAAGTAAGCACTTTTGAAATCATCTTTTGAAGAATTTCACTGCCCCTATAGGCTGTTCACGGTAAAGTGAGCACTTTTTTATGGCCCTTCCAATAGGCAGATTCAGACATTAACTTTTGGGTGTGGCGGCATGTTAATTGGTCGCATGACAATGTTTATATTAAAAAGTAGTGGAAAGATATAAAGTGGCTAAACCAAAAAAAAATTAGCAGGGCCTTAAAAAGTGCTTACTTTACAGTGAACAGACTATACCTGCATACATTTTAACTCGCATACGCCCGATGAAGTTTTTAACGATGGGGAGAAAGTAGTTCCATGTGTTATCGTTGGATTAAAAGTCTTAGGCAAACATTATTTTGTGAGTGCTGAAATTATGTATTTTTGCTTTCTGTTTTTTTTTTTTTTTTTTTTTTTTCGCATGACCGTAAGAATCAACAAATTTGTGGAATATTTACATTTCTAATAATGTTGCAGTTTCACTTGACAGAAGCATGAATAATTGATCAGGCCCATGGCAATGTCAATTTGACGAAATGGTGTAAGAATACATAGTGTGCGTACAGATGAAGGCTGTTAAAACGGTAATGTGAGAACTCGCGAAAGCCCTGCTTAAGATATACTTGTATGCGCAATGCGTAAACGTCCGCCATATGAAGTTACAATTGATTGTCACGGGCCTGGTCGCTTTATTCACGCGTCGGTCGAAATATATATAAAATCGTCAGCAAAGTAAATATTTTACAAATTTGCCAGTTCTTTCACTTATGAGCCTTAAAAAAAAAAAAAAAAAAAATCAGTAAGAAGATAATTTCAGTATTCCTAAATTTTTATCCAGTACTTTTAACTTGACGCTAAGACGCTGGACTACTTTCCTCGGTTGCTACTAAGTTTACTGGGGCGCATGCCACTCAGTGTGCCCGTTAAAATATACGAAGGTAGTGGCTGTGACATTTTCCAAAGGTTGGTTTCAAAAGTGCTCACTTTACCGTTAGTAGCCCATAGTTTTACTACGACCAGAATGTGTTCAAGTTGGTCGAAGTATTTTATCGATATAAAAGAGCAGGTATGCTGGAATTTAAAATGTAAGCAAACACGTTTGTCACTGTCAACCACGTGACTTTTAAAGTTGAACTGGAGACGGGTGAGTTTATATTGGGTAGGCACCTGCGCAGAATACTAAAGTAAGTCTGTCTCATCTTCAGTCTACGGGCTTATAAGAAGAATCTCCCCCCCCCCCCCCCCGCCGTATTGGATTGTTGGTTTCTCTAGCATCTTTATATTTAGAAAATAAATTCTTAAAAGGTTGTTTGTAATTAAACTTATGAACAAGGCCCGCTGTTTATTTTAGGAACACGTAAATGGGATACTTCACTCCTGGGTGGTATGTATAATAATATACGCAATGAGTTTGGCAATCTAACGAATATTACAAAATCGATTTTCAATTATCTGAACTTTAATTTTACGTTTGTATCGTTTAATGACGATTCTCTAAAACGAACAGGACTGTAAAGTCGATTGTGTAAAGCCCTCAAGTGCAGCACAAATAGCTCAACGCGCTACCAACCTGACAAGACGTCATTTACCAATCAGCGTCCGTAGCTGAAAAAGCTGGTCATCGAACCACATAATAAATAACTATACAGAACCGAAATGGGGTGGCAACTCATTAGATGTAAGCAAACTTGGTCGCTCATTGGCCACGCGATGCTTGTGAAAACGGGCCTTGTGTCCGATTGGCTATTACACATTATGGAATACTTCCTATTGGTCGAGCTGCCTTCCGGCACGTTAGTACCCAGGAGCCGACTGGTGAACGATACTCGCCACCATTTCACCTTTGTATTATTATAGATATGAAGGAAAATCGCGAAAAAAATTTTGAGCCAACCTATCTTCTATAACACTTCTGCTCTATTCTTTCATGATTGTATATGAGGCTTTGGTTCGATTAAGTTGTTTATAGACTAACCACAAATGTTCTGCACTATAGTTTCAGAATCCTCATTAGTCCAGTGAAATGCATGACAACCAATAAGGAAAGAAAAACTGTCGGACATGTGTATAGTACGTTGAATCCTAGCAGACAGTAAACTTTTCCCGCGATAAACCACCCCATCATCTCTAGTTATCATGTACTCTGTGACCGAACGAACAAATAGGAAATAAGTGAAACCCAGAAGAGAAAATAATACGACGCAGACGTCGAAAACGAGCCGGGAGAGTCCATTGCCGCTGCATGAAGGGATGGGGTTGTTCAGTTCAGTAGTGACAGCGGCCGTATATGGTTGGACGGGAGCTACTCCACTCGTGCATATTTCCTGTATTAAAAAACTTACGCCACGTCAGTGGTACTAGCGATGTTATCAGTTTGGCGTGTATAGCGCCAGCAATGTCACGTGGTTTTCCTCCCCCCCCCCCCCCCCCAGTGGCGAGCGTTCAGGAGGGCCGCCCCTACCTTCACACCCTCAGAGATACGCTAAGATTATTTCCCCAATAGAACTTCACTATACGCACAGTACGACACAGCCAGTAAGAGGTGACAAGAGCTCCCAGGGTTTCAAGACGCTCATCAGCGAATGGTGCGTCCGTATCGAAGTAAAGCTTCTTACACAATAGAAAAACTTTAGCATTTGACTTTACGATTCCTTTCCCCTGACGAAACCACCAATACATTATAGAATATTGTAAAGTCAGAGTTCAGACGATTGAAAATCGGTTCTGCGAGCTTCGTAAAAATGTGTATCTTGCTATGTAAATAATTATGATATTATCCAGGAATGCATTTTACGTACCTTTTTCTTAAAAATAGGGTTAAAATTTATATTAAATGTTTATTTCGAAACAAAAAACTAATTTGTTTACTTTATTAAAGCACGTCAATTCGTATATTTCTTCTTTCATTATATTTGTTTTCATTTTGTTTAATTTAAAAAGAGCTTACACTTACAACATAACCTCTGTTAGATTCTCGGCAAAATGGCTGCTTGACTTTGACTTTAAATTTCATATTTTCGAAATCGTAAAGTCAAGAGTGCTTGACTTTACCTTTGACAGTTCCATTCTGTCAAGCTCCACAAGAAACAACGTGTCGGAAAGCAAATTTAATGTCAACTGTTAAAGTCAAATGTTAAAGTTTTCAATTGTGTAAGGGCCTTAACCGAAAACACAGTTTCACTTCTTCTGCGTGTGTAATTATCTATTCTCTTGTACAGTTCAAGGAGACAAATTAATATGATGGCGTCAGATAAACATTTGCCGCTCGTCAAATAAAAATTACGTAAAAATAATGTTACATAACAGAATTCATAAACAATTTTATAAGTCCAAAGAAATATTTTTAAGCAACCAAAATAAAATGTCGTTAAAACTCAATATTACAATTAAAGTGTCACAAAAACGGCATTATAATGCACGAAGAAATTATTTTATTACTATTGAAAAATAAAGTAATTAACACTGGGCAGGGGAAACTTTACAATGAAATACCGTTGCAAATTCTCGTTCATACTGACTTTTCGATAGAACCACTCGTCCCGAATATCTTCGCAGTGCTACCACAACTAAAATTAGTAAATTTTTTGCTCAATTTGGTGTTAGATCAACACTCCCAATACACAAAAAAATGTGTCTTCAAATCACAAAGAGGAATGTGTGTTATGTGTCTGTATATAAGCTGTACACGGTTAAATGAGCATTTTTGAGAACGCTCCGCACTCTTCGAACCCAACCTTTAAAAAAAAATGTCACTTCGTCTACCTACGTATATTTTAACGGGCCTACTGACAGACATGAGTTTAGTTGTACCAACGGAAGAAAGTAGTTTCATGTCTTAAAGTTGAATAAATGTTACATAAACAGTAGTGAATAGTGAAATGATTTCTTCTGCTTTCTGTTTTTTTTTTGTAATGCATATACGAATGAGAATCAGCAACTTTGTAAAGTATTAACTTCTTTAATGATTTAACAGTTCCGCTTTACCGACGCACAAATAAAAGGGTTAAGACACAAGGCAATGCTAGGCTGTGTTCGAACCTACAATTCAGTAAATTACAATTCAGTAGCGTTCAATTCGGAAGCAGTCGACTACTTGTTAACCAATGGTTGCAATTTGGTAGTTTAGTATTTTAGTAAGCTTAAGTTTCGTTACATACCAACAACTGAATACAAAATACCAAGTACATCATCTTTTCAGTCGTGCGTCGCTCGGCGATCTCCCGTTTCTCCCGCCCTTGCATTCCGGCACTACTCCGTACTCGCCTCGCTTTACCCTCATCGGCTCCCGACACCTCTATGCTGAGAACCGCCCAAATCTCTCCACTTCACCCCATTTTAGTTAACTTATTTCGGATCACGTGCTCTTTTAGTAAACTAAAAATTTCAATTTGAACACGAAGGCGTTAATTTCACATGGGTGGAAGAATACACAGCGTGCATACAATTAGATCTTAAGCGGTGTTTTTAAAAGCGCTCATTTTACCATGACGAACCTATATACGCTATCCACGATATAAAGAGCACTTTTGAAAGTCCGACTTAAGATCTACTTGTAAGCATGTTGTGTATTCTCCCGCCTTATGTAAAATTAACATTGCCATGGACCTCATCACTTTATTCATGCGTCGGTCAAGTAAAACTGTGAAATTATAAGAAAAATAAATATTTCTACAAATCTGCTCATTTTGACACTTCCATGATTTAAAAAAGAAAACAGAAAGCGAAATAAATGATTTAAGTTATCTCAAATGGTTACCTAACACTTTTTGTTCGACGTTAAGATATGGAACTACTTCACCTCCGTCGTTACCAACTTAATTGTGTGCATGTCACTCAGTGCGCCCGTTAAAATATATGTGACTATTTTCTAAGGCACATTTCAAACGTGCCCACTTTATCGTGAACAGCGTTTACCATTCATGATCGCGGACAGGGCGGTGACTTGTAGTTTTTTTTTTTTACAGGTTAGGCAATATTATAGCCCCTAAAGTATTTGAGAGTAGATAACATTTGCTAGTGCCGGGCTATAGTTCCATTTTCAATTTCTGCTAACAAACGCAACTTCCAACTTTGCTTAGCCGCCACATGTATTTATCGTTTTATAATACCCTAACGTAAGTTATAAAAATAGGAACGACATGAATGTAATAATAGCTAAACTGAATATTATTTAGAGAGCATATTACTCATTATAACAAAACTCCCATTTTCCCGAACACCTTCAGCTTTCACCCAAGGAAAGAAGACTGCAGGACGCAAACAGAACGACTGCTTAGCCTGCCGAAGGAACGCGGCTGGGTAACTCGCTTGCGAGTTCGATTATTCGCTGGTCGCTCCCGTTTGTGTAAATAAACACTAGATAGCAGCACTATGCGTTTACAGTACGGGAGTTACGAAAACTGTTTCTCGGACGGAAACGGGAAACTCGGATTTAAATGTGTTAAAATTTAAAGTTAAGGCGAAAATCTATAAAGGGTCAAACATTTCCAATGTGTATGGAGTAAGCATTTGCTCACCTTGCGTCTGTGGAATAAACGTCACTGGAACTGGGGGAACCAATCCCGCGACTTCACAGGCAGGCATAACAAGCTGGCGTTGTGACAGAAGCGACAGTTGGTTAGTATTCCTCAGGCTGACTTCCGCCACGTCACATCGGGGCATCGTGCAACGTTGCGCCGGAAGACGCGAGCACGTCCCAAGACAGAAGTTAGAGGCGCGTGCGCTGAGCGCTGAATGTTGCACGTACCCGCGCGCATGCGCGGTTGGCAAACACCTCTGCCGCCACGCCATGGAGGAGGGAGCCCGCTGGGAGCACCCGCAGCGAGGATGCAACGCCACAGGAAGCGACGCGATGTCTCAACCTTACACTAAAGGCGAGGTAGACCGCTTATTCGTCTTCTGCGCATGTACCCAACATTGACCTACATCAATCCTACACAACTGTCAAAGTCACATGGTCAACAGTGATGAATGTGTTTGTTTACATCTTAATTCTCAAATAACAAGCACTATTATATTAATAAAATACCTTTATAATTTTGAATTTAATCGAAAAGCATTGCAAACTGGTTAGCGAAAGTATAAAAACATCGGTAAGCATTTGTTTACAAGGGGCCGCGGTGTTGTAGTGGTTAGACTACTCGCCTCCCATCAAGGCGATCCGGGCTCGATTCCCGGCGGGGCTGACCCCGGATTTTCGCACGTGGGAATCGCGCCGGACGATGCCGCTGGCCGGCGGGTTTTCTCGGGGATCTCCCGTTTCCCCCACCCTTGAATTCCGGAGCGGCGCCGTCCTATACTCGCCTCGCCTCACCCTCATCGGCTCTCAAGACATCGATGTTAAGAGCCGCCCAAAATCTCTTCACTTCACTCACTCGTTTACAATCAGTTTTCTAACTTAAAATCCAAACGACGCCGTTTTCGCTAGACGTGTTGGCAGAAAAGTTCAATGTTGGGACACGGAGATTGGTTGTGAGCAGCCAGCGAGATCGGTCTACCTTATCTATAGTCTATGGTCTCAACCAGATATTAGAAAATATGGAAAGACGGCGCATACCGTACAGTGAACATGGGGTAGTAGAGTAATACCGCTAGTTGCGTAGAGCCAGTATCCGTGTCCCAACATTGGACTGCTCTTCTGTCCCAACGTGGACGGCTTTTGAGGTTAGAAAACTGTTTATTTAACATGTGCTTTGAGATGTTTGTATACGTCCTCTAACCAAATTTCTACGCAATTAGATTACATTTTGGGTGGCAAAAGTATTTTATTGATATAGAATAGCTTGTATTTGGAAAATAAAGATATAAACAAACATGTTCATCATTGCTGACCATGTGACTGACAGTTGTGCTGGTTTGGGGTAGGTCAATGTTGGGTGCATGCGCAGAAGACGAATGAATCAGTCTACCTCATCTTTATCTATGACAAAAGGGCAGACCCAAGGAGAGAAGGCTGTTTCAAACACGCAGCAGCAATCTGGTTAGATCAAAGACAGCAAACATTTTGTGATATTGCACTTTTGCTAAATATGCGCAACTTCTGCTATTTTTAACAGTGGTTAATCCAGCACTATTGAGTTTGTGTCTCCTTTTCGCCCGTCTTATATTCTAACATTACTTGTAAGAATTATCGTCGCCATTCACTTGGGGAATGTAGGTCTACACTAGAAAGAATTGTTGGTGCCAATAGCAATTTATTTGTGCCCGCGTTTCACTGGACTTGTACTCGTAAAACACATGTTTCCATGCCAGTTTAGAAATTTTCATCGCGGCAACAATATAATGGAGATCTACAACTTTCCTGAGGGGGGGGGGGGCGCAGTGGCCGAGCGGTTAGACTGCTCGCCTCCCCCCATGGCGAAACGGGTTCACTCCCGGATTTCCGTAAATGGTAATCGCGCCTGACGATGCCTCTGGTCGGTGGGTTTTCTCAGATATCTCCCATTTTCCCTGCCCCTGCATTCTGGCGCTTCTACATACTCACTTTGCGTCACTCTGCTCTCAAAAGACTCCGATGTTAAGAGCCCGCCAGTTGAATTTGCAAGCTCATATAGACTACGGCTGGAAGGCCGGGCGGCCACAGCTTGCAGTCTAGTTGTGGCTGCTATAGTAGACCAGCTTCCTACTGAAGACATGGAGAACGCAGGAGATAGTAGGGCATACATCAACTAGAATACAGAATGTGGCAAGAAATGGAAGTGTGAAACCATTCGAACATTTCCAGAACTCACATCCGTGTTTGTGGACTTACAGAATAGCCGACTATAGCGACAGAAAAGCGAAAGGAAGTTGTTGGGAGAACACAGTCACATCTCTCCAAGTGGCGGGCTGTTTTCACTAAAGAATGAACTGTGTGTAAACATTTACTTTCTTGACAGTTCAGATAGCATGACACTGGCGACAGCAAAACTTGCCTACGACCCCATAAAAATTGCGCAATAATATTAAATATTACTGTTTACCGAGTAACAGCGAGTATTATCTGCGTGATATAAATAGTTGTACTTACATGATTATTTCCCGCCATTTTAAAGCTTTTCCGCTGTCGTTCGTCCAGAACCTAGAGACATACTCAAATTGTTCGGTTGGTGGTAAAAGTTCAACGTATACAGACTCGCTACAACACCAACCACTACTAACAACAACGCCAACCACCACTAACAACACCAACCACCACTAACAACACCAACCACCACTAACAACACCAACCACCACTAACAACGTCAACCACCACTAACAACAACGCCAACCACCACTAACAACAACACCAACCACCACTAACAACAACGTCAACCACCACTAACAACAACACCAACCACCACTAACAACAACGCCAACAACCACTAACAACACCAACCACCACTAACAACACCAACCACCACTAACAACACCAACCACCACTAACATCAACCACCACTAACAACAACGCCAACCACCACTAACAACAACGCCAACCACCACCAACAACACCAACCACCACTAACAACACCAACCAACACTAACAACACCAACCACCACTAACAACGACAACCACCACTAACAACAACACCAACCACCACCAACACCAACCACCACTAACAACACCAACCACCACTAACAACACCAACCACCACTAACAACACCAACCACCACTAACAACGTCAACCACCACTAACAACAACACCAACCGCCACTAACAACAACACCAACCACCACTAACAACAACGTCAACCACCACTAACAACACCAACCACCACTAACAACGTCAACCACCACTAACAACAACACCAACCACCACTAACAACAACGTCAACCACCACTAACAACACCAACCACCACTAACAACAACGCCAACCACCACTAACAACGCCAACCACCACTAACAACACCAACCACCACTAACAACGCCAACCACCACTAACAACGCCAACCACCACTAACAACACCAACCACCACTAACAACAACGCCAACCACCACTAACAACACCAACCACCACTAACAACACCAACCACCACTAACAACACCAACCACCACTAACAACACCAACCACCACTAACAACACCAACCACCAACAACACCAACCACCACTAACAACGCCAACCACCACTAACAACACCAACCACCACTAACAACACCAACCACCACTAACAACACCAACCACCACTAACACCAACCACCACTAACAACACCAACCACCACTAACAACAACTCCAACCACCACTAACAACAACACCGACACCAACCACCAACCGTGAGTTGAAATGATTTTAAGATCAACCACCAACCATCAAAACCAACCACCAACCGTCAACCAGAAATCGTGCTATATCACATTAGGCCCTGGCACAATAATCAGTTGGTGGCAATGGTGGTGGTTTTTTTCGGTTGGTGTGCGGTAAATTCCATGCCACGATAGCGAGTGTTGGTGTTAACCGATTCGCGGCTATGCCAATAGATAACAGTAAAATCCTAAGGAAGTCCCTGGCACAATATGGCGTTATGCTTTCTGGTCGTGGGCGTTGCCTTACCTGGGGCTGCGAGGTTGAAGGGTGCACTGCGCAGGTGATGAGTGACGTCATGTCGAGCAGCTTGCCCAGCATGCGACCACACGTGGTGGGATCCTGCCGTATACTGATGCTCTCTGTGATGCCACCGGTCAGGTCTGCCAACCCATCCAGCAGGGTGCCGTACTTGAGCGCTTCGTACGACCCGTGCAACCTGCAGAGCACACACAATCCTACATCGTCTCTCTTCTTCTCTACGTTCACAGCCACTCTACTGGCTGTGTTGCTCACCGTTCATTGAGCATTATTCCTACGCAACATTTGGGAATTGCCACTCCCCTACCTGCATACATTGTAATGGACATACTGACTAGCATGCGCCCAGTAACGTTGGTAACAACACGAGGAAAGTAGTTTCATGCTAAATTAAGAGTGTTAGGTAAACATTGTGAAAAACAAAATTATTTTTTTTTTCAATGCCTACGTTTTACTTTTATCATAAATTCACATTTCACTTGGCCGACGCATGAAAGTGTTCAGCCCCATAACTATGTTAATATTACCTATGTATGGTGAAATAATACACAATGGGCATAAAAGTAGATTTTTAGCAGGGCTTCTGAAAGTGCTCAGTTTACCGGGAACAGCCTTTACCTGTTACTTTGCATCTGATACCCACTTGTAACAGGTATTGTAAACTTCTTTTAGTGTAAGTTTAACATTAGCCAGTATATTACATCTGCTGGACCAATAAACAAATTCAATTTTAATTATATTTCAATGTGCCGTCAAGTTAAAATTAAATTTGTGAGTTTCGATTTGGGAACAGCAAAAGTAGTAGGATTTAGTATGTTTGGTCGCAAGGGGGTGGGGGCTTGGAGCGCCAGCGCCGCCGGCCGCCATGTTGTGACATCACCCGTCCGCCATATTTTTTTTCTTTTTATCCCTCAACATTTCCCTTTTTTCTCTCAAAAGCGATAAAAATTTTTTTTGTGATGTTGGCCCTGGCCACACTGATTCCCTGCTGCCTAATGCTGTAAGTTCAAATACCATGTTTATTAGAGACACCTATAACTCTGAGAAGGCTTAATTGTAACTTAATGACAAGTGTGTCAAGTTTTTCTATTATTTATGTGTATGTACTTGAACTAAAGTTAAATATGTGAAATATTGTAAAAAATGAAAAATGGTGTTTAAATATATGTCTAATTGGAGGTGAACATGTTTTGTTGAAATGAAATTGTGATGCTGTTAATGGTAATGTAGAGATGTTGCAATTATTGGGATATGCGACAACACCTATGTCCCAGGGTAATCTCTCACGTATGGGATCTAGGTTTAGAGTTGAGTTGAGAGATTTAGGAGGCTCTTATCAACGAGATCTTGAGAGCCGACGAGGGTGAAATGAGGTGATAATGGAGTAGCGCTGTAAAGCAAGGGCGGGGGAAAAGGGAGGCCCCGAGAAAAACCCGCTGACCAGCGGCATCGTTTCCGGCACGATTCCGGGGTGACCCGACCGGGGATTGAACCCGGTTCGCCATGGGTGTGAGGCGAGCAGTCTAACCGCTCCGCCACCACGGCACGGCTCCAGGTGTAGTGTTACTGCGGACATGCGCAGAAGACTAGCTCGTGTGGGGGGGGGGGGGGGTGGATCACTCACTTGGCGTAGGCTTTCTCGAGCAGGCCGGGCCAGAACTGGTCGGAGGAGTGAGCCTGCAGGAAGGCGAGGCGGCCGTGCACAGTGGGCAGGCGGTCGTCGACGAGTACCTCCACCCACTCACCGCACCACCACAGCCGGAACCTGAAGATGCCGGCGTACTGGTCGCCCGCCGAGGAGAAGGTCTGGTCAGCTGGCACCACGCGGTAGAACAGCCCCTTGCTGAGGTACAGCACGCCGAGGCACGACACCAGCCATCGGTCACCTGGAGCCACAGCGCACACACGCGACACTCTTAAGTCTGGTCGCGGTTACTTCACGACTTTTTTAACACCTCGAGGGCCCTGCCTACCTGCTCGCAGCCGCGAGATTCAAATACGAAATCCCATATTAAGGGGGGCCGCCTACCTGACGCGATATGGCACAGAAGCGAGCGAACGCTAAGGGCGACACTGGCACGCACATCAAGTGCCCCATCGCCACTATGCGCGAAGCACTAAACTAGTGCGAAAACTTTTCGTCGAACCGTTTTTTCTATGGGACTTTAAGCGGTGACCATATTATTCTATCGATGGAAAGTCTGTTGCAAAGTTCAGTGCAGGATTGTATCTGAGTTTCACGTAGATTCGGTCAGCACATTTTGATATACGGCAGTCTAAAGATGCTGTTTTTAGGTATGTTGGAGTGCTTGGAAATAGTGGTTCTAGAATGCTTAGTGTCATGAAAGCGACATTCCGTCATCGCCTGAAGTTCAGTTTCTTTTCGTAAATTAGCACATTGCACGCACGTGGAATATTTTCTAGCGCCTAGTAGGCAGCCCCCTTAAGGAAATTTCGCCTCAGTGCTTTAATTTTAAAGATAGGCGTTCCAAACAAAATGTATTTTTCACGAATTATTTACAAAAAGATCTCTACGAGCGTATATTTTCAATATAGATAAGCTATATACTTTTTTTTTTGTAAAATATCAATTTTAAAAATTCCTTGCAAACAGACTACACGTGTCATGGAAACATATCCGCTGCAGGGACTTCTAATAAAAAATTCGTGAAGATTACATATTGTTCGATACGCCTATCTTTAAAATTAACACACCAGGGCGAAATTTCCTTAACATGGGATTTGTGATTTAAATTTCGCAGCCGCCAGTCCCTAGGCAGTGCCCTTAACCTAAACATTAATTTTCCACTTAGGGGTGTTGCAAAAGAGGAGATTTATGTTGTGAAAATTACCACACTACTTGTCTCAAATAACTCTCTGGAACGTATGAAAAGATTTTTTCAGTAGATCCACGACACAAGAAGCAAACAATCACAAAGTATAAGATGTGTTCAC
The DNA here is from genome assembly GCA_029891345.1 of Dryococelus australis. Lineage (NCBI taxonomy): Eukaryota > Metazoa > Arthropoda > Insecta > Phasmatodea > Phasmatidae > Dryococelus > Dryococelus australis. The sequence goes on along the minus strand of CM056999.1, from coordinate 167,485,434 downwards.
AGCAACCAATAAAATTACACAGCCTTAGCAGCAGCTATCTCTGTTGGCTCTGACTTGTACAGTACTAACCATGGTTTTACGTATCCTGCAACACGTCGTCAAGTATGTACGAGTATACCCGGGATAACATGTGAGAGAGCTTAACCGAACCTTCGAAAAATCACCCCACTAATGACGTGTTTCGTTCTGTCCTAAATACATCAAACATCACAAGCGTTTTATACTTCTGATAACAATAAAGTTACTGTGTTTTATAAATTGTAATATTTCATTTGTAAACAACATAAATAGAAACAGTGAGAAATTAGGTATGTTGATATCGCCCAGTAAGAATGAGGTATTATGCGAAATATTATTACACTGGGTGCGCACAAATACGGTGCGTTGTCCCTCTGGTGCAATTTTCTAGACTCGGTAAAGCTTTGTTTGCACGAGGCGGAGGAGTATCCTGGAAGTAGAACTTTAGTAGGGGCTTCAGAAAAGCGTGAAGCAACCGTGAACGGACAATACCGTGTATTGTGTCGAGCTCTTATTTTGAGCTACAGCATGTAAACAGCCACGCATGCCAACATTACAACATTCGTCAGAGCACATCAGTACGACGAAAAGCTATGAACTCAGATATTGGGTATCCTGATGTGACAATCTCGGGTTGCGTGGGCGAAGAGATTTAGGTGGCTCTTAACATCGAGGTGTAGAGGGTCGATGAGGGTGAAGCGAGGTGAGTATGAAGAGAGCAGCGCCGGAATGAAGGGGCGGGGAAATGGGAGATCCCCGAAGAACACCCTTCGACCAGCGGCATCGTACGGAGCGATTCCCGCATACGAAAATCCGGAAGCGAGCCCAGAGGGGAGTAGGGTGGGATGCGAGTAGTCTAACCACTCCACCACCACGGCACCCTTTTCGATAGAAAACTTTAGTACGTTATAACGTGTGCAGAAGAAATGAGAGTGTGTTATCTTTTGTACTGGTTTCCAATGGTAGTTTGCTGGTCATAGCAATATTTATATTTCCTTAAGAGTAAAAAATACATAGTTATACAGGATGTAACTAGATTCTACCGACAAACTTCGGCTGCTGGTTAATCACGAAACAATTAGCTGAATATATATATATGACGTATGGTCTAAATTGACTCCAGAGGCGGTACACGTTTTTGAAGTTGGACATGGCGCACTAGATTATTACAGAGAACATTTGTAAGATGGAACACTGCGTTTCTGGACAATGTGCAGGCCTCCTAAGTGTAAAATGATCTACGAACACCACAACACATGTCACTGTTGTCAAAATAATTCATGGAAATAATGACGGCTGCCATTCTTATTGCGAGCCATTCGACATGACGTGGTAGCACATGTGGGATCTTATTGATGAAATATGAATCCGCATGTTCCAACTGACGCAAAAGTTTGCCTCGTGTAAAAACCCTAACACCCACCGTTTTCGAGCATTTCTAATTCGAGTTTGAAATTACAAAAGCATTATGTTAAAAACTTGGCAGACGAGCAACACGCACAATACCCAATAACGAATGATTGCGAGTATGAAAGGGGCAAGATGAGAGAGAGAGAGAGAGACAGAGAGAGAGAGAAGAAACATTCAGACATATGAGGTAACAAATGTAGGGTGGTGGTATGCCGTTATTTAATTTTTAAGTTTTAGCAATAAAAGGATTCCAGGTAAATGGACATGGTCATTTATAACATAATGACGTGCAATACTGTGGCATTAACGAGCCTCAGATAAGGTGCTCGAACTGTCTGCCTCCAACCTCGCTGCAGAGTGTCCATCGACGATGTCTAAGATTGCCGAACACGGCCAAACACGCCCGGTGTGGTTCTTATGATTTCGGCAGCAGCACTTTTTTTTCTGGCCACTAGATCCTCCGGAGACGCTATGGGAGTCTCGTACAACGAACTCTTCATAGCACCCCACAAGTACAGCTCGACAAACTTTAGTGGAGCCCCGGGCAAATACGTGAACTAACGTTCTTCTTCTCTCGCACACACCACCTTACTTGCACTGACGTTTACCTTGCCTCCTTCCAACCAATAGCGAGCAAGCGTCCTTATCTACAACCTTTGCGTATACAGTCACGTCAGTTAGCTGTTGTTTTCCATCCAGTTTAATGTCACGCTCATTTACTCGTAAGTTATAAGTATTACCGCCATTGTATGTCATAATGTGAGTTGCAAAAATTATATATATATATATACACACACACACACGTTGTATTCGCTGTATCAGTAGCCAATTCAATTCATTTCAAGCTGGAGTTGTACGAAGAAAAATGCAAGAGCTATACGTGATGAAAAAAACTATACCCACCTTAAAAAATTTGCGGGCAGCGTTGACAAAAGATATTAATTTCAGAGGTCGTAGGGAAACGTTGTGAAAATTAATCAAAGCAATGGGTTTCAAGTTTAAAAAAAAAATGTAAAAAATAATCAGTTATTTTAATGGAATGAAGCGAGATTGTTGCGTGGCGAGCGAAATACCTACAAGCTAAAAGGGGAATTGACAGCCATGGCGAAAGTATTACCTACCTGTAAATAACTCGATGAGTCATGGAATTATCCTATGCGTCCCAAAGAGACACAATTATCCGATTACCGCCATACCATTGCGATCTAGACCCAATAAAGTACTTCTGCAGCATAATAAAATCCCGCGCTGCTAACAAAAATTTTGATGTTACGAATTCTGTAATTGACTCATTCAACAATATGAAGTATTTCATCAGCAGGCTGGAGAAAATATTGCGATCATGCGAAAAAAAAAAAAAAAACTAGAAAACGATTATTGGGTAAATGACGGGCTGATGCAGGAGTGGATTCCTCAAGTTATGTTGAACGCAGCACTAGTAGAGACAATGGCATGTACTGCAAGTGACGTCACAAAAGCCAAACGCACCTATGATGACAACAGTTCTGGAGCGGAGGAACCGATGTTATGTTCCTAGCAATGTTAGTAATCAAGAAATAAAATGGTTCCTATATGTTATATTCGACAATAATGTATACACTGTGCTTTTGTCTATCCCGGCTGGTAATGACGGTCTGTTGTATTTTGAACGAAGTGTACGGGAAGAGCCTCCCGGCCTGTCTACAGACACCCCTCTCGCACCAAGCAATACCAGCGCTCTTCCAACTACAATTGATTTTGTCGCGCAGTATAGCACCCACGTGTTGTCAAGATACTCCTGAACATGTGCACCAAAGTGCTGTGTTGCATCGTCATGGTGCAGCCGCTTTTCTCGTCGAGCCCCAAGAGGCACGTCTTCCAACAACTACGGCGAAACCTGCTCCAAAAACACGAGGTAGGTACCGGCCAGTATTCAACCGAGCGGACAACAAGCCGTCGCCTACAATGCCACACCACAAGTGAACGCCAAACAGCTCCTGGCAATTGCGGATGGAGGGCGCTCGCGTGTTCGCGTCGGTCCACACGTGATTGCTGCGAGGCGTCAACACGCCTTCTCTCGTGAGTCGTGCTTCGTCGGTGAACAACACGACACTTGGGGAACGTCGTCGTAAACACCACTGCACGAACTGTAAACGTCGCAGGGTAGTCTTCAACCTTCAAATGTTGTTCTTCCTGTCGGCCATGTGGACGGGGCAGCTGTTCATTCACAACTCTCCGCGCATTCGCCTGGCCAGTGCGGACCGAACGTGCCCCTTGACGGGTGCTGGTAGACGGCAACTCGTTGAACCTCCGCAGCACATCCTCCTCTACGTGAGGCGTTCGTACCGACCTCGGGCCGCCAGCGTTAGGCATGTACGCCGGTAGCGAATACGACAGAGAGTAATACAGGACAGCTGTATATGAACAACACAGGCGAGCATGCGTGAACAGCACAGCAGTAGCGAACCTAGCGGCTTGAGGTGGCAAACACCCGCGACCTTTGAAGCTGTGTATACGCACAGTGGACATGACGAGTGCATTTGTGCACGAAATGCAGTATTCGTACAAAGTATTTTGTTTGGAACAATTTTATTTTTATTTTATATTGTAGTACATGTGTCTTAATAAGTTTACAGTAGTTTTATATATATATATATATATATATATATATATATATATATATATATATATATATATATATATATATATATATAAAGCTGTATTTAATGCAGAAAATCTCGAATAATATGTGAACTCTACAATCTTTACAATAATAACTGTAAAATTTGTCTTGCAATGTTCGGGACGCATCTGAAGATCTGGAATATACCGTGGTTAAACATGACTTGTTTTTAATTTTTATGCATGTGTGTATGCTACAGAAATACATAAAAAAAATATATGCTTGCTTTACCTCACTAGGCCTAATACCTAACCTACAAAACACACACGTTTTTGACATACTGCATCGTAACATCTATCGCGAATTAATATTACTGTGTTGGTTATTTTTGTATAATAATTATATTCTAAAAACAACATTAGTGACCTTCCGCATTACAAAAATAAAAAGTGATGAAACTAACTGTGTTGCTTTAGCAAGTCTGAGTAGTCCCTCTATCTAAATACCGATTTAATGCGCATCTCCAGCGTACGAGTATCAAAGATAAAAAATGAACAAATAGCTTTAGTTCCCACGCAGTAAAATATTTTTGGAAATTAGCTTCTTGAAAGATGCTGTTGTGCAGATTGTATGTTTGTGATCCTTTGAAGTCCCAAACAACAAGGCAAAATTAATCCTAAATATATATCACTACCCTTTTTTTTAAATCAAGGACATATTAATGCCAATTATTTTTGTTTTATTGGCCAGTGTAGAATCTCGTCACTTTTTGGGGGGGGGGGGGGTTGAAATTGGCGTCTGGCCGCAGCACCTTTTTTTAATTTCAATTGTAAAGTACAGTTTTGTTTAGTAAACTGTTTATACCGGAACACGAATGTCAAGCTTCGGAAACTTGTATTTCATGTTATGTCTGTGCTGGAAATAACGAGTAAAAATATTACAAAGATATTTGTTAGTGGGAAAGCAAATCCGAAAATGAACTAGATTTTGTAGAACTAATAGTGTAACTGAAACAATTATACACAATGCAAATGCCACCTGCCATGGTAATTCAATGAACGTGAATCACTAAAATCATTAAAACTATATAAAACATAAGCAATTACCAGTTTGAAATGCACGACGGTAAATGTGAACAAATGTGTCGCCACCTGAAGCCGGTAGAGCGCAGGGCAATCACTTTTCGCGCGGGAAATCGCCAGCTGTCCGGTATTAGTCTGTATAGTATTTGCCTGTAGCATGCACGGGAGAGGAGTGTGTCCGGCCCTTAAATGGGTGTAAGGGTCATGCCAGGTGAGGTGTTCTCAACCAGCTTGGTGGAAGGGATTTCCTCTGCCACTCCATCGGCGGAGCAGTCGGTCATGAATAACCCGCAAGTGCCATGGAGATAAAGTGGTAGCACGGGACGATCGGTTGGCCCCACCACGAGGTTCTCTCTGGTGTCCGATCACTGTGGTTGGACTCGTTCTTGTAGTGGTTGACTCCGTATACTGGAGGAGGTCGGGAGAGATCACCACTCTGGATGATAGGCCGGGCGGTGAGCGGCGACCTGCTCCGGCTGTGCCCTGGAGAGGCACGAGGGTTATGGATAGAACCCCGGCCAGACCACACGCTTGGTTTCCGAGGACGAGGATCTCAGAACCTCTGTGTTAGTGGAGAGGGGCGAGGATGTGCAGACGTGCCAGGCTTGGGCTTTGCGGTGGGAGGACGTGAATCATCTCCCCCGCCTATTGGGACGCCGATGCACGCTAAGGCCTTACGGCTAAGAGCGCTGCGACAAAATACAAAAGTATAGCGGCCGCGAGGTTCTTTATCAATTGCAGCATGTACAGTGTTGGGACAGGTGCGCACAGTGTTCAATGAACGTTGTGACATCACGTCGACACACCGCGCGACTTTTATTCGCCGTAAATGTCCCCTGTTCGCGAAGAACGTTGAATGATGTGGCATGCGTCTGTATGGATATCTTTCCCTGTATGTGCATGCTGGAACTCTGCACAGGACACATAGGCCAAAGGCCCTCCACTTGACGACGTCGTGTGTTGCATGGCGGCCTACTTGGTAGGCTGTTACGACAGGCAATTAACACTCCAGGTAACTGCATAACGCCATCCCTCACGCAACCGTGTTGTGATACCTGCATACAAACTGTGTTTACCCGCGCCAGCCTCGTATACGAGTTGGCCATGATACCAATTTCACAAAGTCTGTTTACAATGTACACCTCAGTGAGCACTTTTGAAATCAACCTTAGAAAAAAGTCACTGCCCCTGCCTGCATATATTTTAACGGGCGCACTGAGTGACATGCGCCCAGTAAAGTTGCTAACGATGGATGGGAAGTAGTTCCGTATCTTAAGTTGAATGAAAAGTGTTAGATAACTATTTGTGATAACTTAAATTATTTATTTCTTGTCCTGTCTTTTTTAATGCAACGAAGTGTAAAAATTAGCAGATTTGTTAAATGTTTACTTTTCTAATAATTTCCCAGTTTCGCTTGCCTGGCGCATGAATAAAGTGATGAGGCACGTGACAATGTTATTCTTACATAAGGCGGAAGAATACATAACGTGCATACAAGTAGATCTTAAGCAGGGCTTTCAAAAATGTTCATTTTATCGTGAATATCCTATGCGCAGAAGACACATGTCCCGAGTCTCGTTGTGGAAATGCTAACATACAGCTCTCCGTTATCTTGCCCATTTGATAATCGCAACCAATCGTTATTAGGCGTCGTGCGTGTTGTCGGCTTGCCAGGGTTCGGGCACAAGTCTTCGCAAATTTCAAACTCGAATTACTCGAAGACGACGCAGGTTAGGGTATTTACCACAAGGCAACCTTTTTCGTCAATTGGAACATGCGGATTTATATTCCGTCAATAAGATCCCACATATGCTACGGCGTCATGTCGAATGGCTCGCAATAAGAGTGGTAACCGTTATTATTTCGATGAATTAATTTGTTGACAGCGACCGGTTTTGTGGAGTTTGTAAATCATTTTACACTTACATACCGTCCAGAAACGCAGTGTTCAATATTTCATATTTCCTCCGATACCTGTAATAATCTGGTGCGTCGTGTCCAAAATTTCAAAGATGTGTATCGTCCTTGGGAGTAGGTTTAGACCATAAGTTATATATATATATATATATGTGTGTGTGTGTGTGCGTGTGTGTGTGCGTGTGTGTGTGTGCGTGTGTGTGTGTTTTTCAGCTTATTTTTTCGTTAATAACCTGCAGCCGACGTATGTTGGTCGAATTTAGATACAGCCTGTATTTTATCCCTCAAGTGTATCTTGTAAGACGACGACCATCAGAACAGAGTAGTCAGGGCTGTTGGCGGGAAACTGGTATTTACAGTCATGTAAGTATGAAAAATATTATAAAGGCGTGTGTATGCACACGTTTACGATTAAATTTGTTCGCTGTAATAAGCTTCTGATAGAAAATATCGGCTTTCAGATTTGATTTTTTTAAAATTAAGTTATGTTAGGTTAATAACGAAAGTAAACACGTTTTTATGGGCTGACCTTACGATTCACAATTCGCCTGATGATTGCCAAGTCCAGCCAGTGGAAACTTACGATTAACTGGTGAATATATTGTGAATCGTAAATACAGAATACGTAGTTCCATGCGCGGGAACCGCGTTAGTGCATCATTATTATGCCGAGAAGGATCTAGCCGCGATTACAACTAGAAAGGAAGGGAAATCGTTTTGTATGCCGTCACATTAAGTGTTAGTCCGCCTTACTTTTTAAATGTAGAAATTAGTCGCCGCTTGACCTCCCAAAATTGGTAACTGATACAGATTTCTGCTCCACGATGATAGACTTAAAAAGTTTTATTTCGTATATGGGTGAAAACCCACGCATTCCTGCCATAAGAATGCATCTACGGAACTGAAACCCTACAGATACTATTATAATTCTTAATTCCTCTATTGCAGGGTGAAATAACCCACGACAAACTGCCGTTGTTTGCTCCAGGGTGCAAGACCCCAACGTAAGCTTAAAACACTCGCCCTCCACTGGCCCAGGATGCAATAACTCACTACACGCTGCGGTTGTTTGTTACAGGGTGCAAGAACCGTTTTGCATTCACTGATCCAGTCACTTGAACAGTCTGGGTGTCACGCCGTACAAGAAAGCACAGTGCTAAAGCGATGAAACTTGCAAGTTTGTATCAGAGTCAAGCCACAAGATTTCTAACGTTGATGTCGTGCTCCAAGTAATAGTATGGGCTAAACTACAACCACTGTTGACACACCCATTTTACCATGTAAGCATTGCATCTGAGGGCGTATAGCAGCCGACAGCCCGCCGCAGGGTTCTTGCACCTTGAACCCGGGAGGATCAAGTTCCAGCAGTGTGCTCATCGCGTGAGCCGACATTCGCCAGTCCTACACCGGGGTATTGTTCTGTCCCTAAGCTCGCTCATCTCGAATAATAGTCAATAAATATATTTTATTTTAGCCTTGGACATTAACTTCTGGTTGAGGTGGATTATACATACAGTGTCGAATTACTTACATGGCAATATTATTACATTAAAAAGGTGATAAAATTACAAAAAATGGCTGAAAGGAAAAGTAAATAGGACCTCAAAAGTGCTCACTTTCTTTACCGTGAACAGCCTATAGAGGTGAGCGAGGCGCCGTTGATGAGAGCACCATTGTGTTCTGGCCCTCGAAACAAGTGCTAATTGTGACGAAGGACTATGATTCAGCCTTACAGTGTGACATGTTCTCGCAGTTAACTACAGTAACATAATCATGAAAACGTGGAGCAAAATGTCTTGACACTTTTCAAAAGGCTGCACTGAGAAAAAGGTTTCGTTGAATAAAACAACGTTTGTTTGGCGCAACCAAATAAGTTGATTTTACAACGGCAATTAAATGTTCTGTTGCTGAAACCAAATTATTTTGTTGTTCATATTTGGTTGTCGCAAACTTTTAATATTTGTCTGACTCAACTACACATTTGTGTAACTATAAGTACACTAAACAGTAACTGTACGACCGATTTTCGAACCCGGGACTTGTGTTCCAAACGACATCCTTTACCAACCTCAGTTGTCACGACTACTAAGTTGGAATGTTTGTAAATACATTATTTTAATACACGCAATGTGCGTAAACAAGTGTTTTTAAGGTTTAAAGGCCTAATTTTTTATTTCTTGTAAAAATTGTTTTGTCGGGATTTTTATACCATTATTAACTATCAATAGAGGCACTAACAAACACTGTTGCAATCCTCTAACGAAAATGACAAACAGTCTCTCAACGCGTATTTCAGGACGAAGGCAATCAAAAAAACCGATTACCCTACAGCCAAACAAATGAAGCCGACTTTTGGATCGAGCTAATTTTGTTGCCGCAACAAAATCGGGAATGTTTACGGTAACCAAACCGACCAGTTAAAATTTTAAAATTGTCGTGTATACTAAATACACGTGGATGATGTCAGGACAACCAAAATAATTGTTCGGCTCAAACAAATTATTATGAAATGTTTCATGACGAACTAATGCAATTGTTTCGTGCAACAGTGGAATACGTGAGTGAACAAAATATTGTTTATTGTAAACAAAGTCCTTTTCAAGAGAATTAATTTGGCAATTGCAACTAAATCTTCTCTCAGTGTAACTTTATCAGGTCTAAAGAATGTGAGTTTGCTTTATCTGACGATGGAAAAGATGGCTGTAACGGAAAGTGGAGCAGCTGCTTCCTTACGTCATTACTTGAAACTGGTTTTATGTTGTTTGAGAATAAAATCATTTAATATTACATTCATTTTAAGACATAGAAACCGCTCACTGTTGACATTTGGTGTTTCGGTTTCACAATCACGGATGTATTTTTAAAACCACTTCATAAAACAAAGCGAAAAAACAATTATTTCTGACAGCAGCGTGGTTGAAGAGACTGAATCAAAACATGTGCATTTACTGCAAATAACATTTTAAACTATTTTACCCTTACTGTAAGAGAGATCAGGATGGTTGGTTTATCGCTTATTTCGTGTCCAGTGAATTTATTTATTGCACGAGCATTAACATCAACTCTGTGGAAAAAAAAATAGCAAAAACCCGTCAGAAGTTTTTAAAACTAAGTCACCGAAATACAGAAATTTTCGGGCATTACAATAGAGATGTGAGGAACATTAGTCTCGCGCGAGAAAGCTCATAATTCCAGCGTGAAAGTGTAAAGTAACACTAATTTTTTAACAACTAAACAATTGATATTAATTTTATCTTTACGGTTATTATTTTCATCTACGATCTACATCCTCATATGTACTTCACCAGAAGGTATAGAACACAAATATATTTTTTCATTAGAATTCTGACGATTTAATTAAAATGTATTCTGGCTAGTTACTCAGTCGTTTTTCAAAGTTAGTGTCTTCTTACAGGAAGCCATGATATCAGATACGAGGTGACAGACACCAAATAGCATGCAAGAAGAGTTAGAGGATGGCACGTAAGCCGTTAGCTTTCTGTGAAATAGGTAGTTAATTTCATGCTTTACGTTACCCGTGCAAAAATGTAACTAAAGGATTTCACTATATCACAGATGCCAGTGTATTGAGCAAACCCACGTTAATGTGCCTACAAGCAACAGATGCAGAACCAGAAGGTGTGTATGCAATGCTGCACCTGATACCAACACTAGTTATTATTATTATTATTTACAGTCTCTTCATTAAAATACAGTGATGGACAGGAATTATCCGTGGACGATAGTGTTGCAGACCCAGACTTCCATGTAGATGAAGATACTGAAAGTTCATTTTCATAAAGCAGCCTCAAAGCAGAATCGTCATTACAGAGGAGAAAAACTGAACAAGGAAGCTCACGTTGTTTTGTGAATTCTGACAATATTTCGCTTGAACAGAGAAATATTTCTAATACAGAAGAAGTGACCAATGGAACAAGTGAATCACAGCGGTAGATCACGAAAAAAACAGAGGTAACATACGCGCTGTAAAGGATGATGCAAGCGGGGAGAAGAGAAACAAGAAAAAGAGCTCGGGTTACAGGCGAGCAGTATGTCACCAAACATGGTAAAATAGTTGCTGAAAGGAAGTCGACTGCCTTGGGTGTATGCAGGATGAAGTGCCAAGAGATAATCCCAGATGAACAAAGAGTAAAGATACTCAAGGAGTACTGGAATATAGGCACCTCTGCAGGCCGAGTGGCATATTCAGGAAGCTTAATGGAAATACAAAATCCCGCAAAACACAGACAAATTCATAGATATCACTTTAGAAAAGAAAAGATCTTCATGCAGGGGAATAGTTGAAAAGACATGAGAGGCTCACATGTTCCTCATCACAAGCTATCCGAGGAAAGACTGGATAAATCAAAAGCTCATCTGCTGTTATTGCCAGCGTATGAAAGTCATTACACCAGAAAAGATTCCGAGAAAAATGATTTATTTTCACATTATTCGCTGTCAAGTATTTATGAGAAGTACAAAAAAAAAAAAAAGAATCCCGATGACTACATTCCCAGAAAATTTTATGAAAGTCTATTTCATGAACTTAAATGATCTATCAAAACTCATAGTAAGGATAGGTGTTCAACCTGTGATAAATACAAAGTCCAAATTTATTCAGCCACTTCAATAGAAGAGAGACAAAAAAAACTGAACATGAGGTAGAACGATATCACATAACTGCCTATAAAGCAAAGAAGATGATCGAGAAAAATCCAAAGATGATCCAAAATGCAAAACTATTACTTTTGATATGCAGCAATGGCTTCAAACACAACACATTCACAGTTCGATGGCCTTTTACAAGCTCCATCTTTGAGTGTACAATCTTGCCACGCACGATTGTGATACTGGGCAAGGGTTTTGCTACATGAGGGACGAAAGAGTGGCTCCTCGAGGCGGAAATGAAATAGCTTCCTGTTTATACAGATATTTGTCAAAACAACAATGCACATGTTGCAGCCATGTGTATGGTTGCTCTACAAAATACCAGGCATTTTAATACCATCGATCACAAATCCCTTGTTCCAGGACATACACGTATGGAGTGCGACGCTGACCATAGCTTGATAGAAAATAAAAAGAAGTACAATATTCCCATCCATCATCCACATGATTGGATGCAACTGGTCGGAAGCACGGGCAAGAAAAATCTGTTGTTAGTAAAGGAAATGAAAAGAGAATATTTCTTCTCATACTCAGAACTATTAAAAGGACCTCTACTAAATCGCAAACGTTATGACGATGGAAGCAATGCGAACTGAAGATGCATCGGATGGTTGCGGTATGACAATAATATGCCTATGTATGTTAGTACGACACTGTCGCTCAAAGTTCACGAACCTTTTAAGATGATATCTTTCCATCTTTCCACAGATGGGGACAGGCAAATCCTGTATTACAGGCAACATTAACCTACACTGGGCCTAATCCCATTTCCATGGGGGAAAATAAAGACTTATTAGAATTCCTACCTTTTATATCTCCAATGTTCCATGAATTCTGCAAGAATTTAAGGACAAAGTATGACGTCCACAATGTGAGACCTGATATATTTGATGACGAGCGTGATTAAATCTCACTGCCGAAATGTTTAACTAAGTTAACCATTATCTGCAACTTAATGTGTGTAATTGCTATCAAATAAATTTTATTAAAAATACAGTACATATTTGTGTAGAACTCCGTTCAAGCTCCGTCACATAAAATAATCACCAGCAATATGTGGTTTTAAATATAAGTATACATCAGTGATGTGATAACTGAATAATAATTACGCAGATATTGAAATATTTTAGTTTGTCTTTAAACACAATTTGATAGTGAATGGAACTTAAATGTAATATTTTACGTAGGATGTACCCGTGTGAAGCAAGGTCATCACGTAGATTAAATGTAGGGAGACTGCCGACTAGCAAAGCTGGTTACCCTACACGAAAGAAAGTCCTTTACTTCGATTATGCTTAAGGATATTCACGAGTTCTGATGCGATTAGAATAAAGCAGCAGCATAATTAAGACAGCATGGAAATACAAATAACTCAAATATTACAACACCGTTACCATTTCAGAATCCTTTTCGTGATTCGAAAAATATCACTATCAGCCAGTACAGATCACAGTGGGATCATTGTAGAAGCCGGAGTGCAAGTGTATAGTAGCTACGAGTAATGGGAAAATCGATCCCCGGCCTAGCGACAACACGGTGGTATACCTTATGCCATGAGAGCTCGGCGGCGCGGTGGTGTGGTAATGTGGCAACGCTGCACCAGACTGAACCCGGTTGGCCTTGGTGGGAGGCGAGCAGCGTAACCTCTCAGCCACTTTGGCCCTTATCTGCAAAGGGCTTAACTTATTCCTTATTGATGATGAACTGCACAAAGGACTATGGATTCCAGCTCTTGTTGCCGGATGAACCCGCACGATTTTTGGATCCCTAATAAAAATTGAAATAGTAATACAATGAATAATAAAATATTGGTGGCAAATACTCACCCATTTTTCCGGGCACGATGTCAAACTGCGCAGGCGCATCGTGCACGAACACGGGTCGAGAGCACACCTCCTGGAACAAGTTCACATTGGATACACTTCTGGCAAGAAACCTACACACAGGGAGTGTACAGTGTACGCCTCCTGCAACAAGTTAACATACATGACAGACGATTGTCGGTACGCCTGGTTCGCTGAAACGAAATACAAGTAATCGCATTACCAATAAAGATTACTTTGGCAGTAATCGTTCCTTTTCTTTCGTTTCATTTATGGATTTTATTCTAATTATGCTTACATATAATTTTTATTGATTTAACATCGTAAGTGAATCACAAACAGGTCACAATATCGATACTAATCGATACACACTCGATTAGGTATGCATTTTCTACAGTTGCCATGTTAGCTTTTGAAATCTGGATCTTAAATAATCTGTTGTGGTGTGATTCGGCGGAGTTTAGTCGTCGAGTGTAAGATAGTTACAAAAAGGATTCTTTTGGAACACCGTGAATTCTTATTTCGCAACATTTTGCAATAAGTAATTCAACGCGTCACTTTGTTTTTAGAATAATTACTAATTAAACTGTCCTGAGTACTGTTACTTTCATCACTCATGAGTGTGTTCTTTTCGTAATGAATTCAAGTGTAGGGAGGAGCAAGTCCTGTGCTGCTCTTATTTTGTATAAACGAGGATGCCTGTACCGATATAAGTATTAAGGCGTTCGGCAGTTCTTTACTTCGAGACTTTTCCAAAATTTTGATAGACTCAAAAAGAGCAATTTCTGGGCTCTACGGAACTTGCTAATCCCTTCCTAGAACTGCGCAGTAGTGTATTCTGCCTACGCAACTCGCTCTCCACGAAGCAGAGTCGGGAAGATTTGCCTGTAATCAGCTGTCTGCTGCTTCCCCTAAGTTTTTAGCCCGAAATTTCCCGCGTCTTCATAGTCTCCCCCACCAAGGATGTAAGCCGAATATAACGAATCCACCACTGTGGGAGACTATACAAAGTATTTAGAATTGTGGATTAGAGAGCAAGTACCTGCAGTTGGAATTTCACTGATTACTATCACCTGAACAAATGTTTACTTGTAACTAGTTACAATTTTCCCGAATTAATTGTGCTTGAGCCTGATTACGTTTCATTTCTTTTTTTTTTTATTTCGTCCAGCCAGGACTCGCAGGTGGGGTTGACAAACGCCTGTAAATTGCTCGCTGTGGAGGAGGGCGTAGCCGACTTAACGTGCACCCGTGACGTAGTTCATTCACGGCAACTTCAAACTTTTCTGAAGCCCTGCTGAAGTTCTACTTCCAGGGTAACCTTCCGCCTCATATAAACACAGCTTAGACAACTGCACCAGAAGGCCGATGCTCCGTGCTCGTGCGCACGCACTGTAATAATACTTTGCATAAGAACTATTTCTTACCAGGCATCATTACCAATGCATAGAGAGCCGGAAATTTCGCGAATTCATTTGAACGACGGTTAAACGTCAACCACGTGTAACTGATACGGGAGTACATGTTCCTATTGGACCACGGTTTGTTTGTCACGCCCCGAGTCACGTTCAACCACTAACGAACCTGCTAAGAAAACAAGGTCCGAATTACGTGCTATCTGGTCTGGGGTTAATCTGGAGTAACGGCCAATGGACAACTTAAATAAGCTCGAATACACAAAGGATTGTGCAGAATGAATCTGCGATATTCTCTATTTTCTCACTGTCTTTAGTGATATTAGTTATAAATTTAGAAAATATATATTACAAGTAAAAGTTAAATTTAATAAAAAATAAGGCACTTTATTGTTAACACAAATATAAAATGCTTGTGATAAATGCCATATTTAGGAATATCACCAAACATGTCATATGGAGGTTTTTCTTTCTTTCAATGGTTTGATTAAAAATAATGAAGACTATAGCTAATATTTACAAGTTTATCATGCTCACTAACGTATTTACAGTCGAGCGGTTTTCTCCTTCCGATTGGTAGTTTTTTAAATGGATTAATACGTCATCGTCTGCTTCTGGCTTACCGAAGTAAAGAAAAAAATCGAATAGGCTATTGTGCGATATTTTAAAAGCGCGCCAACATTAATAATTCGTTGCCGGTATGGCGTACGGGCATCGCGATGAAAGTGATGAGAAGTTTCTGGGACAATAGAAGACTGACGTAGAAGCGTGAGCTCACGCACTAACAACGTCGGGAACCCACGCACGTTCAGGATAGAAAACAAGCGACGACGACACAAAGTATCCCGAGGAGACACCCAGGACGGACACTTGTACTTGCCGAGAATGTCCTCAAGGACACGTGTGCGAGGTTAATACGCCGCTCTGTATTGTGTACACGTTCCTGCTCTACCTCGTGTCTCCCCCCTCGCGCACAAACCAGAACACCGCAGAATGAGCACATTTGGAAGCCCTGCTTAAGATATATTTGTATGCCTATTTTATATTAGTTCACCATATTGTTAGAATTTTCACAAAAGTCGAGTGGGCTAATCCAAGTTTGTTATAGGATGGAGGTCGTAATTAAATAAAAGAGTTAATTTAATTTCCTAATGTTATTTATGATAACTACAAACAAAATTCTCTTGACCCAACATCTCACAATAAATGGATATCACTTTGTGTTTACAATTAATTACTTCAATCAATACAATTTACAATTACCGCGAAGAAATTAATGTAATTAAATAATTAAAAATCTGTCCCAATAAACAGTGTATTAAAACATTTCTAATTATTTTATAAATTATACGTCCATATTTGACAGTTCTTATATTTACAATAACATCCGTATCCCATGTACATTCAGTCCCGCCTCTGTTTAGCCCAGGTCCCAGCAGTCCGCAATGTTCTAGAGTTTTCCGAACGTCCTCACGCACAGTAGCCTTCACTCGTCGGCTATCACGCCCTCTCGTCCATTCACACCACGAACACCTCGTCCGCCGTCGTCTCGCAATCTCCCATCGTAGTCCGTCACCCTCAGCGATCTCCTTCGCCTCACTCGACTTCGTATGGTTACTGCACTTAGCCAGAAGGCTTCTACCAAGACTTCCGACAGTCCAGCTGTTGCATGTATTTAAAGGGTCGTAGGCCATCGCCCAGAAATTTCTCTAAATGCCGCTTTGCGCCGAGAGTTCTAGTTCCCAGAATATTTTTTGCGCATCCTCTAAACTCGTTCTTCTCCAGCAGGGGGAGGAGGAGGGGCTGTGACGCCAGCCAGGTCGCCGCTGTTAATCATCCCCCCGGACGAGCGATGGGGCAGAGTGCGGGTCTGTCTGGGGGAGGGGAGGGGAGAGTCGAGGTGGGTCCACCCCCGCCCACACAGAGCCAGATCGCACATGGCGCTCGCATATAGTGAAAGCGTCGGAGTGTGACACTGCCCCCTCCTTAAGTCTGTTCGTCGTGAGCAGACTCTTTAACATCTGGACCTTCGTACAGTGCCAGTCGATAGATGTGGACAACCTTAGACTTCGCCCGAGAGCCCGGTCGACAAATCTGGCAGACCGCATAATTTATCTGGTCCGGGATCCTTTATGGGCCATCCCAGCATTCCTGTAACTTCAGGCAATGTCTCTTCCACCTCTGAGGGTTGTACAACCACACCAGATGTTTTTCTTTAAAAGTAAAAGTCTCTTCAGACATTCTCCGGTCATGTAGTATGCCTCAAGGCAAACTCGTGAATGTCGACTACCATTTGACTTAGTTCAATGGCATATTCTGAGGGAGCTGCTTCTTCTTCCACTGGACGTCCAAGCAGCAGGCATCCCTGAAGATGTTACTCTTGTAGACTAGTGGACTGCCGAACGATATGCCCGGAGAAATAATGGTACCTTGGAGTCCCAGTTTTTCTGGTTGTCTTCTACGAAAATATGCAGACACTGTTCCAGGGTGCGATTTAGTCTCACGATCATCCCATCCGGCAGAGGGTGTAATGCAGTGGTACGAGCTTTCTTCATCCCTAAAATCCTTGTAACCTCTTTGAAAAGAGTTGGCTTCAAAATTTCGTCCTTGATCATTATGAAGCTCAAGCAGCACTCCAAGCCTGGAGAAAACCAGCTATACAAGTGCACCAGCTACCGTGCCAGCCTCTTGGCTTGCCACCGGTATGACCTCGGGCCACTTTGTGAAATAGACTTGTGCTAACAGACGATACCCATTCCCTGTCTCAGTGACTGGTATTGGTCCGAGAATGTCCACTGCCATCCTCTCAAATGGGGACCCAACATTATATTTCTGAAGGTTACTTCGTCCCTTAATCCTCGGACACTTCCTCGTGGTACATGAAACACACAGACGGCCCCACTTGTCAACATCCTTCCGACAATGCAGCCAATAGAAGCTCATTCGGACTTTGTCAAGTGTCTTATTATTTACACCAGTGACCACCTACTGCTGTGTTGTGCATTTCTCTTAGCATTTATGTGATTCGGCACTCTTGTAGGACCAATTCTAATGCCTGTTTCCCGTCATTAGTTTTCCAGTTCCTGTGTAGCACACCATTTTTATAACAAGGTAATTCCACTGTGCCCAGTACGCCTCAATTGTCATGCCTAGGCTGCATATCTCCTACCATCTTGATTGACGACCAGCTTCCTATCAATCCAATATTGGATGCAAGGTGATATGCAAGGATACTTAGCTGATTTTTTCTTATGTTCTTATCGTCCCTTGTATTTGACCCATCGCAAGATACAGGACCTTTCATTTTTATCCTCCTTGCTTTCCACTATACACCACCCTTTTCCTCCTGGCATTCACAATGGCGACAGAATGGTTCGCATGATCTCCTGGAAAGTGTATTTGCATTACTGTGAAGGTGTACAGACATGCGATGTATTTCAAAGTCATATTCTTGCAGAAACTGTATCCACTGGGCTATTTGACCTTCGGAGTTCTTTAACTTCTGTAGCCAGCATAAAGAAGCATGATAAGGATGGAGTGACTGCTATGTAGATACAGGTGAAAATGTGCAATTACCTTCATCACTGCTAGAAGCTCCCTGTATATCACACAGCAATTCCTCTCAGGCTTGTGTATCACCTTACTGAAGTATTCCAATGGCCTCTCCTTTACATCCTGAATGTTAGATGACACCGTCCCGATACCTACATAACTAGCATCAGTATCCACAATGAATTCACCATCTCTAATCGGGTTGCCCAGCACTGTGGGAGATATCAGAATTTCCTTTAATTTATTTAAAAAGCAACTTCACACTTTGGGGTTCAATAAAATTTCTTTTTTGCCTTAGTCAATTCATGTAGAGGCTTGGCAATCATGGATAACCCGGGCAATAATCGATGGCAATACGCACATAAGCCCAGGAAACATCGTACTACAGTTTTATCATTTGGTGGAAGCCAATCTCTTATTACACTGGTATTCCCAGGGTATCTCATGGGCCGGTACAACATGGCCCAAGAAATTAATTATCTTTTGGAGATAGTAGCATTTATAAGGTACTAATTTCAGATTGGATGCCGCTAGTTTCTGAAACACAGAGTCTAGATGTGTCAGGTGCTCCTGAAATGTTTTCCCGTGACGACAATGTCGTCCAGGTACACATGGAAAATGTCTAAGGTAAGATATTTCTCCATCAGTCATGCATAGGTGACAGGGGCATTGCATAGCCCACAGGACATAAACTTGGATTGTCAGGTTCCTTTCCCTTGGACACAAAAGGCAGTCTTTTCTTTGTCTTCTGGGGACGATTTGCACTGTCAATACCCAATCTTAATGTATAAAGTAGAAAACCTATGTGAACCTGCCAGGCTATTCAGCATGTCATCTATCCCAGAGAGTGGGTAAGAATCTATCTTGGTCACATAATTAAGTTGGCAGTAATCAACACAAAATCTAAAATAGCCGTCCTTTTTAACAAGCACAATGGGAGAAATGGACTGACTGATGGCTCTATCACATCTATATATCCTCATTTATTCCAGAATAGTATCAACGACCTCATGCGAAAGTAGCAGTAGTCTCCTTGTTGGCTGCTTCATGGGTCTGGCATCCTCTGTGTCGATGTGGTGGCATGTAACACTAGTTCTGACATGGTCATGGGATTCACAGGAGAAAGTACCTCTATTTCTCTGAGGTAATTCTGATACAGCCTTCTCTTGTGGTTAGTTAAGGTTTTCTCTTGTTCTTGTCAGCAGCTCCCCCAGAGCATCTGGTAGAGGACATTCGGAATTCTGTGGCATCGAAGCTTCTGGAACATTTGGCAGTACCTGTGAGACCTGCTTGCAAACCCCTATACTACCCCATCCCCAAGACGGATAGCATGGTCAGATAAATTAACAATCCTTACTGGTAGTCTGTACCATTTTGAAGAAATCAAACACCTCGCTACAACGACAGTATCTGGTGAAATGCCACCTTTCTGGGCTGGTTCAATTACGCCCAACCACCTGACAAATTTTCCTTGGCATCTGGATGGAATAACAATTTGCCACATGCACATGGGTGTATCTGCTCTTATTGGAACACAATTTGTTAATCACATCCCGAACTACATTTAACCAATAATGAACCTGCCAAGATGACAAGGACCGAATGAACAACTTAAATAAGCTCGAATACACAAATGATTGTGGTATCTAGCTTATTGCAAAATGAATCCGCGAAATTTCCTGCTCTCTAATTATTACTAAATCCTAACTCTACAACAATAATAACATACCTAACCATTATTAGAAACGTCACGAAAGTTAACATGTACGCCAAACAGAAATATTAGAGTCGTTTTTCGCGTAACCATGTTAACGAATTTACCTCGGTAGCCATTCAATTGAATGTGTTTACAAATGGCTTCCAAAGCACGTACACATTAAGGGCGCCGCCTGCCTGGAAGTTGGTTAGCGCGTTCGAGGCCGAGAAGCGCGGGAGCGATAAGGGCGACAGTGCAACGCGCGTGAAGTGCGCCATCGCCTCTATGTGCAGTGTTCTCGTCGTGCTGCGTGTACGCACGGGACTTTCAGCGGTGATCCTATCATTCATTGGTGTGATGCCTGCAGCACGTCCCTCTCGTAGCCTACTTCTGTATGTATATCTCGTTTATATTTCGAGATGCAGAGCTTGGAGAAAGCCATTTTTGATAATGTTGGGGTGCTCTGAAATGATGTTTCTAATGTGCGTGACGTCTTGAAAGAGACCGGCAGGCATAGCCTGAAATGCGTGTTCTTCTTGTAGTTCAGCACATTGGACTCCAGTTTAACACTTGTAGACTACGCTCGAGTGTAGCTCGAGCAAAGCTAAATTGAAAATGTCTGTATTGTCCAGAACAAAACCCGCATGGATGTGCAGTCTTTGTTCGGCTAGTGTTTAACACGACCACACAAGAACACGGCAATGCAGTAACAATGATATTGCTAAAGACAGAATTTTTTTATATGTAGCCATTCAAAGGGACATGAATATGATCATAAATCCTTTTAGACTATAAAGGGCATTTGATTGAGTCACTATCAGCTACGGCTCTCCATTGGTTGATGACCAGAAAATAATGAACGCTGTAAAGTACACGGTGGTGTCCGGTGAGAAGTGAAGAGATTTGGGCGGCTCTTAACATCGAGGTCTTAAGAGCCGATGAGGGTGATTGAGGTGAGTATTGAGCAGCGCCGGAATGAAGGGACTGGGGAAACGGGAGAACCCCGAGAAAACCCGCCGACCAACGGCATCGTCCGGCACGATTCCCACATGCGAAAATCCGCAGTGACCCAGCCAGGGATTGAACCCGGATCGCCCTGGGGGGGGGAGGCGAGCAGCCTAACCGCTCAGCCACCGGGGCCCCGCGTGCCCGGTGTGGTATAGACCAATAGGACTATAGTAAGTTCTAACACAGACACTAACAGAACCGAACCGGTGTTCTTGCAGTAGTGAATTAGGTGACTCAGTTGTAATTTGCCTTGAATGTGTGCTGACCTCGATGTTAGTGGCTTCTTTTAGAAACGCGTATTTCAAACACTCTGAAACGCAATATGCCGTTTAACTTCTGCTTAAGAACTGAATCTTTATGATTGGTCTACAAAGAACTAAACCTAGTCAAAAATGAATCATACTATACCAATAATAAAGTAAATCAGGAAGCTGAAGTGTTTTAAAAATATTTTTGGATAAAATATATATTTCGCGAGTTTTCAGTATCTTTACTATAGGCTGTTCGTGGTAAACTGAGTACTTTTGAAAGTCCTGCGCGCAAGATCTACTTGTAGGCACGATGTGTATTCATACGCCGTATGTAAAATAAGCATTGCCATGCGCCTGAATGATATATATTCGTGCGTCGGTCAAGTGAAACTGCGAAAGTATTATAAAAGTAAATATTTTACTTATCTGCTAGCCTGGTTACACACGACTCACTTTCTTGTGCAAGAAGGTGTACACCTTTCTAGTTCAAGTCAACTTTCATCGTAAGACTGGCTAACTCGTTTGCAAGTGGCTTGCATTCAAGGGCTTTCATGCCAGAATTTAGAGCATTTAGAGACTGTTATATATTTTTCGTTCACCTTCTTGTGCAAGTAGTTTGTTTGCATTTACATCTTATGTGTTTATGTAGTTCCCGTACATTTATTTATGCTGATATTGTTAATTTGAGAGTAGAAAACCGATTTTAATTCCGTATTAGTGATTGGTTAAGTTTGTAAAATCTTTGTGTCTTATGGTGGCAATGAGTGACTGGCATGATACAACATTCAAGTACTACTGGTGTGTGTAATGTACGTGCATGGGACTTGAATACAAGAGGGTATTCACCATAATGTTAACCTTTTGGTGATCATCTCCTTGTTCACAAAAGATGTCCGTCTGCGTCAGGCTTTCCACTTGGATGCATAAAAAGAAACTATTTCAGTTTGAACAAATGTTCACTGTGACGGTGTTTGCCAACGCACAAAGGACCAGGACTTTGCCTTAGTGCTTCCTTAATGTAGGTGTTTTAAGTTCGAGAGCAGTTGAGAGACCCCCAATGATGCCAAGAAAGGGATATGGGTTGGTTCCAGTGAAAAGGTTAGAATTATTCGTTGCCTTTGTTTTTATATTATCATTTGCATAATTTACAAAGCTTTTCCCCCAAAATCACAATATAATATAATTTCATATAAAAATATAATTTTCTAATTTTCCCACTGATTACGCTTGGTATAAAAATAGTTATCTCCCCAAGTATTTACATGATACATAAAATATGACTTTGCCGAAATTTACATGATATATAAAATATGGCTTTACCAATTATTTACATGGCACTTAACTTAAAATAGCAGCAAGCCCCCCCCCCCCCCTTCAAAATGTTGACGGAACATCAGTTCCTGCCCAAGCGAATGCCCTGTGCTGTCTCCCCGAACCTGGGCGAGACCCTCATATTTCTATTTTATTGAAAACCATCGAGAACATTACAAAATAATCTACACTCCGTCGATATCCGGAACTCCTGAAAGGGTGACTGGCTGGCTGGCGTCACGTGGCCAAGGTGACGTACGAGGTAGGGGAAGGCAGCTCAAGTTTCGCGGGCAGTAGCAGCCCCGCGGCGCCAATACTTGCAATACCTGTCTGGCATGCTCTCTACGAGTGTTTGCAGGACATTCACGGGGATTCGTCGCCATTCCTCTTGCAACCATTCCATGAGTTGAGCAATGGATTTTGGCCACTCCTGACGAGCCCTCACCCGGTGATCCAATTCGTCCCAAAGATGTTCTATAGGGCTGAGGTCGGGGCTCTGGGCGGGCCAGTCCAATCGGCGAACATTATTGTCGGCGTACCACTGCATAGTAGCCCTTGAAACATGGCACCTGGCATTGTCATTCTGGAAGTAACACGGGCCCATTCCGTAAAAACTCCACAATGTTGGGAGCATTTCATTATCCAGAGTGTTACAATAGGCCTCTGTGTTCATGCTACCACGGACAAACACAAGCGGTCCTACGCCGAAGGCCGTGAAACACAAGTCAACTGACGTACCGAATTACCTATCTTCACGGGTGCCCAATTACTTTTACGTAGATAGTGTACATGAAGGAAGGGACAGCGACATTTTTCAAAGGTTGATTTCAAAAGTGCTCAGCTAACCACGAATAGCCTGTAGTTAGTAATCGGCAGCGCAACAACGCGTTTCGTCTGAATCGCATTTGGTCGGTCGCGTGGACCACTACGGCAGCATACGCTGAACACGTTCGTTTCCTGTGCACCACTCCTTGCGCAAAACAAGATGTAGAACTGGAAATAATCTACCTCCTTTTTTATTTCGCGCGAGTCGTCGTACTGCAGCTTTCTCCGTAATCTCGGAGAAAAAGAATGTCACACGCACACACTTCTCTCACGACCCGACACGACGGGATAAATTCACAAGCCAGCGGTGAACGTGTTTGCCGGTTAAAAATAGCAAACCTGTCCGACCACATCTTTTCTATTCATCTTATCTATTCATCAATGTGGCGTGGCGCACAGATTACTTAAGAATACAGAGGCGAAGCAAGCAGCTCATGCCACTAGTTACCGCTGCACACGCCAGCAAAATGGCGTCGCTCGCCGGTAAAATTGGCGGACGCGGTTTGCCAATCAGCGCGTGCACTGATAGAACTATCTCCACCAGCCAACAACAGTTGGTATAGAGCCAAAAATATATTCAATTTTCCCAACAAAATAAAACTTGGAAAGCAACAAAATAAATTTTGTTCATTTAACGAAATACAAACTCTAATAAGCAAAACTTCCATGTTAGGCAAAAGAAAACTTAGACTGTCAACAAAATTTTTAGTTGAACCAACTGTATAAGTACATAATTATGTTTGGCCACTCATTTTATTTCCTTCGTTCAAAAACACAGCTCGCGAGTTTGTTTGTAACTTTTGTTACAATCATGATAGTTACAGTGTTGTTAGTGCATTTATCGATACTTAATAATGGCATAGGAATCCCAATAAAACTAGTTCAACAGTAAACTGAAAAGAAACGCTGTAAAACTTTAAACATTAATTTTCGCATGTTGTCCAGTATATGAAATTCTTGCTTAATCAGTGGTCACGTTGGCTGAAGCTGCTCGGGCGTAGCTTTTGAGCGCAAACGGCCAAGTTCGAATCTCGGTTGGGTTTTCAATTTTCTGTTTTATTAACAGAAACTATTCAATGTAGACCTACGTGGAGCCAAACAAACACTCAGTTGCATCAAACAAATCTTACAGTTTGGGGAGGAAAAATAAAAACAACGAAATAATTTGGTTTCAACGACAAAATACTTCACAGCCCCGATACAAAGTGTAGATATAGTTGCGCCAAACAAAACTTGTTTGATTCAACAAAACGTTTTTCTGTGTGTGATAATCTTTATCATCAGCCGACAACAGACCAGCCAATAGCAAACTTTTCGCAGCATGCAATAGCCAATCAGACATTAAGACCCGATCCAAGAGGAAAAAATGGTAAAAATTGAAAGAAACTAATAAAAGTTTAGAAACATATTACATCACTGACTCCGACACTCATGTTGAAATTTGGCGACCTTAACCTTGAATCCACTGATCTTAAAATGAAAATCGAGAAAAAAAAACTGTCTCGTCATAATCATCTGTGGAATCAGTACCCATCAATGCAGCAAGGGACACCAACGATATCATTTGCTGGCTCCCAGCGGACGAACCCTTGCATCTCTTGATGTGTTCCTTCATGTATCGCCTTGCATAAACTGTATGTGACCATTGTCGTAATGTTTCATCATGCGAAAATGACTCTTAATACATGCGGTTCTCTCATGTCGTCGAGCATGGCAACTTTTGCTGAACATCTTTCCACAGTAGCAGCTTGTGTGCCTACTTTTCCTAGCTGCTTATATATATATATATATACATACACACACTCATATATTTACTACCATCATTTCCATCAATGAGATTTAATCATTTTTAAGCATCCATTCACCTAGACATTTTATTTAGTTCCTTGATTACATTACCATGCAGTTACATCTTCCTTCCAGACAAGTTATTCATTCAGCTTTAACTTATGCTCCGCAACTGACCCCTAATACTCCGCAACTGACCCCTCATGCTCCTCAACTGACCCCTCATGCTCCTCAACTGACCCCTCATACTTCGCAACTGATCCGTCATACTCCGCAACTGACCCCTCATACTCCGCAACTGATCCCTCATACTCCGCAACTGATCCCTCATACTCCGCAACTGATCCCTAATACTCCGCAACTGACCCCTCATACTCCGCAACTGATCCCTCATACTCCGCAACTGATCCCTAATATTCCGCAACTGACCCCTCATACTCCGCAACTGATCCGTCATACTCCGCAACTGACCCCTCATACTCCGCAACTGATCCCTCATACTCCGCAACTGATCCCTCATACTCTGCAACTGACCACTCATACTCCGCAACTGATCCCTAATACTTCTCAACTGACCCCTCATACTCCGCAACTGATCCCTAATACTCCGCAACTGACCCCTCATACTCCGCAACTGATCCCTAATACTCCGCAACTGATCCCTCATACTCCGCAACTGATCCCTCATACTCCGCAACTGATCCCTCATACTCCGCAACTGATCCCTAATACTCCGCAACTGACCCCTCATACTCCGCAACTGATCCCTCATACTCCGCAACTGATCCCTCATACTCCGCAACTGACCCCTCATACTCCGCAACTGACCCCTCACACTCCGCAACTGACCCCTCATGCTCCTCAATTGACCCCTCATACTCCGCAACTGATCCCTCATGCTCCTCAATAACCCCTAATGCTCCGCAAGAGACCTCTCATGCTCTGCAACTGACCCATTACACAATCCAGGATTGGCATTCATTTTGTGGTTGGCTATTTTTTTATGTCGTAATTCTCTGTAGTCAGGATGAAGGAAATCGGTAAGTGCCTATTTGCCAAGTGGATTTAGCCCACTTGTTCTCCTCTCTATATGATTTACTGAAGCCAGGGTGTTACACGAATCCTTGGAATCTATATCTTCTTCCTCTTGGCATAATTTGTATTTACAATCGTCAACAGTGTTTTCTATTGCGTCTACATGATACACACAGCTACATTCGAGATATTGAAGGCTCGGCTTTAATACAATATTCATCATCGTGGAGCTCTGGTTTCGTATAGCTACAGTCCAGCCACATATTATATTTTACACCCCCAAATTTTTCACCTCATCAATAAGTTGGTTTATCATATTAGTTTTCATGTAATTGACATATTCGATCAAACATAATATTTAAGAAGACCCCTGAATGAAGATCGCTTCATGAAAATACCATTAACATTAGGCTTCAGCTCGCCAAGCACTGACGTAGGTCATGTTGTACAATCAAGTGACGTTGATGCAGGTCGCGGCTCCATGTTCGTTGAGGTAAAAAGCAGGCCTTTGTATTCACAGTACATTTTCATTGTATGACAAGGAGAGCCCTTTCAAATCGATGGTTTCAGAACAACTGCCATTTTTGTATATAAAATTAATACTTTTTACAGTAAAGAGGCAGTATTCTGCTCACAGAAGGCATCCTGTCTTACATTTTAAATGTAAAAAATTGGGGGAGCACTCTGAGAAAAACCCAATTCAGATACCTACGTAACAATATTAAATATATTATTCCAATATGCTTATATGCATATATACACGTATATAAATTTTTGTACCACAAAAAACATGAGCCCTCAGTTTCGTCTCCGACGAACTTGAAGATGAAGGCTTCACTATCATTATGCTAATGATGGAATGAAAGACCTACGATGCGAGGTAGAGACGATTTGTGCAGAATGTACACTTGCAAGACTTTCACGAGAAATCGACGAACTTCAAAATAAACGATCACTTGCTCTAAATACTGATGGCCATACAACTCCTGATACAAAGAAAATTCTTCAATTTAATATAGAATTAAAAACAGGAAGGGGGGGGGGGGGGGAGATATGACCATGAATACAGCATTGAGGAAAATGAGTATGAAAAGATAGTGATGGAGCTGAAGACAATGGCGAATTTCTCGTTGCACTGACACACCTCTCTACCGCATTTGCTGCAATGAGCGACATGAAGAAGGCAGAAGACGCTGAGAATACTGGCTACCTATTTCGCGAAGACCCGCATCAACTTGTTGATAGACTCAAGACATTTTATTGACGTTCAAAAACGTGGGGATTTCTCGCGCATTGTTGAGAGATCTTCTATAATTTGTGAACTGCGGGATCGGTGTTATATCAGATGAGATTTTTGGCTACTATCCGTTATCTGCAAACATCTGAGAAACGTAAAGATCGAATGAATGAAATAATCCGAATGATAGAATGTATAAATAATAAGTAAATAAATTAAATTTATCTATACATAATAATGTGAGTTTAATTTCTTACATAGTCCGTTCTGCTTCTCTGAAAGACTTATTAATTCAGTGGTGTGTACAATCGATTGCGAGAGTCTGTTTTAGATACAATTCATGCGAGTGTGTGCAGGGGGATGTGCCATGGTAGGATCTGAAGTATTATGCCCTACTTGTGTCGACTAAAATCGACTTGATTCTATAAGGCGAACGAACGAACTGGGGAATATTTCTGAGGAATGATTCGCAACTGGTTGGTCGGTCTAGTCATTCGTATTAGATGACTTTCTCGAGATTGGTTGTCATCGACTGTTGGCATAGGTGGGTGGTAAGGTGGGTCGGTCTTGTCCACTGTTCTTGCAGGAATTGGTCCAGGCAAGAGCCAGTCTTGGATAGGGTTACGTCTCTTAGGAACCAGTTGGGATTTCATTTAGGGAAATGGGGAGGAGGGAGGATCATGTGGTTGGTGGGTGGTGAGGAGACGAGCTATGGTGAGTTATTGGGGGTTGGTGGGGGAGTCTGGTGACATGTGTGCATGTTAGCGGGTGTGCTATGGTAATTAAATGGCAAGGGAAGTGGAGCGATGAGAGGTATGTTGGTGGTGGAGGGGGTATGTGTGCTACATAAAGCCAATACTTCACTCTGGGAGTTGTAAGATTGATCGGATATATAGCCAATGAAATATAGGGGTGAGGGTTCAGTCATCTGCTGATCGTCGTACCATGGAGTGGCTGGGCTCTGCCATTTTCACGAGAATTGGACTTTTAGGGTCACATACATCCTTCGCATTAGGCATGTAATATTTTTATGTTTTTGTAATTTTTTGCGATTTATTCTCGATTTTGCGAGTTTAAGGCTATTTGGGTTATGTTAACGGTCACCAACATTCGACACAGTGGTCGGAATCAGTAACCGTATTATGTTCGTCGATTTTTAGAAATGTACATTCGATTTTTTACATTTATTTTTAAATTTTTAGAGTTCAAGGTTAATGGAGTCAAGGTTAAGGTCGCCAACATTCAACATGGGGATCGGAGTCAGTAATGTAATTTGGTCCTCGAGCTTTAGGAAATTTTTCAATTTTTTTTGTGGTTTTTCTCTATTTTTTATTATTGGGAGGGGTGAGGTGTGGGTCGTGAGATGAGCGTGAGGTTAACTTTCATGTTATTCGATTATTTAAGATTTTTTTAAATTTTTGCGAATTTTTAAATTTCTTTTGGGTTCTAGGACATTCAAGGTCACGAGTACAACATGGTCAAGGTCACAATATCCAATAAGGTGATCAGGTGCCATCGCAACATGGCTGCCTCAGGTCACCAGCCGCTGGCCGCGTCGACAACATAGGTGGGGAACGAATCCTGAATCCTGAATCATTGATCCTATCCCCGAACCGGCATTCCTATACTACTAACAACAGTATTTATTTCATTTATATAATCTTAAAGTAGGTAATTGCTAGCAATTAACATTTAATAGGGGCCGCGGTGGTTGAGTGGTTAGACTGCTCGCCTCCCACCATGGCGAACCGGGCTCAATCACTGGCCGGGTCAATCCCGAATTTTTGCAAGTGGGAATCGTGCCAGACGATGCCGTTGGTCGGCGGGTTTTCTCGGGGATCTCCCGTTTTCCCCAGCCCTTGCATTCCAACACTGCGCCATTCTCACCTCATTTCGCCCTCATCGGCTCTCAAGACCTCGTTGTAAAGAGCCGCCCAAATCTCTCAACTTGAACTCAACTGGTACTTGCAGAACATTTACTTGAACCGAGATACGCGTATTCGCGCACACAGCTATTTCACAGAGTCTGTCTGAGTAGGTGTTCGTCTTGTAGTGCGTGTGTGTCTGAGCGGCGCAGGTGTGTCGGAGACGACCTGGCACATCAGTGTTGAGGTGACACTCGCGACGGCGAGGAATGCTGGGTGTGTTGCATGACAAGAGGGGAGGTAGGGGGAGAAAGTGCGGACTCACAAGGGCGCTACCCCAGGACGACGAGCGTTTCTCTGGCTCGCGTACGCTATCACGCATCACTGCTCTGCCCCCTCCCCCTTCCTTCCCACCAACACACATCAGCACAGAATATATAACTAAGGCTGTTCGAAAAATCGATACATCGATAGTTATCGATATGAAAAAATAACTTATCGAACGATATCTAACTTTGAAAAATATAGGTATATCGATGTTTCGATATTATAGAAGTTTTCGCTTTCATAGAAATATTCGGTATTGTCGAAATGTTCGGTAATATCAATTGTTTCGATATTGTAGATTATTTCGGTATTATCGATGATTTCGGTACTATCAATAATTTCGGTATTATCGATCATTTCATTACTATCGTTGATTTCGTTATACCGAAAATCCCAAGTAACTGTTTCGAAAATTATTGATATTAAATTTTTATGATATCGAACAGCCCTATATATAACTATACACAAGTGAAAATTCTGTCGCGGATCCTCTGGTCCGCGTGAAGCCTATACCCAGGGGCAGGAAAAATTCCCGGTTTTTAAAGGGTTTAAGTACAGATACCTGTTTCTCACGAAACATTTTACGCGGTGGCTGGACTTCGACATCGTATTGCACACTTGCAGTCTTCATTTAACTATTGGCCGCTTGGCTTTGTGTGAAGACAGTCTGTTATATGAGTGAGCCAAAAATAATTAAGTTTCTCCGATACTGACCGTCCGTGATTCGCGGGCAGAAAGATACGACGCGTAGCAATTCAAATGGTACAATCACGAAAGTAGTTCTCAACTAAAGTGCGCTGGAATACAGCTTGTCCTGAAATATTTTCGCGAAAATCAGGTGTCCCTAGGTGTAAGATTTTGAAGCATTATACTTTATACGTTTTGAATAATTTGATGTAAAATCAGAATTTTTTTATATTTTTATTAAGGCATAACAACAAATACTAACTAAGATGTACAAAAAATGAAAAAAAATTTCAACGTAAACTAATGTTTTGGTTTACTACTTGACATATACGTAGGTATTTATCAAATAACAGTTCATGCATTAAAAAAAAATGTTGAAAATATGCAACTGTTTTAACTAACATAATACCCGGAGTATACTCGGTCACGTCTGACATGTTGCAGAATAGGTAATATCATGGTCGGTGCTGTACAATACTATTAGCTACTTCCGAAACATATACTGTTTTACAATTTGTTGCTGTTTGCGCAATGGACCGAGCGGAACTCTTTTCAATGAATTTGTAAGCACATTTCACACCATACATTTCCTCTTTTGCAACACCTGAAACGAAAAATTAATTTGAATATTAAGAGGTTAAACGGCCTGTATGCTAGACTCCAATGTCCTATGTATTTTCATGCCCCAGCTTTCTGTTCATTGGCTCCTCAGTATTAATACTCCATTCTCGGTTATTCCAAACTTTTCTATTCCTCCATCCCTTGCAAACAAAGCTCAGTAATGTCAAGAAAATTCCACCAAAGGGACAGCGCTCCTCATTCGTACGCACTCGGTGTAATAATATTTTACATAAGAACTATTTCTTACTAAGTGTTACCAACCCACCTATTTCCTCACTGTTTTTATTCATTTTAATAATAAATAGGATATTATATTTAATAGATAAAATAAAAAATAAAGTTTAAAATGAAGCACGAATAAGGTACTCTTTTGTTAGTTTATGCTAAAACAAGTATAAAGCGCTTGAGATACGTAATATAATTAAATAAATAAAAAACCAAACACTTCATATGTGGGGTGTTTTTTCAAAGGCTTGATTTTAAAAACTGTGAAGAAACCGGAAACAGACTATACAAGGCGCTGTTTCACCGTACAGTTGTTAATGTCTTATTGTCATTGTCGTGGTTATGATTATTTTGAACCGCAGTGCTGCCTTTGCTCGATGACGTTGCACGATATCGATTATGCCGTTTACGTCCCAGCACTGGAAACTATCTCCCACGGCGCTCCCTCGTACGATATTGTAATGCACTTACACGCCACCAGGTAGGCTGCCGCCCCCTTCCTGTATGCAGGCCTAGCGATCGTCCCTCTCCAAGTTAACGTCATAGGTTCCCTGGGTGCGGATTTCGGGGGGGGGGGGGGGACGTGGGAGGTATTTTCCCAACCATTTCAGACAGACTTTAATTTAAGATTTCAGGTATACCAAACAAAACATTTCGTGATGTGTGCTGTTCTTAACTCGTCACAACACTTGTTTCGTTGTCGAAGCTACAGTTATACGAAACAATCGTTCCCTAGACCAGTAAGACGGTTTGCGAATCATTTACCCACAGGTAAGATCATTGGCAGGTGAACTTCGCAGTGTGCAGTACAGACCGAAAATTACCCACACGTGCGAAATGTACACAAATGCGTGCACTGGATCTGAATGGGTTAAGAAACTCGGGGGCCTTTTTAAAGTTTGGTATAGATGCTGTTATACGACATATGATTCAAAGTTACAGTACCATGTAAGTTATATGTAAATATGTGGGTCTCTTTTGAGTTGTGTACTGTGGTATATTGGGTTGAAATATTCCACAGCAACAGTACAAATCAAAACGGTAAAAGTTATTTTTAACGAATTATTTGCAGCTGTCCGCATATCTTGGCCGTTTGTGGCCTTGTGTGTTTTATATATTTATTAATAAATGTAAAATCACAAAAAATATACGTATGTGTACAGTATGCGGCCGTCTACAATATTTGCTCATGCAAATACTCTTGAGATACTTACGAATTAACAAACAAAACATTCCTAGCATATGATAAATTATCCTTTCATCCTTCTTTCCGGGATAAAATTACATACCCAGAAGTTAAATACGCGAGGAGAAATTAAAAACAAAAATACATCTACGATAACTTAACTTCGACTCTTTCGTGATTGGCGTACAAGATCACGTGGTACAGCGTCACGTCTTATGTATCACGCGAACTTGCGTGTTAACGTAAAGTGAAACGCTCTTGTTACGTAGGGTCACTCGATTTCCGCAAAAACATTTCCTGACCAGTTGTATTTCATGACACTTGAGCTCAGGCCCACTCTCGTCATTGGATGATTTAGGTGAAGCGTCTTAGGTGTCTGCTCGCGAATCACAGACGCGCACTACACGAGTAACCTAATTCTGATTGGCCAGCCAAGTAAGAAAATGCTTTCTCACAAAGACAGTCGACAAATAAGCAAAAAAAAAAAATCCTGATATTCCTGTAGGGTATTGATATATAGCATGCGTGTAAATCTTTTCGCGAAATTCGGTTGTCCCTAGCGATGGCCACCTGTTTACCGCGAAAAGATTCCACGACTATCTGTACTCTAAAATACGTTCGTTCAGAACCAATATCGCGGTTGGATGGTTTGAACCCGCACACGTCTTTAGTGTCTGCCAGCCACTCGCGGACGTTCAGTGGCCGCGTAACTGAATTCTGATTGGCCCAGTCGAGCAGTCAATAGCCGAAGAAAGTTTGCATGCTTGCACGTAAGGAGCTGAGGTCTAATTTGAGGATAGGACATTTCGCGAAGAACAGGTGGATCCAGTAACAGGTCTCGCTAAATAACAACAGCCGAGGTGCCACCAGTATACGCACACATGTCAATTGTGATACGCTAAGTCACCGTGATTTCGTCCGAACACTTGGTGTGAATACATCCATTACCTACCGACCTCCATTCCTTTCGAGTTGTAGTAGAGATTATATCCCTCTGTGCATACGTCCCTTCAGTTTGGATGGTTTATAAATTAAAAAAAATACTCGAGCTTGCCCGAACATACACTGTAAATTTTTTTTTGTAAACTTCCGAGAATCTCGCGGGTTCATTTCTAGACAAGTTGGAATTCACACACTTGTACGTTCATGTTACTTTTGTAATTGGTCGACGTGTTGTTTGGCGCCTCCTGTAGATAAATGAGCCAATAACAAACATGCAATAAATTGTGTGCCCAACCACCGCCTTTTACTACTACAACAGTCAACCAATATACAGTTGATATCTGTATGAGAGTATATAAGACTGTGAAGTCTAGCCTACAGGCCATTGCACTCGCGAATTTCTCGAGTCTCTACAAGGACATAGTACAACGTATCAGGGCTGAAAATATGGGAATGTTTAGTTAGCATCGCTACTCTACAAAGTTGGGAACTTTCCCACGCATGGGCTCTCTCCTGAGCAACTGCAGGAACGTCACAATGAATGCACGGGAAAATAATTTACCATTCGCGTTTTATCACAGTATGCATACACGAATATGGTAAAAATGCAACATCTTTCCTAGAGTGTATTTGATGTCAGCCAATACGAAACACGTGAAACTATAACGTATTGCTTTGTCTTGTGTGAAATAAAATTGAGTGAGAGGTTTGCTCGAAATACTTATTCATATGCTTATACTCTTTAAAATTATATACTATATATACTAAAAAAAAGACATGTAGAACTACTGCCAGTTTACAAATAAAAATGTATGAATGACAGTTTGTAAGATTTATAGAGTAGAATTTTATGAAGTGAGTTACTTACATGGACAGACAATATATATTTTAGCAGTATTCCACAATTTATTACAGCTTAAGAGTAACTTAGAGCATAACTACACCGGAAGTTTCTTAGACAGTTACCTTGAACAACAGAAGGCTGAAAATCTGACTGGGGCGGTGTACCATACATTGTCTATTTAGACAAACGGCAAGGATTGTTATACTTTGTGAATAAATGTGTATAGGCCTACTATAGATCACATTTACATACACGAGAGGGACTTACACTTAACACGGTTCATAAGCCAACTTTTTCCCCAGATTTAAGGATATTTTATAGTTTTGATAAATTATACCAATGGTCGATTAATAAAAATATGTAATAAATTGAGGGGCCGCGATCGTTGGGCGGTTAGTCAACTCGCCTCCCACCAAGGCGAGCTGGGTTCAATCCCCGGCCGGGCCACTCCCGGATTTTCACATGTGGGAATCGTGCCAGACGATGCCGCTGGTCGACGGGTTTTCTCGGGGATCTCCCGTTTCCCCCGCCCTTTCATTCCGCCATTGCTTCGTACTCACCTTAATCACCCTCGTCGGCTCTCAAGACCTCGCTGTTAAGGGCTGCCCACGTCTCTTCACTCACTCACTATAATAACTTGAAAAAATAACATTCATGTTATTTATAGGGGAAATACGAGCATTTAAACATATAACGTTGATCGCACAAATTCCCAAACATTATTCCAACAAGAAGTTTGGGTTGTGCGAAAGTACTTCTTGAAGTGCCAGGAGTGTCATGTTGGCACTTCTGCGAAATCCGACTCTCGATTCATCTACTGTAAGGATATCAAGCCTGGCTAATTTGACTGCAAAACTTATCCGAAAAGTTGAAACCGAAAAATACTAACTACGTAACAAATATCCAAGGAAATATTTTCATGTCGTTTTAACGACATGGACGATTATTTGAAGACGTAGAGTAACATTTCCCCCCCCCCCCCCCCCACTGTTGAGATTAGTACGAAAAAAATTATTCAAATTTGAAATTCCTGTTTTACTTTTCAGTAGTTTTCGAGAAGTAATATTTTACGGTACTGTCAACTGTATTTAAATACTATTATTAGGGACGGGTGTTTTTTTGCGAAAATATTTCAATACCAATTGTACTCCAAAACAGTTTTGTTCATATGCACTTCCGTGGTTGGATGATTTTAAATGTCACGTGCCACAAGTGTCTGCCCGCGAATCATTGACGTTCAGTATCGGAGTACTCTATTACGATTGGCCCAGTCAAATAAGAACATGGATTCTCTTGTTGACACGCGGCCAATAACCACAGGGAGTTGTCGTTGTGAATGTAGGATACTGAAGTCTAGCATGGCCATAAATTCTTTCACGAAAAACACCTGCCCCTAACTATTATGGAATATTGCATCGTAAAAATAAGTGGAATGCTAAAAAGAGAAGAAAATAATTTCAGTCTTTTCGCGGGTAAGTTATAATATTTATGTACAACATGTAGCAATGCGAAAAATAGAAATTAAATTAAATACTTATTGAAACCTTTTGAACTGAAATGGAAGAATGTCGATTTTAGTTATTGCTGAAGAACTAATTTTACCTTTCATACAGTATTATGTTCAACATATTTTATTTTCGTTGAACTTCACAGTATTGTATATACCGGACCGGTGTCGTTTTCCCAATGGCTGCTGCAGAGCTGTGAAGCCTACGCCCTTTATGACTGAACTGAGTGTGATCGGGAACACAATTGTGGAGTGTTCATTTGTTGGCTCCGAGTTACCCCGGGACGTGTCATATAAAGCATGGTCCAATAACAAACGTTGTAAAGGTACGACTGTTTAAAATTTAACGTGTCCTCAAATAATAAAGCGAATTTTGCACGTCTCTACTGATTCGTATACCGTACTAATGCTGAACGTTATACCTGGTCAACATCACTCATCAAAGAACATGAAACCTGCAGCTTGGTTGTGATAACAAAACAAGCTCTTGGTTATCTCGAGTAGAGCGCGCCATCAAAAAATATCTCATTTGCAACAACTTAAATCGCAAATAAATTCAGGAAGTAAAGGGTCGGTGCGACTGAGCATACGAAACGAGCCACTTAGTGCTGATTTCGCTGAAAGGGCCTGCCGCAATCGAGAAGACGTGTCTTTATGATCTGTCCGGGCTTACAGTGCTGTCGCCGATACAGCATTTGATTGGTTCACGTGACTTGTGACGTCAAATTCTGACGAGGCAGACGTGAGGTGAGCTACTGACCCGACTGGAAATGGACAAACTTTATCTTTCGAGGTCAGACAGGACGGATTGTACTATAGGCATCTGATGTAATCGACGCCGAGCCCAATGAGAAGCTTTGTTTATACACAGGAAAGTGAAAGCGCGCAATAGCGTGCCGTGCGTACATAACCTATTTAAAAGCAAATACATTCGTTTAGTTGTTTCGATATGAAGAGATGGGCTTTTTGCTACGAGATGAAGTGCGGATACGGTGATTCTTATATAATATCAATGACAAGCAATGTAAAGATAAAGAAATGTCAAAAACAGACAGCAAATCGTAACATGGAAGGGTAAACAAAATTGGCGACTTGTTTTTCCAACTGCATCCAACAGACAACCTCATTGTAGCACGGGAGACTCGTGATCATAGACTAAAGACATGCAAGAACACTTATTCGTCTTCTGCGCATGTACCCAACAATGACCTATCCCGAACATACAAATATGTGAAAATCACATGGTCAACACTAATTAGCACGTATGTTAAATCTCAATCTTCAAAATACAAGCACTTTTAAATGAATAAATTATTTTCACCGATTTTAATTTAATCAAACTGCATTATAAATAGGTTAGAGAAAGTATAAAACCGCTCAAAGCACTAATCAGTGTTCTAACCTCAAATATAATCGACGCCGTTTCTGCTAAGCCCCTGTCACACTGTCAAAGTTTTTCGTCAAACTGCTCCCAATAATTTTGGCCAAATGAAGTTGGACAGTTATGACGTCATCGAAACATCATAAACGTCGCCATATTTGTCTGGAAAAGTTGGGCTGCTTCAGTTTCCATCAAATATGTTAAAATTGGGCCGGTTCTAAATTTTCTTAGATAACCGACGGTCTCAGCCAATCGAAATCGTGCATGACAAAAAATGGACGCCAAGAAACATTAAAATAACGAACAATTGCTGGAAACGAAGTAATTTATGCAAATAGTTAATTTAGCTGTCTGAGCATGAAAGTGAATACTGCGCATAATATCACGGACTGAGAGCATTTAATCCCATCTGATTAATAAAATTTGAATCGAGCGAAGAAGTGAAAATAAATTACAACGTTCCTTACGTTTGTTCCTGTAATGGACTGCATGGAAAAACAAAAGCAATATCTCATTATGAAAATAATTTCTAAATAATAATAATACAAATTTGATTTTCCCAGTTAAAAAAAAAAAAAAAAAAATTGACAGTGTGGCGCATTTTCAAACACATTCAAGATTATCTGATAAAATTAGTCGGCCGTATTTCGTCTTCCAATTTTACTGTCGAATATAGTTGAAGGCGAAAATCTGACAGCGTGACAGGGGCATAAGTCGTGTTGGCAGGCGAGCAGTTGAATGTTGCGTCACGCGAATTGGTTGCAAGCAGCCCAGCGAGATCGGTGCATCTCGTCGCGTGGACTGGGTCGGACGTCTGAGAAAGGGGCGCGCATACACACAACAGTGGGCGCGCGATGGCGTCTCTGTGCTCACCTTGGGCCTCTTCCAGACGAACTGGAAGGGCGGCGTCTGGTGGTAGAAGACGGAGGACTGTGTGGCGGGGAACTCTGGGTCTTCCCACAGCTCACCGCGCTTCAGGCACGATCTCTTGATCCGCTCGTAGTCCGTCATGGGGCCGCCTGCACACACCGCAAAACACACACTGCATGTCAACGCTGTTCGCCATCAAGTGAGTGACATGTATACGATAAAGTTGGTAATAGTGGAGGGGTGACTGATTCCATATATTCACGTCGAACGAAAAGTGTTAGGTGACCATTTTTGTGGTAACTTAAATTATTTCTCTCGATTTCTGTATTTGTTATTGTATCGAAGTATACGAATGAGCAGATTTGTACAATAATTACTTTTCTAATAATTTCATAGTTTCACTTGACCGAAGGAATAACACACAACGTGTATATAGTTGATTCACGGTATCTTTGACCTTTTCTGAAGCCCTGCTAACGTTCTACTTCCAGGATATTCCTCCGCCTCGTGCACACTAAGCTGAACTAAGTCTGGAAGATTACACCAGAGGGACAACGCACCGGATTTGTGCACTCTCTTGTAACAATATTTCGTATAAGAACTATTTCTTACTAGGCGCTACCAACACGCATGTTTTCTCACTGTTTTTACTCAAATTATTTATAAATGAAGCAATATAATAGATGGATAAAATATGAATAACACTTTAATTTGACAGAAAAAAAAAGTAACTTTTATGTTAAGACAAGTATAAAACGCTTATGTTGGAAACAACCAAGCACGTTATACACGGAGAGGCTTTTCAAAGGTAGACTATACAAGTAGATCTTAAGCAAGGCTTTCGAAAATGCTCATTTGACCGTGAACTGCCTATAGTCCACTTGTGGTCACTTCCAACCATCCTCAAGCCCTGCTCAACTAACTCTTTCTTTACTTCTACAACAGGTTGAAAATACCAATGTCAAAACCTTGGCAAAAGGGCCAATTTTCGCCTCTAGGTAAGTGATAGTGCCGACAATGTACCAGATTTTCTGGGGCCGTGGTGGCTGAGCGGTTAGATTATTGCTCTCCTTCCACCAAGACGAGTCGGCTTCAATCCCCGGCCGGGTCACTCCCGGATTTTCGCAAGCAGGAATCGTGCCGGACGATGCCGCTGGTCGGCGGGGTTTTATCGGGGATCTCTCGTTTTCCCCGCTCTTGCATTCCGGTGCCGCTCCATTTTCACCTCATTTCACCCACGTCGGCTCTCAAGACCTCGTTGTTAAGAGCCGACCAAATATCTCAACTCTACTCGGCCAGATTTTCTCTACTTATACGTTAAAAAATAATCATAAATCAATGATAAAATAACTTCGTAACTAAGTAAAATCTTTCTTTTTTATTATTCGTGTAGCTAGAAATTTTTAATTAAAAGCTACCTTTTGGAACACAGCGCACCTAGCTGTGGAAATATTCCCTATACCAAACTCTTCCATTATAAATCTCGTTTTATTTCTTACCTCAGTATAATTAACCTTACAAAAGTCTAGAAGATAATTCCAAAGGCACAATGCATCGCATTCGTGCGCACTAACTGTAATAATATTTTACATGGGAACTTATTTCTTACAATCCATAACCGACACACATATTTACTCTTTGGTTCTGATTCATATTAATTATAAATAAAATATTATAATTTTTGATCAAATAAAAGCAAAAATTCAATTTAACTAAAAAATAAGATACTTTTATAACGACAGAAGTAGCTTATGAAACGCGTCTGATACATAAGATATTTAGGAAACAACTAAACATGTCATATCTGGGTCGATATTTCGAAGGTTTGATTCTAAATGCGCGTAATCACCGCGAATTGATTACACACATATATTGTTTTTTTTTTTTTTTTTGGAGCAAGGAATTCCTTGGAAAATATTTGGCAAAGTCATTTTTGTAACACTGCAAATAAATTAGTTCAAGCACCACAAAACCTTAGTGTTTGAATGTGTAGAAACAATGTTGAATTTGAACAGTCAAGCGTTGTAGACTTCGAGTTTATTAGTTACCAGTTAGCGACACAAACATACTTGTATGTTTTCTAAAACGACGTGCTGTAAATATACAACACTCTTCTGGCCGCGTCTTCGCCTGACGTATGCTTCTCGAAGCAGCTACAAATTACGGTTCTGCTGTCAGGAGCCAGGCTTACCAGCTGCCATGGGCGGTTCACGGTAAAATGAGCACTTTTGAAAGCCCAGCTGAAGATCTGCTAGTATACACGTCGTGTATTCCTCCACCTTACGTAAAATTTACATTGCTGTGGGCCTCATCACTTTATTCATGCTCCGTCAAATGAAACTGTGAAATTATCAAGAAAGTAAATACTTTACAAATTTACTCATTTTTTCACTTCAATGTATTTAAAGTAACAGAAAGTGAAAGAGTTGATTCTAAGTTATCAGAAATGGTTACCTAACACTTTTTATTCGACGTTAAGATGTGGAACTACTTTCCATCCATCGTTACCAACTTCACTTCGCGAATGTCACTCCGCGCACCCATTAAAATATATGCATGCAGGGGCAGTGACTTTTTTCAAAGGTTCATTCTTAAAGTGCTCACTTTATCGTGAACAGCCTTAAGGCGAGTTCATTCTGAAACAGGACACGTACAGCATTCCTTTAGCGGCTGTACCTCTCCTTACTTACAGTCATAGCAAAACAGACCTTCAGGAGGGATTCCAGTCTCTTAAATTGAGAAGGGTGCTCGGATGGAGTGGGTGGTATGCGCGTTATGGAGGGAGTGAGTGAGCGAAGAGATTTGGGCGGCTCTTAACATCGAGGATTTGAGAGCCGATGAGGGTGAAGCGAATTGAGCAAGGGACAGCGCCGGAATGAAAGGGCGAGGGAAACGGGAGATCCCTGAAAAAAAAACCTCCGACCTACGGCGTCGTCCGGCACGATTCCCACTTGCGAGAATCAGGGAGTGACCCGGCCGGGGATTGAACCCGGTTCGCCTTGGTGGGAGGCGAGCAGTCTAACCGCTCAGCCACCACGGCCCCGGCAGGAAGACAGACATGAACTGAAAGGAAAAATTTAGCAGGGTCTTAAAAAGTGCTCACTTTACCGTGAATAGCCTATAATTATATGTAACTTATGTGCGTTTTTTTTTATAGACTAAAGATGAGGTAGACCGATTTCACTGGCTGCGCACAACCAATCTCCGTGTCCCAACATTGAACTGCTTTTCTGCCAATACGGCTAGCAAAAATGGCGTGGATTGGGTTAGAGGTTAGAACACTGTTTAGTAAACATGTGCTTTTGAGATGTTTTTATAATTCCTCTAATCAATTTGTAATACTTTTTATTACATTCAAACTGGTAGAAGTATTTTATTAATATAATAGTTTTTGTCATTTAAAAATTAAGATGTAAACAAACACGTTCATCACGGTTGACCATGTGACTTTGATAGTCGTGTAGGATTGATGTAGGTCAATGTTGGGTACATGCGCAGAAGATGAATAAGCGGTCTACCTCAGATTTAGTCTATGTTTTTTTTTTTTTTATATCGCAGTGACAAAATCACAGATAAAAATAGCAGATATTTATTTATGAGAGTCGCAGTCGTCACAGATACTGTAAAATATCGGTTAAGCGCATCGCTAGCCACGTGAGGCTGGAGTTGGCGTTCCTCCTCTGTAATGTGGTGAGCTCTGCTCCGCGGGCGAGCGCGCACCACCAACGTCCTTGCGACCAATCAGGAGCGGCGGCGAAGGCTGTGTTCAAGGCCGCGCGAAGCGCTGACATTTCTACAACAACGCTCGTAGACGACTGCGTCTTTCTCGCAGCGACGACTGATCGTCAGCACAGTTGCTGTTTCACCTTCGCGGTCGCCCGGAACAGTGGGCGGTCGTCGCCGTCCACAAAGTTGCCAAGTCGTGTGCTGGAAATCCGCTGCAACCAACTGCACAACCCGCTAGAATTATACTAAAATGTATTTATACCAAGAGTAGTAATAGTAGTAATAATAATAGGAGTTTTTCGTTTGAAAAAAGTTATTTTAACCCTTTAATTTCTACATTAGCCCCTTAACATACAATTTTTATTTTTGTTTAAGGTGTTGCAAAAGAGGAAATTTATGGCGTGAAATGTGCTTACAAGTTCATTATTATGACTAACACTTTTCACCAGGTCCATGGACAATGGTGCAAGCAGCAACCAATTGCAAAACAGTTTATATGTCTGCAGAACCTAATAGCATTGTCCAAGGCAGGGCGCCGTCTGAAGTGTTGTTAGCTTACGGACTTGTACAGCACCTATTATGCAACATG
This sequence comes from Dryococelus australis, assembly GCA_029891345.1. NCBI lineage: Eukaryota > Metazoa > Arthropoda > Insecta > Phasmatodea > Phasmatidae > Dryococelus > Dryococelus australis. The sequence continues at coordinate 167,443,026 of CM056999.1, read as the reverse complement.
TCAGACGTAAACGAGTATGCTCCAGATAATACGTTAATTGATTAGTTATGATTCCTAGTGTTTCAAATGAGAACATTTTTGATGAGTGCTGCACTTAAGCTGGTAAAAAAAAAACTCTTTTAATTATGACAACCAACACGATGTGAGTTTTGTGTTTGGTGGTCAGTAATATGAATATTACCGTAGAGATATAGCGCGGTTTACGAATCAGCTACCCTCCTGGAGTACCACTGGGCAACGCACTTCGCAATGTGGGGCTTACAGCGCCGGTCGAATATACCCTTCCTGTGCGACATGTAGAGAACTGTATACAATGGGCATTCGAAAATTGTAAATCCTTTACGCCTACGTGCATCTATGATCAAGTAAGGAAGACGGTAACTTTGGTGTTCTATAAATGAGCCGAACACTCGAACACTTATGATACTATCGTGTCCTCTACCTTTTTTTTTTTTTATCCGTAGGAAGTAATATTTATCCTCCAAAACAGAATTAAATGCCACTAAATCTAGGGGGAAATCAGCTAAGTTGGCAACTCTTAAAGATGAGGCATGCCGATTCTCGTCTTGCGCACATGTTTCCAAACATTGGCGCTTGATTACTCGACCGGCCCACAATTTTATAGAAATAAAATATTTTAACTTTAGTTCATTCACGGATACACCGAAATTTTCTGAAGCCCTACTTAAGTTCTACGTCCCGGATATTCCTCCACATCATGCAAACAAAGTTTAAGTAAGTATAGAAAATTATACCAAAGGGACAACTCACTTCATTCGTATGCACTCAGTTTAATAATATTTTCAATGAGAACTATTCATTACTAGGTAGTACACCCTATTACCAACACATCTATTTTCTTTCTATTTTTATTCATCTGAATTATAAATGAAATATAATAATTCATAGATAAAATATAAGTAGAAGTCAAATTTTACCAAAAATAATAAAATTTTATGTTAAAGTAAGTATAAAATTCGTGCTGTACATGACATATTTAGTAAACAACAAAACATGATATACGTGGATACATGGAGTATGTACCACACATTTCCTCTGCGAAATAGAGTGGCGACTACTTTGATGTAAGCAAGAACTCGGTCGCTCATTGGCCACGCGAAGCATTGTGTCCGATTGACCATTGCAAGTTATGGAATACTTCCTATAGGCGGTTCACGGTAAAATGAGCACTTTTGGAAGCCCTGCTTAAGATTTACTTGTATATACGTTGTGTATTCTTCCGCCTTGTGTAAGATTAACATTGCCATGTGCCCGATCACTTTATTCATGCGTCGGTCAAGTGAAACTGTGAAATTACTATAAAAGTAAATATTTTACAAACTTGCTAAATTTTACTCTTTGATGGGCTACAAAAACAGAAATCAAAAGAAATTATAAAAATTATCAGAAATGGTTACCTAACTCTTTTTATTCGACGTTAAACTACGGAACTACTTCCAATCCATCGTTGCCAATTTTACTGGGCGCATGTCACTCAGGGCGCCCGTTGAAATATGTGCAGGTAGGGACAGTGACTTTTTCTAAGGTTGATTTAAAAAGTGCTCACTTTATCCTGAACAGCCTACAGCATATCGTTCGGGCTGCCGTCTGGCAAGCTGGTCTCCAGGAGCTGATTGGTGAACGACGTTCAGCCATATTGCTGGAAAGCGTGCATGACTGGAGTTGGCAACACACACGCTCATTATTCACCTCTGTGTTGTTAAGCACTTTATGATGCAAGCGTGAACCGATTCTAGCCCGTGCATTAGCAGCTGTCTCGAGGGACACGGGTTGGAAACCTGTATCTTTACAAATTGCGCCATTTAGTATTACAAGGAATAAAAATACAGGAGTCTTCAAACTTCTACGCCGTGGGAGAAAAGACTGCCTATCACCCTCGTACATTCCAAGTCTCAAGGGACTGGCACTATTGTTATTTCAATTAATGCCAAGTGTGTCTATACAAGTGTTTTTAGATGCCGATCCACACCATGATTACAAAATGACTTGCGCAATTGGTTGCTACTCGTATGAAGGGCTTGAATTAGTCACATATACATATATTAAAAAAAATTCTGAGTATTATACTTATACCTACCCAAAAGTCGAGCTGTGTGCATGGTTAAAACATGTATGCGATTAAGTTTGAGAACACGCAGAACGACACGAGTAGCAAGGTATGGTTACCTCGTTTTTTTATAAACTTTTTATTTTATTTTATAGAATTTTTGGAATTTTTTATTTTTTGGGTCTTGGGTCAAGGGTTTTGGGTCAAGGATCTTGGATCTTGTGTCTTGGGTCAAGGATGAAGTGTCTTGGGCTTTGGGTCAAGGGTCTTGGGTAAAGGGTCAAGATTATTGGGTCTTGGTATTGTGTCAAGGGTCTTGAGTCTTGGGTTAAGGATATTGAGTCTTGAGTCTTGAGTTTTTTGTCTTGAGTTTAAAGTATTGAGTCATCAGAGAAGTGTCAAGGATTTTTTGGGAATTCGTAGGAAATTTTTTTGGGATATCTGTATTTTTTGGGAATTTTTTTGTGTTCCTGGTCATTCAAGACATAGGTCGAAGGTCAAGGTCAAGGTCATCGACATAAAACATAGCTTACAAGGTGGACACCGGCCGACCTGGCGAGGGTCGGTCCTGTCGGGAGCTTAGTCGATCCACCTGTCATCGAACCAAGGACCTCCTACCTGTACGTATTTAAATATTTTTCAATATATATTTTTTATTTTACTCAATTTTTAATATCTTTTGCTTTTAAGAATTTCTTGGTGATTTTTAGAGTTATTTGGGTTCAAGGTCATCCAAGATCAAGGCCATGGACCAAGGTCAAAGGTTATCTGGATCCAATATGGTGGTCGGGTAACGTCATAACACGGCGGCCAGCCGGCGCCGGAGCCCCAGCCCTCTATGCCCAAATCGGCATAATAATTATATTATATCAACATTTCAGTTCGTAAGAATAAAACAATCCCTTCTAATAATTTCTCAAATGTAAACGATGGATCGTAAAACCCGTTACATCTGTCGTGACACATTAATTGGGACACAGCCAATACGCGACTTCACTGGTTGACGACCAGCCAATAATAAACATTGAAGAGTACAATAGGCGTGTCCGGTGTAGCCAGGACCAATAGTACGACGGTAAGTGGAAATACAGAGACCAACACAACTGATATTGCTATATGTGCCATCCTCATTTCGAATAAATAATCAACAACGGTTATATTTACATTCATTAATGTTTCCGACTTATAGTTGGGCACAATGGAAAAACGAGAAAAAGTTTTGTGCCAAACATATTTTCCAAAATACTGTAGCGTTCCGACCCTTTTATGATTGAATGACTTGAGTTTCGATTCGTTTTGGCACTTTGCGGATCAGTCACGAAGGTTCAATCTAAGAGTGTCAGAACTCTCACTGGCCCAGAGAAATTGGGAAAGTATCGCTTCATACACACGCGACGACCAATAACAAAATGACATTTTCGGGCACGTGCACAGGGAACCGCGGTGGCTGAACGGTTAGCCTGATCGCCTCCCGCCAAGGCGAACCGGGTTCAATCCCCGATCGGGTCACTCCCGGATTTTCGCAAGTCGGAATCGTGCTCCCGTTTCCCGTGCTCTTGCATTCCGGCATTGCTCCACTCTCGCCTCATTTCACCCGCATCGGCTCTCGAGATCTCGTTGCTAAGAGCCGCCCAGAACTCTCAACTCAACTCCACGGCGTGTGCACAGTAGTTTGAAACCACGGGAACCGTCAACTCTTCCCGGAATAAACATTCGTCTCTAAGTATAGCTGACTAGTGGCATTTAAATAAGGAAGCCGTACGACGTGTGTTCTATTGTTTACATAAGACACGGTATCCTTATTTTTCATATGCCCGCCGCATGCACGTCTGCTTTGTTTTACACAATTTGAGCTGAAGTTTTATTCTTCGTCCTTGCCTCATGCAGCTGCTGAAGATGGGCTAGAACAAGTTCCAGGAGAGTGTGTCGCATTGCCTTCGTTTGCTGGTTCGCCCGTGATCAGCTAGTCGCTTGTGTCGCGCTGTCGCTATCGCGTTGTCGTACAAAGCCGGAAAAAAAGCTTTCCTACGCGCATTTTCCGGCCACAGAATAAACAACTACACGGAGACGAATTTGCGTGGTGGCTCCTTTGATGTGGGCGAATATCCATTCTCCGACTGACTACGCGAGGCTCTAGGAACTGGATTTGTAGGGAGAAAGAGAGAGAGAGAGCGTGTGTGTAGAGAGAGAAAGAGATATGTTTGGGCGGCTCTTATCGTCGGGGGTCTCGCGAGCCTTCTAGGTGGAGTGAGGTGAGTATGGAGCAACACGGGAATGCAAGGGCGGCGGAAACAAGATAACCCCGAGAAAACCCGCCGGTCAGCGGCATCGTCCGGCACGATTCCCATGTGCGAAAATCCGGTAGCAACCCCGTCTGGTCTAGCCATTGCGCCGAGGCGGCCGCGGGCGGCCTTGGCGTCCGATTGGCCGCCGCAAGCTGCGGAATATTCCCTATTGGCTGGGCGAGTAGATTACCAGGCGCTGCGTAGCGAACGGTGTTCCGGCATTTTTCTAGCCGGTGACGCCATTTTGCTGGCGTGTGCAGCTGTAGTTCGTAGTATAAGAGTCTGTTGCACCTCTGCATGTTTACGTACTCTGCGTCCTGGCTTCGATCCAGCCCGACGTCACAGTGAATGCGTCTTTTGCCGGCAATCTCAAGGTGATACACGTCGAAATATCCCGCCGCACATGCGCCGTGGTCGTGGTCTTCCCAAAAGAAATGTATGTGTCGGCCTTCACTTCAGTTCTGGCGCGACGCAGAAGCCTGTAGTGAATTGTTTACCTCGGTAGCCAAACAAACATGTTTGTCGAAGTCAGCTGTGCCCATTATGAAGAATGTAGGGCGGTCTGCATTTTTGTAGGCGCCAAAAGTTAATGACACATAGAACTTAACAATACAGAGGCGAAATAGCCGCTTATAGTCTGTTCATGGTTTCTTTACACTTGTATCAAACCTTTGAAAAATTACATCATTTATAATGTGTTTGCTTATTTCCTAACTACGCTAATTGGCAATTAATTACAAGTGTTTTACACTTCTATCGAGGCATAACTACGGTATTTTTAGTTGAATTAAAGTTTATTTATACATTACCTATAGAATGCAATATTTTATTTATAATTAATATGAATTTAAAAACTAGGAAATATGTGAGAAATAATTCTTATGCAAAATATTACTACACTGAATGCGCACGAGTATAATTTTCTAGAACCGGCTGACTTTGTTTGCACGAGGCGGAGGAATACCCTGTAAGTAGAACTTTAGCAGGGACGCCAGAAAAATGACGTCGCTGGCCATAAACACATTTCGGGACGCCGTTCGCCAATCAGCGACTGGCATGTAAAGCCAACGTGCCACGATGGAAGTTTCCTTGGAAGATTCCATGCAATTTCGCATGACCGCTTGTATGGATGGTTCCATGGAAGATTTGGTCACGTGTTGCCGTTGCCACGGATATTTTCGTAATTGGTCGCGTGCAATTTTCGATGGAATGTATCCTAAAAGGTTGGAATTTTAGCCAATCCGGGAGAGGGTGGTGGAATGTAGTACTGACGATCGTATCGTAGTAATTTTGCTTATTTTGTATTGAGAAACAGGAATAAGACAGCTAAACCAGAAGAAATAGTCAATAAAAAAACTTTGAAAATATTTACTGATGCTATAACAAATACGCGAAAAATCCCGAGTAGGATACTATTGCAGATATTAGCGCAACTCAGCAATTTAACTAAAATTCGCGCAAATTTCTCACTTTCAAGCATCATTTCCATCATATCTTATAAAAAAAAATACATGATTCATCTCTTCAATTTCACCCCCAGAATCGAGATAATTTGACCCAAATCTGCGTTCTCAATTAAGCGCACTTTTTTTTTTAAACATGCTTTGTTCACTCTTTGATCAGTGGTCCATTTTCAGGGTGAATGAGGCTAAAATTAGGTCAAAAAGGGCAAACACTTATTTAAAATTTGAATGATATCACAAGAAAAGTATGAAAATTCTTGGAATTTCATCAAAAATATGATTATTTAGCTCGAAAATTAGTCTTTAAAGAACCACACACACACACAAAGAGTGAACACAAGTTGAAAACTGCTTTTGATTTTGACCCCAAATATGGTTGATTTTGAGTTTCGCTTTGAAATATTTGACGGGGAATTAGAATTTTGTTTGAATTTAGCTTGGAATAGGTTGATTTTTAGTTAAATTATTGAGTTGTGCCAATATCTGCAATAGACATCTACCATCACGCAAACATCCGTGTTTATTTAACTAGAAAGTTTCAGTAATCACAACACAACAGCTAGGATCTGTGCGTCAACGGATACTGCAGGAGTCACCAGTGAAGTGCAGTCACTAATCACAGTTGCAGAAGTCACAGTATCCAGACATTCAGTGCTCCATCTTCAATATTATCTCCAACATCTGTAATAAACTAGTGTTTCAGGTCCTAATTCGAATACGCATACCGCCTTCAGCACTCACTTTAGACCATATGTCGTGCATGTGTTTTCACATTTCCCCGTGATTCACCTGCAGCCAAAGTCCGTCAGTTGAATCTACATACATCCTGTACATGTAAAAATAAACATGTACAAACGAGCCTCTGCTAGATCCCAGATACAGCACTCTTGGTGATACTGTACTACGACTTATCAAGTTACCAAACGTCTCTTATTCTCCACCCACACGCTCGAGATGAGAAACGGTGGAAATTATCCAATCGCGCAAGTTGATCTGAGCTAAAGTGTTTCGAAATACAAAATGATGACAGGAATACACCACAGACTAAAGATGAGGTAGACCGAATTTTCGTTTTCTGTGCATGTGTCCAATATACACTCCCCCAAACATCACAACTGTCGAAGTCGCATGGCCAACACGGAAGAACGTGTCAACTACATCTTAATTTTCGAAAAAAAAACGAGCTATTTTACACGAATGAAATACTTGTACCATTTTTAATTTAATCTATTTTCCATTAAAATTGGCTAGAGAAAGTACAAAAACATCTCAAAGCACTTCTTTACATGAGCAGTGTTCGAGCCTCAAATTATGTCCACATCGTTGGAGCCGCGGTGGTCTAGTGGTTATACTAATTGCCTCCCCCATGGCAAACCGTGTTCGATTCCCCTCCTCCTCCCGCACTTTCGCAAGTGAGAAACTTGATGCCGCTGGTCGACGTGTTTTCTCGGGGATCTCCCGTTTCCTCCGCCCTCTTCCGTTCTGGCGCTGGTCCATACTCTTTTCACACTCCTCGGCTCTCAAGACCTCAATGTTAAGATCCACCCAAATCTCTCGTCTCAGCTTAACTGAAGAAGTTCGCGCGACGCACTGCGAAGGACTGCTGCTGCGTCCTGATTGGCTACAGCTCATGGCAACGCAACACATCGCAGTGTCGTGGAACGGCGGATGGCCGGCAGGGGCGCGGCAAGCGCTGGGCAGTACTCCTAGAGAAGAGAGGCTGCTTTCTCCAGGCGACCCCGCTTTCCTGCTGGAAAGTGGTCGCCGCCTGACCACACGTAGTGACCGCCATTGTGGTTAACGTGCCTGCCCCTCCTTCACCGACTATTCACCGAGTCAACTAACGCCTTAAGGTGGATTCCTACCCGCCATCTTGGATTTATCAATCTTTCCCCAAAGCTTCTACATCAGAAGGCGTATTGAAATTTCCCGCACGACAGATCTTAAATAACAGCTTCCCTGCGTTTATTAATTTTTAGCTGGTAACAGTCGAGGAGAAACGCAAGGTTGTTCCTTGCGAACGATTAGGCCCACGGAGGAGACGTTATCAACAATAATCAAGAAATACTGACCTTAGACAATGCACTAGGCAGTGCTGTGTGCTCTGTCGTTCCAAAAAACATGATACAAAACTGAATTTCCAGAGTATGACAGAAATTCCATAATTTCAAGATGTCGGGTGGGGGAATCTGCATTGAGGTTCCCGTCTACCTGCAGCTTTTTTTCTGCGTTTGATACCTCGAGAATTGCGCGGGAGAGATAAGAGCGACATTGCCACGCGCATCAAGTGCGCCATCGCCGCCAAGTGCAAGGCTCTCAACTAGCGTGCAGTATTCTTGTCAGACTGAGTGTACACACGCGACTTTCAGCGGCACCCTACCATTTCATTGGTGTAAAGACTATTCTGAGTGACATGCGCCCAGTAAAGTCGGTAACGATGGATGGAAAATAGTTCCATACCTTAAACGTCGCATAAAAAGTGTTAGATAACCATTTGTGATGACGTTGATTATTTCTTTCACTTTCTGTTTTTTTATGCATCGAAATATAAACTTGAACAGATTGGAAATATGTTTTCTTTTTCTTACAATTCCACAGTTTCACCTGACCGACGCATGGCTGAGGTTATGAGGCCCATGGCAATGTTAATTTTACATAAGGCGGGATAATACACAACGTGCATAGAAGTAGATCTTAAGCAGGGCTTCCAAAAGTGCTCATTTTACCGTGAACAGCCTATAGGAAGGTTCACTGTAGGACCCTCAAGTAATTATTTACCTATATAACACGTGTATTTTGAGATACAGCTTTTTGAAAGAAAAAAAAACTGTTTTTAGCCAAATTAAAGTGCTCTGAAATAGTGTTTCAAGTGCGAGTGACGTCTTGAAAGCACTCAACAGCCCTCGCCTGAAGTGTGTGATATTTTCGTAGATCAGCATACTGGACGCACGTTTAATAGTTTCCTTGAAGAACGTACACTGCAACACAACACAACGCAGTTCAGCGCCAGGTAGACGGGGACCTTAAGAATTGCATGGACCGCCGCATGTATTTTGTGAAATAGTTTGTTTGCGCGGATACGCGTCTCTTGGTAAATAAATGATCTGCAAATACGTCCTTTTGTCAGAAAAGATTTAAAAAAAAAATACTATTATCTATGCCCATACTTATTTTTTTATTTTTTTATTTTACTTTTGTCATATGAAGTGTATTCTTGGAGGAAAAAAAAATCCGTGAAAATGGTCAAATATCGCATTTTTAAAGCTTGCCTTTGCCGTTTACTTAAGCAAACAAAGACGTACAAAGATACGGGCGTAGTTTTATCTGTGAGATTTCATGGCGTGTAACAAAGTCCCGCTGTTACAGATCTAATTTGCACAGTACAGCGTCACGACTGAAACACTGCACGCCTTGCGCGTAGGAGCGATGAGGCGCTAGAAGTGCGTGTTAGTGTCGCCCGTATCGCTCCCTCTCTTATTTACCTTGGACAGTGTGATGAAGGGAAGGGGGAGGGGGAGGTGTCCACCCCACTCTTAAAGGACGTTGGAAAAATTGTTATTCTATATTATTTGTACCACACACCATTCGGCTCACACACTGTAAAAAAAAAATCGCTCATTTTACAGAAAAGTGCTGGTAAGATTTTTATCCGGAGGTGTCCGTAAACTCTCCGTAAAATTACGGACACATCGATTTTCAAACACGGTCTTTCCGTAAAATCCACGGAACCTCTTCGTTAATTCCCTAGTTAGTTTTCTGTACTCCTAGTTTAAATAGTTTTTAATATATTTTTTTATTTTAATTTTCATTATATTGGTGTTCTACTGTGAATAAAAAATATATTTTAAAAAGTTAAAAAAATTTACGCTCAAGCAAGATTTGAACCAGAGCCAAGAAGTTGCAAGCTCACGATCATAATCGCATACCTACAAAGCTCACTTGATGAATCTGGTATAACTTATGTATTTATATAATAGTCATATAAGCAACTTTTTAAATTTCTGTTAAAGTTAATGTATTTTAAGTGTTGCTAAGTGTTACAGACTCCAATTGCTTCTTTTAAATGTTTGAAATAACACGTCTTAGTGACATGGATAACCTTAACTACCGCAGAAACGATAATTTTCTGGGCGAAGAATGCTTCGTGTAGACTCGCCCTTGTCCGTGCCCGAAACCCGAAGTTATAGAAAATAAGGCGATTTTCCGTATTTTGTGTTTAAACACTTAACTCCGTTTTTCGTCACTGCTAATTGGTTTCCGTATATTTACTGTGTATTTTCGTAGACATATCCGTAAATATACGGTAAATATTAACAGAACAGACATTATCTGTGACTAATTCTTCGGATAAAACGTGTTACACATTCCAAGGTCTTTGCAAAATGTTACTTTTTTTTGTAAAGCACAAATAAAATAAACCAAATTGTTTACAGAAAATTAATCAAGGCCAACTGAAAGGTCTTATCTTAGTTCGCTTCAATGTATGCTTGGCGAAAATTGTACAAAACTTCAGGCTCAGCCACAAATAAAAAATATGAAAAAAAATTCCTCATCTTCAGATTTTTTTAAATTGCCAAAACTTTTCCATGTAAGATTTTATAGACGTCTTGAGATAAACGACACAATAAAGACAACACGGTCGGCACGCATTATAATACCTAAATTAATAAGAACCATGATATTATATATATATATATATATGTTGCCGACTTATGCAAAAAGTCACCAGGCTTGCGCATCAAATCACCCTGTGACGATACATCCGTCACAATAAGATGATTACATAAAGATAAATCGAAAACATTGAGACGCCCTGCGGCTTTGCATCTCCCCGTTTTACCGGATTTTCGCCCGAACGTCGACGTGATTTTCGACACCTGCCTGTCGCAGAAGTTTCTTGTCTGTGGGAAATAATTTCCTACCTCTTTTGAACTGCATCTGAAGCCAGCTTCGTTGACCCAACGCAGCTACGGCAGCAGCAGTCGTCCTGCCACGTGTAAGTGATGGAGTGGGTCCAGCGGGCCAGCGGTCAGAGATCCAGCATCGAGACGGCCTCATCAGAGGACGCTTGACTCGCTCCCTACTGCACGTTTGACTACCTCCCTACTGCACGTTTGACTACATCCCTACTGCACGTTTGACTCCCTCCCTACTGCACGTTTGACTCCCTCCCTACTGCACGTTTGACTACCTCCCTACTGCACGTTTGACTACATTACTACTGCACGTTTGACTCCATCCCTACTGCACGTTTGACTCCATCCCTACTGCACGTTTGACTACCTCCCTCCTGCACGTTTGACTACATCCCTACTGCACGTTTGACTCCCTCCCTACTGCACGTTTGACTCCCTCCGTACTGCGGGCGAGCACCGCGTCTCGCACTGACAGTGATATGACGTCACGAGTTGTAGGCAGTGTTGCCGAACTGTCACGGCGTTGTGGTAGAGCGCGCATGCGCCAGTTGTGAATTCGACTTCCCGATTCGACAACTTAAATTTTCAAGTAGTGCCAAACTGCTCATTTCTGGAAATTTTGCTTTGTCGGGTTTTCGACTTCAAAGAGCCGAGGAAAGCCACACCTGGAGGTCAGCCGAGGCGGCACGAAGAGGTTCAGCTGAGACTATGTACGGAGATGTCGAGCCTGTTGAAGGAAGACTTGTAACTTTGCCATAGGAGACTTACACATTACTTTGATTTTATTAGAAGGTATGGGTCTCGTTACGGTACCATTTGAAGATGGTAGCATCTGGCAGTAGCCACTCTCTCTTGTCCTCGTCATTCTTATGCAGAAGACTGACGCGCCGAGGAAAGCGGAAAGCGGACTTCAACATCACATATATTTAGTCCCATAAAACAGTTGCCACACACAGAAAAATGCATGGCAGTAACATAAATATAGGCTATTCACAGTCAAGTGAGCACTTTTTGAAGCCCTTTCATTTGGAATAACAGTAAATAAATACATTTTATTGTGACCTTATACTTTAACTTTCGAGTCCGATAACATATATACACTGTGTTTATTACTTTCGTGGCTTTTTTTTAAAGTGGGGAAGGATAAAAAATGGCTGATATGAAAAAAAGTAACTAGGGCCTCAAAAGTGCTCACTTTACCGTGAACAGCCTATACATGTTTGTAAGAGTAGTTCGCGTCATATTTTTTAGACTCGGTTTGTGGGGTACACGCGGAAAACAGCAACACGAGAGAAATACCTCCAAACCAGTTTAGATCGTGAAACTTAAAATGGCTGTAGTCAGTAGGAGAATGCTTTGATTTGGTACTCAAAATGGGCGTGACCATCACATATTTCGGCTTCTCAAAAGTTGTCAGATGCCGGCTTCAGGAGCTTCTTACTTCTGTGATCCCAACAGAGAATTGCCTTTCTGCCAGCAGCACTCTCAAAATCAAAGTGGATAGGATCTGAGGCTGTAGCAATGAGCTAGGAGCTTTAGCTTACACACTCACCGTGATGCTTTGTAGTAGATTCAGAAAAAAACGCCTCAACAATTGTCTTAAAATTTCTTTACTTAAGGGTCCTATGATATGTACTGAAACATTTTCTATGAAACCGTTGTTTGCGCGTAAAAACGCGTATCTCGGCAAATAAAAGTTCTGGAAATATGACTACTTGTCAGAAAATATAAAAAATTAATTATATATATATATATCCCTTTTGTCATCTTAAGTGTAGTCTTAGATTTTAAAAAAAGTCGTGAAAATGGTCAAATATCGCATCTTGGAAACTTGCCTATGCAGTTTCCTTAAGGTGCAAGAGAAGAATACAAATATACGGACGTAGTCAATCTGTGGTCTTTCATCTCGTGTAATATAGTGCCCCTGTTACAGATCTAATTTGCACAGTAAAGCGTTACGGCGGAAACACTGTACGCCTTGCGCGTAGGAGCGATAAGGCGCTAGGCGTGGGTGTGACTGTCGCCCGTATAGCTCCCTCGCTTCTTGACCTTGGACGCTCAGCTACATAGTCCCCTTGACTTAAAATGATCACAAAACTCTACCAAAATTCTCATTTATAAAAAAAAAACACATCAAAATCTTGCACTATGCCACTCTTGTAGTACTAGTTGAGATTAGTTTATTAATTTGAACTTGGTTTAGGGGGGGGGGGGTGACCCCTCCAACACCCAGGTATAGGCTGTTCACGGAAAAATGAGCACTTTTAAAAGCCCTGCTTAAGATCTACTCGTATGCTCGTTGTATATTCTCCCGCCTTATGTAAAATTAACATTGTCATGGGCTTTATCACTTTATTCATGCGTCGGTCAGGTGAAACTGTGAAATTATTAGAATAGTAAAAACTTTACAAATCTGCTCAATTTTAAACTTGGTTGTATAAAAAGTAACAGGAAGAGGAAGAAATAATATAAGTTATCACAAATGGTTACCTAACACTTTCTATTTGACGTTAAGATATGGAACTACTTTCCCTCCACCGTTACCAACTTTACTGGGCGGATGTCACTCAGTGCGCCTGTTCAAATGTATGACGTTAGCAGCAGTGACTTTTTTCTTAGGTTGATTTCAAAAGTGCTCACTTTACCGCGAACGGCCTGTATGGCCGTGGATACACGGTCGCGGGTAGCTGAGGGATATCGGGGACATTCGCCGACGCGCCGGCCTTGACGCTAGGCGACCTTGCTGCCATCTGTCAGCGGCGGAGGGCACCTCGCTCTACATCTCGCCTCGCACCTAACATGCATCGCTTCCCACACTCCTCCCCCCCTCCTCACCCAAGAAGCGCGAGAACGGTAAATGCGACATTTCCACGCGCTTCGAGCGCCCCAAGCGCAAAGATCTCAACAGCCGTCGCACTGCGCCTATACGCTGTTCACGGTAAAGCGAGCACTTTTGAAGCCCGAGTTACGTTTTTATTTCAATCATTTTGCATCCCTTAACCACCTTTTAAGAATAAATATTGCAATGTTCAAGTTATAAACACAGTGTGTATATTCCACCGCAATCGGAAGTTAACGTCTAAAGGTAAAATATAATTATATATTTATTGACTTTTATTCCAAATGAGAAGGCTTTCAAAAGTGCTCACTTTACTAAAAATTGGCGTTTCTGATGTGCATGGAGTCTTGAAAACACTCAGCAGCCTCGTCTGAAATGTGTTTTGTTTTCGTAAATCAACACATTGGACGACCGTTTAATAGCTTCGCAGAAAGCACGTGAATCACTAACACTCTGTAACTCAGGCCGTGTCCGAACTCAAGTATATAAGTTACTTGCGTACTTGCATCCTTGCATACTTCACTTACCCTTGGCACCAAACTTGATGAATTCGGACAGGCAGTCTTGTTGGCTTCTGTGCCAATTATTAGCCAGCTAACCACTTTAAATGTTCATGTATTCCGACTAAGAATTTGATAATTGCTGAATGTTTAAGGTGTTAAATAAAGTATTAAATAATATTTAAATTTGATTTACATTAACATTTACTGTTTTGCATTATTGTATGTAAGTGTAATTTGGATTGCTATTTTTATCTTAGCTTCTGTAGGTTAGGAACATATTACTCATACGCATTTACTGCTTAGACGGTTTTTTAAGGTGAAACTTGCGATAATTATTTACTCAGATCAAAATGCTACGTCTACGAAGTAGTAATGTTGCCCTATTAAAATTTGAATCCAATAATTATGTCGGAAATCAATTTTAACGTACAAATTGCTTCTCAAAATGGCGGCACATATTCCGCAAGTATGCGATAAGTATACAACATCGATTAGGCTTACTTGTATGCTTGCATACTTCACTTGTAGTTCGGACAGGCAGCACTTACGACGTGACTTCCAGGGACAAGTACGCACAAGTACGTACTTCAGGCGAATTCGGACACAGCCTCAGTTCGAGCGCCACCTAGTGAGCGATATGTTACTGTGAGGCAAAAATCGATGAAGTGCTACGGTCCACGCTTCTACACACTAGGCGTAGTGTCGCCAGTCATAGAGACAAGTACCTCTTTATAGGGAATTTTAGGATGCTGCAGGGACGAACGACGGATCAAAATTTTCAGGGAGAACGTAGAGACATTTCAATAACATATTAAACGTCGGTTCAGAAATCCTTAATTCTCCTATAAAGGCTGTTCGCGATAAAGTGAGCACTTTAGAAATGAACCTTATAAAAAAAGTAACTCCCTGTATGCATATATTTTAATGGACGCTCTGAGTCATATTCGCCCAGTAAAGTTGGTAACAATAGATGGAAAATATTTACATTTCTCAACGTCGAATAAAAAGTTAGGTACCCATTTGTGATAACTTAAAATTAATTCTTTCACTTTCGGTTTTTTTTTTTTAATCTATCAAAGTGTAAAACTGAGCAGGTCTGTAAAGTATTACTTTGTCAATAATTAAAAAATGTTTAATTTGATCGACGCATGAATAAAGTGATGAGGCCCATAGCAATGAAAATTTTACATAAAGCGGAGAAATACACAACGTCTATACAAGAACATCTAAAGCAGGGCTTTCAAAAGTGCTCATTTTACAGTGAACAGCCTATAGTAACAAATTGCCCCCTTAAACCAAGCGAAGAAGATTGCAGAACAACATGTTACTCCCCACAACATTACAATAAACGACTTTATGAAAAATTTGTAAATGTTCATGTTATACAAAAGAAACTATAAGTGAACAATGCTGAAGTGAAAACTGAGGCACTTTATTGCTTTCTTTTTTTATATAGTGTGCGTTTTTATAAATTTGAAATTTGTCTTGCGTTAATTTTAATTGATTGTAGCGACTTCAGTCTCAAAGTACGTACAAATCTACCTGTCCGTAGGGACGTGGACCAAAAATGGTTGAAAACACTGGCAAAAGTACGTACAAATCTACCTGTCCGTAGGAACGTGGACCAAAAATGGTTGAAAACACTGGCAAAAGTACGTACAAATCTACCTGTCCGTGGGGACGTGGACCAAAAATGGTTGAAAACACTGGCAAAAGTACGTACAAATCTACCTGTCCGTAGGAACGTGGACCAAAAATGGTTGAAAACACTGGCAAAAGTACGTACAAATCTACCTGTCCGTAGGGACGTGGACCAAAAATGGTTGAAAACACTGGCAAAAGTACGTACAAATCTACCTGTCCGTAGGGACGTGGACCAAAAATGGTTGAAAACACTGGCAAAAGTACGTACAAATCTACGTGGCCGTAGAAACGTGGACCAAAAATGGTTTGAAAACACTGGCAAAAGTACGTACAAATCTACCTGTCCGTAGGAACGTGGACCAAAAATGGTTGAAAACACTGGCAAAAGTACGTACAAATCTACCTGTCCGTAGGGACGTGGACCAAAAATGGTTGAAAACACTGGCAAAAGTACGTACAAATCTACCTGTCCGTAGGGACGTGGACCAAAAATGGTTGAAAACACTGGCAAAAGTACGTACAAATCTACGTGGCCGTAGAAACGTGGACCAAAAATGGTTGAAAACACTGCCGAAGACGCTTCCCTATTACTAGGGGCATCCACATTCGCGACAATATTTCCGCACACGCTAGATTTCTATATCCTACGGTAACTTCAATACTGTGCCTCTTTGATGCGCGGCAGACACCTAAAAACAAATAACACGCAAACCATCCAATCACGAAAGCGGATCTGAGCTTCAGCGTGACGAAATACAACTGGTCGCGAAATGTTTTCGAGGATTCGGATGTCCGTACCATTAATCAGGGGGCACCTGTTTTATACGAAAATATTTCAGGACGGGTTGTGTTCCAACGCACTTTAGTTAAGGACCTGCTACTGCATACTGCGGAAGGTTCCCCTGTTGGCTGGGCTGAGGGCTGGCGAGTATGTTACCAAGCGCTGGTTGGCGAACGACGTCCCGGCATTTTTCTTTCCGGCCAGTGACGCCATTTTGTTGGCATGTACGGCTTGAGTTCGAGGATGTTTCACTGTATTGCCAACTGCTGTGTGCTAACTCATTGATCACCTTCAAAACATTCATCACAGTATTATTCCCAAACACGTGCCGCGCTTAGCTCCGTACTTCGCATTCCTTACAAGACAACTCCCGTAACATACGTACTCAACGCCACTCTGCATACACTTTATCCAGGGACGAATAGCATCATGGGGGGAGGGGGGAGGGAGGGTCACAGAGGAGAAGCTCCCCTCCCCACCCTCCACCACTGGTAAAAAAAAAATTACCAACACATTGACATGAAGCTGCTCTGTGAATGTTCCAAGGCTAAACTGAAATAATGTTAGAACTGTACTGATTTAATTTAATTCATTTAATATAGTTAATTAAAATCATGACGATATAGTATATTCGTGGTTCTTGTGTTTAAAGTAAAATTATTTCATTGGTGGTTATATTGAATTTTTCTTATATTTTATCTATAAATTACAATATTTCATTTATAATAATCTATATCAATAAAACAGAGAGAAAATTTGTGTGTTGGTAAGGCCCAGTGAGAAATAGTTTTTTATGAAAATTATTATTACACTGAGTGTATACGAATGCGGTGCGCTGTCCTCTTAGTATACTTTTCTAGACTCGGTTAAGCTTTGTTTGCACGAGGCGGAGGAATATCTTGTAATTAAAACATTGTCAAGGGATTCAGAAAAGTTTGAAGTGGCCATGAATTGACTACACAGTTCTCCCCTCCCATGCTACTTAACTCGGGAGTCTAGACCTGCATCTGAGCAATGGAGAAGTGAATGCCCCTCCCCCCCCGGTCTAAAAAAACCACAAGTTTAGATCCACACCTAACCATACCTTTAACTCGTGGTCCAGTATCGCTCACGTCCAGCTCTGTGCCCCACATATCTGACTTTCCACTCAGCGCCTGGAAGGTCGCGGAACATTTGTGTACCAGGTGTCTTCGGGAATATTATAGAGCCTTTGCTACTTACGTGATAGGTTGGTCTTATTTTTGTCACGGCGTGTGTGCAGACAAGTCAGAATAATTCAGTATTCGAGTACCACAACTCTCATTGGCTCGGCAAAATCAGAATACACTGCACAAAGACAACCGCTGATAACAAAAATAAACTTTATGACATACAACGCGTTGAAGCCGTGGAAATGGTCAGCTTTTCCGTCCATAGACCAACGTAGCAGGAACGCATCCACGATTTTAGTTTGGATGGGGCACAAAACGTAAAACAAATATAACATTACACATTTTTACTATATAAACAGTCAAGTACTTAGTAAAAAAAAATATTATTAGTTATTCACAATATATCACATCTATAACATAGTATAAGACGGCCTCCGAATCAAACATAATTTTATCTGTAACAGGCAATGCAGTCCATATTGTTCACTCCAGTTGTTATAAAAATATTATTACTTTTGTTCATTACAATTACTGTTGAAATGCTGTCAAGTTCTTTTAATATGCTGGCAAGCATTAACGAAACAACGAAACTACAACCATGCGAATTTTGTTTTCAGCGACGAACATTTTACTTGTTCTTAGTGTTGACCGTTCTGACTTTTACACAGTTCCGTTGGAGCCACGGTGGTGTAGTGGTTAGACTACTCGCCTCCCACCTTGGCGAACCAGGTTCGAATCCCAGCGGGGTCGCTCCCGGAAATCTCGCATGTGGGAATTGTGCCGGACGATGCCTGTGGTCGGCGGGTTTTCTCGGGGATCTCCAGTTTCTCTCCGTCCTTTCATTCTGGCGCTACTTCATACTCCCCTCGCTTCTGTCTCATCGGCTCTCAAGACCTCAATGTTAAGAGTGGCCCAACTCTCTTCACTCACTCACAATTCCGTTGCACACAAGCTGCATTTCAGGCCGACATAAAAGTACCAACAGCGATGCCGGGGGCCCAATGGTAAATGTGCATTGCTCCTGCCAAGGAGACCAAGATTTTGACGTATGGGAAATGTATCGAACATTGCCGTCGGCCGGTGGGTTTTCTCGAGGTACTCCAAGTTTACCCCACTGTTGCAGTCAAACGAAGCTCTCTCATATACCACATATAAGGTACACCGTCAGCTAGGTGTTATCCTGCGCTAGAGTGCACCATCACAAGATATTTATACTCACTGCCATAGAAATTTTGGCACCAAGATGAAACCATTAGATTCGGGCAAAATCTTGTTTGTCGCATAGTGTGTACTACTGAATCAGGACGGTGCATAAATCAGCACAAAATACGTCGAATTAATTCTACAGGTTTTTGGGATGCCAACATAAAAATAAACATAAAAAAAAAAAAACAATCCTAGATAACGATATTTGCCAGCTTTGTGAGCGAATATTTTGCAGTATTGGCGAACTGCTTAAGCACAATATCTTGCATCGGAATAAAATATAAAAACTTGTGCAATTAGAAATAGCTCGACAGAAACACATCGCTCTATTAAAATATTTCCTCTTACCTCTCATAGGCAGTAAATACAATTCAGCACGATTGCCCTATCTTAGATTTCCCCCCATTGTCTCCCATGTAATTGCAAAATACAATTAAACTCTATCGCGTTAATTCATGTCCCATGCCTTCTTAATACATGGAGGTCTGCGCACATTTTGAAGCATTCGCAACAAGTTCGAAGTGAGTCACCTATATCCAGCACTGCAGGAACACCAGTTCTGTTGGTCTCCCGTGTTTCAATTCTCCACTTTCCTATTGGTCCACACTACACCCGACACACATTATGTACGTTAGAGCCTTCATTTTCGGCTGGTCATCAGCAGAATGGACACAGAGTTGCTTCTACCCGAGTGTGCAAAATATCGTGCAATCAAACGCACACGTTTTTCTAGTGTTCTTGTAAAATCCTGTTAAACAATATCAGAACAATGGATCTATCTATACCAGTGCGAGTTTTGTATTCAAGAACAAAGACTTTTTATAAAAATTGGAATTGCTCGAACTACACTCGAGTGTAGTTCTCAATACGACAAACTATTTTCAATTAGGTTCGAACTCGGCCAGAGGAAACGTAATTAACTTTCAACATTGCGGTGACCAAGAGTTCAAACCATATGGTCTTGATGGGCATGTTGGTCAAAGTAGCCATATCGTTTTGGGAGCTCGGGGAATTGGTTTCTGCGAAGCTGGTACGTGCACTCTACCTGGCATACCATATGTGGAGGGTCCCCTCCCCCCGCCTGAAGCACGGGTGCCTGACCCAGACCGCCGCCGAGTAGTCAGAGGTCAATGGTGAGAGGACGCGCGAAAGCAGACACCTCTCCCCCCTTCCCCTTTTTACAAAGAGGGCTCCACCGGGCGAAAGAGATTCCTCGTTGGGAAACTGCGTTGTAGTACATTCACGGTTTCTTCACTTATCCCATGTATGACGTGTGTGATTTTTTCCTAAATATGCAATTCTCTATACACGATTAAACATTGTTTGCATGAGACGCAGGTAAATTCTGGAAGTATAACTTAAGTAGGAAATAACTGTAAAGGTACTTTACACTTGGTGTATCGGTCAACCAGCGACAAAGTTTTATACTTTTCCGTAGAAAAAATAATGCATTGGATGCAGGCACCTAACAAAGCTTCCAAAAACCTGTTATCTGTTCTGATGCATCTTCATTAATGAATATTCATAATATTCCCATAATTCTATTAGCCAGTAAGCAATCAGCCATATTCATTATTCGGAGGAATACTTTCGGTAATTGTAACACCTACACAATTCTCGCTATTAGCCCACAACTTAAGATCATGTGGAATACAATTAACTGTGAAATGATTTCAGTAAACTCATATCCGAATACCAAAAATTACCTAGTCATGGAAATATTTTGTGACATTTCTGCCATTGCTGTTCTGGAATGTCTGGTTACTAATTACCCAAGTTTCGCACTACGCATCCCAAATAATAATTGCTATGCTAGAGCGACGGTTTCCTATCATGTACAAGTCAATTCCAAAAGCAAGGTTCAAGACATGAGGGATAATCTGCAGCGCAAGACAGGGTCCAACAGGCGAGGGCCATACTGCACAGCAAGTATAACCAGAGGGAAATAGACGAAGGACGGACAACAGCAGGCGTCAGTGCCACCATTCTTGGCCAACAGGTAAAGTACAGGCTATAACAAGTATCACCGTCCGCAAAGAGACGAGGGACGAAGTATAGCAGGTGTAAGTGCTACGAACCACAAGCAAGAGGCGAGGGACAGGCTATAGCAAGTATCGCCACCCGCAAGGGAGCGACGGACGGACTATAGAAGGTATCAGTGCTACGAGTCTAGGCCAAGAGGTGAGTAACAGGCTGTAGCAAGTATTGCAAGTGAGAAAGAGGCGAGGGACGGGCTATAGCTGCACGTGACAAAGAGGCGACGGACGGACTATAGCAAGTATCGCCACCCGCAAGGGAGCGACGGACGGACTATAGAAGGTATCAGTGCTACGAGTCTAGGCCAAGAGGTGAGTAACAGGCTGTAGCAAGTATTGCAAGTGAGAAAGAGGCGAGGGACGGGCTATAGCTGCAAGTGACAAAGAGGCGACGGACGGACTATAGCAAGTATCGCCACCCGCAAGGGAGCGACGGACGGACTATAGAAGGTATCAGTGCTACGAGTCTAGGCCAAGAGGTGAGTAACAGGCTGTAGCAAGTATTGCAAGTGAGAAAGAGGCGAGGGACGGGCTATAGCTGCAAGTGACAAAGAGGCGACGGACGGACTATAGCAAGTATCGCCACCCGCAAGGGAGCGACGGACGGACTATAGAAGGTATCAGTGCTACGAGTCTAGACCCAAGAGGTGAGTAACAGGTTGTAGCAAGAATTTCAAGTGACAAAGAGGCGAGGGACGGACTATAGCAAGTTTAACCAGAGGTAAAGAGGCGAGGGACTGCCTATAGCAGACGCCAATGCCACGAGCCTCGTCCAAGAGGCGAGGGTCGGGTTGTAGCACGAGAGAGTTGCCGGTCCGGGAGGCGGACCGCGTGCCAAACATGTGACGAGTTGTGACGTCACCGCCAACACGTAGATATATGTAGGGGGGGGAGGGGGCAAGTTGGTTTGCCTGGCTTCCGGGGGCGGCAGGCAGCTGGCTCGCTCTCTCCAAAATCACCTGGCCCGCCCGGGGCTTGCCTTCCTCGTATCCAGCAGGAACCCTATCGACACAGAGACTATGGTCGTGTTCCAATTCGTTTCGAGATTCGTTTTTCGTAATTTGTATTTAGAATTTTGCAAGGTTCAGTTGAAACACCACGATATTCAACTATCCAGCATACCATGCTAATATTATTTTGGCGTTATCGTTATTCCAAAATTAACACTTTATGAGGACTACGCTCGAGTGTAGCTCGAGAAAATCTATTTTGAAGATCTCTTTGTCCTTGAAAAACAAACTAGCATCTTCATGTAGTCGTTGTTCTGCCTGTGTGTAACAGGATCTCGCAAGAACACTGCATCTCAGCAACAATAGTTTTCCTGGTCATAAAACATATATTGTTACTAGAACTCAAAAGGACAGGTTTATTGTAAAACATTTTCTATAAATAGATACATTTCGTTGGTACAAAACCAACTGATGACCAGCCAATAGTGAACGTTGTAAATCACAGTAGGCGTGTCCATTGTCATGTTGGCCATTAGGAGGATGGTGAGTGGTAACCGGTGTTACTGCAGTCATTAATATATCCAACTCACTTCTAACTTGTCTTGGTTGTCTTGTAAACGTGTACAGACTCCAAAGTGTCAAAAGTCCACGAATTCTTAAAATAAACTGTAATTATTAGGGGTACCTGTTTTTTTTTTTTTCGCGGAAAGATTTCAGGGTAAGTTGTGTTCCAACGTACTTTAGTTCGGAACCACTTTCGTGATTGGACAATTTGAATTGTTACGCGTTTCATCTGTCTGCCCGCGCGAATCACGGACGGTCAGTAATCAGGGAAACACAATTCTTGATTGGCTCTCTCATGTAACAGACTATCTTTACACCAAGACACGAAACCAATAGTCAAATGAACGACTGTAAGTGTGCACATAGTATGTTGAAGTCTAGACTTGCGTAAATTTTTTCGCTAAAAACAGATGACCGTAGTAATTGTTCCCGCAAGTTATTGAAGTGCTGTTTGGCTATGAAAATTAACCAAATAATGCCAATTTGTTTTGTAAGTGTTACTTAACACAAATTGTGCCATGTGAAAATAACTATTTTAAAAATATTTCAAGAAACTTACTTTACGAAGTAATTATTGTGTGTACAATACACATTTGTTTATTCCAATAACCTCACCTATAAGGGCATTTAAATGTTTCAAAAAGGCATAACTAATAGGACGGCGATTTGGTAATTTGTATTTGGTAATTTGTATTTGGTTATTAGTATTTGGTAATTTGTCAGCTTCGAAGTTGACAAAACCCAAAAGGCAAATTATAAAAATAGCTACGTCATATATTTTGTAGATACAACGGGTCACGTGACTAATTCGTAACAAAAAGTGTCAATTGGGACACGGCCTGGTTGCGGCACGTGGCACGTTTCTACAGACATTAAGGACCCTGTCTAGCGATTATGCAGCCACGCTGTTTAAATTGGGAATCAATGTTAGAGAAATCGCTTCTCAGTGCATAAATTTTTATACAATGTTAATTTATCAGCCTTTGAAAACATTATTGCTTTCTTAGTCTACTTTCGCTGGAATGAGGGGGGTGGGGGGGCTCACATGTTACCGCGACCTTTTAATACACGTATTACGTATTCTGTGCAACATCTTTGAAAAGTTTTGATCACGGAACAGAATGCAGCAAAGGATAAGGAATAACATGCACGAACTTCTACATACATGAAAAAATGAGGATTGTGCAAGTTTTTCAGTGCACAAGTTTTATATCTATCTGTGAACTGATACTTATATGCTATCCAACGTAACGTGATCATTTTTAAGGACCTACCAGCAGGCATTAACCACTAATAAATATAAGTAATCGCAGCGTCAAACGTTAACTTTTGGGAGTGATGGAATGTATATGTTGTGTTTTTACGTCACATGGCAATGTTTATATTAAAAATGGACAGAAACGTATAAATAGGCCGAAAGGAAAAAATTTAGCAGGGCCTTAAAAATTAAAGAGTGCCCACTTTGCCGTCAATCGCCTACACGGGTTTTTTTATTCACAAGGTAGTTAACATCGTGGAGTACCACAATTAGCCATAAAATGTTGATAATTACCTGTATACACGTCTGCACACGATAATTTTTCGCCTGTTTCACGCTTGCTGGTGGCAGCAATGCTTGGCGTACCCCCCAAAAAAACTGCAGGTTAACGTACGAGCAGCTAACTGTGAGTCCACATACGCGCGTCGTCAAACTGCGCTGGCGGCGATGCGATGTCGTTTGTTTACACTTCTTGGAAAGCAGCTACAAAGAGCGGCCCTTGGATTATAACTACAGACCCGGACATTCCGCGAATTCGTTTGAGAACAAGTTAAACCCCAAACGCACATGCATTTGACTTCCTTTTTCCAACTGGATCGCAGTCTGTAAGACACTCCCCCTTGTCGAATTTGAGCCAATAACTAATCTGCAAGAAAACAACGACCAAATCCGGTGCTACCTGGTTCGGGGAAAAAAACTTGGAGCATAACTGAGGCTCGAGTACACAGCAGAGGATTGTGCTGTCTATCTTACTGCCAAATGAATCCACGAATTTTCCGGGTCTCTTATTATAATCTGACAATTGTCAGTGTTATTATAAAAAAAATATCTTCCGTTATGATCAATTTCATGTTCCTGAAATACGTCTGCATAAATCGCGCACGTAAAAAGTGTGGTTCATAATGAATGTACTCGTTTCATATTCGACCAGTCACGAGCAACTACAAATTAACTTGAGTTTTGTGGGAATAGAAATTGATTCAGTAAATAACGTACTTTGGACGTAGTTCCATACGTTGCGTTAACTCTAAGTTATTGTTAGGGATAGGAACATTTCGAGAGTTCAATGACCTGTAGGCTAGACTCCTCAGTCCTCTGCATACTGGAGCCTCTGTTGGATGTTAATTGGCTGTTGCCTCATACCTGGCAGATGCGGGATTCGCAATCTGTTTCCTTGCAAGTCTGCAATTGGCTCAGAGGCGCGCAGGGCGGGTCTAATAAACTGTGATCCAATTGCGAAGATGACTCCACTATATATATGTATATATGTATATGTTTGACGTCTATCTTGTCCCGAAACGAACTCGCGAAATCTTCCTAACTTTCGATGAACTGACGTTGAAAAAATTACACAGTTCAACAAATAATCGTCATTGGATTACCATCTTGACAAACTTTTGTTGACAGTTCCTTGCACTTTAATAAGGCCCTATGTGAGGTACATTGCTGAAACTCTGAAAGTGCGTATCATACAATAAAAAAAGATAAAATTGAAAACTTTTCATTTTACAGATTTTTAATTCTATGCATGTTAAAGAAAAAACTTATTTCATTATGATTCTAACCACGTATCCGATCATGATTAGAGTGGTTTTTACTAGTTCCGTCAATCGACGTTAGTTAACTTTTTTTTTTGTTTTAAGTTGTTTGAGACCTGGAGATTTCGCGTTATCATTTGAAGACAGAATAGACTTCGAACACATGTGCATTTGTATTTCCCTTTTCATTGGGCTACAGATGGCTTTACACGTCCTGGGTGGCCTTGAACCAATCGGAAACACGTAACGACAAGTTAGTCCAATCACCTCCCACCTAGTTTAAAGGAAGGGACTGCGGCTTCTCGCTTTTGTAGAAGCCTATAAACAAATGGCACCGACTATAATGTACATACGACGGTCAAATCTGGCGTGCTGCCAAATAATAACGCGAATTTTGCATGCCTCTACTAATGAACGTTGTTCAGTACATTAAGCATGCCCGGCGTTGCGACAACCAATAGGATGGTAGTAAATAGGACGATATAATATCAGGAAGTAGGCTACACTCCACGTCCCTACGTATTTGAGAGGTTCTGCTATATGTTTATTGGCTACTGCCCCAGTGTGTGTGTGTGTGTGTGTGTGTTTGTAAAAAAGGGGGGGGGCAATGTTACCTCGGAACAGGCGACACAGGACTCGGTGTGTTGTTTACTTACATGTACGTCATTGGCTCAGAGTTTCCCTGGGTGTGCCTGATATACTGTGGTCCAATCGCAAACATCGCAGAAATACATGTGTGTTTGAAGTATAACGATGTCCTGAAAAAAAAAAAAATTCGCGAAATTTTCCAGTCCATAGTTATAATTTAGTGTCAGACTAAGTGTGTGTAACAAAATGACATGTTAGCTTGATGTTTGCCAGTGGCATTTCACTCATCCGAAACTCCCTGCAAGACTATGGTGGTCTCATTTTGTTGGGCCGATGAATTGATGAGGTCTTATTCCGTATACAAGTTAAGTCTAACGTGGTGCTATTCGGTAAGGCGAAACTGTAGAATAATGGCGATAAATCTTTACCGCACTCAAAGAGGTATATGTTACGGTCGAAAAATTACGATGCCCATCCTCATCTCACGTCATGGCCAGAACTTGATATGACGTTTGGCAGCCAAACGAGGAATTTTAAGACTTACGATCAGAGAAACTAGAGCTAATCTCCAGAGTAGGGCAACGGTACTAAATTCTCCGTAATATGAGCTGAATTCCACTGAAACCCTGCTGCTCTGAAAACTGGGGCAACGGTGGCGCAGTGGCTAGCGCACTCGCCTCCCACCAAGGCGATCCGGGTTCAATCCCCGGCGGGTTCGCTCGTGGAAATCGTTCTGGACGATGCCGCTTGCCGTCGGGTTTTCTCGGGGGACTCCCATTTCCCCCGCCCCTTCATTCCAGAGCCGCTCCGTCCTAGTGTCTCATTTCATGTCATGTCCGGGGCACTTACGGGTCCCAGTTGGAAAGCCAGTCACTCGGAGGGTGTTGCCTCACCCTGGGTCCAACCCCATACGCATTTATTATTATTACTCTGAAAACTTGGCTTCACGTTCGTCCCGATGATTCGTGGATGTACTTAGCACACTGACGTCACTGAGGTTTAGAGACGAAACACGACCGTCTTTCCTTGTCGGTGTTGGTAGGGTCTGGGAAATATTGCGAATTCATTAGTACACGCTATACTTCGGGATAGGAAAATTTCGCCAATTCATTTCAGTACAAGATAGACGTCCAACACGTGTACAAAAGTCACCTTTGCAATAAGATCATGAGCTCATTAGAAACACCGAGGACGAGCAAATATCAGACTTGCAAATAAACAAGCACAGAGTGCCACACTGCCAGGTGTGGAGTAACACTGGCCAATCTCTGGGGGCAACAGCCAATGAACACACAGCTGAGTCTCGAGTGTACACAGTACTGTGGAGAACAGCCTACAGGTCATTGAACTCGTGAAATTTTCCTATTCCTAGCTATACTTCAAACACATGTGTACATTTCTGTTATGTTTGCAACTGTAACACAATTTTTTTAGACACGCCCAAGTTTCCCCAACTAGGCGAACCTGGTTCAAATTCCCAGCGGGGTCACTCTCGGATTTTCGCACGTGAGAATCGTTAAGAGGACTTTGTAACTGCGTGTCCAAGGTCAAGAACGAACACGCACGCCTGGCGCCTCATCCCTCCTACGTGCAAGGCGTACAGTGTTTCCGTCCTAACGCTTTACTGTGCAAACTAGATCTGTAACAATGGGGGTTTTATTACACGCGATTAAAGTACGCAGATCAAACTACCTGCGTATAATCGTACTCTCCTCTTGCCGCTTAAAGAAACTTCATAGGCAAGCTTTAAAAATGCGATATCTAACCACTTTCACGATTTTTCTACTCCATTAATACATTTAATACAATGAAAGTAAACAGATAGCGACATAGACAATAGTTTATTTTATCCTTTCTAGCAAAACTTCGTATTTCCAGAACATTTATTTACCGAGACACGCGGTTCGGCGCAAACAAAGATTTCACAGTAAACGTTTCAGTACATAGGACCCTTAAGGGTGATGCCGCCTGTCGGCGGTTTTCTCGGGGCTCTCGCGTTTTCCCGCCCTTGCATTCTGGCGCCGCTACATGCTCACCTCGTTTCATCCTCATCGGCTCTTAAGACCTCTCCACTCTCCACAGACCTGTAAGTAAACAAGCACGTAGTCCCGTGCCCATTGTTCTGAGGTACACTGAGGCTGCAGCAGGCAGTCAATGAACAGAACGCTTAGGCTCAAAAATACATAGAACAGTAGCGTATAACCTATAAGTACAGAGACATGCAAAATTCGCGTTATGTGGTACCACGCTAGATTTCACCGCCCTATGTGCATTAGCGTATGGATCATTTGTTTATTGGCTTCTGCAAAAGCGAGGAGCCACAACCCGTTATGACTAGGCGGGACGTGATTGGACTATCTTATCGTTACTTGCTTCCGATTGGTTCAAGGCAGCCCAGGCCATGTCAAACCAGCTGCAGTCCAATGACAAGAGCAATACAAACGCATACGTGTTTGAAGTCTAATCTGTCTTCAAATGATAAAGCGGATTTTTCAGGTCTCCATCCACAAGTAGGGACACGAGAATTTCGCGGATTCATTTCGGGACAAGCTAGAATTGAAACACTTGCATATGAGGATGACTTCTTTAATCGGACCACGACATATTTGATACCTCCTCCAGGACTGTGAGCCAAAAGCAAACAGGCTACAAAATGCAGCTCCAATCACGACTTCTCAGTGTGAAAGTAGGCGGCCAATGAGCAGTTGATATCTCCTTGAATGTGCAAACAAATATATAGTCTAGCATAAAGGTAAGTAATTACAACTTGAATGTCACATTAATTTTTTTTACCGGATGTTGCAAAAGAGATTTTTAGTCTGAAAAGTACTTACGAATTCCGTGTAGTTAGCTACACGATGGAAATTATGATAATAACTTCTATTGGTCTATGGTTCCGGCAGCAATCAATAATTAAAGTCTGATGTACCAGCAACAACCAATAGTATCGATCAGTATAATGAAACCGTCTGTGTTGGTGCTCGCATCTGATATTGTACAGCACCCACCATGATATTTTCTATTCTGCAACATCTTATATACGTGAGTGAAGAGATTTGGGCTGCCCTTAACAGCGGGGGGGGGGGGGGGAACAGGAGAAAACCCGCCAACCAGCGGAATCGTCCGGCACGATTCCCACATGCGAAAATCCAGGAGTGACCCGGCCTGTTCGCCTTGATGGGAGGCGAGCATGCGAACCGCCCAGCCAACGTGTCCCCACGTGAACGAGTACACTAGAGATAATATGCTAAGGGGTTAAGATGCAAAATATTCCTGCCCCTAGGTTTAATGTCATTTTGTCCGGGGATAACACCTTGACTGTTCCGCCAGCCAGAACTTCGTCGGGTATGTACGTCCTCGACATGGTTGCCGAGGTAAACTGAATATGAGAGCGAGCGTGTCACGACAGAGCGGCTTAAAGTCTAGCGCCCATGGAAATGAAGACCGCGTCTGCAGTGCGAAAAAAGCTGAGCAGAATCCCGAGCGCTGAGATAGTACGACACGACGGCGTCCCTGGCAGAGGGGCCCGACAACTGCATTGCGTCGTGGCCCGAACGGTCGGGCTGCTTCCTTCACGTCGCCAGGCCCATGGTAGGGCTGCCGCCAAGTTACTGTGATTATAATAGTGGCATTCCTTCGTATCAGAGTGCGACACGTAACGCCGCCTCGTCAGCGGGCGAGCCCAGTGGCTTCTCTGCGGTGGCTTGCAATTATACATTTTTGGAACTTGTGTTAGTGTATTTGTACTTAATATTACGCAGAGTGAGAGCGAACTTTCCGAACTGGTGTAAGATAATTTTAAATGTGTTGGCCAGAGATTTTTGCAATGCCACGTGAATTAACGGATTGTAATCTAAAAGTAAATTAGTTGCCACCAAAAGTCTGAACTTGGAAAACATTATTTCGTGCATCACTGAAATGGACCTCTATCGCTGTTTGGTGTATTTTACCAGTAATTAATTTATAAGCTGATACTATTTCGTGGACGGGCATGGCTCAGATGGGTGTTTAATGTTGAGCACGTCTAACTTCATCCAGGGGCGGGGTTGGCAATTGTTGTTGTCTAGGTGACCGAGTGGGGCACATTTTCACTCGAGCGGCGGCCCTCGTAGCGGACGGTCGTGTTCGTCGAGAGCCTGGGTGGCTCAGTTGTTGATGGCTTCGCGTATCTGCTGGAGGCGGCCCAACGATCAAGGCGGAGGATGTTGGGGGTAACCCGAGGTGCTGAAACATGCGAAGTGTGGCGAACCACTCAACTGCTGGATTCTGCGGGCTGTCAACTCTAGATGCGCGCGGAATGGAATGGAACAGCATCGGAACTTGGGAGCAATGACGACAGCCTTCACTCGTGGGCAAGCGGATTCGCCTCCACAACTGATAGCTCCTGGATGTCCCGCCGAGCGCTGCTCACCTACGACCGAGGGAGATTTTGGTGGAGGGGGTTGCTACCAGATCCGTTACTCCCCACCTTCACCCGCGATGTGGAGATCCTGATGTCGCAGAAGAGCGAAGATGGAGTAGGTGCCATGACTGAGCTGCCTGGATTTCTTGCGCCCTCGGCTGGAAGCTTAAGGACCCTGCCTGAAGTCACTGCTGTCGATGTTGCTGTGAGGGTAGTCAGGCTGCCCGCGCAGGAACATGGATGGCAGTTCCACCTCAAGGGCGCATGTGCCTTTAACATGCTGGCCCGAAGTCCCGCCACCTCTCTATTAGATTCTTCACTCGAATATTAAGCAGCATGGACTCCACACCTGCTATCTCCTTGAGCATTTTCACTAGTGTTCCCACGAGTCTAACTCATTTTTCTGTCGGTATGGGTTTTAACGTGTCTATGCGGGTTTTACCATACCCCTTCTTATTGTAGCTTTAACTACACTACACTTAGGGATGTAGGCATGGCCCCAAAGTTATGGCCATGCTTACCCATTCCCTCTCGGCCGCGATGACCGCCTCCTTTGTATTCAATTCCCTCTCCTTTAGGCGTAAGGGGCTCAGCCCTGAGATGCACTTAGAACCCGACCCTACCTTCGGATTTAAACTTACCACTTAGAATAAGGTAGTTTAGAAAAAAAGAGACACACACATTTTATCCCCCCCCCCCCCAATCCGTACCCTTTCGGGAGTCGGAAGACGTCTGAATAGTACAGGGCAGTGAGGGGTATAGCGTGGCGAGGGCCAATAACACAGTAGTGTGAGTGTATCCCGAGAACAACTAAACGGTTTTTCATCTTATAGCGGGTACAGGTTTCTCACTTCTAGCTTGTCTTAAATATCTGTAAAAGTGTCCAGACCTCGGAGTGTTCAGAATCCTGTGGCTTGGGAGTAACAAGGTCTCGAGAGCGTCCTTGCTTCTGATTGGCTCTTCCCGCGGCGCGCGAGACTTCTCACTGGCACGACCAGCAAGTGTGTGGGATAAACACTTCCGTGTCCTATTGTAAGCGGGTTAGCGACGCCGGCACAGATAGCTCTATCACAGCACACTTCATGACGTCGTGTCTCTTGTTATAGGCCATTCACTGTAAAGTGAGCACTCTTTGAAGCTGTTTCATCAATCATAATAACCAGTAAATACATTTCATTGTGACTTCGGACTTTTGGTTTTGGGTATGGCGAATGTATACACTGTGTTAATTACTCACATGGCAGGGTTCACATTAACAAGTGGTGGAAGCATATAAATTGGCTGAAAGAAAAGAGTAACTAGGGCTTCAAAAGTGCTCACTTTACCGTGAACGGACTATACCCACATACGTGTTTCAAGTGGCAAGCATTGTTCACTAAACAAGGAAGTGACTCGTTCTCTTCGACAGTGAGTGAAGTGAAGTGAAGTGATTTGGGCGGCTATCAACCTCGAGGTCTTCAGAGCCGATGAGGGTGATTGGAGTGAATATGGAGCGGCGCCGGAATGAAGGGGCGGGGGGAAGCGGGAGATCCCTGAGAAGACCCGCCGACCAACGGCATCGTCCGGCACGATTCCCACTTGCGAAAGTCCGGCGACCCGGCCGGGGATTGAGCCCGGTTCGCCTTGGTGGGAGGCGAGCGTGCTAACCGCTCTGCCACCATGGTCCCCTCTTCGATAGTCGACTGCGTATTTCTGTAACTTGCGTTCTGCGGTTTGTCATCTTTCAAGTAAACAAACGAAGAAATCACCATAGATATTAACACAGCGTAGATAAGAGCGCCTGTTTTTCCGCGAAAAGATTTCAAGACAAGTTGTGTTCCAACGCGCTTTGGTTTTAAGAACCACTTTCGTAATTGGATCATTTTAATTGTTACGCGTCTTATCTGTCTGCCCGCGAATCACGGACGGTCAGTATCGGAGAGACGTAATTCTGATTGGCTCACTCATACAACAGACTGTCTTCACACAAAGACAAGCGGACAGTATTCAAATGAAGGCTGCATGTGTGTACACAGGATGTTGAAGTCTAGCCTCCGCGTAGATCTTTTCGCGAAAAACTGGCGGTCCTAGATACGGGCGTACCCACTCGCTGATTGGCCGTACTGCGTGCTACGAAATGTTCGCTTTCAGCTGAGCTGCCAGCCCGGCTCTTCGTCTGTAACGCCATATTGCTGGCGTGCGAGGCTGCGGTATGCAGAATAGGTGACTATTCCACCTCTGTATACTTAAGTATTCCGTGATATTAGTTCCTGCTACAAGAATTTAAGACTGTTAAAATATTAATAATATGCCTCACTGAAGTAAAAATAGTATGAATTACGCCATTGCATTGTTTATTAAAAAATAAGAATGGTACAGATTTCCCTAACAATCAGTATAAACTATTGGCTGTTCGTGGTAAACTGAGCACTTTCGGAAGCCCTACTTAAGATCTACTAGCATGCACATTGTGTGTTCTCCCGCCTTATATAAAATTAACATTGCCATGGGCCTCATCACTTTATTCATGCGTCTATCAAGTGGAACTGTGAAATTATCAGGAACGCAAATATTCTACAAATTCGATAACATTTGCTCTTGTGTGTATTAAAAGAAAACCGAACGCAAAATAATATCACTTCACTATTCACAAATGTTTACCTATAGGCTGTTCACAGTAAAGTGAGCACTTTTTAAGGCCCTTTCAACAGTCTTCAACCACTAATAAATTGGATTTATTGCAACTTCAGACGTTAACTTTTGTTAGTGGTGAAATGTATACACTGCATTTATTAGTTTCATGACAATGTTTAAATTAAATAGTAACAGGAAGATAGAAATCTTATGAAAAGAAAAATTCAGCAGGGCCTTAAAAAGTTCTCACTTTGCCGTGAACCGCCTATAGTACTTATAATTCAACGTTGGAACACGGAACTACTCCATCGTTACCAACTTTACTAAGCGCAGACCTGTCAGTGTGCGCTTTAAAATACACTCGAGTGAGGGGCAGCGATATTTTCCAAAGGTTGATTTCAAAAGAGCTCCTTTTACCTTGAACAGCCTATACAACGGAAGAACAAACAACGTGCATACAGGTAGACCTTAAGCAGGGCTTTCAAAAGTGCTCATTTTACCGTGAATAGCGTATAGTCTCTGTATTCTCATTTGCAACCTCCCTATTGGTCCACACAGCACCGGACGCGCTTGCTCTACTGTGATTGGTTCATCACTGGCCGACATACTCTACCAATATAACGCTGAGTCCACAGTGTCACACTCAAACGCTCTCTACTGTTCATTTAACACTTTCAGACCCACTTTAATTTACCGTTTCAGGTGTCGCGAACTAAATTTGTTGTGATACGTGCTGTAATTACGTCGACACAACTCGTGTTTCGTCGTCACAGCCAATGAGCTCTATGCTTAGTACAATTATATGGACGAATTATGTCCTATATCAGTAAGGCGGTTTGCGAATCATTCACCCAGAGGTAAGATCATTGGTCAGTGAGCTTCGCGGTGTGCAGTAGAGATTACTTACACGTGCATAATGCACACAATTGTGTACACTGGGTATGAATAGGTTAAGGGAGTTGCTGCGAATGTAACTTCACGTTGCATACAGCCTTACGAAAACTGCTGCGGAAGTAATATCTCGTAGCCAGTGTCTTCAAAGAATTTCAATGTCGTACACTGGGAAAAAAGTTTCGTTGTACAAAACACGGTTTGTCTGGCGCAAACAAATTACTTGTTAATATCTTCTTTTTTTCTCGCAGCTAAAAATTGCTCGGTTCGACTTACATTAAACTGTCTCGGTTATTAAATTAAAAAAAAAAAAAAAGGAATCATTAGAACCCGTGTCATTTGCGCACGAGCTGAAGTGACTACTGAATGAGCAGGAATTTTTAAAAATATACGCAAATTCAAATACTGGGCAACGGGCGTAAATAAATTTCTCGAGGTTTAAAGCTATACTTTTTAGTTTCCAGCTGAAGTCGTTTTATTGGGATTTCTACACTATTATTAAGAATCAACAAATGCACTAACAAACACTTACTATCCTAATTGTCAAAAATCACAACATATCGACCCGCACTTTCTAACCAAGGCAATCAAATGAGTGGCACAGCAAATATAAAAACTGTACATTCAACTCTCATTTTATTGGCCCTGCACAGATGTTTTGTTTATCCGAGCTTGTGTTTTGTTAACCATATAAGACCAATCTGGTTGCTTTTCAAGTTTTGTTTACTCAGCAAAATATTTTCTGGGGGGCTACTAATGCAACATATGCAAAAAAAAAAAAAGTTTTTGTTAGCTGGAACAATCTCATCCCTCGGTGCAAAGTTCCTGCAAACTCCACAAAACTAAGGTTGAATTTAGACGACGTAAAAATGGCCTCGGCAGCGCTCAAAGGTATTAAGACTGTGCTCTAAAGAATATTTGATACAGAAAACCGCTTCGTTAAAAAAACATTTTTTTCCCCCTTTGGTTCGTAATTACTATTTTACATTCAGCGACAATCTGCAAAGTCATGTTGCACAAAAAAAATAATAGCAAGCTAGCCGAACAACTGAAGGACGTTGGTAATTCAGTTGAAAACTTTACGTAATAGGAACGACGAAAATTTCAAAAGTGAAGCCAATTGGAACGTTGCGCCAGTATCCGAGTTTGCCGGCATTCAAATACACTGCGTGTTCCATGTTGGCTCAACTACTTAAAATAGCATTATCACCCGACCGTAATTTAAACAACTCCGAGTCAAAATTCCAGCGCTATGTAGGTTTTGATTCCTTCAGTCAAAAATAAATATATAATTGGGGGCGCCTGTTTTTCGCGAAATGATTCCAGGACAAGTTGTGTTCCAGTGCACTTTAGTTGAGCACCACTTTCGTGATTGGATCATTTGAATTGTTACGCGCCTTCTCTGTCTGCTCATGAATCACATACGGTCAGTATCGGAGAAACTTAACTCTGGTTGGCTCACCCATTTAACAGACTGTTTGACAATAGTCAAACGACGATCGCAAGTGTGCACATAGGATATTGAAGTCTAGCCTCCGTGTAGGTATTTTCTCGAAAAAAAAACCGGTGGCCCTATATATATAATTTTAGGCGTTGCAACAAACGATTATTTCTTATTTTGTCCGGAACTGTACTGATATCCAGACGACGCTTTGTCTTACATCGGGTCCAACAGAAACCTATCTGTGCTTTGTGCCCCTGGCAGCAGTGGTTTATGAGGCTGCGGGACATAGTCTGAACAGCGAATGATGTCTCCCACACGCAGGGGACGTTTCTCATTGGACGGTGTGTTGTGCTGTGTACAGTTCAGACCATTCAAGACATTTCACATGCAACGTCACAGGTACAGGACACTGTGACTGAATGGGCTAAGGATGTGGCGCCGCCTACCTGAGACGGGTTTCGTGCGTTGAGGCAGAGAAGCGCGGGAGCTGTAAGGTCGACAATCACACGTGCATCAAGTGCACCATCGCTCCTATGCGCAAGGCTCTGCACTGACGTGCAGTGTTCTCGTCCTGCTGCGTGTACATTAAGAGGTGACCTATTTTTTTAATTGGTGGAAAGTCTGAAGTAAAGTTCAATGCACATCTCTAAAATAGTTTCGCAAGTTTGAGACCAGTATACGTTAAAATGCAGCAGTGTGAAAAGAACGTTTTTAGCTATGTTGGAAAGCTGGTGAACAGTATGTATATAGGCATTTTTTTAAACCCTACTTAAGATCTACTTGTATACATGTTGTATATTCCTCCGCCTTATGTAAAATTTACATCGCTATGGGCCTCATCATCTTATTCATGTGTCGGTCAAACGAAACGGTGAAATTATTTAGAAAGTAAATACTTTACAAATCTGCTCATTTTTACACTTCGATGCACTAAAAAATCAGAAAGTGGAAGCATTAATTTTAAGTCATCACAAATGGTTACGTATTACTTTTTATTCGACATTTAGATATGGAACTAATTTCCATCGATCGTTACCAACTTTACTGGACGAATGTCGCTCAGCACGCCCATTAAAACATATGCATGCAGGGGCAGTGAATTTTTTTCTAAGGTTCATTTCTAAAGTGCTCACTTTTACGTGAACAGCCTTTAATTAGGCTGGCTGCCATCTAAGACTCGCAGCGTAAACATCGGCCACAAAAATAACATTCCTCTGCGTTATGCATACAAACACAGAGTAGTTAAGTGTACAGAAACGAAATGGCTTGTCCGGACCGCGGTGGTGTGGTGGCTAGACTACTCGCCTCCCACCAAGGCGAACCGGGTCCGATTACCGGATTTCCGCATGCGGGAATCGTGCCGGACGATGCCGCTGGTCGGCGGGTTTTCTCGGGGGTCTCCCGTTTCCCCCGCCCTTTCATTCCTGCGCTGCTCCATGCTCACCTCAATCACCCTCGTGGCTCTCAAGAGCCGCACAAATTTCTTCACTCACGAAATGGATTGGTGGTTCCTTTGGCGTACCCAGTCTCTGATTGGAGGCACGAGAGTCTGAGAACGAACCTTGTGTCTGATAGGTTACTGCGTGACATAAACGTTCGTAAACGTCTGACGTGCCACGAAAATATAACAAAACAAAGAGTTATTATACTCGTAGAATTCTTATAGGCCGTTCACGGTAAAGTGAGCACTTTTGAAACCCTTCTTACTTATTTCTTTCAGCCATCTCTTACACTTTAACCACATTTCTAAATAAATATTACCTTGCAAGTAATAAACAGTGTGTGTGTATTCCACCGCACTCTGAATTTAACGTTTAAGGCTAAAATAAAACACATTTTTTGACCATTATTCAAAATGAGAGTGCTTTCAAAAGTGCTCACTTTACCATGAACAGCCTACAAGAATGTTGGTAGATGGAATACAGATGTTTTTGTTTATCAAGATGCGCAGTGTCAACACACTCATAATTTTTCTGTCTTTTATGTATATATTCTTGTTTGCAGGATATGACAACTAACCGTAATAGTGGATGATTGAAAAACGTGTTTTTTTTTTGTAGGGTTCATAATAGCTCTGCCCCTTCTTATAGTTATTATACAAATCAAATTCTTATTCGTGATATAGGGGCGTAGCCAGGAATTTACTTCCGGGGGGAAGGATGGGTTGGGGGGGGGGATTTCAAATGCATATTTTCGGAAATATACAAAAGGTTTAATTTTAAAAATTATTAGTTAAAAAAATTATTTACAATCAATGGGATAATATACAGAGACGGAACTACAAAATCCTATAAACCTCCTTCGTGTTTAGCGGGGAAGCACACATTTCTTTTGTTTCAAAAAATTAAAGTAATAATGGCTACGCCCCTGTCGTGATATTGTGCATATGTTGGAATACTTTGGTTTAATCATGAAGGTGTTATAAATCAAACTGCTGTTGTTACTGTGAGCCAGGCTCCTGTATTGAATTCTTGTTGAAAAAGTTA
Organism: Dryococelus australis; assembly: GCA_029891345.1. Taxonomy (NCBI): domain Eukaryota; kingdom Metazoa; phylum Arthropoda; class Insecta; order Phasmatodea; family Phasmatidae; genus Dryococelus; species Dryococelus australis. Next base: position 167,405,400 of record CM056999.1, on the reverse strand, counting down.
AATCCGAATTAGGGGATGAAATTTGTACGTATCTTAAATTAACTAGCACGATGGGTGATGACCATGTTTTGCGTTATGTACAGATTGTGTATAATGCATAAACGTCTATAAAGTTTGTCCGACCGAAATCGGTTCAGCTGGCCAGTAGGTAATAGTCAATTCTGAGATTACTTCCAAATCTCTCTGAAGCCCTGCTAAATTCCTACTTCCACGCTATTCCTCCGCCTCATGCAAACAAAGCTTAAATAAGTCTAGAAAATTACAGCAATGAGATAACCCACCGTGTTCGTGTGTACACACGATTTAATAATATTCTGCAAAAGACCTATTTATATAGGATATTCACAGTAAAATGAGCACTTTTGAAAGCCCTGCTTAAGATCTACTTGTATGCACGTTGTGTATTATTACACCTTATGTAACATTAACATTGTCATGGGCCTCATAACTTCATTCATGCGTCGGTCACGCGAAACAGCAAAATTATTAGAAAAGTAAATATTTAACAACTCTGCTAATTTTTACATTTGGATTTAAACAAAAACAGAGAAAACAAAGAAATAGTTTAAGTTATCACAGATGGTTACCTAACACTTTTTGTTCGACGTTAATATACGGAACTACTTGCCATCCATCGTTACCAACTTTACTGGACACAAGTCACTCAGGGCGAACGTTAAAATATATGCAGACCGGGACAGTTCTAATGTTGATTCCAAAAGTGCTCACTTTATCTTGAACAGCCTTTAACTTTGCGTTACCAAAAAAACTTGTATTACCGCTGGTTTATTCGTATTAATTATAAATGTAATATTATGATTTATGTATAAAATATTAATAAATGTTCAGTTAAATATTAAAAAATAATGTACTTTTATGTTAACGTAAGTATAAAACTCTTGTGATAAATTCCATATTTAGCAAACAACCAAACACGCCATATAGTTCATTCACGGTTAATTCAGCCTTTTCTGAAGCCCTGCTAAAGTTTTACTTCCAGGATATTCCTCGCCTCATGCTAACTAAACTTGGAGAACTACACCAGAGGGACAACGCACCATATTCGTGCGCACTCTGTTGTAACAGTATTTTGTATAAGGACTCTTTCTCACTAGGCGCTACCAAACATACCTATTTTGTCCCTGATTTTCATTCGGATCATTTCTAAATGAAGCATTATAATTTATGGAGAAGATATTAATATCATTTCAATTTAACAGAAAAAAAAAGTAACTTTTATGGAAACAAGTACAAAAGGCCCGTGATACAGAGCGCATCTAGAGAATAACTAAACACGTTATACATGGGGAGATTCTTCAAAGGTTTGATGCAAAAAGGCCGAAGAAACCGTGAATGGACTATACATGGAGTGATTTAACAAAGGTTCGATCAAAAAAGTGTAAAGAAAGCGCGAGTAAACTATACCAGGCGTCCAATATTTTGTTGGGGCTGTCTATTGCTGTGCACTGGAGGGGAATGCAGAGCTGGTTGAAGGCAGGGAGAGATCTATGGCCGCCGGGCCAGCAGACCTTGAAGGCGCGTGCTCCGACTTGGACGGGACAGGTGGGTTGATGTGCAGCCCCGCGGGTCGCCGCGAGTAGTGGGCGACCTCCAATACTAAGGCGTGCAGCAAGGCCGCGGGCACGCACTGCCCGGAACTTGACCACAACGCAGCACGAGCTCTGAGCGCCACTCCCGGCGAAACACAAATGAGAAAACAATGCGCAGCAGTCGAAAACGCGTCGGGCGAGTCCATTGTAACCGCACGAGAAAAGGTGATGGGGAGGGGGGTGGGGTTCAGTTCAGTAGTGACAGCGGCCGAGAACGGTTGGGCGAGAGATGCTCCTCGCGTGAATTATTACCTGTTGAAAAAACGTAAGTCACACAACGCGGTACCAGAAGACGATGTTATCGGCTATTCTCGGCAAATTGAGCACTTTTGAGGCCCAAGTAACTTTTTCCTTTCAGCAATTTTTTTTTTAGTCTTTAACCACGTTTGTAAGTAAATACGGCCATGTAAGTAATAAACACAGTGTGTATATTCCACCGCACTCAGAAGTTAACGTCAAAGGCTAAAATAAAATGTATTTATTTTCTATTATTCCAAATGCTCAATTTACTTTGGATAGCCTATATTAGTTTGGTATGTAGACTATATTGCCAGCAGTGTCACGTGGTTTCCCTCCTTCCAGCGGCGAGCGGTTGGGAGTCCTCCCCTACACTGCCAGCCCTACGTACCCTCCCTAAAAAGTTTCAACACAGAGTAGTTGAGAATAGAGGCGAAGGAGGCTCTTATTTCACGAACGATGCCACTGGTCGGCGGACATTAATCTTCGGGGGAAAAAAACTACAGCCACGTATAGGCTGTTCATGGTAAAAGGAGCCCTTTTGAAAGCAATGCTTAAGATCTACTTGAATGCATGTTGTGTGATCTTCCACCTTATGTAAAATTAACATTACCATGGGCCCAATAACTTTATCATGGATCGGCCAAATGAAACTGTGAATTTATTAAGAAAGGAAAATCTCACAAGTCTGCTCATTTTTATAATCCGATGTATTAGAAAACTATACGTATTTTTCTCTGCTATACAGATACATTTAAAAACACATTGAAAGTTTGAATATGTATGCATTTGTTGTGTCTTCCATTGTAATAGTTGAAACTTAAGTAAATGGTATGATATATGTTTCAAAAATTTAGCGAGTGAAAATATCTCCAAGTGTAAAAATTACCAGATTTAAGCTATCAAAAATGGTTACCTAACACTTTTTATTCGACGTTAATACACGGAACTACTTGCCAACTTTACTGGGCACAAGTCACTCAGGGCGAACATTAAAATATATGCATACAGGGACAGTTCTAATGTGGATTTCAAAAGTGCTCACTTTATCGTGAACAGCCTTTAACTTTGTGGGCAAATGTCACTCAGTGCCCCCGTGACTGCTTTCTAAGGTTGATTTCAAAAGTGCTCATTTTATCGTGAACAGCCTATAGCAGTACAGGCATGACAATTGAAATACGAAATCGTATTTATGTAACAATATCGATATTGCCATATCTTGGAAGAATTAAAATTGTGATGTAATTATGAATTCGTAGTTGGTAGTGCCCTTATTTTGGCAGAACCACAGTGTTATGTCAATAGTAAGTTGGGTGTAGGGGTACCTTCGGGAATTTTATTTTAAAAAAGTAGTTAGGAAAACCCACAATCCAATATGGCGAGTGTTCGCGTAAACCCTTTCAGTCACGGTGTCCTGTACATGGGACGTTGCATATGAAATGGCTTGGATTGAAAGTTTGAATATGTATGCATGTGTTGTGTCTTCCATTGTAATAGTTGAAACTTAGGTAAATGGAATGATACATGTTTGAAAAAAATGGTGATCTTTCAATGTTAAAAAAATATTTAGCGAGTGAAAATATATCTTGTATGAAATTATACTTAGTTTCCTAGAAATACTTCAATAAGTTTGCTGGAAATGGGATAAAGTTTATTAGATTAAAATTCATTTCTTGGACTGAGGTATAAAATTTGTTGGAATTTTATCTGGGGATTAAGATTTCGGATAATATTTAGCTTCGGGGATATAAATTTTGATCAGCGGGACTTGTGAAATATTTATCTCGCTGGGAAAATTCCAGGCTCTTATGTAACCGAGCAATTCTTGAGATATCCGAAAAACGTGTTATGGGTGCATGGTGAAGGGAGGGGTTTCGGTGGTGCATAAACAGGGGCACGTCTCCCTGGACAAGGGGGGGAGGGTAGATGTTGTCTACAGCAGAGCAGGAGCGATCTGAATGCATCTACCCAGTTGTCACCATTTTGAGTATGTGGCGAAAAATGACAATCGCGAGCAGACAGGTGAATGACTCCCAGGACTTCGCAGACATGGCTTGGGGGAGGGGGTGTAGGGAGTGGCTGGCATCCTGGACTCGGTCCAGTTCTGAGGGGGGAGGTGGGAGGGGGTGGCAAAAGCAGACAGCTCCCCAATCTGAACTCAACTAGGCAGTTGACACCATCTTGCTACATTGCCAAAAACATTTGACAATCGCAGGCAGCCCGCAGTAGCACTCTGACCAGGGGTGAAGGTGGGAGGTGTGAGGGGGTGGCTACAAGCATGCAGCTCCTGATCTGAAGCTCTCTGGACACTCTGTGGCATCTGCAGTTGGTCATCAACGCTTGGACTAGACGGATGTATACCTCAACAGCTCTCTCTCGTATTCACAGAGCGGGTAGAAAGTTGGCGGCTAATGAGGTTACGATCACAGATTACCACAACTAGATCACAGATTACCGCAACTACGGATTGGCAACCATCGCACCTACCTTCATCTCTGGTGCTATCCGCGATTATTGTTAAGCGATATTATTTGCTCCAGGGTTCACATCTCGTTCATAGTATTCATAAACTATAGTGTGAAATATTTTTTTAATTAATCGGAAAATTTAAAATTTTGTGTGATAACCCGATAAGAGTGTGTTCGTTATTTTTATAATTGTCTCAAGTATGTTTCTGACCTCGGTATACGAAAACTCCTAGCAGTTTAAAAATACTGTTTGTGTTAACAAGTGCAGTGAATTTCATTAACATAAAGAGAAATTCCTTCATTTACGAGATTTTACCATCATTTAAACACAGTTGCCTATCGGACGCACTACACATATCTACTCACAGCTCGACGTATGTGCTAATAATGCATACATTGAACGGACTTATTTTAATATCATTTCAGGTACATGATTGTGTCTGGTTTAAATCGTATTCAGTGTTTTTTCAGAGTAGCTATAACCTTAGTCGTTTGTCAGCCTCTGAACGCGCTCCACGTATATATTGTCAGGCTCTCGATGTAAGCTCGACTCAGTACTTCACTGAGCTCGCAGCCGGGCAGACACGTTTTGTGAGAGTTGCGATTTGATTAAGCGTGCTAATCAATTTTTTTTAATGTGTGGATTATGTTCCTCCTTGCCACACCAACAGGCAGACGGATGTGTAAGTTATATGCAAGAGACGTCATATATATATATATCTTGTTCGTTTAATTTACAGGGATATTTTGTTGTAGATCAATAATTCACACTCACATAACTGTCATCGTCATCATTTAGTGAGTTTGCACTTGTCGACACCAGATATTATTCACGTAATTAAAATTCTCTCTCATGTAAATTATATTTCTAAGCTCGAGACTCGCATTATGTTAAATTTCATACTGGAGTAATTGCACTTATTATTCACACAGATGTTAGAAATTTACGATTCGAAGCGTGTAAGTTATTCATACGTACAACACTATGAAATTCTCTAATGTTTAATTGCACTCGGAAACAGTCGCCAATCGTTTGTCAACACGTAAATCAAATCTTTCAAAGTCGTCTATCTCCCACCACCGTCTACAAGCAATATCCCCCCCCCCCCCAAGCCCCAAAACATAAAATTTACACTTAGGACACTCTTAGAAATCATTTAAGCACTGAAATTTTCTTGTGTGTTAAATACATTTGTAAAGATCGCCTATCTACCACCAGTATCCCTACAAACTCATCAAAATTAGAAAAAATAAGAAAAAAATACCCTTAGTACACTCTTGCACTCAACTCAAACCTATACAACACATTGCAACCCACCACTCCGGTCAGTCGCCTCCAGAACACCACAGCATCAACACTGTGCAGAGTAAACCACAAAAGAAAAGAAAGAAAGAAGTACTACAACAACAAGATAAAATTTAATAAATATTGATCCGATCAAAAATTAACACCTTTTTGATTAACCCTTTCAATTAATTTAACCCTTTCATTATATCTAACCCTTTCAATTTTTTATCAGATAGAAATCGGACTAAGGATTAACCCTTTCAGTCAAATCGATAATCCATCGATTAATCCCAATTAATCCAATGTGGCCTAGGACCCACACACCCCTACTACTATTGGGTATTGTATGTGACCTACCTGCCATGTATTGGTACCGTGATTATTTACATGGAACATTTTGATCAAAGCGACAGGTTTTGTTGTTTTATATCTCTTTGTTCAGTTACCCTTTATCCAGACAATCGTTCTTCCATATTAAATACTATCTTCAATATTTGCAAAAACCAGGTGCGCATCAGGCCGAACTTCATAGATGTGTACCACCCTTGATATTCACTTTAGACCATAGGCCGCATGTATGTTCACTAATATTTTTTTTTATAATTATTCTGTAGCCGAAGTTTGTCGGTCGAATTTAGATACATCCTGTATTTATGTCTGACTGAAGGGTTTGGGGGTTTTGATGTAAACACATCGTCTGGGCGCAAAAGACGGAAATCGTTCCACGTTATCTTATTGTGTGTGTGTGTGTGTATATATATATATATATAATTTTAGTTATAGACGTTAACTTCCATGTGCGGTGGAATATACACACCGTGTTTATTACGTACATGGCCATATTTATTTAAAGGCTGTTCACGAATAAGTGAGAACTTTTGCAATCAACCTTAAAAAAAAAAGTCACTGCATATATTGTAACAGGCTCAACGAGTGACTTGTGTCCAGTAAGGTTGGCAACGATGGCGGGGAAAGTAGTTCTATATATTAACGTCGAACAAAAAGTGTTAGGTAACCATATGTGATAACTTCAACTATTCCTCTTGTTTTCTGTTTTTTTTTTTTTTTAGTGCATCGTAGTGTAAAAACGAACAGATATGTACAATAATTACTTTTCTAATAATTTCACAGTTTCACTTGACCGACAGATGAATAAAGTGATGAGACCCACGGCAATGATAATTCCACATGAGGCGGAAGAACACACGACGTGTATACGAGTAGATCTTAAGCAGTGCTTTCAAAAGTGCTCGTTTTACTGCGAAGAGTCCATAATAAAGGTGGCTAAAGGGTAAGAAATGGTCGAATGACAAAAAGTAACGAGGCAGGGCCTGAAAAGTGCTCACTTTACCGTGAACAGGCAATATGAAGAGAGAAGGTGGAGTCTGTACGTGGTCCTCGACTTGCCAGTCGCGCCAGTCACGTATTGGCGAAGGGCGCTGGTTCTTCGTCTCCTCCGGTGGCCGCTGTCAGCCCTTCCTCTCGTACAACACGCTTCCATCATACTGGCAGTTTACATTGGGTGGCGTCAGGTTTTTTATGTCACACTTGGGGGCGCCTGTTTTTCGCGGAAAGATTCCATGACCGCTTGCAATCCAAAACACTTTAGCTGCGATCCGCTTTTGTGACGGGATGAATTTGATTGGCACGCGTCTTATGTTTAGAGACCCAAGAATTCCGCGGGTTCATTTCTAGACAAATTGGAATTCGCACACTTGTACGTTCATGTTACTCTTGTAATTGGTAGACGTGTTGTTTCACACCTCCTGGAGATAAAGGAGCCAATACCAAACATGCAATGAACTGTACGCCCAACCACCGCCTTTTACTACCACAACAATCAACCAATAAACAGTTTGATATCTGCATGAGAGTATATAAGACTGCGAAGTCTAGCCTACAGGCCATTGCACTAGCGGATTTCTCTGGTCTCTACCTATGTTTCTGCCCGCGAATCACGGAGGGTCAAATTCGTAGCAGCTTAGTTCTGATTGGCCCGACCAGGTATGAAACTGTCGTTTAACAAAAAAAAAAAAAAAAAAACGGCCAATAACCACGTTGAATTTGCAATTTTGAACTAGGCTATTGAAGTCTAGCCTACGCTTAGATTTTTTTTTCGCGAAAAACAGGTGACCCTAGTTATTGTCCATTCACGGTTTCTTCCAACTTTCCTGAAGCCAAGCCAGCAAAATACATTTTTTCACGCTATTAATTCGCCTTATGCAAACAACTGTTACCAAGGTCTAGACAATTATACCAAACTGACATCGCACCGCATTTCGTGCACACTCACTTTAATAATATTTTCCAGAAGAACTATTTCTTACTAGCCATTACCAACACATACATATTTTTTTTTCATTCGTATTAATTATAAATAAAATGTTGCGAATTATAAACAAAATACAAAATATAAAATGAGGTATTTTAATGTTAACACATGTATAAAAAGGAAAATATTTAGGGAAAAAGCAAAAGTCTCAAACATGTGGTGATTGTTCAAGGGTTTGATTCAAAAAGTATCAAAAAAGGAACAGCTAATAAATTATAATATGAACTAAATCCCACGTACATTGAATTTAATTAAGAAAATCGAAGAAAATCCCACTACACTTTTTTAGTGCTAATGTCTAAATGACACACGCGGGATGATCAATTATTGCTATAGCTTATAAATCCTTTGAACCTTTAAGTAGGAGGCATAATTTTACTATCTTGAATTTCCGTGTTACCTCTTTGTAGCTATTGGTTTATTCATAATAGCTTGATTTAATGAAACGTAAATAGCTCCGGAAAACTAATACGATTAAAATATTTGAATGCAGTTTAGGCCTACTGCTTCATATGAAGTAGGTTGATGTGCGTGGTCCTCTGCAAAGCAGAATGGCAAGTTTTTGATTATAACTTCCCAAAAAATTGTTTGCAAAAGGTACAAAATTCTTTCGGGGCGGCTACGCAGAAATATTAACTAAATGTCTTTACTTTCCCAGGTCGTCGCGTATTTTTCCCTGATCTAAGTTATAAAAATACATTAAACTAAATTTGTTTACAAATTTTGTTCAGTTGAAGCCTTGTGCATTAACAAAAGAAATGTTTCTAGAAAGTGATAGTTTCGTGATTAGGCCTATCTATATAAAGGGATTTTAACAGTCAAGTAATTATATTTAAAAAGGAATTTATCACTCACGTTATAGTATGTGTATAAATGGGGCAAAAATATGCGACAAAATAAATATTATTTTAGTAATTGCACTATCAATATATGTGTTCCAACTTTTGTCGAAAAAACAAATACACATTCTGGCTTGAAAATGGTTGTGTGGTACTAGATGCGTATGGCTGAAATACATAAGATACAGTACTGTAAAAAAGTGGAAATAATTCCATAGCCCTACTACTACAGCACACTAACATGTTCTCGTTTTGCAAGTTAACACTATCGCACACTACAAGAAGACTTTCAAAGACTGGTCTGAAAGGCCAGAAATGTCGGCACTCCAACACGCCAACAGAAGTGTAGGTCAACTGAGAGCAGTGAGGTAAACAACACGGCCAAGTCGGAGGGCAATATAATATGGATTACAGAACGGACTACTTGCGTATGAGACGCCATTAGTCTTTCCATATCCCCGTTTTACGGGATCTTAACCCGAACGTCGACGTGATTTTCGACGCCTGCCTTCCGCGGAGGTTTTTCGTCTGTGGGAAATAATTTCCTAACTTTTGAACTGCATCTGAAGCCAGCTTCGTTGACCCACGCAGCTACGGTAGCAACAGTCGTCCTGCCACGTGTAAGTGATGGAGTGGGTCCAGCGGGCCAGCGGTCAGAGATCCAGCATCGTGGCGGCCTCCTCAGAGGACGTTTGACTCTCTCCATATTGCACGATTGACTCCCTCCCTACTGCACGCTTGACTCACTCCCTACTGTATGTTTGACTCCCTCCCTACAGCACGTTTGACTCCCTCCCTACAGCACGTTTGACTCCCTCCATACTGCACGATTGACTCCCTCCCTACTGCACGCTTGACTCCCTCCCTACAGCACGTTTGACTCCCTCCCTACTGCACGCTTGACTCCCTCCCTACTGCACGCTTGACTCCCTCCCTACAGCACGTTTGACTCCATCCCTACATCACGTTTGACTCACTCCCTACTGCACGTTTGACTCCCTCCCTACAGCACGCTTGACTCCCTCCCTACAGCACGTTTGACTCCCTCCCTACAGCACGTTTGACTCCCTCCCTACAGCACGTTTGACTCCCTCCGTACTGCGGGCGAGCACCGCGTCTCGCACCGACAGTGATGTGATGTCACGAGTTTGCAGTGTTGCCGAACTGCCACGGCGTTGTGGTAGAGCGCTCATGCGCCATTTGTGAATTCGTCTTCCAGATTCGACAACTTAAATTTCCAAAAAAATTTTTGCCAAATTGGGCATTTATGGAAGTTTTGCTTTGTCGGGGTTTCGACTACAAAGAGCCGAGAAAAGCCTCTCCTCGAGGTCAGATGGTCAGCCGAGACGGCATGAAGAGATTCGGCCGAGGCTATGGACGGAGATGTCCAGCGGAGGAAAACTGCATTCTCGTGTTCAGATAAGTGTTAATAAAGAAAGATATGTAAGAATAGGTACGGCAGATAATCATTTCTAGACCACCAATTTTAATGTCGAGTATGACGAAATTGTGGAACGATACGCACTTAAACATAAGCCGCTTCACGGCCAAGCTTCAAGACGTTGTATTTGGTATTTCCGCCTCACGGATGTTTGTATTTGTTTGCACAATGCAGAAGTATTCCACCACAGTCGCAAAGGAATTGTAACTTATATGCAAAGTATGTATGGTGGTTATTCGTATTCAAGTTACGAAGATCATAATTGTAGAGTATATTATTATAGCATCTTTCTATAACGATTAATAAAATACATCTTTAGCAATTTTTCTACTACTGAAAAACGAACCTGTTGAGTGATGACTTCTAACATTGCCATAGGAGACTTGCAAATTACTTTAATTTTATTTGAAAGTGTCGGTCATCTTAGAGGACCACTTGGAGATGGTAGGAGCTGGCTGTAGCTGCTCCGGCTTGTCCTTCTGCGCGTCATTATTCTTGTGCAGAAGACTGACGTGCTGAGGCAAGCGGAAAGTGAACTTCACGTGTATGAAATATGTATTATAATTAGAGTTTGTGACATTTCGCAAAAAAAAAATGAGTACACGATAGACTTCAATACTATAAGCACCCAACAGTAGTTTGTCTATTTCCTTTGGTTGCTGTCTCCTTGCGAAGGCGTTTTCATATTTGACAGGACCGCTCAGAATTCGGCAACATAGGCACGGCTCCTACGTGATTCGTGTGCAGACAGTTAACACGTGTCAAAAAGTAATACAATCAGTCAAGATAGGGAAACGACCCTACAGTGTTTTGAAGTATAACTTACCTTGAAATTTAGTCACGAAATTTCACTACTCCTAAGTATAATGCACTCGCTACAAAAAAAAACTACATTACTGTCTTTTATATTGTGCACATTCTTGAACAGATTTCCACTGGAATCACTGACATGATAAATGTGAGCAACTACCACCCGCAAAATTAACAATTACAAAAATAAGGAGAGACTTTCAGTAATGGAACACGGTCAGTTAATTACCTGCATTTTAGTACAAAAACATAAATACACCACTTGCAACTGACTGCGTGGACATTTAGCAAACGTCTCCTTCGGAAAGCCACCAATGACAGGAACATCAAACATTTTTTAATTAACGAATTACAAATAAATAGACGAACAAAAATTCCCTGGCCTTTGAGAGAATTCCCTGATACTTCCTTGTTTTTTTTTTTTTTTTTCCTGAATTGATTTTGTTTTCCAGTGCCCAGTGTATACTATGTCCAGTGTATAAACTTTGTATACTGCAATTTGACTTGTACAATATCTTTGTATAGCCTTGTATTGAAAAAAGATCTTACGGGCGCAATAAAACAAACAAAGAAATCGTGTTTTTACTGCGTAAAGCTTGGTCCACAGTTGAAAGCAAAACTGTAACCCCAGAACACGTGTCGTATGGGCAAGAATTGACCAACAAGTTCTCAAACCTATTGTGTCTCAGCTGCACATAACATCGTGTGCATGAGAGTTCCTCACATTGTGCACAAAGGAAATGTTTACATTCCATTTCTTGTGCAGCCGCATGGTGCAACAACCAATCAGAGAGGTGTATAAAATTTTCAACGAAGTTGTTCATTTGAAATGGAGCAACAGTTATGCTGCAGAGACAGTAGTTAACTAGTAGAAATTTTTTAAGTTTATTCACATCTTTAAGATTGCAAAAACCAATATTTTTAAGAAAAGTAAAACTGCAATATATTTTTAATCACTGTTAATTTTCAACACAATATCACTATCTTCTACGAAAATGCATTATTCGCCAACACTGCCAACGGACGTCAGACCCAACTCAAAATTTCATTGGCTAAAATTATACAAGAGTATTCAACTGTGGATAAATTTCGCACGAGAATTCTGACAGTGCGAATGCCCTACTGCCGTGTCCAATCCGATGTGTTTATGTATTTTGATTGCGAACCCACCATCGAAGATTCTTGTTGTCGGACGGACACTTTGATGCCCGTTGCACCGCCGCCTGGGTTCAATGACCCCGCGCAGGGACAACCCCCCCCCCCCCGGGGGAGGGGGGGGAGTGGAAGAGCCTCGGAGGCATCCTATGCACTTCCGGGCAGCGCGCATACCGCAACTCAACGGTCATCGCCGACTCGGAGACGGTATTATCGCAGTCACAGAACGAATAGAAATACAGAGGCGAAACAACCACGTATTCTTCGAACCTCAGCCGCACACGCCGCAGAAAAATTACCAATATCATGTGGAACGCCGTTCGCCAATCAGTGTCTTGTGACCAGTGTTCGAATCAGTGAGAGAGGATGTCAGGGGATTTCCCTGGTTCATGTTATAAAAAATTATTTTCCTGCCAGGAAAAATTATTTACCTCCCTGAACAGTAATAACGCATGATAATGAAAATAAGATTGGGGTTTCTTTGACCCATCCACACCCACTACAATTTATGGTTTCAGGCGTTGCAAACGAAATATTTTATCATGCGTGCTGTACTCAAGTCGACAGAACACTTGTTTTTGTTGTCAGAGCCAAAGCTATATATTCAGCTACAGTTATATGACGGCCAGTAAGACGGTGTGCGAATCATTTACCCACATATAAGATCATCGGTCATTCAGCTCCGCAGTGCGCAGCGCAGACCAAAAATTACCTACACGTGCGTAATGTGCACAATTGTGTACACTGGGCCTCTATCCTGAATAAATCTGTGCGGGTATCATTGTTTACTGCCTCACACTGCTAGAAATATATCGTTAAGAATAACTTATACGTACCCATTGAGTTTCTCTATCGGTTAAGAATCCTCAGTATCACTTACAAGAATCATCAATATTTGCAAATGATATGCATGCTAGTTTAGCTTTCAATCGTATGCCATATCGTAGTGTTTACAGGCCTACCAAACTCCTAAAAGTCTCAAGTTTACTGGGAAAAATTTCCCCTCTTAGTAAAAAAGTTGAATTCGCAAACCTGGCTACTTGCCAGCTGGCAGCCCGAGCAGCAGGACACATATCAAAGTATGCAGTATCCAATCAGACACGAGGCCCGTCCCCAGAGCCTTGCGCAACCAATCGGAGAGAATATAAGCCCACATCAAAGGAACTAAAAAGCAGTTGCTAACACTTAACTTACTTGTGGTTTTGACGAACGTTAACGAATTTCGAATTCTTGAGCAGAACACGGCAAGAAAAAAGGACATTAACCCTGAATGTGATCTATCGGGGGGGGGGGGGGGGGGGCGCAAAAAAAAGAAATTTTTTTACCTGTTCTTACATTACTTAGTCTGTCGTGCGCACATGTTCTGACGTCATCTTCACTCGGAAGCAGTTTCAGGGGTAACAAACGTGCACGTCGAAACATAAATCATAATAATACACGCTAAGACGCTCGTAGTTAGTACAGACAGAATATCAGTCACAACACACGAGGAGAAACTATCGTCAAAGCTAAAAACGTGTGTATTGCAAATATCTTTAAAAAAATAAACATTTTATCATCGGTTATGCATATTTAGTTTCATAACGTGGCAATTTTATTAACTCGTTCAGCCCGGAAGCCGCGGTGGCTGAGCGGTTAGATTGCTCGCCTTCCACCAAGGCGAACCGGGCTCACTCCCGGATCTTCATAAGTGGGAATCGTGCCGGACGACGCCGTTGGTCTGCGGGTTTGCTCGGGGATCTCCTGTTTCACCGGGAGTTCCGGCGTTGCTCCATTCCCACCTCATTTCACCCTCATCGGCTCTCAACACCTTGTTGTTAAGGGCCGCCCAAATCCCTCGCTTCAACTCAGCCCGCTCCGTCTCCGAGTCGCCGATCAAGGACATGTTGTACATGAAGCACCACACCTATGATCGGCACTGTACGCCACGAGGGATCACGTGACCCGTGTTTTAAGGAGAATTTACTGCGGGGAATGTGGTTGGTGAAAGTTTCTTGCTCCTGTCGTTCATGATTGGTTGATGTTGATAACACCCAGCGCACAGCTCGTCGTTCACTGTTTGCGAGTAGCACGCTCGACATAAGGAAATGTTACATGACCGCAACACTTGGGGACGCAAATGAATTCAAGACCGAAGGAGCGTTGATTTTATTGCTTCGCATATAAATTCGACACAGTAGGTCTTGCTTGAATCTGTTATTGGTATTAACAAATACACTATAGACTGGCCGGTAATGGTTTTTACTTTATTTTATATTACTTCAACGAAAAGTTATCAGGGAATTTGCGAAATGTCAAGGTGAGAATAGTGTTCATAAGGTGATTTAATTTTGTACAGTTTGCGAAATAAAAGAATTCAAATTTGTTTTGAATTGATTTTATCCCAATTATAAAATTGTTTTTATTAGTTATAAATTCATAGGCCTACTTCTTGTTATAAAACATATCGTGTGTTTGTTAAAGGTATTTGTTACTAACTGCATGAGAAAGAAAATTTCACGCTCTTGCAAACGTTGTACTACAGGCGAAAAAAGCATTAGCAGTATTATAAAATTGGTTTGATAAGCGTGGTGATAAAGTGAATTTATTTCTTACGCTAGCCCCTTAAAGACTACGCATCGCTGTTACCACATCTTCAGAGACGAAAACAAATGAACAGGTTTCTACCGCAAAGTGCTACCACTACTTTCCCTTGTGATGAGGTCACGTTTGGGTCTTGTTTACTTCATTTTTTTTTCCCTTCTAGTGTTGGTAACGAACGGCATTTCCCACTTTACGACTGCTTTCACGTATCCGGCAAACGACACACGTTCCACGGCGCACTCGCTGTTATCTTCCACTATGTATAACGGCGATTTCTACTTCATCCAAGCACTGGAATTCCTGGACCGGTGAAATAACTCCGCTGTTTAGAGTTCCAGCACACCCATCTGTGTGGCAGCGGATACTGCCCAACTCGCGCATCGAAGTCTCCCTCTTCAAACATGTTCCCTGCATTCCTTCCCCGGTAACTTTCAGAAGACACTCCAGCGTGTCCTGCCTTCAAGATCTTCCGCGGTTAGTAGAGCACACAGCAACTACATCGATAAGAAAACTAGTTAAATGAAGTAATTATGCCATCCAAAAATTATTGATAAATGAAATTATTTTAATTCCAAAAATACACACAGCTTCTATTTTGCGTATGTGAGTACGTAGGCTACAGGGCGAATCACCTAAAACATACAATGCTAATATTTCGGAAATGAAATGTGCTGTTGATGTGCTCATTTCATAGGATTGGAGATTAGACAAGAGCTCACAGCTGCAGCCCACACACAGTCTTTAATAAGTATCAGAATGTGTATTTCTTGAACCTTCTTTTTCAAATAGAACAAAGCC
Source organism: Dryococelus australis (assembly GCA_029891345.1). NCBI lineage: Eukaryota > Metazoa > Arthropoda > Insecta > Phasmatodea > Phasmatidae > Dryococelus > Dryococelus australis. Next base: position 167,389,839 of record CM056999.1, on the reverse strand, counting down.
TGTTCACATCATGAACTAAAAGCTAGATGACATGGCGGTACGTCATATCGTAGCTTAAGTCTTTAAAACCCGCCCAGGTAAAGGCAATAGCCAACAACGGGCCAGTTCATTTCTCCGCGTGATTTTCTCTTGGCGAATCCAGTGAGTGTTTTGAAATAGCTGGGAAGAAACAGTGTCTTACATTATTCAACCAATGGAATGAAAGCTGGAAGGTCTTCCCTTAGCTTAAAGGGCATTCAGAATAGAAGAACAATGCCTAAACGCCAAAAGAACCGCTCGCGTCACCGACCGTATCGCACCGTGCTGTGCGCGTCATGCGACCGTACTGCCTGCAGCCCGCCGTTCTGCCTGCCGCCCGGCCCCGTTACTGCCTGCCCCCGTCTGCCCGCCGTACTGCCTGCCGCCCGGCCACTTACCTGCCTGCGCCCGCCATACTGTCTGCTGCCTGGCCGTACTGCATGCTGCCTGGCCGTACTTTCACTGCCACCCAGCCGTACTCCCTGCCACCTGTCCGTACTGCCTGCCGCCCGTCCGTACTGCCTGCCAACCGGCCGTACTGCCTGCCGCCCGGCCGTACTGCTTGCCACCCGGCCGTACTGCCTGCCGCCCGGCCGTACTGCCTACCGCCCGTCCGTACGACACGCAGGCCGGCTGTACTGCCTGCTGCCTGGCCGTACTGCCTGCCACCGGGCCGTACTGCCTGCCACCCGGCCGTACAGCCTGCCGCCAGGCCGTACTGCCTGCTGCCTGGCTATACTGCCTGCCACCCGGCCGTACTGCCTGTCACCCGTCCGTACTGCCTGACGCCCGGCCGTACTGCCTGCTACCTGGCTATACTGCCTGCCACCCGGCCGTACTGCCTGCCGCCCGGCCGTACTGCCTTCCACCCGGCCGTACTGCCTGCTGCCTGGCTATACTGTATGCAGCCCGGCCGTACTGCCTGCCGCCCGGCCGTACTGCCTGCCGCCCGGGCGTACTGCCTGCCACCCGGCCGTACTGCCTTCCACCCGGCCGTACTGCCTGCTGCCTGGCTATACTGTATGCAGCCCGGCCGTACTGCCTGCCACCCGTCCGTACTGCCTGCCGCCCAGCCGTACTGCCTGCCGCCCGGCCATACTGTCTGCTGCCTGGCCGTACTGCATGCTGCCTGGCCGTACTTTCACTGCCACCCAGCCGTACTGCCTGCCACCTGTCCGTACTGCCTGCCGCCCGTCCGTACTGCCTGCCAACCGGCCGTACTGCCTGCCGCCCGGCCGTACTGCTTGCCACCCGGCCGTACTGCTTGCCACCCGGCCGTACTGCCTGCCGCCCGGCCGTACTGCATGCAAACCCGGCCGTACTGCCTTCTGCCTGGCTATACTACCTGCCACCCGGCCGTACTGCCTGCTGCCTGGCCGTACTGCCTGCCGCCCGGTCATACTGCCGGCTGCCTAGCCGCACTGCCTGCCGCCCGGCCGTACTGCCTACCGCCCGTCCGTACGACACGCAGGCCGGCTGTACTGCCTGCTGCCTGGCCGTACTGCCTGCCACCGGGCCGTACTGCCTGCCACCCGGCCGTACAGCCTGCCGCCAGGCCGTACTGCCTGCTGCCTGGCTATACTGCCTGCCACCCGGCCGTACTGCCTGTCACCCGTCCGTACTGCCTGACGCCCGGCCGTACTGCCTGCTACCTGGCTATACTGCCTTCCACCCGGCCGTACTGCCTTCCACCCGGCCGTACTGCCTGCTGCCTGGCTATACTGTATGCAGCCCGGCCGTACTGCCTGCCGCCCGGCCGTACTGCCTGCCACCCGGCCGTACTGCCTTCCACCCGGCCGTACTGCCTGCTGCCTGGCTATACTGTATGCAGCCCGGCCGTACTGCCTGCAGCCCGGCCGTACTGCCTGCAGCCCGGCCGTACTGCCTGCCACCCGGCTATACTGCCTGCCACCTGGCCGTACTGCCTGCCACCTGGCCGTACTGCCTGCAGCCCGGCCGTACTGCCTTCCACCCGGCCGTACTGCCTGCTGCCTGGCTATACTGTATGCAGCCCGGCCGTACTGCCTGCAGCCCGGCCGTACTGCCTGCAGCCCGGCCGTACTGCCTGCCACCCGGCTATACTGCCTGCCACCTGGCCGTACTGCCTGCCACCTGGCCGTACTGCCTGCAGCCCGGCCGTACTGCCTGCCGCCCGGCCGTACTGCCTGCCGCCCGGGCGTACTGCCTGCCACCCGGCCGTACTGCCTTCCACCCGGCCGTACTGAATGCCGCCCGGCCGTACTGCCTGCTGCCTGGCCATACTGCCTGCAGCCCGCTGAGGAATTATGGAAACATCTCAAAGCATTTGTAAAACCCATTAAGACCCAGTTACACAACTGTGTATATTACGCACCTGTATGCAGTTTTTTGTCTGTACTGCACACTGTGAAGCTGAATGACAAATGTCATTACTTGTGGGTAAATGATTCGTAAACCGTCTTATTGGTTTAGGCCATTTTTTGGTCCATATTACTGTAGCCGAACATAGAGCCTACAGCTCATTGGCTGTGACAAAGGCACAAGGCTTGTGTCGACTTAAGTACAGCACGCACAATAAAACCCTTTACTTGCAACGCCTAAAAACGTAAATTAAAGTGGGCCTGAAAACGTTAAATTAATAGTGTTCTAACCTCAAAACCTATCCACATCTTTTATAACAGTCAGGTAGAATACAAGTAGATAGTTGCAACTCAAGGGTATAAAAGAAAAATCCTTATCCTATTATTTGTTTGCCTTAGAAAGACGTAGTAGGTTCTACGGCACTGCTAACGCTAGAACGCACATAAAACTACACATTCTCACTTTATGTTGGAGGCAATGTGGAAACCTCGCCAGCTGTTATTATTGTTTTTTTTTTATATTGCGAGTGGCATATGTTTTCGGGCCAATTTTAATGGTGGCTCGTTTATTCATAGTTACTGAGCGGCGTGTGGTTAAGTGTTGCAAGTTAAGCCGGTGCTTGCTCAGTACTGTACATTCTCGGTGCACTCAGCAGGAGCCAGTGACCACCGTACAGTCTAGGGAGACTGAATGTACACCGACCACTCACAAGCGAGCAACAGGGTACAGCACACAGCTTAAGCCAGTTTACCTTGCAATAGTTCACCACACGCCACTGTAGTTATTTCATATCACAAATACATTTAATCGAACATAAATTGTCACTCTGAAGGCGAAACACTACTTTACAGCCAGTTTTACGCGTATATTGATGAAAATAAACGTCACACGAATAAACATACGTGAAGGCCGCTTATACAAAGAAGATTATGCTACCACCATCAAAATTAAAATATGCAAATCAAACACGAGTTTATACATCTAAAGCGAGAAACTACACGATAGTTTATTGTATATTTATGATATGTGAACATAATTTATATTTTGTTTCAATATGAAATCATTTTTTTTTAATGCCACAGTTGTAAGATCGTAGAACGTTGACTTAGGGTATCTTCGGTAAAGATTCGTTCTCCTTATCCGAGTTGCGAGGTCCTAATGATATAGGCTGTTCACGATAAAATGAGCCCTTTTGAAAGCCCTGCTTAAGGTCTACTTGCATACAAGTTGTGTATTCTTCCGTCTTATATAAAATTAACATTGCCATGGGCCTCGTCACTTTATTCATGCGTCGGTCAAGTGAAACTGTGAAAAAAAATTAAGAAAGTAAACACTTTAGAAATAATTTTAAGTCATCACATATAGTTACCTAACACTTTTTATTCGACGTTAATATATGGAACTACTTTCCATCCATCGTTACTAACTTTACTGTGCGAATGTAACTCAGTGCGCCCATTAAAATATATGCATGCAGTGGGGAGTGACTTTTTTCTAAGGTTAATTTCTAAAGTGCTCACTTTATCATGAACAGCCTATAGTCGTATTGGCAGCACTGCAGTTCAGTGTTGGGACACGGAGACTAGTCCTGAGCAGCGACCCCGTATTCACCCCACGAGGTGGTGTCCGGTAGCGTTCTCGCCGAGGTTTTATTTCGTAAGCGACGAAGGTAGTGGTGGGTGTGAGCGGAGGTATTGCAGTGTCTGCAAGCTGTTGCGGTGCGCAGAGCACATGCGCAGTGGGCAGAGGACAGTGCCTCCAGTCCCTGCACTCAGGCAACTCTGCCCACTCGCCCGCCGACGACCTTGGGAGTCCGGCCAGGTCTGCCGGAGCTCCGGCTGGAGCCTCCAGCCCGCTGGAGCCGCCACGCTCGCGCTCTCCCAACCACAACTTACAAACGTCGGTTTACGATGGAAAAAGTCTACGTAATGAGCGCGTGCGTGTAAGAACATCCTTGACGCGTAGATGTGTATAGGAAATGACGATATTTTACTTCGTTTCGGGTACGTAAAACCTCGAAGTAATATATATTGTATCTATTTGAATATCTAATATCCTAATGAAAACTTACACATTAATTGTCCTTTACTTCTTTAAGTGATACGTCTAAACTATTATATTTGCAAATAAATTACTACTTCACAAAATAAATATAATTTACAGTCATGTGTGATTGGTTAAATATGAAGACTAGTGGTGATCGGGGGGGGGGGGGAGTGTAGTGGATTCTCGCATGTAGGAATCGTGCCGGACGATGCCGCTGGTTGGCGGGTTTTGTCGGGGATCTCCTTGCATTCCGGCGCTGCTCCATACTCACCTCGTTTCATCCTCATCGGCTCTCAAGACCTCGATGTTAAGAGCCGCTCAAATCTCTTCACTAGCTCACTCTAACGTGCCATCAGGGCCATCCAGGGGATTTTGGGAGCCCCTATTTGTCGTGACACTACATACTTCGAATACTGCCGTTCTTTTTATTCTACATTTCCAGTAGAAAAAGTCGGACGGGCCAGGACGTTCTAGCACTCTGAAGCCTCTGCATATTTACTGGAATCCACGACAAGTTAGAGAGAGATTTGGGCGGCTATTGACGAGGTCTAGAGAGCCGATGAGGGTGAAGCGAGGTGAGTTTGGAGCATGGGAAACGGAAGATCCCTGATAAAATCAGCTCGCCAGCGGTACCATCCGGCACGATTCCCACATACGTAAATCCGGGAATCGAACCCAGTTCGCCCACGTAGGAGGTCGAGTAGTCTGGTAACTACACCGACATTTCTAGCTGAAGCCAAACTTTGTGTTAAGGTAACTTATTCAAAATGTGTACGCACTCAGATATTAATACATGGTGAATATTATTTTTCAAATTATTTGCCAGTTTTATCAAGTTGGTTGTCATTACATATCATGCCTCAAAACATGGAAATAAACATGGTGTTGAGCAGCCTTAATAAACGTGGTGTTGAGCCGTCTTAATAAACATAGTGTTGAGCAGTCTTAATAAACGTGGTATTGAGCAGCCTTAATAAAGTGGGGTTCACTGTTTCACAGCAACTGTGTCTGAATGTAGGCTTGAGTGCGTTGTGCGATAACCGTACTGCTTTCGTCAGATATCGTCCAAGGTGAATACCCACGTACACCGAGACGACAAGAACTTTTTTTTTTTTCCAAGTTACTTTCAAATACTGACTGTTCCACCTCGCCAGCTTGGAGGCAAAATAAAATGGACAATTACTGTAGTTTTTTTTTCTATACAGTTTCACAGTTATTCCCGTATTCCTGTCGTTTTTATTACTTTTTTTATTTTCAAACCAGTTGTCGGTCACTCACCAAAGAAAAAAAAAAGGAAGCAGATTTATTAAATCTTCGAAACCGCCCTTGTCTGTTATAATAAATGGCCAGGCAATTTCTCAAACTGAAGAAAAAATATAATATAATGATTTAATGGAAGAACGAGACTTGTATTTATAAACAACCGAATAGTTTAAGGATTACGCCTGCATGTAGCTCGTTTAGCTAAAGTGTTTGGTAGAATCTTACGAATAGACTATAAGCCCATCAATTTTTTTTTTACAACTAGGACATTGGAATATGTGAAATTTTTCGAGACAACCTGTTTTGATAGGTTTTTTTTTTTTTATGATTGGATGGTACATTTATTATTCGACTCAGTTCTTTGCAGACCAATTATAGACGTTCTACTTTAGGGTATCAGAATCCTCGTTGGTCCAGTGAAATAGTATAGTACCTTCGTACATCCGTGACAGTCGATGTCGAAAGAGAACTGCCGGACATGTGCACATTATGTTGACTGGTAAGAAATATCCAGGAAGAATCAACTCGGCAAAACATGTGGCTGATGGAGCGGAGAGATTTGGGTGGCTTTTAACATCGGGGTCTTCAGAGCCGATGAGGATGAAGTGAGGTGAGTATGGGGCAGCACCGGAATGCAAAGGCAGATGAACTGGAGATCCCTGAGAAAACCCACCGACCAGCGGTACCGTCCGGCACGATTCCCACATGCGAAAATCTGGACTCGAACCCCGGTTCGCCTAGATGGAAGGCGAGCTGTCTCACCAATACACCACCACGGCCCCACATTTGGCTGATGAACATCCAATAATTTACGTCGTATAGTAAAACAATTGTACTGCGTGTTAATAGACCAGTAGAACAGCAGAAAAGCTAAGTATACAGATCTGAAACAACAATTTATACTATGAATTCCAGGACCAAAAGCCAGAAGAAAGACCTCATTGGCCAGCAAGTTGCCAAAATACACACACAGAGGCACACAATAGAATCCAAATTAGGCTGCAAACAATTAATTAAAGTCAGAAAGCAACAATACAACGCAACTAGTTGACGCGGCGAAACAAATTTTAACACATGAACAATACAACGAAGAAAGCACAAACAAAAAACTTACAGATACACACAAAGACAGAGCGAAACAGCGAAGACATCGCAGACGAATAGGGCCTATAGTTATATTCTACAAGTAAACTGATGTGACATTTAGGGAACTGCAACCTGCTCCCGTCGTCAGGCATACAGTCAGGCCAAGGAACTCCTGCGTATTGATCCGGGTTGGTTTTTGTGAATATCTGTTGAAGACAGTCCCAAATGGCTACCATCCTATACCTCTGTGTTGTTTTCTGTATGCACTATTCTGGTTTTCTACGAGACCCATTGCAATGAATTATGGCCAGAATAATATTTCGTTTGAGAACGTTTTCGACGTACGGTAAAGATGGAGTGAGTGCGGTCAGCTGTCTAGAGGTCGTCATGGGAGCCTGTGCACCGTGCAGGTTGTATACAGTATATATCTAAATTGGTCCTGCTGCTGGGCTGCATGTAGTGTCAGCTGAAACCACGGGGCAAAGCTTATTCCCTGACTCACTACTGGAAGAAGAGCCAGTGAGAGGAAAACGACGCTCGAAGTAGGAGGAGAACCTGTAAAGTCTTTATGCAGTTTCTCCGAAACCACTTATTCAAATTGTTTTATATTTCGAAGTTCAGCATACTGTTTCTTCTTTGCCATCACTCGGCAGCTGTCACTACCGAACGGAACAACCCCCACCCCATGTGCAGCGGCAATTGACTCCTCGGAATCGTCCCACGCGTTTTCCACTTCCGTGCATTATCATCTCATTTGGATTTCACTACACCCTGTGCCGTGGCTCGTGGGCGACCGGCACGCAGCTGCGATGGGCGTGGCCGCGCATTTGCCCGCCCACAAGGGCCGCCGAGGGCGGGCCCTGCTCGCGGAACAATCGAGAACCCGCCTCCAGCCGAGCGGAGCGCCACAAGAACGCGCAGCCCACGTCCCTCGGGCTTAACACTGCAGCGATTCGCCACGGAGCTTATGTGGGCACGCTGTCCGCTGTGCGGTCCGTGCTGCGATTGCATAACACTCCCTTACTGATCGAAACCAAATCACACAGTATAATTAGAGACCCGAGTATTTCGCGGATTGATGTGACTTCTCTGTACACTCGAGACACTCTCGTTTGCTTATTGGTCGCTGCGATTAGCGAGGCCTTTGTACAGCACTCTTGAAAGCTAACTCACACTACTGCTTCCTGTTTACGACTGGCTGGGGCGTGTACAAACCTCTGCTGTCTAATCACAGTAGCAGGCTAAAAGTACACGTGTTTCACGTCTACCTCGTAACATAATGAATTCACGAAACACTTGTAGCTCTAAGCATAATTCATTCACTGCTGCGTCCAACTTTTCCGAAGCCCTGCTAAAGCAAGCGAGCGAAGATATTTGGCCTCTCTTAACAACCATGTCTTGAGAGCCGACGGGGGTGAAGTGAGGTGAGTACGGAGAAGCGCCGGAATGAAAGGGCGGAGGAAATGGTGGATACCGAGAAAAGGCACGATTCCCACATGCGAAAACCCGGGGAGTGACCCGTTCGGAGACTGAATCCGATTCATCTTGGTGGGAGGCAAGCTGGCTAACCGCTCAGCAACCGCGGCCCCAAGCCCTGCTAAATTTCTACTTCCAGGATATTCCTCCGCCTCCTGCAAATAAAGCTTAACCAAGTATAATGGCTGTTCACAATAAAGTGAGAACTTTTGAAATCCAACTTGAAAAAATGCCAATGCTGCTACCTGCATAAGTACTTTTCTAATAATTTTACAGTTTCACATAACCGACGCATTGATAAGTGATTAGGCTCATGGCAATATTAATTTTACATAGTACAGCGGAAGAATACATAACATTCATACAGGGCATTCGAAAGAGCTCTCGTCTTCAACTGCCAAGATCTTGACGCGTGCGTTAAGAATGTTTACTGAGGATTCTCCTTAAGGTTGGTTTACGATTCGATACTGAAGAATCAAGGATTGTACTTATGACACGATAAGTACAAGGGAAAAGAGTTGATTAGTTTTCGACTGATGTAGCTACTATCAAGTCTAGCCAATCAGAACCGCAGGAGACAAAATAAGAAAGAAAAAAAAAAAGGACGTGGGTGAAAATTGTTTAAATATTTCTGCTTGTGTAATCGTTTAGAAAAACTCGCGATATCTTATAAAAGGACGCGCCCGATGGCAGCGTTGAGCAGTTACGCCAATAAAACCGAAAAAAAAGTTGAATAAAATTGAATTGAATAACATCTTCCAAGAACTGAAACATGAAAAACAGTTCTCTAATACAAAATAAAATCGTTACCTGATTTAATAACTCATTGGGTACGATTTCACGACACTACATAACCTAAATCCAAGATGCAAAATACAACTATATCTGAAGTTAAGCCAAGAATGCACAATACTCGCACACAACCCGCACACTGCAGCCTTAAACCGATTCCTAGTGAGAACATCAAGCCATTTTCTAAGCACACAGTCCGCTGCTACTGTCAAGTCAATCGTAAACCTACCTTTAACCACTGCACTACCTTACTCGGCTACTGGTGTGAGGCGTGTTCGCGTGGTTTGCTATTTTGCTAGTTTAGCACTATTTCTGCTATTTTTCTGCTAGTTCGCGTTCATGTTACATTTGTACGCTGTTCGGGTGCAAGCAGAAGCTGTTATTTGTGCTATAAAAAAGCAGCTATTCCTGCTCTTGCTCGTTGAGGTACAGCAGAAATAGCAGAACGAGCAAGACAAAAAAAAAAAAAAAAGTCCGTCAAATTAAATTTACAAACATCGAAGATTTTTGAGAGGGGTGATTTCGAAAAGTAATTTGTGTTTACGCAGACTGGCGACAAGATGTTTGGGTGTTGCGTAAGAAGGGGGTACAGAGATATGCACTAAGCACTGAAAATAAGGGAGTCACATATATCCTCGAAAGTAAGTTATTCTGAGTAGCCTGCATTTTTTATATAGGCCGTTCTCGGCAAAGTGAGCACTTTTTAAGGCCCTTCCAACAGGCACTAACCACTAATAAATATATCTTATTGCAGCAGCAGGCATTAAACTTTGACGGTGGTGAAATGTATACACTGTGTTTATTCGTCACAAAGCATGTTTATATTTAAAAGCAGCAGGAAGATGGAAATAGGATGAAAGGAAAAATTCACAATGGCCTTAAAAAGTGCTCACTTTACCGTGGATAGCCTATACATATATATTACTCAGGGGCAATAATCATAAATGTTATTTTCCCAATTAAGTTTGTTTATTTATTTAAGACATGGTGGTTTTCTGCTGTTTGCCGTCCGTGTCATTCGGCCCAGAGCAACCGCTTATTATGCTACTTTGCTGCCCGTGAAAAATGAACAAACCTGTGGTGTATAGGCAGGGATAGGAAAATAGCGCGAGTTGAGTGACCTGTAGGCTGTTCTCCACAGTACTGTGTACACTCCAGCCTCATATGTGTGTTCATTGGCTGTTGTCCCAGAGAGTAGCCAGTGTTACTCCACACCTGGCAGTATGACACTCTGTGCTTGTTTCTTTGCCAGTCTGCTATTGGCTCAGAGTCGTCCACGGCGTTTCTAATGAGCTGTGATCCAATCGCTTAGGTGACCTCTGTGTACACGTGTTTGACGTCTATCTAGTCCTGAAATAAATTCGCGAAACTTTCCTATAGGACGTTCACAGTAAAGTGAGCACTTTGGAAGCCCTAGTTACTTTTTTCTTTCAACCAATTTATATCCTTCCACCACTTGTTAATGTAAGCCCTGCCATATGAGTAATAAACACAGTGTATACATTCACCATACCCAAAACCAAAAGTCCGAGGCCACAATGAAATGTATTGGTTATTATTATGTCTGATGAAACATCTTCAAAAAGTGCTCACTTTACCGTGAACGGCCTATGTCCCTATGTATAGTGTCAGGGAGAGTGTGGGGGGGTAGATGCTGGAGGAGGGGGCGCTGAGTTCGAGTCCCGGCTGGCAGGTTCATGAGAAGTCAACGTGACCCGGGCCGGCCGTATGGCTGGCAGGGTGCTGGCCAAGCCCGCCGTACACGGTCGCCCTCTGCCGTCCACGCACACACGATCACACTGCCTCCGCATGCATGTAGCTGCGGAAACCGTGCCGTTGAGGCTAAACAGATCTGCTCACGTTCCAGACAAGCTCGAAGTTAGTCGTCTATATCCGACATACCGCGAAACAACTCCTGATGGCCCATGTATCCCCACACCGAGAGAACAGCTAACTAAAGCTGTTCACGATAAAGTGAGAACTTTGGAAATCAACCTTACAAAAAAGTCACTGCCCCTGCCTACATAATTTTAACCGGCATACTGAGTGATATACGGCCAGTAAAGTTGGTAACGATGGAGGGAAAAATAGTTCCATATCTTAAAGTAGAATAAGAAATGTTAGGTAACAATTTGTAATAACTTAAATTGTTTCTTTCGTTCTCTGTTTTTTTTTTTCAAATACATATAATTGTAAAAATGAGCATATTTGTAAAACATTTTCTTTTTTTTATAATTTCACAGTTTCACTTGACCGACGCATGAACAATATCTTTGTTTGAGGAAACGGAAGAAGAACCATAGAATAATTTGGTTTCTGCAACTAATTATTTCATTCCGTTCTATTGGTCCACAGCCTGGATGGTGAAGGGGGGGGGGGAGGGGCTAAGGGAGCTTAACCCTTACAGCGCCCGGGTCTTTAATCGACGACATATTGCACGTGAAGGATATTTATGGTCGATACTGTACATCACCAGGAATCAGTAGCTGGTATTTCAAGCAGCTTCTCTCCGAGTGATCTGATTTGTTGCAGTTTCTGTACCTCTCATCTGTGAAAGGTTAGTGCTGACACTGACGTAAACGCAGTACGTTGCTCACTGACTGCGAGGAGCACGCTATATACATAAACATTGACGTAAACGCAGCACGTCGCTCACTGACTGCGAGGAGCACGCTATATACATAAACATTGACGTAAACGCAGTACGTCGCTCACTGACTGCGAGGAGCACGCTATATACATAAACACTGACGTAAACGCAGTACGTCGCTCACTGACTGCGAGGAGCACGCTATATACATAAGTACAGCACCCATCAATAATTGAAGGACTGCAACACTCGAGTTCGTAAACTAATTCTAGACTGAAGGTGTTAACCCTCAATCCCCCACCCTAGAGTTCGACTTTAAACCGGATAAAGTGCGATCATTATTGAAACGAAGTACATTTTCAACAACGCAGTATTAATATATACACAGAAGTGGAAAATTTTTGAAAAGTATTTATATAGCTCATCCCCTAAGCAGTGGCATTTCAACGTAGCATTAAACCCGAATGCTTACTGCTAAGTATGTGATTTGAAGTAAAAGTAGTGTCCACATCCCTCAAGAAGCTCCCCTCTTGAAAGCTTCCTATACCCGCCACTGGTCCACAATATAAACCGTACACTATATTGCTCTGCACTCGGCAACGTTCCTTACCAGCCGTCTGTCAGTCAATACGACGGCAAGTTAACTGTCACAATTAATTTTTTTTTCCCTACGAAACATTGGCATACAGTCCACTGTGTTAATTTGAGTTATTTATAGAGACGTGCAAAACTCGTGTTATTATTTCAAGACAGACTGAAATTCAAACACTCGCTGTTTGGTGATGCGTTCGTCATTGGACTACAGTTTGTAACGGTATTGGGCCGATAGGAAACCACCAACGAGAGATTGGCGCAATCACGTCCAACCAAGCCAAAAGGTAAAATGGGTTCTCACGCCTGCTGGGTTTCAATAAACAGATGGCACGGACTCGAATATGAATAGGACTGTGAATTACAGCGTGATGCCAGAAAATAACGCTAGTCTTGCAGGTCCCTAGTAATTTACACTTCGACTGCTGTCAAGATAATACCAGCCTTCATGGTGAAAACCACTTGTGACGCAATACAATTTTACTTCAAAGAAGCGTCCAAGGAATGCGGACGTCGTTATATTATTGCGAACTCCATTTTAATGACTTGTGTTGAGTTCAGGCGATGTGGTATGACGTCGCCAGCTCTTCAAGTGTAAATATCCTACCCGCGTGTCCTTGGGAAAATACAATCCGGCAATTTACGATTACATTATTGTGAAATATCAAGTGTAAAGTTTTAATTTTATAATGCTGTAATTTTGGGGCATTTGTGAAACACATATTGAAACGATTAAACTTTTTAAACAATGAAGTAGCTTAAATTTATATTAGTAAACTAGCTGTTCCCGTAACTTGGTTTGCGTGAACGTTAGGATTTGCTTACATATTTTAAAAATAGAAATAGAAAATTGAAATAATACGCGAATAGTGTCAATAGAAATTTATACGTAGTAATTTCTATAATCAAAACAAACAAAAAAAAGTTTTAATGTTTTAAATATTTATCAAATAGAGTTTACAAATGTCTTTTTATGTATAGATGGAAATTAATGCAGTGCCTGCTACTTCATTTGTGTGGACTTTAGTATTTGTTTACATATGTTTAAAATTGAAATTTCACTTCGTTTAGGATTTATGGAGTTATTAAAATACAGTCCACAATCGCTTCGCTCAGGTTTTATGTTTAAAATAAAAATATCGCTTCGTTTAGGTTTTATGGAGTTATTAAAATAAATACGTATATAATTGGTTTGAAAGGTTGTTACTTTTTAGTTGGGAATTTTACTATGTTTATCCAAAAACTATTTCTAGGATGCGTATTATATCAATGATTATGTAAAAAAAAAAAAAAAACTATTGTTATTTCAACAATACTTTTTGACAATACTAACTTTTGCAAAAAATAAATATGAAACATAAAGAACATCACATGAAAAAATTAATTTATTTCATAACAATTTGAGACATAGAGATGAAATAAAGAGCAGATTTTAAATATAAATAAACTATATGATCTCTAAAAATGTTATCAAAATCGATTCAGCCGTTTCGGAATCTATTCTTAACAAACAACCAGACAGACTGACACAAAAATTTTAAAAATAGTTATTTGTGCTTCAACATCGTTTAAATAGCATATTTAGCTTATATATTGGTATCAATTTTGAAATAACAGACATACACTTCAATTTTATTTATTAGTATAGATTTCAGCTAGAAACATTACAATTAAAGACCCGGAAATTTCGCAGATTAATTGGAGGACAAGTTAAACTTCAACCACGTGTACTAACTGCTTCTATTGGGACACAGTTTCCTATACACGCCCCGAACCACGTTCAACCAATAACGAGCCTGCTAAGAAAACAAGGACGAATCACGGGCTACTTGATATTGAGTTAAACTGGAGCAACAGCCAATGAACTACTTAAATAAGCTCGAATAAACATAGGATTGTGCAGTCTAACCTGTCTAAGAATGAACCCGCAAAATTTCCACGTCTCTGTAATTATAATCTGTTGTCATGAATGTCAAACAAATTACTGCCAGCAGTAAACAAGTCACATTACGAACTGGCCATCTCGAACACTGCGTTAAACGGGCAGTCCTATTTGCTGAAATACCCGAAGGCATGAAAGACGCGCGACAGACTGCGACGCCAGATTTCGCGTACCCAATCACCCAAGCTGTTATACTCCCGGCCGGAAAATTTACATAATTAGGACGCAGATTAGATTGCAACTCTCTGGGTATCCAGACTGGGTGTCGTTCGGGCTGTTTACGGCAAAGCGGCTAGAATAGCCTCAACGAGCGTGAGACGTGACAGATGACAACTGTTCTTGAAGGCGTGGCGTGTGAACCACACGCTTATCACGTGATGATAAAACTGAAGTCATTTTCACGCGTTATCTGAAAACAAACGTTGCATTCACGAAATTCGTTAAGTTTTGTACTCGTGTGAGCATATAATAAAAATATTTTATTTATTTATTTATTTATTTTTTTTACTAAAAATCCTTGGATATCCTGTTACCGAAAGGATCTTTTGTTAGGACAACAAAAAGTTTTCTTGTTTAAACGGCAAAAGTGTGCTTCGTTCACTTACAACTCACAATCAGTTTTACCGTCCAGAAAATATTTCTACAATACAAAAAGTCTCAAATTTAATTTATAAATGAAAATATATCGCAAAATTCGCAACATTTCTTCCTGTAATATAATGCTTGATAACTCAAAAACAGTATCTCGCTTTGAAAATTATGATTAAATAAAGCATCAGACTACGTCGGCGAAATAAAAAGCTTCGATAATGTGACATATTTTCCGACATGTTCAACATTTTTGACCAAATCTACATGATCGAAACATTTCACAGGCCACGTATTTTGTCTTCAAATTCTGTCACATATAAACTGTCGGGCAATAAAAATAGCGCACACTGAAGGAAACTTTATTGAGGCAGTGATACAGATTAATAGAGTCTGCCAAATTCACGCTATTATTTAAGGACAGACTTCACTCCCAAGTTACTGTGCATTTCAACGACTTCAGCCATTGGCCGGAAATATTTGTGACTCGCCTTGGAGAACTCTTGCGCCTAGTGCAATATCCAATCTATTTCTAGGACATCAAGCAAGTAGGTGACGTTGATTAGAGTGCAGTGGCCAATAAAACTGCGGACTGTGCTTACTTGTTTATAAGTAGGGATAGGGAGAATTTCGCGAGTTCAATGACCTGTAGGCTATTCTACACAGTACTGCATACACTCGAGCCTCAGCTGTGTGTTTATTGGCTGTTGCTCCAGAGAGTAGCCAGTGTTACTCCACAACTGGCAGTATGGCACTCGATGCTTGTTTCTTTGCAAGTCTGATATTGGCACATAGTCATCCTGGGCGTTTACAATGAGCTATGATCCAATTGCAAAGGTGACTTCAGTGTAAACGTGTTGTACGTTTATCTTGTCCTGGAATGAATTAGCGAAATTTATTTTCCTATCCCTATTTATAAGGTAGTGGAGTCCACCCTATCACTGAAAGATAATGCAAATTTCGCACGTCTCTACAGATGAAGAATACACATGACCACAAAAACAGAACAGCAGTACAATTACAATCTGCGGTGCGTTCGGCCATCTTCTATAAGTGCTCGCACTGTAATGTACACTGGAACATGGGAGTCCAGAAGACACCGGCTGTTGTCCTGAGGTACACAGGCTCGCCCACGACTGTTGGACGGTGCACCAGATCCTGGATACTATGGCACGGCGGCAGCTGGCGTGCGTCAGAGGAGTGGGCAGGGCAGGCCAAGGTAGCGTTCAGACACAAAGGCAGTCGGGCGCTATCCTACAGGGATATCGCACTCGGAATCTCGGCCAGAAATGGGAGCAGATGCAGGTGTGTAGTACCTCGTCCACACACCACAGGGCCGTCAATGCCCCACTTGACACGACGAGAGCGTCCGGGCTAGTGGCGTACACCAGGGACCCTCCACGCCCGGGCACGATGATCATTAGTCACCATAAAGGCCGGTCCACGATAACTGGTCATCGGACACCTAACTGCTGATTGGTGCGCGTGACCCTCTGACGTCATAGCTCGCCGTCCCAATGTCCCAAGGCCCCATGTCCCAAGATCATTCGCCAACTTCAACTTTCGTCCGCGGACGTTTTCCAAGTCGTTTTTGTTTCAATTTTATCGCACGCAAACGGAAAAAAATTAAATTACGGGTGTGTTAGTTATTATTATTAAAACTCGCTATTTGTTCAAAGCAATAACCTTCAGTCTCATAACCGCGAAAATGAAACTGAATTAGGTAAAAATTAAAAAATTCGCTGACTAAAGTTAAATTAAAGAAAAATCAAAACGTACTCATTCGTATAACTCAAACTAGAAAACAGAATAAAACAAGCTAGAAAGGTAAATATTTATGAGTAATAGCATACAGTTAATTGACGCGCCGATTGGGGTGCACTCTAGTTACCGTGTCTGAAAGCTTGGCTTCGGAAGTCGTTATTGTAGACACGCAAGTTGGGACATGTGTCCGCGGACGAAGTAGGTCCGCGGACGGACCAGCTATTGTGGACTAGGCCCAACGAAGAGGCACCCAACGATAAATACCTCGCATCGTCAGTATGTGGCGTTCCACATCGCTACGACATGGCGCCACAGCAAACAGAGCCGCCGATGTTGCAGAATTAACGGCAGCACACGCAATGAGCGCTGGGATCGCAGATTCGCCTCCATGAGGGCACACGGGAGTATCGCGGACCGGGTTGCCATGGTAACCCTCCGCTCCTGGCGCGCGATCCATCGATCCTCTCGACTGGTAGTCGACGTCGTCCATCCTGAGCCGGTCCTCCGTATGTGGGTGCCTTCACGTATCCACATCTCCCAATAGCATCGAACAGTATGAGTCGAACGATCCATATGTTGGGCTGCACGGCGATACGACCACCCTGCGGCTTTCAACCCGATTATGAGTCGATTGCGTAAAACGACGTCTTCGGCGTCTTCCAGACACTCTTCTCCACTCTGTACGCTTGCTTGATATCGCCTGGTGTTTCTCGAGTTAATGAGACTTCGATTACACGCCAATGTCTATGGCCACTGGTCGATTATTGCAATGCCACTGGCGGGAGTGCGGTCAAATACAAACGCACCAACATAGGATCATGTGCATACCAGCCCGTTATTTTACTATTGACATAGTTTCGAGGTTATCATAAGGTTTCCTCGTGGTGTGTTTTTTTTTTTTAATGCCCGGGGGTGTATTTTAAGGGGGAAATTTTACAGCGTGGCAGGGGTTTTACATTACGAGTAGGCCACACCCTGCATATCTCTCTGAAAGGTAAGATGCCTCGGGCACAGAACATTTACGAATACAGAGGTGAAACAACCGCCCATAACACGTACTCCCGCGCACACCACAGCAAAATGGCGTCACTGGCCAATAAGATGTCGGGACGTTTGCCAATCAGCACCTGGGAACACACTCGCCAGCCGGCAGCCCAAGCCAGTCGCGATCGTTTCGCAGCACGCAATAGCCAATCAGACACGAGGCCCGCTCCCAGAGCATTGCGCGGCCAATCAGAGAATGGATACGCCGACGACAAAGGGACAGCCGCACCATTTAGTCTCAGCGTGCTAATCTACTCCGTTACTGATGGATCGTTCTCCGGGAGGTGGAAAGTTGCCGCGGTTTCTGTTCTTCCTGCGAGATATTCTGACTGCACTGACGTCTCGTAGACTTCGTGAACGGCTAACTGCATGCAGTGCTGACCTTTAACCTCTCGAGTGAAGCTGTCCTTGACATTCGCCTATTGAGACAGGAAGTAAGTGTCTTCCAATGACGCGGTGTGCTAGACTGTGCAACATCCACAACTCGGTAGAAACTACTACAGTCTGTTCCCGGTTCCTTCACGCTTTTCACATCAAAACTTTGAAACATCATCCTATACATGACGTGTTCTCGGTTGTTTCCTAATATATCATGTATCACAAGCGCTTTATACAGCTGTTAACATAAAAGTACATTATTTTTGGTTAAATTGAACTTTTACTTATATTTTGGTATACATTATATTTTATTTATAATCAATTCTAATAGCAACTGTTAGAAAATAGGTGTATTGGTAATGCCTGGTAAGAAATAGTTCTTATGCAAAATATTATTAAACAGAATGCGCACGAATGGGGTGCGTTGTCCTTTTGGTTAAATTTCTTACGCTTTGTTTGCACGAGGCGGAGGAACATTTTGGAAGTAGAACTTCAGCAGGACTTCAGGCAAGTTGGGAGTAACCATGAATTGACTATATATACACACTACCAAAGATGGTTAGAAATGTGCTACTTCAGTCGCGCATGAAATAAGAAAGCGTATACTTTGCACTTATAAGGGTATTTTCCAGAAAATTAAATATCAAGAGTATATTTATAACTAAATTTCAACCGTATTTGCATTATGGATGCTTTATGATGCGCAATGTGGAAGAACATGAGCAGAAGAGAAATCTTATACGATGTTCGCGGTACTCTTGAGCGCATTTGAAAGACCTGCTTAAGATCTACTTGTAAGCACGTTGCGTATTATTCCACCATTTGTAAAATTATCATCGCTATGGGCTAGCCACTTTATGCATACGCCGGTCAAGCGAAACTGAAAAGTGAATGTTTTAAAATTCGCTGATGCATATACTTACACGCATTAAAAATACCGAAAGCAGAAGAAATTATTTCATTGTTCACGAATGGTTACACAACACTTTTAATTCAACTTTAAGACACGGGACTGCTTTCACTTCGTTGTTGCCAACTTAACTTGGCGCATGCCGGTCAGTCAGCGCGTTGAAATACACAGCCCCGGTGGCACTTTTCAAATGTTAATTTCAAAAGTGCTCAACTTTACCGTGAACAGCCTTTACCGCTTGTTATGTCATTGCTTCAGATCTGGTAATACGAATTCATTCACACACGCTCAATAAACATGTGAAGTGTTACAGCTAAGTGTTAGAAGAAAAAAATCCTTGGGGAACTACAAGAAAAGAGAGTTGCAGATTAAAAATACATTTTAACCCATTCAGACCTAGTGCACACAATTGTATACATTACGCACGTGTAGGTAAGTTTTGGCCTGCACTACAATCTGCGAAACTAAATGACCAATGATCTTACATGTGGGAACATGATCCGCAAACCGTCTTTCTCGTCTATTTCATAATTCATTCATATAACCACAGCCGAACATATAGGCTTCAGCTTATTGGCCGTGGCAACGAAATAATTGTTGTGTCGACTTAAAGTACAGCACGCATCATAGAATTTTTTGTTGGCAACACCTGGAACCGTAAATTAAAGTGCGTCTGAAAATTTTAAAGCTTCGTTTATATGTTACAAAAAAAAAAAAACAATACAATGATTATCAACTGGTTAATACGCTGTTAAAATTTTTCGTAAATTCGTGGGGATTTTCGAGGAAACGTAGCCTACAGTTTCCGTAAGTAAAGGCTGTTCACGATAAAGTGAGCACTTTTGAAATCAACCTTAGAAAAATGTCACTGCCCCTGCCTGCGAATATTGCAACGGGCTCAGTGGGGGACAAGCGCCTAGTAAAGTTGGTAACGATGAATGGCAAGTCGTTCCATAGCCTATTAACGTCGAATAAAAAGCGTTAGGTAATCATTCCTGATAAATAATTTTGTTTCCCTTTCAGATTTTATAATGCATCGGAAGTGTGAAAATAACCAGATTTGTAAAATATTTATTTTTGTAATAATTTAACAGCTTCACTTGGCCGAAGCATCAATAAAGTGATGAGGACCACGGAAATGTTAATTCTGCATGAGGCGGAATAATACACAATGTACATACAACTAGATCTAAATCAGGGCTTTCAAAAGTGCTCATTTTACTGTGAACAGCCTTTAAACGCAATCTGCAATGACCACAACGGAGTTGAGTCTCGTAAATACAAAATACGGGAGGTCTCCGTAATCCCTATACCTTCGGGTTTCGGGAACGAACAATGCCGAGTCTACACGAAGCTTTCTTCGCTGCTCTAACCAGTAAACTATGATTTCTGTCTCCGTTAGGATACCCGTTAAACTTATGAAATGCATATGAAAAAGTAGCACCCGGCATGTGTAACAGCAAAACGTAAAACTTTCATACGTTACTAGAAACAAAAGAGTTACGAATAACTCGTTTTTAAAAATAACCTAATTATAACGAATATCGCCACAATAAGTTCGTAATAGTGTGACCTCGAACATTTTTATACGTGTTAAAATATCACTCTAAAATAAAATACTTCGATTTTTAATGCATTTTTTGTACACAGTAAAAAAATCCACGTAACGAAAATTAAAGACTGTTTTTGTAATCTCCTTTTATTTTAACAAGACGTACATAAACAAATTGCTACAGGATGTTCACGGTAAACTGAGAACATTTGAAAGCCTTGCTTAAGATCTATTTTTAGAGACACAGCGTATTCTTCCACCATATGTAAAATTTAACGCTCCCACATTGGCGTGATCAATTTCTTCATGCGTCTGTCAAGCGAAACTGATAAATTATTACGAACATAAATATTCTACTAATATGTCATTAATTACACTAATAGGCCTATGCATTAACAAACCATTTAGCAAAATAACTCATTTCAGTATTCATTAAGGTTTGCATAACACTTTAAATTCAATGTCATAACATGAAACTACTTTGTTTCTCCGTCGTTACCAACTTGACAGGGCGCACGACAGTCAGTGCGCCCGTTAAAGTATATGCAGGTAGCAGCAGTGACATTTTTCAAAGGTTTCTATCGAAAGTACTTAGTTAACCGCGGACATGCCATAGCAAACTTTCGGATATGTTCCGTAAATTCCCGAAAAGTTCTGTTGAAGATGGCGGAAAGTCCGTTATTGGAACATGCCCGCAATTTTACGGAGATTTGTGGGGAGAAAAAATTACTAAATTCTTTGAACAGCTGAGAACAGTAAACAAGCATTTGACAGTTAAAACGTAGTGACGTGGCAGTGTTTAAGTTTACACGTAGCGGAAGGATACGTAATCGGTAACTTTAGCAGGCGGGGCTCCAGAGAAGTGTGAAGTAACAGCGAATGGCCCGTAAAGGCGGACATGTCCAGTGAAGTAGGAACGAGTGGCCCCGGAAAAGCGAAATCCGGCCGACGAAAGAATCGGTTAAGGTTGCCACTGATACCCAGTGGAACCACTTTCACTTGATTTCACTTATTTGCGGCCACTGTGAAACCTTCCAGGTCCACGGCGTATCACTAGGAACGCCCAGGTATTCCGCAGAACAGTTCCTGCCACCTGACTGAATTCCAAAACACACTAGCGCATTAACACTCTCGCTGTTGGATGGTTTCTAACTGTTGCGCATCTTAAGGTGCCTGCCTAACTGTGACGTAGTAATCGTGTAAGTTCACTATTAAGGCTAATTTCACTTTATGTAAGTTGCTTTTATATATTTCACATAAGCTTCTTTCTAAGTTTATAGTAGACATTAAATTTAGTGTCATTTTTTTTATTTCTTTTTCTTAAAAAAAAAAACTATGTTAAGTTATGTTTTTCTACGCAAAGTGGTTAAGTGTAAGAGTAGGTGATAAGACCTTAACTTCGCCGCAAAAATTAAGACATTTTAATATTATTAAAATTAGTTACGGGAGTAACATAATTCTCATTGGCCCAGTTAATTATATGGTGTTCGCGGTAAATTTAACATTGTAAAAACTCTGGTTAAGATCTACTTTCCTTTGTATTTCATATCCTTCCGCCAAATGTAAAATTTATATTGTAATAGGTATGGTTTATTGCACTCAGATTGTGAAGCTGAATGCTTTTAGTTTGGCAACAAAAATTTTTCGCCGCTAGGTAATCGCTAGAGTCGCATGTGTACAGGAATTTTTTCGATCACCTACATTAAAAAACAAAATTGTTGCAGTATTCATAAAAACAAATATTAAATAATTTCGTAACTAAGTTAAATCTTTCTTTTTTTTATTAGCGTAGCTTAAAATTGTAATTCTAAGTGACCTCTTTGGAACACTGCGCACCTAGCGGCGGAAATTGTTCCCAACCTGAGTAGAATTATCCTTAGTCATGGGCCTTATGACATTATTCACACGCCAGTTAAGTGGAAAACGTGACGTTGTTAAGAACCAAAACGAGTTGCTAATATGTCATATAGTCGTCTAATGCGTATAACGCAGGAAAACGCCAACATTAACAGAGCCACAAACTAAATCATTACACTCTGAATACAACCTCCACACTTGGAGGAACAATTTCTCTTGCCTCGCTGCTAACTTAACTGCCAGCCTGAACGCCAGTGTGTACGACAGCATCGATGCATTTAAGGGGCAGTTAATTTTTTTCGAAGATTGATTGAAAAGTGATTACTCTACCGTTAACAGCCTACATTAAAATCTCTACTCACAAAGACATGCTGGCAACAACTAAAGGACAACTACAGAAGAGAAAGCATAATGTTGAAGACTGTTTTGCGTTGGGTGTACCTATGTACTGTTACGTACATATGGGCAGGCTATTCACAGTAAAGCGAGCACCTTTGAAAGCCCTCTCATTCGAAACAAGAATCAATCAATATAATGTATTTTAGCTTTTGCGTCAACTCCCGGGTGCGGTGGAATATACACAATTTGTTTATCACTTACATGGCTATATTTATTTAAAAAAAAGGTGGTTAAAGGATAAAACATGGCGGAAAGAAATGTAAGTCACTAGGGCCTCAAAAGGGCTTGCTTTACCGTGAACAGCCTATACGCACAAGTTCTACTTCTACAGGACAGCAAACGCTGTATGGGCTTTTCACGATAAAGTGAACACTTTGTAAGGCCCTGCTAAATTTTTGATATCAATTAATTTCTACCTTTCTGCCTTTATTTAATGTAAATATTGTAATATGACTAATAAACACAGTGTATACATTTATTCACTCTGAAATGTTAACGTCTGAGACTGCAATAAGGTGTATTTATAAGGGGTTAATACCTTTCGGAATGGCCTTAAAAAGTGCTCACTTTACCGTGAATAGCCTACAAAGACTGATCATGGTTAACTGAGCAATTTTGAAAATAACCTTTGAAAAATTTCGCTGCTCCTACCTGCATTTATTTTAACGGACACACTGACATGTGCTCAATAAATTCAATAACGGAGAGGAAAAAGAGTTCCATTTCTTAACGCTGAATTATAAAAGTTTTAGGTTAACATTAATGAAAGCTGAAATTATTTATTTGCTTCCTTCTATGCATTTATATGTAAGAAATACACTCATTTGCAAAAAAAAAAAAATGATCCCCATGAATGAATCTTGCGAGTTCAACGAAGGTTGCAACAAAGTATCGTAATATCCCGACATGCGTTTAATGAGGTTTGCTTGCGCGGATATGCCACTAGGGCGCATAGTATCTGCACCATTCATAACTGCAGCACACCGAATAAAGCCCTAGTTGCAGCGTGGCCGGTGAGAGCCAAGGTCAGTGTGGGCGCAGCATGCCAAGTTCGCTAGATGGATGAGCTTGAGAAGCCGCACATCGTCGGCCTCCGAGAAGCAGGTTGGGCGTTCCGGTGGATTCCTCGTCGCTTGAAACATTATGCCAACACCGCGAGTCTGTGTTGGACGCAGTGGGTACAGCAGAGTACACAGGCCTGTCGAGAAGGCTCGGGTCGATCCCCGGCGTACCACCAACATGGACGATCGTTTCCCCGCGCGACAGACCGTAAGTTAAGTCCATTCGCGGTTACTTCAGCCTCTTCTGAAGCCCTGCTAAAGTTATACTTCCACGATATTCCTCCGCCTCGCGTAAACTAAGCTTAACTAACCCTGGAGAATCACACCAGGGGGACAACGCGCCACACTCGTGCGCACTCAGTGTAACAGCATTTTGTATAAGGACTATTTCTCACTAGGCGCTACCAACATAAATATTTTGTCCCTGATTTCCATTCGGATTATTTCTAAATGGAGCATTATAATTTATGGATAAGATATTAACAACATCTCAATTTAACACAAAAAAACAGTAACTAGTATAAAACGCACGTCATACATTGGGAGATTTTTCAAAGATTTGATTCAAGAAGGTTGAAGAAACCATGAATGGGCTTCGCTGCGCACAATCCAGGGACATGTGACGGCAGCTGGGGACGAGCCTGTGTCCACCAGTGACATATCCAGGCGGGACCTGTCGTCGCGATGTCCTTTGCGACGTCTGCCATTACAACCTGAGCATCGCCGAGCACGTGTGACCTTCTGCAGGGAACAGGCAGCATGGCAGCTTGCGGATTGGCACAGAGCGGCGTTCAGCGACGAATCACTATCCTGTCTGGATAGAGACGAACACTGGGTTCCGAGTGTGGAGACGTCCCTGGCCAGCGTCGTGAGCCACGCTTTATCGTAGAGCGGCACACCGGTCCAGCGAGACGTGCGTGCAATTTCCTGTCATCTTCCCGCGCCCCACTTGAACGTAACTGAAGGAAACCTGACGGCAGGGCGACACTCTCAGGAAATTCTGCAACCACATTCGCTCTCCTCCCGCGTGCAACTTGACTAACGGCTGTTCACGATAAAGTGAGCACTTTTTGAAATCAACCTTAGAAAAAAAGTCACTGCCTCTACCTGCATACATTTTAACGGGCGCCCTGAGTGACATGCACCCAGTAAAGCTGGCAACGATGGATGGGAAGTAGTTCCGTATCTTAACGTCAAATAAAAAGTGTTATGTAACCAGTTCTGATAATTTTAATTATTTCTTACACTTTCTGTCTATTTAATGCACGGGAGTGTAAAAATGAGGAGATTTATAAAATATTTCCTATTCCAATAATTTCACAGTTTCACTTGACCGACGCATCAATAAGACGATGAGGCCCATGACAATGTTAATCTTAAATAAGGCGGAAGAATACACGAATACACAACGTGCATACAAGTAGATCGTACGCAGGGCTTTCAAAAGTGCTCATTTTACTGTGAATAGCATATACCCCATTTTCTAATAGGATAATGCCCGGCCTCAACATTGAGTAAAGACATACACTAGAATGGCCATGGGGTAGGAAAAAAATCTGACCAGTTTCAATATTAGTTCATGGGCTGCTGCAGGAAGGGTTAGTGTTCTCGACTGAGAGGTACAGGCTGTTCACGATAAAGTGAGCACTTGTTAAAGGTCCTTCCAACAGGCATTGACCACTAATAAATATATCTTATTGCAGCCTCGGGCAAAAAAATTTCGATGGTGGTGAAATGTATACACTGTGTTTATTGGTCACATTTGCAATGTTTATATTAAAAAGCAGCGGGAAGATGGGAATTTGATGAAAGGAAAAATCTACAGGGCCCTTAAAAAAGTGCTCACTTTACCGTGAACATCCTATAGCAGTCGAAATACCTCGCCAGCCGTGCGGTGTTGCCAGTTCCGCAGCCGGCTAAATTAGTTCAACACCCTGGCCTTTGCCCACCCACGTGTTCGCTCACGTTCTGCTAAAGGCGAACGTGTCTCATGCGAGTTACTAGGTTTCGTTGCAGTTGTGAATACCAAACTCATGGATTTACTAGTGGCAACCGCGGCGTGTGTTTCGTATCTGTCTTACAATTCTGTGTTTGTTGAAATTTACAGCGATACCAACTACTATTTGGTCTTATTAACCTCTGCGAAAATTAATTATCAAATTTATATAACAGTCACTGTTTTTAATTCTAATTTATTATTTTACTATAGTTCAGGTGTTCGTGATAAAACACGAGCACTGTTAGCACTTACAATTACAAATATGATATTAATAATTAATGATGTCATACACCACAGTAGCGTGTTCATTGCGATCTTATGAGAAAGGAAATTGACAGGACATGAATGTTCACTAGTCGAGAAATATGTATGTTAAACGCAATAAGATCTGCAACGTGACTCAGTGTTTAAAACTTGGGGTTGTGATCTGCTACAAAGGTGACTGTTTGTACAAATAATCAGTACGTTAAATTTGGCGACTCAAGTGTCATTAAGGCTGTGTCCGAACCTAGGAATACACTTATGTACATGAGCACACTCCACTCGGCTCGATACTTGACACATTCCGACAGGCATACTTATTTGCATCCGTTACAGCAACTAGCCAGCTGACAATATTCCGAACAAGCATTTTGACGGAGAACAAATACTAAATCTGAGCTGGGACGTAGGCGCATATATTTTAAATTAGCAACCCATTAGGAGCTGTAACTGAAAAGCGCATGACAATGAAAGTGTTCCTATTAATCACTCACAGAAAATTTTTAAAGAAAGGAACGAATAAATATTTGAAGCAGTAAATGCAGTTTTATGTAATTTATCACTGCAACTGGTAAAAACTAGAGGTAAATGTTATTGTTACACTAATAATGGAATGAATAAAAATTAATTTTCGAATTTTATATAGCTTTTACACTCATTCATGCCTTGCAATTGGCAGTGTTCTCACTGCTCTGCATATTAACTTTAAATTCATTGCCACGCGAGGTTTATAACAAATCACGAATAAAACTGGTTATGCTTATCTTTTTACGTCTAGATCATTCAAGGTTAAGAACTTTTCTCAGTGACCTTTTTCGAAAGTTAATGCCTACATATCACTCTCTAAAAAAATAAATATTAAGAATTACAATTATGAACTACATAAAAATCGCTTTTCAAAATAGTAGCCTGCCGGCTTTAAAGGCTCGAGACGTACGCACATTCGTTTCCCCGTGCACTCGTGTATGCCATTTCCCGAGATAACAACATTTAAGTACTTAGACGGAGGCCATGGCTGCTGAGCGGTTAGCCCACTCGCCTCCCACAAAGGCGATCCGGGTTCAATCCTCGGCCGGGTCACTCCGGATTTTCACGTGTGGGAATCGTGCCGGAAGATAACGTTGGTCAGCGGGTTTACTCGGGGCTCTCCCGTTTCCCCCGCCCTTTCATTCCGGCGCTGCTCCATACTCACCTCAATCACCCTCATCGACTCTCAATACCTCGATGTTAAGAGCCATCCAAATCTCTTCACTATTTTCCTTCAATGGCCCCACAAAGCTGCTGTTTCTCTAGCCTGCCTTCGTAATGCCAACAGGCTATAATTCTCTTGTCTGTGAGTTATCTCCAACAAAAGTTAGATGCACTGGCATACTTCCTTGGCCAGACCTCTCGCCCATCGAGAGGTTTTGGGACAATGCTGGACAGCACACACGACCAGCGGCAGCTTCATCAGAAGAACATGCGATGTCTGTATGCCTCCATGCCAACACCATACTAAGTGCATCCTGCAATATGTTCTTGGTGTGGTACAATATTCTGGATATCTGAAAGCCAGTAAGTGTGGACCCTGCTGACTCTTACTGGCAACTCGCTATTTTCTATTCCATTTTCAGGTTCTATTGAGGAATCGCAGGAGGGGGGGGGGCACCCCCACCAGAGAGATGTGCAAACACCTCTCTGATTAAGCCAGCGTCCCTCCCACTAGCCAAGGCAAAGGAGAAATAAAGTCCCTGTTCTCTCTCTGCTAGCTTTTTCATCTCTACTAACACGAGCATGTACCACACAAACACTCTGTCTCCTGTAGCATTTCTGTGTAATGCATGAATAATTTTGAGTTCTATTCTGTCGACTGGGTTTTTCCCAGTCTCTTCTAGTGATAGTTTAGCTATAAGTACACTTAGGGAGGTAGTCATGGCCCCAATCGCAGGCCATGGCTGCCCATTCCCTCTCTGCCGCGATGCATGTTCCTTGCATGATTTCCTATCCTTGTAGGCGTAAGGGGTCTATCCCTGAGATGCAATAAAATCCCGCCCTACCCACCGGGCTTTCACTTAACACTTAGTTATAGGGTAGTTAGAAAAAAATATTTTGATTTTCCTGTATACACTGTACAATGTCCTGTTCCTGTACCCACTTACGCGCTCTTGTAATGGCACCTTCAGGTGATATTTTTTTTTGCAAGTGAGTGTAGTAATTTCGTAAAATATTTGCTTTGCCAATAACCTCACAGTTTCTCTTGACCGACACATGACTAAGACGACCAGGCCCACGGCAATGATAAGTTTTCAAATGGCGGAAGAATACACAAAGTGCAAACAAGTAGAGCTTAACAAGGGGTTTCAAAAGGGCCAAGCTTGCCCCGTGAAAAGCCTGTACTGTCCGTTTACAAAACATCGTCTCCTGAGTCTGCGAGAAAACTGTGGACGACGAGCGGCTGAGTTGTCTGTCGCCGTGTCGCGAGCGAAGTCACGGTCGTGTGGCGACGAAGCTGAACGGGTTGTGGTCCAGACCACATGCCCCCCCCCCCCTCACTCCGCCGCCGCGATTCGGTCTTTCGAGCACCGAGTCGGTGGTTCAGAACCCACTGAAGCTGCAAAAGAAAAAAAAATTGCATGCCTTCTGCAGACAAGTTATTTGGCGTAGCGCCAAAGAACTCTCGTAACACTACAAGCGAGATACTCTACGTCTTAGCATGAAGACAATGGCATCTCACATGTTTGGCGAAAATGACGTTTTGATACTGTTGGTTGGAGATCCTCCAATCTCACGTTCTACGTAGCGTTCCAAATTGCATGCCTTTTGCAGACAAGTTATTTGGCGTAGCGCCAAAGAACTCTCGTAACACTACAAGCGAGATACTCTACGTCTTAGCATGAAGACAATGGCATCTCACATGTTTGGCGAAAATGACGTTTTGATACTGTTGGTTGGAGATCCTCCAATCTCACGTTCTACGTAGCGTTCCAAATGAGTCATACTGCATCACACTGCTCTATATTAAGAGCATATGAACTATGTATTTTCGTATTTCTCAAGTTTTTAGTGAGAATATTACGTGAGTTTGGTGAGATACGAGGTTTTCATTTCAGGCCCTTGCAGTAAATCACAGAACGCTACTCTATTAAAACCTACAAAATTGGTAGAGTTGGTGATTTATCACGAAACTTCCTACACGCATATATGAAACATTTCTCTCCTTACTGGCTGCAGTACATGTGAGCACTTTTGAAATCAACCCTTGAAAAATGTCACTGTCCCTACCGGCGTGTATTTTTAACGGACACACGTAGAGACATTCGCCCAGTAAAGTTGGTAACGATGGAGGGAAAGTAGTTCCATGACTCAACGTTGTATTGAAAGTGTTCGGTAAATATTGTCAGTACTACGATGATTTATCTTTATTTCTGATTTTTAAAGCATATAAGTGTATGGATAAGAAAACTTGTAAAATACTTACTTTTGTATTCATTTTACAGTTTCCCTTTACTGTCGCATACATAAGGTGATCACAGGTCCACTGCAATGCTGATTGTACGTATATCGCAAGGATACACGATGTGCATACAAGTAGACTTTTAGCAGGGCTTTCGAAAGTGCTCAATTTGCCGCGAACAGCCTATACCTACTGTTTCCTTTTTTTACTGCTCCAATGTTGCCTTCACTTCGTACGCGGATGATTCACATACGAAAGGCTGCGAACGTGTCTTCCAACCGTAAAAGTATTAGGAAAATATTAAAGTTTTGCTCGAAATATTTTTTGCGAAAAATCATTATCTTTAAAAATTGGATGTGCATTCCTGCGTCAACAATAAACCCGAAGTCTAAGGTACTATATTGTTTGTTAAAATTATTCGACAATAACAATTTGATTGCAGTGCTACGTACTTATTTCGGCATGTGGTATCCAAATAAACGTACTGTGATATACCGAGAAGCAAAAAAAGAAAAAAATATATTTTACTGCCCCCCCCCCCCCCCCCCCACAAATCCTGAATTGATCGCGGCTGGTGGCACACCGACATTTTATAATTGGCCGGTGATAGTGGCATGAACCAATAGAAACTCTTCTCATACAATATGGCATTCACAGGGGCTGATCCAAGGAAGGAGAGGAGACTGGCATGGAGAGACTTGCAAGGCTCTTAACAACGAGGTCTTGAGAGCTGATGAGGGTGAAGCGAAGCGAGGTATGGAGCGGCGCGGGAATGCAAGGGCGTGGGGGAACGGGAGATCCCCGAGCAAACCCGCCGACCGGCGGCGTCACCCGGCGCGATTCCCACGTGCGAAAATCCGGGAATCGAACCCAGTTCGCCTAGCTGGGAGGCGAGTAGTCTAACCACTACACCACCGCGGCCCCCTACTGAAGGAAGTCTTCCTTGTTTAATTTCGACACATTTTAGCGCATGTATAAGGTGATCAGACCCTTTGTAGTTGTAGATTTAAGTACATATCGCGGAACGAAACAGCCTATACAAGTCAGATCAAACATTGTCACTGCAAGAGCTGGGATGGAACATTAAAGAGTGCGTGCGAGGTACACAAGTTAACTCTGGACGCTTTAAGTGCAGTTACAAAGTTTCTGGAAGTGAGTAGAGAAAAATCAAGAAAGGCCGATCTTAAACAACATTTCCTAGCTACTTTGTGAGCAAATATTTTGACGAACAGACCCATTCTTTTATCGCCATATGTTAGGCCGCACTGAAACGTGCATGTTTACAGCTTAAGAAATAGTTCGACAGTAATGCATCAGATCAGAAAAATATTCTCTCTCAAAATTGGAGTGAACTTTTTTGTGGGATTACCGTTACGTAGTTTTCCTAAATCCGCTTCCAAAAACCTGTAAATACTTATATATCTGTTTGGTGTTTATTTGTGTACCACGCCCTGTTAATGTGAGGTTTAGAGTGTTGATAGGGTGGCATCCCTATCATTTAGGATTTATATTTGTTTCGCCATAACTCCCTCTTCACTTCAAATACCTATTTGAAAACGAGGGCTCTCAGGGTAGAGGGCATCTCTCAACCGGTATTTTCAAATCTGCAATATTTTCTCCGTGGGTTTTTTTTTACATATGGATATGTGGCGTCACAGCGAACTACGTGCACCTGTTAAATAAGTACGTCCCGCGTTTCCTGGCCCAACGTGGAACTACGTGGGAGCAGGTGAGGAGATATAGAAAGGAAAATCAATAGTTGGTTGCAACTTTAAAAAACCATACCACTTCAACACAGTTTCAAGATACCTGATGGTGGTAACTCTGCTTTTGAAGGTTTTTTTTTTCCCAAACTGAACGACGGAGATACGGAATACTATTTCCGTACGTCGGCAAGCTACCAGCACACGTGACCGTAATAAATATTTATTTATATCTTTTTTTTCCATCTCGTACGAGAAAATACAGACTGAAATCAGTCCAGTCTGATTTCAGGAATTCGGTGACGTAGTTCTGTAAGTAGGTAATAAGGTTTTAATTTTAATATTAAAACTTACAACTAAGTTAAAAAAAATATATATATATAAATAAATAAACCGGATATGGGTCTTATTATAAACAGTAGTGTATATTATAACTGTTTTAAATACGGGGATATTTCAATGTGGGCTAAATATATATATATATTTTTTCCGGGACAGAAATGAAAGTCGACATTTTCTTGCCGATCATATATTTGCCTATCGCAACACAAATATTGTCGTTGAGAAGTGTCAAGGTCAGCGAATATCGCTGTGAGTAACCCGCCTTGGGTTACGATATTTATTCTTCTGTGTAACCCTGTTTTAAAATATAGTGGCAATGCCGTATGTTTTCTGAACAGACTGCTATAACAGAACCCTGATTAAAAATTCCGAGGAAACAGGAACAACGCGAAGCTTATTTACGCTATCCTCCACCGCCGCGTCCTCGTAGTTCTTCCTTAAGACTGGGCGTGACCTTGACGCGTTTACTTTTTTTTTTTTTTTTTTTTTTTACTAGGCAGACTCCTTAAGGGCGCTGGATTACCAAAAAATTAATTATTTCATATTTGTACCAAACATTATTCAGCTTGTACGCTGTGTGTGTAATGAAATTTTCCTCCAATAAAATTTTTTTACACTAGATATTTTTTTTTATTAATTTGGTGTCGAATACAACATTCAACTGTTTTTCTACAAACATATTAACAAGTACTAACGAGATTGTACAATCGAAAAAATTTACAACGTACACTAATGCCGTGGACTACCGCTTGTAATACATGTAAACACCGAATAACAATTTATACATTTAAAAAATTTAAAATTAGAATTTTTTTTTATATTTAACATTTTTTTCTTAGATATGGTTTGTTGTTTGGTGATTACATACACGTGTGTCACGCGGTAGCCCATGACGTTACTTCACTTTGTAAATTTTTTTCATCTGTACAACTTTGTATTTGTTAACATGGCTGCACCAAAACGGAAAAATTTTGTATTTGACATCAAATTATTCAAAAAATATAAATTTGTATTCGAGGAAAATGTTGCCACATACTGAACAATGTTTGGTACAAATAAAAAAATAATTTTTTTTTTTTTGGTGTCCAACATACTTAAAAGGGGATGTAACCCAGGACCTCCCGAACGAAGCACCGGACTATGCAACACGTTACAGGTTCGCGTCGCGTCGGGGCGACCTTGACGTTTTGCTTGAACGGGACGTGTCAAGTCCCTGGCACACAGGCGCGTGTCTGCGCGTAATAGACGGAACCTTGACGAGGTCCAGCAGGTACGCGCGGGGGGGCGTGCAGGAACTGCCCAGTCATGGATTGTCTCGCGGATAAGACGACCACGAGACATGGTCCGCCGTATTCTGCTTCAGTCTATTTTCAGAGTCCGACCTCGCCGAACGTCGACGAACAACGTACACGGAGAACGAACCGTTGTGTAACAATGTGGCTTGATTAAGGTTAAAGGCTGTTCACGATAAAGTGAGCTCTTCTGAAATCAACCTTAGGAAAAAGTCACTGCTCCTACCTGCATGTATTTTAACGTGCGCAATGAGTGACATGTGTCCAGTAAAGTTGGTAACGATGGAGGGGAAAATGGTTCCATATATTAACGTCAAATAAAAAGTGTTAGGTAACCACTTGTGATAACTGAAATTATTTTTCTCGCTTTCTGGGGTTTTTAATGCCCCTAAGTGTAAAAATGAGCACATTTGTACAACATTTACTTTTCAAATAATTTCATAATTTCACTTAACATAATTTAACTTAAATTTCATAATTTCACTCATGAATAAAGTGATGAGGCCCATGGCAGTGTCAATTTTACATAAGGCGGAAGAATACACAACGTGTTTGCAAGTAGATCTTCAGCAGGGCTTTCAAAAGTGCTCATCTTACCGTGAACAGCCTATACCTAATTCTACTCAGGTTGGGAACAAAACGAGATGTCTTATGGGACAGTTTTGTATAGAGAAAAATTTTCGCAGCTAGGTGCGCAGTGTTCAAAAAGGTAACGTTTAATTAACATGTTATCTACGTAAATTATGGAAAAAGTAATTGCAATCTTCCTGTTTTTTTTTTTTTTAATCTACAAAACCGATAAAATCTGGTACACACGCGACACTAGCGCTTACCTAGTGGCGAAAATTTCTCTTTCTGACAAACTTTTAACATTGATCTTCCCAACCTGTATTAGAAGTAAGACCTTGCCATGATTAAAGTGGCTGAAGAGCCATTGACGGTTGAAGACCCATCGATGGCTGACGATACCATGTCAGATGGCTCCATGCACGCTCTGTATGCAACAAGTTTGCAGGCTAGGCTAGACATACAAAGGCAGTCCTGGGTAACACGTGTGTTAAGTGGGCGGTCTTTGTATTATAGGCTGTTCACAGTTAAAGGAGCACTTTTGAAAGCCCTGCTTAGGGTATACTTGTATGCACGTTGTGTATTCTTCCGCCTTATGTAACTTTAACATTGCCTTGGGCCTCATCACTTTATTCACGCGTCGGTCAAGTGAAATTGTGAAATTATTAGAAAAAAGTTGATATTTTATAAGTTTGCTAATTTTTACACACTGATGCATTAAAAAAAACAGAAAGCGAAATAAATAATTTAAATTATCACAAATGGTTACGTAACACTTTTTATTCGACGTTAAGATATGGAACCACTTTCTCCCTATCGTTACCAACTTTACTTGGTTCATGTCACTCAGTGCGCCCGTCCAAAGTACATGTCTCACTTTAAGCACATTCGTCTGCTGGTGTTGCATCATGCAGTGGCCATTGAAGAATATCTTCCCAGAACAGATGATAGACAGCTGGCAAACATCCCGAGGATTCCCATGATTCCCACGGATTTGCCAATATCTTTCAAACGGTTGCAATTTCCCGTAAAAACATCGTTCGCGATTACTATTAATAAGTCCCAGGGTCAAACTTTCTCTTTGGTTGGAATCGACCTACGAAAAGAGTGTTTTTCCCATGGCCAACTATATGTTGGTTTATCACGAGTTGGAAGTCCCGAGAAACGGTACATTTTGCTACCAAACAATAACAGGACGTCAAACATTGTCTACAGAGAATGTCTTAGCCAATAACATATTAAATACTTCTATCTCAGATAAATTGCATTGTAATATAATGTATATTAATATGAAGAATTATAAAAAAAGTAAAAAAATATCAAATAAAAATAGCAAAAAAACTTTAAAGTATAAATTATTTAATTAATTATTAAATTATAATGTGGTTTTTTTAAATGCTTTAGGAGAGTTTACCCAACCTAATTAACGCCGGGTTAAGCAGTCTTTTTATCTTAATTGCACCCGTGCGAAGCCGGGGCGGGTCGCTAGTTATTTATATAGAGCTGTCCGGTAATGGTCTCCAGTGTATTTGTTGTCAATGTACGCGGAGCCAAACAAATCATCAATTGCACCAACCATAGATTTGTTCGGGGAGACCAAATAAGTAGAACAAACTCATTTGGTTTCAACAACAAAATATTTCATTGCCTCTATGCAAACTATTAATTTGATTGCGCCATACAAACTTTGTTTGATTCAACAAAGCCTTTTTCTCGGAGCGGTTTGTACGTACCCACTCACGTTCCCACTGCTGCCAACACCGTCGCGTAGTTCGGTATTCGGTCGCAGAGGTCCGGGTGGCGCCCAAGTCAACCTCCCCGTGGTACAACGATTCGCACTCTCTCACAAACTCTTTCACTTGTTCACACCTGCGTCGCCCGTGTCGCTGAGAACGATAGCTACTCACTGAGGTCATACGAGTACTCATTTTACCTGGGTTGCAGTGGAGTTAGCGACGTTAGGTGGCAACTGCCCACTACAAATTGCAGCCGTACTTACACCCACGTGCCAAAAGTCATGCGATGTCAGTATGTAGAGGGAATAGTCGGTTACACCACTGCACCGTGAAGTTTTGGAAGTGCCAAAACCTGCATCAGCTGTTGCTCTGAAATTGCACGAGTGAGTGTGTGCTGGTCATACATGACATTGCGCTACAGCCCTTCGTGGACTTCGTGTAGGTACACCTTCGCAACAAGATAAGGGTAAGGCACCGTATCATCAGGCCCAAGTTGTCTAGAACAGGTTCGAGGAGCACTGTGGAGAGATTATGCGAATGCTGTGGCCACATCGTTCGCCCGATATGAGCCCCCACTGAGCATTTACGGGATGTGATGGGAAGGTCCATTCGCACCCAAGATCCAGACGGCATGGATCAACATCTCTCCGCAGGTGTTTCGTCCACGTGTGTAACCGAGGACACGACTAGTCGCTGCACTTCGTCAGGCTAGAGGAGGACCTGTCTACGCGATACTAGAGACTCCTACCCCATGACTTCTAGCATGTCAGTGTTAATCAGTTGCAATATGACGGTGGTGTATACCAATTTATGTCCTGTGGATAATTGGTGACAAGTGGTGAAAATCCTGTGGATTTTAGTGCGGCTGCTTCTTATTGTAATGGGAACGATAGAGAAAGAATGTACACGCAACACTTAAAAATTCGCAAATACATAAACACGCAAATATGCTTCTACCTCATAGACGAAAGAGAGAGAGATATATATATACTCAGAATCAGTCACCTGTGCAAACAGGCTACAAGCTCAATTCCCGTCATCCTTCGTTCTGAGAATCTTTAATAACCTGGTATCAGGCGTAATCCTCTGCGAATACTACCTACGCCTCTGACTGTCTCTCACTGATGCAACCATTACCACAGAGATGAAATGCCACAGGGTCTACTACACTCTTCTCAGTAGACCACAAACTGCGACGCAACATCCAACCCGCCTCATCTGACATTGCGGGAACTTGAGCTTGTATCAGTCTGATCAGCGGGTGTGGTACTTCGTTAACTTTCCGACTTACCCACATGTTAGCGTGTATCCGAGGTGCCAGTCAACTGTTTCCTGCAGGACTGTAACCCAGCACGACTCCCGTGAGCGAAGGAGTTGCGATACGCTCAATCAGCGCAGTTCACATTCCGTCTAGGGCCGCGGTGGTGTAGTGCTCAGAATGCTCGCGCCCACCAAGGCGAACCGGGTTCGATTCTCGGCGGGGTCGCTCCCGGATTTTCGCACGTGGGAATCATGCCGGACGATGCCGTTGGTCGGTGGTTTCCTCGGGGATCTCCCATTCTCCCCGCCCCTTCATTTCACCCTCATCGGCTCTCAGGAACTCGATTTCAAAAACCGTTCAAATACCTTCACTTACTCACTCGCATTCCGGCTAAAATGCCTGCCGACAAGATGTTGCGATCGGGTGCAGCAATATTTCTCGCATATCCTTTCTGCAGACACGTAGCTACTGAGAAAAAGTAAGAGAGGGGATGACCTTCCCTCAAGATGACCTTCAGTATGCCGAGTTCCAGCAACTGCTATAAAGATCCCTGATTCAAATGATGGAACACTGAAGAGAACCTCTGATGTGGAAAAAGGGGGGAGGGGCGAATGGATCGCTAAGTTCCCACGCTACTGACATGAGTGTAAACATAGGGGCAACTTGGTGGTTTGACCAGGAAACTATACAGAGTTCCAGAAACTAAGAAAAAATATTTCATTGCTTTGTTATTTCTACGGATGTCTTTATACTACATGGCAGAGTGGTTCAAGACTGTAACGAGTATAAGCACCAACCTCATCGTATTATACTCTCAATTGGAGACTTGGACAACTTCACCGTGGCTTTACCTTCGTACTTCAAGGTCAGAATTCGGGACACACCACAAATGCGTGTTCCGTTTTTACGTGTAACTTCGCGTTAATTCCGTTTGCAGGCCGAAATACCTAGCGAGATGGCGCAGTCTTAACCTGCCGACTCGCGTTCGCGAGGATCTGGGTTCGAATCCCGGTCCAGCCATACTGATTGAAGATTACCGCAGAGTCCCGAAACCACGCCAGGCGAATGCTGGGACGGTTTCGCGTCACATGCCATGGTTCATTTGTTTCTCCCATTCCTGCAGTTACCACCTTCTCTAACGATCCCGCTGTCGACGAGATGTTGAAAACCCTTCCTATCTACCTACCTAACATCTTCAGGCCGAAATGGATGCGGCATTTAAGCGGGGGCGTTGATAAACACAACAGAAAACGAGTGAACACAAGCGGAAGGTGCCAGGTTCGAAGAACCACCCGTCTGGCGCGCCATTCTCATGACGTCGTCCGGCACCTCCCGAAGCGTGACTCGCTTTCCACTCGGATTTGTCGCCCATTTCTTTTCCCCTTGCGACAGCAATGACCTTACGCAACAGAGCCTCGCCACCGGGTTCCTATGACGTGTCGACGGGAAATATGAGCTGGCGGCAGCATTTTCGAAGGCGCGTCGCGTCCCTGGACCAGAGTTTTCTGGTATAGTCCATTCGTGGTAACTTTACACTTTTCCAATCAAACTTTTTCAAAAATCGCGTGTTTGGTTATTTCTTAAATATGCCATGTATTTCGAGCGTTTTATACTTATGTTCATAAAAGTACATTGTTTCTGATTAAATTGAATTTTATTAATACCCTATCTGTAAATTATAATGTTCCGTGTATAATTAATATGAATAAAAACAGTGAGAAAATAGGTATGTTGGTAATGATAACTCTCACGATTTTAGAACACGGAAAGACGGAACCATAAGAGAGCCATCGTAAACGTCTCGACCGTGCGAGTGGCCACTCTCTCGATCGTCGCCGTGCGATATGTGGAGTCGCAGACGAGTAGCGCATCAAAACAAACAAAATATTAGACATAAGATGACTGTTGACGCTGTGTGAATTCAATCTACACGTCATTTATGCTGTGCCGAATGTATAATCGTATGCAAATTAAGAACTTGTTGAATCGACAAGAATTAAAATGTGTGTTGAGAGTGCAAATGAGGTTATGAGTAAAAGTGTGATTTACATATGCCTACTACTGACGTTCATTATTGTTCAGTGACTCGTAGTTGGTTGGTTAGTCATAAGTTATTACTTGGTCAGTCTTGCATATAAAACTCTGTAAATAACATATGTTATTATTGCACAAACTTTCAATTTCACAGAAACTTCTTCCCACAACCGGCTGGCATCCTTGGCTGTCCAGTCAGCTGTCACTTCAGGCTACTAGCCAAAAACTACAGCCCACTACCCAAAATAACTGATACCTCTAATCTACGTCTGCAGTATTATTACACTAACAGTATCTATGGACTTCACAGTTGCTCTTACTTAAACACGACGTCTAGCAAAGTACCCTGTAGCTGCAAATACTCTCCAAAAGATGGGCAACTTATCATATACATTCACATTTCATTATTTATAATGCAATGTAAACATTATGGCAATGTATGATACACAACTGTGTTCTCTTAATTAAATTGTATGTAATTTCCACAGGGAAGAATTTTACTGACCAATCCCTGAGCGTAAACTATTTGAAAGACAAAAAACAAATCTGATGTTCCGTTTAACATTTAATATACGTGCTGTAAGGCATATAAATATTGCATCAAGTCATGTTACTAACAAAGACAATAACCTAATTTCGTTGGTATTTCCAACGTACGTAGAGGTTATGAAGGACAACACGAGGTTTTATTTCCACAATTAATTCTCTGTAAACATCGTAGATGAACGGCACACCACCATATATTCAATTACGTAACCTTCTACGAATTCGAGAAGAATAAACTTCTGCTCGTTGGTTATTTTGGTAATTTTAGTCGTTTGCTTATTCAACCGCGTACAATGTAAATAAACAAACGCACGCGATACAAGTGGCGCTTCTGATTGGCTGAGTTCCGCTAATATTTGTTCCCGGCTCGCCACAGGTTCACCAACATGACAAAATGTCACTCGTATGCGCTTGCCTGGCACTCCCCTCGCACGCTGAGAACGTATGCGAGTTCCAGGGGTTGGAGCTTACAGAAATTGTCTCGTATACTAACTGCACTCGAACGATCTCGAGATCAGGCAACCCAGGAAGTTGAACTATAGCAGGGTTTGAGAAAACTTGAAAGCAAATGTGAATGGACTATACATGTAGACCAATTATCCTTTCTAACCTGCCTTCAAGTCTAAAGGGAGAGTCGGAGGTCCTGGGTAGAGGGGAGCGACCTAAGTGTGTTTCAAGGTCGAGCCCCATACGCCTAGCACGCAGGGATAATTCTCTAACTATAGGCTGTTCACGGTAAAATGAACACTTTTGAAAGTACTGCTTAAGATCTACTGGTATGCACGTTGTGTATTCTTCCCCCTCATGTAAAGCTATCATTGTCATGCGCCGAAACGGTGAAATAATCACGAAAGAAAATATTTTACAAATCTGCTCATTTTTACACTTCGATGCATAAAAAAAAACAAAAAAAAACAGAAAGTGAAAGAAATAATTTATGTTAGCACAAGTGTTTACCTATCACTTTTTATTCGACGTTAAGATATGGAACTACCTTCCCTCCATCGATACCAACTTTACTGGGTGCATGTCACTCATTGCGCCCTGTAAAATATATGCAGGAAGGAGAAGTGTCTTTTTTCTCAGGTTGATTTCTAAAGTGCTCCCTTTATCGTGAACAGACTTTACAATGGCACATGCTCGCGGCTTTACTGGAATTGGACAAACATGACCCCAATTGGAGTCATGGGCACCTTCCATACCGGCATTGGCAGAGTAAAAACCTCTCGACAGAAAAGAACTGCAAGTTGCATGCA
The DNA here is from genome assembly GCA_029891345.1 of Dryococelus australis. Taxonomy (NCBI): domain Eukaryota; kingdom Metazoa; phylum Arthropoda; class Insecta; order Phasmatodea; family Phasmatidae; genus Dryococelus; species Dryococelus australis. Next base: position 167,349,712 of record CM056999.1, on the reverse strand, counting down.
ATTTATGGAGTAGAAAAAGAATTCTACTAGAAGATAAGACGGGAAAGGCTACGTTTATCGAAAGGATGTTTGAAACACAATAAGAGATAGGTTGGTCGGGATGGCTCTCTTTCCTTTCGATGATCGCGCTGGAATTTATTTGTATAGGCTGTTCACGGTAAAGTGAGCACTTTTCAAGACCATTATAATTTTTTTTTTTTCATAAAAATTCCATCTTCCTGATGATTCTCAGTATAAACATTGCAATGCGACCAATAAACACAGTGTATACATTTCATCACCATCAAAACTTAATGCCCGAGGCTGCAATAAGATATATTTATTAGCGGTCAATGCCTGTTTGCGAGGGCCTTAAAAAGTGCTCACTTGACCGTGAACGGCGTATAACCAGGAGAGTGGGAGGTACGAGTCCAGCTGGTGGAGTCCCTGCGGTGCGTCGAGCAGGCATAATGTGTCCTGGGCGAGGCGTGCCGACGTTTGTGCAGCCCTGGGCGGCGTGGTGACGTCAGAGGCGAGCGTGCGTGCTTGTAGCCGGAGGAGGCAGTTCTGTTTCCCTGGAGCCTCTCTTCGCGGCCTGGAGGTCGATGCCTCTGGAGCCAGCTCCCACGAGGCGCAAGGTCGCGGACGCAGCCCCTGACACACTGCACATCGCCACACCACGCCGCCTACTTACGGTAGCGATAAGGACGACAATGACACGCGCGCCTAGTGTCCCGTCACTCCTACGTGCATGGCGCTGTGCGGTGTTTCCCTCCTGCTGCGTCTACCTATGGAACTTTCAGCGGCGACCCTGTTTGTGGGAAATCTGCAGCGAGGGTCTATGCAGGTAAAGGATGTTCACGGTAAAATGAGCACTTTTGAAAGCCCTGCTTAAGATTTACTTGTACGCACGATGTGTATTCCTACGCCTTATGTAAAATTAACATTGCCACTGGCCTCATCACTTTATTCATGCGTTGATCAGGCGAAACTGTGGAATTATTAAAAAATAGTAAATGTGTTAAAAATCGGTCAATTTTTACACTTCCATGCGTTAAAAAAGAACAGGGAGTGGAAGAAATAATTTAAGTTATCACAAATTGTTACCCTAACACTTTTTATTCGACGTTAAGATATGGAAATACTTCCCCTCCATCTTTACCAACTTTACTGGGTGCATGTCACTCATTGCGCCCTGTAAAATATATGCAGGAAGGAGCAGTGTCTATTTTCTCAGGTTGATTTCAAAAGTGCTCACTTTATCGTAAACAGCCTTTACCTGTAATACTGTTGCATGTTTCCGACCAGTGTATTATGAGATAGAGCAGTGTGAAAAAGCCGTTTTTAGCTATGTTCGAGGGTTCAGAAATATGTTTACCACGTTGTCACAACCTCATCGCCTTTATTAGTTTTCAACTAGTCTCTTTTATAGAAAAATAAATCTTTTTTTCCCCCTTTGCGGGCGATTACAGAAATGATACTAGCAGCGGCCACGAAATACCGGCTAAAACGAAAGTACAATGGAACTGCTTATCGCTACCCTCCTAAGAAAACAGACACCTTGTAATTCTACTGTGTGGTTCCAAACAGCTGAAAATCTCTTACATGAGCTTCTTATTTTTAATGCGAATTTATCTTCAAATCTTGGGTTAAGGGCATGAGTATCTAAGTGATAAATAACAATATTTTACGACCAGAAAAAAAATTCCTTACGAAATCAAAATGTTATGTTTTCGTCTCTCCTGTAGAATACCAGTTTTTGGGAGTTACGAGGTTTTCTCATGAGGGTAAAGCTATGCTATGTCGATCATTAAAATATAATACAATATCTTTACTGCAGGTTGTGGCGTAAATTCCATAAATACACGATTACGGGGAGTAGCCAACCCCCCCTCCCCCTCAACGTTTGTGGGTGGGGCCGCGGTGTTGTCGTGGTCAGAAGTCAGAACACTCGCCTCCCTCCACGGTAAACCGGGTTCGATAACCGGCAGGATAAAAACACGGATTTTTGCAGGTGGGAAACGCAGCGGACAGTGCCGCAGGCACACGGAGGGGGTAGGGGGGGGTGTTATCGGGGTACTCGCGTTTCTCCTACGATTGCTTTCTGTCTCTGCTTCTATTTGACCTGACTTTCGTCCCCGCGGGCGCTAAAATTTTGCTGTCAAGTGCCGCCGAAATTTCTCTCATCCACTCTCTGCCATTTGGGTAACGAGCCGTAACTGATCATTTAGTCAAATTAAAAAAAATTATAATGAATAGTTCCGCCACAGCCAACAAGTAGGTTTTCTTTCAAATAATGGTGAGTATTTCGGAGAAGTGTAAGAGACAGTAGGTGGGGTTTCCAAACGCATAGGTTGTACCTAATTCCTCCCAGGTACGAAACAGGATAGGCCTTATAGTCAATTCACCGTTACATCCAACTTAGCCCTGCTAAAGTTCTACTATAGGCTGTTCACGGTAAAGTTAGCACTTAAGAAATGAACCTGAGAAAAAAGTCACTGCCCCTGAACGCATATACTTTAATGGGCGCAATGACTGACATTCGCCCAGTAAAGTGTGTAACAATGTATGGAAAATATTTCCATACCTTAACGTCGAATAAAAAGTGTTAGGTAACTATTTGTGGTAACTTAAATTATTTCTTTCGCTTTCTGTATTTTTTTTTTTTAAAGCATCGAAGTGTGAAAATGAGTATATCAGTATAATATTTACTTTCCTAAAAATCATACAGTTTCACATGACCGACGCATGAATAAAGCGATGAGGGCCATGTCAATGTTAATTTTACATGAGGCAGAATAATACACTACGTGCACTTAAGTACACGTTAAGCAAGGCTTTCAAAGGTGCTCATTTCCCCGCGAACAGCCTATAGTGACTCCTCGAGCGCCGGAGAGGGCGTGGCGAGGCAAGGACGGAGCAGGGGCGGAACACAAGAGCAGGAGGGAACGAGAGTGGCCCGAGGAAACCAGCCGGCTAGAGGCAACGCCCGCCACGTTTCCGACGTGCGAACATTTCGGCGCCTCGGCGGGACACGTTTCGAGAAACTGTTCGCACATTAATCCCGCATCGAGGAAGCGCTGCTGTAGGTTGTTCACGATAAAGTGAGCACTTTTAAAAGCCCCCTCACTTGGAATACTAGTCAATAAATGTATTTTATTTTAGCCTCGGACGTTAACTTCCGAGTACGGTGGAATTTATACACTGTGTTTATTACTTACATGGCAATATTTATCTAAAAAAAGATGGCTGAGCAATAAGAAATGGCTGAAAGAAAAAATAACTAGGGCCTCAAAAGTGCTCACTTTACAGTGAACAGACTATACCTCTGCTTGCATATATTTTAACGGGCGCACTGAGTGACATGCGCCCGGTGAAGTTGGTAACGATGGATAGAAAGTAGTTCCATTTGTTAACGTTGAATAAAATGTGTTAACAATTTGTGATAATTTTAATTAAATCTTTCCCACTGTTTATTTTTTTACACTTCAGTGTGTAAAAATTAGCATATTTCTAAAATGTTTACTTTTCTAATAATTTGAAAGTGACGCTTGACCGACGCATGAATAAAGTGGTCGAGTCCCGTGCAAATGTTAATTTTACATAAGGTGGAAGTATACGCAACGTGCGTACAAGTAGATCTTAAGTAGGGCTTTCAAAGGTGCTCATTTTACCGTGAACAGCCTATAGTAAAGTTTTTATCCATAAGTTTGACAACATTCAGTCCCAAATTCATTTACGGGCTTGAGTGTTGCAACCGTTAAATTTTTTGATGTGCTCTGTACTTGTGTCAACTGTCCTCGCAGACAGCTTATTGGAAAGGGCTTTTTATTCGAACGTTAAGATGTGGAACTACTTTCCACCCATCGTTGCCAACTTGACTGGGTGATTGTCACTCAGTGCGCTCATTAGAATATATGTACAGGTTGATTTCAAAAGTGCTCACTTTATCGTGAACAGCCTTTACATTGCAACACACCGGCAAGTTAAAAGTTGCTGACTAGGAACTTGAGGTGGCGACGTTTATAGGTCATTCACGGTAAAGAGAGCACTTTTGAAAGCCCACACGTTTGGAATAACAGTCAATAAATATACTTTATTTTAGTCCTAGACTTAAACTTCCGAGTGCAGTGAAATATATACACTGTGCATATTACTTACATGAAAATATTTATTTTAAAAGGTTGCTACAGGATTGAAAATGGCTGAAAGGGAAAAAAGTAACTAGGGTCTCAAAAGAGCTCACTTGATCGCGAACAGCCTGTAAGCGACTCAACCGGCGCGTTTCCCGCACTGCAATAGAGCAGTTCCCGCGAGGAAACTCTCTGAAGAAGTGTTACAGTGAGATGACGTCTGCACGTTGAGCATCGGCCTGGCTTGCCTCGCGCAGTGGCGTAACGGTGGAGGACGATTGTAAGCCTGCTAGTCCCTGGAGTGCGTGCGCGTAAAGGCTGTTCACGATTAGCTGAGCACTTGATCGCGAACAGCCTGTAAGCGACTCAACCGGCGCGTTTCCCGCACTGCAATAGAGCAGTTCCCGCGAGGAAACTCTCTGAAGAAGTGTTACAGTGAGATGACGTCTGCACGTTGAGCATCGGCCTGGCTTGCCTCGCGCAGTGGCGTAACGGTGGAGGACGATTGTAAGCCTGCTAGTCCCTGGAGTGCGTGCGCGTAAAGGCTGTTCACGATTAGCTGAGCACTTGATCGCGAACAGCCTGTAAGCGACTCAACCGGCGCGTTTCCCGCACTGCAATAGAGCAGTTCCCGCGAGGAAACTCTCTGAAGAAGTGTTACAGCGAGGTGACGTCTGCACGTTAGAACCAAGCATCGGCCTGGCTTGCCTCACGCAGTGGCGTAACGGTGGAGGACGATTGTAAGCCTGCTAGCCCCTGGCGTGCGTGCGCGTAAAGGCTGTTCACGATTAACTGAGCACTTTTGAAATCGACCTTAGAAAAAAAAGTCACTGCACCTACCTGCATGTATTTCAACGGGCACACAGAGTGACATGCGCCCGGTAAAGTTCGCAACGATAGGTGTCAAGTAGTTCCATATCTTAAAGTCCAATAAAAACTGTTAGTTAACCATTTGCGATAGTTTAAATTATTTATTTCACATTCTGTTTTTTTAATGCGCCAGTGTGTAAAAATTAGCAGGTTTTTAAAAATGTATACTTTTCTAATAATTTGACAATTTGACTTGACCGACGCGTGAATAAAGTGACGAGGCCCATGGCAATGTTAATTTTACATAAGGCGGAAAAACACAAAACGTGCATACAAGTAGATCTTAAGCAGGGCTTTCAAAAGTGCTCATTTTAAAGTGTTCAGTCTATAAAAGCATTCTGTGAATAATTAGTTTCTTAATATTAATTTATTAATCATTTGCTGTTTCTATATTTTTTTTTCCGTCGATGACTACTTGTATCGTTGTAAATGGTCGATAGCCGAGGTGGAGTTGGGGGGGGGGGGGTGTCACCCGGTGTTGACTTAGCATGCATTGCTCAGGGGCCCGGAATTTCTCTTGGCGGGCCTGCGTGCGTTCAAGTCACCTTGAAAGTTCCTAGGGTCGAGTACACTGTTTCTGCTTATTTTTATGTTCGGTCGTGTTGGACAAACTGTGAAACCTCGGCTGTTCCCTCGCCTGGTGAGGCGATCAGAGTCAAAAGTGCACGAAGTTGTCTAAACACAAGGCATTTGAAATGGCTCGAAGACTTCAACGCAAGACCAACACGGTACCCCAGAAGGCGCACAAAATAAAACTATAGAAACGAAAAGCAGGAAGATTAAACAAATCCAGACTAAGTAAACTCTGCGACAATGCAGTGTATAAAAACGGTCCTTAGAACATCGATTGTGACGCGCCACGCTTGATATAGGCTGTTCACGGTAAAACGAGCACTTTTGAAAGCCCTGCTTAAGATCTACTTGTATGCACGTTATGTCTTCTTCCACCTTATATAAAATTAACGTTGCCATGAGCCTCGTCACTTTATCCATGCGTCGATCAAGTGACAATTAGAAATTATTACAAAAGTAAATATTTAGTACATCTTCTCATGTTTACACTTCGATACATTAAAATGAAAAATGTGAAATAAATAATTTAAGTTATCAGAAATGGTTACGTGACACTTGTTATTCGACGTTAAGATATGGAACTACTTTCCATTCATTGTTACCAACTTCACTGGGCGCATGCCACTCAGTTCGCCCGTTAAAATGTATGCAGGTATGAGCAATAACATTTCTCTAAGGTTGATTTTAAAAATGCTCACTTTATTATGAACAGCCTTTAATTAGCAGGCGTACCTAATGCGCAATACGCAATTTCAGAAAGAAGATACGAGAAAGCCGCACGAACAAATGACAGTTTGAGAATACCGACGGAGGAGCACCGAATTGCCCTTCATTCGAGGAATTCGGGTTCCACAGCCAGTGTTGTTGGTAGCAATGGACATTGGAAGCAGCACATGTACACGATGCATGACGGACAGGTGCTGGACGATCCCGACAGACCACCAGCAGACGATCGTTGGATTGTCAGACAGTCACGAACTGAGCAAACTCTTCCTTGTTCACACCATCCAGTGAGCGACATGTGCGAGGTTTCACTAGAGCACTGTATCGCCATCAAAAGCGTTTCCATTTGCCAAGCACAGACAAATATGCGATCCCGACAACATTTGTTTATTTTGATTAACTCCACAACATAGTAGCTTTCGTCTCCAGTTGTTTTAGCACGGAACAACGTAGAATGCCACTAACTGGCGATTTTCTGCCTTCAGCAATCAATCATATTTTCTGTGGATATTAGGGTTGCCAGTTTTTTTGTCAAGGAAAGGGAAACGAAGATTTTTCATGACATATCGTAAACCCATTCTTGCACTTTATGTCATATCACAAGCGAAATATAGGTAATGTATTGTTCCTTTCTAACACTAATCGAGTTACTGCTCTGCTGACATAAAAAGTACTCTCTGAACCCCTGTGTCAAAAATACTTACGTTTTGACCATTTAAAACCACCATGGGTAAATGTAGCCAACGTATAATTTCAAATTACAAAAAATAGATAAAGTTAAAATGAAACAACAAAATCAAGGCGGCGTAAACGTAACTACAATAATCAACGCGGCGTAAACGTAACTACAATTTCCTGGTCACTCAAGAATACTGTCATACGATGTTGTGGGTGCGAGAAAGAAATGTAGGAAACGGTTTTATGGGAGAAAGCGAAACGTAAGCCGTACAAAGGAACAAGAAAAAAATGAAATACCTGGCAATCCTGGTTGAAAGAAATGGCTACTAGAACCACTGTTTTGAGGACCACAAGTGAGGTGTAGAGTCCCTGTCTCAGTTAGCAGCGGCACGCCACTCCTATCATGGGCGCGACTGTCTGAAGAGCAATCTTCTTTCGCCAGTGTTAGTCATGCGATTGTCACTCACTGCACAGTGGTAAGATGAAGCCACTTTACGGCCGCATGTGTGTTAAAGGCTGTTCGCGATAAGTCAGCACTTTTGAAATCACCCTTAGATAAAAGTCGCTGCCCCTACCTGCGTACATTTTAACGGGCGCAATGAGTGACATGTGTCCAATAAAGTCGGTAACGATGGAGGGGGAAAGCAGTTCCATATATTAACCTCGAACAAAAAGTGCTCGGGAACTGTTTGTGATAATTTAAATCATTTCTCTCGCTTTCTGATTTATTTAAAGCATCGAAGTGTAAAAATGAGCAGATTTGTACCATATTTACTTTTGTAATAATTTCACAGTTTCACTTGACCGACGCATGAATAAAGTGATAAGGAATTTTTACAGCCTTTAACATCGGGGCGGCAGAAGTCAGGCGAGTTGTTTTAACAGAAACAAGACTGTTTGTTGTGATCCTTATATGCGCAGTTGTCAATGCGGTTACTGCATCCGCTCCTACTCCGGGATATATTGTTCATTCAACAGAACTACTACAGCAATAGTTGTTTTTGTTCCGACAACAACGATAACTGCGATAAAATAACGCCACTTTCTGATACTGGTGCGGAATTCTGGTTGTTGCTATTACAAACTGTTCTGTTGTCGCTTGCCTGCTGCGTGGGGCTAGAAAGGATGTCGGTTTAATCCATATAGAAGTTTTCTTGAATTTGGCGCACATTCTACCCCAAACTTTGGGCGTACGGTTTATTTCTAGTACTATTGCTGGCATTGTCTCTACCACAGAATGACACACGACTTTTGATTCCGTGCCCGATCATATCGACGCATTCAACCGCCTTCCTGTGCGGAAGGTGGGCAGAACATTGGCCTAAAAAGATGACGTAATCACTTTCATCTTCTTTATCCCCACGCTAACGACTTCTCTTTCCTGGTGCAAAACTTTTTTCGGCAGTGAATGTAACTGTAGGCTATTCACGGTAAAGTGAGCACTTTTTCAGGCCCTCCCAACAAGCATTAACAGCTTACAGATATATCTTATTTCAGCCTCAGACGTCAACATCTTAGAGTGGTGAAACGTATACCATGTGTTTACTTGTCATATTACATTGTTTACATTAAAAAAACAGTAGGAAGATAGAAATTAGGCGAAAGGAACAATTTGGAAGGGCCCTAAAAAGTGCTCACTTTACGATGAACAACCCATAATATTGGGGCGAAGAGTTATTTCAGAAACTATACCAATTTATATCGCAGTTGATGAGCATTTTTTTTTGGCAACGCGTTCAACTGATACAGCGCGATATATATTTTCAAGAATTGTAACAATGTATATCGCTGCTGCATGTAGAAAAGGAGCTGGAAATAATCTTATGCCTAGCTGTCAATAAAGGCTAACCACTTTAACACCAAAATGTTGATAACATTAGGCAAATAGAATTTGTTTTCATTGCTCTTAGGAATTATTTATTTAAACAACAATATTACGTAAACAAGTTTATTTGCCTAGCAAATGCAGGAATTCGGACATTTTCCTTGAACGCAGACAAGTAATGGCTGTGATATGAATACACAAACGTAATAAATTAACATATTGCTTATTTTATATTATATAGCCAAATAATTAACATCGCACAATAAAGACGCTGGCAAATTATGGGCTGTCTTTCGTTCATTGAGAGAAACATTCTGTCGTCACATATACAGTTTGTTTAGGAAACATGTGTACAAACTTGGGCACGTGATTCGTGATCGGAAAAGAGTAAGATTGATACAGGACACCCACGGTCCATCTCAGATAATAAAGGCTGTAGAAACCCTTAAAGCCGGAGGGCGACAAGCATATTACGTGGGATATTACGCAAAGTACTTGAGTTAGAGGAACACAAATTGGTATACGAATTAATTAAACCAATATCTTGGATAAAAGGAAGATATGGTCCGTCATACACATCTCCATCATGTAAATAATAGGGTTTGCACCCTTTGATGTCATGCAACATTTACACCGTGAGGTTAAAGTGATTATGGATACCATTGGCTAAAGTAGTGCGTTGTAATTAGCAAATACGCCCTCTTAGTTGCAACTATCTAGGACTCACTGTTTCCTTGTGAAATTCAAACGAAGGGTACAGTGGTAGCAAGCGCATGGCCTGGTGAGTAGGCAACCCTTCCTGCACCCGGAGGAATTCAGCGTGGATTCCCCGCCGAATGAGTGAAGAGATTTTGGCGGCTCGTAACAGCGAGGTCTTGAGAGCCGATGAGGGTGATTGTAGCAGTGCCGGAATGAAAGGTCAGGGGCAAACGGCAGATCCTCGAGATAACCCGCCGTCCACTGGCATCGTCCGGCACGATGTGTAACATCGTTCATCATACCACCAACATGTGTATAAGCCTGATGCAGTACGTGTAGCCTACTCACCAGGCCATGGCCTTGCTGCCACTGTACCCATCGTATGCATTTTACAAGGGAACGGTGGGTCCTAGGGAGTTGCAACATAGGGGGCTTACTTGATAATTACGACGCCCTGCTTCATACAATGATATCCACAATCACTTTGACCTCACGGTGTAATTGTTGCAAGCAATCAAAGGGTGCCAACCCCTATTATTTACAAAATGGGGTGTGTACGACGGACCATGCCTTCCTTTTATCCAAGATATTGGTTTAATTAATCCGTATACCGTCGACCTCCAACTTTAGGGGTTTCTGCAGCCCATATTATTTGAGATGGACGATGGGTGTCCTCTTTTCCGGTCACGAATCACGTGCCCGAGTTTGTACACGTTTCTTAAACACGCTGTATAGTGCAGTTGCTGGTACAGGGCCGTCATTACGTAGATCAGACGCCCATGACATGCATAGCTTCACAGGGTATTTACTGGAATGCTGATTGTCGACCTGCAGGCATTCCATTTCTTCTTTAGTGAATGTATATGTGAGTTTCTCGGGAACGGCGGTGTTTAAATAAATAGCACGACGTTATCTTTGCTCGTATTCCTTAGTGCTCACTTCTTATTAAACTAATTATGCTTCTGCGTCACTCAATTTAATGCGAAACAACAGAGGGAACCCCTTAGTTGCGAGTTCTACACCAATAGCTCGTGTTCGAAACAGGAAAGTTTATTGACAAAATAGGCACGTCACTGTACTTTGTATAGGTAAACGAAATATTACGTCTTTCAAAATTTTACACAATACGACTGCCCCAAATTGGCGACATATTTTTACGTGATAGTTCATACGTGATTCATTTTGAAAATAAGTATCGTTCGTACGCTAAACAAGTGCATTATATAACAAGTAACATCGAAACGTTTCATATTAATCGTATCCATCGAATCCTTGGAAACGATTGGTGCAGAAACCATAGAGTTTTCTGGTTATAGCAACACGGTGAAAAGGGGGGGGGGGGGGGGGGGGTTAGGAGAAAAATGCAGTTTATTTGAAGTATTGACATTTCTTAAATATATACAACATGTTTTGTTGTTAAACTGCTATCGCATCGATGTGTGATCACAGTCGCCACATTACGAAAGCACGATCTGTTCGGACTAAGTGATGCTCATCTCGCCTTCCAGCAAAGGAACTACCGACAATGGGGGAGTTAAATTTGACAGGGACTGGAAGACAGCTGAGTTTATTCCTATAGTATAGTAGCGGTTTCCTTTGAAAAATCACTCCATGTATGATGTGTCTGGTTGTTACATATGCCTATACATACCTATGTCGTGTTTCACAAGCGTTTTACACTTGTATTAATATAAACGTGCCTTATTTTTTGTAAAATTTCACTTATTATTATATTACCTATTAATTGTACTATTTAATTTATAATTAATAAGAGTGAAAATAGGGGGAAATAGGTGTATTGGTAATGCTTACATTGAATGCGCACGAATGCGATGCGTAGTCCCATTGAAGAAATTTTCTAGACTCGAGAAACTTTGTTAGCATGAGGCGGAGGAATATCCTGGAAGTAGAACTTCAGCAGGGCTTTAAGAAGTGTGAAGTAACCGTGCATGGATTATAGTGAGCACTTTAACATGATATTTTTGACCGGCACGGTTAGGTGGCGTGCAGCTCCACTTTACGGGCGCCATGCAGGTGTTTACGAGAGTGGAAAGTTCTTTCTTGGACACGCTGGCGCCCACGTGCCAAGTGTACCACCTACCAGTTTCATTCCTGCTACAACTACGGAGTGACACGCCGGTGAAGAGAAAGAGATCGTCGATGGCTGCCTTGCTGGACTTCTACCAGGTGCGCGAACTGAGCGGCAGCGCGTTTGTAAGGACTGTTGAAAAACAAACTACTTCGCGTGTACACAGTCCGCACAGGAAAAGAAATAACACTCCCCCCCTAGGGCGGGATACAACTTTCAACAGATCATGCTCATTGCAGCGCGTTTCAACTGCTACAACTTCAAATATTCCAAGGCGAAAACCCGCGAAATTAGTATACAGCTCTGCGTCGAACAAAGCTAGACTTCCTCCCAATAAACTGCCAGGCAGAAACAGCACGACGACAACCCTGCATGCCAGCTGTGAGGGCGATGGTGCACTTGATGTGCGCGGCAGTGTCGCCCTTAGCGCTCCGGCGGCGCTTTCAGCCTCAAACTTGGAAAACAGTTCCAGCCAGACGTCGTGGTCGGTCTACAATATCAGTCTCAGAACAAGTCGTGAGTCGCTAGGTGTTTCACAGAGTCGTACAATGTTAGTCGTGCAACTTCCGATAGTCTAGCGACTACGATCGCCACGACTACCCAGATAGCAGGTGAACTTGCGGCAAGCTTGCCATAATACTTGAAGTTGCCTTGCCGAGTAAGCTTGCCATATCATGTGCGATTCAAACATCATTCAAGCCAATTTTCTAATGACTGGCACACACTTGCTAATGACAAGCTTGTAGAGGGCTTGAATTAAGTTTGTAGGTTCAGAAGGCAAGCTTACGACAAATTTTACTAATCAAGCCTGACCTGTGGAGACTAGTTAGCTTGAATCAAGCTTGATTCAAATTTGTTGACTCGCATAGAAAGCTTGATTCAAGCTTACAGACTTGTCATGACATGCTTGATTCAAACCTGACTCAGGCCGATTTTTCTATTGGGGTACATAGCTCCTGGCACAATTAGCTGTTGGTGTTGGGTATTGTTGGTGTTGGGTATTGTTGGTGTTGGGTATTGTTGTTGGTGGTTGTCGGTTGTTGTGCGACGTATTCCATGGAACAAAACACGGCAGGCGCATTGGTGAAGATGGTTTCGCGATCGAGCCAACAGGTAGCAGTAAATCTGTAAAATATAGTTGTATTGTTTTCATTTGGCGAGATTTTGATTGTCTAAAATCAACAGTACTGAGGTAAGCGATAGCAGAAAATGCTGCGCGACAGAAAGATACTGCATTGTACCAAAATGAAAATAAAATATTGTACCTAACCCAAACATACATTTCAAAGGTTTTTATGCGTTGGGTTTTTGATAGTGAAAACTGCTGGTCGATGACGGAAATCACTACTTTGATTTGAACCTTTACCCTCCCACATTTAAACCTTTTCACGTATTTTTGCCGCCACATGTCCAAACTAACTCCAATGCCTATTGTGTGCCAGGGGCTTAACCACTCAGCATTGATGATACCATAGATAAGAGACTACAGTACTATAAATAAACAAAAACCATAGACTAGATGTAGATTTTTGGACAGTCCAAGTTACTTGTCTTTTTTAAGGGGTTTTTTTTTTTCGCGTATTCAGTCTTGCTTTCCTATGACAGACATCTGCAGTGTCTAAAGATTCCCATCTAGTAATTCACCCCATTGCACTATTCATTCAAAGATCACAATGACCTTACACTTCATCGTGCGTCTATGACCACAACAAATAAAAACTATGTTATTTTTGGTTTTAAAATAGGCACGTTACTATGTTTATAAAAAAAAGGCCTGAAACTCCTTCATGTTACATTATCTTTGGTGTTTGGTAATTGGTTCTGGCAAAGGTGTTGCACTTATCTATTCGTACTGCACTACGACTTCCGCAACTATTACGATCTACAAATTAATTCTATAACCACCTTGGGGGGGGGGGGGGGCTAAAAAGTCGTCGATGGCTTTCAGCAAGCGTTCCGGAGCAGGCGGGTTTGCGCCGGCCAGGAAAGTAAAACAGATTTCACTTGGACGGCGACGCACGTCCCTCCCGCCGTTAATTGTCCCGCGAGAAGTGGAAAACGTTTTCTACTCACCAGCAGGCAACTTTCTAAACGGGACGAGGAGCAGCAACAAGCATCTGGACGGACACACGCGCACGGCTGGCGGCTAACGGGCCATCGCGGCTCACATAAACGGCACTCGGCTGACACTGCCGTCAATATGACATACGAGACAGAAGGCTGCGGATGTGTGTCGATTGTGGCTCGCGACGTCTGGCGCTGGTCCCACCGCGCGATGCGACACTCCACACTCCACAGACCTCGACTGTCCAGTGCCGCGCGCCACTGTCCGGAAACCTGCTTCGCCACCCCCTCCCCCCACCCAGAAAGTAAGCTGAGACACGAGCGCCGCGCTGCCGCCTGGTGGCCGCGCGCTCAACTACGTACCGTAATTCCCGCTTACAGTTGCCACGTACCCACGTACCTTTATCTACGACCTTATACCTAGAGCTGTGATAGAGTGCGTACCAGAGTTGCGCCATCCCACCTTATCTTCTACCATCATTAAACTGCGGCCATCATAAATAACGTGGGTAGGATTCGAGGTTAGAAATGTAAATACATGGATTGAGATGTTTTAATACTTCCTCTAACCAGTGTTTAATGCAATTATATTAAATTCAAATCGGAAAAGGATTATATATTTCATATGAAAGGGCTCGTCTTTCAAAAACCAAGATATAAACAAACATGCTAATAATAATAATACATGCACTCGCAATTAGGCTACCGCCCGGTAGTGAGCTCTCCCACCTCTCCTTCACCCACTCAACTCCCCTTCCACTCCCTTCTCGAACTTACTAGCCCCCTGCACAAATACCAATTCCTCCCTCAACACATTCCACTCCCTCACAGACCTCACAAGCATGGATTACCTACCCCGCTCCGTTCTCCTCCACACTCTCTGAAGCTTCTCACTGTTGTTTCCTCTTCCTCTGAATACCCTCTTACTTAGTCTGCAGTGTAGCTCTCCCCATCCTCCCTCTTCATTTACCACCCTATACATTCTGACTAGCCATTCAACTTTTCTCCTGTCCTTCAATGAGTTCCATTTCTTTCATCATCACTGATGACCTATAGTTTCCTTCTTCCTCATCATCCTGCCCCTGCCTTCTCCACCTATCCTTCACCCATAATGCTGCCTTTCTCTGCACCTTTTTCAGCTCTCGCACCTCCACCTCCACATACGGGTCCCATACTGCTGCAGCATATTCTAACATTAGCCGTGCCATACGCCTTCTCCTTCACCTCACAGCTGACTCCCTTCAGTACCCTTGCCAACATACCCAGAGCCCTTCTTCCCTTTGCAACCACCCTCTCTACCTGTTTTTTCCCCATCTGAGGTCTTCCTGCAGTACAATCCCAAGATTCTTATATTCTGCTGCTTCTTCTAACTCTTGTCCCGCCCATCTGTATGTGTCCCTGCTTATCACCTTATTCCTTGTAAACCTCACTACCTTAGTTTTTCTCACATTTATCTTCATTTTATTTTCCCTGGTCCGCAACCATATCTTGTCGATGTCAGCCAGCAAATCCCCCCCCCCCCCCTTTTCCCACTTCCGCATACACAACACAATCGTCTGAAAACAATCTTATTTTTCCCCTAATCCCCAAACCCATGTAATTTACTATTATGGATAGTGTACCTGTGTGGCTCCTTTCCTTCAATCCCATGGGTTTGATGGGAAGGGTGGCCTGGGCTAGTGCATGTGGGAAACACTTTAGTGTATTGGCTCGATTGAGTAGGTTTTCCGGGATCACCTGCGATATAGCAACGTGAGTGTAACCACAGAAAGGTGCTATGTCTACAGGAAATAACTCAAAGTGAAAGCCGACTCACGTTTTATTTCCGTAAAGGCGAGACACATGATGAATGCACCCTAACTCCTGGTCGATGGCACGAGTTTTTGGCCGGAAGCTAGAATACACGACTGAGCTGACCGGTACAAGCAACCGGCGATGAAACAGGGGAATGCTGGGGATGATATACTAAACATCTAAATTATCTCCTTTCGCATTGTTGTACGTGTGAATCATGTGAAACGACGCAATGTGGAGAAACTGACACGTAGCTAGGAATACTAAACAAGGATGTGACAGGATGAGTCCTGAAAAGAACTTCAAGGATAGGTCTACTACAGACACACCAGTATACTGCAGGGTGAAAAGGTTTTGCTAGGTACGTAGCTGGGAGAGAGCCTAACTAACCTAACCAACCGTAAGCATGGCTTAAACGATGAGAACAGGGTGCAGTAATCAGTGTCCGAGGAACGCATGCTCGAGACTGTTCAATCTGGTCAATTCCTGAGCGGCAAGCTCTGGAAATGAAGACTGCTCTGCAGACCCCGCTGTTTATCATCACTGGGACGATACACCCTCAGCATG
Source organism: Dryococelus australis (assembly GCA_029891345.1). Lineage (NCBI taxonomy): Eukaryota > Metazoa > Arthropoda > Insecta > Phasmatodea > Phasmatidae > Dryococelus > Dryococelus australis. Next base: position 167,333,718 of record CM056999.1, on the reverse strand, counting down.
GGGAGGTATAAGCCCTTGTGAGGGTCTTGTCCTCCCATTAGACAATTATTGTAAAGTCCTAGTTAGGAGGGGAGAATCCCTAGCTCCTGGCCTTCTCAGATCTATTTGAATGATTATGACAAAGGCACAATCTCATTTTAACCAGAACTCCAGGGTAACGCCTGGAGTCTGTACCCATTGCTAAAGCTGGTTTCAGATAACGCCCTTTCTCCCTGCCTGAAGAAACGGAGGATGGGGGAGGGGGAAGAGGGTCGATGAATTTAAATCGCGGAGATTTTGAATACTTGCAGGTCTTGATTTTTATTTGCAAAATCCCTGAACGGGGATTTGTAGTAAGTGAAAGAACTTAAAATTGTATGAATTTAATGCCAAAGTGAAGCTAATTATCATTAAAACGGTTGAATTGCAAGGCATGTCTGGAACGAGGCGGGAAGAAAATTGTATTTAACTTAAATTATAATAATGTTAACTTTAGTGTAGTTGTATTTGCTTAGAATTTCCATCAAAGGATTCACTAAATGTTTCGACACATAGGACATTACAACTAAAATTGGGCCGTTATTAATAACAAATTACTGTATATTAAAGCCGGAGAGTGATTTGAATGTTTAAATACATTAAGATAAAATTCATTCACGAGTGGAGCTTTGGCGAGTGACTGCAGCCAAGAGTGTCTAACCAGTTGTGTTAAATAAGGGAGAATTTTGTCCCGAACCGATTGGAGAATTACGGGCCGCCGCCGAACCCTCATACGCCACCGAATGGCCTACGTGTCGTGAAACCGGGAGCCTAGACTCCCGTAACTCAGGGTGGTTGTAAAGACCAATGCACCCCGGCACATCGGTACTCAAATCATTGGGTAAAGTGGAGGGGCGCCGTGTAGCTGTTTTTTCTCGGCGGTCTCGGAGTTGAATTTTGACTCTGAAGGCATGTATTATGTTATTTGCAGTAGTTTTGAGAGCATTTCCAGTTATGTTCGTTAATAGATTTTCGTTAGAAACGATAAATGTAGTATAACAAACTGAAAAAGTGAGTCGAGACAAGCTTTCTTCTAATTGAAGTTATTGATGGATTCTGATTGCCCAGGAGTCTCCCGGAGACGGGACCATACTCCGCCGACCCAACAGATGGCAGCACAACATCCACGTTTCTCACGTAGATGGGCGAGTGGCCAATAACCTCGGAGCAGGGTTCCAATCCAAATGCAATGTACTACAAACTAACTATTTCACCTATTACACGTGGAGGGCGATTGCTTTGGGCATTATCAACTGTCCCAATTCCAAATGCATCTGTACTGTACATATTTAAGTCAGTCCCATTTTTTATTGGTATCACAGTTTCAAATAAGGACAGGCTTAAATGAGAGGCAGCATTTTGTGCCTGCAAAAAAATTGTGGATTAGCATTTCCAAAAAAGTTTAGGCCAGACTCAGTGTACATAGTAACCTTGCCTCCATTGCAAATGTTTATATTATCATTTTCATGCAGAAGTTTTAAATATATATTTATCATTTATATTAGTACAGGCTCAGTTTTTAATGAAGAACTCTGAAGTTCTAAATTTTTTGGTGTATATAAAATAATACTGCAATATGAAGACGGACATATTTTCTATTTCCTACGAAAGGAATTTTCCCAGCCACTGTAGAATGTTTTTAATAATTTTTTGCCGTCGGCACTAGTGTCGCCTAGAGACTTTCATGGCCATGTGAATTGACCATCTCCATGCCGACTTGGTGTCCCCTTCCAGCGAAAGCGAGGTGCTTCTGCGAGTGTGGTGCAACCATGATAGCTCAGGTGTGGCGACCATTCCGCAACTCTACGCATTCCCAGGTGGCGGATCGGGGATCCCCAGGCTCTGGGGTGTCTGGGAATATTCAAATACCAGACCGTGGACCAACTGGCCGGCTCTACAGCGCTGTCTTCATGGACGTCGGGAAGCTGGGTGGCTCAGTACGAGATGGTGAAGCGTATCTGCTGGAGACGACCCAAAGGTCAAGGCGGGGAGGAGGATCTCGAGGTGCCAAAGGCGAAGTGTAGCGAATCTCACTACTGGATTCGGCGGGCTGTCGACTGCGGATGCGCGAGGAATGGATTGTAATGCATCGGACCTCCGAAGCTTCCCGATGTCAGCCTTCACACCTAGGCCAGCAGATTCGCCTCGCCGAGCACTTTTAAGTGCTCACCAAAAACCGATGGAGATTTTGGAGGAGGAGGGGGAGGGGGTGGCTCCCTATATGGTTCTCTCCACCTTCACCCACGGCTTGGAGACCCTGATGTCAGCATAAAAGAGAGAAGATAACATCGGTGGCACGATTGAGCTGCCCAGTTTTCCGACGCACTTGACGAGAAGCAGGGGTGGCCCTGCATTAAATCGCTGCTGCCAATATTGTTGTGCTGCTTCGCCTGCACAGGAATATTGGCAGTAGTTAAGTCAAGGGTGCCCAAAGCCCACAGGCACCGCCCCCTCTTCTTTCAACACCTATTAAAATGGCATGGATTCCACACCTGCTGTATCCTAGCAACATCTTCATTAATGTTTTCCAAGTTTTTGAACTCTTTTCTGTCGACTGGTTTTTACGGTAGGTACTATGCCGGTTTTTCCCAGCGTCTTCTTGATTATAGATTCAGCTAAAGGTACACCAAGGGAGGTAGTCATGACCCAAAACGGTGACCATGGCTGCTCAATCCCTCCCTGCCATGATGCACATCTCCTCGCATGCGACTTCCTCTCCTTTTAGACGTTAAGGGGCGCAGCCCCGAGACACATTCAGGTCCCTCCTATCGCGGACGCACACCTAATGCTTAGCAATAGGGTAGATGTAGAAAAACGCGTGATAGAGCTTACTCGCCATGATTGCAACACCAGCAAAAGGTAAACCATGGTAATTTTAACATCCTCCCTTACCACGGTTTTATGCTTGAGGGCTTAGCAGGGAGCGGCTTACAGACTATCTTATGACCTAACTTAAATTAACAGCCATGCCTTGCCCGGGATTCGAACCCAGAGCCTCCCGCACCCCCAGATTAGTGGCCCACCAACCGACTGCGCCATAGGAGGTCGGCTCGTGGTGTGATGCAAGTATTAATTAACAGTTGGATTTTAATGGTTTATCGGCTGTAAAGAGCTCGGGTGGATCAATTGATAGTTAGTCAAAATTATGTCTCGGTGACCGCAGTGTAGAAATTTCGTTTAGAGTTAAACTTAACTGTGCCCTGTTTCCCTTGTAGGAAATATTGGCTAGATTTGTTCGACCTGCATGACACCACGACTTGCTTAAGTCAATTTCTTTCCTGTTCATCTAATGTTCATAATAGATATTCACAATTGCATTTCGGTCTCAATTTGTCATGATCGACAGTTAAAGTTTGCGAGCTTGCTGTTCTTGGTAAGACATCAGTGTCGAACTCTTATGTATGCTGGTTCAGAAGCGTTCTCTTAAAGCTACGTTTACTGTACATTTTAATTGTAAAGGTTTAACCAGCGTTCGGGAATTTTTCTCGTGTCTTTCATAATTGTGTGTGAAGTAAGACATACGTGGCGCTTATAAAGTACGTGAGGACCAGGTGCAAATTTACGTGTTGCATTTATTATGATAAATTTTTAAGACGGCCTTTTAACAAAGTTAAAGAATTCTCGTTAATATATTACGTGACACATGATATACAGTTCGAAATAACTCCTGTTAATCTTCTCGCGTTGAGAATAGTTTATATATTAGGGTTTATGCGCGAAAGGTAAAACGGTACAACATCTGGATGCGTCGCAAGTCTAGTGTGCGGTGCTCTGAATTTATTGTCAGGTTTTAAACACTCTTTTCAATCAAACTGCCTCACCCCTGGCAAGACACGCGGCTCAATTTTGGTTGCAGATGGGAAAAATTTTATAGAAACAGATTGAGGTGAAACCTTTCAAATGGGGTTTCTTATTTGTAAATTTGAAGTCTACTATTAAATGTCTGCTGTTTTCTCTAATAGTTTTTATGTATTGCATATTGGTAATCAAAGGTATTAACAAGTTGTGAACAATTTTAGCTATGAATAGTTTTTGGACAACAACAGAAGAATTTTCTGAGTGAATAAAATTTCAGATTATTCTAGCAAACTAATGTAAGGAACCTGCTTTACTGGCCAGATTGCCATTTATATATATATATATATATATATATATATATATATATATATATATATAAATATATATATATATATATATATATAAATATATATATATATATATATATATATATATATATATATAAACATAAACTTTTGTAGTGCCCATGTATGTGTGAAGACGTGTATATTTAGTAGTATTGTGCCGGATTAAGAGTAGGGGGGGGGGGGGGGGAGTGGTTAAGGGGACGACAAATGGCAAACCGTCAACAACTCAAGTACTCACACGACCTTTAGACATTACATCCTCATCTTGATGCATGTCGCTTAGACTAGTCAATGTTACTTTTTGTGAGCGCAGGGTCAGGCGTGCTCGGGTACTCAATTACTGTGACAGAGTCCGCTTTCTGCTAGAGACTAGCGCTGGTCGAGTAGGCTGGCGGCTTGGTACGAAGTCTACCATGAGTAGTACCTAAATATTGCTTACTACCACCTTAGCCAGTTGAAGCAGGGCTGACTTACCAGGGTACACACTCACCGATCTCCTGGGTTTCGGCTTAGAGGTAGGCTGGTTGGGGTCAGCAGTTGCCTGGATGGTGCTTGGTGATGAGGTGCCGTACGAAGAGGTCAGGTATCTCTGGCTCCAGGTGACGGCGGCACTGCTTCCACAAAACGAGTGACTAGCGTTAGTACTGCAGGATGTGACTCAACACCAAATCTGGTGTGCGAGGGGAAATAAACTGGGGTGCTGATTTAACAGGACTGCCTCTCCAGTTGACGGGCGGTCTGAGCCCGTTCTCATGTGGATGGGTTATTGGCGCACACTTGCTTAGCAGTAAAGAACTCCTCCTTTTTCTCCTCCCTTCGAGCATCGTATTTTTCCCAAAGGGCATAGAGGCAGTATTGACACTTAACGTACGTCCAGTTGGCGCAAGCAGATAGACAGAACTCTTAACTAAATGTAGAACCCAGCAGCAGTTGATGGCACGAACCTTGTGCTCCTACGGTTCTGCATCTTGGTGCACAAACTTATAGCGGTAGGTCATATGGGTCGTCTTCCTACTACTGTCAGCGTGTGGTCCAGCAACAGTCGGGCCTCCAGTCCCAGGCAAAATACTCCTGCCAGCACCCTTGGCACTCCGGTCAGTGATACAACCTGAGGTGGCTGTCCTGCTCCTGATGGAGGTGTACCTAATTGTTGGGGGCTCTACCTTTCTGTACACCTGGGTGCACAGAACAGGTGACCGTCCAAGGTGATGTGTGTTATTGACGTACAGATACCTGAAGGCATACTGGCCAACTTTTCAAAACATAAATGAGTAAAAACATAAAAATTTTAATTTTTGGTGAAAAATGATGCTATGTTTTTTTTACCTGTAACCTTTTTAATCTACTGCGAACTTCGAACAGTTGTTATAAAATTTTGTATAAAAATTTACAGTAAAAAATATGCACAGTGTTTGCATAAAATCATCCTTAAACTAAACTCAATTACTATAACATACCTGATGCTCTTGTCCAAATAAATATGAAAATTGTTCGAAGATATACTGTTTGGTACTGTGTGTATAAATGTCTTTGTAAATATTACTGTGTACAGATTTGAACTTCCCGCCATTGTCATCAGTGGTCCGCTTGTAGTGCTTCTAGGAACTAGTATATTTAGACAGCCAGTTGTTCGTAATTCGTATGGGAGAAATGGTCTTTGGTATTGCCTGTCAGTTCTCATATCAACAAACTTTCGTGTAATACAGTCATCGCAATGTTCGATGCAACATACACTATAAAATAACAAAAACACTCTTCTTGAACGTACATCAGTAGTCTTTAAACACCACAGTACAACTAGGCTGAGATTTACATGTTAAGTGATTCCGCAGTTGCCTTTTTTCGCTTTACGCATAAAAGTTACCGAAAAGTCTTGTTCAAAACATTTACCTTCTGTTCGCATTTAATCACACACACATTTTCTAAAACTTTGACATTTGTGACCTAAAGTGTGTTCTGTTCTCTTTGACAAGACTGTACACCTGCTCACATTCTGCATTACTATGTGGTATTGTCAGTATTGACAACATTACCCTGGCTAATTGCCCAAATTTTGGTTTGCCACCGACACTTGATACTATCCCACTGTTGTCTCCCCTTCGGTGGTGAGAGAAGATATGTCTTCCAGCTTAATGAAGATTAAACTGATCCTTAAGCTCATCCATGGCTTTGGCTCGTTTTTCATTATCAACAGGCAACATGATAGAAAACAACTCGACAAAGAACATAATATCACCAAAACTGGAATATTCAATGTTTTCAATAGATGCTACACTGGCTTTCCTTAATACATCATTTTTAAAAGGAAATTTGTTAATTATGTAATCATATGCACAATCACCAAAGAGAAAAAGGTTTTTTTTTTTTCCCTTAGTATTTACAACACTCATTGTAGAGTTACCAATGTTTAAATCAACATCAGATCGCTGATTTTGTGCACAGTGATACCTCGCATCAAGCAAACAAGACTGCTTCATGGCAGCTGGCTTCACAAACTTAAACATTAGCTCTTTCAATAAATCATTCACCTGTTCTCTCACAACATGAAACTGTGGGGCAGACGACTGTAGAGCTAATTAAATTTATCAAACGTCGGTATAATATGAAGCAACCTTCTTCACAAGTAGCATTTATCATCACTGCATCCATTACAAGTTTCTTAGAACTGTGACGCCGGCTAACAGCCAGTGGCGCTACAGCCCACGACGGTGCTCAGCACGCACGTGTCCTGCACGTGCGCAGAGAGGCCAATAATTTTGAACTTTCACATTTTTGAGTGTAAAATGTGTTTTATATTTGTACTTGTAGGGTTTAATATGTCTTAAAGTGTCTGTTGCCATTTTAAAATTGTTTGGTTACGAAATTCAAAAAGCCAGCAGCACCGAGATTAAGAACACTGATATTCCGGCGTGAACGCCGTCAGACACACTGGAATCATATGAAAAATTCATAGGAAAGTTATAAAAAAAAAAAAAAAAGTAAAACAGTATTTAATTTAATTTGTACCATTTTATTTCTATAATAAAATATTTTACTCTGCGTGCATAGCACTTCCGCTTATGTGAACCCCGTAGGCGGCCACGGTAGGTCCATGCGACACTTGTCTCTGGATTGTCTGTCGAGGAGAGCTGGCGAGGTAAGAGACTGTCACGTACGCACTACAACTTTTGTTCACTGATGTACGTTTCCGTAGTCAATTTAGTTTACCAGTCAACCTTTGCTTGCGTACATTTTGCCAGACATTTCCCCAGCATTGTGCAGCCGCTTAATTAATTTTTTTATTTCGCCCTTGTGGCATTTTTAACTTAATCAAGGGGAAGGAATAGAAAGACGTGGGAGAGGTCACGCGACCCGCGCAACTTGAATCAGGCGCCATCCGCCTGTGTTTATGGCGTTTCATTGTAATTTATGCATCACTGCTATGTGCAATTTTCAGAGCTTTGTTTTTATGTATGTATTTCAGGATATTTTTCATGTTTTAATATTTTACGGCAACATCACGTATAACATGTGGCTGACCGACGCCAAGTCACTTTATATGCTATCATTGCATTTTGAGAGCTCATTTATGTAACATCGTATGTGCTATAATTTATTCAGAGTTCAATGTATTTTTCACGTAAATTGATGCTTTTTGTACTCGACCACACTGTCACAGTAATGTTTGATTTTACCACCATCCGGTATGTAATCACTTAAATCGCAAAGTGAATAATTTTCTCAACAAGAATAATATTTTGTCCGAATTTAATTTGCCATTTCCATGAAGAAATATTGCAGTTTCACCTACACCACGTAGTCCGCTACGAACTTCACCCAGTGGCATTAGCGCCATCGAAACTTGTTTTCACACGCATGTGTGTGTGTTTATTGTGAATACTCATCTCGTGTCCCATCTTGTTTCATGTATCTTTGAGGGTTTATGTAATATTGTAATTAGCGTACGGTGCAATTATTCACGTCCTAGCCAGCTCTGTGTATAGGCCGTCACCACACTACCCACATGCTGGAGGGCGAGCCCCAACGAGTTTATGTTAGTGGTGCAGAGTAATCACATGTGTTAATGTATCATCAGGGTTTCATCTTGTAATTCACAGTGTCCTATCTTCAGTGAAAAATCGTCAGTCCACCCTAGCGGCTGTCAGCTCTCTTCCGTTGTGAAGATTGTGGTTTCATACACCACGGTGAGATCATCCATCTATGCGTGCGCTAGATTAATTGTGGGCTGGGGAGCACCCAAGCGGAGTTAGCTAGAAATGACTATCATTAATTTCATGGCACGTTGACTTGTACGCAAAGTATCAATAAAAACAAGTCTCACAGTGAACTTTCCCCTTTCATTTGTAGTGACAGTATCCTAGCCACATGTGTTTTTCAAGTGATAAATATATTTAGTACAAGTTTAGTATTGCCTACGTGTTTGTAAGTACGCACGGGTGAGACGGACACACAGCATCCCTGAGAACCCCGAGTCTCAATAGTGTGGTGATTGGGGAAGCACCACTGGCGTCCAAATTACCAGTAAGTATTTGTGCCATCGTTCGTCTCGTCTCTCACCCGACAGCGTCAACTGTTTGCTGATGAAACAAATTTCTTACTACTGCACGATGGTTTGCAATCCTCTGGAAGTTTCCTTTTTTTGTCTTGGTTTTGATGTTTCACAAGAATTGTCTACAATTTTCTCACCAGCCTTTTGGGCAGCAGGGTTGTCCGACAACATGGGATGCTTAGATTTATGAGACAGTTTTTTTTTCACAAGTGCAGCTTTCCTAACAGTTGGTTAGTTTGGGAATTTTTAAATGAACTTAGCATTATTGCCTGAGGTTTCACATTGGCGAGCAGATACTCGAAGAAACTCAGTAAATGCTTCCTTTGTTCAACCAGTTTCTGCAAGCTTCTGCCAAGCGACAGCCACATTGTACAAACATGCTTAACAATTTTCTTAGCTTCTTGTGAATGTAAGTCCTGAAATTTATTCAAGCTGTCTTTTCGCTTAGCACTCTTTCCGAGATAATAATAAATATTTACTAAAATCTCATGAACTCTTACTGGAAGGTAAGCAGTACCTTTTCCAGCAGCTAAGTTTACGAGGTGGCATAAACACCCCATTACGATAAGAGCATCCTGCTTCTGTTTACTACTACTGCCACTCCATTTTTTTTTTTACCTGTCATCACAGCAGCATTGTCACAAGAGAAACCTATATGTTCTACTGGTACGTTCAATCTTTCGAGTTCACTCAAAATCAATCTGCCAATATTCTGACCTGTAGAATCGCCTTGTAGAACCGGCAATGACAGAACACAATGTTCTGTAATTGTCTCTCATAGTAAGTAACTAATATTGGGTAAAGTTATTTGGCATATTTTTTTGCCTCCTCCGATTGTGGGGACATTTTCCTAAATACGGGATTGGCATGGTCGGCTACACTTAACGGGATATTATGTTCAACCAAAAACGAGGTGAACAAGCCATCTACCCGTATGGCACCGTCTCAAGTCTCACTGTTAGGCCTAAAAAAATAAATAAATAAATTAAAAAAAAAAATTAAACACTACTTTCAGCACACGTGTTTCTGGGATGAGTGTTTTAAAATATCATTTTTGCCTCTACGGCCAATGTTTACGTCGCAACTACAAATGCTACAAAATGTGTGCATTTCCTTTCTCTGACTTCAAATAAATGATAACTAGTTTGAATACACGTCACAGAAGGCTTGGAAATAATGTGTCATACTTATCACTTATGATAACGACATCATAAAGTACACATAAATCACTTATCACAATGAATCCATTAAACACAAATGCATTTTTCCACACACCAGTAACCTAAACCTAAATGTTCACCTTCACGCAAATTTCATTTCATCTTCATTGCTGTTACAGCCATAAATAGTTCCAAAAAACCGGAGACTGGTTATCAACGAAGATATATCCTCATTAACGCATCATAATTGTCACAAATGTCAACCAAATTGTTAAAATCCGATAACTAGGGCCAACTACAATATTTACGAACGCCTACTTTCTGCCATTTTATGCACACGATACAAAATACGTGATTGGTCGAGAGCAGCCAATACGAAATAAGAATAAAATTGGTAACGGGCTGTTCACCAGCATTTGCATCCCGAAAATGCTTTGTACTCCTGACTCCGTTAGCCAAAAATGGTGAACGCAGGTTACCTGGTCACAACAAAGTGGTGAAACCACCTCCTCGTTACCGATTCAACCGCAAAAACACTGCTATGACACGAGCAAACATTAGCAAAATGCCGTCATTGTTTTTGTTGGATTCTTGGAAAGCTAGGTGACACACTGCCCAGCAGGTGCTTTGGGGAGGCTAACGTGTTCCGCGGCAGCTCGGAACAATGCTTGTTTCACGTACTAAGAAAGCCCGTTAGGGTTGGAGCGATCCTGTACACACTCGTGAATAACATGCTTGGTTTGACCCTTCCTTGGGATACGTAGATACTACATGACCAGTGAGAGGAAGTTGGGTCTGGTACAGCAGAAAAATGTGTGTGTGTGTGTGTGTTGTCCCTGCACCTGTAGCCATCTATGGCTGTGGTTCCTGGTAGATGTAACCCGTTAGGCGAGTCATAGTCATGTTTAATATAACACATGTATGTAAGTGGCACACATCAATCTGAATACAACTTGATAATTTTAGCACCCTAAAAACATAAATAAAACAGCTACAAAAATAACTATTTGTGTTAAATGAACATTGCAACTTGAACATGAATGAACATCTATAAAGGCCGGCAACTATTGAAGTAGAAGATAAAGGGGGGTGGGGGGCACCATCAGGACTGTTTAGAGGGCCGTCCTGAAATGCCCTTAACTAGGAAACTTAACATTCGAGACTATAGAGCTTACAAAACTTTCCAAAATTATTTACTCAGACCAACTGCTGTTGCTCAGATTGGCTATTGCACTCGCTTTATGAGGTGGAAAGAAATGTTGGGTACTTGGTACAGTTTAAACTGATGGTAGCGAGGACTAGTTTAAATAAGGTAAACTAATTAATTAAGATTAAGTTCAAATGAGAATCTTATTCCTGGGTTAAATTACGTTGAAAACTGTCTCAGTACCAATCATAGCCAGTAAATACAGTAATAACACAAATTAATTTTAATTATCCAAGAAAAAAAATGTAAACTTCTAAAACTCTAAAACAGAAATAAGATAGTTGTCAAGTGACTCTAATAAATTAATTTTTTTTTAAATAAGATGAATTAGTCAAAACTAATTAACATAGAAAATGTACACTTTTAAGTTGTTTATGAAAATTCCAAAGTAATAATTTCAGAAAGAATTTGAACGTTAAAAGTTAATAAATAACGTTAATATTTCTTTAATAAAAATATAATTTAGATTCCTACAAATTGTGAACATTAAAATTAATAAAATTAATAAAGTCTTTCATCATTTAGCAACTGATCACAACTTCTTTCTACTAACATACAGATATTAACACTTATACTGTTTTACACTTGAAAGTTCACGACTATCGGCTCATAAATTTATCAACGGGAGAAAGACTTCTGTTAACGCAAATAAAATAGTCTCAACATTGCTTCACTTATATTATCAGCAATAATGGCCCTGATCTAGCAACCTAACAGGGCTAATCTTAGGTCAGCGTCAACTAAAGGCATCACATACTCAAAAAGTGACCTAAAATCAGATCCTCCTCACCGATGTTACCATTAATTTCAAAGAGACTTCTCGACTAACTCCTAAAACACACATGAAAACTTTATGCAGCATAATAGAGAACTACAACTGCAAAAGAAAGGGCACTTTTCTTTTAGCAGCTACATGATGATCTCCTAGCTCCGACTCCTTCAGCCAGACTTCACCACGTCGCTTCTTGATGGCTAGCTTCCAACTATGACAGACGACTGACAGACTCAGACTGACTCCCACCGTCTCTACAATGAGTCTTCAAAAATGTGACCTCTCCACAGCTGTCATCCGTCAACAATGCCCAACATCTGGCCTCTCTTGAAGTCATTACTCCAGTCACCCGGTCTTCAGCCAATCCGAGCACACTGCGCACACGTGCGGCGGCTAACAAACACTGACTCAGCACAAAGTTAGCGCCCTTTACCCCAGAGGGCACAACACTTGTCTGCTGTTCGTAGCACGAAACCTCCTTTCTTCCCCTTCTGGGACCTACAATCTCTCAGCTGTTGAAGTGAAATGTCCCCATCAGTACGGCTCCGAGAACTTACGTGTACACGTGCAACGCAAATAAAACAGTTAGTTATAATAAACGATGACGGCACGTTACCGACGCAGCGGTGAAAGCAAAAGGTGGAACACAGCTGTAGCCAGCACACGTGCGGGAGCTGACCTCAGCCCGACACGATCTGCAAACTAGTCCAGCAACAACTCTCTGGAACTATCTACTACAAGTCCAAGGAAATTTCCTGGGATAACAAGCTGAACAACCTAACAGTCTTATATCCAAATAGTTTTAAAAATAATTAAAACCCTTCCGAACAAAATAGATTACACAACATGAACCCCTAAAACAAAATAAAAAGAATAATAAATAACTTTCAATACAGAGGCCTTTAATTTTTTTATTGAAAGTAAATTTTAAATGGCACTACAAGTTTAAAATCCAAACAAACCACGACTATGTTAAGGGCAAAAGACCTTACGTACACGAACACTAAAACAAAAGTGTAACGACTTTTCAAGATTATAACCAAAACACGAATTAAACATAAAATTATTACATCATTACCAAAACACTATAAAAAAACTTGCATCCGAACAAAACCAAGAAGGAATCAACCTAACCAAATCAACATAATTTAATACCCTAAAACCAAACTAAAAATAATAAAAATACGCTAATGCACGATAACAAAAAATGAGCTCGCAAAAATCACTTCGTAACATTATCCTCATTATTTGTATCTGGGAAAAATGTTTGTATTAGCCCTTGATGTTGAGAATGAAAGTGGTAACTCTGTTTAAGCAATATTCCTGTTTATTCATGAGTGTGTATCCCTTTACAAGGGAAATAATAGAGATATCAGAGTACTATACAAGTAAATTTTGTCCAATTAAAATATTCCCTGACATAAGGTGTGTGTATAAGCTACTGTAAGAAAATTTTACTTCATTTTATTATTAAATGAATTTATATTTTAACGAACTTTAACGAGTTTACTCATTCTATCCTACTTAGAGTGGAACCTTAGATGTATTGGACCCAAATAGATTGAAAGTAAACATCCATGGACCATATTCTGTGGTAACATTTTTGAATTATCTGCCTTTAAAGCTCACACGTCTTCACACTTCCCTCTCCATTTACACATCTGACTCGTATCACGATGAGCATTTCTTCCACTTATTGACCCAAATATGAAAGGATATACTAGGTTGTTGAAACTCGGGATAAATGAAACTACTTGGTATATAAAAAAACACACTATATTGCAGGAATAGGAAACATATTAAGCAGTTCTACAACCGTCACGCTAACTCAGTAATTCACTTCTTCCGCTGAGCAAACAACCTGAAATAGCTACAGCCTTGGAAACAATACACAACTGCCAGGCAGATATTCCACATCACTTGCATTAAGCCTATACTAGTAAGACTCTTCCGTAAGATTTATTTGTAGACAAAAGATTTTATTATGCTATTTCAATACAGACTTCTTAACTGAAAATTGCTTAATTCATTTATACAGTCAAAGATTTATCATGTGTACATTTTTTTTATAATGTTTGTGCAACTACACAGATAACAGTAAGCATTTAATTTTAACTAAGGTAATAAACGTGTTGGAAGTTTTCGGACAGCGCAGATTTTTTTAACCATCTTTACAAATTGCTTGAATATTAATAAAGAAAAAAACATTCCCTCACAGAAACTTAGCTATTTTTATATTAGTTTGTAATGGTGCAGTAAATGCTGATTTTGTCAGAACATTTAGTTAGTTTCCTTTTAATTTTTTGTAAAGGAACGTAGACACACTAACGTTCTGGCTGTGTTCGTACATATATTTGTTGCAATTTTAATTTTTCTAAAGTTGTACTCGAATTTGCGTCAAGGATCAGTGATAAGGGATGTTAATATGTTCGCTGGTATTCTTTCTTCTTGAGTACGTTCAAAATACAGTTGTTTGTTATTTTAGCCTAGTTTGGCTGGCGCAGCAAAGCGGTTGCAACACGGTTCCCACCAGTGTCCAAAGAGAGACTTTATACTATGCAATACCTTTTTAGATAGTTATTGCGAGGTGCAATATGAGTAGCGCTGCGCAATGCCCTTGTTTGAGGATGTTTATAGAGCAATGGATTTGAGAGGTGGGGGTAGAGTGCTGTGGGGTTGTTAGTAGGGTCGTGCAGACGTGACATCTTCACAAAAAAAATGGAAATAAATATTATATAAACTTTTGCCAAACTGAAACAAAAATGAAAAAATAATTTCAGAAGAACTTAGTCTTAACGAAAGATTAATGACATTCATAACAATTTAGTAAGTTAATCAATACAAAGAAATTTGTTGACAAACCAAACAAAAAAAAAAAGTACAAAACACACAAACCACACAGGTTCTTACCGACATTTTTAAATTCCAATTATTTATATAGTTATAAAATAATGAAAAACAAGATGATTAACCAACAAGAATTTTATTTGCTGGTGCACTATATGAGTTTTCATTAAACTCCAGAATATTCGTCAAATTCGAGGATTTTAGTTTTGTTAAAACTTTCTGTACACAAATTTGTTATCAAATGATAATGAAAGTTATGGTTTGTTTTTGTTTTGCTGTACCGAAATATTCGAAAAACTCTATTAGCAATGAGCACCCGCTGCCCGTCCAACATGCTGGAATATGGTTATCACGATGGCCATGTAACAAATTTGTATTGGATTCTGTGACCCTGTTCTCGTATCCATCTGGCTTGTATCACAAACTGTTTTGTACCTCTGCTGTGCAAAGTATGTGAATTGCAAAAACTCCAACAAAACGCAAGAGGAAAATGTTAGAAATTTAATATCTCTTTTTTTATAATGGCACCATATTCAAGAACCCATCTCATGCTCTTGCCTAGTGAGTGAAACGAGCCAAGTTTCAGTCGTGCGTTGTTTCTGACGGCTGCAACATTACACGTTTTAAAGTTAACTTATTTCATTAAAATACCATATTAGTTGTGCCAATGTAGCACCTTTTATTTCTTGCTCATATTCACTTGCTTTAAATATTAATAACTGGAAATTGATTCCCCCCCCCCCCCCCTACCCCCCATGATTAATGTAAGAGAATCTTAAGAGTTGAAAAGTTACACAATTTTTATCACCAAATTGGTTCATAAATTTAAAGTATCAATTGTTGTACTCATAAAGCGGTGTATTTTCACTCGCATGCATTTTATTTCATGTTTAAAATTAAATTTCATGTTAGGTGGCGTATTAACTCCTATCTTGATTTCATCAGCGTTCATCGTGTAATCTTTCCTATCGTGTTTCCCAAAAGTGCTCTAGTTTACACTACTGAACAAGAAAATTAACTATGCATCTCATCTCGTAACTTCGGAAATATTGGAACAGTCCAAATGGCAATCTGCACGTTTCTTCCTGCTGCACACAGGAGTAACAGAGAAATGCCATGTAGAAAATTCTGGGACATGCGCTCAAGTCAGCGACCTCAACATTTACACAGTGCAAAAGTCCATTACAGCAGGTGCTAATGACAAGACTGTTTAAAGTAGGCCTGCTGTTATTCAAGTGATAAAACTTGAAATCTGCCTCAACTACAGTACAATCTCAATATTATGACCCCATTTATAAAGACCATCTAGATTCAAGACTCGATTTTTAAGAAACTATATAAAAATAGTTGAAAATTTAAGGGAAATTTACTGGAAAAAAAAGTTTCACTTTTTTTGGTTGCTACGCTACTCATTGTGTTTCTCTTTGCCAGCACTGTACTGCACGTAGTTATCTAAATATAGATAACACACCCACTTTGATGTATGTTGAGATGGGTCAAAATCAGTCCAAAATTCCTCAAAACCTCCATTATGACCATCCCTAACAACTATGATCTTGTATGATAAGGAAAAAATTTTAGGTTGCGATCATTCAGGCTGAATAAGAAATGGCAGTCTGAGTAACAGATACCTTTCCGATATGAGTAAAATGATAATTTAGGAAAGCAGCAAAAACGTAAATGAAAATATAAAAATTATTTAATTTCCAGGATGGAGTGTAGTGTTTTTTCTCTCTAAAAAACCATATCCATGCCATTTGTATAAGATTGTTACAAAAACCTACACTGTCCACAAACCTCCATATACAAGTTACAATAAGAAATTTAAAACCCTAAAAAGTGATTTTTTATTCATCTATTGTGAATCTCTGTGTTACCTTAGTTCAAATAAAATGTTTACTCTTATTTATGAAGTTCCATAAACATTAAACTTTTTAAACGCAAATATACATACAAGGATAAATTACTGTATCGTTAAATGATCCACAATTCTTAATACCAAAATTTGCACTAAAATAGCATTGTAAAATTTTGACTAAATAGGACATCACTTTATTAATTAAATTACAATTTATTAGTCTTCTATAGTAAAACTGTTAACACTAAAATCTTGTAATTTAAAAATGATATTCGCCTTAAAATAACACCACAAAGTCTTATGTCCTTGTGTTCTTGGCTTTCTGATTCAAGTTGCATCAAGCAGTTTCTTCCTGAAGACTGCTAGGTGAAACTTTGAAGATGGGAGCTTCAATGAGTGCCAAAACTTTGGGGAAAAAAATACTTGGCAAGGCTACGAACATATTAACAGCAGCCATGAAAGCCTGCTATCTATTTTGAAACACTGTAGCATACTGGATGAACATTATGTTTCGAACACACTCATGTCTCCACTTGATAAATTAACATCTCTACTGTAAACTCTGCATTAGAATATACCCTCCTGCCTCATCAAAACAAAACTGAAATATGGTTTAAAATTTCTTACTTGCTTTTTTATTTGTGCACAAAGAACGATACAACTGCTTCTTTCCACGATTCATACAGGTATGGTTAACCAACGGTCACCATAAACACAAAATGGAATGCTCTGCCTGACAGTCTCTTGTCTTGTGGGCTACACTGCCATCATGAGACACATGCGCTACCAAGCAAAGGATGAAACATTTTAATTAAGGTCTCGCAAAACTAAACTACCAACAAAACTATATACCCAACACTACGTATCAATTACACACAAAAATGTTATGGAGTAATACCATATTTCTCTGAAAGTAGCCACACAAACTGGAAGTAGCAGCGACACACAACTCGTACATTTAGCACATTATTTTCTTTCACAAGTGAACCAGGTGATGCGATTTGAAAAGAAAATGAACGTTTTGAATGGTGCAATATGCACTGTAAAGCCTTGTTTCAAACTCTGTTAATTCAAATTTCTATGTAAATCGAAACTGTTTATAGCCTCCGGACATAAGAAAAGGAGTTTACATGCTTTGCAGTTCCAGTTGATTAAAAATTCTGCATAATTTGAAGTAAAATTTCCCCATTGTGCATCTAAAATTCAAACTACTTTTGTACGCTGCCGTGATTAAATTCTTGTGTAACAAAAGGAATGCATGCCCATGAGACGGCAAGACATTCTGCTGCATGCGGGCAGTACGGAACAGGCAACTGAGATATCACTCCCCAAGTCCGCAGATAAAGAATTCCTGCCATCTTTCTGATTTTATGTGCCTCATTGATCATTTTTTCAACCACCTTCACATTTCTGAGAAAATGGAAAACTACAAAATTTACAGTCAAAAATTTTTTTCCCATGTGGCTCTTCGGTTTTTCTTCTTGTATTTTACATTAAAAATAACATGAGAGCAAGGAACAGAAAGTACAATGCACAAACTCTTTCAGCAAATTTTTAATAATTCAGGAAATTGATAAAAATTAGAGGACTATCGTAGCTCTCTTTAAATGCAGTTGACTTACTAGGAAAATTGTTCTTAAATTGAGTAACTAACATGGCTGGCTGGAGAGGTGGAATGTGGCCAGAGATTATGCGAGTCAGAGAGTGAGCGTGAGTGAGTGTGTGTGTGTGTCTCCGAGGCAGTATTAGAGAAAGCGTGGCTGAACTAACACTGTCGACACGGATGTTGTATGGTAGTTGTTCCCCTATACGTAGTTATCACGCTGTCCTCTTTCTTTGTACAGGAGTGATATGCCATTCACACTGGGAAATAAAGTATAAAGAGGGGGGGGGGGGGGGGAGAGAGGAGATGCGTGTCTGACAAAGATATTCTGCAGACTGCAGACAGGAATATGGGGCAAGAAGTAAGAGGGGAGGGAAATGCTCGACGGCAGCGGGAAATTTACTAATGTTACTTTATATTTGGGACCAAAAAATGCAAATCTATCACTGTTTGATTTTACTCGATCTCGTTCATACGTTTAGTCAACAGTTTTATATTTCAGTAGCCGTCCCTGTAAGTCAACATTAATTATCATCATTCCTGAAAACACTTAAAACTGCTGATTATGTGGTGGCTAACAGTATGTTGAGTTTAGGTGAAACCAGTTTTATTTTAATACCACTACTCCTTTTTCCCCTGCTTACTAACTGAATTTATTCAAGTTTTCACGTTAGAAAACTAGTTCCCATTTCCTATTTCCCTTTCTGTATCAATTTCTTTTAAAAATATTACATAAAACATAATGTGACAGTGCCACCGCTAAGTTCAACACAAGTAAGTTGCAGAACGGAAAGACAGTACATCAGTTACGTGCAGAGGCGGTGTAATGTGCGATATGCATGTTACTACTGCCCTTATTGCTCCCACACATCTTGGTCTTGCGACACACAAAATACTGTATTTTAGCATGTACAGGTCGCACCACAATTTCGATCCTCTAAAACTGGAAAATAAAAAATCTTGTGTACAGGCTGCAGAAGCTTCTTTCCAAGCCTGAGGTTTGTTCACGTTGACGCACGATGCATTTTGCGCCTAGAGGAAACTCATTCCAAATGACTGACTTTGCCTCACATGAAACTTGGCAAACTACCACGGGCAAGTCAACTACTATTACTACCAATGGTATTCGAACGCAGGACACGTGGGAACTACCACACCTGACAGAGCCTCAACACATCTCCAGCCCCATGCTCCTTGCTTACACAGTCAACCCGACTTTACAAGAAGCCGTCATGTCATTGCCTTTTCCTAACAGAAACACTGCTCTACTTTGCAGCGCCCACTAGAGGGACAGTGCACAGTTTGAAATTCATGCCGCTGTAGGAAGCGGGCCAATCAGCAGTCATAGCCTCCTCGAGTGCCTCTAGACCTGAGAGTTCAACACCACGCACCGAGCGACAGGCAAGGATCCTTGGCTCATTCATGTGACGTCACAAGCTCCACCTCTAGAGGCGGGGCTAACTCCCCTACACCTCTCTGAACGCCCTGGGTCAGAAAAAATTGTATAAAAGGCACCCCCGACCCAGCCTCAACAGTTGCTCATCATCCTTCAGACTGCGAAGGCCAAGGACGAGACTAAGGATGGAATCCCTAAAACCGCGGTGGCCACTATATCTTGTAACACCCCTTGGCTTAAGAGGCCGGAGTATCCTGACAAGGGCTGGACACCCTCATCTGTGTTGGTAGCCAGCTAGTGGTCGAAGATGACACCACGATCTCCGAGGATGCCGCCACATGAAGGCCGCCACTTCATCAGAGTCTCAAGCATCCTGGGTCGTCTTCACCACCAGAGGCTTCATGACATCGTCCTCACCTTCGTAACTCATTCCCTCCCCAGGTAAACCAAGGTCACTGCGACATTCTCTCCTAAAGACACCCCTGTAAGGCCTTAGTCCGGACACTACCTTAATCCGTTGGGTAAATAACCTTGTTTTGCTTTATTATTAGGTCCCCTCTGGAAAAACAGTGATTAATGTTATGTTCCCTCAAGATAATTTGGTTTTAAATAACTTTATTATTTAAATATTCTTGCTTGACTACCACACACGTAACACGTAATCAGGTTGCCTTCACCAGAGTTTCATTTCACATCATTATTTGTGGGCATAGTGAACATATGTTCATCTGTTTCACCTGTTAACTTCGATTTTATCTTAATGTTTGTATTTCTAAATGCTTAGGGGAATGTAATAAATAACATTTTTAAACACTTAAATTTTAGGACCTCCATTTCAGGTCATTACTATCTGCCGTAATAAGCCTTTCCTGAAGGCAGATACCCATTTCAGAGAGGAAACTGGGCATAGGGAACGCACTGGGTTGTCCATGTTTGCCGACTCTCACGAGATGAGCCTCCCAGCGGTATCATCTAGATATTACAGCTGCCTACATAATCCCTGCTGTATAACCCTTTGAGCTAGTGAATGGTTAGGAGGCGTTATATGGTGAGATACATGTCAGTATAGCCATATATCTCGACGAATACTATAGGACCTATACACATACTACCCAGCTTCAGCTTACATAAATTTATTTCAATTGCTCTTAAGTATTTTCAAAACGGCCTCGTGCAGCGAGCTCACAAAAGTGGACAAAAGAATAAATACAAACGAGCTCAAACTCGTAGAGGAGAAAATTAATAACACCATAACTCCTGAAACACCAGAAAGTGATTAAAGGGGTCAGAGTTCCAGGCAGACTGCCATATGAATATTTAGTAGGTACTATTACATAGTGGTAATATCTTAATAATAGGAATAGAACCTTCTGCTCTTACTGAGGAATACACTGCCATACCCCAAACACCCTTCCTCTACTTCATCAAGCAGCAAGAGCACTTCTCAGCCATAACCAGAGTAGGCCGCTGTTCCACAACCGGCCGGCCGTCCCAGCGCAGTCAAAGGAGCAGAGGAAAGCGCCGATACCACAGGTAATCTGTCGGAGAAGTGTACCATCTGTTGTGTTAGATTTTGTATCCTCCCGCAAACCAACTCGCCCCACGCTTCATACTGGCTTTCTGGCCAAGCGGAATTAATTTCCCTGGGTATGATCTGAGCGAATTTTGCGTCGCGATATTTGAAGGCCACCCAAACCATTCGTACACGAACAGTATTGATCGAACACTCAAACTCAGATTGCTTATCAGCATTCCAGTCCCCAAGTCACCACCTAATAAACATGGCCACAAAACACTTCAGATGTGATCTCGCCAACCAGCGTGGGGAGTAAACAACTTCCGAAATAGCCAGGGACTTGAGTGCAACCCCCATGGTGATTCCTAGGATGGGTAATCTTTTATTTGACATACCCTAGTGTTAACACATGTGTAGGCAAGAGAGGTTTTTGATGACTCAAGTTAACGCACAGGCTGGTGCGGTATTCAGTCAACCTCTTTGGATACACGTAGAAGTCTCCCCTTGTATCTGGTGGCTTAAACGTGTTCCTGTTAAATGATTGCAGACATCCTTGGCAACAGCAGCTGTAGATATGCATCGCATGTGACCTTGTGTGCGACCACAAAGGTATGTGACCTTGCCAGGCTGTTTACACATTGTGCTGGCATCAATTGCTTCAGTTCTCTTGTCTCATGAGTGCTTCCAAGATACACAAACATGAGTCATAATGGGAAAGGAATGAGAGAGTTATAAAGCAAAATTTAAGTAGAAAGTTATGGAGTATGTATGTGAACATGGAAATAGGCCGCTGGTTAACAATTTGATGTAAATGATAAAAAATGTACAGGATTGGAGCAGAAAAAGAAATACTGCACATTAGACAATTGCCTAGCAAAAAAGTGGTTCGTGAGGGAAAAAGTGTTGATGCATGAGATCTTTTAATTATTATAAATAGACTTCTGCTCATCAGTGCAAACAAACATGGGGCACTTGCAATGAAGTTTGACTTGCCGCCTCCATCAATGAGACGTGAGGAATTGTACCTACCCAAGGTAAACAACAAACGCTCCACGCTAGAAATAATTATTCGCCGGCCGAGCCACTGAAGTTATGCATCAAGGTACACAGAGTACAGCAGCACACCACCAGATGCCACTTCTAGTATGAACCCTGAGACATGAACCTGGATCCTGCGCCGGCCACTGATGTCACTTTCACCAAGATCTATGGCACGCACTTCGCACCTGCTATCCCCTCTCTAAGACAGCCTCTATGCCAGATGAAGGGGCAAGCTGCCGGAGGAGTATAAATAGCGGGCTGCACCAGGTCTCGTGCCCAGTCTTCAAGTAATAAAAAATACAAGCACATGCAAAATTGCACTTTGCAATGATAGGGTCAAGTGAACGAAATGAACGGGTCAAGTGAATGACTTCCAAAAATGTGTGGTGTTTTTTGCTAACTGCATTCGCCACTCAAAACAAGCGTAAATTTCAATGTTATTTTGTGAAAGACAGGAAAATATGAATGAGATAAGGAACAAATGATTGGAATGATCAAAGAACCCAATCGCCAACATGTGGACACAAAGCGAGAGAGAGCGCGAGCGCGAGAGAGAGCGAGAGAGAGAGAGAGAGAGAGAGAGAGAGAGAGAGAGAGAGAGAGAGAGAGAGAGAGAGAGAGGACACGAGCACACTAAGGACCACTGCATTAAGAGAAAAAAAAACCATGAACTTTTAACCCACACTTGGTCCGCGGCGTCCACAAGATCTCTTCTTGACGATGTTAACTTGTTTGGTATTATTCTCAACGCACCCCCCCCCCCCCCACACGCACGCACGCACTCACTCACTCA
Source organism: Dryococelus australis (assembly GCA_029891345.1). Lineage (NCBI taxonomy): Eukaryota > Metazoa > Arthropoda > Insecta > Phasmatodea > Phasmatidae > Dryococelus > Dryococelus australis. Next base: position 167,310,813 of record CM056999.1, on the reverse strand, counting down.
CCACTCACTCACTCACTCACTCTCTCTCTCTGTAGCATGCACATGTTTTGCTGTCAACAGAAAGAGCAATAAAATAAAAAAGCGCACTAAAAATGACTATATCAATAAATATCCGGCCCAGAGGACCAAAAATGTTGTTGTGAATTTAACACTACTAAAATTCAATTGCAACTAGTGGACTGAACAACGAATTTCAGTGAGAAAACAACCGACTGGCGGCAGCTGCACACGACTCAACTTACCATCATGATCTAGGACACACAAATGCCTTCTTCCTGTAGCTCATGACCACCAACCCATGAGACAGTGTTGACAATCTATGAATGAGAACCAAATCAGACGTTTTAAAATGGATCCCACACAGGTATTAAGGGGTCAGTACAATAAACTACATAGAGTTCTGCTGTGATATAACTGTTGATATAAAATATTATCCACTCCATATTTACAAGGTCACAAATCTATATTTTACGATCACAAGTCCTAACACACTGTATCCACTGAGCTTAACAGTGCCGGACGAAGGAGCACTGGGTACGACTCTGCTCGTTCGGCTTTGGCCTTGGTCTTGGTCTGACACTATTCAGGACTTTGCTCCCTGCTTCTCCATGTTGAAGCCAGTAGCAGTTCCTTTCCCTTATGCCCTATACTCTGAGGAAGTGTATTCGGTGGAAAGTGCGAGTGGCAGCTACTAACTCCGAGACTAAGCAGAGTTGCAACAAAGTCATAACTGCTGGCAGCTTAACCCCATTGGAACAAGCTCTTGCCGCCGCCAGCTGGAGAGGCCTCACCTCCCACATCTACTTCCAGCACTTATTAAGACCGCTGGACAACCAAATCCAATTGTCGCAGCCATCCGCCGGGGCGCGGACAACCCGTACGGAATCGTCAACCCCTGGTTCGGGGGCAACCAGACCACGTAGAGCCACAGCCCACCTCTGGCTACCACCAGCGATACAGGTGCACCCCGTTCCGGAGCCAACAGCAGCAACCCTGGGCCAGCCATTCCAACAGGTAAACCCATGGCAGTGTGCAGCCCCATCTGCCAGGCAGTGACAGTGACACCAGACATAGTGAGTTGGCAGGCCACATTGAATACTCTCTACACCAGTCGTGTGCCTGTCCAAAGGTGCTAAGTGTGTGACCTCTTGCTGTTCTTGTGTGACTGGCAACACGAATAAAACTGTAACGAAGCACTGCGACCTCCTCTCAGCATTAGTCCGTAATGCGTCAGTGTGTGTGTTCTGCAGCAGATACATATGATTTCAAAAGAGCTCACTTTTAACACGAACAGCCTTTAAATACTACAGCACAGTAACAAGAGATCATAGCATGCCATCGATGTATCTCACAACCCCTCTTCCACCTATGTGGCCTGCATTCAGAAAATTATGGCTTACAACTTTCATTTCTCATAACAATCATTCGTATATTAATAATAGGACTCCACACGACATTCTCACTCAATTACAAAATGAACTTTTATTAGTAAAAATATTAACAACACTCAAATCACATCACAATAATATTGTGTAATAAACAATTTGTTAAAAATTATGCAAAATCATAATACTACAAATATTTCCATTACTAAATCAACACACTTGAATGCTGTGGAAGTAGTACCATATGGCTTCTTTAATTAATTTCTTTCAGCAACCAATGCCTTCAAATTGTTATATCAATTTACTGCTGTTTCGTGGAACTATATGCTAATATAAGTGTACGATTTTCCTATTTAATATTAAAATACACTATTTTTTAACTCCTCTATGACATAACCATTTGTGAGAAATATTTCTCTCTGTATTGCTGAGACATAGGGAAGGTACAGTGCACAACTAGCTCAAGTATACGAAGTTGATTTAACAAGAAATATGAGCTTTAAATTAATTAAGCACCATAATGTATTCCAGGGAACCATGTACAGCTTTATCTGCATATTTACTTACACTTAGCATGTCAAGTTAAGTAACGATTGCAGGTAAATTAATGTTTTAATTATTTACATTAAAAATTTTACCTGCGATTTAAAAAGAAATGGATTTGGTCTACTTGTCCACTCAGCACTTAATACATTACTATAAAATTTATGTAGTTAATAATAATTCTTGAGGTGCATGTGTCTCACTTACTTGAACTTGTGTAACATTTCACTGCTGCCAAACTTGCTCATCAGCCAACACGATGAGAAAACAAGCACTAACGTAGCTGCTAAGAGTATTAAGAGAATTTCTCTTTGGCAAGAATCTCCATTTTTCTCACAAAAGGACAAGCACAATGCACACACGACAGGCAACAGAACAAGAAATTTAAAAAAAGGCACAATATGGACCTATCACTATTGATATTGACGACAATGATAAAAATGGCGGAGCCACACATTGCCGCAGAGAAAAATATCACGAGAGCACCACAGCCAAAATGCTTCGAGACGGTTAGCGCTGTCCATCGAAAGCCAAACCACAGTGTTATAACGCAAGGAAACATGAGATGTGGCAAACGGTTTGGATTATGCAGGACGAGGACCAATGCAAGTGATGGGAGGGTGTGGCTTGGGTTATGCAGGACGAAGACCAATGCAAGGGTTAAGGATCAACAGGAACGGGACAAGTACATAACAGGAGCAATGGGTGGATGTAGAATAGTGGAGCAGGGAGGAAGGAAAGTTAAGAAAAAAGCAGTCAGCTACTGTCGTAGACACTTATCCACAAGTCCAGCACACACAATTACCTTGGCAAAGCCACATGGCTGTGATGCATGTATACAGACTGTTTGTTTATCTACAAAAGTAGGCCCATCACAGCCAGAGAGTATTGTTTACTAATGAGAAAAACTATGTATCACCGAGCTTCATTTGTGACGTAATTAAGCGTATGGGAAAACAAATGCACACTATACCATACTTACCACAATAGAAGACAAGGCTGAATCTGAAGATCACACTGAAGATATGACTGAATATTGGTCAAAGCTATTGTAGAACATTTAAGATTTAAAATTGTAAATAAAAAAAATCACTTGGATTTTTTTTTACCAAAACCTTGAATATGAAATTTGGAACATTTAAAAAGAAAATTGCCCTTAAAATTTAATACCATTCAATCCACGCACATCACAGTGAACGTGTTATAGAATTAGAAAATGACTAGGTAAAGAATGTTAAGTTCTGCAATCAAAAATTTACTCCACCAAAAAATATAAACGAATCTTTCAACAGCGGAACTCTTTTTGTCAACGAGAGCAGATCATGTCATATTTCACTGCAATATCAGGTACAACATTTGCCTTGCATTCCTGTTGGTACTAAAGAATTTGTTTTATGGTAAAGTATTTCCAACTTTTCCACAAGCTAAACACAAAAAGCACAAATTTGATTGCAACCCAAAGAATGTCTCTTACAAACCACCCAAAAATGGTACTTTGGGGTCAATGTAGTTTATACCACCCCCCTCCCTTCCAATATGTGATCATTGTGATAGGGATTACCAACATTCTTATACTGGCAAGTATGTATCTCTCACCATCGACAAACATGTTGAACAAACACATCACAAAATATTAACATCTCAGTCGCATCATTTACACACTATCTTTGCAGCAGCAACTTCAGCGCATACATAAGTAAAACAAAATCGCACAGAGTATAAAAACTACAATATTACAGGACAAAACTAAAAATTAAAATAATCAATTTCACAGAGGTTTTCTTAAAAGCATCAATAACAATTTAAAAACTGCAAAAGGAAAACAGGTTCTACCAACATGCCAAGAGACAGTATGCAAACCTGCAAATAAAAACTTCACTTTCCTCCTATATCTTAACAAGAAACCTCTGCGAAAAATCTCTTACTGCTACTGGCAGTTTAAATATACAAATGAAAACGAAAGAAAAAATTACAGATCTCACTTTTTACATCTTTTTTCACTAATCAGAATAAACTCTTCCTGGGTATTCAGTCAGTGGCCAACAACGACAATGTTTGGTTGTTTAGAGAGAGAAATCCGTGATTCTATGATCACTTGGATGACGAGACAGAGCTGCAAACAACCTCTTAGCAGCCAAGCAGTGGAGAGCTGAAGAGTCGCTACAGGACATTCCGGCAACTGGTCCCAGCGAGCCAAGGGATGGCAAAATCTTCTCAGTCGAAAGTCATCAGGTTCTGGGGTAAAGGCTTCTCCTCTGTTCCACGGGTTGCGTGCTCCAGCCGGCGGCACCAGCGCTGCGCCAATGACTTGCTGCCCGCCCGGAACTTGTACATACTTCCTGCAGGGCAAAGATGTCAAGTCCACAGTCAAAAATAGTGCTACGTACCCATCTCTTCTTATGTCACATGCTCTTCTGCAAATTGCAGAGCATTTGTAATGTTTAGGAGAGTTTGACGCGTGCCACTTATATCAGTTATACTAAACACAACTACGACTCATCCTAACATGTTATATTATACCAGGAACCACAACCATAGATGGCTACAGGATTGTTTCCCGCGGAGGGACCGTTAGCGAGACGTGATATTTCCTGATGTTCCAGACCGCAACTTCCTCACACTACTAATGTAGTATCTACGTATCCCGAGGAAGAGTCAATAACAAGTTATTCACGAGTGCACACAGGATCGCTCCCAGCCTAGTGTGTGATCCTAGCATGTGAAATAAGCATTGTTTTCAACACGTCAGCCTCCCCCAAGCATCTGCCAGACAGAGTGTCACCACACCAGCAAAGCTTTCCGAAGAGGACTGAGCACCCGAGGCCAAATAGCTGAACACAAGGGTAGATTCTCCCACCCCGCTTGCCTCAACACTTCTGTACTGGGGCACTCTACTGAATCTTTGGACCTCTCCAAGAACTCCAGAGATCTTCAGCAGCAACCAGTGGCTGCCGCCACCAATGACCAGAAGCTCCAGAGGCTTCTACCACTTCCTACCAGAAGCTCCAGAGGCTTCAACCACCACTAGCTTCCAGAAGCAAGAGTCAGGTGGTACACTGGTTCTTTTTAGAACCCGGGGTATCAGTCTACTGCTGTCTTAGCTAATTTCTGCTAATTCATTTATTTCCCTAGGCGGCCAGTCTAGCATAGCCGACTCCGGTAGAGAAGGGTGGTCAGTGAAGCTAGTTTGGAGGGGGAGAGTGCGTTTCTAGGGAAATAGTGCTAGAAAGGGTGAAGGATTGAGTGTCCGCAGCACCCCACCAGAAGGGAGACAGCGACCATGGCAGCCCCCCCCCCCCCCGGCAAGATCACTGGGGCTTGTGGATGCAGGGAGAAGAGAAAAATCGCAGAGGTAAACCAAGCCTCGGCTGACACCGCAACACAAGCAACTGCAGAGCAACACCCCAAGCGACTGGATATCCGGCCAATCACAGTGATTTACACCTCCGAGGTGCCGTACCATGCACTGGCCGCAAAGGTGCGCAAGGTAATCAAAGGAGACACGCGAAATTGCATCATCTCCGACGGTGTCGCCTACCAGGCGTAAACAATTGAAGACTATCAACTGGCACTACAGGTGATACGTCCCTCAAGACTGGGCTACAGTGTGCTGTTGCCCAGAAATGAAATGCCACTGAAGGTTGTAATAAAACCAGTGCCCAAGAACATGGACCTGCAAATGGTTCATGGTGAATTAATTGCTCGAGGGTTCAATCCCACGAGTGTACACCAAATGCACTCGAGAAACAGAATGTGACTGGGATTGGCCCCCGCCATAGAGAACACTGTACTACTGCAGCTACACAGACACTGCAGACTCGTGGTCCGAGTGGAAATATACCACCGCCCGGAAGGAACTCCACAATGCACAAAGTGCCAACGTTTCAACCACAACAGTGCTGGTTGCAACTGCGCCTCAAGATGTCGTTTTTGTGGCAGAGCACACTTGACGATCCAGTGTTCCGAACAGTATCAGGACAAAACGTTCTGTGCCCTATGCCAGGGCAAACATGCGGTGAACTACCGCGGCTGTCCAGCTTTCAAAAATTCTCCAAGACGAATGTAGGAAAAGGCAGTAACAGTCTGCAGCCTCTCTGCGTGCGAACGAATACTACAATGCCTCACGGACAAACCAATGACAAACGCAGCAGCAGTTTATCCCTGCCCCATCCCTCTCTGCGAATGCTTGGAGGACTGTGGGGAGAAACAGGCCCACACGAAACACATTTGTGCCGGAATATGCACAAAACAGGCCAGTTCCGTCACTAAATTTCTATAACACACTACAGTACCAACAAGAATACGAGATGTGTTATCCTCCCTTGGCAAACCCCACCAAATCGAGGAACAACCAAAACAGACACACTCGACCATCTGCTAAAGGTAAAATGGACCCTAATATGCAGAAAAGACTTTCAAACAGTCTCAAAACTCCTCGCGACCACCAACTTCGCACTAAAGCAACAGCTACTGTAGGTTTTACCCTATCAGTGTCTAACTCTGTCACCAAAAATGATACCTAATGCAACACCATGCACACACAATCGGCACACTATAATAAATAAGTTTTTATACTGGAATCCTCGAGGCATTCGTGACAAACAACACAAGGTTATTGATTATTTAGGCAGGTACCAAGTAGCCCTTGCAGCTATTGATGAGACACATTTAAACCCCCGAATTTGGTTTTCAATCCCAGGATAAACTGTATACCACGCCGATAGGGACAAAGCAGGAAAGGAGGCAGAGAACTTATTTTAGTACACAATTCTATAAAGTTCTACACCGCCAAGCAACCCCAGCTCACTACTGATGAAGTACTAGAGGCAGAATTAAAGCTAGACACCCAACACATAGCCTTCTATGCTATATACTGTCCGCCAGGCCACACACATAACCTCTGCCGACCTGGATGAACTTACCACCATCGCTCCCACATTCATTCCTGCAGGAGATTTGAATGCGAAACATGCTCTCCTAAATTGTAAGTCGCGCACAGTAAATGGTAAAGTGCTTATATTAACCATCAAGAACATCACAATTATACTGTGCATGCCTTACTAGAGACCATTTTCGACCCCCAACCTCGACGACAAAAAAATATTCTGAATATTGTGTTAACTAAATGCCTGCACACACACTTTGAGTTAACTGTTTCACATGAATTACCATCCGACCACTACCCTGATCATGCTGAGTTTGTGCCCCTTGATAACGACACAAATCAAAATGTCACTTTCAGAGACTTTAAACACACGAATTGGTGTGGCTTCCAGGGGTATTTGGAGGAAGAACTGGCATTGCCCTTTCCTCTAGACACATCTGAAACCTGCTGTAAACACCATTACCGAGTGTATACAATGCGGTATTGCCAACTTTGTCCCCACAAAACAAATTAAATAGAATGAAACACACTTCCAGTTTATATAAGAGAATTTCACGGGGGAAAAAAAAACCGACTTCACACGCATTACTCGCGCATCCAAAATCCACACACCAAAACTCTAGTTAATGAAATACGAGAGCAAACAGACAACGAAATACATATTTCGCGAGCAGGACACTGGGACAAAAAAGTATCCCGACTTAAAATTGCAGATAATAGCCTTTCGAAAACTACCAAGGCTTTTATAAATAAACGAGATATTGTTCCTCCTTTACAAACAAAAACTGGCATTGTCCATATACCACAGTAGAAAGCTGAAGTCCTTGCTTCATTTTTAGAACAGGTCTTCCAACCCAATGCTGTTCCAAATTATCCCCAGCACACTATATATATCCTTCTGCCTGAAATAACATACAGCAGCGGAGCCGGAATGTAAAATTGTGAATGAAATATAACATATTATTCGCAGTATGAAGCCCCGCGAGGCCCCTGGCTTTGATGAAATACAAGCCCTAACACTCCACCAAATACCAGATAGTACACTTGAGACCCTGGCTGAACTGTTCAACAGCAGTTTTGAACTCATGCACTTCCCTACTCCGTGGAAACTGGCAAATGTTATTGTCTTCCCAAAGCTCCGGAAAGATAAAACCTAGCCTCAGAACTACCGCCCCAACAGCCTGCTGAGTCTACTCTCAAAAATTTTTGAGCAAGTTATACTCGACAAACACATTGCAGCTGATCACTTAATCCGAAATGAACAGTTTGGTTTTAAACAAAAGAATTCCACAAAACACCAGCTTGTGAGATAAACCGAGTATATAACTCGAACTCTCAACTGGTGACACTACAAAGCTGCAATATTCCTAGATTTTTTATAAAGGCTTTTGAAATGATTTTTCATGCAGGCCTGGTACACAAACTTTATTCCACTGATTTCACCGTCTGCTATGTCAAGTTCCTGCACTCGTACCTTGACAGACGCAAATTTGCCATCACTGTGGAAGGAACCACATCCGAGCATAAAGTAATTAGAGCTGGTGTCCCCCAGAATGCATACTGGGGCCAATGCTGTTCAATTTATACACACATGATATCCCGTGCCCGCCTGCATGGACTGCCCAACTTGGTGTACGTAGATGACAGTTCTTTACCTCCACTCCAGTGACTTGAACAGGCAGTGCGCTATGCCCACCACCACTTAAATACACTCGAGCCATATTTTTGCAAATGCCGAATCAAGATAAATGCCGGCAAATCTGAGGCAGTCATTTTTACACGCAAGCACCTACCTCAGGTTCTCACACCCATTACACTGTTCTAGGAAAGCATTCCTTATAAAACCGAAGTAAAATACCCCGGACAGGGAGCTGACATGGCCTTCCCATGCACTGTCAAGCGCCGGCAAGACCTAGCCCGCCTCGCGGCCCTCTACCTAGTGTTTAACATTAGAGGTGGCTTCACACATCTTAATGGGATTGTAATATACAAATCCCTTATCCACCCTACACTACGTATTATACGCAGTACCAGACTGGCCATACTTTGCTAAGATATACATGTAACAACTACAGCGAGTGCAAAATATATTCCCACCATCGAATTACATGCTGAACTTCAACAGCAAATGCTGTTTGAAGTAGTTCAGGATATGGCAGAAAAGTTCTATGCCACAACCCTGGACTCAAACAATCCCCTCATTAGCGTCCTAGGGGAGTATTAGCCTTAAATCAAAATAATTTTTATTCTTTTACCAGGCTCATCACCCCTGAATTAATTATCGTAATCAATCAATTTTTTAGCTGGCCTATATTATCCAACCGGGAATTCCCACTTTCATGATTTGTAATAATAAATATTACATTCATTTGGAATCGGTGTCTACCTTCCTTTTAACTGTAATTCATGTTTCACTTGAGTTAATATTATTCTAACAGTGAAAGCTGTTGCATCAGAACCCCGCTGAGACTTGGTCGTGAGGCGTGCCGAACTCCACAGGAGACGGGGCTGGAAGGAGGCTTCGAGTCCAAAAGGACATACAATGGCTACTGGGTTTCCGGTGCTACCTCGCCTAACCTCGGTGGTGTCCTAATACCCAACCACACCTCTTGCCATCAGTGCCTCGGGGTGTGATTGAATAAGATGAACCCCCAGGACAGTACTTCTGTGGAAAGGACAGAAGTCGGGTCTAGATGTGGGGTAAAAAGGGTAGTATTCAAAGCCGCAACTGGTGCAAAGAGCAGCGGGCATTACAGAGGTTCAATAATGCAAAAGGAGATGCAGAAATAAAGTGCGAGGACACACCCCCATCTGCGAACTCAAGATGTTGGACCTCTACGCATATTTAGGTGCCCCTGTTGGCCAGAACTGGAACAAGCACTTGCACACCCCCTCTAGCCGGAGACTCCCATCGCACGCAGTCGCAGTAACCCCCCCACCCAAGGTAGCTCTGAGGAAAGATGTACCGAATACGTACACTATACGCCTAGCTTCCAGGAAGATTATTCAGGTTTGATTGCCACCAAAGGTCATCCCAAAGCCTCGCTGAGTTCCTTACCGTAAACTATATTCCCGCATGCCAGCCTACGCGGCCAATGCAGATAACACAAACCCCTCTGGTAGGATCATCCACCCTCATCATCAGTATGATTAATCTACCTCCCGATTCATATCCTGGGATAACTGGCATTCCGCGTTTTGGCAGCTCTTGTAGTGAGGAAGAGCGTTCGCCCTAGACGGGAAACGATCATGGTTCGATCGACTCACTCTGGGGTTTGATCCCCCTCCCCTCAGACGGTATCCTTCCCTTAAACAGCCTCCTGTAGAACCTACCAAAACCCACTGTGCTTGAGTAGCAACCAAAATGCTGTGGTAGGATCACCTATTGAAAAAGAAGGGCAGTCAGTGCTCTAACCACTTACTCAAGAGTAAGGACCCGCGTCAACTTAATATTATAAAATAAAAAAAAAAAAAAAAAAAAGGGGGGGGGGAGAGGGATAGACAGTAGCATTTTATCCTTTCTGGCAAGAATTTATATTCCCAGAACTTTTATTTACAGATATACCCATTTACGCGCAAACAATGATTTCAGAGAAAAAGTTTCTGTACATAGGGCCCTTAAATGACTTGAAAGACTAATAGCCACGATTATGACATCCGAGTGACGTCTCACAGCATTCATGGAATTGAATTCAATAATTTTATGAAAATTTAAAGTCGACTTTGATTGTGTGAATGGGCTTTAAGATTCCAACATGACTGATGATGTACTTTGTAACTGAATGATTATTGAAGCAGTAGAGACGGGCGGCCTGATGAACCACTGAATAAGCTGCTGGCAGCAGGACATGCCATCCTGTCTCTTTGAAGATCTAATATTGAGAGTACAGCTAACAAAAAGGAAGCAAGTAATCTTGATCCAAGGTACAGTGCCAGTAATTGTATGGTTTGGATGGTTGGTGCTAGCACGTTTGTCTGATGTAATACAGGAGGCAATTGTGTACAGTGTTGCCAGCTGTATAGCGTGAACTCTCTTCAATGCCCTACATTTTCTGTTCTGTACAGAAACCAGAACTTACCATGTTTTATTTTTTACATTGCAGGTTACAAGTAAATCCATTATGCCACCACCAAAACATGGGTACACTGCTGTTATTGTTAGTTTGTATAAAATGTACTTCAGATGCTGTGGCTTAACTCACCCCTATGGGTATCCGTGAGGTGGAAAAGGTCTGGCTGGAAGGAGTTATCTCCTAGGTGCACTGACCAACCCAGAATGGTGACCATCTTGTGTGGCTCGCGCTTGAAGTCATCCCGCTCACTCCTGCCACACAACACAGCTCTTCAATACACTTGCACCCGGCTTCACTGTTGGGCTGGATTCAAAATAGCACGAGATTACAGCCGACTAGATATCTTCAACAGCCAAAAATAAGCACGTTTTGACTGACAAAATTGCAGACCCAAAAGCACGACAACAGTGAATTCTAGTTTTACTTTTTGTCGTGCCAGACTCTTACAGGTGCACAGAGAAGGTGAATACAACACTGACGCATAAAGTCTTTTACTAACTTATTTAAAAGGCTAACTACTTATCAGTGTGAGCCACTCAGCCACACACCCCAACGGAGTTTGAATGGCAATACAATTTACCAGATGGAAAGAACTTGTACTGTTTACCCAATGTAAATGACACACACTCATATCCTGAAGAAATTATACTGCTCAACAGCCAAGCCACCGAGATGATGCTTCAAGGTCACCTTGTACTATAGCGCACTGTAGGATGGCGCTACTAGTACGACTCGCTGAGACATGCACCAGTTGGAAATTCAGCTGGCCGGTGACGTCGCACGCCCAGAGAATGTCCCCCCCCCCCCCCCCCAATCAATTCGGTCAAGGGCGAGCCAGAAGAGTATAAATACCGGGCCACGGCCCTTGGAATGCAGACTGTCCAGCTCCTTCACTGCACTCACGGTGCCAAAGGAACCATAAAGTATCGCCTGGTCTTCAATGTGCCTCTGGTGCAGAAGCTCAAGTCATGAGATGCCCCATCTACGCATTCGAAGAAACATCTCTGCACTTTGCATGTCTTCCAGAAGTTCCCTGTATTTGAGTTGTCGAACACTTAAACACCTATTGGTCCCATCAGGACAACCAAGTAGAGTTAGTTAAAGTCAAGTTATTTTCATAGCCACTTTGCCTACCTACTCCATTAGATTAGAAACCACGTTTACGGGTAGTCAGTTTCCGTTAAACTTGTTGATAGGAGACAGTACAAACCAAAATGTTTATTTGGGCAATCCGTCCGAATGGTGCTCCTTCCATCGTGCTTCTGGGGCCAGAGGGGGTATTTCCCAGGGTCTGAGCGCCTGACCCTTCGGGGAACTCACCCACATATCATGGACGTCAGCAAGTGTTAAACCTGATGCTCAGTATCTACCGTGCTTTTTGTGCTGGATGCTGGGGTAGGGGGCAGCCTTGGTCTGGCAATTAAGGTGCTGGAAGTACACTTAGATAGGGGAGAACGTCACCTGCACTACCTCCACGAGACTGGTGGTAGAGAATCTTTTCCTAATGCCCTACTCCCATCAGAGTGGTATTTGTAAGAGGGTTAAAAAGGCTGTTACCATCTCTCAATACCAACAAGAGCCTAGCCCCAACCCAACTCTTCTTGACAACCTAAGTCCCCGGGAAAGAGCTCAAGTACTTGGTCATCTAGCGAGACCAGTCACTCCAACCCCCTTGCCAGCTTTGTTTGAGCCACCCACAAAGACCAACTGTGAGATCCACCACGTCATCGACGCCTTCCACAGGGGTGAGGAAGTCCTATTTTGCATCGCCAATCCATGGATCCAAGGATACCAACTCACTGCAACCACCGGCGCCGACACCAACCTACCCCCACCAGCGCACCAGATCCCGGTGCTAACCAAATCACATCTCTGGCAGAACCGCAGCAGGTCCAGCGGCCTCCTCAGGCCATTAGTCGCCCAGGTACACGAGTGAGAGTGGTTCCACTCAGACAAAAGATTGTACTTGCTGCCCCTGACTGTGTCTAGCCGTAAAGTCACACGACCAGTCCTCTACACTGACCGGGCTCCTGTTCCGCACTGCGATTACAGTTCAAACTCACCCCCGGTGTGTCTGCCATCACACCCAAACAAACAATTGGGCCGGCCAAGACGTAACCTCCTTTGCCAATAGGACGTCACACGTCAATATTACAAAACCAAATTTGTGCCTATTTACCTACTGTAGTTAAACAAAGCACCAAAATTACCTTCTCGTTTGTTTATAAAGATTTTTTATATGTATTTAAATTTTGCACAATCATCAGGGCACTATTGTCGTAGATCAATATCATTCCACAGCAATAACTATTACATGTCCGATCTATCTGAGAAATTGGGGCCTTCCTTAGTAATTCAGATATAGGACATGTATTCACTACAATTCTCACCTCAATATTATTGTTGGGCACAATGAGGAGGTAACTGGTATTAAAACTAGTGCTGAGCGAATACAGATATAGATACCTAGGTATATGCCAATACAAGGGTATTAGACATCTGTAAATTATGTAATATTATTTTCAAAAATCTACCACCAATACAGTTGCTTATGAAAACTAAAAACTTGGCAATGATCCAACAAATGTAGATCAACACTTATCATTCCCAATCTATAAATATTCTGCAGATAATACCTAATGCACATAATATTATACCTCAGTGAATTTGATTGATAGTTACAGTATGTGCATTGATATTTTATCTGTACTTTAATAACAGTTTAAATTACTGTTGCGTATTGTGCAATATGCAATAAGACTTGCGTATCCTTCTACAGAGATCTACTTTCTTCTACAGCAATGGCGTCGCCGCAAGTAGTTCCTGATGCCAGTGTGAGTCAAGATGACAACATGGTAAGTTCGCCCGCGAGCGTGTCCAGCAATATAAACGCATCATTGTGTGTTATTTCTTGTCTATGCTAACAATTACAGTTAAAAGTGCAAATCTGCTGTCAGTGATTTTGTGTCTAAAGTAATGAAGTGTAAATGTAACAGAGTAACTTTGAAAACAGTTAAAAATCCATTTACCTGTTAAGACCAAGAATTTCCTTTGATATAATAACATAATTACAAAATTGACATTAGCTATTAGTATCATTGGTATTGGTATTGAGTATCAGTGATATCGCTGTACAGTATCTGTATCACTGATATCTACCACAAGTGGTATCAGCTCATCACTAATCAAAACTGAATGCAGCACATGACCAACACAACACAATGTCAATATCAGGTATACCGTATTTACCCGAAAAGACGATGACCCTGAATCTAAGACGACCCCTTCCTTAAAAAATATTTTTGAGGGAAAAATTTTTAAACCTGAATTCATGGCTGCCCCTATGAAGTGCTCAAAAAATTATTTAGGTTGAAGTATTTTTGCATGAATTTATGACAAACCCTTCAAGAAGAAATACTATTATATGAATAATATGATATATTGTATTTACTTTTAAAGAAAAGCTAATCACAATGAAGTAGGTGTGTGTAACCTGGCTGTATGGTAGCATCATCTTTCTTGCACTGTAAAACTTTTGTGGGTGTTATATTTGTGACCTAAGCCATTTTACTTCCCAGAAATGCACTTCTTATTTGCAGCCATTTGCAAATCTATCGGATTTGGATTAGCCATTAATCCGCAAAATATATTTTTAGACCATCCCCATCAACGTGTCATTCACCTAGTGAATTAGAACCCGTCTGCTCCTACTACTGCTACTACTACTAAAGCGTTTTATGTCCCTGGGTGACATCAGATATGGGCACCCTTGTCAAAGTTGACAGGTACAGTCTCAGCACTACAAAAATACGTACAACCATAGGACACACTGTATTTAAGAATGAAAAGCCTTTGTCAAAATCGCCTAGGTTTTGAATTGAAGACTATTCCCGAATTGTAGACGAACCCTCATTTTTTATATTCCTTTTCTGTCAAAAAACCTCTTCTTCCTTTTTGGTACATATCATCAATTTACAAATTGTTTTGTACAGTTATCGAAAAGGGCACATATTTGAAATAATTTATTCATTTATAATTTTTGACGGAGTCTTATAAAGGGTTAACACACCAAATGCAAAACTATAACCGGCATACTCCACTGCACTGGAATATGAATAAAATAAAGTTTTGTTTGGTACTATAGTCCTGTTACTGTAAATTTACTATAGTTTTAAAAAAAAGTAGAGATAAGAGAGGTTAACATGGACTCTGAAGTATTTTATCCCTGTATGCACATGCACACAAAGTCGCACTGGGGGCTGGAGTCGAACCCATTCCCGAGGAGATGAGAGGCGATCAATAGCACCGACTCACCCCTTGAAGGACTTGGGGCAGAAGTAGACGAGGTGAGACGCCCACAGTTGGACCCAGTAGCGTTGCCAGGAGCTGACGGCAGGCTTGCGGCCATCCTTTAGCACCGTCTTGCGCCGCAGGCAGCCCTGCATCTGGCAGCCCCCGCCTGGCCCCTCCTCCCACTCCGGTGATGCCCACCTGTTGGCACACAGCACAGCCACCCATTACAGCAATCTGCCTTCATGCATAATCTGCTGTTAGGTATGTTGTTTGCATAAGGCCTTGCGAGTATTTGTGTACCCAAGACAGAAAATAAACATTATCACAGCTATGAGTCATTTGAATGATACTGCCTCTACTCTGATCTGCACCTATGAAATTATTTTCTTTCTGTTTTAATTATGGATAAAATATAAGTAAAAGTTCAATTTAACAAAAAATTAACCACTTACGTCAACATCCAAAAATATGGAGGTAATTTTACTTTTGCATAATAAAATTTCGAGGTGACTTTTTTGCTTGAATAGTAGAAGTGATAGCCAATGTTTTTTTTTCTCATAGATATGCATTTAATTACACT
Organism: Dryococelus australis; assembly: GCA_029891345.1. Taxonomy (NCBI): domain Eukaryota; kingdom Metazoa; phylum Arthropoda; class Insecta; order Phasmatodea; family Phasmatidae; genus Dryococelus; species Dryococelus australis. The sequence continues at coordinate 167,295,054 of CM056999.1, read as the reverse complement.
ACAAGGTACTGAAAATAGATTTAGGAAACACCAAAACTGTTTTTATAATTAGAAAAATAAATTGATGGATGAAGAAAGTGGACTTGCTAATATTTTAATGGATTTGAAGTGTGGTGAATACTGTATTATTGACTGTAAAGGATTTGGTCCCTTTAAGCCTTTATTTAAGTGCCACAGTTACACAATAATGCTTAATTACGTACATGACCAAAGAATTTGTAAATTTTATAAAAAATAAATATAAATGTGAGGGTCAACCTATATTCCAGTGAACACGACACCAGTTTCTTGATCTTCCTAATAACTACTATTTAAATACATGAAACATTGTTCCATATGGTTGGCAGTATTGGCTAGCACGGAATGAAAATCTGCCATATTTATATGTTCGTAAACTGCTATTATGGGAAACGCTAAACCTACCAAACCAAAATCCAGTTACATATCTCAACTTCTTAAGTACAAATCTGAGAGTATAAGATGACTTAATTATTGAAGAGATGCTACAATAAAGCAAATGAACAAAACATAAAAAGGTGAAAAAATCTGTTGGCAACAGTGTGCTCCAAACAATTTTGTAACAACACCGTCCCATGAAACAAACTTTTTTAAAAACCAAAAAATCTTTACTATAGACACAATGCACTACTAAATATTAAATACAATTTAAACCAAATAAATAATATTCATAAAGCAGACAGATAAATAGTCAGATAATCACATTTTCCATGTGGGCATGCATTTGTGATGTTTTGCTGGATGGGGCAGCTTCTTCACGTGGCAAGTGTTGGCGCACACACAGTGTGTATCCACGAGTACTGTCTTGCAAATAATTGAATTATTTGTCCCAATTTAAAAATGTAATTAGTAGCCTAATGGTTTATTTCTACCACATCTAAATTAAAATGGGGCGTGGCTGTGTTGGGGGCGTGGCCTTTTTTTTTGCATGAATATGTCTACGTTGATGTGTTAGGATACCTTGGTGTTTTTTTTTTCTACATTCTCGGCACTACTTCACTCGTTCATAAGGAGTTTTATGGGTATCACTGGATTGCGTTTGAGATGCTCTTTCCAACCATATACAATTTCTAGATTTCGACATGGCTTTTTGACGAGTATAGGCCAAAATTTTGTTCAGTCTTCTTAATTTTTACATTAAAATTGTACAATTTCACCATTAACCACACCACACAAATGTTTTCATACACGCACTCGATTGATCTTGACGAGAGCTGTCAATTGAAACTGAAACGAGCATCGTAGCTTCTCCTTGTCAAAAGTTATACTACGTGGAAGTTATGAGACGCGGCGAAACAAACACAAAATTCTGACCCCCCCCTTCCCGCCCCGCATGATGCTTTGCAGTCCTCACTCAACGTAACATATTCTTTGATCCTTTGGCAATCGAGTGGTGTAACTGAATTTTGAATGTAGACAATAGACTCAAAGCTGCAATGCCAAACTGTATCCCTCGATTTTGTTATAGGAGTTTCTGGATTACCTCCCACTATGGTTGCAAATTTAAACAAGTATTCACATAAAAAATAGATTTAACAGACACCACATATGCAATGTACACCTCTGTGAAGGTTTCATGATACGGAAACAATGAATTTGGATGTAATGTACACTACTAACGAATATTAAAATAATTGACCTCAGTAGATGAGAAACTCTCCAGGGACAAGAAAGAGAAACACAGGCAAGGATACAGCAGACTCACCCCTGAGGAGCTAGCAGGTTGCGGCCCTCCTCGTCGACGGGAGTGGGTGGGGCAGGCTCCAACCGCAACGTGGGCTCCTGGGCCTGCTGCTCCTCAAGCACAGAGTCGTCCAGCAGGTGGATAGGCTTCCTGCTCTCCTCCTCGCATGTTAGGGGCGCCACCGCCGGCTTGCTGAAGATGCTGTCATCACACCCACAAACACACTAGTCTCCCCATCATTTCCAAACTTCTCTCAGATCAGTTACACAGCTTCCACAAGCAGCATCCACATTCTGAGTGCACATCAACGCACACCAGTGGCAGAAACGAAGGACTCAGGAAAGAGGAAATATCCCCTCCCTAGAACTTACCATACAAAATGGTTTGTAAAAGTGACCCAACTCTATAAGAATAATTACAAAAAATTTGTAACAGCTCTTGCAAACTTGCACCCATTAAGCTTCATTTCCCATATGACTCTGTCTTATTGCATAGCTAGATTGTAATTATTTTCGTATTTTGGCTGATGAATTTTAATAAACTAAGCTACCAGTGTACTAGCTGTTTGCACGTATAAAAATAAATAACAATGCACAACAGAGTTCCCCATTCAAGACCATGTTCTGAATCTGCTCCTGGTGGACGAGTAACAACAGTTTACCAACAGCAACAACATACTCAAACACTTAAGGTTCTGTCTCTTCCACCATATTGAATTTTCCATTTGTGCCATAATGTTATTTTTGCTGCAATAGCTAAATGTTTCTTATTATAACATTAGCATGTTGACGCATGACGTCTTTTACACTTATTAATAAATGACTACTACTCATCAGTGCAACTACACCACTAGCAGATGCCAACGGAGTTGAGTCACCGCCGCCACCACCTACAAGATTGTTGTATCTACCGGGCTGGGATAGACGTCCCAATAATGGCAATTATTTCGCACAATGAGCCACCGGGACCATGCAAGAGGTCCGGGGCTAGTACAGCAGTGTGCCGCGGGATGCCGCCACAAGTATGATGCCTAGATCCTACGACTCTCCACTATGCCGCTCGCACCGAGGATCTAGGCGCTGGGCTTGCACCTGCTAACTTCTCTCTAGATGCCCTATGTCAGTGAAGGAAGGGATGGCCAAGGATTATATAAGGCAAAGAGCTCCCTGCCTCCGGATGATCAGTTCTGCTTCAGTTCTTGACCCGTCCCCCCCTGGGCTCTCATCGCACATGCAGTAGTGCAGAGGCTGGCACCGATCCTAAACGCTTCACTGCTACCCCACAAGGCCGAAGATCTTCTCTGACCGTCTACAAAAGCAAGCACTAGCAGCATCATCAGCACCTCACACTGATACACGTTTGGTCCTTTATGGATAACAGAGAGTAGGGCTAGTCCAGAGGAGAAAGCTACATTCGCACGCACCAGTTACGGTCAATTCCCTTTACCTTTGCACAGGATGCCTTCCCTTGTTTTACGCTAGGCTGTGTAACTTCTGCCCAGCCTGAGTGGATAGGAGGAAGTACTTCTAACTTATCGGTTTATTTTCCTTAAAGGCAAAATAAACATTGATCTTGCTTAACTTCTTGAGTATCACTCCAACCTACTAACACCTTCAGATCTGACAGGGACAGCAGGAGACCGGGTTTTGCTCTTTCCGAATTCACACAAACAGAACAAAACATCCTTGGAAGGCCACCCGTTCTCTACCCCGTGCAGTGACGGTAGAGCCACGACACTAGGATACCATCCCTTGGAAAGTGGCTTGCCGGCTTGAAGTTGCACCTGCCTCACTGCACACTCAGCAATGCCGAGAAGGGGAACTTCTTCGAGCCTGGGGAGACCAGTGACCTCGGGACACTCACCTCACCACTATTGGAAGACCACTCATTCTCTACCCCGTGCAGTGACGGTAGAGCCACGACACTAGGATACCATCCCTTGGAAAGTGGCTTGCCGGCTTGAAGTTGCACCTGCCTCACTGCACACTCAGCAATGCCGAGAAGGGGAACTTCTTCGAGCCTGGGGAGACCAGTGACCTCGGGACACTCACCTCACCACTATTGGAAGACCACTCATTCTCTACCCCGTGCAGTGACGGTAGAGCCACGACACTAGGATACCATCCCTTGGAAAGTGGCTTGCCGGCTTGAAGTTGCACCTGCCTCACTGCACACTCAGCAATGCCGAGAAGGGGAACTTCTTCGAGCCTGGGGAGACCAGTGACCTTGGGACACTCACCTCACCACTATTGGAAGATCACCCATTCTCTACCCCGTGCAGTGACGGTAGAGCCACGACACTAGGATACCATCCCTTGGAAAATGGCTTACCAGCTTGAAGTTGCACCTGCCTCACTGCACACTCAGCAATGCCAAGAAGGGGAACTTCTTCGAGCGTGGGGAGACCAGTGACCTTGGGACACTCACCTCACCACTATTGGAAGACAACCCATTCCTTCCACCCAGGTGGAGGGAACGGTAGAGGCACGACACTAGGTACACTCCTGGTGGGATCGGCTTGCTGGCTGGGGTGAACTCCTCTCATCGCACACTTAGCAGTGCCAAGTGGAGTTACACTCCGGTGCAGGGGAGACAGACCCCATTGGGACAATCCCGTGCAGTTCCTGCATCCAACGCTTTGCAGCTCGAGACTCCATGACCTATACTTGCACTCAAACATGTCAACTGCCTAACTCCTGCAGGCCTGATCATAGTCTGGAACCTGATGCCTGACACCCGCAGGGGTGGCCTTCAGATGAAGACAAAGAAGGCGAGGGCTATCTCTAAAGATCCACAAGGGCTTAGCATCCTTCCCGGCAGGTTCGTACTACCGAGTCAATGAGAACAAGCTACTTTTCTGCGATGACTCACCATACCAGCACCACCCATTATTCCTACAGCAATGTTCGAGCCACCCACCAGTATAGCGGAAGGATATCATCCCATAATATAAGAGATTCTATTCGGCTAGGGGCCCAATTGAACCCCGGTAACACCTAGTGGCACCACGACAGTAGAGAACCCCAGCACCTCAGACGCACACCAGTCAAGAACAACAAGGGCCGAGGGACCTACCCTAGCTAAACCACACCAGGGCCAGATGCACCGTCCCGCTCGCTTGAACTCAGTCCCACACCCTAAGCCAACACCACACAGACCGGACTTCATACTAAGCCAGCGGCCAACTAGGCCAATATTACATTCCAGTCGACCACCAGCGCCAAAAGACAACTAGACGCCTAACGACACGACTAGCCTTAACATCAAACAAGTCACTCAGGGATGCGGGCAGACAATCTGCCGAGTCTGTCATGTGTTAATATGTACATTCAACAAGTGCCTTCAAATGTGCTCATGAAATGTTAACCACAACATTAACTGGTAACTGCACAACAGAAAGAACTTACTGATAATTTCAAATTGTGATGCAATAATTATGTCAATTACTTGACCAAAGATCATAATTTATGTTTGTTTTGCAGTGTAATGTATATTGCCAAAGAGGTAAACGTGTATTAACAAAATAAGTCTAAGAAAACAAGTGAAATAAGCTAGAAACCAATAATACAACATGATGCGCGAGGCTGAGCCGTACCGCCATAGTTATGCTGGGACAAACTCCTATTAGGGGCAATCACCTATACAGTTGTGAAAGAGACAGCAACACACCTGGAATGAAATCAAAACTATCATCAGCCCTTTTCCCTAGAAGTTAAGAATATTACAAACACTGCTTGTGAAAGTAATACAGTCAAAAAATGAATTTTGTCTCGGATGTACCCCAAAACATACTATAGGCTGTTCACCATAAAATGATCACTTTTGAAAATCCTGCTTAAAATATACTTGTATTCACACTGTGTATCTTCCGCCTTATGTAACATTAACATGCTACGGGCCATAATCAGTTTATTCATGTTTAGGTCGAGCGAAAAGGTGAAATTATTTGAAAAGTAAATAATTTTCAAATCTACTCATTTTTACACTTTGATGTATGCCCAGGGGAGATATAATTACTACTATACTTGCTTGTAAGGGCGAACTACGACAAGCAAAGACCTAAAACCTTTTGGGTTGAATAAAAGAGTGGTCTTCCTCAGGTTACGTTTAATTGTTAAGGTAGATGCTTTAGATAACTTGACAGTTTTTATATTGTGATGTCAGAATCACGAGTTGGAGCAACTTGACTGGGTACTGACAGGCAGTCAGAGTAAAGGACAGGGGTACAAAGTTCAAAGCCACTGTCACAGTCCTACGAGTCAGCTGACTCATTGGTACACATTTACCTAGGAAAGAAAGGTTCTTCAGAGGTAATGATGATGCTGCCAGCTGGAGACACTTACCCTTTTGAGGCAAGAATGGGAGGTCGCCTTGAAGACTCTTTGACTGGGAGCTGCTCAGAACCTTGTAGCTGGTAACAGGTGCTGAAGATTTGGGATTTCACAACCAAGGGTTGGCAATACCAATTAGAGGTTCCTCACCTCATCAGAAAGGTGAATAGGGTGAGGAGAGCCTGCAAGCTTAATTAGTGGAGGGAATATAATGCTATAGACCGAGTTAATGAGTGAAGCTCCGGAGTGGAAGTGCAAAGTGCAAACTTCAGATTGAAGGTTACCAAGGGGTCTAGTTTCAGAGGTACCTAGTGCTTGTCTTAACCTCCTCCTCCTACCACCCTTCAAGGTGTAAAGCATGTGGAGATCAAGGTACAAAGTAGAGCCGGTGCTTTATGGTAACCTAGTCTGTACTTCTGGGTACCCAGTCTTGTGACAATGAGACAACACCTCGTGCTCCTTTCATCCGTCCTTTGCAAGCCGTGGACAGAACGTTGGGCAACGAGTCACTTTCTTGCCGGAATACCCCCGTGGCATATCCACAGAAGATCAATTTGTTAGAGTTAGTCCAGCTATTTTCTGGCAGAGTATGGAATAATCTAATTCACCGGACCGAGGAGTTCCTAGTGCTTTGGGCACCGTAAATCTCTTCCAGTTTGGCAGAACTCAAATGTGTGTTCTGGCTTGATGCCTTATTGTTGCAGCGGCTTCACTTTTAGAGTCTGATCTATTTAGGTATCTATGACTTTTACATAAAGAACTTTAGTAATGAGAATAGTTACGTTCACGTATTTTATTATAAGAGTAATAAGATACGTTGGTACTGTGCTACCTCCCAAACTAGGTTTGAAATGGAAGAGCATCCTAAGCAAATCCAGATGAAGGCAGCCTGGTGATTAATCAACTGAAAAGAAGGTTATTACTTCTGGTAAGAAATAGTTCAGTTATGTTAACGTATTCAACAACGTCCAACATGGAATGTTCTGAAGGAACACTAGGGGGTAGAGCTACCAGGAGGGTAGTTGTTGGCATTGCCACACCCTCCAGTGGGTGTAAGGAGGTCTCGAAAGGACGTCAACGTGACCTGCTACCTTAAGTTCTGGGTTTAATACCAGGAGGGGATGGTAGGAGTGAGCAACGTCTTCATGAGTCTCTGGAGGGGGTCCAGTCTACCAGGAGCTGCGGGATCTGTGGTGGCTGCAGAGGATCAGCAGCTGCTGAAGAAGCGATGCCTTCTGCTGGGTTGAGAACCCGGCCCTTGCAAGCGGTGGAATCTCTGGAAGCCCCAGGTATCACACACCCCGATGGCACCATCCGGCCCTGTACGAGAGCGGTAGGAGTGCAGATACAAAATAGTGTTGGCCATGCTAGCTCCATTATACTTGAGGTGCTCAGTGATGAGGGGTACGGAAGATGATAGCGTCAACCGCATGGGTTAAGAATTCTAGGATGCTGAAGCGGCACTATCAACACTTATCTCGACCACAGATGCAAGTAAAATTCGTGCTGCCTTCCAGTGGCACGCTCTGACACCAGCATGACCTTCGCTGGAGGGAACGGTGGCTCAGCCAACAGTACAAGCTAGAATCACGTGTGTGTAGTATCTCCTGATGTTGTGCCATGTGGTACCTTGTAGGTATGTGTCCCTCCTATTCAGTACTGTTGCTGGTAATTAACCTGCCCCAGTATGAACATCGAGCTCAAAGATGTGGGGTTCTGCGGAAAATCCTTGTTGTAGTGGTACTCTGGGCACTACCAGTATTTGGGTAGTCGAGGGGCTTGTGGGGTGGGTGGCGGTGGTCTGTTCAGACATTCCTCTGTTTTCCGCTCTTCCAGGAATTTGGCGGGTTTAGGCTGGTCGAGCAGAGGTTGTATCTGAAAGTTTCTCTCTGCTTCATGGGCTCTCTTCTGAGCTCATCCAAAGTGAGGGGCTTGGGTATTAATAAGATATTGTGTAGCTGTGGCAGCAAAAGGCAGGATATTTGTCTGATGCAGCCTTCTTCATTCCGATCAGGGAAGATGCTGTGGTAAATTTGTGCTTTCCTCCGGGCAAAGATCTCGACTTCCTCTCCTGGTTTCTGGGTATGGCTGCAGAACTGTCATCAAGCGAGCTATGATTTCTTCACCGGTGAAGCGTTGCGCTACGTTGAATGTTAAGCTGCTTCCAGTCGGACACAAACATCCCATATGTGTTCCACCAGTCAAGGGCTTTACCCTTCAGTTTAGCATGGACTTGGTTGACACAGTGTTTCTCGGGTATGCCATGGAGTCTGAACTCTTTCTCGCATTCGGTTGTGAATGTTATTGGGTCCTCATGAGGTCTCCTGGCATATTCTGGTAGTTGCAGCTCTCCCAGGTTGGGCGGTTGGGTATGTGCATACGCTGGGCCTTTGTTTGGCGGTCGAAAATCAGAGGCTCTTTTGCAGACCTCATGTTGGTACACTAGGCCAGGTCGGTTGACTTGTTTGTCGGACCACCTTATGCAGGCATGATGATACGTCTCGCCACGTAATATACATCTGACGATGTGAATTCCGTGTCTGGAACATGTGACCCAGGTGGAAATGGCTGTTTTCCTGGTTTGACACTCCGAACAGCGGAACTCGAGGCCACCCGTGCATCGGGATTCATCTGCCCAGTTTAGGCAGGTATAGTGATGCCATCTCTGGCAATGCGCACATTGAATTCGGTTTACCACCGGACCGGGGCAGTTGGGTTGTGAACAGCGGTTCTGTTCGGTTTCGGCCAAGTTGGCTTAGTCGAATTCGTGCTCGCTGGACTCTGTATTAGACATGATTGTCGTGGTTATGGGCGCCACAGGATGTTTCAAAGTCACCCCAAAGTCCGTAGTCCCTCTGGTTGGGAGTCTGGCCGACTTGTCCGTTGCTGCCTAGTCGTGCTATTACAGCAATATATCCCATGTTGGGCGCCAGAAAATCCTAAGCATCCCTTTTTGACACATGACGAGAGGTAGTATCAGATTCACGCGTGCAGGAGCATGGCTTTTGTTTGGGTACTGAGACAGGCTGTAGGCTGGAGCTTGTGAGTGAAACTTAGTCCTGATGTGGTACTGTGGCTCGCCCGTTGTACAGGACTGGCCTGGTAGCTTTGCAGCAGGGCACAAAGACAGGTTCAGGAAGCATGATCTTGCGCTTGAGGTTTCCTGCTTTGAATGGTATACCTGGGAAGCGCACGGGATTGTTGGCTGGACCAGTAGGAGGTGCATTAGGGGAACGTGGCGGAACAGCAGATGGAGGTGTGCAGCTGAAACTAAATAGGCAACTGCTTCTGTAGGCTGCTGGTCTGGCTGGGCAAAGTAGGTGGCCAGCAGGGGGTGAACTGTAGTGCCTGCTCGTACTGGTTCTGGGAACAGATCTTTCTGTACTTCTGCCTCAATGGGGTCCTACAGATGGTGATTCGCTTGTGCCTGTTCCCTTGGGTCGAGCTGTGCAATGGAGGCGATGAGGGCAGGGGTAAGCTCGTTCAGGCGCCTGGAGACGAGTAAGGTCTGTTTGAGACACTTCTTCAGCCCATGATGCTTGAAGTAGGTCATTGGAAATGCACAACGCCCTTCACGTCGGCAAGGCAACGCAGGGTCTTTTGTGTTGGTTACAGCATGTAGAACCACATGAGGGAGGTTGACTGGGCGGACACCCTATTTCAGTACCTGGCGCGGATGAGCAGTACGCACTGAAAGTCAGGCCTTACTGTCGTAGGTCACAACATGTGGGTGTCGTACTAGCCAAGTCTTCCCAATTTAGGGAATACCAGTTTTTTCTGGCACTTAGATGCAGAGGAAAAAGGAGTGAGCATCGAATCGACAAGCTGGTCCAGGAGTAGTATACCTGTGCGAGCTCTGTCGCTTTACCTACGGTGTAGATAGAAAGGGAGGCCGTTTAAGATACGTGTGGGTGGCAACAATGTGTTTTGGCTCGGCTCAAGTGAGTAACTTCCTGGGATCACCTGCGTTGGCCTTGTGTTCACAAAGTCAACTGGGAAAGGTGCAAGTCTACAAGAAGTGTGGATCTCAGGATTGCAGTAAAACACACATTTTATTTCCTTATTAGGGAAACAACACGTGATGACGTGCTATCTCTTAATGTCGGCACAAGCGTCTGAAGTTGTCTGCATGGAGCTGGTAGAGGTGACGGGTTCCTAACAATAAGGATAGGGTATGCTAGCGTTGTGAAGTTATCGCTGACTCCTACTGTTGCCCTGAGGAGGTCGCTGTGTCTAGCGGGTAGATGGAGGAATGGCGTAACTGGTAGAGTGCTAGGTAGACTATGCAGGATGTGACAGGACAACTCTTAGGTAGGGTGTAAAGGACTGGAGTACCCCTCTGGTAAAGAAGGGCTATGAAGGGAGGAAGGTAAGCGAGGAGTTTCCCTATTGATTTAACATAATAGGAGAAAAAGAACTGAGGTAAACTAAGGCTTAAAGCATAGGCTGGTCAGTGTCTGAGCAACGGGTGCTAGACGGTTGAAGACTGGCAACAGTTTAATCCTTCCCTGATGAATAGTGCGGAAGGAGTAAGAGAACTGGCCTGGAGTCGAGCGACTACTCTCCTTATATACTTAACTCAGTCCGCTACTTGGGACTGGTTGGTTGACATCTTATAGTTGAGGGGTGGACGCAGAGCGGGGGGGTGGTGAAAAATATAGCTCTCTGGCATGACATCGGCCAGCTGGGAAGCAAAAAAGAACAAACAAAAATTCCTTCTAGAGGTGCTATCTAGCGGTGGATAAAAGAACTCACTGCTCTAGATACATAGTTATGGCGGGTTGGTAAATAAAACATTCTACTTTAAGACATCCATCCTAAACGGTAAACAGTACAATGCCATTACATGGCGGAATAAAAATGGCAATGCAAACTTCGAGACTCATAAACAAGGATATGCGTAGGAATGAGCTGAAGTTGCCTAAACACCATTTTAGAAAAGCATCATATATATATATATATATATATCAAAAACTTTGACTATGTTTCACAACTTACAATAAATTCAACTTTAGAAAGTTTGCCCTGATCATAGCCGTCCTATCTCCAGAAGAACAACTCCCAATCATCACTTTAACACACCACAACTTGAAAGGTAAACAAAGTGTGGCCGTAGCTCCAATGCTATATCAGAATAAGGGGAACGCAGCATTCAATTATGAAAATGTAGACAAGACAAAGACTCATGTACACTGGAACAGATTTGTCACTTAAAGTACAGTGCTACACACACAAATACACATGCAATAAACACCGATACATACACAATAAACACAAACAGACAGAGACACACAACACATATTTATGCAAGATGATGCTTCATTTCATTACCCTACAAGCAGCTTCATATCACAGCCTTATAGAGCAGTGCACAACTACAAGCGTGCCAATTTTGAAAGCCCTGCTTTGGATCTACATTATGTCTCATTTTGTGTCCTCCTGCCATATATAAATTTAACACTACCACGGGCCTGATCATACTATTCATGCATCATTCAAGTGTAACATGCCGTTTAAAAAAAAAAAAACTGTAATGTGTTACTGATATGCAAATCAGTACTCGTGTAAAAAATAGGATACTGTACAATAAATTCAGTTGCCATAAATTAAATCATTACAGTGAGTGAGTGAAGAGATTTGGACGGCTCTTAACATTGAGGTGAGTATGGAGCAGCGTCGGAATGAAAGGACACGGGAAACGGGAGGGCCCCATAGAAAACCCGCCGACCAACGGCATCGTCCGGCACTATTCCCACATGCAAAAATCCAGAGTGACCCGGCTGGGGATTGAACCCGGATTGCCTTAGTGGGAGGCGAGCAAGCTAACTGCTCAGCCACTGTGGCCCCAAATTATTATAGTCTATTCGCAGTTTCTTCACACTTTTTGAATTATACCTTTGAAAATGACCCTATGCAATACTTGTTTGCTCAATATGCCATGAATCACAAGCATTTTATACCTCTGTTAACACATAAATAACTTACTTCTGGATAAAGTGAACTACGTATTAATTATATTCTGACTATAAATTATAATACATCATTTGTAATTAATATGGGAAAAAACGGGGAGAAAATTGTAGTGCTGGTAATGCCCAGAAAGAAATAATTCTTATGTAACTGTTACTGCACCGAGTGCACACAAATATGGTGCGTTGTCTGTTTGGGGTAATTTTCCAGACACTGTTAAGCTTTATTTGCATGAGGTGGGCGAGTATCCTGAAAAAAGAACTTTGGCTTCAGAAAAGTTTGAAGTAACAGTAAATGGACTATTAAACACAAAATGAAACCTCAAGTCTTATAAATACTTCTATTAATTCACTGCCAACATAACTAAAAGCCTGCATGCCAGTTGTGTAGCATACATGTAGTTTTGGGCAGTCATTTGTCTCACTTTAGCGTGAACTGCGTTCAACAACCATGCACACTTGGCAACCTACAACTGCACATGATGCACAACAGTCAGTTCTCAACACAGTCAGTCACGTTACACTGATGCGTCCCTAGAGGGGAGTACTATTAAAAAAAAGCACAAGTGTCAGGCAAACAGTTTTCAAAATGGCTGTAAGAGCACACACCGAGTAACATTCAGCTACCACCACATAGCTCACAATGAGAAGCAGAACAATGCAAACTGGACAAAACACTCAACACTTACACAATGCAACTATAGATGCAACCCTGAAAATATTGCACACAAAAACAAAACCACGTGCATCTAAGCTTTGTGTGTGACCTGGCAATGTTTAGTCGGAGGCCATTGTGCTGAAATATGGCAACGCTGAAGCCTAGAACCATTGTCATACAGTATTTCAAATTCGAAGATAAAATCTAAACCTACACTTTTTTCGATTTCAAGTGAACAAACTTTTAAATTAAAGATAAATCAATCACACACCAGCCATATTGTCCCACAAAAACAAAGCGAAATTGTAAAACAGAAAATCTTGACATTTCAACTTCTACATACACTGCAAACTACTGTCACGGCAAAAAAGAGCACTGCAGGAAAATCCCCATTCTAACAAAATGTATAGGTTTAGTGCAAGTAGCTAAGTCAAACTTATGTTATTTACCCACAACTAAGGTAGCCCTGAACATATAGATATCCCTGACTTGCACACCACAACGAAAAATACTTCACAGGTGAATTGGAAATTAGAATTAACTGTACAGCATTTTCAAATTCTTAAAAAAATTGTTACCACAGGAAACTTAATTTGCCGACAGCAATAAAGTTAAGCTTATTGGAAAATTCAAATCAATATTCTAGCAATTGCAGTATCATTCTAACTGCCATTACAGTATTTAAGTGTTTATAATGCTTCTCATACTACTACTGGCTATATTAAATGTGGTGGTTAAGGTATGATATTTCACATTTGTTTTCACTACTCACTATGCTGCCATCAACACTATGGCACAAATCATTCTGAACCATTCACACTGTCTGAAGATGCAATAGTTCTTAAAGCTGCCAACAAGATATCCTCAGAATTTCATACCGAGATTGCTTTGTTCTGTATCTAATGATCTTAATGTTTCCTTATTCACAGGAATATTTTTCTTTCTTTAGTTTTTAGAGGCTTTTTCTGAATATTCCTTTCATATGACAAAAAAATTTGTTCTCCAGTAGCATGCTTGTCTTCATACACTACTTATTTCTCATTAGTACGCCAATTTTTATAATACTGCACTATTTACCTATGCACCACCCACACCACACATTTTCAATCCTCATCCCAGGAAAAAAAAAAAATACATATTTGGATGTAAAAACTTTTGTTTCAGTGGACAGCTGTTTTCTCTTCATACCTCATGGCAGAAGTTTGGAGTACTCGTCACTGGAGTGAATGACACTGCATACTTTATCCATGAAACCAACTTCAATTATACATAAAACTTTACTGATACATGCAAGTGTGTATGCCATTCATTATCCACTGTACATGATCCAATGTTTCTTTTCTCTTCCCAATATAAACACACAACCCCAGAGTAACATTATAAAGTAAAATATTCGCAACATACTTCCCACCAAAAGGGGGGTAACGTCCCATTTCATCTATACATATTTCAATCTCCTGTTTGACAATTCACTGCAAAGGTAAGTTGGCACAGCTTCATCAAAAGCTGCTTAAATGTTCCTTGGCCACTACCGACACAGACAACCCAGACTACACCATCCTTCCCAGAGTGGAGACAACTGATTCTACTTGGGTGCCACTTTAAGAGTGGTACACTGTCATCCTTAATCACCACGAGCTGTTCTTCCATCAGATCTCTGCACTTCCGGAGTCCACTTTAATCGCTGTTGCAATGTGTTTATGTACTCCAAACTCCATCTTTTCTAGAAATGCGTGGCTTGATAGACGAGTTGCCAACGGTTCAATCGTCAACTGCAATGTTAGTCGGGTCTTGATTAAGTGATGCAGCAAGAAGTAATCCAATCAGGAAATGACCTGGAGTTACTGCCTCTTAGTCATTTGGATCCCCACTGAGAGCACACAGTGGCTGAGAATTTAGCACTGCCTCCACCTGGATGAACAATGTGGAGTATTCTTAAAAGGTGAGTGCTTGGTCACCATAACCTGTCACAATTGAGTCTTGGTTACGTTGATGCCAGCCTTCCATATGCCAACAAAGTGGGGTAAAGATGTTGGATTGAAAAGCCACTTTATGTTCCTCTGTGCCAAATCATCTGTGATATCTGCGGCGGCCTCCTTCGATTGTATTAGTGTTTGTAGTTCTGTTAGGGGACCGTTTGCACCCACAAAGCTAGTACCGCAGTCGCTGTAAACATCAGAACAGAGGCCACTATGCACAACAAATCTACCAAAGGCCGCAAGAAAGGCACTAGTGCATATTTCCCCTTTCTCTCCCAACTCTTGAGTACTAATCCATTGTCAAGAAAGGGAGCCAGAAGTTTTGATGCAGATTATTATTCTTTGTGGTTCGAAATCTCAACACTAACGCCATGACATATTACAATTTCTACAATGAAGAATACTGGGCCATCACCTTCACATATCCTTTGCTCAAGTCTGTCTCAACAAGCAGCACATTCACAGACTTCCCCCTTGTCTCTAGTAAATAAGCAATTTTCACAATAGTTGCTGTAAATGGGTCTTCATGGAGCCGCTGGCAGGGGTTTCACTCCAATAGCACATTACGCTACTGGCTCGGTGCCAAATTTTCTTGAATGTAGCCACACTGTTGGCAATTAAAGATTTCAGTAAGTGTGGCGATGTGTGGAGCAAAGACAACACCACCATCCAATCTGACGAGCTAGTGACGGCAAACAATTTCACAGTCTTCAAGAATAAATGTGCTACAAACTTCAGCAGTTTGGGTATCAGGTATGGCTTACCAAACTCCAGCCTTGGACATGAACCCTTTTCACTGGAGCAACCTTGGATTTGCCTAGCAGGAGATGAACTTGAATATTTCCCTTAGAGTCAATAAGCTAAAGGTAAACAACTGCTGCCTGGACCCAATATCTGTCTAGGTAGCTTGATGGTGAGGAGCGGAAATTCAGAAATGAACATTTACCGCGACTTGCTGAATTCTGAAGGTAGGAACTCATCTCACCCAACTCCAAGGGTCATAAATGCCTTTGCCCAGAAGACCACAGGGTTCAGCCAAACTGTAGTGTCAATATAATAGCAATGTTCAACAAGATGGAAATTTCACTGGAAGTCATTTCAGCTGTTTGTACATGATATAACATTCATAGCTGCATTCCTGCGCATCTGACATGTGGACTCTACTTTTCGACTTAACCCCGTCTTCAGAGTTGTGCTCATGAGAAAGTCATACCACGACAGGTCAATTAATGTTGTGCCTACAGGATCACTCCCAGCCTAGTGATTGTACTGTCTACCGAGGCCGCCATGCGGTGCCCCATATTTCCTTCTTGAGATTTTATTTTCCGACGGAACCATTGACAGTCAGCCAGAGATGCGAGTTCCAAGGGATGATGCAAGATCGCAGCACCCCCGCTACAAGGAAACCGCAGCTGCCAGAGCACGAAAAACAACTTCAGTGCTGAAGCACTGAAGTTGAAACAAACTAACCCCCGTGACGAGAGATTAGCACCCCCTGCATCCCTCTGACAGCCCACAAGCTGAGATTTTGGGTATATAAGGAGGTGCGAGTGTTCGCCGGAACTCCAGCCTGAATAAGGCTGAGGGCACCACCAAAAAGCTTGGATAAGGACTCATCCTAACTTAGGGGTAAGTGGTGTAGATCCTGTCTTCAATCTGAACACTCCAGGACTCTGACCACTAGGGCACTCTCACTGGCAGTAATTGAGTAAAGTCTCTGGGAATAAGCGGTACTGCTCAAAAACTCCCAGTCCGCTACAACGTGAGCCTTATGAGAGAGCATACACTGCTAGACTCCACATGTTGAAACACGGTCTCTTACGTCTTCAGAGAACATCACGTCAGTAACTGCAAGCAGATGTCTCCACGCCACCAGCCAGAGATATCTCTACGTCTTCATCTGAATCCCTACCCGGAAAGCATTTCCTTTCGTATCCGTGGTAGCAGTTCGTGACGTCCCTTCTGGACTGCTAGACATTTAGCTCTCCCGTCTAGTACTCAACATTAGTTCACTTTGCTACATACATGTTTTCATGCAGGTAGCCTTCACCTGCCAGATATTCAGAGCCACGCATCTCAGTGTTTTCCAAGCGTATTTATTAAATACGCGATTTACTCAAACTTGTGCATACCTTCTTTACCTGGTTCCCAGTGCAATTACTTTTTATAATTAATTAATTAATTATAGAACGGTCCTAGGGCTTTAATTATCTCGCTTGCTGACTAATGTGGGTGAGCCTAATATCTAGGGTTGTGCGAATGCAACTTTTTACTCATGAAACGAATATATATATATATATATATATATATATATATATATATATGTAATGAACTTCAGTGAAACTGAAACGAAAATGAAAAATAATACCATTAAGACTCAGCCTTAATGAAAGATTAACGAATTTCCTAACAATATAGCAGGTTATTCATTATAACAAATTTGTTGGAAAATCAAACCAAAAATATGTAGGATATGGAGTATTTCCCAAAGGGGTATTTTCCTATATTTAAATCTCCATTTTATGTAGTTATTTCAGTTATTAAATAATGAAAACAATGAAAAAAACTGTCAAAGGCAGTCCACAAGTCATGTGCAGCACCACCCTCATCAGATTTTGTTCCCGCACGTCGACCCACTTAGCCCATTAAGATTTCCCCAGCTAGATAATACGCCTCCACCCCCACAATTGCGTAATTGCATCGTCATGTCATATCCCCGGGACCGCTGGCATCCTGTTTATTGGCAACCCTAATATTGAAGAGGGTAGAACTCCCTGGGAGTGGAATCTACATCAATTTGCATCACTCGGGGGTTTAACTGCCCTCAATACTGATGGTACCCTACCACCAAGCGGCCCACTGCGATAACTAACCTTTCCACAACCCGACGGGCGCAGAACGTTAGCCATTTCCACCACAGGGTAGTCAGCGACCTAACCACTACCTCACGAGATAGGGCACGTGTCAGTATGCGTAACCGAGTTCAATAAATTGCTGAAACTTTTCAACTGCGCAGCTTGCCCATCAAAGTTTGGGTGACTTAACATTAACTGCCTTGGTTTGAGTTGGCGTGACCTACCATGTGTACCATCCACATACGCTGCAACATATTTCACAACAGTGTAATGGGTATCCTCAAAGTCCACTAATAATTTGCACACTCTTGAAGTCCGTATGACAGATTCTGTGCACTTAATCCAATATAGTTTTATTCAAACTCCAAGTCATGATGCTCATCTTCTTACTCTAGCAATGCAGTCACGCTAATTTCAGTCTAACCTCCGAACATCTGGTAGCAATTTTGAATATACTCAAGATCATGTATGACGAATCACCTATTACACCTATTATGACCAATTTCACGCTTTTATCTTATATTTTGCTCACTTCCGACCATTTATTTTGTAAATGCACATTTTGTTTGCTTTCCTCCACACATACTGTTCCACGAACATTATCTTTGAGTGATGTGACAAGGCAAGATGCACATAAATGGCATCGTATGAAACAACAAACACATTTTCCTTAAATGTGCAATACTTTATGGCAACATGTTTCTTCCACAACACAGGGAACTGAGCGATAGGCACGGCCTGAATTACATTAACGAATGATGATGATGATGAAAATCAATGGCCACAAAATGGCATCTTATGATACACAACATATTCATTTGACTTAATTACACTGCATATTTTCATTACAAATAAAATGTACCACGACCACAGAAACTTCTTTCCATGACACTGGGGAACTATGAAATACTAGCATGGCCTAAATTCATATCGCTGCAAAATTCCATCCAAACAAAAAAAATTATCTGACCCTGAGGACCAAATGTTCTCTCTAATTTTCTCAAAACCATCCCAACAATTTTTTAATTTTTTTAATTGGCTTGGAAATAGGGTGGGCATTACATTTATGATTTAGGCCATTTTACCACCTAGGAAAGGTTGCTGCCCGTTGAGCGACTGATAACATGAACGGAAGCTATCCACCATTGAGTAGTCTGAGCTCGACTCAAACAGACAAACTATTTAAACACAAAAGGCTACTTATCTCATGGTTCATCAAACATTTTAACATGCATAAAGAGGTTTTCATGTTTTACAGTTTGAAAAGTCACCTGCCTATGGAAAACATTAACAAATTTGAATGTGTGAGTGGTGCGTAAGTAAATACGGACACGGTAGTTGTCATTGACTAGCAATATTTTGGACTTTCATATTGTATTACATGGCTTCCACACAGTACCCATTTCACAAAATAAATGAAATTTCACATAAACATGAATTAATGGTAATACTGAGCTGCTGATAACTTGCTCTTTCTTCACAAATTACACTGTTATAATGAACTGCCTAGTCGTATCATTTATTATTTTTAACTTGTTCACAGGTAGAAAAAACCAAAACACAGTAGCATTTCCATTTGCTGTGGAAGTTGTGTATAGCAAGATGTTGCGACCTATGTTACAAAAATAAATTTTAGATAACAAAATGCTAAACAAGACAATGCCAAGAGGAAAAAAATGTATTAGAATTATATACATTGTTTATACCTACATCTCACTTGAAATGAAGCACGTTTAAAGTTTCATTACATATCAAAAAATAATTAAAAGAAATCCTGGGGAAAAAAATTTGAAGGGCAAATTATGGTACAAACTGTATGTGGTCCCTCCTCTTGGAAGGAATCCAACACTGAGATGGGGAACTGTCGCCGCATTCAGCACTTCAGCCTATCGCTACCTGCGCACCCGTGAGCCGCGAGTGCTTGCAACACTGTAACCGTGCTCTGTTCCAGACGAGCCTGCTTTACGCCAAACGTTCCAGATCCAGTTTTGTTCCGCTGTAATGGCCACATCACACGTCCCGCCACCACCACTTTGTTGCGCTGTCTACATTCTGTGGCACCCCCCTGAGCCCATCTGGTTATACACAATCAACTACTAATTCAACCCCAACCATCAACCAGACAGAAAACAATTTTATTAGGTTTGCCATTTTTATTCACTTTGCATTAACTGCACAACATTTAATTTGTTTGTAAAACCAAAGCATCAAAACATGGAATATAATTTAAATTTAAAACTAAACACAAAAATTAATAAACTTCATAGCTTTTGTTGTTATGATGGCTTGAGTGGACCATGTCAATTGCTGACCATTATAATAACATGAACTCACCTTGCCATTAAACTCCAAAGATAAAAGTCTAGCTTTCATTTGGCAAAAATATTTTAACAAAAATTATGCAACATATTTATTACATGGTATACGAAAAAAACTTGTACAATAGTCAAACGGTCTACCTCTCACCTACTGGCTGCTGTTTACAATGAATACCCAATTTTTAAAAACAGTTTGTGAGGTACAAAACAAAATGCTCAGACTATACTTTGGCATAGTCAAAGGTTCCCATGGCTAGTTAGCTGAAGCTGTGACATGCAGACTTGTCTGGAGCACGGATTGAAGAGATTGTGCAGGCAGCATGCAGTGAATAAGAGGAGAGTAAAGACTCACCCCGGGGGAGCGGGAACCCACGTCTGGGCACAACACACCTGGTAGTGCTGGCCCGTCTTGTGGAAGTTTCGCGGCAGGCTCGTGCTACGGAATCTGGGGAGCAAACACGTCTGTTCACTCATGCTTCCAGCTCCTTCCAGTAGCAAGCACACGCATCATTTCACGTGTGCCCACGTGAGTGAGAGATAATTGGGCAATGCTAAATAGCAAAGACCTTGAGCGCAGGTGGGAGGTAAAGTGAGGAAAGGAAAGAACATCAGCAGAAAATCAAATAGGGGCAAACTTAAGTACAAAATGCTGGCCAATGGCAACGTCTGACTGGTTTTCCACAAACAAAAATGGAGAAACAATCCTGCTGGGAATCAAACCCGGTTTGCTGTGTAGGAGGCAAGTGGTTTTATCATTGCACAAACACCAAAGCAGTGTTTCTGTTTGCAAATGCCAGTATCTTTGAAATATTTGCAGATACCATGGAGCCAACAGAAATTTCTTTATAGTGGCAGATAATGTAATAGTCAAGAACTGAAAGGGTTTTCCTGTTTACAATAAGTTTTTCTTGACTGATGGAATATTGCTTCCCATAAACAGACTGGAAGAGTAGAGAATAATTTCTGAACCTACTAAATTGTAAATAAAATCTGAACTCTGCAATGCAAATACAGGAAATAAACTTTGCTCGCTTTATATTTGCACATTGGCCTAAAACTAATTATTATACAAGAAGACTTATTTATTTAAATCTCTGGCACACCCATCTGAAATACTACATTAATTGCAATAAGAAATTATAATGATTAAAATATTCTCTTATGACACTATCTGAATTGTTACGCACAGACTGCCTCCGTGCTGGGTGCGTGCAGCCATTCTCTGCATGGCAGGGAGTGAGTCATCATACCTTCACTCAGTTTAACATATTCTTTAAACACAGTATCTGAATATTTATTGATTGGCTCCACCATAAGGTCCTCTCTGGTGTCCAATCATAGGTTTGGACTCATACTGGTAGTGGTTGACTCCGTATGCTGGAGGTGGTCTGGAGAGATTCCCACTCTCGATGACAGGCCGGGCGGTGAGAGGCAACCTGCTCCGGTTGTGCCCTGGAAAGGCACTAGTGGTATGGATACAACCCCGGCCAGACCACACGCTTGGTTTCTGAGGACGAGGGTCTCAGAACCTCTTTGGTAGAGGGGGCGAGGTTGTGTCACATTTGAACTTGGGATCTGGCAAACTGTCGCATTAATCTTGGCCTTCATGCATTGAGAGGTCGTGATTCCTCTCCCCCACCTATTGGGAGGCCGAAGTGCAGAAAGGCCGCAAGGCTAAGAGCGCTACGTTAAAATACAAAAGACAAAGACCGAGAGGTCCACTGTACATTGTCCCTCCTGCTGTGCCAGACATGTACACCCATTCTCGGAAAGGCGGGAGGGTGCGTCACCATGACTCAACCCTCTTCCCTCTTCAAGCCCCTCCCCAAGGTTGGCCACTATTTTGCGAGGGAGACAGAGGAAATTATTCAACAGCTAATTTGACTTGCATCACCTACCAATCCCCTCCCTTCAGCTAGAGGTTGTTAGAATGAAGGGGCGGGGGGAAACTGGTGGTCCCCGAGGAAACCTGTCGACCAGCTGCATCTTCTGGCACGATTCCTACAGGCAAAAAGGAGAGGTCTGTGACTGTGGAATACGGCACTAACTTTCTGATTTGCAAAGAATGTATTCATGGTTGGGTACCTGCTCCTATAAATAGTGCCATAGCCATCTAGCAAAGTGCAGCGAATGGTGAACAGTGACTGGGCAATCGCAGAAGAGAATCAGTAGTGGACAAAAGTGCCAGAGACTATGCCAAACAAACATGTATACAGCAATGATGGAAGAGAGTGCAAAAGAGTGCTGTGAAGGGCAAATTGTTCGAAGAGTAGAGTGCAGATGTGTACGGGAGCACTCTAGGCTCTCCAGAACGTTTCAGACATGAATGAGTGGTGATATCTGAATTAAAGAACGGTGAAACTGAATGGACGAGCGATACAGACTTTATTCTAAACACTAAAACTGTCCCGATATAAAATATATTATTTACATAGCAATTCAGTAAGTGTTGGAACACTGTTTATGGAGATTGGTTTTGAGAGCGTGATGTGTAAATTTTATTACATTATAAAAAGTGGAAAGAATACTCACAGGGTGGTACTCAAGGATAGACATACACAAACCAAAGTTGGACGAACACATTTTCCACCCGAATGTGTTTGCCCAACTTTTACGTGTGTGCCTATGTGTATCCATTAGTACTGCCCTGTGAGTACTTGTGCATTCTCTCTATTTTTTTAATAATGTTATCAGTAGCCTAGCAACCTATCCCGGTCATATCTCATTTGTGTAAATTTCTGTGAGGTGACAGACAATTATGTAAATATTACTTATAAAGAGGCTAGCAGCTGACAGCCATTATTGTGTAGATAAGTCTAAGAATATTTTATTTTGGATTGTCTATAAATACATTAAGAAATTATCATTCACTGTTTTATTTAACTAAGACTTCCATCCCTGAACAACCTGGCTGTGGCCAAGACTTTGAAAGGTTTTAACAAAACATTTTCAATAAAATCAGGAAAACAAATGGAACCACCTCATTATTAGTACCACAGGATATTACATTGCCACTGTGTGATGTTACATTGGTCTATCATATGAATTAGCACTTTCCTATGTAATGTGTTCTACAACACTTGCACAATCACTAGCCTTCTGCTTCCGCAGATTTTAATTTGTTAACTTGGCCACAAACTGCAAACAGTAACAAGTGATGAATCTCAAAACACTTACTTTTCAAATGTCTATTTTCATTAGCTTGTAACTCCAGTTCACTGAGTACCAGCCAGCACTGGTACGAAGTGATGGGGAAAAATATACAATGTGCGTGGCTGAGAGAGAGAGAGAGAAAGAAGGGTGAGAGGACGCTACATCGCTACACTCGTTATAGGCAACTACTTCCCCCCTCTGAGGCATGTAGGGGAAGTAGCAAGCCTGACTCGCTCGCCGCAGTGTCAACAAACGTGTTGAAGACAAGACAGAGAGTGCGCCAAAGAGCAGTTATAAATGGTGGCGCGCGTGACGTATTTCATATCCAGTTACTAGACGTTTGCATAAACAACCAGCTTAAAAACAATAGTTGTGGGAAATATCAGGTCAAGGGATCCGAAATAACTTCAGTTGATCCTCCATGCGATAAACCATACAAGCGGTTTATGTGAACATTATTTACATAGAGATTTTGCAGGGAGCACAAAAAATGTCGGTGGATGTGGTTTATCGATACATCTAAGAGTCAACTGTATGAACACTCCGTCAAGTTGGCAACACCAGCTTTCCTGCCGTCTGGGGGGAGAAAAACTGCAGACGGCCGCCCTAGCTAGGAACACCAATGGTGAGGTGACAGCGTGTTTCAAAGGAAATGGCCTGAGTAAAGAAATTTAATTAGTTTGCATACCTTATTACTGTTAGGAAGAATTAATCACACAAAAGCAAATATGAGTGGTTCTATTACCGTTACGACACCAACTTGAGACAAACCATCAGCATGGATGTAATGTTACAGCATTAAGTTATAAGTCCATAAATAGGTAAACATTGTAATATTGCTTAAGTTTTATAATATATTTCACTTAAGTTCTAATTTTTTGAGAGAGGCATTGGCATTGATCACTTAGAACACTGTTATACTAGGAAAAAAAATCTTCAATTAATGATCAAATATTAGTAAATGTCATGTTACACAGGCCAGTCCACACGGATATTACGTGCACAGTTAATTTCATCACATATTTCTGGACATCTTGTTATAATTTAAAACTTCCATTTAATATTTTACATGGTTTCCGTTTCTACTACAATATGATAGGCCTATATCAAAACGTCTAGGGATAGGGCCTACATCTATTTTGGATTTATGTAACAGCTAAAGGCCATGCACAATAATGTTTTCATGACTTTAAAATACATGATGTACGTGTTTTTTTTTTTATTATTATTATTCATTCAACCTATGTATATGGCTTTAGAAAAGCATTTCAAAATTTATCTGCACTAAA
Organism: Dryococelus australis; assembly: GCA_029891345.1. Taxonomy (NCBI): domain Eukaryota; kingdom Metazoa; phylum Arthropoda; class Insecta; order Phasmatodea; family Phasmatidae; genus Dryococelus; species Dryococelus australis. Next base: position 167,270,800 of record CM056999.1, on the reverse strand, counting down.
AAGTAATAATATTACACACGTGCGGCATCACAAATTCTAACGTCAATTTTCATAGCTTACCGAAGCAAAATATGGCATGCTAGTGATGCAATCAGCAATAATTAGGTCACTCATGCTCAAACAATATAACCTTCATACCTCGCACTTAAAATATAAACATGTGCACAGCTCGCCATACATAAGAAAATAATTATGCTGTTGTACACGAGAAATATATCCTACATAGTTCACATGCCTGCCATTGTGCCACAAGTGCACACTATTAGACACCATTTTGTGTAACATGTTGCCGTGGTTTTGGTTTCTCAAGTCATTTTAACATCTATGGAATAGCAATTGTGCAACGAACATTTGTACATATTGCAATATTACAAAAATTTTCTGTAACAAATTAACGTGAATCACGATAAACATGAAAATATAGTAATTCTTTCATGCTTAGTTTCCTGTAAACTGCTAGGCTACAATTCTTCACCATTTAGTTGAAAATTTGTAGCTTTTCGTGAGTAGTCACTTTTCGTGTTTACATACGAAATTTGAGCAAATTTTCATAAATTGCACGACCGAGAAACATTTCTATCCCTACTTATAACACCATTGCTGTAAAGTGCCTTTTAAAACCGAATTAAAAGCTAAATAATTTAAAAACAGTACTATCTGCAAAATGTTAATATTAAATTATATACATACTTCAAAATTAATGTAATCTGTTATGCAGCAATTAAAATTTCAGAATGTTTGGTAACAGTTTACACCTTAACAAGGATAGCTAGCAGCAAAAATAGTGCATTGCAAAGAGAGAAATACAATTAAACTCTGTTAAGAAGTTTTTGAAGGGTAGGGGCGTGTGAAGCCTTGAATTTTCAAAGTTGAATCAAAGACTTATTATCTTAGACTTCATTTTCAAATTAAAAAATGTTCGAGTGAAAGTCAAAGATTTTCACCGTGTTTTTTCCACCGAAACTAGTATCAAAACCAGCAGCCAGTATCATCAATAGGGGTGTGCAAATATTCGAAAATTTGATTAGTTGCAAATAATAATTTACGAATTATTCAAATTCGAACTCCAATATATTATGCAAAAACTGTGAATAGTTTACATTCCCGTTCCGAGTGGTTGAAGTGCTGTGCCGCCTTTATGAACGCTTGAAAGTTTTCCCGTGTAAGGAAGCACCACTGTGAACAAAAGCCTCAGTGGAAAAGATAATCAACTTCCAAAGTTTTTCAAACAAAATTTGTAGTTTTTAGCCGAAGCTCCCCCCACGGAGATAACCTCCAAGCTTGACTTCGAGGAGGATCGGTTGAAGCTGAGAAAAGAGGAGGGAGGGAGGGACTGTTTTTACAGCCGCACCCTTTCCTTCTCTTTCTCTCTCTTTTGTTAGGCAAGCAAGACGTCATACCAGTTGGGGTGCTTGTAAACAGCAGGCTGTGGAAAACCCTTGTGTTAATCCTCCTAGCCAGTGTTCTGGAGATCAAAGTCACACACACCAGCGCAAAGGTTGCTTAACAGGAGGGCGACCGACCACAACAAAACACAAGTACAATGTGGATTTACTGTCTCAAAAAAATTCATGTTTCTTTGCCTTTCTGATTTTGATTTGGCCATTTTGTCTGTTTTTTTCGTGACATTTTGAACCCAGCCACACCAGCAAACCAGATGTTGGAAGTCTGGATGATGATCAAGTCTGTATGCATTGGTTGTCAATATGCATGAATAATATTTTATTTTGGTCCCTTGAAAAATTACCCAAATAGGTTACAATGTATTTCAGTTTGACATGTTTATATAAAAAAAAATTTTTCATTACGTTTTTCAGTTATAAATCGTTTTCCCACAGGTTATTAAGAGATACTATTAAAGCTTTATTATATAAAGTAATCTGCATATGTAAATTTGGTATATTGGTTTTGTATATTATTTTAAGATGTGTACACATGAAGTTTCCCCACTATAGAAAATTTTGCAAGCGTTCGCTTCACATTCATTATAAAAAATATTCTACTATATTTATGACTTCATATGTAACATTTTCATGTTACAAATTTTTTTCTGTGGCATGCATTCATTTTGAATCTTCCTGTTCATTACCAAATATTTTATACCAACAGAAATGTGTATCAAACACCCAGTTTAAATCATCAGATAGCCTACATTTTGATTGTTGAGAACTAGGTTTTAAGAATAGATATTTAGTAAGCAACATTAATTTTATTTACTGCGGAACCAATTCAAATTAAAAAATTCAACATTTTTGTTTCAAGCTAATTACTTGACTGTCAACCGCAAAAAAAAAACTTGTAAACAACCTTAAGGATGCTTACTGCTTTCTGAGTTCAGAATTAAGTATTTATATAAATATATACTCCCATATTTTTATTATTTTTTTTGTGTTCACTTGAACTTAAATGGTTTGTTGTGTTAGTCTAGTTATGTTTTGGACACTGTAAAATGAAATAAGTTAAAATTAGCTTTTAATCATGTTCCACTTCATCGATATCATTGTTTCGAGTATTATAGCAACCTAAATTCAATTTAAATGTGACGCGTGCTGCTTATACATCTAATCTAATACAATTACGATTCATCGCCAAGAGTACCTCTTCCACCACTACAGACTTAAGCAACACGCTGCCTACCATACAGGCAACAGGAATTATGAGCGATTCCTTCTCACTTGGAGATATGCAACCCAGCAGTCAAGCCATCCCCCCTGCGCCGCGCTCGGAGCCTACAAGCTGCCCAGACCTCGGGCAAGGCCGAGCGCCTCCGATGACGCACGAAGCAGAATCGCTGACCAGAGTATTCCCATGCCAACCAGGGCCGGAGGAAGTCACGCCTCCTCGCACCCCGCATTGGCAGCCTACAAGCTCCACTATATAAGTCCGGACACTGCCGAGCTCGGAAGTCATTCTTTCGCATCTCTAGCAACCTCCCACAGCACTATACCATTGCACAGGATCTTCAGAGAAGTTTGTTACTTGAAAGTACGCCCCTGCGGATACTTACTACGTAAGTCGACGATCAGTCAACCCGACAACAAGTGAATCATTTCCAGGGTATTTATTTGCATCAACAGTTGAGGATAGGATACGCTGTGCACGACCGACAGGGCAATGCCACAACCACTAGAAACACCTTCCCCTAGTGCACGGTGACCGTAGCCTGAAGTTTTTCCGTGCATCCTGGTGCAAACGCACAACCAGTAGAGGCTTGGCGGCCCACACGGCTCCACATCCCTGATCAGCCCGCAACTGTGGGAAATCAGTGGGGACTCGTATCGAGCTCGTGCCGGCAAGTCACTATTGGATTACACTATTAACCTTCCTGTCTAAGTGCATCGCGTAGACTATAGAACTATTTGCCCTATGCCTTGCAAGAGAAGTGATAGAAAATGCAGGGAACGATATCTGACTCACTCTGCTCTCAGGCCGTGGATAATATTACCCCATCCTACCCAGGAGAGACAGTGGAACGGGACCCCGCCGCCAAATTTAGATGATGAGCAGTCGCGCCTGCTCCGGTTCTGGTTGTTGACTTCCCACTGTGTATCCGCATCCATCCTACATGTCATCCAGTTGTCAAAGGACTCCTGACCGGTATTGAAGTGCGCTTAGGCTCTGACAACCTCATCTTCTGGTCTAATGAAGCACACCCGTGGAAACTCAGCTCAGGCATACACAGAATTTATCGCGCCTAAGCCAAACCTACTCAGACTATAGCATTAAGAAGCAGGAGTGAGTACGTACTAGCCTGCACCCCTCGCCTCACGCCAACTATATAAACCAAACTACCCTGCTTTTGGTTTAGCGGACAAAATCCTCGACTAACGTGCCAAGTCAGTCCAATCAGGCATGCCGCATGCGTCAATCATTGGCAGCACATCGCTGGATCAGCATTACAGAATCGGCACATCGGTGATTCGGCACAGCTCTAGTTATCTGCTTTACTTTTTATTCCTACTCATTTGAAGATGTGCATTAAAAATTTTATTCCATTGTTATTAGAGCTGGACCATTCCTGATTATGAAACTACATAGTAGTTTTTATGAATGTTTGCCATTTCACTGATAGATCCCAGTGGTGGTATGTTATACAACAACTTGTTTAAAAATTCAATAAAAACCAGAATTATTAAGAAAAACCATTACACACACAATTTTTACTGAAGTATTTACTGAGAAGGAAACACTTTTTTTTGCAGCCGAAGAAATAGGCATGTAGGCCTAAACATTATGTTGTGGTTGTGCACTAACGTCACTTTAATTCACATACCACATGGCTCCGTAATACGAGCACATAGTTTTATTTCCCAAGGAAATTATAGTGCTTTATTCCTACAAACACATTCAAAAGTATACAATTCCAATACACTGATGACAACACAAGACAGCGACAAGGTGGAAACTAATATCACGTGCGGGAGTTCGGCTGACGTACCTACCAGAGCAGATACATCTTTTTGGAAGAACTGCACACTTTCTTTGTAAGCAGTGAAAATTGAGCCTTTCTTGCTTTGAGGACCTAATGCCACCTCCATCGAGCAAGATTATTATCTGGCCTGACAATGACAAGGATCCTTGGAGGAGGAAAGGGAAGGGAAGGGGCCAAATACTGATATCCACCTACTGACATAACTGCGGTGGTGGTGCCAAATGGGACTGGATATATTCAGCATGATAGTTTTTATAAAGTGTGTAGGTATCCAATTGTATAATCTATAATTTCTTGCAGATTTAGATATTTTAATATTTCAGTTTTTCAGCAGTACAAGATTAGGATGTGTTTTATTCTATTGCTCAGTGTCTAGTACTCATACATTGTTTTAGGCAGTAGATTAAAAATGAGTAAACATCAAAACTTTTGCCTACAACAAATTTATATATATATTTTTTAAATCCTTCGACTTTGATATTTCTTAGAAATTCCTTGGCATGATATAAGCTTCGCTTCGACTTCGCATCGCATTTAAAAAAAGGACCTTCACACATGGCTATTGAAGGGACTGAAAAATAATGCTTATTAACCTGGAAAAAACTCCTTTTAAGGGTCAAATTACACATGTGCAAATAGACAAAATGCAAAATGATTAGACTTACTAAGCCAAAATACTTCTTCTTATACGAGAACTTCTGGACAGTTATGACCATTACAATGGACACTACAGTTTAACAAAAGATACTCTATAGAAAAGCTTGCGTACAACTTGATAAACGAGCAAAATTAATCAAAAACTGCAGGGAGGGTAGCGACAAAAGGAAAACCAAGTTAAGTTTGGCCTTGCACAGATATGCACGAAAAATCACAGCCAAATTAAACTGCTGACTGTTTCAGACTTCAAACCATTTTGATTACACAAGTCAGATGAGACTCACTTGGTGCCGAGACTGCGGCACTTGCGGTGTGTGGGGACGAACTTGGCCGGGGGGATGGCGGAGCCAGGACCCTTGGCCGGGGATAGACCCAGGGAGGAGATTGTGGCTGCCTCGCTGACAGACTCCTTGGAACTTGAGGAACTGGGTGCTGGCGATGGCGGTTCTAATTGAAGTGACAGCCTGAAAACAACACAGTAGTTCTGCTTAAAAACTCCACAGTTAATTGGGTGTAAATCACTAGATTCCAGCTGCTAATCCTATGCCCACAGGACGTTAGTGGGAAGCATAAAAAGGCACTTGTGGCATGGGGTATTCTCGCATGAGGGTTTTCTCACAGTACTCCTATTTTCTCCATATTAATTCTAAAACTACTCCATATCACCCCATTCATTCTCTGGGCTAGCCGGAATGACAGGTCTGTCCCTCGGCTACTCCATCTCACTCCAGTCATTGCCAACCTCTTCTCACTCACGTTGTCGACTCTGGTTAAATGTGTAAACTATTGCTGAACCAATACTGATAAACTGTATTCAAACTGGCCGGTATTCAAAATATTAAAGCCACTTGAACCAAATCAAATTTTTTTCTGAACAGATACCAAACACTGATATTTTCGTAATTGTTCCCCCCCCCCCCCCCCCCAGCATATGGAGCCACCCACGATGAAGCTACCCGAAGGCCGAAGACACCAGAGACATCCCTAGCGCGGAATATATGGCCTTGCACCACAGCAGAACGGCAGTTAGCTTCTGCCACGTCACCTGCCAACTGTTGAGGCCTTTCATTTCCCACAGTAACTTGTTTGGTTCTCTTGTGAAACTCCTTGCAGCTGCACACCCAGTTGTCTAATACCTCCGCCTAAGTCTTCTCCTAGTAATAGGCGTTGAGCCAGCCGACGACATCGGACCACAGCCAACCGGTATAAACGGGCCGGATGCCCGCCTGCCGCAGCGCCAGCCTCTCACCAGAGCTGTCGCCACCAGCTAGCCAGGTCAGGAAACCCTACGCTAACGAGTACCCGATGCACGGCAGTGGGAGGTAAACCAGTGGCTGGCTCCGCCAACAACCCACAAACACAAGCCCATTCTAGCTCAGCTAGATTTCGTGCAGAGCCAGCGGCCTACCCGGCCGACTCTGTATAAAGGCACCATTAAGGCCAAGCACATGATTTTGCAGACTCCACCACAGTAAGATCTGCCACCCAGAGCCTGTGTGACTGATCTAAGACAGAACAAAAATTGCACCTATTGAGTAGCTGACACGCTCCTCTCCCTAGACCATCATGCGTCAAAGTTATTCCAGAAATGTCGAGAAAACACTCTTACCTCCTTCTCAAAAACAACTTCAGGAAATAACGCTGGTTACCTTTTCCCCCCTTTCCACTTTATGGAGCTCATTGTACCGGTAACGGATGTCTGCTCTAGTGGAAAGGAAGTAACATTTTGTACCGGTACAGGTGAAAATCAGTACACGTTCAGCTCTAATAAGAATACAACAGTGTCTAATAATGGGATGGTAAATATGGTTAACAGTGTGCTTAAGAGGAGAGAGAACGTACTTGTACTGATCATCCTCAACAAACTTCTGGAGCTCCTCGATGTAGCGGACGGAGCGCAGGTAGGCCTCCACCTGGGGCAACGGAGCTAGGTGGCTATAGTCTGACTGCTGATAGTGCGCAATCACTCGCAGCACGTTGTTCATCTTGAGACGCCGTTGCTCCGGCTCCAGTCCCCCTGAGTGCGGGTGCGCCACGTCTATGTACGTGAGGTCCGTCAGGAACAGGCCTGCCAACCAAACCTTACGTGACCTCCCTTCATCAGCACCAATCCAATCACAGCAAACAAACACAACCTCACACACAAAAAAACATGCACGCATGCGCACAGACACATAATCTCAAAGGGTTTTGAATGGTGTAGGGTTTTATCATTGATTGCCACTGCTGTCTGATAGGCAAGAGATTAGAGTGTTGACTACCTTCCTGGAATTTGCTAGGCGGAGGGGAGTCCAACCCCAAGGTGATTCGGATTATCCCTTCCGGGCAGCCTTATCCTCCTGATCACTAGAGTCTTTACTAGCCGAGACGCCAGTTGTCCCGATAAAAGGTAATGCTCAATTGGAGTCATGATTTATGAGTGGGTGTGATGGGTGATCTAGCAAGGGTTTACCGGGTTTATCCGCGGCGGCCTCATCTACTGTCAGGCAGGGACGAAATTAGCTGGGGAACTTTTACCAGATATTCCAGGACTTCTACAACTTGGTTTAATGGGGATTCAAACCCTTAAGGATTTCCCGGAAGCCAATTTCACAACACAGAAACCAAGGAGTGATTCTGTCTTCCGGTGTCGAACCCGAATTACCTTGCCAGATGATAATCGAACAGTGCTGGTTCATTCAAAGGTTTTAGGTGAGAGCTGCACTGGGTGCTCAAAACTAGAACTGTCAGATTGCGTAACAGTGAGGTTAGAAGGGGTTTCCTCCAGGTTGGAGTCCTCGTCCGAAGGGCACCAACCTAACCACCGCTTTAATGGGGTCTCACAAGTGGGAGGTATGACTATACTATAGTCTATCGGTTCATACTTCGGCTCTCGTGGGATAAGTGTACTGGGGTTAGAGTCATGAATTAATTGGTTCAGTAACGTCTGGTTAATAGCGGCGCGTCTCTCACGTCGCCTCTGACGCCTTTCTAAACCACCATGCTACTTCCACAGCACAAGTTGCCGGAGCTGACCAGCCTGCCAGACAGTCTTCACCGCGCTAGCCGCAGCAGCACTCGCCAGCTTCTATACTGGCTATTCCTACCGTCCCTTCACCGCATCTTTGTGCCAAAAGGAACACCTCTCCTAAGCTCCATTGTTGGACTTATCCTGTCAACACCTTGCTTAGTTATTATGCCACTCGTCGTCTATACACTTGCCCTGGCTAGTTCAGAAATGGACGCCTCTACCCGGACTACGTAGCTTAGCTTCCCATCAAGCTCTCGATAAACGTGGGAAGGAGCATGTCACCACGTGTTTATTTCCCGAAAAAAGGAATAAACTTTGGTTGAAGCTGATCCTTGAGTTCCACGTTCCTGTAGACGTAACACCTTTCCCAGCTGACCTCACTTGTGAGGGGAAACAAGTGATCCCAAGAACTATTTCTCGAACGTGCGAGTAGACATCTTTGCACCCACAAGCATTCACCTAGCCAACCTTTCCATATACTTAGGTAGGTAGAACAGCGGTGCCTACACACGTACACAGTTTCTGCACTCGCTTGTTGGTATGGTGCTTTGGCTTTTCCATCGCACCTATGTGCCGGAAAGTGGTATTTCTTAGGCTGGGAAGAGACAGACAAAACCAAACAACTACGTGCTGAAGCTACAGTCAGTGTGGCCTAATTTTCTCTGCTCACAGCCCCTTAGTATCGAGTACTGGGTTGGGTATCCGTTTCCTAGGCAGCCGATCACGTGGCTCTAAAAGGTAGAGAACCACTAATCCCTAAGTTTCGTCTCATGAACGTGAGAGGTGTGCAACTCCAGATGGAATGGTCTTAAGGAAGAGATCAAGCAGGTGCTCATTTCCTCTCGACGTTTGTTAGAGCTGACCCCTGCTCCTGTTGCCGCAGTAAATAAACTCATTCCAAGAGATCAAGTTCAAGTCCGACGTCAGCTCATTCCAGTCACACCAGAGGTTCCACAAGACTTGTTCCAGCCACCAATACGCCTGCTTAACGACCTCATCCCATGGCTTGCGGAATTTTAGCCAACCATAACAGCTGCCAACAGAAACTGTGATCTATCTTATGCCTGTTGCCCTGTCCCCACCGACACGAACCACATACCACATGCAGCCAACTTCAATATCCAGAACTACACTCTAGCTCTAGCAATCTGTCACCCAGGTATAAAGTCCAATGCTAAGAGAGAAGGAAGACTGTTTTGAAAGAACCAGACTTTGTGCCTTGCTGTAAACTTACCGGGCCAGTACTCTACACAGGGAAAGGCACCGGTCCCATGTAGAGATTTATTGTACACGAACCCCCTGAATTAAGGGTGTACCTGACATAGCACCCAAAAAAAAAAACTCTCCCACTTACATCTGGCATACGCCTAGTCGATAGGGCATCACGTGTCAAGTAGTGAACAAGGGAGGTTCAAATTTTTCTGACACCCAACGTGGGGCGTAACTACCGAAGTTCACACAAGTAAGTCCGACCCATACGAAGGCACGAACAGACTTTGGGGAGTCCCATAAATGCCCCGTGGCGCTCAAGATAACGCAACAATGTTGACAGCTGGAACCAGTGAGTATAAGCTTGAATGCACCAATTCAGCCACAACTGAACATGACCGCTGTTCGCAACTAAACTGCCCCGGTATGGGTATCAACAGGATACAGTGCGTGCAATGGCAACAATGATACCACTATTCCTGTTTCGGTTGGGCAGACGAGCCCTGCTACATGGATGGGCAGGAATTAAGATATGAAGATTACAGGACTACACGGATGGCATTCGGTCATTGGAACACATGTCCTGGTTGTGGTCGCCACAAAGTAAGATGCATGCTGTGCGGTGAGACCTACCATCATACCTGCATTGGATGGCCCAATGAACCAGTAAACAGACCCGGCATGGTCTATTAACGCAAGGTTTGCAAATGAGCCGCAGAATAACGATCAACCAACCCCGGACCAGTCACTCTCCACAGTGGGCCACACTGCACAGGAGAGCTGGAACTGCCAGAATTTGCAAGCAGACCGCACGAGGATCCACTCCTCTTCACCTCGGAATACGAAAGTGAACTCAAAGCACATGCCATTCTAAAGAACGCCCTGGACTGGCGGAATAAATACGGGGAATTCGTGTCTGACTGGAAGCAACTTCGCAGCCGCCTCGCTCAGCATTTTACCGGCAAGGAAGTTTTGGCTCGCTTAACAACCAAATTCTACAGCTGTACTCAAGCACCAGGAGAAGAAGTGGAGATCTTCGCCCGGGGGAAGGTACAGATGTTTTGCAGAATCTTCCCCAAAGGAGATGAAGAGGCCTACTCCTGCCCCATCTGCGGAGCATTTTACTGATTCCGAAACTGAACAGTGGACGAGCTAGTGGAGCAAGCCAAGGAAGCTGAGAAAAATTTCCAAGCACAAGCACTCATGGACCAACCTAAGTTTACTAAAGCCCATAGAAACAGAGTCATCATCTGAACTCTGTCTTAAGCCAACACCACTTGCACCTCCAACTCCACGGGTACATAAGTGCTGGTACTGCAGAGAGTACCACTATAACAAGAATTATCCACAACGGCCCACACTGAGGCATAAACAAATGGAAAGAAGGGAGGCAACTCGAGTACCGCAACCCACAGCAACAGTGAAACCCTTAAGCAAGCTGCCGAAGGCGAAGGGAAACGCTGGTGCCAGCGGGACATCAGGGGCAACACCGTCGGCTAAGATGGGTAAACCATCAAAATCTTAGACAAGGAAGCGGAAATACCAGAAACTCTGCATATCGAAGTACAAGTTAAAGGCTGGAATGTGCTAGCCTTGCTAGACTCTGCAGTCTCAATGAACTTCGTTTGAGAGACATACTAAACGCAGAACCGAGGCTAACTTGCCCCCTCAGACTAAACGGTACGTATGGCTACGCCAGAATGCACGCTCCACACAGATGGCCGCATGGTCATCACCGTTGAGATACAGCATCTCAAGACCAAACCCAAATTCGTCGTGATGCCGGACATCCAGGACAAGATAGTAGTAGGTCACCTGTGGCTGCAGCAACAGCAATGCATCATGGACCATGAGCACAGGAAAGTATACCTGGGTGACGACCACCGCATCACCATGCACTGGGAGCATCGACCCGAACACCAGAAGCCAGCCCCACTCTGCAAAGAGGAGATCAACCACGAGTTGTCAGACATGCAGTATCGCCAACTGAAGGAAGTCCTCACCGAACATGCTCGAGTCTCTGGATCTGGAGGAACTCTACGGCAAACTTGCATAGTGCAACACGAGATATTGTTGAACACGATGGTACCAATCTACAATTGCCCATTCAAGATTTCAGCCAGGAGACACTGCCTTATTACGGACTAATTGGATGACGAAGCGACAGGGCATTGTTGAACTGTCGTATTCTCAGTATAACTCTAATGTTATACCGATACTAAAAAGGGATGGACAACTACGGTTCTTCGTGAACTATAACGTTCTCAACGATGCCACACTGCCGATCCAGTGTCGTCGTCCTCTCGATCTAGTGCATATGCTACAAGATATCGGCAAAGCTAAGATTTTCCGCATGTTGGATATGCAATCCAGCTACTGGCAAATAGCAGTACATCCAGACAGCCATCCAAACACGGCCTTCATCTCACCAGAAGGGGACACATTGCAATTCAGGGTCATGCCCTATGGACTTGAGAATGACCCAGCTACATTCCAAAGACATATCTGCCAAAGTATTGATTGCCAACTTAGGCAAGTTCTGCTTCACATTATCTGGACGACATGAGTGTGTAAAGCAAATCATGGGAAGAGCACCTGTCGCACTTACACCGGGTACTAGAATGACGAACTCCAGATAGATGCGTGCCAAAACTGCCTTGGCGCCATATCGTACAAAGAGGACCCAGACAGCAAACCTCTTGTCAGCCTATGCCAATACCAGGCTTAACGCAACTGAACAGAAGTATCACATCAACGAGCAAGAATGCCTTGCTGTGATCTGGGCGATATGGAAACTCCGTTACTACTTAGAAGGCGCTCACTTTATCTTGAGAACGGCCAGAAAAGCATTTAAGTGGTTACGAGCCTCACGTAACAACAATGCTAAACTCTGAAGATGGGACCTTCCACTCTAAGAATTCAACTTCAAGGTACAGCACTATGCTGGCAACGGTAACGACCTCCCAGATACGTTATCACGACAACCAAACCCGAACAAAGCAGTGAAACCCACGGAAGAAACAGACAGTACCATACCTCCCGAACCTCCGGTATACCAAACGAGAAACGCTTGCTAACATAAGCGCCAGATATATCTGGGACGGGATGTCTGGAGGCATGTCAAACAAGTGCGCCAAATGTTGCCCTACACAAAGCTTATCCTGCCAGACGACCTACTGCAAAACCACGGAAGCCATACTCTCCATGGATTCAAGTAGTGGCAGACCTTATGGGACCCTATCCCTGCAGCAGGAAAGTAAATTGTTACCTCCTGGTAATAACAGATATGTTCTCATGCTGGGTGGAAACCTTCCCCCTACTGAGCCGGGAAACGCACCATATAATACAGAAATTTGATTCAGAGATCTTCCCATACTGGGGATGCACACAGAGTAAACTAACGGATAATAAAACTCAATTCGGTAGCATACAGTGGCAGCTAGCATGTCAGGAATTGGGAGCCAAAACCTGGACAATGCCACCCTATCATCCCCAAGCCAACCCAACTGAGCGCAGTAACCAAGAACTCGAACAGTGACTATGCCTAAGTCTGGAGAAGACCAGTGCAACTCTGACAGCCACATACCCAGAATTCTATTAGCTCTGCACCGCCACACAAACTAAGCTATTGACTCCAGTCCTAGTCAGCCAATGTTGGGACGAACTATCAGACTCCCTGGAGACTGGCAGTGGGAGCATGAGTCAACGGAGATGCCTCGGCCTGAAGTCATTTGAATCGCCGCTCAGCAATGAGTCCATTAAGGCCAGAGAAAGTCAAGAGGCATACATCTCCAAAAAATACCCTCGCCCATGTACTGGTATAAGAGCCTTCGAGATGGGAGAATCAGTCCTACGCCGCAGCCACCCCTTGAGCCAAGGGAATGACTAGTTCAGTGAGGGAGTGTGGGATTAGCTAGAAGATGGGAAGGCACCTACAAGGTCAGTGGATGCCACGACAACGCCTATTAGACGGAAGACCGTTGAGGACACACACGGAAGGCAACGAGAGGGCAGATGCGACCCTATCCGGAAAGTGCCTTGGAACCTGCCCAATGTGACGACGCCTTGCTGATATCTGACACACCGAACGATGTCGCAGAGCCAGCCGAATCCCTTTCTTGTAAGGAAGCATGGACAGAGCAACCAGTGGTACGCAGCACCTACTCTGCACCCATATAAATGGAATTCCAGCAACAAAACGTTAAAGAACCAAAATGATTGCTACCTTCTAACGCCATCCGCTTTCCATTGAAAGTTTGCCAGCACCAAGGAAGTATCCTGGAGAAGCCTATTGGATCGTGATCAGAGCTGCAAGCACTTCCATCCAACCGTTGGCACCCAGAGGACTTCAACTACGAGCTGTCACACCAACAGTGCAACAAGAGCCTTTGCCTTGATGAGCCACTCCAGTTTCATAGGCTCCAGCCAGCTACCTCAGCGAAGCTACTGCTACGTCGGATGCAGTAGCAGTCGACGCCGCTGACAGCCAGCCCATCACAAAGATGGCATCTATCAGAGCTGCCAGTGACCACAAGGCCATCTCCCAGGCCACGGAACAGCTGGTACCTGCAGCAGCAATGTCCTCAGATTGCGATGCTTCCTCAGCCGCCACATCTACATTCAACACGGAGGCAACCGCCTTCGAGTTTCTAGATACCGCCTAGCGCTGCGGCAGACTCCCAGGCCCAACGCCCTGGATGAGTAGAAGACAGAACCGAGGCCCCCCACCTCTTTTAACCCAAAGGTCATTTGAACTAACCATATGTAATCTGCTTCTATTTCGATTTCCAGGTCACCTGAACTGCTTGCATAAACAACCAGCTTAAAAATGATAGTTGCAGAAAATATTAGGTGAAGGGACCCGAAATATACTTCGACACACCACGTGATAAACAATACAAGCAGTTTACGTTAACATTTACATATGGATTTTGCTGGAACCACAAAAAATTATTGGTGGATGCAGTTTATCGATACATGCCATAACGATACATCGAGAGTCGACACTGGCCTAGCTTGATGGAGTCTAAAGCACTAGGTACTACTATTTCATTACAGAGAGTGTTATTTTAGCTGACTTCGTATTCTGCTGGCCAGAGTACGGCCTGGTTGGAGGGGAAACCATCTACTTGACCCTTGGCGGAAAAACTCACCTACGAGCTACTGGTTGTCAGCATAGGGATCCTGGGCCTTATAGTTCCATTCAATAGCTGGAGAACGGCCAGATGTGGTGGAGATTAATAATACACCTACTCCAGAAGCAAAAGAGATTAACCCACTTTTCACACCTCCTACCTGAGCAACGAGTAGAATACCACTGGAACATTTATTGGTAGTGCACTTCAACAGTGCTGTCCTTCCATACCCCCACACATACCCCAAGGACCTACGAGCAGTATGAACATCCTTGCACCACAACCAGAGTCGGCCACTGTCCAGCCGCCGGCCACCCTAGCGAGCCAGCTGGAGAAGAGGAGAGGGCCGCTGCCTTGCAAACAGCAGGTAAAGCACCAGTGTGTAACACTGCCTGTGTGGCTTGAATTCGTCTCGACACGTAAGCCAGCTAGACGTACACTTTAGACTGGCATCCTACCAACACGAGACTAATTAGTTTGGGTATGATCAAGGTGACACTGAAATTGCATTATTTGAGGGCCACCATCATTAGAACACACTGCATACCCCAGAACACTGAAAGTGAAACTAATAGCAGAGATTACAGTACCTAAGCTATAGACCAATCAGAACACTCCCAAAGCCCCCCAACAACTTATCCTTAGGGCATCAAAATTTTCGCAAACCACAAAATAATGCAAAATTATGCTCATTCCCGAAATTCAGCACTAATTACCATATTTGGGAAACATCACCGAAATTGCTTGTTTAAGTCTATCTAAAACCAAAGTGAGAGCTTCTTTTACTGTCAAAACTCTTAATATTAAGTTTCACAATTTAATCGATACAAAAACAACAGATTCATGTTCTACTAATATTAATAAAGGCATTTTATTTTGCTATAAAATTTATTTGACGAAATGAAAATATTTTGACTAAATGGTGAAATTTTTTGACAAAATCAGCTAGTTTTATTTACCATTAAAGTGGGGCCCTACTAATCCTATTCTTCCAACGTGGGGAAAGACGACCCACAGCTGAGCTAACTAAGGGGGTTGTGTGCGATTCCCGGCAACGTAGGGGTTATTCTTCCAACTCACTTTAAACTTAGCGATACTCCATACTCATTGGGCATTGAGGTTTCAACCCTCAGATACCACCCACACTAGAGTTGGCATTGTGTCCAACTCCTTTCTGTACAACTGATATCATGTTGTTGCACAAGGTGGCTTAAAACGCTTCAGGGCCTATTTGACACCTTTTGCCATCTAATAACAGGAAAGCACCAAGCCCGAGAGCAGTGTAACTCACGACAGGGAAAATCAGAGGGCATGATTTTGAATGAATAATTATTAAAGAAAGTGAAGAAATCCATTGTAATCTACTTATTTATTCATTTATGTCTCAAAATTACAAGTTTTCTTTGCAGCAAAACATAATTAATTACTTTAAAAGACAGACATTTGCCACATGCGCAAGATGTCGCCAACATGTAGCAGCCACAACCCCTCGTCCACCTGCCGCCGTGAATACACTGCCCAATCGTTAACTTCACAGCGTGCTCTCAGCCGATTAAGTGCATGCGGGACCTAAAAAATTTGATTTTAAATCTGTGTCATGTTATTTCTATATTCAGAGGGTTTGAAAGTTTTAGGCCAGCCTGCATTTAGTGTCTGGTTACAATCAATTATGTACACTTTTTTGAGACATTTTCTACTTTATTTAAACGAGTTTAGGTGAAATATTTTTTAATGAATTATTTACAGTAATACTTTTTCTAAAGTTCTTATTTTTATTGTGTTTATTAGCTAAACTTTATTCACAGATAATGTACAGCTCTTAAGGTTAGAAGTGTTATTTTATTGATGTACATGTCAGAAAGCTCATCAGCTCCCACATGTATGAAAATTTTTTGGTAGTCCTCTGAATAATGAGAGATGAGGAGTCAACTGTAGTCTTCTTCACATGACAGCGATGATGATGCTGCACACTCACCGAGATAAGGGATACACGGCAGACGCAAGCTGTCCATGTGTTCGCGCAGCTTGCCCCGGTTGTCTGCGTCCGAGAACAGCTCCGCCAGCTTGTCGAACGTCTGTCGCTCCTTGCGGGGCAGGCTGCCCCACGTCTTGCTGAGCCTGGCACACATATCACTGGTCAACAACCCACTCTGCACAGTCACAGAAGCCCTACTGCCGCATTAAGTGTACTATCGTGGCATACAGCACACTTCTAAATACAGTATAAACTCCATGTAACACCTATATATATTAATAATTTGTGGACATTTTATTTCTGGGGAAAATATGCGGGAAATGAGTTTACATTGAAACTACATGCCAGTGTGAAACAAAGAAGAGCAGGAAGAAGGTATACCTGTAGACAGATGCTGACTGTAGTGCAGACACGATGGCGAACAGGGAGTGGAGGTTGTTGAGGTCATACAGCTTCTTGGCGATGCGCACAAAATGGGCGAGGATCTCTGCCCGCTGCTTCGCCGTGGGGCCTTTCAGCACCTCTTGCACTGCCCAGAAGCTCACCTGCATGCAAGGTAGACACAGCTGTCCAGTAACACAGTAATCAACACCATACAGTAGAGCCTCGCGAACTTGATGTAATGGGGAATATGAAGACACCAAGTTAGAGAAATGCTGAGTTACGGAATTATGGGTGAAGATGTAATTATGTGAAGCGGAGAAGTTTGGACAGCTGCTAACCAAAATGTGAAGGCAAGATTATATAGTGAATAGAAATAACAGTGAAGTAACACAGAAATTAAAGTTAGTAAATACACCACATAACACAGAAAAATATAAGTTGTACTTAAAAAAAATTATATTACATATATATATATATATTTTTTTTTAAAACAATTTAACTAGATTTATGAACTACATGTTAATAGTTGTTGAATGTAAAATTTTAAGTCAAAGATGTTTTAATCATTTTGAATGACTGGGAAAGAAAAAAATATTTATATATAATTCAGGTTGCAAGCATGTAGGCTGAGGGAATGTGGTCAAAATTATATTCTATTAAACAAGGATGGCAAAATTTAAGAAGTAAATAGTGTAAAACAATAATTTGATTTCAATAAAAATTTTCTCTATAAATTTATATATAAAAAATTGCCTTGTGAGGTAAAGTCCAAATGAAACTCCACATTCTGTGAAAAATCCAACATCCGCGTCAAAAACAAATACCACAAAATGTGATTTTTTTAGTTCAAAGACATAGATGCTCACGCTTGCTTATGTACTTGAATAAATGTTTAGTATTAAAAATTTTAACATGAACATGTGTTAATTGTTAACTATGCTAAGAATACATAAAAATAAAAGGAATTACACCAAAATATTGAATTTCTTAAATCCAGGTGAACTGTCTTTTCCTAGTAATCACTTATTGCATAGACTCAAGTCATTGCAACTTAATTAGTCAAGTATGTATTGATGCGCAAATTGTAAATCTTTAATGATGCTAAAGATGAAATCTACAATTTTTAAAGACAAAATTTTTTATTAAAATAACACCATAAAATCTTGGCTCTACCAATAAGTCTTAGGAGCTGACAACGGTGAAGTGAGGTGGACACAGAATGCAAGGGCAGAAGAAAAGGAGAGAGAGATGTCCACAAGCTGTACAATACTTCACTCAACACCATACTTTGTCCAATGTTGCAAATAATTGTGATTTATTAGGAAGTAATTAATTTTTTCTACACTTTAGGTGATTAATACTGATGCCAGTTGGGCAACGTGGTGATTGTGCGCCGCCTCAGCATCCCTCGAGAGACTAGGGAAACTGTCTCTTAACAAGGGCCGTATGTAGACTTCATTGAACATACTTGAAGTAAATTTATGTTGCAAGCATTTTTAAAAGACTTCCTTAACTTTCTTGGGGCAGAACATCCTTAACAAGAACAGCTACAGTTCAATAACACACCACGCACAAGAACAGACCAGAGTCAGAAAGAGCATGGGACATGAGCTCACAAACACAAGCATCAACAATCCAATCAGAGGCAGAGAGGCATACGCACGTGGTTGAAACGGCGGGTGAAGGCGACAACGTTGGGGGCAACAATCAGCTTGTTGCGCTTGTTCCAACCACAGCTGACCAGCTCGTCCGGGGATATGGCACGGAACACAGGCAGATCGAGGAGCGTCAGCTGGCTGGCGTAGTCTTCCGGGGAAACCCGCAGCGGGTCCAACCCCACAGGGGAGAGGCCTCGTGGTGACACCCCCGTGGGTAGGCTGTGTGACTTGCCTTGGGGCTGAGCCCTGCACACACACACACCATACGTCCTTAATGCTTGGCAGGCAGCCAAGTAAATGCACACACCAACATGCAGTCTCTCCACTCCATACACAAATTATTACTGTTTTTCCATTATAATGTTAGTGTGCAACACAATATGGTAAAACAGACAACAAAGTAATATACAGAATTTACTAATGGTAATGTCATCATTTTACTTGTTTTTGATAACGGACAACATTTGTCAATGCAAACTGCATAATGTAAATAGAGTGAGCATATTTTACTTAGTGTCATACTGCTTTAATTTTAAATCATAATACCTCTGTAGTTTTGACTGAATTGAAGTCAGCTGTATTTGTAATTTCTGCATGACTGATAAACATCAACACTGCATTATTCTTATTTAATCACCTTCGTGTATCATTTGTCTTCACTTTCTGATCCCTTTAAATTGACCAGTGTTTGTATTTTCATTCCACTTTACGTAGCATAGCTTAAGAAAGAACATTTCCAACTCTCTCTGACTACACACAATTTGCTTACTAGGCTCCAGCAATGAAACTGTATACATACCTCAACACATTACAGTAAACTCTCAGTATTAAGTACTTCACTTTGATAAAGATTTTGCAAATCCTTTTCAACTGTAATATAATTAAATATCCATTCAGTATGAAGTATTTTTCAGTATTAAGTATAAAATTTGAAAGCTGCTTGTGTACCTTGTGTTGCGATGCAAATTTTGGTTTTTTTTTTTTTTTTTTTTTTTTTTGTGATTTTGAGGTAATTTAAGCTTTTTTTGTTAAGCATGATGTCTGTAGTGGTATTTTTGCTGGCTATCTCGTTGTTGTTTGGGAATCTGAGATGTTATTACAGCAGGAAGTTCCCTATCCCTTTGTTATTTTTTGTTAAGATTTGATAGGCCTATTAATTAATTTTTTTTTTTGTATTTTTTGTGGCGTTCCCTTCCTTGGAGGTTAGGTTAGGGATTTAAGCTGTTTTGGTTGGGTTAAGCCCTCCTTGTTACTAGTTCATTAGGTTTGATAAGAAACTCGTGTTGCCTCATTTTTTTATTATAAGTAATGTGGTGATAAATAATTTCATGCTTGTTTAGTTCGTTAGTGGGGACGTCAGTTTCAAGGGTGTGGCCTTAAGCTAGATGTCTAGGTTTTGGTAGTTTGCAGACTTTATTTGCTTTGTTTTTACTTCTTTTCTCTTTAAGATTAGATCATTTAAGTTATGATGGAATTGATTATTTTTTTGGATTAATAAAACTATTGATTTATTTTTGACCTGCAGAGGCTCTTTAAGAACTGAGGTCACTCGTTATTTTTAATCTTGAAAATGTTTCGTCACCACTTGAATCAGCAGGCTGCTTCTGAAGCGACGGCGGCTGGCTGTATTTTTCTCGGCCCGGGTGCGGGAAATTATCCCCCTTTCAGCAGTTTGGAAGAATTGTTATCTTCTGCTCGTTCGGAGCCCCAGGCTGCAGCTGCGTCACCAGTTTCCTTGGTAGAGCCAAGATTGTTCTGACAAGGATTCACTTTGCCGCTAGGCAATAAGGACTGTTCGAGGAAAAAGGGAGTTGGCGGCGAGCTATCTATGTATCGATCATGATGTTGGCAGGCTCTGATTGGCCCGCCATGACGTTGGCCTCTCTTGTGACCTCAGTCGAGGCATCTGTTATTATCGACTGTGTGTGACGAGGTTACAGGCGACAAACGGGCTGACTAGAGGAGTTGTTGAGTGGGACAATGGCAGTCGAGGGCGAGCAGGTGGTGCGGCTTGGGAGATGGCCGCTGCAGCACGTGGTCACGATGACTATGGGGTAAAACTGTGGTGTGGTGAGTGGTCGGGTCGTTCTTCCCTGCTGGGCAGGAAGAATGGCCCTGGCCATGTTTATCAGTACGTTTAAGTTCATAGTATTTTAGTAAATAAATCGTAGAGTCAGTTGCTTGAAGATGAGGTAGGCCGCTGCATGCGAGGTGTAGGAGGCACTCAGAGACCAGAGCTGTAACTCCATTGGAAATTACGTTTTATCCCTCACAACTGACTAAGGGGCCATCGGGCTTAGATTTCTTATGCTCCCAATAATTTAAATATGACTTGGGAAGGAACCTACATTTATGCAGTTGAGTTGTTTTTATGACATTTTAAGAAAAATTTAAATGTAAGGTTATGAGTACCAGTAGTGCCTGGCTTGTAGATGGCTCCGCTAGTTGTTAGGTTCATCAGTGGTGGAGTTGTGTTGGTACTACTGCATTGACCGAAACCGAGGTCTAGGTTATGTTCCCCGATATTTTTCATTTGCCAGGTTCCTCCCTAAAACCAAATTTTTGGAGTATTTTTAAGTCGTTTGACCCTTTTTCTCTGGTTTCTAAAATAATTCTTGTTCAAGTTCTTTAAAAGTTTATTTATTTATCTAGCTATAAAATAAATATTTTTATAAGCACACATAAATAAAGTAGCCTTTAATAGTGTTTTTTTGTGTGTGTGCTTTTCATTTAAGCCCTAAGGGACAAATGGATTAGCCCTATTGCTATAGCTAATGCACAGATCCAACAATTTTGAATTTTGTTTAAGGTATCTTCGTTTTGAGAATGGCTTCCTGTTAGCCCTACCGTTAGTTTGTTTATTCTTTGAAAGGGGGCTTTCTACCCTGATCCTTTTGAGCGTTAACATAGTTTTATATATATATATTTTTTTGGTAATGAGGTTAATTTGATGTAATCTAATTTCTTTTTATTTTTGAAACGCTACTTTTCTGTTTAATGAAACACAGCTCTAACTGGTAAATACCTATGTCTTGTGCTTCTTTTATTACTGTTATCTTTTTTTTTTTTTAATATAATATATTTATTGCTAATTGATAGACCTAGCCTTTCTTCTTCTTTTTTTTGTTGACATATGGTGCTCTCATCATCACTAGACACCACCCTATTCTTGTTTAGTGTTTAGGTAAGTTTATGGGAATCTAAGGGTAAAACGTCACTGCATGGCTTATGTGTCAGATCCGTGAAGCGGTTGCGAAACCATGTTGCTCCCTGAGCGAGTAAACCCCCCTTGCCCTCCCCCTCCACCCTCTTTCTTTTCATTACTCCCTGTTCACTTTTGGTTTAAATGAGCTTTTTCTGGTTTTAAAGTTAGTATTAGGGTACAGGGTATTGTGCTGGCCCTGCTGAGTATAAGTTACAGCACGTGGTGGAGACTTCGCAGGTTAGATTGTACTGTAGCCACATTTTTCTATTTTGGTAAGTATAAATTTTATCCCTCCCTCCCCGTAATGTTTGGTGCAGTCTCCGGGTAGTTTCCTTGGTTGGTTAGTCCTGGAGATCACACACCCTACCCTCGCTATAACACTTGTATCAAAGTTCTACTTTACAGACAATTTGTAAAAACATACCAAAGTTTACAGGTTTCTTGATATGTTGCAAAAATTTAAAAAGCCATAACATACAAAGTGTTTCAGATACTTCAAAAACAATTAAACAGAACCAAATAATGTACATTATCACAAATTTGTATTCCAAAATACCTGCATGCAACAAGTAAATGCTAACAAAAAAAGTAAGCAAATAAAAAAAACCAAAACACATAGGTATAGGCTGTTCACGGTAAAGCAAGCACTTTTTAAGGCCCTTATAAATTTTTCCTTCCACCCAATTTCCATCTTCCTGATGCTTTTTAATATAAACATTGCAATGTTACCAATAAACACAGTGCATACATTTCACCACCTTCAAATTTTAATGCCCGAAGCTGCAATAAGATGTGTTTATTAGTGGTTAATGCTTGTTGGGAGGGTCTTAAAAAGTGCTCACTTTACTGTGAACAGCCTATAATTTTACAAATGGGAGAAAGTCATAAGAGTTGGAAAATGCAGACAACTCAACTTATGTGTGTGCACTAATGCATAATCAACTTGTGGCAAACTTATGTGTGCACTAATGCAAAACTTGTGGCAAACTTATGTGTGCACTAATGCAAAACTTGTGGCAAACTTATGTGTGCACTAATGCAAAACTTGTGGCAAACTTATGTGTGCACTAATGCAAAACTTGTGGCAAACTTATGTGTGCACTAATGCAAAACTTGTGGCAAACTTATGTGTGCACTAATGCAAAACTTGTGGCAAACTTATGTGTGCACTAATGCAAAACTTGTGGCAAACTTATGTGTGCACTAATGCAAAACTTGTGGCAAACTTATGTGTGCACTAATGCAAAACTTGTGGCAAACTTATGTGTGCACTAATGCAAAACTTGTGGCAAACTTATGTGTGCACTAATGCAAAACTTGTGGCAAACTTATGTGTGCACTAATGCAAAACTTGTGGCAAACTTATGTGTGCACTAATGCAAAACTTGTGGCAAACTTATGTGTGCACTAATGCAAAACTTGTGGCAAACTTATGTGTGCACTAATGCAAAACTTGTGGCAAACTTATGTGTGCACTAATGCAAAACTTGTGGCAAACTTATGTGTGCACTAATGCAAAACTTGTGGCAAACTTATGTGTGCACTAATGTAAAACTTGTGGCAAACTTATGTGTGCACTAATGCAAAACTTGTGGCAAAATGGAGAATCAAACTTATTTGCTAACAACTGACCTGAAGAAAATTTTCACTGGATGAACAAGATCTCGCAGGACACCCATTATTATGACTTGCAGTTTACTTACACACACAAAAAGAGAATCAAGTGGACAGCAACGTGCCAAGTGACAGAGGATCACACAACCTGGCAATCATATGGCTTCAGCTCTGGAATGCCACTTCCTTTCCCCCCTCCACCAATAAAATCCCTAGTCAACAGCTACTCACAGCACACAACTACTTGGTTCCTAACTTGAGCATTAAAGAAAGTGGAAGTGAGAAAAAACAGGGTGGGTAAAGGATAAGAGAAGGAAAAAATGGACGATAAGGAAAGGATCAAAGATGGAGAGTGAAAAATAAAGGGCTAAAGAGAGAAAAATGAGGATGTAAAAAGGTCAAAATGAAATTGGGGGAAAAAGTGAAAAATTTATAAAAACCAGGAAAGAAAGAAAAAAAAAACTAATTTCAAAATTTGTAAAAATAGGAGACAAAGAGTAGGGTAAGACAAGAAAAATGAAGAGAGTTAAATAAAGAATACAAACAAGAAAAATAATTTTAAAAAAGACTGGGAAAAGATTAATAAAAAAGTGAAATTAACAAAAAGAGGGAACAAAACTACAAAATAAGATGAAAAAAGGGGAGTTAAACAGAAAATGAGGAAAAAGAAAGCAAAAAGTGAAAAGAGATGAGAGGAAACAAGGTGAAAACGAGAAGTGGGGATAAAGCAAATGTGAGAAGTGAGAGTAAAGAGAATGCGACAAGTGGGGGTAGCAAAGGAAAGAAATGGGGCTAAAGCAAATGCATGAAGTGGGTGTACAGTAAAGGCAATAAGTGGGGGGTAAGGTAAAGGGGGAGAAAGCAAAAATGAGAAATGTGGGGGGAGAAAGCAAAAGTGAGAAATGTGGGGGGAGAAAGCAAAAGTGAGAAATGTCTGGGATAAAGAAAAATTGAGAAATGGGAGGAGAAAGAAAATTGAGAATTGGAGGGGGAAAGCAAAATTGTGAATTGGAGGGCAAAAGTAAAATTACAAATTGGAGTGTGAAATTAAAATTGAGAAATGGAAGGGGGGAAGCACAAGTGAGAAAATGGGGTGGGTTGCAAAAGCGAGGAGTGAGACAGAAAGCAAAAGTCACAGGTGGAAGAGAAAGTGGATGGGAATGAAGAAGGGAGGGAACAATTGAAGACAATAGAGGTTAAGAGTGGAAAAGAAGTAGAAAATTGGAGGGGGGGGGGGGATGAAGACTGAGAAACACATAGAAAGGAAGGGGGAATAATTTGAAAAGAAAGGAAACAGTTTGAAAAGATGGGAAATTCTTTAAAAGAGAGAGAACCGACATTTTGAAGTGGGGGAAAAAAAATTGAAAAGAGGTAGTAAAAAAGAGAGAGTGTGTGTGGTCAGAATGAGGAAAAATAGAGTAAGGGAGGTAAAAGGGGTCAATAGCAGGGCAAAGAGAAAGAGCAAGGTTGAAGAGAGCAGGGGGAAACGAGGGAGAGAAAATAGCAAGGGTAAAGAAAGGGAATAGTGCAAGGGGGTGGGGAAAAAAAAGAGTTGAACAAGGGGCACGGCAAAAAAAAGTTGAACAAAGGAAGGGGGGGGGGGGAATGAACAAGGACAGGGGAAAAAAGAATGAACAAAGGGGAGCAAGAAATGTGTTGTCAAGGTGAAGGGGGGAAAAGAGTGAAGAGATTTGAGCGGCTCTTAACGGTGAGGTATTGAGAGCCGATGAGGGTAATTCCCAGGAATATATATGCGGGGCAACGCGAGCAAGTGAAGATGAGGGGGAGGGACAAGAGAGAGGAGGGGGACAAAAGAGAGTGACTCAACAGGGGGGAGATGAGCAAGAGAGAGAGTGAGTGGACAAGGGGGGACGAGAGAGAGAGAGAGAGAGTGGACAAGGGGGGACGAGAGAGAGAGCGAGTGAGCAAAGGGGGGACGAGGAGAGAGAGAGAGAGCAAGTGAGCAAAGGGGGGGGACGAGAGAGAGAGAGCAAGTGAGCAAAAGGGGGGGGACGAGAGAGAGAGAGCAAAGTGAGCAAAAGGGGGGGGGACGAGAGAGAGAGAGCAAGTGAGCAAAGGGGGGGGACGAGAGAGAGTGAGCAAGGGGGGGGGGACGAGAGAGAGTGAGCAAGGGGGGGGGGACGAGAGGAGAGAGACGAGTAAAGCAAGGGGGGGGGGACGAGAGAGAGAGAGAGACGGGAAAAACAGGGGGGGGGGGGGGAGAGAGACCGAGTAAACGGGGGGGGGGGGGGGGGGGAGAGAGACCGGAGAAGGGGGGGGGGGGGGGGGGGGGGGAGGAGACCGAGTAAAAGGGGGGGGGGGGGGGGTGGGGGGGAGAGAGAGAGAGAGAAGAGGGGGGAGGGGGGGGAGGTGGAAAAGAGCGGGGGAGGGGAACGAGAGAGAATAAGAGGGGGGAGGGAGAGAGAATGAAAATAAGCAAGGGGGGAGGGGAACGAGAGAATGAATAGCAGGGGGGAGGGGAGGGAATGAAATAGAAGGGGGGAGGGAACGAGAGATGAAATAAGCAAGGGGGGAGGGGAACGAGAGAATGAAAATAAGCAAGGGGGGAGGGGAACGAGAGATGAAAACAAGGGGGGGAAGAGAGATAATAAGCAAGGGGGGAGGGGAACGAGAGATACAAAATAAGAAGGGGGGAGGGGAACAGAGAAGAAAATAAAAGAGGGGGAGGGAACGAGAGATAGAAAATAAGCAAGGGGGAGGGGAACGAGAGAATAGAAAATAAGAAGGGGGAGGGGAACGAGAGAATGCAAAATAACAAGGGGGGAGGGGGAACGAGAGAATGAAAATAAGCAAGGGGGGAGGGGAACGAGAGATAGCAAAATAGAAGGGGGAGGGGAACGAGAGATAGCAAAATAGAAGGGGGAGGGGAACAGAGATAGCAAAATACAAAGGGGGAGGGGAACGAGAGATAGCAAAATACAAAGGGGGAGGGGAACGAGAGAATAGCAAAATACAAAGGGGAGGGGAACGAGAGATAGCAAAGATACAAAGGGGGAGGGAACGAGAGATAGCAAGATACGAAGGGGGAGGGGAACGAGAGATAGCAAGATACGAAGGGGGAGGGGAACGAGAGATAGCAAGATACGAAAGGGGGGAGGGGAACGAGAGATAGCAAGATACGAAGGGGGAGGGGAACGAGAGATAGCAAGATACGAAGGGGGAGGGGAATGAGAGATAGCAAGATATGAAGGGGGAGGCGAAAGAGAGATAGCAAGAGTCGAAGGGGGAGGGGAACGATAGATAGCAAAAGTCGAAGAGGAGGGGAACAACAGATAGAAAGTAAATAAGGGGGAGGGGAACACATAGCTCATAAAGAAGGGGGGTGGGAACAAGTAAAGAAGGGAAAGAGGAATAAGGGAGAGAAAGAATGGAAAGAGGAATAAGGGAGAGAAAGTAAAGGGGGGAGGGAACAAGAGTGAGCAAGGAAAGGGGGCAGGGAACAAGAGAGATCAAGCGAAGAAGGGGGAGGCGAACAAGGGGGAGCAAGCAAAGAAGGGGGGAGGAGAGATGTGAAGAAAGGGCAAGGGAACATGAGAGGAGCAAGGAAAACCAAGGCAAAATAAAGGTAGCGGGGAGGGGGTGAGGAAAAAAGGATGGCAGGGAAGGAGGGAAATAGACAATGGCAGGGAAGGGGACCAAGGAGGCAGGAAACAAGGATGGCATGGATGGGGAAACCAGGATAGCAAGGATGGGGAAACCAGGAATGGGAGGAGACGAGGATGTAAAGGAGGACGAGGATAGTAGGGTATGAGGATAGAAGAAAGTGGGAGAATGGGGAAATGAGAAAGAGGGGAGGGCAAGGAAAGGAGAAGGAGAGGAGGACAAGGAATGAAGAAATGGGGAGAATAAGAAAAAGAGAAATCGTAGAGAATGAGAAAATTGAATTGGTGGAGAAAAAAAAGGAGAAAGGAGAGAATTAGAAAAGGAGCAAAAGGGTAGAAAAAGAAAAGAAGGCAAGCATAAAACAAAGAAATGGAGGATGGAAAACTGAAGAAATGAGGAGTTCAAAAACATAGCAAAGGAGGAAGGCGAAAAAACATAGCAAAGGAGGAAGGCGAAAAACATACCATAGGGGGAGGGCAGAAAACATAGCAAAAGGGGATGGTGGAAAACCGAGGAAGGTGGACAAACGGGAAAGCAGGAAGGCAGACAACAGTGGAAAGGAAGGAGGAGGCAGACAACAGTGGAAAGAAAGACTGGAATATAGGAAATGAAGAGGGTGAAATGTAGGAAAGGAAGAAGGTGAAATGTAGGAAAGGAAGAAGGTGAAATATAGGAAAGGAAGAAGGTGAAATATATGAAAGGAATAGGGTGGAATATATGAAAGGAAGAAGGTTGAATATAGGAAAAGGAGAGAGTGGAATATAGAAAAGGGAGAGGGTGGAATATAGGAAAGGAAGAGGGAGGAATATAGGAAAGGAAGAGGGAGGAATATAGGAAAGGAAGAGCATGGAATACATGAAAGGAAGAGGGCAGAATATAGAAATGGAGGAGGGGAAAAAGGAGGGGAGTGCAGGAAAACAGGAAGAGAAAAGTGAAGGAGTAGAACAGGAAGTGGGAGGAAAACAGAGGAAGAGAGGAAGAAAGAGGAAAGGGGAAGAAGAAAAAAGGGGGAGGAAACGGAAGGGGAAAGAAAATGAGGAAAGGAGAAATGAAATGAGGAAATGAGGAAATGGAGGAAAGAGAAGAGAGGAAAGGGGAAAGGAGAAAAAGAGGAAAGGGAAAAGACAAAAAGCAAGGAGGAAAAAGTGTGAAAAGCGAGAAAAGGAGGAAGGGAGAAAAGGATGAGAAAAGGAGGAGAAATGGAGAAAAGGAGGAGAAAGGAGAAAAGGAGGAGAAAGGAGAAAAGGCAAAAAGTGAGAAAAGGAGAAAGGGTGGGAAAAAAAACACTGTTTTTGAACGCCCGCTGTGGGCAAATGGAAGGAGCGGATAGAAGCTGACCCCTCCTTCCTCATAGAAACCCTACCCCCCAAAAGTGCCCCCTCTTTGCCCCCCTGGGAGGGTTAAGGATGGTATGTTTCCATTTTGTGGGAAATGTAGTGCATCACATTTTTCACCTTTTTGAGTCGTATTTCACCTTTTTGAGTCTCTCTATGGTAAAGCCAGTATGGAAAAATTATAGTAGACCCGTAAGTGAAAGTATAAGCATGATTTGGGGCAATTCCCCCTCTCAAGGGTGTAGAGGGGTTATTCAATGGCCGCAAATATTGTTTGTGGATATTTGACTCCCGAAATCAGTGTGATCGCTGGTATCCCTGGAATCTGTGTACATGCGACCATTTTGGTCAATGACAAAAGCCCTCCTTTCTGGGAAAGGGGGGGGGGGGGAAGAGGGGGGGGGGGGAAAGGGGGGGGGGAATGTCTCATTAACCAATACTCTTTTCTTAGGCTGTATTCTGCCTGGAAGGTGCATTTTTGACCAATTTTTTTCACGTTTGGGGGAGGGTTGTCTTTCCATGTGCCACCCTCCTCCCATGGGCAGTTAGGTCCTTTGTAAGCCTTAGGTTTTTATAAGTCTTAAGTCTTACTTTCACTATAATTGCTACTGCATGTCGGGATGTGCAAGCGAGCACGCGCTGAAGTTCCCAGACGACTTTGCACGATAAATACTAATTCGTACAGTTACTTGCTTAATCTTTGGTGGCTTAGCCCGCGGTTTTCCGCGGGCCCGACCCCTGGTGCACCATTATTAGACTTCGTATTCTATACTTCCAACTACATTGGAAATATTCTTTTTAGACTAATAAAAAGTTTTGAGCAGTTCAAGAGAAGTGACAGTGGATCACTGCAGTCGCCATCTTGCATGACACTCATGTTCACATTACTTCTGAGAAACCTTTTATTTACTGCCATAGTAATACAGCAGCAAAATTAGTACCGTATTTGGGCATACCTAGGCCGCATGCGTGTATAGGCCGCACCTGAAGTTTTTGTTTTCCTGTAAATATTGTTAAGTCGTAATTCCATACAAGCATAACAATAATTTCAGACTTAATTTCTCTCCTACAAAACATTTGTGACAAAATTTTAACTGCACAAGTATATTATTAATACTAAATATTCCTTTCCTTCAAATTCCCTTCCTTCCTTAAAGAGTTAAAACATTAAAATGTACTGTATGTTCAAAAATTTCTAAACATGTTTTGGGGAAAAAATTAAAAAAATTTTTTTTATGCCAACATCTCGCATATAAAACTGCACCCCACTTTTTGTAGTCGCTTTTTTTGTAAAAATGTGCGGCCTATACAAACCGAAATACGGCATTTTGTTTACTGATCTGCATATTTATTTTTATTATTTTTTTATGACATGTAAAATCCCTCCCTCCTTACATTGATTATGGGAACTACCTTTAATATATTAGTGTTTTTATACATTAATTTTCTGACTTGTTATTGAATTTAAAGTAAATTATTTTTAATATTTTGGTCTTTGTAACATCTATTCAGCATAAATAAGTGTTTTATCAGTGCATTTAACTTTGGTGTTTAGATGGCTGCATAGCACAATAGCTTTAATTTTCTGTATTTAAATAGGATTTCATTTTACTGATTTCTAATAACACGGGATACCTTCGTCTGGTTTTTCCTTCATTTTACTTCTTGTTATTTTAAGGGTATTGTGAATGTGTTAGTGAAGTTTATGATATGGATACTTAAACTTTACATATTTCAGCACAACTGATTTTGTAATGATTGACAGTTACAGTCTCAAACATTCCTTTTCTTTCCTCAATTTCAAATTAAATATCATATTTTCAAAATTATCTGTATAATTCTGACGCGTGCTCCCCTTCGTGGACAAGTGGTTAGGGTGCTGACTGCCCTCTCTGACCTTCGGAGGTAGAGGGGAGTCCAACCCCAGAGTAATTCGGAGGGTTAGGGTATTCCTCCGGGCAGCCTTACTCTACGTACCACACGGGACGTCAATAGTCAGGATGCCAGCTGTCCCGATAGGGGGTGAGTGAGCTCAATCGGTTACGAGCTACGAGTGATTGTGTAGGTGAGCGATCTGGCTTATACTGACAGGATTGATCAGCCGTGGCCTCGTGGGTTGTCGGGCGGGGATGAAATATGGCTACAGATTGTTCTGGCTGATTGCGGGGAACTGCCTTAGGAGGGATTCGAACCCTGATTGTTCATCCAGAAGCCAACATGATTGTGCAGGAGTTGGGAAGAACTTCTGTTCTCGGGTGTCGAACCCGAAGTATCCTGCCAGATTATAGTCTCACTAGGATAGATCTACTAGATGGGCTCGTGTGTGTCTGTGTTTGTGAGTGGTGCTTGTATTAGGGTGGGCTGAACGGGTGTTTCCTCGGACTCTTGATTCCTTGCCCGGCTCACACCAACCTAATAAATGCTTTAAAGGTGTTTCGTGGTCCAGAGGTAACACTATGATATAATCAATCTGGTTGTTCTCGGATTCACTAGTATTCAGAGTACTGGAGTGTGAGTCATTAACTATCTGGTTCAACAAAGCTTGCTGTAGTAAGGTACGCCTCTCACGTCGCCTCTGACGGCATCCAATACCATGCTTGTGCATGGATAAATTAAATATAGCCAATAAAATAAAGGTTATCAACAGGGGTTGTATGAAAGCACTCCGGGGCAGGGCGAAATCTACAATCACTCCCGCAGACCTGCTGTTCACAATGGTAACCCAAGTAACAGAACCTTGTGCCTGTTATTGGCAGCGGGTGCACTGGAATCTCAGGAAAAAGGTCCAATGGCAGGCCCTGCCTCCTGAGGGATACAGCACACTGCACTGCCAGATAATGACGTGATCTAGGTTAGAATTAAATGTGCACTGAATGGAAACACAACACTGAATTAACAAGCAGAAATAATAAAAATGGTAAAGGATCTTAAAGTACAAAAATTACTAAATGACACACAAGAATTTAAGTTTGATACATAGTATATTATTACATTTAAAACAAAGAGACCCAGCTAAATAATTACACACTATAAGATAGGTAAGGAATGATATTAAACTACTGAGTTAAAATTAACAGGCGAAGGCGAGCCTGGAAAAAGTTAATATGAAATAATTAATTTCCTATGAAGATTCCTAACTAATTAACCAAATTAAAGAATACACTATTTACAGCATGATTGTTACAAAGGGAGATCTATCCAAGGGGGTGCAAATCGTGCAATGACCTGTTACTGTGGAGTCAAGGGAAGTTGACTGAGGTAAGGGTAAGTGGTTACAGGTGTGGGATTTACCAGATGTGGAGAGCTGTCCCTGGGCAGTCAGCTGAAGGATGCCTTGTCCAAGCAGGGGCTGGATTGCTGGCAGCCTTCTGCAAGCTGCCAGCTGGAGGTAGTGGTTCGAGCCCTGCCTCGGGCTGCTGAAGTGAAGGAGGCTCAACCCTGGGCGGGCTGCACAGGAGAGGAGAGAGTCTTCCGCAGATTGTAGGTAAGCTCGCGAACCTTGAAGCCTGCGAGCTCTAGTGTCTCTGCTGGACCACGGGGCTGGACTTCTATTTATACGAAAATCACCATGTGTCAGCGATTCTCCGGGTATGAGGAGGGGGAGGGGGGTAGCAAAGCCTTCCAAGACAGGGGCTGGTTTATCTGCTGCTGGAGCGCTGCTCAAATTATTATCTCCCCTGGTGGAGGCAATGACATTTTCTTGCACCCTGGACTGAGGCAGGTGGGCCCAGACGTCCAAAGGTCACAGGGGTGCTGCTATTTTCAGGGTTGACGAACTTCTTGGCCAGGCAGGGAAGCGTAGAATAATTCAAATAAATTACATTATATCTTTGTCAGAGTTGCTCTGGCGCGTTCCTTTTTGATTGGATGTGGAAGAATATAAATTAATATGTGAAGTTTGACGCCATCGGGTGAGACACGAAACGAACGATCACACAAATAATTACTGGTAATTTGGGCGCCAGCGGTGCTTCCCAATCACCGCACTATTGAGACTCAGGGTTCTCAGGGATGTTGTGGGTTCTGTGTGTCCGCATCACCAGTGCGTACTTACAAACACATTGGCAATACTAAACATTTATGAAAAATTACTGAAATAAACAATTGATAAAACAGGTGTGGCTAAGACACTGTCACTACTGAATTAAAAATTGAAGTCACTGTAGGCTTGTTTTTATTGATATTGTTCATACACATCAACGTGACAATGAAATCGTTCTCATTCACCACTAGCCAATTCAGCTTGGGTGCTCCCCAGCCCGTAATTAACCTAGCGCATGCCTAAATGGATGATCTCACTGAGGTGCGTGAAAGCACAGCCTTCACAAGGGAAGAGGGCCGACAGCCACTTGAATGATACATGAAATAAGATGGGACATGAGATGAATATTCACAATAAACACACACACGTGTGAAAACAAGTTTAGGTGGCACGGATGCCGCTGGATGAAGTTCGTAGCGGACCACGTGGTGCAGGTGAAATTGCAATATTTCTGCGTGGAAACTGCAAACCAAATTCAGATAAAATATTATTTGTGTTGAGCAAGTGGTTCTCTTTACGCTTAGCGTTGTTGTAGGTTTGTAATATGCCTGATGGCGGTGAAATCAAACATTACTGTGACCTCGTGGTCAAGTACAAAAAGCATAAATTTACGTGAAAAATACATTGAACCCTGAATAAAACTGACATAGATCCCTGAAATAAATGATTACACATACCATGTTATATAAATAAGTTCTTAAAATGCAATGATGGCGTATACGACTTGTCTTCAGTCAGCCACGTGGTTATACGTGATGCTGCCGTATAATATTCAAACAGAAAATTACCCTCAAATACATACATGAAAATAAAGCTCTTAAAATTGTGTGTAGCAATTACGTAGAAGTTACACTGAACTGCCATAAACACGGGCAGATGGCGTCCGATTCAAAATGCGTGGGTCGTGTGACATCTCGGACATCTTTCTCCTCCTCCTCGATTAAGTAAAAAATGCCACAAGGGCGTAAGAACTAGTAAAGCGGAAGCATAATGCTGGGGAAAATGTCTGGCAAAAAAATGTACTGACGCAAAGATTAACCGGTAAACTACATTGACTATGGAAACCAAAATTAGTGAACAAAAGTTGTAGTGCACACGTGACAGTGTCTTACCGCGCCAGCTCTCCTCTACAGACTGTCCAGATACAAGCATCGCACGGACCTACCATGGCCGGCTACGGGGTTCACTTGGGGCGAAGGCGGCCGTTAAGAGTGCGCATCTCAGTAGCGCAGAAAGCCAGCATGCGTCAATTCATATTGGGGTGCTACCACATCACGACATTATTCTTACACACTAACTTCAAATATATTGTTATCTAAGTAGTAGTAGTAGTACTAAATCTCACCTAAATTGAAAAACTTGAACAGTTGCACCCCATATCTTTACACTTAGAAGTTTTGCAAAATGTGTGATACACATGCAAGCAAATATTGTGTTGGAAAGGGTTAAGCAGTTGGGTGGAAGAGAGACTGAGAAACTCACCCAAAGCCATCATGGCCAATGGGCTGCACGGACAGCTTCCTCTGCAGGTCCCCAGAGGATGGCACAGACTTCATGAAGGCCCTCCCTTGCAGCTGCTTCCCCTCCCCCAGCAGCAGGCAGCCATTGCCATTCACGGGTGTGGTGCATGCATCCACCTCGCTGCTGGGGGATCTGTCCTGGTGCTTTGAGTCCTGCCACACCATCGACACCAGCATACAGTGATGCAGCCACAACTCCCAGTACACTACCCACTTTAGACTTTATCATACTTACTGTAACTCTGATAACAGGAAGAAGAAAATTTTCCCCTGAAGTGTGAAAAAAAAAAAAAAAGTATATTGGTGTGTATATGCCGCACATAAAAAAAAGAGTGGGGTGCAGCTTATATACGAGATATTATAATAATTTTTTTTTTTTAATTCCCCCCCCCCCCCCCCCCCCAAAACATGTTTATAAAATTGTAAGCTCGTGCAGTTATTTGTTCACTCGCGTTCATGACAAAATAACCATCCCGTACATGTAAACATGTTGGAGCTCGCCCATAGATGTACAAGAGAAAAAAAATCTCTCTACTGTACAGAGAAAGATATCTTACGCAGCTCGCATGTCCGCCGTGGCTCTACAAATGCACATTGATAAGATGCCATTTCGTGTCATGTTGCTGTGGTTTTGCTTTCTCAAATCACGTTACCATCTGTGGAATTGTAAATGTGCGATGTATATTCATAAACATTGTAACATGACACAAATTTTCTGTCACAAATGTTTTGTAGGGGAGAAATTGAATCTGAATTTATTATGTTTGTACGGAATTGTGACTTAACAATATTTACAGGAATACAAAAATTCAGTGCGGCCTATACTTGAAATATTAATCATCCTTAATTTTTCATTAAAAACTTTTGAGTCCGGCATATACATGCATGCGGCCTATACATGCTAAAATACGGTAATATGCAAGGAGCTGTTAGCATGACAAAAACTAGTATGTACATATCACTGTTTCATCAATAAAAATTAAAATAAATATATATACTCTCTTTAGTGTAATTTTTTTGGAATTTGTCAAGTTTTGTCTGTATTAGGCAGAGGAATAATATGAAAGCAGAACTTCAGTAAAGTTTAAAGTAACCATGTGACGTGCTGAGGGGTTCAAGAGCTCAAGAGTTGGGTTTGCACCTCTCCTGATATATCAGGAGGATGAACACTGGTGAAAGAAGACCGGTGCCAGAACTCGAGAAGGGTCATTCGGCCGATGACCCAGTGAGACCCTGGAGTCCTCTGCCAGATTGATTGCGAGTTTATTCAACTGTGCACTTATCAACACTGGTATTAATGTAGCAGTTTGTACTGTAACGCAGTTGCAAAGTTGTGGGAGACCTTGCACGCCATTATACTTACACTGCATTTACAATGCATGGGATGCAGGTCCTATAGCTTTCCTACGAAGGAAACATACTGTATACTAAATTTGAACTTCGGCCTTTAAGGATGGCATGCCCAAAAATACCATGAAAGGTAAAACCCAAATAAAAGGCGAGAAATGTCCTTCAGCTCTTTTATTGAGCATACAATTATACAAGATAGAACACTGTACAGACAAAGTTACACGGACTCGACTCTAGGACCTGTCGGTAGCGTATACTGCAAAAGGGCAGCATGCATCATGAAATTACGATAGCATTAATCTTGATATTAAAAACAGTAAGAAACCCGATGGTCGACCCCTCTGCACTGAAATGAACAAGGTTCCTGTTGGATAAGTCACTAATGATACTCTAATTATTACAGCTTCAAAGTTGTGTGCGCCGAAGTGACGCACTCGGAGCGCGAATACCGTGCAGTTACGTACGCTGATGACTGAGGTCATGGCGGCGGTCTCGGTGGAAGATGGCAGAGGCCGCGGTGAAGTTGCAAAAATGAAAAAAGTTTACATATTGACTGGTGTTGATAAGCAAAAGACTACTCCACATGTTTTTATTGGTGATTTCATACATGATGACATACCCGTGCACACTTAAGCCTTTGTGGCTGAAAATGTGACGTCACTGGCATGTCATAACACTCGAAGGGTGATATTAGATGAAATGGAGCAAGTATTGTCAGTTTGCTACTAAATGAATACATTTGCACCCTTATACACACTCATTATAATCACCACTGGTGAAATAAGCCAAATAACTGTTCATGTCATTGCATTTTACCATTTGTGACGTAGTTGAATTTCACTTTTGGGAGAGTGTTCCTAGGTCACGAACTTGTAGGTTTCGTTATGCTTCATATGGAAAAATGACTGTCTCCTTAGTGAGTTTTGACTTTACACAATAGAAAATAGTTGGTTTTGCCTATTGCTATGAAATGAGAATAACCTTTTGCTATGAAATGAGAAAAAGTAACCCTCTGAAATATTAACTACACCTCGGGAATATTATTCCCCACTGTTTAAAACCTCTCAAGACCCCATAGCGCTTCTGAAGCGGCCAGGAGGCCCGTTGACGTGTTGCAAATTGGAGGGATGCCAGGCATGTCTGCGCCAGCTGCCCCCACATTCCCTCCAATTGCAGATGCAGCTGATGGCTGTGCGACGACACATTGCGGGACCTCCTACTTGTTTATTACAAGAGTTACCTCTTGCAACAAATAAAGTAGGGCTGTCACTTGAGTAGCGCAGTACCTGTCTACGAGGCAGTGCAAACACACCGTTCTCTGCGACCTGCACTACGCACTTGAGGTCGTTCTTGTTAATGTGTCCGCTAGATGGTGTTAGTGACTGTGTTGGTACAAGCGGGCACAAGTGTACACGTGGACGCACGGATCACGTCACATGAATGGACTATAAGTACAGTTTGTGTATTATCTCCTCCAGTGCATTCTAAAACCATGTGACACAGAAAAATCACATCTACAGGATGTGTGTGAATTCCCATTACACTTTGTAAGCGCTTGTAGTGGGGACCAAGACGGTTACGTTTTGCATAGGAACTTGTGTGCGGAAACGTATTGTTTCCCCGCGACAAACAAACCACCACTAGCTCACATGTTGACCTCTCCTACGCCTGCAACATCCTGTACGTTGTGTATCTTCTGGATCCACTTACAACAAGGGTGCAATGTGATGACCAGCGACATATACACAAATACGGTATTTACGTACCATGTTCTGGTACACACAATCACCAATACCTGGAAGTCCAAGATCCACCGCAGCCATAATCTGCGCCAGCAGGACGTCCTCTGATTCCACAGGGAGGTCTCGTAAATCATGCCCTTCACATGGCCCCACAGGAAGTAGTCTAGCGGAGTCAAATTGGGTGAACGTGCAGGCCAAGAAATCAGGCCATCTCGACCTATCCACTGTTGGCCAAAACGACTCCGCTAGACTACTGCCTCTGGGGTCACATGAAGGGCTTGATTTACGAGACCTCCCTGTGGAATCAGAGGAGGTCCTGCTGGCGCAGATTATGGCTGCTGCAGATCTTGGACTTCCAAGTATTGGTGATTGTATGTACCAGACCATAGTACGTACCGTGTTTGTGTAAGACGTTGCTGGTCGTCACATCGAGCCCTTCTTATAAGTAGACCGAGAAAAAAAACAATGTACAGTCGGTTGCTGACATGGGAGAGGTCAACATGTGATGTGGAGTTTTGTTTGTCGTGGGGAAATGGTACATTTCCGCACATAAGTTCCTATGCAAAACATAACCGTCTCGGTCCCCACAACAAGCCCTTAACAATGCGTAATGGGAATTTAGACACACACTGTACACAAACAATAAAAAGTGTACATCGCACGTTTTCCTGAATTTTGTTAATGGATAGTCAAAAGAAAACAGACTTCGGTACACTGTTTCACATATCAACATTCTGAATGTATAAACCACACATTTTGGTTGGGACAGTTAGATATGCAATCACTGCTTACCTTAGCATCACCTATTGATTATGTTTATTGTTCAATATAATCATCAAACACAATCTACGGGAGCAGAAGAGAACATGGAAAATTGGGCGTTGGAAGTCTCCAGCAAAAATGAGGATGATCAGCAGGTCAGGTAAGGGAATTGCAGAGTTTGGTTTGGTTTGCTTGAAGAGGACCTCTATTTATTGAACTCTGATGGATCAAAATCCCACATCCATGGACCATAGGCTATTCTGCGATGCCATTTTTAATTTATCTGCATTTCTCGACTACGTTCATATAAAGTCCACATGTATTGAAATTTCTTGTCAGTCGCCTGAGAAATGCTGGATAGAGAATCCACTGTATATGGCCCATGTCACAATTCTAAAATCATTACACTAAACCAGTTTCCTACCAAATATGCAATCTGGGCACTCCATTCTCCATCTCTCACATAACATTTAATTCAGCAAAACTGGGAACACTTCTGTAACTATTACCACACCTGGCTACAATGACTGCAACCGAACTTCAAAATTACTTACGGCACATCCCGTCAAAGTGGCGAACCAGTGTCACGGCACAACTCACCTCTGAGATTCGGAGAGTGGAGAGGCTCTCGCTGGAAACATCACGGGGCATTTCCGAGTACCTCATCTTGGCCATTGGAGCAATCGCAGCTACTTCATTTCCTAAAACAAACCACAATTTTTATCCAGGTATCCAACTATTATGTTAGCCAGCATTCATCAACATTTCCATTCCATATCTACCAACACAGATGCTTTGTAGTAATAGGCTTTATATTCTGAATAGGGACTTTTTCGAAAATTGGGAAAATATTACCTGGATGTTAGATATGATAATTAGGAATCATACTTAATAGAATTTTAACGGTGCTTACATAAGTTTATTGTAAAAAAAATGAAATGTGATAGTGTGGAGGGTTATCAAGAGTGCTGTGTTATGCAATAAAACACATATAATATATTTATAATGGGTCGCATAATTGTATTAAATGTGAGAATACTATTTGAAACGAATAGTTAATGTTTAAAATGTAATTTACAGGGTATAGTTATGCTGCGGCGATAGGGTAATTCAAGTATAAACCATACAGGTATAAAACAGTGTCGGAACAAACGTTTTAGACCAAAGGAAAAGTTTATATGGGTTGTGCATGGCTTACTTGTTCAATATGTACGGGGGTTTGATGATACAGTAAGTAAAATGTTGAAAATAAAATAATTAAAATACGAGGAGTTCTGTCGCTTTGTTTACATGGTGCGACATATTTATAGATATACCATTGTAATGACACTTGTATTATTATCTGGCCTTGTGTACCATGATGAAGTAGTAATGGTAGGAAATGTACTATAATGTTGTGTCAGTGTACCATTAATTTGGATACACCATAGTATCATAATTTCTCAGTTGTTCATTTCACACAGTTGCATTCTGCGAAGTTGCTGATGCTGAACGGACATTTGAAGTTTGTAAAGGTCGTAGGTGGGCAAAAGAGTGCTTAAAAACGTGTTTTATTGCAATTAATCCAGTTAAGACATATTTAATTTAAAAATTTTGCAAAAACACAAGGGTTTGTGTAGTAATGTGGTAATATCTGCATGCAGAAAGTGAAATTATAATATTTGTGAGGTGATTTAAGTGTACAAAGATACAAATGGAATGTTACGTGGCATGGATGGTAATATATTTGGCGAGTTCATAACAAAATTAAATTTAACTTTCGATAAAGGGGCGGTATAAAGAACAGGGAAATTGCAGGGTGAAACAAGGGGAAAATATGTACGTTATCGTAAAACAATTTTACTCTCCAATGTCCTTCCATTTCATAGCCTTCCCCAGTATCGTATTTTAAACTTGTATTGGTAATATTCTCAACTGATGTATTGTTCAGTTCTAAATTTTTGCAATTATGCATGTTTTTGTGATAACATATTACGATAATACCACGAAAATATGTTAAATTGCAAAATGACCTAATTAAACAATACTTAAAATCACAATATTACCAAACATTATGCATCAAGCCAGAGTCCCAGCGCCAGCAGGGGAGTAAATCCCCAAAACTGTGATTGAACCTCACCTGCAATTATAGGAGTTTCCCCAGAAATGATTTTCAAGTGTAGCCCCCCTCGTAGAGAAAAATACTGTACAAGCGTAGCTAAAGATTATGCAATGAGCTAGAGTCTCAGCTCCAGCAGGGAAGTAAATCCCCAAAACAGTGATTCAAGGTGTGCCAGAAATTTTTTTTCTAATGGTGATGCGGAGATTCTTTATAAATGATTTTAATGTGTAGCCCACTTGCACTGAGAAATAATGTGTGCTTGTGTGTGTGCATGTGTTGGTAATGAAGCAGACTAACGGCCAGCTGCGCTAAGCCCACGACCGCGCTCACCACGTGTGTATACATGTGCGCAAAGAGGCTCCAATTTAAACTTTCCTATAAAGAAATATTCTTTGCAGTGTAAAATGTCTTTTTATTTTTCAAGGTCCAAAATCTCTTAAAGTGTTTGAAAATGTATGTTTGTCAATATTGAAAAATGTTTGATTATGAATTCAAAGCGTGCGCTGCGCGGAGATTAAGAATAATAATATTCTGGCATAAATGCAGTCAGAAAGAGACATAAAAATGATATAGAAAATTAGTAAGAAAAATCTAAAATTTAAAACAATATTTAAATTATTTTGTGCCACTTAATTTTTATATATAAAAGTTTTACTCGGCGTGCATAGCACTTCCGAATTATGTGAACCCCGTAGGCAGCCATGGTAGGTCCGTGCGACGCTTGCCTCAGTGCAGTTGTTGGAGGTCTGGCGAGGCAAGACGCTGTCACGTATGCAACTTAAAGGAGGAGAAAGGGATGAGAGGCCATGCGGCCTGCGCAACTTGAATCAGGCTACATCTGCCTATGCTAAAGGAGGTTCATTGTAATTTCTGCATTATTGCTGCCAGCAAATTTTAATGGCTTTGTTTTCATGTATGTATTCAAGGTCATTTTTCATGTTTAATCATTTTATGGCCACATCTTTCGCGACCACGTGGTTCACAGCCGACAAGTCAATTTATGCACCATCCATGCAGTTTGAGGGTTTATTTGTATAATATGTGCACCATAATTTTATTCAGGGTTCTATGTATTTTTCGTGTAATTGATGATTTGTATGTCTGACCACGCTGTCATTTTCAATGTCTGATTTTCTCGCCATCCGGCATGCTAGAAGCTCAAAACTGATTCAATCTGTGGCAGAATAATTTTCTCAACCAGAATAATATTTTGTTTGACCAGAGTTTGCAGTTTTTGCATAGAAATACACAATTTCCACCTGCACCACGTGCTCCGCTGCAACACTTATCCAGCGGCATCCGCATCATCTAACACTGCTTTCATGCGCTCGTGTGTTTATTGTGACCACTCATGTCATGCCCCATCATTTTCAAAGTGTATTTATGTGATTGTATGTAATTTTGTACTGTAAAATTATTTCCATCCTAGCCGGCTATGTGTATAGGCAGTCACCTTAGTTGTTTTGTATGCTCAAAATGATTTCTAAGTACGTATGTATGTATGTATGTATTTGTAATGACTTTATGTAATTATTTTTATTTATTGATCATGATATATTCTTGTGTTGAAGTTCCTTCCATGACTGTCAACCTTGGTATATCTATTAGATGTACTTCTGTATTGCCATTTTGTTTATGTTTTTATGTTATTTGTTGAACTTCTGAAATTTAATATACTTCCTCGTCTTAATAAGAGCCCCAAAGCTCGTGGAGATCAAATGTAAATTAATTAAAAAAATTAACTGCAAAAAAAAAAAAAAAAACCACGTGCGCAAGACGAACACAGACGAGTCCGCATTAGTGAATCCAAATAATAGTCCACCCTAGCGGCTGGCGATCCCCTTCCCTTGCGAAGATGTGTTGTCAAACACCACAGAGAAGTCATCCATCTAGGAAGTGCGCTAGAGAAATTGCGAGCTGGGGAGCACCCAATTGGAGTTGGCTAGACACAACCGAGAGTAATTCACTAATAAATTCCTGGCACGTTTTCTCTTTCTTATGACAGATACCTCTTGCCATTGTTTTCTAAAAGTTTAGCAATGATGTTTATTAACGCAAAGTGTATCATAAGTACGCTCGAGTGAGACAGACACACAGAACCCACCGCATCCCTGAGAAACCTGAGTCTCAACAGTGCGGTGACTGGGAAACACCGCTGGCGCCCTCATCAGTAAGTAATTTGTGTCATAGTTTGTCTCGTCTCTCACCCGACTGCGTCAGTAATATTGTGAATTTAGGTATCACCTTGTTAGGTCATTTTGCAATTTAATGTATTTTTGTGAGAACAGTTGTATTTTATTACGAAAACTCTCATAATTTCAAATAGACGTAACAGAACAATACCTAGATTGACAATGTTACCAAATACAAGTAACAAAAATGATAGTGGGGAGGAGTATGAACTGGAGGGAAATTGTGGGGTAAAATTTTATCATGTAAACGTATATATTTTTTATTCATTTTACCTCTCAATTTCCCTGATCTTCATAGCCCTCCCCACTATCATATTTGGAGCTTGTATTGGTAATATTGTAAATTTGGGTATTGTGTGGTCAAATCATTTTGAGATTTCACGTATTTTTTGTGAATAAATATTATGATTAAGTACATATTTTTTACTTGTTTAACCGCACAATTTCCCTGAACTTCATAGCTCTCCCCACTATCGATTTTGGGGTTTGTACTTATTGCTTATATCTCGATGTCCTTCGTAAATTTGTGTTCTGTGTAGTTAGTAGTGTGGCATTATACCACTGAGATTTTCTTCTTTCAGAAAAGCCCTTGTCTTCAGAATTACCTTAAATAATATACTTTGTTGATATTACAATAACATAAGGACCCAAAAACACATTTTATTAATTCTGTCTATGGTAAACTACTGTAAATAAACCAGATTGTTGTCAAAACAAATTATTTTACAGATTTTAAGTATACGTTTCCTTTTTAATATGGGAAGGCTGCAATATGCAGTACAATACACCAATGTAACGTGGAAGGATTGTAACTGGCCATAGGCAACACAGGCCTTGATCTGTAAGGACAGAAAAACAAAACCACAATTGACAAACATCAGCCTACAAAACTACTTACCTAACCTAAATAGAGGCAAGCACACGCGTACTATTGACACTCGGGTTACACTACATTAATAGTGACGAAAGTAAAATCAGAAAAACACAACAGCAATGCATAAAAGGCACAGGGGATTTAAAATAAAATGAGAAATTGTTGCTGCAACCAGTTTCACAAAATTTCACATAAGACTAAATGCCACGTGCATTTGCTACAGCTCATAATACAACGTGTGCCGTTCTAGAAATTATAGTAACCACAACATAAAATTAAATATGTGCTCTAATACTCTGCAGTACATAACAAGGTTGATTTATAACTATAAAAAAATTTATTTAAAAAAAGCCGTGCAAGCATACGCCTACGTTTTCTATCGGTTATCACCGCAGATGCAGCCTACCTTCTTTCAACTTGAAAACAAACTGTAGCCAGCTACACGAGCATGGATCTTTGAACATGTTATCAACAATGCAGAATGTTTCTTCTTCCCAGGTGCCAAACCTACTAGTTTCCCGTGAGTAATCTACTGCAAGAGATACAACCGACCAACACCACACACTGAAGGCAATGACATCCTGCCACCAACATTTCTCTAGGCGAATTCATTCGTTTCCTTTGACAAGGTTAAACGTTACATTCATAACGTGCCTGCTGATGATTTTGTAAGTCTGCAATAGCACATAGCGGCGAAAGTCACCTACCCTTAGCAAGTATCAATAAACGACGACTCCATCGCAGAGGCGAAACTTTCACTGCCCCCAGCCGAAATGTTTATAATGATTTCCCCCCCAAGTCTTCTCGTCTCACTGACCGCACAAATACAATTGGAGCGCAATTTGACACCGTGAAACGGAAATGGTTTAACAACTTGGACAGCAATTTTAGTTTACACAATAATTTCCCACTCTCCGAATCTGGGGGTATATTTATTTGCCTTCTTTCTTCACGGGGAGGGAGAAAACAACGTAACGTCCATCGCAAAACGAACAAAAACAAAATAGCAGGTGCAGCACGTATTACAGCAGCACCCACACATCTCCATCGTCGAGTCCTAAAGCTCCCCCATATTTGACTGTAGCCAACACAACACATTGCACAAGAAACTCTGGTTTGTCGCCCACTTGGTTTTCGATAAGCATACCGAAAGAAAATATGCAGACAAATAAAAAAAAATGACTTTCCTAAAGCGTTCATTAGAGATATCGCTTACAA
This sequence comes from Dryococelus australis, assembly GCA_029891345.1. Classification (NCBI taxonomy): domain Eukaryota; kingdom Metazoa; phylum Arthropoda; class Insecta; order Phasmatodea; family Phasmatidae; genus Dryococelus; species Dryococelus australis. Next base: position 167,226,762 of record CM056999.1, on the reverse strand, counting down.
TATTCTGGTTATTATTACTTTGATGCAACATTCGATATATTTAGTCGTGTATGTTGCGCAACATGACAAAATAAAAACAATGCCATCCGTCCGTACATTAACCCTTGGGTTCAAAGGCGCAGGAACGAAAGTGACAGTTTTTATTTGTAAGTACTGAAACTGAAGGAGCAGCTGCCTGCTTGATTGCACCATCATCGTTACGCACAACGCGCTTAATATGCATTTTATCCAAGACATTAAAATATTTTTATGAGCACTGTGTCCACAGAAGTAGCAGTGTATAGTTAAGAGCCGTCCTGAAGAACACCAAACACTCGCAATTAGGCGGTGGCGAGCTCTCTCACCTCTCCCTTACCTGATCAAACTCCTCTTCCACTCCCTTCATGAACTTTCCAACCCCCCCTCATGGATACCAATTCCTCTCTCAACACATTCCACTCCCTCACAGACCTTACAAACATGGACTGCCTACCCCGCTCCGTTTTCCTCCACACCCTCTGAAGCTTCTCACTGTTGTTTCCTCTTCCTCTAAACACCCCCTTACTTAGCTTGCAGTGTAGCCCTCCCCATCCTCCCTCTTCCTTCACCATCCTGTACATCCTGGCTAACCTTTCAACTTTCCTCCTGTCCTTCAATGAGCTCCACCCCATTTCTTTCATCATCACTGATGGCCTATAGTTCCCTTCTTCCTCATCATCCTGCCCTTGCCTTCTCCACCTACCCTTCACCCATCTTGCTGCCTTTCTCTAGCTCTTGCACCTCCACCTCCACATACGGGTCCCATACTGCTGCAGCATATTCTAACATTGGCCGTACCATTGTGCCACACGCCTTCTCCTTCACCTCACAGCTGACTCCCTTCCCACCATACCCAGAGCCCTTCTTCCCTTTGCAACCACCCTCTCTACTTGTTTTTTCCACCTGAGATCTCCCAGCAGTACAATACCTAGATCATTATATTCACTGCTTCTTCTATCTCTTGTCCCCCCCATCTGTACATGTCCCTGCTTATCACCTTCTTCCTTATAAACCTCACTACCTTAGTTTTTCTTACACAACCATATCTTGTCAATGTCTGCCTGCAAATTTCTGCCCCCCCTCCCACTTCAGCATATACAACACAATTGTCTGCAAACAATCTTATTTTTCCCCTAATCCCCAAACTCATGTCATTTACCATTATGGTAAATAACAAAGGACCTAGCACTCTTCCCTGTGGTACCCCTGACGTAACCTCCCCTTTGTCCGATATTGCCTCCCCCTACTTCCACCCTCTGCCTTCGCCCCCTGAGGAAGTCCCCTGTCCATTCCACTACCCTCGTGTACGGTATCAGCTCCTCCACTTTCCTCATCAATGTCCCATGGGGCACCTTATCAAATGCCTTCTCAAAATCTATGAAGCTGCTTCCCCTCATCAACTACCTGCACCAGATCCTCTAACAACCCAGCCAGCTGAGTCTCGCAAGAGTATTCCCTCCTGAAACCATGCTGGGACTCCTCCAACCAATTCCTATTGTTCATTACCCTCACCACATACTGCACCACAAGCCTCTCCATTACTTTTCCTGTACTTGATATGAGACTCACCAGTCTATAACTGCCAGGCCTCCCCTGCTTGTTTATAGGTACCACCATAGCATCCTTCCAATATTGTGATAACTTACCTTCTCCTAAGGACTTGTTAAACAGCACCTCTAAATATATTGCCAACTCCTTGCCACCAAACTTTAGTGCTGCGTTTCCTATCCCATCTGGACCTCCTGCTCTACTGCTCTCCAAACCCCTAATTACCTTTTCTATCTCCCACTCCCTCATCTTAAACTTACTAAACACCCCTGAACCCTGTTTGTCCCCCTATTCCAATCCACCTTTGTCTTAAACACTGACAAGTACTGTCCTTGCAGCATCTCCGAATTTTCTTGGTCATTTGTCGCATACCTACCATCCCTTCCTTTTAGCACAGGGATCCTTAAACAATTTCCCCATTCCTTGCCTTTTCCTTCTTCCACCATGTTCACCAAAAATAATTCTTTGCCTGTTTGATCATCCTTTCAAGCTCCCTACACAACTGTTTCATCATTTCCTTAGATCTTAATCATCCCTCTTATCAGTCCTCGTATGAAAATACATTTCACTGTTCATTAATTTTTATTTATTCATTTAATTATTTCAATTCACTACAGCAATCCCTTTACATGTCTGTAAAACAATAGGGATATGGAGCATGTCAAAAAGATATTATTTAATACATGTTGACATTAATAAGTACATCAATAACAAAATTTAAGGCAAGTTTTACATGCATTGCATTGAGTCTCTTCTTAGATCCAAATCCTGTAGGATGTCCAAGAATGATTTACGCAATTTATCTTGACGAAAGACGAGGGCGATAGGCCCATTTTCTTCTTTGAACTGTGACTTGTCAAGGGGTCAGTGATGATAAGTCGGTGCCTTTCCACCTTCCTTTTTCTTTAAATTGCTGATAATGATGGCGAGTCCACAGTCCCAAGCTGTTGTGAAGGCAGCAGTGTAGCCAGACACTTGCTGGATGCAAACAGAAGGTTTCCCATTGGCTTCTGCTGGGTAAAAGTCGGCCATCCACTTGAAAAATTACGAGGGTTGTTTAGAAGGATTCAAAGTCAGGCCTCCTCTGGGCACAGAGAACACTGCTAGCCATGTCTTTTATTGACATTTATTTGACTGTTGAGTGTTTAGTGACATTTTCCCGCTCATGGTGACCAAGAGAAACATAAATTTACACCAGTGCCCTACCCAGGACTCTAACCTGGAACCTCTCGCACACAGCCAGCTGTGCCACGAGTCAGCTCCCACTACACCACAGGGACCGCTGTGGCTGAGTGGCTTGCTTGTCTTCCACCAAGGTGAACCGAGTTCAATCCCCAGCCGGGTCACTCCCGGATTTTTGCAAGTGGGAATCATGTCATTAACTTGTACTACCGGTCTGTACAATATATACACATACATGTTGAAATAAAAATTAAACAAAAATAACACCCAGTGCCTGCTGGGCATAGTAAACTTCATCTCATTACTAGTGTTAGCAGATATTCATAATAAAACACGCGTACATTCACTCTGGAAAAAGACATTTAATAAAAAAGGACAACACAGTTTAAATACCACCACAAATCATTTATACTGGGGAATTATACATTAACTATTTTCTTATAGAGTGTAATTTTAATATTACTGCAAAAAATAGCTTAATAAAGTCATGTCTTTCAAGCAAACTGACGCCGCTGGGTGAGACATGAGACGAACAGTGACACAATAAACTTACGGTAGGTGGGTGCCAGCGGTGTTTCCCAGTCACCGCACTGTTGAGACACAGGGTTCTCAGGGATGCTGTGGTTTCTGTGTGTCCATCTCACCCGAGCGTACTTACTGTGCAATACTAAACATCAAAACTAAACTTTTTAACATTGAAAAATGAGGCGAGGCTACTGTCAAGACAAGGAAAAACTTTGTGCGCTGGAATTATGGTGTTTATTTTACCACTCATACAAAAATGTGGTAGAATGAATTTTACGTGTTGAAACTTGGACGTGTCTAGCTAAATCCGTTGGGCACTCTCCCAGCCCACAATTTGTCTAGCGCACTCCTAGATGGATGACTTCTACCATGATGTTAGATAGCACAGCCTTACACGAGGAAAGGGGTCAACAGCTGCTAGGATGGACCGTAGGTTTTTCCTGAAGACAGGGCACGGAGAATTACAAAAATTAAACTGAACATGAACACGTGTGATTATTTGGCATCCCTAACGCAGACTCGTCTCCCATCACGTGGTGAGTGTGGTGTACGTCTTTACATATTGCACAAATACGTATGAAATAGCATGGGGCACAGGATGAATTGTCACATTAAACACGCAGGTGTGTGAAAACACAATTATATGGTGTGGATGCCGCTGGATAAAGTTCGTAGCGGATCATGTGGTGCAGGTGGAATTGCAATATTTCTCCGTAAAAACGGCATATTATTCTCAGACAAAATGGTAGTAGTGTTCAAAAATTATTCTCTTTACGATGCAAGCATCTAGAGGCTTGATGCACGCCTGATGATGGAAAAATCAATCACGAAAAAAAGACTGCATGGTCATACATACAAAGCATCAATTTACATGAAATTACACAGAACCCTGGATGAAAAACACATAGAACATTGACATTTAATAAAGCACATATGAAATTACACACATATACCCTGAAAGTACATGGATGGCGCAGATACGTACTTAGTGATATCTGACCGTGTGACCATGGGTGATGTGGCCTCAACACAATAAAACGAAAATTACCCTCAAATAAATTCATAGAAATATAGCCCTTAATATTGCACATAGCAATTATACAGAAATTACTCTGAAACACATTTAACGTAGGTGGTTGGCGCCTGATTCAAGTTGCGCGGGCCGTGTGGCCCCTCTGACATCTTTCTCCTCCTTCTCCTCGATTAAATTCAAAAAACCAAAAGGGCGCAAATAATTAAGTTAAGCGGAAGCATAATGCTGGGGATATGTCTGGCAAACGTACGCAAAGCAAAGGTTGATCGGCATAGTAAAGTGAAACTATTGTAATCTACATCAGTGCAAAAAGTTTGAGGTGCGTACGTGACAGCGCCTTACCTCGCCAGTTCTCCTCGACGGACTGCCCAGAGGCAGGCATCTCACGGACCTGCCGTGGCCGCCTACGGGGTTCACACAAGCGGAAGTGCTATGCACGGCGAGTGAAACTTTTATATTCTTGGCGAAATGGCACAAAAAGAATTCAAATATGGATTTACATTTTATATTCAGATTGTTAAATTTCTGTATTCTCTCAATGTCTTTTATGACGGTGTTCATGCCAGAATAATACTGTTCATGTTCTTCGCGCAGCGCACATTTCAAATTCATAACCAAACATTGTGCAATATTATCAAACATACAAATATTAAACACTTTATAACACTGAGACCTGAAATAAAGAAAGACATGTTGTACACTTGAAAACATAATATTCACGGCATGGGAAAGTCCAGTTTAAGGCTTCTTTGCGCACATGCTTCTCACGTGTCACATGGGTGGTGAGCGCTGTCATGGTCTTAACGCAGCTGGCTGTTAGCCGGCATCAAAACTTTAGTTAACGTAAATTATATTCCCACTATTAGTTCCCAAGTCCTCATTTTTCCTTGCATCTGGTCACCGTACTCATTAACTAAATAACATTTTTTCTTAGCACCTCACAAATGTTCTGAAATATTATAGTTTTAAAATTCAGTTTTAACATACAGTACCTGTGCAGTGTAGTGGAGTGGAGAGATTTGGTGCAGCTCTTAACAAGGTTTTGAGAGCAGATGAGGGTGCAACGAGGTGTAAATGGAGCAGTGCCAGAATGCAAGGGTGGCAGAAACAGGAGACCTCCGAGTAAATCCACAGACCAGCAGCATCACCTCTGGCACAATTCCCACTTGTGAAAATCCAGGAGCGACCTCACCGGGAATCTAACCCATTTTGCCCTGGTGGGAGGTTAGCACTCACGCCAATGTACCGTTGTGGCCTCTCCTGCAGTGTAACATATGTGCAAGTCACCACGTGTTCTGGAACCCAACTTGTCCAGAAATACGTCTGCAAAAAACTTATAATGCAAACTCCGACCGCACAAGATGTTTTTGAACCCACGTTGCAATTTTCATCTTCCTCTCCATACCATTTCTTACAACATAAACAGCATTCAATAAAAGCACTACTTACCATCAACCTGTGAGCCAGTTGCAGATTACTCCAAGCATTATTAATATGGAAATCACAGTAAAACCAGCCCAATGGCGTAGTTTCTCCCACCAGTATCAGTAACTAAAGTTGAAACGCTGTCACGATATTGGGTCACCGTAGTGTAGCGGTCTGATTTCACGCCTCTCATCAAGACTAACTGGGGCCTATTTCCGGTGGGATCACTCACTTGTGCGAATCATGCCAGACGATGCCGCTAATTAGTGGGTTTCCTAAGGGATCTCTCGTTTACTCCGGGGACACAGTAGTGTAGTGGTTAGACAACTAGCCTCCCAAGGTGAACCGGGTTTGATTCCCAGCGCGCTCACCCTCTGGATTTTCGCATATGGGAATCATGCTGGACGATAGGTTTTCTTGGATATTTCCCATTCTCCCCCACCGTTCCAGCGCTGCTCCATATTCACCTTTCTTCATCCTCATTGGTTCTCAAGACCTCAATGTTAAGAGCCGCCCAAACCGCTGTAAGTACTTCACTGTCTCTGTAATCTGCACCAATATCAAGTCACCTTCACTCCAGTGGGATGTGTGCATGAAGAATTGTGTTCAGTTGCACAGTACATCATGCTTGCTCTGTTTGCAAATACTGTAGTTTACTTGAAAATTATTTTGTCTATCTAGATTCGTTTCCACATACCGCACTGTTAACTCAAGGATACAAATATTGTATCTTCACAAAACCAAGTTTTTTTTTTTGGAAGAGACTCATTCATTTGTCTGACGTAAGTGTACAAATCATGGATTAAATAATGTAAAAAAGTTTTCATGAAGACAAATCTTGTTCTACTGCAAAATGAAATCATAAACTGTAAGGAGGCAGCAAACAGAGTGATTTTTAGAAAGTCTTAGAAAGCAGAAATCATGATGGCCAAACTGGAAATTGAGCCAGAGTCCCCCAGAACGTGATTTAAGTGTGTAGCCACTGCATTGTCTCACTTGGTGCTTTGGCATTCGTCATGACTGAAGTCGCTATCACTAGTTGTTCGGTTCAGACCACAAGGTTCTGAGTTAGGTAAGTCCTTAATAAGCAGTAGATCAGGTATGTATCTAAAGGAAGGTTTCAACCAGAAAACATTTTTGCGAGATAATAAAATTTTGAGAGAACTACTGTTGTACTGTCATGAAACATTAACTAAGGTGGTCACTCTTATTTGTGTGACCATTCCTCCCGGGTCGTCTGGAGGGTCCGTAGTCTGGAAGTCGGGAGCTCTGCGAATGCAAAGTGGCTTCTGGCGATGCAGTTGCCCCAATGTCTTCTGATGATGGCTGCTCTACCTGGGATGGAAGGGGTGGCATGGCACTCCTGGTGCCCTGCTCTCCAGTCCCTTGGAAGGTTGCGCAGTCACCCCGACACGTTTCAGTGACGGATTCTCTACCTGGGAAGGGAGAGGCGGCACTCCTGGTATCCTGCTCTTCTCGCCTTGGTTAGTTTTCACGACCTCTGGGGGTGGTGTGGATGGAACAGAGCCAGGTGGCAGTGGGTACTGTGACACGTCTAGCTCGGGTTCCTCGGGATGTTCCTCCTCCTGTACGGGATGACGGTGCCATCCGGCTTCATCATACGTGTAGTAGCCTGCTCCATCTGGACTAAGGCTGTAGGTTCTTTGGGGGGGCGTAAGTAGGGGTACTGAGGACTCCTCTACCTTGGCAGAGGGGTGAGGTTCAGCGACTTCGCTGATTGTGCTGGGAGGATGGTGCGTCTGGCGGGGAGCCCTGTGCTGGGGACTTTGCCAGGAGACCTATGATCCTATAGGGGTTCCTTTGCCTTGTCGTGGCGACGATCGGGGCAAATAGGAACTGGGTGTCGATGGGAGGGTACGTATAGACATCCGTCCTCTGGGTGTTTGTAGGAGGAGGAGATTCCCCTCCGACAGTTGCTTGAGGTTCTACTGCCCAGAGTGTTTGGGTTTAGATCTCTTGTGAAGGCTGCGGGTTTGCATCCTCCTTTCCCACTATTTCTTGGGTTTGTGTCGGAGGCTTCGGGTTGTCTCTGACTTCGGTAGGGCAAGGCCTCAATTGCCCTTTCTGAGTCACCTCCACGAGTCCGACATTAAAGAGCCTTTGTTTGCCTGGGGCAGCTGCTCCTTGCACACCCGTCAAGGCATTTCCCGCCTGGGCTGATTCCTTAATGTTTTAACTGCGTTGCGGTGTATCTGTCACCTCGTGGGTGTCATCTTTCCTTCCTTTCCACTCTCCGGCTGGTCGCTCGGGGCAATCCTTGTGGAAATGCCACCAGGGGCAAAACAACACCAAGGGAACACAGGGGGAGGAGGCAGGGTTTGAACTGCGGACGGCCTTCTGCTCGGTAAATTGCACAGTGAGGCGAGTGTGCACCTGTTCCCATTCCGTTATGAATTCGCCGTATCTTGGTTACTGGGCATGGGCTTTCCCTTGTAACTGGTGGTGGGTTCGACTGACCCATTGTAAGGCGGGTACATGATGGTCATGAAGTTCCCTTTCACACTCGTGTATGAAAGTGATTGGATCCTCGTGTGGGCATCCACCAAATTCAGGAAACTGAATTTCTGTGGTGGCATAGGGAGTGATAGGGGTTTGATGCTATGTGGTTCTGGTCACGTCTGCACACATCACAGAGATTGACTAAACCGGGTTGAGTGATTCACTCGTACGGCCAGCCTATACACAAATGATGGAATTCAGATGTGCACACAATGCATCTGACAGTGTATGTGGATCTTCCGTGGCACTCAAGCCAGCTACAACAGGCGGCTTTATGTTCGCTGCAGGATACACAGCGGTATTCTAAACCGTATGTGTATCGGGGTTCATCGACCCCCCTCCCCCGAAGCACTGATAGTGATAGGCCTGGATGCAGTGTGCAAAATGAATTACATGTATTTCTGTGCCAGGACATATATCCATCATGCACTTGTCAAGTACATCTAAGAGGTCTACTGGGTATTAAGTATCTTAGGCTGCAACAAGCTCTAAGGAGACTGTGTTTCTCACATGCTAGGCGTGATCCAAGGGGGTTACTGGTGGATTAGCCATCTGGCTAAGGCACTAGATGAGGGCGTGGCTGGCTTGTACTAACTGCCTAGTCTATACTATTGCAGTTAAAGCCCCACGTTGGGCACCATAAAAACCTCCCCTCCTCCTGGTTACTTTGACGCATGACCAGCTGGAGCATGGTTCTATACGTTGGGCTTGGTGTTGTTGGGTTAGAACCAATGACTGGGTATCCTGGTTTGAAGAAATATGTTTTAGCTCAAGTGATGTTCAAAGTAACTGTAGTAGAGGTTTTATATCACGATGACAATATCGCGGGGAACATGGGTCAGGCAAGGACCTTAATGCCTAGTAGTTGCCTTGCCTGCGTATAAGACTGACCTGGTAGGCTGTCTGGTGGAGACAATATCTACAGTTGCAGTTAAAACCCTTCGTACAACCGTGCACTTTACTTTCAGATAACTGGGAGGAAGTGAATTTCTCCTTTGCGGCATACTCAGCGACTCTGCAAGTGGTTGGGCTGTAGAGGGGTGTTAAGGGAGAGGTCTCGATTGTCTAGACCTAATGGGGACTTCTCTCTTCGCCTGAACGGCTCTAAAATAGGATGAGGAGGGCCTGCTATTCTTTCTAGTAAGGGAAACAATGGCGTAGGTATTTCACAGAAGGTATTGCTAGTTTATAAGTGGTATTACTCTCGGAGGTATGTATAGCTCATTTCAGTCTCCTCCATACCCCTCCTTTCCAGGAGTATGGCATAAGGAAGGATCAAAATGACCTTGCAGAGACCAAGCCGGTGACTCCTACCCTACTATGTTCAGCCAAGTCTTTAGACTTGCAGCGAACGGCACCCAAGGTTGTTCCTTTTGTCTGACCCCAGAGTAGGCGGTGAACAGAACGCAAATATTGTTCAAGCTGCTTTCTATCTGAATACCTGGGTAGGGCTCCACAGGGGGTTGATCAGAATAGGTAATTCCAGCTCCGTTCCGGCTCCAAAAGAAACGGTGGTGGAGTATGGAACTACTTAGTCCGGTCACTTCATCTGATGGACATATACCTAAGGCTTTTGGGCTCCTTCGAAGGATTACCAGCTTGGCAGAACTGGAGCTACCTCGTAGTGTGTCGGTAATTAACTGTACGTTCGCATAATGCCAGCTTGACTCCTGCTGGTTAGGTTAAACAGGATTTCCAATACTTCCAGAAAATCAGATTACAGAAAGAGACTGAAATACATGTGTTTTTATAGTAATGAGAATACGGTGGCTCCGTGCTACCTCCTACACTAATATGACTTGCAACAGAAGTTAATGAACCTAATGTAATTAATAAGGTGAAGGCAATCTGTTAAAGAGCCAGTGAACATAAGGTGATTAATTGATGATTAATTAAAAATTACTAGTTTGTTACGTAATTGAAGAAGTCCTAATTAGCGAGTGTGTTCTGAAGGAACTTAAGGGGGTGAAAGTCTACCAGAAGGGTGTTGTCATTGAAGTTAACACAGTTTGGAGTGGCGGGGGAGGTCCAAAAAGGACTTTGTCATGACCTTACTGGAGACTGGAGTGTGTGTTCAGGTAGGGGGAGGGGAGGCAGGGAAGGCATAGTGAAGTCTTTGGGAACCTCTGTGGTGGTGGTTTACTCTTCCAGAAGCTGCTAGAGGGATCTACGAAGGCAGCAGATGGTGGTGTCTTCGGTAGTTGCTGAAGAAGTGGTGACCCTCTGGTCGGAGGGTCTTCCTACTGGCAGAGAATTTCCGGCCTGAAGAGAGGCAGTGGAATCCTCGGTTGTACCAGTGGTCATGCACCCTGATGGTTAACTCCGGACCTGAAGAAGGCGGTGGAGGAGCAGAGACCAAAGATCATTGACCATGCCAGCCCTTTTATACTAATTCCAGATAAGAGCTCGGGGGTGTGGGGGTGTTAGCTTCGTTTACAGGGGTTGAGAATTCCAAGATGCTGGAGCAGTGCTTTCATCTCTTATCTCCTCTGTGGGCGCTGGTAAATTAGGTGCTGCCCTCCAGTGGTGCGCTATGGCACTAGCATGACCTTTGCTGGGGGGAGCCGGTGGTTCGATTGACATTACAATCTTGCAGCAAGGGGGGTGTTTGTGTGACCAAATCTGGGTGAGTCTGGGTAAACAGTACAAGCTGGGATCACGGGTCCGTATTATCTTGACGGCGCCAATGTACCCTGTAACCACGTATCCTGCCTCTTCAGTACTGTTTAGCGTTTGTGACCTTGTCCCATTCTGAATGGCGTGCTCATAGTAGGGGCAAAGTCATAAAGTAGAATGTGCATCGTAAATGTGCAGTAATGCATCACGTATCAAATTTCACACAGAAAGCACTTGCTGAAATTTATTTGAGTAATATAAAGTATAATATATCTGGCAAACATCTTTGCTTTATTATTTCCATAGCTTAAATATATTTTCTCTGTCACCTGTGCCCTACACCCTCCCTCCTCCTCCTGAGCCATTATTCAGTATAAGTTTAGGACTTGTCTCAATTTAAAGAACACTCTTTGCAGAGAGTACTACTCTTTAACATTGCCCTGCAAGAGGGCTCTTTAATGCACGCTCGCTCTCTCAGTTTGGGACAATGCACTCTTTTTGGTAAACGAACACAGCACATGATGAAAATACTAACTGTTTAATGGCACTTATGAGCTCAAACATGTGCGCTAACAATTAAAATAGTGGTTAGAAAGTACCCCGTAGTTTGTTAAAAATTTTATGCCCTTCTTTACAGCTAAAATAATTTTACCACCAAATAGTTTTATTGAATGCAAGTAACATTTATTATGGCCCCAACTGTTACACATTACAACAAACTAAAATAAGGTGCAGTTCGAATAAGTACAATAATCTCATTAAATACGATGCCTTAAAATATTTAACGTATTTACAGTCTAAAATAACCTCGTGTAACAGTTGTGGAAGAACATGGTGGCTGCCAGAGAGCATGAGAGTGCAGCAAATCTTGTGCTCTCGCTCTTTCGCACTCTGTCCAACAAACTGAGACGACCAGATAGCTCTCTCTGTGATGTTATCCACACTGGGCGATTGAGACACTGCCAAAGTTAGTTTTGTTTGCAAGAAACTCAATTTCCTCCCTTTTCCGGCCCTGGTTCGCTCTCCAGTATAACAATTACAGCATTAAGGAGCAAAAACAAACATAAATAGACCTACATTATGTTACACAGTTGCACTACATCACAGTTGTTCATTACAAAATCATTATCAGGACACATGAACTAGTTTACTGTCAAAATCCTGAAAACCAGCCTATTTAGTGCTGAAATAAAACACTGCGTAACAGTAGTGATTTTATATTTTCATTTTACAGCTAAAAAGTTAAACAGGTGTTTTCCACTGTGCTTATCACTGGCATATACATTATTCTTTCCCCTGGGAAGAACATAAAGAATGGCCGAGTTACAATATTTACTAAAAATGTATAGTCTAATAAATTTCATATCATTTTTAGTTTACTGGTAACCTACAGTATGTATTTGTAATTTAATACAAGTGTTCATTTTTAAAGGTCTGCCTGTGTGTATTTTATGACACTGTAGTAGAGTTTTAGAAGTGTGTTCGAAAAGTATTTTTTAAAAATAAATAATAAAGGTTTATTCAGGACTAAAGATACTGTGTCAGAAATAAAGTTTCGGGATGCTTAAGTGTTAAGAATAAACTATGCTTTACCTACTGTGTTTTGAAGAATAACAAATAAATATGGTATGTGACTCCTGCAAGGAGACATATAACTTGTGTCCCCTGTAATTACTATGTTAATAGTGGTAATAGATGTTTGTTATTGGTCAGAGTAGAAGGCCTGCAATGGTATCCAGGAGCAGTCCACCCAGCCTCAGCACATCAGGTAGCGTGGAGCTGCTCGACGACATAGAGGAGGACCTCGTCAGCCTTTCGTCGCTAACGAGCAGCAAGCAGACTGTCTCCACGCATGGCCCAGCCCGGTTCAGGTCAGCCTCGCTGCAAGATCTGCCTCGTCCCGTCTCCTGTCCCACAAGCCTCTGGTCCCGGTCCCGGGACTCTGGCGTGCCGCTGTCCGGGAGCTGCCCTAGCATGTGCAGCGACCTGCTGGCAGTTGTCACGGGGCTGCGGGCAGAGCTGTGCGAGAGGGATGAAACCATCCACGTCCTGCACCAAAGCTATGTAGCTCTCCTGGAGACGTGTGCCAGCCTAGAGAACACGCTGGACCAGGCAAGACTGTGCTCCGCATGTGCATCTCGCAGGATGTTGGAGGGCTCGTGTGCCACCCTCCATCAGGAAGTTCCTGATGTGTTCCGTGCCCATTCACCTGGCTCCCACAGCCCAGTGCCTTCGCCTCCCAGGGAGAAGCTGCCGTCCAACTCAGCAGGAGAGTCGCCAACAGAGACGGAGGGGTCTGATGCCAGCAGGGAGTCTTGTGTTTGTTCAGACATTCCTGCATCTGACCCAGCACTTTCCAAGTACACGAGTGGCCATGGAGAAACATCACACAAAAAAGAGGAGCGCTTTGCAAGGACTGCACCTGGGGTGAATGGGGAAACTGAATCACAGCAGGACAGCAGGAGGACTATCCTGCTGAAGGTAAGAAACTCAATCTGCCAGGTAGGTAGGTAGTAGGGCTTAACATCTTGTCAACAACAAAGTCATTAGAGACTAAGAAAATTATTCATGGAAGCAGGAACAGGGCAGGAATCGGCTATGGCCTGTAGTAACGAATTGTTCCAGTATTTGTCTGGAGTGATTTTTGCGAAATCATGCGAAACCAAAACAAAGTGGTCGGATCAGTAATTGAACCCACACCCATCACGAATGCAAGTATAATGGTACATTGCTGCATCACCTCACTCAGTCAGTCTGTAAGGGGTATGGAGAAATATGTATGAAGTGTGGGTTAATAATATAGTAATGCTCTTTTGCTACACCTTTGTAATTTTGAAAGCAAAACTATAGCTATTGGTTCGTTTTGTGTCTGCAAACCATGTTTTTAGATGGGTGCAAAAGGGATTTCTTGAAACACTTGGTAGCTCGTAGTGTTGTGATCAGACTACAAGGTACAGTATTTGGCATGGAAGGCTGGCTGGCAGGCTACCTTCCGTGGCTTTACCCGGCTCACTTTCCAAAGTAAAAATAGGCAAACCAGATAACCTTCTAACCTTCTTGTCTGTTTGTATGTGAATAGGGTATTTCTATAGTGTATGCAAACATTCTTAATTGCTTTTGAACATGTGCACTGAATTTCACCAAACTTAATACACTTTTAATTAATACTTGGTAAGGATAACAAACTTTTATACCTTTCAATCTTACCAAATGCCATGTTATATCTCAGAATTCATTGAAATGATTTGAACCAATATTGGTTTGTTGACGGTCAGCATTGAATTGAGAAACACATATCCTCACCAGTAAGTCATCTTGGGAGAAAGTGCCAGCTGAAAAAACAAATCACTTAAGTCATCGTGGGTCACTGACCACATGCCTGCCAAATCTGACATACGAAAAGTGCTATTTTTGCACGTCCCGCATTACGCTCTTCGTAGTCCATTTGCCCGCAGCACCGCATTTCTTCTGCGCAGCCATCATCAGCAATCGACCATGCAAGCAGTGCATCTATGTGTTTGGAATGTCTCATGCAAGTGTGAAGCAGTGCAAGTACGGAGTGTTACAGATCAGTGAAAATCAGTGCAGCGAGTGGCTAGTAAGGCCAAGCACCACACAGCACGCACTAATACGTAGAGTGCAAATAGGGCTTAAGTATGTTTTACAAGGCCTTAAGGCAGACACAACGTGGTATGGAATCACGTGGACACCAAAGACGACCCATGAAACAGCCCGTTATTTATTTTATGCATTAAACGTGTTTATCTGTTGTTTTCTGTTTTGTTACATCTCACGTATTTTCACCCTCACATCATCTCACCTTTTCTTTGCAAGTGTTGGTGTTGTATTGCATTAAGAGTAATTTTATATCACATTAGATTGCAGGTACGGTAAGTGGAAGGGTCTTTTATGCAAGTGTGTATGTAGCAAGTAGTTCCTGCCCGCCAAGCCAGCCAGCGTGCCACGCCCCAGAATTTAGTCATCGCTCAGAGTTTTGAGTAGAGACATATTGCACCGCATCTCAAGGTTTGCGCGCCCGGGGACCAGCGTCGTAGTATCATCAACCATTTTCTCACCAATAGTGTAAGTTTTTCGTAACCATTTCATTTTAGCTGCCCGGGATTCCGCCTCTCACCTTCCCCAGTGCTTGTATTGCCTGGGGCAGCTTAAGTGTTCACTGTAAATCATTTTGAGGCCTTCATGCCATTTTTGTACCGCATTACCTAGACCGGCAGGTTAAGCCCGGAAAGCAATGTTAGTTTGTTTCCTGGAGAAGCAATGTAACGTAACTCAGTAAAAACTACATTGAATGGATTCACGTCTGTTTTTATTTGGGTTTGCTTTCAGGCTCTTAGAAGCACGGGCCCCCGCTATTCCCGCCAAAAGTGTATTCTTTATGCAAGTGTTCTATCATGTGTTTTCGAGTGTTCATTTGTACCTGCAACTGGTAATTGAATGCATTTTAAGGGTGTATGGTCAGTCTGAAGCGGCCACGGCATGTCAAACAAGTGATATTTACAGTCAATATGAGGAGTTACTATTTTACCACCAAAGGATTACCACCTTGGTCATCGGCCTGCAACGACCCTGAAAGAAGAGTCAGCTCTATCAGAACTTCATGGTATCACCAGCACCTGGATGATACCTGGCGCCCCGGGTAATAATACCAAATTCCCAACCTAAGTATTTACCGCTCCTCAAAACCCACCTCTACCCACTGAGGCACCACGACACCATGTCAAGATGTCGCCCAACTTTGTGGCGTAATCCTACCACATCCTAAACCTAGGAACCAGGAAAACCATTAAATTCCCACCACAAAATTTTTCCAAAATTATTCCCGCAATAAGTTTTTCTGCCAGCCTTCTTTCACTACCCTCAATGAGGGAACAATGTGGATGACCAGCAAACCCAGCAGTAGCACTATAATGCTTTCCCGATGCTTCCAGGACGCCGGGAAAGACACAACGTGGTCAGTGAGAGAACGAGCGTGAACGCAGTGGGCCACCACCGTCGTAACAGTGAGGACGGAGAGTGAGCAGAAGGCGGCCATCTTGGGACAGCGCATCATGTCAGCCTCGCGCCATTCGCTCAGTGCAGCGGACAAAGGAGTGGGGTGCGTGCCAGCGTCCCCCACTTCACCAACTCCACGCCAGAACAGCTGGGGTGGTATCGATAGGCAGAGTGGGCGGCGCTCAACCACCCGCTTCCCGCAAACCGGTCGTTTACCCCCTTTGGCATGCTGCGCAGGGGACAGCCACGAGAGGGGAAGGTGGGCCTTCCCCTCCAACGCAGTGCTATGCTTCCACGATCCGGTTATACATGCAGCACAAATGGGTTTGTTGACAAACAAACCACAGCTGACCAGACACAATGAAATGCACCGGCACTTTTGTGTCTGCAGTGTTTGCACTGTATGTCCAATGACATAGTGGACAAATATGAATTAGGCACCAGGTACTGCAATGTAGCCAGAAGTCCAGCCTGTCATACAACCATGCTGCTGCCAACCATGAAGACCAAATGTGATGGGAAACTGACAACCAGCAATTCAAACAACGGCACAAACATTTTTCCAAATTACCAACAACCTAGCTGGTGTGAAAATCTGAAAATCTTTTGTGTGTAGGTCAAGGAACACTACTTTTAAATTGCACACAGTGTCAAATTCAGTCCCATAACGAGTTCCTAAGTGAGAATGAAACCAAAGCCACCACGGGATTTCATTTTGTGTGTGATGGCTGCAGTGAAGTTTTAAAGTCAAGGAACACAACACATAATTAGGATAACTTGCTTCCAGAATTTTAACAGCATGTCACAGAGTGTCAATTAGCACACTGCAAGGGGGAAGTAAATAACGGGAGTAACCAGTGCAGTGATTGCAACGCAACAGTACCTGAACGGTGTGGACTAGCAAGTGAGGGGATAGATGAGCGGGGAGCGCAACTCAAGTGTCGCGACTACATGGCCAAGGAAGACGACAGCAATCAGACATCACATGCCCACAGGTCACAAGTGACAGCTGACAACATACTGGCACAAAGTGTACAGTCCACACAAGCTCTGCCAACCCCACCTCTCACACCTCGACCACGCCAACTAATGACACTGAACCTAATTATCTGCTTACTTATCTAGCCCACATTTTTCTGCAAACATTCCAACAGTATTATCAACCCCCTTCCCCACACCAACACGGCTGACTACGTTTCCAATAAACAGTTATGGGCAAAAACGGCTCATAGTTGGCCGCAAGAGAAGAGTCAAGCAACAGCCAACACAACAAATGTGGACAACAGCCAGAAATGCATCCCGACTAGTTTTAAAATGTTACCAACCTTCACAAGAATGGCGAGTGAGAACCCCTCAGCCTTCCTGAAAGAAGGCACATCTTGTTTGCAGCAGTATAGCGTGTGTGAAGACGAGCGGGCGAGCTGCATAGGAAACCAACTGCATGGTGTCGCAGGAAAGTGGTTGGTGGAGTGCTGTTAATCATTACGGCCTCGGCTGGGAAGAGTTTGTGAACTCGTTTCGGTGTCGATACAGCAGCATGTTTGCTTCATTCATTTATCGTGCAGAAGGTGCACCTAATAAAGTGCTTTCACCTGATGTTGTCAATTAGGGAAACCTTGGAGATTGGAGCAGAGACAGTCCTGTCAGAATACCATGCCGCACTGATACCATTTAACAGCAACATGGAATAGCTGTTAAAGGCAGCAATCATCCTGGAATGGAACAAGTGTTCATTACGCTGCGAAAATGGTGCTGCAAAATGGTGACACGCGTCGCAAGGTGATGACAATAGCAAGTCACTGGAGCAAACAGACCGGTATAAAAAACAACATTTCAGACAAAAACTGAATAAATTTTCTGCAGGAAATAGCAGCAGTGAAAATAGTGCGCATCACGGTGAAAACCACAGAAAAACTGACAG
Source organism: Dryococelus australis (assembly GCA_029891345.1). Lineage (NCBI taxonomy): Eukaryota > Metazoa > Arthropoda > Insecta > Phasmatodea > Phasmatidae > Dryococelus > Dryococelus australis. The sequence continues at coordinate 167,208,961 of CM056999.1, read as the reverse complement.
TGTTAAGGATGCTGGGAAAGTGTACGTCACGTGGGACAAGACCAAACTCCCTCAAACAGCCTCCCGCTATTGCAAGCCAGCGGAGGTGTTTCATTGGCACAACCAGTGCTCCAAGAACCACCACCTTGAAAGCGACAAGAAACCCACACCTAGCAACCAGGGAAACGAGATGTAGGGGCCAAGGGGCCTGACGCCTCTGATGCCAATCACCACTCTACTGAGACTCAGGGTTCTCAGGGATGCTGTGGGTTCTGTGTGTCCGTCTCACCCATGAGTACTTACAAACACGAAGGCAATACTAAACTTTTACTAAACACTTAATAAAATATATGTGGCTAGGACACTGTTACTACTGAATAAAAAGATATAAAGTTCACTGTAGACTTGTTTTCTTGTTATTATGCATACACATCAATGTGCCAATGAAATGGTTATGTCGGTCATGACTAGCCAATTCCGCTTGGGTACTCCCCAGCCCACAATTACTCATGTGCACGCCTAGATGGATGATCTCACCGAGGTACGTGAAAGCACAACCTTCACAAGGGAAGAGGGCCGACAGACGCTAGGGTGGACTGACAGTTTTTCCCTGAAGACAGGACACTGTGAATTACAAATGAAACCCTTAATATATATTAACATGTGTGAAGTATTTCCTTGAAGACAGGACACTGTGAATTACAAATGAAACCCTTAATATATATTAATATGTATGATTACTCGGCATCATTAATGCAAACTCGTCGGGGCTGGGCTCACCCTCCAGCACATGCTTAGTGTGGTGATGGCCTATACACAGAGCCGGCAAGGATGGGAATAATTGCACCGCACACTAATTACAAAATTACATAAACCCTCAAATGATACATGCAACAAGATGGGACACGACATGAATATTCACAATAAATACACACATGTGTGAAAACACGCTTAGGTGGCGCAGATGCCGCTGGATGAAGTTCGTAGCGGACCACGTGGTGCAGGTGAAATTGCAATATTTCTGCGTGGAAACTGCAAACCAAATTCAGACAAAAGATTATTCTTGCTGAGAAAGTTATTCTCTTTATGATTGCAGTGGTTACAGAAGTGTAACATGCCTGATGTCAGTAAAATCAAACATTACTGTGACCGCGTGGTCAAGTACAAAAAGCATCATTTTACGTGAAAAATACATTGAACCCTGAAATAAATATTGCACACACGATGCTACATAAATATGCTCTCAAAACGCAATGATGGCATATTCAAGGACTTGGCATTGGTTAGCCACGTGGCTATACGTGATGTTTGCAGTAAAATATTCAAACACAAAAATTACCCTCAAATACATACATAAAAACAAAGCTCTTAAAATTGAGTGTAGCGATAATGCAGAAGTTACAATGAAATGCCATAAACATAGGCAGATGGCGCCTGATTCAAGTTGCGCGGGTCGCATGACCTCTCCGACACATTTCTCCTCCTTCTCCTTGATTAAGTTAAAAGCACTCCAAGGGCGCAAGAAGTTAATAAAGCGGAAGCATAATGCTGGGGAAAATGTCTGGCAAAAACGTATGCAAGCAAAAGTTACCCGGTAAACTAAATTGACTATGGAAACCTAAATTAGTGAACAAAAGTTGTAGTGCGTACGTGACAGTGTCTTACCTCGCCAGCTCTCCTCGACAGACTGTCCAGAGACAAGCGTCGCACGGACCTACCATGGCCGCCTGCGGGGTTCGCATAAGCAGAAGTGCTATGCACGCAGAGTAAACTATTTAATTAGTGAAAATAAAATGGCATAAATTAAACTAAATACTGTTTTACATTTCTATAATTTTCTGATGAATTTCAATATTATTTTAGTGTCTCTTAATGGCGGTGTTCATGCCGGAATATTAAGCGTCCTTAATCTCGGTGCCGCGGGCACTTTGAATTTTATAACCAAACCATTTAAAAATAGTAACATACACTTGAACACATTTTAAGACATAATAAACCCTGCAAATACAATAGAACACATTTTACACTGAAAAATAATATTTATATAAAAGTTCAAAATTATTGGCCTCTCTGCGCACGTGCGGGACACGTGACAAGTGCGTGGTGAGCGCCGTCATAGGCTCTAGCACCGCTGGCTGTTAGCCGGCATCACACTTTTCATTGGAGTTATCATCTGGCATTTAACGAGAATCCTCACAAGTGAATGTGGGCTTTCAGTTACCGGCTCACTAGGTCTGTTATAACCTATACCTGTGGGGTGGGGCTGCCAACTTTAGACCCTGAGGTAAGCCACTCTTACTGGTGGTTACCGCCACTGGCTGAAGACGTGGCTGTTGACAACCACCTGGAGCTTACAGGTTGTGCAGATATTATGCAAGGGGTGCCATTAAAAAAAATTATTAAATAAAACTATAATAAATAATTTATTTAAGATAGTAAAAAAGAAATTTGTAACGTTTATGTTTAATTTCACACCACTGAAATCAAATATTAAAAAAATTCCGTCAGCATTGGTTGGAACACTTACCAATGTTGGGAGTAAACCTGGAAACAAGTTATTTCATGTCTTAATATATTAAAAATATTATCTTTCAATCATTGTTGTATATCGCTCTGATTTGTTATGCCACCCAAGCTTGTATGATGTTATCATGCACATTAAACAAATACATAAATTGTATAAGGAATCAGCAGACCGTATTTACCAGCACACAAAAACAGTTTTATTACAAATTTTACTTCTGAAAATTGAGGGTTGTCATATTTTTGCACACTAAATGGTTTTTAGATCAGTTATTTTTGTTTGGGTAATAGTAAGTGATGGTCAATGTTCTTTCACTAGACTTGCATGCGTTGAACAAAGGAGATGTGATTTAACTTCCCAAAGTCTTCATTCTTTTGAAGTTAAGAATTTTGTGTACCACAGTTGCAAAGAATTTGCCTTGTTTAATCTTTATTTAGGATTAAATGAAATATATTTTTTCCTGAACACCAAAGTCAGAGTAAAAATTTGTGTCAAGTGTAACAAGTACAGTCTCAGCATGATACAAATAATTAAAACCTGACGAGATATTTAAAGATAGAAGGCTGCATGGTGCAGCAGCATCGGTGCATGCATTTAGTTATAACAACAGCAATGCGAAGCGGCATCTTGAACATTTCCTGGCCATTCGGGTAACCACCTCTCTTTCCCTTCGTTTCCCCCATTCCCCATCCGCATCCCTGGCTTCAAATAATTTTATTGCAATGAGCAGATGACTTACTTGCTGCTCGGCCCGCTTTGTAACAACTTTGAAGTCATGGCGTTGCATAAACTGACATCGTCGGCTATCTTGGCTGTCATGAACTCCCACTTCTTTTCATCACTCAGACACAACACATTTTGTGTCGTTAACGGTATAATGTGCAGGTTTATAAATAAATTTAAATTTGGGACTCTTTAGGTAAGTGGTGGACCGTTTGCTTATTATTTTTCGGTGTTTTGGGCTGTTAAACTGATAGGAGAATGGGTAGTTATTATGAGAGCTGAAATTAAATGTGGGCGTGCAGTTTTTCCCGGTTTTTTTTTAAATTGTGGTTTGGCAGCGCAATATAAATTCATTTTAGGATTAACGTGTTGTATTTAAAATTATGATTGGTTTGTACTTTGTAAGCCTTGTCGTTCAGCATTACTAGTGCTCCAGTTTATTCTAGCCCCGTCCAACTGCTTTACGTCGCGATGTTGTCCACCACTTCAAGTAAAGGTGTTTTATTTTAAAGGGTTTTTTTAAGGTGTGTTTATGTGCCAGGCACTGTAACTGGCTTTCAAAGCGGCTGCCTTTCGCTGTGTTTCTAGCACAATGTGCTATAATTACCATAGCATTGAATATAAAATATTAATCATAGTGTTGAATGTTAAATATTAAATTATGTTTTGGCGCATCAGTCGTTCGGGAAGTCTTCAAATTTACACGTTGGAGTTCCTATTTTAATGAGGTGCAATGATTCATTATACAGGATGTGTCTTCTGTGTGCTTATCCACTGGACCACTTCCAGGTGCATGCACGATTGCTACAATAGAGATTCGAACCAAGTCCCCACTGAAAGGTGCTCCTGCCTCTTTTCAAAGTTTGTTGTATAGTGCTGGTTGGTCACACCACCCTCTAGCGCCACTGTGGCAAGGGGAGAAAGAACATTTCTCTGAGGCCCTGAGGCTTGAGAAGAACTGAACAAACATTTTAAGTTACTACGACTCTGGCCACGCCGCTTGCCGAGAGCCAGAAGGTCCTTTCATGGGGAATGCTGTGCACCCCGAGAGACAGCTGGTCACACCACTCACTGAACTTCTCACCGAGGGTGATCAGGAGACCCTCTCCCCAAGTCCCTATAGGCCTGAGCACCATCCGTTGTTAAGCACACTTCGCGGTGCCAATCAATCGATACGACTCCGGCAGGGTGTTAACCCCAAAGCACCAGCCCCAGGAAGAGAAGAGTCCTCCCTGGGCGGACCACGTAATTTTTAACCATATCTATGGTCGTGCCTGCACCTACAGGACACCCACTTAATCCTCTAAAATCGTAATTCATTATTTCTTCTTATATTTTTATCCTATGAAGTTAACGTAAATCACTGATCGTGCGTAACTGTGTATTCACAGGTATTCCTAAATGCCTCACCACCAAGTGGACTGGAAAAAGGCTGACAAGATCTCACGTGTCCAGACTACCCAATCTGGTGAACCAGGGCCTGATGACCCCAGAGTGTGTACTTGGGAACGAGAGGAGGCAGCCATCTTGTGACGGGCTACGTGCATCCCAACCAGCACCTGGAACTCGGTATCTGCCGCCCCAGCATCAAGAGACATGTACACACCTCAAAAAAAGTTGCACACCATCTGAAGTGCATAGGTATTAGGTTGTATATGACACAAGTAACAGTATGGGATGAAAATCAACACTCTGTGAAGAATAAAACATCTAATTTGAAGACAATGGAAATGAATAAGGAAAATTAACAATATTACTTGTCAGCGTGCACCCGCCGATCAAACCTGGAACTCAGACTCTGCTTCTAAGTGTGGTGTTACACCACCCCGTGCAGTGAAGCATGATCTGACCCATCGTGGCATGCTGTCCACAAGGCAGCTGTCCTGCTCTATCCTGTCCCACTCTTCAACAGCAGCCTTCTGTGGGTCAGCTAGGGTGAAAGGTGGATTCCTGCAACGTCTCACTGCCTGTTTCAGCTGGTCCCAGGCGTGTTCTATTAGATTCATGTCTGCGGACACCACAGGTCGTTCCACCCTATTGATTTGGATCTCCCTGAGGAAGTTGCTAACAAGATGGGCGCGGTGCCGGCACGCTTTGTCATCTCACAGAACAAACCTGATGCCGATATGGTTGAACAATGGGCCAGAGAATTCTGTACCGGTATTACACGCCTGTCATATTGCCCTCGACGAAGTGGTGTCCAACGTCTATACACAATGCCATCCCAAAACATGAGGGATCTGCCTTCCTGCTGGATCTGCGAGTCGGTGTACAGGACTCGTCTGGCATTACCTCGCTCTCTCCTCTGATGATTATAAGGCATCAGAAACATTCAGTACTCATTAGTGAAGAGGATCTGATGCCATTCTGCCAGGATCCAGTCCAAGTGCTCCATTGCCCATCTGCACCAGCCACCACGGTGTTGCGGCGTATGTGCAGGTATGTACTCGCCAAGGAACGCTTTGAGTGTAGGTTGCCCCTATAAAGACGATTTCGGATTGTGCGAGTAGAGACAACCCTCCCACTTGCCTGAAGGAGGGCATTATGCAGTTTGGTTGCGGCGTCTTCTCGGTTCCTGCGAGCCAGGATTCGCATGTAATGGTCATCAGTTTCTGTTGTTGACTGTGGGCGACCAGTGCGAGAACAGTCTGTTACATTGTGTGTGTAACACGATAGCAGCTGTATGTCCGAATAACATCACTACGCTGTACACCAATGAGGCTATCAATATTCCTCAAGGAGAGGCCTTGCTGACGCAAAGGCACTGTGCTCGTACAATCAAATGCTGTAATGACTCGAAGCATGTTTCATGCAGCTGAACAGGACACACGCTGTCTTTGCGCGTTGTTTCCAAAGGTTACATTAATAGTGCACACTTCCGGACTTTACCGAGACTGCGTGCAATACGTTCACGTACAAATAACGGGTGTTGTTACATTTCATTCATATGTTGTTTTGTAATACTACTCTCAAGGCGAACATCCTTCAAGAGCAAACAAAATACAGTTGGTGCAATACTTTTTTTGAGGTGTGTAGTACAATGTGCCCTAACCACTATCGCTGCTGCTGCTGCTGCTAACACCCCCAAAACGATCACAACAAATTGTTAGATGACCTATTGGTGCGCTCGTAGTTAGGAAGTTAAACCTGAATACCGCTCGCCCTGCAACCAAAGAGTATGTTCCCATCAGGACTCACTCGAGAACGGCTCTCCCAGCTCAGTCATTCTCAGTCTGCAAGGTCCCCGAGCTGCCGACCCCAACCATAGGACACCGAAAACAAAGGTAAAATCCTTGTTAAGGAGACTCCATTTCCCTAGGTTCATTCCACGTTGGCTTAGCTAGTATCAATCCAATCGGAAACAATGGGATTTTTAACAAATGTAACAAATTAATAATATGGAAATTTGTGCTCTTATGTGTGTAAAACAAACTCGCAACACTTCATGTTTTAGGACTACTATTTTTTTTTTTTTTTTTTCCACTAATTCTCTGCCAAATTAATTGGGAGCCTGCATACTGTATGTTGCATGTCTGTCATTATTTTTCTCCAAAGGTTGATTTCAAAAGTACTCACTTTACCACGAAAAGTCTTCAAGCTGGTCATGGCTCAGTGGGTACACGACATAAGAAACAACTCAGCGTTCCAGTCGCAGTGTTGTGTTACAGGACGAAGGTATGCAAGAACTACTGCTGTGCTGCCTGGATGCTGTACACGTGGCCGCATGCACCTCATTGCAACGCTCACAGATGCTCAGGAGCTCCCTGATGACCCTGTCACATGGCTGTCCTGCAGACATCCCGCACCTGCTGCCCACTTGAGTCTCAAGCACTGCCCTCATGTATGTGCGAGGCATGCAGGAGAGACAATGCTAGTTGGGATGATCAGTATTATTACTGTTGGAAATGTGACTTTTTTCTTATTGTTATTTATTAGTTGGTCAACATTATTTAGTTGCGTATTACCCATTTGCTGGAGGCTAATATTTCTTTTTATTTTAATTGAACGTATGTAGTTGTGAAAAGTAAATGTTGGTATAGGCCATTCATGATAAAGTGAGCACTTTTGAGGCCCTAGTTACTTTTTCCTTTCAGTCATATTTTTTCCTTTAACCAACTTTTCTATCATTGCTATGAAAGTAATAACCACAGTGTGTGTATTTCACCGCACTCGGAAGTTAACGTCCAAGGCTAAAATAAAATTCATTTATTGCCTATTATTCCAGATGAGAGGGAATTCAAAAGTGCTCACTTTACCGTGAACAGCCTATAGCAATGGTATGTACCTTGAAACTGTTTGAAGGTTTCGTATGTATGTTTTGTTCAATAGTAGTAAAGAAAGATGTGGTGAAAATAAAATTGTTGGATGAGATCTGAAATTTTGTATTAATTTACGAGTTTGTATCCTGGTTAGCTCCTGCTGGAGCCGAAGTTATATCACTTCACTGTGCTCGTCAGCAGAAGAGCGCACCAGTTTGAATTTGGTGCCATTGGAGAAGCGGGTCAATCACCAAAGGGTCACGGCCTACTCAAGCGCCCAGAGTTGGAGTTATACTCACCAGGCACTGAGCGAACAGGCGAGATAAGCATCTGTGGTCCATGAATGTGATGTTACATGTTCCACCCCTAATAGGCGGAGCCAAGTCCCCCGCACCCCTCGAAGCACATATCACCAGAGATCACTATAAAAGATGAACACACCCACACCTGAGCAGATGCTTGGGGTGGCTCGCCAGTCACTCATCCACTCCTTAAAGGCTATGAAGGCGGGATTTGGAACCCGCGGCAGTAGTAGTTTTACTACATCCTCAGGATGTGAAATCTTAAGAGCTGTCGTCCTACACCCGCGCCGCCGCCACGACGACGGCCATCTTCCCCTGAAGGACATCAGTTGTGCAGCACCTCCAGTCGTTATTGCCTCAAGCACCTCCTACATCGACCTGACCGGTCCTAAAACCCAGCACCTTCCAGCTAACCGAAGGTCGCTGTGACGTAGTCCCCTTAAGGCCTTAGCCAGGTAAGCTCTACCATTCACGTGGAGAAACCCCGTATACTTATTACGAGGTCCCTTCTGGACATTCCCCATAATGTTCAGTCAGGATTCCTGGGCTAAATAATAGTTAATTAAATTTAATTATTTACCATTCACTTAAAGTAATGTAAATGTAACAGGTAGCCATCACCTGACTTAAATTTATTACACTCATTGCCTTCTGCAGTTAATTTGTAATTTTATATATAAATTATTATTCGTATTCGATAAACGAATGTCAGATGTTGAAATTTCGAAGCATTCAAGCAAGTTCGAATACTGAACTTTAACCAACTTATTGCATAAATCTCTGCCTATATTCAATGGAAGCAATTTTATTTTTAGCCAATATTGAGACAGATATTTTTTCCTTTAAACCAGAAGATGATATGGTGGCAATTTGGAGTAAGAGGGGCTCAACTGCTGCCATTTTTTAGTCAGCAGTTGCCATTCTTATTCCACGCACTAAACTGACAGATAGCACTCCAGGCAGATAAAAGGGAGGAAGGAACATGCCTCCCTGCTGTGAGATAATCATCTACAGGAAGAGAGAAATGCCGCTCCCACCCCACTGTGGCCACCTGCTGTAAGATGTACTTTAGGTGATTATCATCTACAGCTTGTATGGGGGGTCACGGAATTACCAGCTTTGCAGGCCCCACACTTCCCTTACCCTTGTCATATCAGTATTTAAAATCTTTTAAAACCAATGACTCTGGCATTCATAACCAGGGAACTGGCAGTGCTTCAATTTTACTCTCAGTAAAATAAGGGAGTGCTGGATTCAAAAACTATACATATTAATAATTTTTAATTTTCTGAATATGAACAGAGTTGAATTATGCTGATAACTTTGATACACAACATTGTAGATTTAATCTTTTTAATTTTATTTGTTTAAAACATGCTTGAATTGTGATGAACTAAATAAAAAAATAAATTACCAAAGCATATTTTAAGTGCTGCTTTTAATCTCAGATTTTGAAGAATTAACGTGAAATTAATTTTCCTAATGTTATGTATGTTTACTTAAAGCATCTAATAGAATATTGTGTGACACTGACTAACCCAGAATCTCATTAATTTCTCAAAATACTTTTAATGTTAGTCCATTACTCGTATGTCCATTGTATTGATTATTACTCGTATGTCCATTGTATTGATTCGGCAGGAAGTATAGGTTCATACTGGTATCTGTAAAAACCTGTATTGGCGCAGCCCTAATTGTAACCAAATTTATGTTGCAAATAAAAAAGAGTTGTCATAATAATTTCCATGCATGACGACCCTGTAGAATGGTGGAGGAGTCACAGCGAACAATTCCCTCAACTTGTCAAGGTTGCAAGGCACTACCTACCCATTCCAGCAACACAGGTTGCAAGTGAGAGAATTTTGTCAACAGGTGGCAATGTAGTCGCAGCTTGCGAGAAGCCCTTCTCCCTGCTCATGTCCAGCAGTTAATTTTTATACATGAAAATTAAAAATAAATAAAAATATTTTGTGTTACACAACCTTCAGCAAATATTTATTTACTAGTGGTATCTTATGTAGTAGGCTTAATGCAAAAACTTTTTTTTTTTTTTTTTTTACATGTAGGCCTACCATCAATTTATACCATCCATACCAAATACCATTTAAGGCTTCTCGATTCTTAGTACTAGTAAAAAGTAATATATTTTCTCTTTTGCTTTCCTAAAAACATCAGCAAAGAACTAAAAATTACTTTTAAAATAATTTCTTTCTTACAGATATCAGCAAATGGCTGAATATTCATCAGTGGTGCATTCTGCAGTCATAGTGCAAAGGGATTTTTTTACATGTGTTAACAAAGAACTAATTATTTATATGTTGTGCCTTATGTTTTAACTACTAGTGTAAAGTATTGTTTTGTACTTTAAGAAATGTGAGTTATGAATTAAACTATCACCTGTACTACCTGTAGCATAAAAGCATATTTTTGTTTTCTCATAAACATCAACATAAAAGAAGAAAGCATGCTATGCGCGACACTCGCATTCAAGAAGCTGAAGGCCACCCAAGACACTTGCACACGAACGGTGTACGAGAGTAAACATAAGTTCAAGTCGTTCGTTGGGGTGTCTATCCCCAAGTCACCTACCTCTCACATGCCACAAGATACAGCATCTCGTTGCTTCCTGTCCCGACATGGGAAGGACTCCCTCCCTGCATAGATAGCCTGGGACTTGTGTTATACACAAGTTGGCACCGAGGTTTTAATTCTCACCCACACTGGCCATCACTGGTAGAGTGCTGCGCCAACAATCAAGGTACAGGGTGGGATCTCACCTTGTACTGGGTGGTTTAAAGGTTGGGGATTCATAACTCACTCGAGCTTCATCCCCTGACTGTGCTTAAGAATAAATACTTGCGAGAGACGTAGCGAGCGAGGGGTGGCTGGAGCTGGCCGCATGGATGGGGAAGCCTACCCTGATTCTCGGCGAGAGTGCGTGTTTGGTGGCTGCCGGCCAGGGCAAGGCAAACTAGGGGGAGTCCACCCACTCAGACGAGCACGGTGTCGAGCAGATTGACGGCCTCCGAGGCGGCAAGGAGTTGATTCGCTTGCGAATAGGAATTGTGCAGAGGTGGAAAGAGCAGTGGTGGTTGGCGCTATGGTACACCCGGGGAGCAACAGCACTCGTGGCGAGTCACCTTCAGAAATGTCGTAACAGAGTTTTACTGTACGTATTATGTCCCAAATGATAAATTTAATTGATTGCGACACGCTTCACAAGCATTAAGATAATTATTTTACTGTGCACTGTTTCTACTACACTGCTACATATTATTAAACTAGTTAGCTTCAAGATTTAAAAAATAATAATTTTTGTTCCTTCATTTTAACAAGTGGTATTTACCCAGATATAAAATGTTTTATTCATATTCTTGTATTTTAAAAAATGAGTTGTCTTATTTTCATGCAATAACAATTCCGAGGCCAATTTTAATGCTTGAGGAGTAGAAGTGACAATATTTTTCTATGGCAACAAAATATACAGACGGGCAGACAAACAGTGATATCCTTTAATTTTATGCATTTCGGGAGTAAAACACTTTATATTAACTACACAGAATTTTGCTGCAAGACTTTTGTTTAAATATTGTTCAGTGTTCTTAACTTAAGGGAGCTAAATATTTGAGAAGCAAAAGCTTGCCAGTTCAGTTCTGCTTCTTGAATTGTGCACACTTGTGCTAAACTTTCAGCTATGAGATATAAATAAAAACCCTATTTAATCACACATCTGCAATCATTTGTGGAGAAATTATTTGTTTTGTACATGGTAATATGGTTTGACAACTTTTCAAAAAGTCAAAGAGGTCACTGAAAAGGAAAAACTCCAGGCAGATTAAAGAAATGTAATTTAATTATAACAGTGTTGTGTTTACAAGAACTGGGCCATTTCTAAACTACAGGTACATAGAACGTCAATAACGTAAGCAGCATCTGAAGTTTGGCGCAGCACTTCATATGGCATTGACATGTAATGAGCTCTTCCTCAGTAAGCCTATACATTCACAATTAAACCTCTGGGGCAACAGAATATGCGACAGCCCATATGCTGCACAAACACCTTTCACTTGTTTAAACGGACTTGTTAGCTGCTTCAATGAACAATTCTGTGATGTCCACATTCTGATAAAAATTGGTCCTACATTACTTACACATCTGAAAGTTCAGAAATAATCAATACCATATATCAACAACTCAACAATTTATTGGACAGCATCTTTTGAATAAGTAAAATTAATGAAAAAGATTGACATAGGTCATTTTGGAACGTTAACAGTCTAAGTCATAAAAAATGAGAAACATTTATGCCTAGGGCATGATAAACACATTGATTAAATCTACTATATGCTGTTCATGGTGAAGTGAGCACTTTTGAGCCCCTAGTTACTTTTTCCTATCAGCCATTTTTTTATCCTTTAACCACATTTTAAAAATTAATATTGACATGTAAGTAATAAACACAGTGTTTACATTCCACCGCGCACTGAAGTTAATGTCTATGAGTAAAATAAAATATATTTAAAGGTGGTTATTCCAAATGAGAGGGCTTTCAAAAGTGCTCACTTTACCGTGAATAGCCTATATTTACCTCAACAAGATATAATGGATTCATAACTTTACTTCAGTCTTTCCTAAATTTCCTTAAAACTATACAATATTAGTGGGGGAGAGACATGAAAATGTAAACAAAAATTACACACACTAAACTGTGGGTAAACATCTCATCCAGTGTATGCGGCAATGGGTTGCAACGTTTTGAGTAGCACAGTCCAATTCTGAAAATGTATTTATATTATGATGGGAAACAACTTCTGGTACCCGCATCACCAATAAACATAAATGTGCTGAAAATTACAAATGTAAGGACTTATCCTATTTTTATTTTACTTACATTCTCATTCTTACCATGATACACAGTGAACACAACTGATGACACAAAGTGACCACTATTCATCTCAATTATACTTACGACAAACAGTAACCTCGCAACATATTGCACGTTTATCAAATAATGGTGCGAAAACTGATATACATTGTTATTCCCCTTTTTAGAATACTTAAATTCTACCTTAAGCCTGTTTTTGTAACAAAATACAAGTTTGTAATGTTGTCTCCAGTTTTGATGTTTTTTTTGTAGATGAAAACAACAAATTAAACTTATTTGAAGTGTGATAATGCAACCTTTAATAATCTATATTTTCTGTTTAGACAGGAAACACTACAAGAACTTAATGTAAACTTAAAAAATTGTAAATAATAAAATGTAGCAAAAATAGGCCGCCAGGCTATAACATAAAGCCTTATCTGCCAGCTACAGTATGTTCACTGTAATGCAGAACACATGCCTTACCACCAACACACCCACAGAGAATGAATGGCCATAAAGTGGACACCAAAAACACCATAGCTGGGTTACGAATTTACAGGATAAGCCAGTTGAAACACATGCACCATCCCGCAAACAAGTTCAAAACCAGAGCAGTGACGGCCTTAAATAACAGTGCAGAACTGCGGCGATGACAGCTGGTACAGACACACACCTAGCCTCAGCATAAGATAACCTCTATGCCAAGTTTCACATTTCTCACCACACTCTAATTCACCTTCTGGCCGCTAGGTTCACAGACTGTCAACCTCATCTCGACAAGACTACAGTGTACCATCACTCACCGACTGACGAAGCTGGCCAGCCAGCAAAATGTTGCAACCGCACAGCTGCATGGAAAATGTGATCACCAGACTTTGTGGATGTGCATCTATCTGTGAGTACCAACTCCCTTGCAAGTACATGCGTTTTCTATAGCCTTTTTAAAAATGAAATTACAATAGCCTAGCAACCTGTTATGTTTTATCTTAAAGATATAATAAATTATACTCAATTTTTTTGTGCAACCATTGGTCCATTAGCAAACTAATGTAAACAAATATCACATCATTGCTTGATCACATGACTGACAAATCACGAACCAGTAATGCAGATTACACGCACAGAAGGCAAATATTCTACCCCATCTGTAGCTTACGGATTACAATAAAAACATTGCAGGAACTTCCTATACATGGGATGGCAACGCACAACTCAATTGCATTTTGGTGGAGCTGTAATTATCGGGTCTAGCGGCCACGACCATCAAAAGCAATCAATTTCCTGTACAGAATCAGAATACAGTGCTTATGACAGCCACTACCTTCCACATCTTCCAAAACAGCTACTGTTTGGATGTACCGGCTTTGACAAATCAGTTACTCCAGTTTTGACAACAGCTTTAGGACTACAATACTAATAATCTTTTCTCCACATATGTAGTAGTCTCACCAAGAAACGTTCTACAAATACATCAAAAATCCCAATTTACACCATGCCTACGTGTAAAACAATACTTCTAAGTAGCCAGTTACATTTAGAAGTCATATTTAACAGAAAAACAAGTACTCGTTTTGAAAATATCTTAAAATCTTTGCATTAAATTTACAAATTTTCTGTGTGTCTATAGTTCCACTTTGCACAAAAAAAATTAAATACTCAACTTCCCTTAATGACAACCAAGTGCAAACATTTTGTCACATATGATGCAAGTACGTAAGCTACTTATTTTTGAAAGTCTCCGAACTATATTTACCAATAGGAAAATAAAAATGGGTAATGCATGGACAAAATTAAAATATTTCATTAATCACTATTTTGTAAGTACAGTCAACTCCCTATTTACCATTTTTCAGGGGAGTGTCAAAAAATTTCCATACATGCGGGATGTCGGAAGATGAGGGTTCCATCATGTACATCAATAAAATACAACTTCTGACCTCATTAGACTTCATTTTGAATATATGAGAGCTGTACATTATCTCTGAATAAAGTTTAGCTAATTAACACAAAAAATGGGATTTTTAAGATAAGTATTACTGTAAATAATAACATTAAAAAGCATTTCACCTCCACTTGTTTAAATAAAGAGTATAACATCTCAAAATACTGTTCATAATTGATTGTAATCAGACACCAAATGTAAGCCGACCTAAAACTCAAATGTTCTGAAAATTAAAATAATGCTACCAAATGCACATCAAATTTTGAATGTCCCACACACACTCGATCAGCTGACAGCGCACGGAGAGATTATCAATCGGGCAGTGTGTTCACATCAGCGCGGCAAGCGGTGAACGGGAAACAGCGGGAGGACTACCCCTCCACGCTGCTACATGTTGCAGACACCTTATGTGCGAGACATATGTCTGTCTTTTAAAGTAATTAATTATCGTTCACTGCAAAAAAAATTGCAATTTTGAGATAGAAATGAACACATGAGGCAATCATATTTAATTTCTTAACAGTCTTTAGTAATTAATCATTCAAAACCATGTCCTTTGATTCCCCCGTCGCCAGTTCCGCTGCACTCGGTTCAGTGATTACCCATTATTAAATGGCCCTTACATTTTACCAGTATATTCAAAAGACGAATGTCTATTAAAATTAATTAATATAAAGCCTCTGATTTTCCCGCAGGAAGTGACCAAAAATGAACTTTATGCTTGGTAATACAAGTCGCTCTATGTTCAAACAACTTTTACCAACAAGGAGAGGTCAAGTAATGCTTCTGGGCACATCTTTTTATCCCCGAAGATGGTTTCCATTGAGTTAAATAAATAACACATTTTAAAATCGTATTGATTTTACGCCAGATACAATGAAACCCCAACTTTACGGGAAAAAATAACCTTTAATCAGAAAAGAACACATATTTGCATATAATAATTCCTCGTTAAAATGTATTGCGTAACATTTTCAGGCGAAACCATTGGCTTTGAAATACACCGTACGAGTATTTCGAGTGGTGGATAATCTTGATAAAGTTTCTATGTTCGCCAGTAGCACTTTATTTGCTCTGCGGCCGGCGTATGAAGGCAGGCATACGTGGACGAAAAAGAGGATGTGCTTTTTCTTTTGCCAGACAACAGTTTCCCCCCTCGAAGGCATGTAAGGGGAGGAAAAATTGTGCACTGTTGAGAGGGACAGATAGAGAGGTGTGAGAGAGATCCCGCCAGGCGTGTAAGGGAAGATAGCAAGCCAGACTCACATCCCACCGCAATTCAGACATGTTGGGATTAGGAAGACACACAACATGACGCAAAGCAGAGACACACAGCAGTGCGTGTGACTTACTTCACACCTAGTTAGTACACATTTGAATAAACAACCAGGCTGAAAATGATTATTGCAGGAAATCTTAGGTGACGGGACCAAAATATACTTCGATCTACGCAACATCCGATAAACTATACATGAGGTTAGCTTTATCATTATTTATACAGGAGTTTTGCCGGGACCACTGGACACTAACTGTGGATACAGTTTATCGGTACATGCGTTTACAATAACATGCATGATGTGCTAACACTTATTAGCCAGGCATACGAAGGTATTCATACAATTCTCACTTCAAATAACTGGAACTTTGTAAGCAAATGTAACACCACCCACTTTTAAGATGAAAACTTACAAGCTACCATGCTAATTTCTTAACTTGTACCAACATAAGTTTTGTTCACTGTGCATCTCATAACCAATTTATGAAGCTGTTAAGATTTAGCAGATGCATTCTGTCCACTCAAGCCAACACAGTTATGATTGATGATGCTCCAATGTCCATTTCCAATTCACCACCGACTGACAAGTTACCACCATTCTATTGTTTTATGGTTTGAAATAATACATTTTACGAAGTAAAACACGACATGCAAAACTATAAGCACAATCCTGGAATATAACACCGTAAGAAAGACAGTCCGGTTATAACAAATATCTTCAGCACACAACAGATGCTTCAATCCTCACTTCTGCACATTAAAAAAATAATAAATCTAACGTCCCAATAAAACAACTGATTTCCAACACGCAACTGGAGGAGAGTTACACTGATGCAACATGGCCAAGACCAACACGTATGCTAAAATAAAAAGAATGTTGCATGCAAGTTGGCAGGCATAATGTCCTGGGCATGTTGTGAGCGAGCTGCAGGCAGATTCAGTATGGTACGTTTGAGAACAGGTACGAGACCGACTCCCCATTGTGCGTCCTCCGCACAGCCTCGGCGAACATCATTGACACGTCGATACACTGCAACAAATGAGCACAACGTCACAGCACTAACAAGAAGTGGACACTGAGCTCTGATAACAACATTTTATAAGTGAACACTTAATAATTGTTAGCATTATGGTTTTAGAAAATAGACAAGAGTGTATTTGAGATGGCGGTAAGGCATATGCAGTGGAAATATGGATAATGAACAATAGAGATGTAGGACAAATTAAAGCAATGGGTATGATGTTTCTGAAGTGCATAATGATTTGATAAAGTAAAACAGGATTAGACATGAAGGTGACGCGTGTGTGGTGCTATCTGGCTCAGGGCAATGAGACGTTACGTCAGAAATAATGAATTTGTTAGTGTAGGCCGGAAGCACTTACATAGGACGGCTGGTGGCTGACTTACTTTGGTACTAGAGCCGTTCCTGAATATAGTATGGACCGTGTAGGCTTTCGGCTATGTACAAATTCAATTACTGGTTTGGCTAAGGTGCCGGGCAATTGGGACCAGTTGCTTACATACACTGGGGCTCTCAGCGGGCTGGGGCAGCGGCGGATCGAAAACCAGGGGCAGGCGTATTCATTGGGTACCTTCTCTCCTCATCGGAAAGTGACAACGACAGGGTGTGGTGTCCCTAGAACCTTCTGGGGAGCTGGAAACAATGATGGTGTGTGTGTGTGCGTGCCGTATTGGTACGCCTCCTCAATTTTCCATGCGACATCTTAACTTTGAATGCGTCAAAATAGTTTTTTTTACGGGTCACTGAGAATTATACAATATATGTCCTTGTGAGTTGTGTGATATAAGCTACTATTGAATTTTAAAGGTTGTCACAGAGATGAGCTATTTTGGGTGGTTCTTGGAAACGTAATTTTCAATATTCTAATTAGTTATTGATATGGTGAATTTTATAATTACTTAGGTTCCTAATAATTAACCTCACTTTTATCAGCTTTGAGTATATGATTTCAGTTTCACTCTCTAGCTTGATTGCGAGAATTTTTATGTATTAATGACAATTTTATTATATATTTCTTAATCACTTGATTATATAATATTTTGATGATTGCGGTAATTATTTCCTTTATGCCTATTTGGAATTATCTGAGTCATGTAACTTATATCTAAAGTCAATTTGTCTGGTAGTTTTAAATTTGTTTTCAGTTTGGAGTTTTCGAGATAGTTTAATTTTAATTGAGGTTTCGTGGTCAGACATCTATTTCTGCTGTCATGTTGATATATATTTAGATAGTTATTTTATTCGGTCGTGTAACTAATTTTTCCCTCAGCTGTATTTCCCCTGTGATTCCAATTTCACTCAGATTTGGTACTCTGAAAGAGCCTTCTTGAGCTCACTAAAGTTTTCCAGGCGGCTGTTTCATCCACTCATTCCCGGCCTGGTCGGATGTAAGCTGAGACGTTTGCAAATTCTTTTATCGCGACAGCCGTCGCTTCCCCCCTTCCACGCTTCAGGTTCTGCAGTTGCTGTCTTCGCAGTGTCCTATTGTGATCGTTCACGCATCAAGTGCATGACTTCATATAAAATATGTGCTTTTGTTCACGTGCACACTTGCCACTCTTGCCTATCTATCGCCCGTTCACGTCCCTTTTGGACAGTCCGCGACATCTAGCGGAGGTTCTGAAACTATCTGTACCTGGGTTTGCCGCAGCGGCATCACCTAGTGTTTGTGTTTGACACAAACACTTCGTTCCTAGGCCCGCTTGCCGTCATTACGTTGGCAACATGCGGTGGCCGTGAGGTGGTTTGTGGGAACTTAAGTCCCTTTGGTGTTTTACGCCTACATCTTGAGCATCATGTAGTGGAGTCTAATATTTTTTGCGGTGATGTGAATTTTAAATTTTTGTTATTTTTGTGTATCTCCATAATTTTGGCATTCTTCTGGACAACGTAGTAATTTTCGTCTCCACCCTCATGGTGAATACTTCTCCAATTTGTTTTGCCTCATTCATGTCCCTAATTAATTCTTTACTCATTATTTGAATACAATTGTATTGTATATTGTAGTGAGGGATCTTCTTCCCCCTGTTTCCCCAGGTTTCAACTTTCAACCTGCTTGACGTCCACGAGGTATTATGTTCTGAGAATCAAGTATGACACTTCATATAAACATTATATTATACTTTCATTTTGATGCAAATATTTAAATATACTTTAACAAATACTCATCATACGTCGTGTTGATTTATTTATGCGCTCCTGGGTGGTAATTTGTTTAGTTGATTATATATATTTTTTATTTATCACAAAGGAAAACAATAAATTTTAAACGGATTAATTTTAGCACACCACAATATCCAAGTCTTTTTATTTTTTAATATTCACTTATTTCCTCTGGGCTTTCCTATGACTATTATATATATATATATATATATATATATATATATATATATATATATATATATATATATATATATATATATATATTTATATATATATATATATATCTCTGTGTGTGTTTGTGTGTGTGTGTGTGTGTGTTTATACTTTTAATAGCGAGTTATTTAAACTCCATTTTTGTTGCCATATGCTAGAACCCAGCAAATCTAATTATTAACTATTATATTGTATTGCCTCCTTGTCACTTAATTCATTTATTGTTTATTTGGGCAGTCCTTATTGATTTGGGTTCATATGAGTTTTAATACCATGTTGCCTTTGTTCTGTTGGTGGTTTGTTTATTATTCGTGTTTGTACCAAGGGCTGACCCTGTTCTTTAAAATGAAGTGGATTCTTTAAACCAGTTAATTGTCTATTAATGCTTGCATATGCGTAACAGGGGTGAAGCCCCACCAACTTCGTTTCCAGGATGACTCTTGGCAAAGTGCCTTACTAGTCTGGGTGCAGCTTCAGGTAGCTTGGTAGGTAGAGGCATCCTTCCTCTCCTCCAGGTCCTTCCCGCCTCGCTTGATAAAAGGCATCAGGTTCAAAACCTTGTCTTGGAAGATAGGAGCAGGCGACTTGCAGTTCCTTATTGAGCAGTGTTCTGCCACCTTGGCAACTGGGTCAATGCCGAGCCTAACCGTTTTCCCCAACTGGCAACACAAACAGTGCATTCGTTAGAGAGTGGGTGTTCTCCGAGTTATTCCAACAGCTCCCAGAGGAATACAACATGGTGACCTGTGTTACCTCCTGACTAAGTCGAGCTGACCTTAAGTATAATAGACTATGCAATCCAAGTTAAGGGGACCTGGTTCTAAGCTAAGGGGTGGCAGTTTTAACAAAGATAGCTAAATCAATTTTCCCCATCTAGCTGCGTCACATGTCCTCAAAGGACTTGGGGGGGCCCACTTCCTGAAGAGAGCCTTGGATAGCCACTGTTGAGGGGAGGGCATCTGGAAGCTCTGGCGGAAGGCGGTGAGGATACTGAAGAGCTTCTAGGTGGTGTTGGTGAGGGAGCTCTAGCGTATGAGGCAGTATAGCAATCTAACAAGACTCAAGCGGCTCTTACCAGCCAGATGACAACTGGCATTTTCGGCCAGTGCACTGCAATACATCCTCGTGGCAGAGGGCTCGCCAAGTCTTCGAGTGGGAGTGCGTGTGCACACTTGTCTGTTGGCGGAGCCAAGAACAGCTGACCGGTGGCCATTGTTGGCAGGAGGTGCTATCTCTCGGTGCGCCCTTCAACTATCTGCTCGCTTGGGGTTGCTGGCTTATCGACTCTTGAGGTCATCTCAAGAGGAGGCTAGGCTTTACTTACTGACAGTATGAAACGTACAACTCTAACGTCTGTAATAATCCCTGCAACCAGGGAAAATCCTGTAGCCGCTCTGGTAGTAAATATACAATTCCAAACCCTGTTCAATGCGCTTTTGATAGAGGTACAAAGGTGAAGCAAATTTGTTTATCTTCTTAGCATCATGCATCAAAGTCTTAAACGCATGGCCACGGGAACAGGATTTGAATGAGGCTATTGAAAAGGCTAGAATAAAATGGTACAGACATGTGCAAAGCATGAGCGGAGAGAGGCTGCAAAGGTGAATAGAACAACTAAAATGGGTAGAATGAATGGGTGAGCATACCAAAAGGGCATCATTCACTGGCAACATTCAAGTTCCTATACATTAATAAAATCCAGTACCAGAGCACTGTTCGGACCAATGGGCCAATTAAAGCACCTTTTCATAGAATTGTTATAATCCTGGATCTTCCCTGTTGCTGGAAAGTGACTCATTACACCAGAAAATTATTTCACACTTGTACTATTATAAATGGAAAACATTTTTAGTTTCAAACATTTCCACAACTGGATATCATACCACTCACTCAGCTGACAAAAATTTACACAGTACATGAAACCTTATCAATAAAAACCTCTTTAATACAAAATTCTTAGTGAGTGAAGAGATTTGGGCAGATCTTAACATTGAGGTCTTGAGAGTCAATAAGGGTGAAGCAAGGTGATTATGGAGCAGTGCCGGAATGCAAGGTCAGGAAGAATGAAAGGTCCCAGAGAAAACCATCTGACCAGTGGCATAGTCGGCCACAATTCCCACATGCGAAAATCCGGAGGGGGGGGGGGGCACCGGGAATCTTAAGGCAGAATATACAAGAGTCCATTGTGTCCATCCGTCATACGTTCGTCCGTCTCCCAGCCAAGCTATTTACAACCAAACTTTGTACATTCATTGGAAGTTCATTTTTGCAAACTAATAAAAATAAAACTGTTTAAAAATGGGGAAAAAATTCTCCATTAGAAGTGAAAAATGTTTGCGGTATTGTTTTCCTAAGTACCCAAAACAAACACGTACGTTCATTTAACGAGACCTTTGAGTAACAACTAAATTTTACTGTCCTAAATGGTTAAAGTGAACAAAATTTCAATATTTTCTTTGTTTTCACTTTTTAAAGAGATGTGTTGTTTCCTGTTATCTAATAATTATTTGATCCCCCTGAAGAGCTTCCATTGTTACAGAAATTCTCGTCTTGGTCAAATCTTGTTCAAGTTATGGCCTATGTTATGCATTTTGTGAAGCACTGCTAGGGGCAACCTCTTGGCAGCAAAATCCTATCATCTGTGGAACTAGAGCAAGCAACTTCCATAGTGTGTATATGTCTCCAACGGTTATGTTTTGAAGATGACTTGAAACAATTCCAAAGGGGAAACCTTGTTCTACGCGACTGCAGCATTTAACACCATTTTTGGATCAAAAGGGTGTTCTCAGGGCGGGCGGGCGGGCATTTGTCACATGCAAATGTTGAATATGCCACAAAACTTCCTATCATATTGCCAAAAGACCATAGTGCTGTTGAAGCTTTCTTAGACTATCATCACATAAAGTACCTACATGCTCCACCACAACTACTGCAGTCTCTTGTATCTCAACAGTTTTGGATTTTGTCAGCTTGATCCTTGATCCGGTTTCGGGTCTTCGAGTTGTAACCAATCTGACTGCAGACAGCATCATTGCTGCTCTTACTCAATCTGTGTCAAGACGAGCTTTATGTACTAGTCTGTATTCCGATTGTGGCACCAACTTTGTTGGTGATTGAAGGCAAATTCGTCAGTCTTTTAAACAGTTGCTGAAATCCTCGCTCCTGGAAAACTTTTCTTTGGCTCATGACATCAGTTTTAATTTCTTGCCTCCTGCAGCTCATCAGGGGGATCGTGGGAAGCTGCAGTTAAATCAGCAAAATACCATCTCAGGCATACAATCGTCAATATAGTTCTGACACTCGAGGAACTGATGACACTCACCACTCGAGTTCAAACTTTCCTAAATTCACGGCCCCTAACGCACATCTCTTCTGATCCATGTGGCGTGGTAGCACTTACATGGTAGGCCTCTTGTTGCTGTACCCCAATCGTACGAAGTAGACGATGGCAATATATGCTTGTCCAGAAAATGGAAAATGCTACGCGCACTAGCCAACCAGTTCTGGATACGTTGGTATAAGGAATACTTACAGCAACTACAACCACGGGGGAAGTGGCAAATCCAGCAACTAGGACTCACCGTCGGAGAGCTCGTTCTGGTTGGAGAAGAGCGTCTTCCACCCCTGGGCTGGCTATAGCTCCACCCTGGAAAGGTAGGCATTACTCCGAGTGGTGGATTTACGTACGCAGAAGGGACACCCGTGCAGACCTGTTTGCTAACTTGACTCCAGCTACAGTATTCTACGCCCTGCACGAGTACATAGACAACAGGAAATCCCCGCAGCACCAGCAATACCGGTTAGATCTGCACCACAGAATACAGTAGCCATATTGAAATGTCGGCCAGGTAGCCTTACCTCCACTGTACCTGCAAAGCGTCTAATCATACTAGCACAACCTGATTTCTTGCCCTGCCACATAGCCAATTCTGTATTTCGGCAAAGCGCCTGCACCCCAGCAGAACTGAACCCCCTTAAGAAGAGAGACTGGCCATCTCTTCGACAAAATCCTTGGAGCTGCCTTCTATTGATGCTCGCTGCTAGTCACGTGTCAGCCTAATATACTTTTTTATTAATATTTATTTACTCTTTGAACTGCTATTTATTATTTTATTCTTGTTGTAATTTAATTCTTTCAGAGTTTAATAACCATTATTTACAGAAGATAATTGTTTCCCTTGTTTTAGTCTGTTGTTTAACTAATTTCATATAGAGATGTTAATATTATAATTCTACTCAGTGAATAAATACTCAATCTATTTTTAAACAAGTGTGTCTTTATTAAAGGTAATTTTTTTTTAATTTTATTTTTTTTTATAGAGTTTCTCACAATAGTAAAAGACTTGGGTTTGTAACATACCTGGTTATCTCTCTCTGCAGCACCAGAACTGTGAAGCAATCCTCCCTTCTACCTTTCGCAGCACAAATCAAGTGTTTACCCCCCACCCCCCTTTTTCCCCTTTCTTTTTTGTTTCCCTTTCTGGTTCTGGGTATATTATTTTATTTTATTAACCAACCAGTATTCTGTTCGGTAATTTTGAGAGAAGTATAACACATTTTATTGTTGTTGACGATCCTCTTGAACTGTCCTGTGGTGGAGGCAACCTCTTATGTTTGCGAGTGTTTGATATGTTTATCAAGTTTTAATTATTATCAAATATTATCTTTTCTTCTCTCCTCCTACTTTGTAACAAAGTTAAGAATTATTTTATTATTTTTACTATTGCGCAAAAGGAGCTTATGTTTCCAAACGTAATTATCAATTAATTTTCACGAAAAATGTAACTTAATTTAATTTTACAATTAAATAAACGAACACGTGAAAACAAAAAAATTGCCAAAACAAAATTCTGCATGCACTGCACAGCCTTGTAAAGAATTTGGGATGAACGGGTAACAAAATGTTCAAGTTTAGAAGGCTGTAATTTCACCCGTTCATCCATCACTGCTTTGACGGATAGAATTAATGGCCACCTCCGATTGGCTGTTGGTCACACGATTGATGGACGGACGCGACGGGTCATTGTAAATCCTGCTTAACCCTGTTCGCGTAGGTGGGAGGTGAGTAGGTAGTCTAACAACTACATCACCACGACCACACAAAATTCTTAGTAATACAAAGCGTCTTTCTTTCTTTTTTGAGTGAGATAGGGAATTTAATGTTAATTTATACGCTTCATAAAAACACTTGCTCATTTTGTATTGCGATGTAATGGCAAGAAGAAGTAATGCTGGTGATAAGAAAGTGCAATTTTCCAACAAGCGGAATCACGGAGTCAGCATTTCAAATTTTCGAGATTTCATATTATAATCACAGAAACAAGTTTTTTACGGACATCATTATTACTAACTGCAAGAAGTTTCACTGTAGTGCTTTTCTATGAACTCTTATAACTACTGCTATAACTGTAATAAACCAAGAAATCACTACTTCAAAATGAGCATACAAAATAATATGCATGCACACATAACTGGTAGCATGTTGCTTGGCCAAGAGTGCAGGGATGAAACTGACCTGTATCTTGGAGCAGTCCTTCATGTGCTGTTCCTGGGGGATGGTGTTGGTGACGACGACTGCCTCAAAGCAGGCGTTGTTGATGCGCGACACTGCGGGGCCGGAGAAGATGCCATGGGTCAGGATGGCATATACCTTGGTGGATCCCGCTTCCAGCAGCCTAACAAGATTCACAATACTGCTCAGTCAACTCTCGTGCTACGTGTGTCGCAGTATGCAACACTCCACAGCACACAAAACACATGTCAGGCAACAGCCCACTTAACTCATATTCCTAGTGACAACATTGTGAATCCCACCAGCTGTATTACAGGTGGTCCCATTTGTGTTGCAGTGGAACAGTTCTAGCTAGGCACCCTCACACCACCAATTTAAATTATTTTGGTTAGGTTATAGTGTACATTGAGAGATCTCCCTACTTCCCTCTCTTTCTCCCTTTCCCCCCTGTGAGCACTTGTCTGTCTACTCTCTAAATTATTATTTTCAAAAATTATTTCTATTTCCTTCACAAAATTTAATTGTGGAGTCTATCTTACTTTCAAGGTCATCCTATACAGTAAAACACCTCTATATAGTGAACCTCTTTATAACAAAAACCTCCCTATAAAAAATGTGTATTTGGTCCAGTCAAAACTGTTTATGATACTGACGCATGACATATTTCCTGACTTTACCACACACTCGACTTCGTCTCATCTGAATGTGCCTTCACTGCAACACAGGTGGAGGCGAGGTTACAACAGTACTAGAGGCTGGTTATAGCCTACAGGATATGCCCTTGCGAAGAGGAGCTTTACTATATTTACTCTGGGGTGCACGCTATACACGGGGAAAAAAATAAGGACGGGGGAGTGGTAGTAATACATTGTCCGGAAATATTCAGAGGAAAATTATATTGGGGAACTATCATCTCATCTCTCACTCTTACATCACTCCTCTCCCTTCTTTCTCTCTCTCAGCCACCCCCTTGGAATAATCTATGCCAATGCCACCCCTTTTTATTTGCTTATCCATGTCCCTGTTCCAACTGCTTCACAACAGTGCTTACGCAATACACGGGCAATAAACATGTCATGATGAATGCAGTGCTTCTTACACTGCGAGTTTCAAGCTGTCAGTCGTAAAATATGTCCTTTGAGAGTGACAGTGTACCATTGTATCTATTGTGTTGTTTATAAAGAAAAACTTTTGTATATATTGCTGTGTGTTGTTAAGAAGTATTGCAATTATTTTTAACCATTTCCACAAAAGTTGCATTTTTAAATTTTTATCCTTTGAGTTTTGAGTGCACTCAAAACGTAAAATTCAATAATAAATATTGTTTCCAGTAGCTATGACCACTTTTATTGGGAAAAAATTCAGTGACAACCGCTTACTTCAAAAACTTTTAACATAGCTTGCAAGTAAATATTTCTCGTAACAGTGATTAATCATTATTGGTGTTTAATTAGTACACGCTGCTTGCGGTGTTTCACTTCGTGTCTCCTCGAAAAAGTTAACAATCAGTTATGTAACCTGAACTGCACGCAGAAACTACGTGACTCTGTCCAGCCCTCGTATCAAGGTTACGTGTAGACGGGAGACTTTAAGTAGCGCGACAATTATGTCACTGGTTGCGGCGTCAGGCGATTGTTGCTGAATCTTTCACACAAGTGTTTAATTGTCGCTCAGATGCGGTCATTGAGATATATCACAATCTGAGAAACCATACAAAAAAATTCGTTAACTATTTCTGAATGTCGATCGCTAGTTTGTGGGGCCCAATATGTCGGACACGGACGGTGATAGATGCGCCGTTGGGATCAATGACGTATGCCATGAGGTGCTGGCCGAGGGCTCACACAAGAGGACTCAATAAACACTTGATTCATACTCTGACATACAGCTTATCACCGTCGTCAACGTTTTCATGGCAGGGAGTAAGGACAGTAAGAATAGCTTATAGTCATCTGTGCCAGTTTCATCTTCCATAGCTGATTACTCCAGTATATGAAGCAAGTCTCTTTCGAATGTGATGTCTGTTGTCACTTATATATGTGGTCTTGGTGTACGTGTTGGAGGTTCCTCAACGTCCTCTGTTGGTTGTGTATCACCAATGCCTCGAGTACCATCATCGGGTGTAATTGTTGCAGATAGAGATGATGTCTCCCGCTGTTCTACAGTTGTCAAAAGAAATTAAAGTTGAGCAAAATATAAATACTTCCTTGTCTTGCTCTTGACACTTACGGAAACCACTTTCTTATTAACTGCCACTTTCCTCCAGAAGTAGTCCCTTAAAGACTTGCAACGTTTCTGGACTTATTTTTATGAAAGTAAAAAATAACGTAAACCTAAATATGAAATTAACGTGATCATGGCATATATTAGTGTTTCCCATATACCTAAAAATGCGTTGTGTCATATTACCCCCTAACGCCTCTCCCCTACCTTATTTCACAGTGAATGGGGTACAAAAGTAAGCCATAATACAACACCTTATACAAAGTCATATATTTGAAATTTTATTGTAGTATACTATATTAGCGTCTGCCAATGTCCTAGCGTGTCATTGAATATATTAAATTGGTTATCAATAACAAGTGTTTGGGCCCACTAATTAAAACATTTAAACAATTAAATAAGGAACATGTAATACATTGCGTGAATATACGGCTAACAAGGGCATACTGTGTGCAGCGTACATTCATGGCATTAATAAAGTATTGTCTGCAGCCAATGTGTTGCATATATTCAATGGACCCTAATTATACACAGATTTTAACACCACTGCACAATATCACTGTAGTGCCACTGTTGTAATTCTGCTGTCAGAGCATTGTGTAGGCATATGGTTACAAATAAACGTTTGTGGTTTTCTTGTGTAGGTTCCTGGCTACCAGTTTTACTTCGTTGCATTATGATACCAACTTCCCAACCTATACTAATAGTAATCAATTTAAATGTGAATTCGCCTTTTCTTCAACTTTCCTTTTGCATCCAAAGCGTTCCATTCTGGTACAAATTGTTCACATGCTTCTTCTCATAACCTGGTTTTTATGTTCAGATTACTATATTCAGGAAGAGCTGTGTTATACAGTGCAGGTCGTTTCTCAATCTCCACAATAAACTGTTCTGTATGAAAACTGTGGTACAGAGTACACCGCACACAGCTACTGCTTCTTTGCTACTGAACGACAGCTGTGTAGCCCGTCTGAACACTCACGTTGCAACTCTCTCGTTTTATTTATAGCGTCTGTCGCCAGCGGAGCGACTATTCAGAAGCTGCTACAGAACTGTCGCTTGTGTGCAATGGTGGCATTTGTTACATTGTGCTCCATTTCCCCACATCTTTTATTGTAGCAGCGACGGAAGATTAAGAGTCGCGAGTGTGTAAGGGCCCTAAAGCTTGCATCCTGTATCGCCACAAAGTAGAGCTTCCACGTATTTGTGTTTCCCCTCCCTCCTTTCACACGATGTTGCCGAACGATACATTCCTCCCCTCCAAGCCTTGTTTGTTTCTGTGTAAGGCACAGGATATTATACTACTTTCTGGGGGAGAAGGCACAGGTGACATTTTGTTTGAGAGGAGTGTCCCATTCTTGTCACAATGTTTTGGCTTTTGGCACCACAAGTTATTTAATTAAAGTATTTCCCAAACCTATCACAACCACCACCATAGATTACTGTAAAGATAGAATAATTTGTTACATACTTACTAACAAGGCACCACAAATTGATGGTGCAATTTTATTAAAGAAATTTTTTTTCTCAAGGAACTTGCAAAAATTATGGTGCATGCTATACATGAGAGCGTGCTATACACAAATACGGTATTACAGACATGTCTACCCAGCTTGTGTCAAACACCTCCGTACTTCGCTTAAGCCACGCTTGCGATTGGGTAGGCTACACTAGTTAAGAGATATCCACTAAGTACACCACAAACCCTGTGACCACCTACAGTTACGGACGTATATGTAAAGGACCCCCCTTTAAAGTATATTTCAAGACTAAATCTTGGCACATTTCTTGCTTAGTCATCCTGATACATGCCAGCTATCACGCAAAGTCATCTCATACAACGCGTACAAACAACACGAGTTTGCTGTAGCTATGCAACAATCACACCGCATTCCCCATTTGTTGTGTCACTCGCCTCTACCGGACATCATAATTTTTACTACGGTTTCCAGCTGAAATTCATGCAGCTGACCAGGAGTTCAGAGTGCTTACACCACGTGTTTACTTCCATTGAACGAAAAAAAACGTAGTTCAGCTTATGCTGTGAGTACCTTCCTTGTAGACTTAGCACCTTTCCGTACTTACCAAATTCTACTCGAACGAGCCTGACATTATTTTCTACAAAACACACACAAACTTTGAGTGCCCTTCCCCTCAACCCTCCAGGATTGACAGAAGGGAAGAGCCACACAGGTACACAGTCCTTAGAACAGCTTGTCGGCCTGGAATTCACTAGCCTCTCCTGAGCGGGTTCGCTGGAAGAGATTTGTGTCCCCTAGGTTGGGAAGACTGGGACGGGGCCACATACCCGTGTGTGTAACCGGACAAGGTGAGTCCTGACTTCTCTCGTGAACCGCAGTCTCCACCAGACTTGAGAATAGGGTGTCCGCCTGTCCACTACCACCCGAGGTGCTACACAGTAGTAGGACAGTAAATTTCCAGTTCCCAATGCCCTACGCCCAGAGGAAAGACTTGAAGGAAAAGGTTACATAGACACTCTTGGCATCAGGCTGAGCACACGAGTATCAGCCATCCCTTGTAAAGCAGTTAGCTAGTTCGTCACCTCAAGAGCAGGCACAAGGGCTACGACAACTGCAAGATCCAGTGGAAGCTCCTGTGCCCCGCAACCTCTTCACACCACCTGAAAGGACCGGCCCCATTGAGTACCCAGAGTGGATCATTGAGTATTTGCGCAGACAAGAACAACCGCATACCTACTATTCATCACCCAGTACCTCTGCATAAGCCACAGGACATTGTTCACCAACCTCTGTACTAACAGTAACCACACCTATTTCAAGTTGCTACTCCACTTAACCCAGGTATAATCAAGGCAGTAGTGGCACCCAAACGCAGAATAGTGCTATTCAAGTGAGAGTTCATGACCTGCCGTACAGCCAAGTGGCCAGTTTCGTACAACAGGAAGGCACCAGTACCCAAGCAAAACTGAACCCCCATATCCATATAGGAGCACCTGGTTCAGCTCCTAGGCAAAAAGACCCCGGCTTCCACTACGAGACCTAGAGGGAGTATAAGTTCCCGGTACATCACGCATCAGTTTACAAAGATAGTTCACTGACAGAACACCTGTGGTGGAGGGATTCATAATAGCTGCACTTCTTTTCGAGAAGCTCAAAAACTTACTGAAGTTATATGAAACGGACGATATGAACAGAGGCATATTTATCACCTTTTGGTCTTGCTCTTTACGTGGGAACAGTTCATTTGTGTAGGACCAATCACACGTAACGGGTGAGTCGGCTGTTCTGTTTGTTGTGGTCGGTTGTACTTGGTTTTTTTTGCAGTGTTTTGTGGTGACGCACAGACCCATCGTCCGACTTAGACGTAGAGATATCAAATAAGATACACTGTAATACAACTCTCGCCCTCCTAGTAACCCATGACGTCGTTAGCTTTTCAAATTTTACTTTAATGCATACATTTGTTTACTACAAGTAAAATCATAGTCACAAGGATTTTTGAACTGTTAACAAGTCTCGTAATTACGAGGTTACACTGTAGAAGTTATATATGCACCTTTGGATGCATTCTTACCATGGCAATTCAAAAGAGAAAATAATAAACCAAATGCATATAGTAATCCTTAGTTCACTACCATGGATTGCATCTTAAATAGAAGGCATTTAATTTGTGCCAGAGAAGAGCGGGACTCAAATTAAATGAAATAAAATGAACCAAAATCTGACTGCTGTTACGTTATAGAAATGTATTTTGTGGAATGTTGAAACTCATATCACAAACACTACTTTTTAAAACACGTATTCACAAAACTATACTGGCTCATCACATGTCAATCCCCCTTTACCTGTGCCAGAAAAAGTCATGCACAGTAATTAACGACGCTAATCTGTGGTACAAGAATGCTGCCGCAATCTGAAGCTCAGAAAGCCGATAAGCTAGTCTTTAATCTCAGGTAAATCTACTTAGGCTCTCCTAATCATCTGCAATGAATAAAGCCACTATCCAAGTCATACAGATAAGCAACACTTGCATGATTAAGGATCCATGGATGTTTATCCCAGTTATGCAAATAGCAATACGTAAAGCAATTTCCCACATAAGCAAGGCCCAAAATAAATCTAAATTTAAAAAAACTTAATTATCCACAGGCAACACCATAAATAACCTCAAATATATACATGCAGAATGTCACAAAATTATTTATCTAATTATACATGATTATAACTTAGTAACGAATATCACTAGAGAAACCAAATTTGCTTCAGAAACATGTACATATTGATGTATTTGCAGGCAATTTGTTTTACTTTTCACTTTCAATAATTGTGCTTCAGGTCACAATTCTGCCACTTGGAGCTTGGCTGCTGCTAAGTAGTATAACTGTGTCAGTACAGGAAAGAGAATGCCTCTCATCAGAGTCGCCAGCCGCATAGGTCAGAGAGCACTCCCAGGGTCTGACCAAGACCTCGCTCCTCTCCTACAGCCTGCAAACGGCTCCAACCTCTCCAGAAGCTTGCAGAAGGCACCAACCTTTCCAACAGCTTGAAGAAATCTCTTCCTGCAAATTGAAGATTGCACCTCACGCCACAGGTATACCCGAAGTCCAAACCCTGCACCCCTTTTACCCCAGTCACTCCCTTGACTCCGCGGTAGCAGGTCGTCGCAACGTTTTCCCTTCTGGACAAATTCCCCTGGAGAGGAAACGCTTTAAAGAGCGTATATTAATGTACATTTGCAAACTAAATAATTTTGCTTTATTCTTTTACCAGGCTAACCTTCACCTGAATTAATTTATGTAATTAATTAATTCTTAGCTAGCCCGTATAATCCAACCAAGAATCCCCATTTTCAAAAATCGTAATAATAAATATTATGTCAACTGAAATAGTTGACTACAGTGATTTCAATATTAGTTCCTTGCTCATTTATTTTTATTAATATTCCATCGGTGAAACTTGGAATAAGGAATAGTCATGAGGCATGCCAAACTCCACAGGAGACTGAGCTTACATAAAGTTTGACATACCGCTGCTCCTGGGTTTCCGGTGTTCCCTCGCCTACCCTCGGTGGTGTCCTATTTCCGGACTGCACATCTATAAGCAAGTACCGTGAGTGTGACTGAACAAGACACACGCCCAGGGCTGCCCGTCTGCGGAAAGCACAGAAGGCTGGTCAGATGCACAGTCAGAAAGGTGGTATCCAGTGCCATAACCGACACAGAGTACGACGAACTTTACAGAGGTTAACTAATTCAAAGGTAAACGCCGAAGTTACGAGTGAGGACATGCTCCCACCTGCGGAGTCCGACTGTACACCTAGACCTATTTCTCCCTTCATTCCCCTTGACCACGAATTGGAGTTACGACGCCTACTTGGGCATTTGTCAGCCGTGGTCCGATCAGGAACCAATCAGCTATCCCCAGCCGGAGACTCTCCTGCCTGAAGTAACTCAACCGCTACCCAAGCTAGACCAGGAAAAGGAGGTACAGAACTCATGTGTAATTTACTTAGCTTCCAGGAAGTTAACCAGGGTTCGACTACCACCGAAGGTCACCCCAGAACCCCGTGCAGTTACTTCACCCATAAATTACGTACCTGCCCGCCGGCCTACACATACCCCTGGGACAACTGGCATCCCACATTTTGGCAGCTCTTGCAGCGAGGAAGATTGTTCACCCAGGATGGGAAACAATCACGGTTCGAATCACTCTGGGGTTTGATTCTCCTCCCTCAGGCGATATCCTCCCACTAAGCAGCCCCCCACAGAACCTACCACGACCCATCAGACTAGAGTAGCAACAATCACGCCGCTGTAGGATTACTTGCTAAACTAGGGAGGGCAGTCAGCGCCCTAACCACTAACCCAAAGATTACCCATGAAGATTACAGTATATTTGTTTTATGAGCTGAAATTGGTAAATCACATGACTAAGCACCAGGTACGAGATGTAGTGAAGACAACTCACTTCTCAGCAGCGTGGCAGATGGTCCCGCAGGTGTCTGCCATGTCATCAACAAGAATGGCCACCCGATCCTTGACGTCGCCGACGAGCACCATCGAAGCCACCTCATTGGCCTTCTTGCGCTCCTTGTGGATCAGGGCAAACTCCACATTCAGCCGGTCAGCAATGGATGTCACCCTGCGCAGTAACACACCCCGTCCTGTTGCCAAACATTCTGCACACCCACCAGCTAACAGTCTTATCTCTCTTGGGTTACACTCAACCTTCGTGGCAAAACTAATACTGTGAGCCTCTCAGCAAGTGTAGCACACACTACTGCAATCGCAGAGCCAAAATTTACAACCATCAGTGATTTTGCAGTTTCAAAAGAGCGTAATCATGAAAATATATGATGCTTCTCAACATTCCTCATGTGGCTAAATTATACAAATTTACAAGAGACTTGACATCTAATGTATTAAGTCTGTGCATTACAGTTTTATTCACCAAAAACAAATAAACAACTTATGTGAATTCTACGAAAAACCATTTTCTGTCTCTAACCACAAAGTAAATAAATAGTAAATGTAGTGCCCAAGACCTATATTATTCTATATGTGAAGTTTATTGATAAATATTATATGAATGGATTTTGTATATTTAAGCTGATTTACTCAATGGCCAGTTTGCAATCACACCTGAGACGAGAAGAAAAAAAAGACAAAAACAATGTTAACTTTAGTTCTACATGCATGTCTGTTGTGCAGCTATGATAACGAAACTACAAACTAATATTACAGAAGTCTCCACGGTAAAATAATTAACACTGCAAATGCATTGCAAGTAATACAGCCAACCACCACTTACGTCACCAGTCCTCCGACTCTGATCTGGGGTTAGTTTACCAAGGTAGTTTCCACCCACATTTCACATAAATATCAATACATTCCCTAAGATACTTCCCTTCCTCGTAAATAATGTGCAAATATTGAAATTCCAATCGACATCACAAGCACCACACGTACCATAGGAGAAGTCGTGCAATATTTTACCCAGGTTATCCTACATTTATACCAATGTTCCACAGTCGCCTCCTGGCCAATATGTGCAGTTTCAACACAAGATGGTTGCAAATTATAAAAAACTTATTTTTTATTATTATTTGTTTATTATAATAAAATTTGTAATATTTATTCAAAATTGCTGATTACACGCTGCATATTTATGCAAGAAAACATCCTGACAACATAGAGCTTTGTAGCATTTGGGTATCTGCTTTATGCTCAAATACTGAGTCACCTTTGCTGGACGTTCACCCCTTCCCCCAGTGTTGCCAACCTTCATTCCTGAGGAAGACAAGAGTCTGCGGTCACCTCTTAGCTCCACCGGCGTCTGGAGAGACGATGGTGCTGTTGCGCCACTCTACGATGTTCTCCTTGATCCACTTGAGCACAGCAGGCTCGGCATACAGGTTGTCGACTGGGATGTCGAAAAATCCCTGGATCTGCGACGCATGCAGGTCCATCGTGATGATGTGGTCAGCACCGGCCACTGACAGCATGTTGGCGACCAGC
Organism: Dryococelus australis; assembly: GCA_029891345.1. Taxonomy (NCBI): domain Eukaryota; kingdom Metazoa; phylum Arthropoda; class Insecta; order Phasmatodea; family Phasmatidae; genus Dryococelus; species Dryococelus australis. Next base: position 167,174,458 of record CM056999.1, on the reverse strand, counting down.
TTCGCCGATATGGGAGCGCGGCTCTGCGGACAGACCGACCAGGTACACCTCTCGTTACAAACATGTATCCGACCCCGGTCCATTTGCAACGCCACCTCTTTCCCCTCCGGCCCTCACCAACCAATCTCGCGCTGCACGGTATACTTTCTTATGGAAGAGAGACAGACATGTCAGTTACACCAACAATAAGTAGCATGAATAAGAACGAATAACGGAAACATCAGTGAAGAGTTGCAAATGCACCTTGGTTAGTGAAACTTGTGAGTTAGAAGCACACAAAGTAATTCATGTTAAAACAAAAATGAGATACATCCGAAACCAACATACTATGACCTTGAGAAAGAAAAGAAATTCCTTTCCTGGAAAATTTTATCAAATTAATAATATGTTACATGACTCACTGACTGCATCAAAAAATCTTACAAGAGCACATATTCACAAAATGAAAGTAAAAATCTTTTTTTCTCCAAGGTAATATAAATACTATAGGCACATTTTTAATGAGGAATCTAAGCGACTAACAGGACACACAACCCACAAAACACAGCAGTATGCACTGTCAATTCGCACCACAGATGCTCTTGTTAGTTCCACATCACAACACAATATTACTGGAACACCAAGTTAGAAAAATGAAAAAACATGTGTTAAGATCGGACTTCCACAGATAAGTATCGGACATATTTAGCATGCCAGAATACATCCATTTCCCACCTGAACCTCGAACGTGCAACCTTAAAAATGACTAGTATTCCCCCTTCTCAAAACACATACTATTGCTAGCAGGAACTTCCAAGATTCCAATCTTCTCTCAAGCACTCTTCACAATAGTATTACGATTGAATCTTGCAAGTTAACGTCACATGCCGACAAGTTACCGCACCAATGTCGGAGGAATGTTTGATGCCCCCACTTTTTCTCTCTTTAAAACACCACCAGGGTCTCTCCCCAGAAATATAAAGGCGCCAGAGACAATTCTTCCCCCTCTCCACAATGCCATGAAAAGTCACAAGTTGATAGATCAGTCTTACGCACACTTCAACAGCCACATACCATACGTTAAGAATAACTTTGACACCTGACCATATTGGCAAGATACACAAGAACGAAAACACCTCATCTTAAGACTCTGCCAAGACTTTTCGCACTAGCCTTGGTCGCACTGGTTCACCAAGTAGCCACGGGAAAACTGCACCCCAAGGACCATATATGGCACATTAGATTGACTGTGATGGCCCATCAACTTTCTAAAATAACACTGGAAATGGAGCACTGATGCAACTGTTTGTGATAATACAGCATTGGTTTGCACAGACCTATTTATTATATTCTGTGGTGTTGCATTCGTAGTTCATTCATGATACTAGTGCTCCATTGTAATTTTCAAACGTGACAATACTGTACGCCAGTAAGAAGCCGGTAACACATTCAACAATAAAAATTAAACAGTTTGGCCCCGAACAGAAAGAACTTGGGCTCTGGAAAGAAAAAGTTTCCCCATCACTTAACTAAGGGTTTTGGTAAAGAATACTACTACTACTATGTTTACACAAGTCCTCACTATTTCATATAAGAACAGTTCTACAACCATCAGCCGACAAATTTTATAAAAATAATATCTATGCAACAAAAGCAAAAATTACCTTAATATTGGCAATATGATCTTACATCCTAAAGTAAACCAAATGAAGTACATGATATTTAATATTCAACTTTGAAAGTAATTAATTACTCACTACTATTTAAAACCATTCAAATATTTCATTGGTTCCAATGGCATGCCAAGATAAATACTTATAAACTTATCAAACACACACTAATTTCGTTCATGCATTGTAGCAATATAAAAATCAATTTTATTCTATTTATAAAACTAGACAAATAAAACTAATATGTGCCTAAAAAATAATTATTCAAAACCATTTATAAAAGAACAATTAATTTCACTAAAATTTATAGCTTCAGTACAAATTTGTGTGTACAGTGGCAGTCACCATATATTCAATAGAGACCTAAAAATGGCTAGCAAAATAGCGCAAAAATGTTGCAAGAAGTATTTAGGTTTGCACGCGACAATACTGTGCATGTGGGACCCATTGGCTATTCCCCTCCACCAGCTCCTAGTGTTCCTACTACTTGCAACCTGCTGTGCGATACATTGGCTATTCCCCTCCAACAGCTCCTAGTGTTCCAACTACTTGCAGCCTGCTGTGCGATACATTGGCTATTCCCCTCCACCAGCTCCTAGTGTTCCTACTACTTGCAGCCTGCTGTGCGATACATTGGCTATTCCCCATCACCAGCTCCTAGTGTTCCTGCTGTGCGATACATTGGCTATTCCCCTCCACCAGCTCCTAATGTTCCTACTACTTGCAGCCTGCTGTGCGATACATTGGCTATTCCCCTCCACCAGCTCCTAGTGTTCCTACTACTTGCAACCTACTGTGCGATACATTGGCTATTCCCCTCCACCAGCTCCTAGTGTTCCTACTACTTGCAACCTGCTGTGCGATACATTGGCTATTCCCCATCACCAGCTCCTAGTGTTCCTGCTGTGCGATACATTGGCTATTCCCCTCCACCAGCTCCTAATGTTCCTACTACTTGCAGCCTGCTGTGCGATACATTGGCTATTCCCCTCCACCAGCTCCTAGTGTTCCTACTACTTGCAACCTACTGTGCGATACATTGGCTATTCCCCTCCACCAGCTCCTAGTGTTCCTACTACTTGCAACCTGCTGTGCGATACATTGGCTATTCCCCATCACCAGCTCCTAGTGTTCCTGCTGTGCGATACATTGGCTATTCCCCTCCACCAGCTCCTAATATTCCTACTACTTGCAGCCTGCTGTGCGATACATTGGCTATTCCCCTCCACCAGCTCCTAGTGTTCCTACTACTTGCAGCCTGCTGTGCGATACATTGGCTATTCCCCTCCACCAGCTCCTAGTGTTCCTACTACTTGCAACCTGCTGTGCGATACATTGGCTATTCCCCTCCACCAGCTCCTAGTGTTCCTACTACTTGCAACCTGCTGTGCGATACATTGGCTATTCCCCTCCACCAGCTCCTAGTGTTCCTACTACTTGCAACCTGCTGTGCGATACATTGGCTATTCCCCTCCACCAGCTCCTAGTGTTCCTACTACTTGCAACCTGCTGTGCGATACATTGGCTATTCCCCTCCACCAGCTCCTAGTGTTCCTACTACTTGCAACCTGCTGTGCGATACATTGGCTATTCCCCTCCACCAGCTCCTAGTGTTCCTACTACTTGCAGCCTGCTGTGCGATACATTGGCTATTCCCCTCCACCAACTTCTAGTGTTCCTACTACTTGCAGCCTGCTGTGCGACACAGTTCATGACTTGCTTACAATGCTCGAGGGAATTCTTAAACATTTCTAAAACATCTAGAGACCCTTCATAAGAACAAATGCAAAAGGAACAAAGAAAGCTTCACAGAGACAAACCATCAAAACAGATCCTAACATTAAAAAGTTTAGTGAAAAACAGTATCGAGAGGAAGTTATGTCCTGACAACTTTATTATGAAGGCTTGGACAGATAACTTGTAGGATTTCAACAAGGCAGGAAAACACGAGTGATGGTGGAAGGAATGCATTTAATACTAGTATCAGTACACAGTGCAAGGATGAAAACCTCTAATACCCTATTTATCATGTTGATCTGAATGGTTTGCACAGCGCTGTGAATTGCACCCTTTAGGTCAGCAACTAACTGCGGTCATGCCACAAACACCTGGTTCTTCACATCAGGGATGGTGAGGTCAGGTGAGTGCACTGGCTCGCGAATGACCCAATGTTGGTGCTCGATCCAATGCTGTAGTACTACTTCACCCATTGAATGATTGTGCACCGATTACCCACTTATGTTGCAAGCTGAAATGGTGCCAAAACATCCTCTGGACTCTGTATGTTTTAAATAAGCTTCCACTGCAATTGTATGGTGTTGTACGAACCACTTTGTGACAATCACCAAAAGGTATATAATCTGTAGTCTTGCTAATAGCCATCCCTCACGTATGCATGCACACTCCTACATTACACAGTTACACTGCTGGACAGTAAAAATATTGCACAGAAGGATGCACAAGAGGGTACCGAAACTTAATTGAGGTAGTGATACCGATAAATAATAACATGATCAGAAAAACATAGCAGACAGAAATTGCATATAAATCTATGGTATGCCATTTGGTCATCTTCAATAGCACATGACACCCCCTCACACTGTGATACATGATGTCACACAGTCTGGCATGGAGACCAGCAGACATGGGATCTTGTCCCGAGGCAGAAGGGCCTACAATTGTTGGACAGTGTGCTTTAAATCGTCAATAACATGACACAGCAGCAGCTGGTGTTTCAAATGGTCCCACACATGCTCGACTGGGGACACATACAGGGAGCAGGCAGTCCATGATGTGCCCTGTGTCACTTGTGGTCGGGCAATATCCTGCTGGAGTATTGAACCTGGAATACCAGTCAGAAATAGGAGCAGTTGAGGGGGGCATAAGATATTATACATATACTATTGGGCTGTAAATGTTCCACGTAACATGAGAGCGGATTGGCTATCATAATCTATCCCCAAACCATCAAGCCTGTCGTGGAGAAGCGCTTCTCTATAGCAAGATCTAGTGTGGCATTCATCAGAGGCCTTCCACACCCGGGGACAATAATCATCAGTCTCCATAATGAAGCGGCAATCATCACTAAACACCGAACATCGCCAGCCTGTGGCGTTCCACATTGCCCTGGCCTGGCAACACTGCAAACCACACGCCACTGTCTGTTATAATAGCAGCACATGTAATGGGCATCGGGATCACAGATTTGCCTCCGCAAGGTGCCTGGAATTGGTTTGTTGGCATGCAGGATCCCCAACACTAGCCAGTATCATGGACCGGGTCACAGTCCCTCCGTATCTGGCACACAATCCATGTATCTTCTCAACAGGTAGTCTACCTTGTCCATTCAGAGCTGGTCCTGAATGTGTGGGTGTCTTAAAGTGGCCGACTGCTCCCAACAGCATCAAACAGTATGGTCTGAACTATTTACATGGTGGGCTATACAGCAATAAGACACCCTGTGGTTTAAAGCCAGATTATGATTCCTCACTTATAGAATGTTGATTATGTAAAGCAATATCTTTGGCGTCTTCTCAGTGTTAATGTTTCTTTGACTACACACCGGTGTCTACTCTACGACCGCTGGTTGGTGCTTGTAACACGACTGCAGGGCATGTGGTCGAATGCGAACGCACCAACATGGGATTATGAGCATACCAGCACATTACCTATTTTCACTGTTTTGTGGTTGTTGCATGGTTTCTTCATGGTGGGCTATTTTCATTATCCGGCAGTGAACATTTAAATCCTTTACAGTGTCAGAATGCATGAAATATTTTTTGAAAAATCAGTTACTACAGTAGAACCCTGTGTGCACCATTTCACAATAGTCTGACGTGAGTAAACTGTGCGACTGAGTCTGATGGACCGCAACTATCATTTACTGAGCTTCTGCCATACTGGTAGAGAACATGCTGGGGCCTGAGTTAGTGAGGTGGTGCAGTTGTTAAACTTTGGACTCTCATTTGGGAGGACTGGATTTCAAATACAGATCCGGCCATCCTGATTTAGCTATTGCATGGTTTCCCGATATCACTCCAGGTGAATGATGGGAAGGTTCCTTGCTACAGGCCACAGCAGGTTCCTCCCCCATTCCTGCTTCTCTGAGCAAATTGCTCAGTCTCTTAATGACCTTTCTGTTCACACAAAGGTAAGCTCTAACTATCATTTCTAACAGTTTCTTGGGACAAATTGAAATATCTCAACTCTTCAGTTCTCCAGTACCGATGACATCTTTCTGATTAAGGATTCTGTGCACGTATGCACAGTGTTGCTCAGAGAAAAATGGATAGGATGCATTATTGCTGACTAGACCTGAAGGTTACAGACCTATTCAAAACTCCTTCACGAACCCTCACAACACCTACAGCTAGTACCATTATAAAATTTTCATGCAGCAACAACCCATAGCAATAAATACACACCTATATGCAAAATTCTTGATACTATCTACACGTTATCAGTTCTCAGTATTACACTCTCTCTTTGGTGTTACTCCTCCGCAAAACAATGCGTCATGAATTACATTCCACTATTCAAAAATAACTATTTCCCCCCAAGTTTTCCCAGTATTGCAAAATTCTCTTGTCCTTCACACTTATTTACATCACCATGTGAAATGATTATGTTACTTTCTATAAAGTTGTGCATGTACATGCTGCTCGTACAAACCTATGATAGTGAACTTTGCGCATGTACCTAAATGTATCGGAATAAATACGCAGACAGTACAGTGCAAAAAGATGAGGAAACTACACTTCTAACATGACAAACAAAAATAAAATACCATGGACACTACTGGGAACATTTCCCAAGTACTGACTAGGTCATGACCATGTGAATGATAAGGTGCAATATAATACATAATCAGAACCATGTTATGGTTTATTAGACTCTCTAATCACATTCTTAATTTTTAGTGAAGTAGGAAGTCTTCACAATAGAAATGTCAGCAAGTTGACAAGGTCTAGATCACAATGAAACACTGCACAAAGAGCCAGACAGGTATGGATTCAGACGAGATGCAAACATTTCAAATTACTTTTAACTCCCCAACAAAAATTGCACGTGGTGATGAACCCGCATTCAGTCTTCAATAACCTAGACTATGACAGAGTTAAAAATGTAGCTACTCCATGAATTACATTTACAACACTACAACATTAGTGACAAACACGTGCAAAAATTACATCACAGTTAATTTCCACTCCACGCGCTCTGCATACGACACTGATGGTATCTTGGGAAGGTTACATCAACATCGCAATTGGTTAGCAACAGAAACTACACGTCTCGGCAGTAGACCAGTGAAATTCGACTCTGGATCAAGCCCACAAATTTTGCACTCCAACAGCAGGACACAGAACTGTCAGTGAATCAGGATACTAAAAGTCAGAGAACGAAATTCCTTGGTCCACCGCGCCAGCATGGAAGAGGCTAGAGCGTGTCGCGATGGGCACCAGTGGTAGGCGGCAGTACTCACAGTAGACAGCGCTGGGGTAAAGTCCTGAAAATGTTCCGAAAATGATGAAAAACACTGAGTGAGACGGCGACGATGGGGCGCTGCAATTCCAAGCTCACTCGACAAAACCTAAATGCAAAACACTTCACTTGCAATCCTTTATTTTTTTTCTGCAACGTGCTGTAATATCAAGCAATTAGAAATAGCACACTGACCTTTATCACACAAACTTACATCAATGAAGTACATAGCACAAATAAAACTGTCTACAATTAGCCAATATAATTTTGTGTTGAATGTACAGTACTTAAGTGCAAAGATTAATAGAGGAGCAAGATCACATGAAAAATGGATGATGGTAAAGACAAAACCTGTTTCTGAATGGTACACATTATGAAGACCGTGAAAATAAATTCTCAAAGCATTAATCATCTATTAAATGAGTCCTCGAAAACACTGTAGACACGTTGGTATATACGTATGCGGGTGATAAAAAAGAAATAGAAACTAGGGACGAACTCAGAGGTTCGAAGCAGGGAGCTTCAAATTGCAGCGCACAAAATACAAGCACACACCACTACATTGCTGCTTCTGCCCCAAGCCCCAACCTGCAAAGTGAATGTTACTTCCCGGATTCCTGAGCTGTCAAGGTATCTCGGATGTCTTCACACACATTCCAGCTGTAAAAGCCTGCCTCTCTAGAGAATAAGACGACAATAATGATGTTGGAAATTACAAAACTTCATTCACACTAAGTATATAATGATGAAGAAACATCCAAACAAGAATCTTGTTGAGTCAAATCAACCTAATTAAAATTTTCCTTTATATTGACTCATCATGTATAGTCCCAGAAAACCCACACTTACTGCCCAGTACAGTATGATTGTGTGCACTAATTAAAGTAAAGTGTAGTTCTTGCACAAAATGCATTTTTATTTTCTACAATGTTTATTTATAAGTTCTAGCTCTATTTGTTCATGGAAGACCTTATATTGGAAGACATTATATTTTTATTATTTTTTAATAGCCCCTCTAAATTGGTTAGGGTTATAGAAAGATCCGAGTTAAAGGGGGCAGATTTAACAAGATTCTACTGAACCAAATACACAAAAAAAAATTCCCATCCTGTCTTGCTTCACTCATAAACAAAAAAAAAAAAAAAACATGTGCACATCCACACACTTTCACGTGTGCGCTAGACATGCTGGAGCAACAGGATATGGCAAAGATAATTGATTAAAAATTGATTAAAATTACTTCAAAACATCCCCTGTGTGTTTCCACATGAAATACCCCTCTATCTTGAACATTAAACTTTGTTACACACAAAGCACATGTCATAGCTTAAATGTATTTTCTTGAGCAGTTACAAAAATTAAATAGTCGAAAACACAAAGATTGGAGGAGGTCACAAAAATTTTGCAGCATTTATAAAAGGTTTAAAAAATTTACATTTTTTACGCTGAAAGAGAGATCTCTCTTAAAAACGAAATGGGAATAATAATAATGGGATTCATTTCTGGATGAATGTTTTAACATAATTTTGACATAGTAACAGCACCCAACATTATGTCTGAAGCTTAGAAAAAGAAAACTGAAAAAACCATGTGGAGACCAACCTCAAGAAATGCAAATTAACGATACTTCTGTAACCAGATAAAACCAATTGACATCCTGGACTGCTGTCAATAATAAAGTTAAGACCATGGGCCAATTCATAATAGCAAAACTGGATCCTTAAGGTGAAAGCAGCTGTAAACAAATGAAAGTAGCTCTATTAAGCGGAAGACTGTAATGCCCTTTCCAGAATGAGCAGTTGGCAGACATGCAATTGGATGCTGATAGTCTGCAATTAATGTACATATTAATATTCGCATTGGCAGTCAGTCTGACTGTAAGTTGTTGATAGTCAATCAGAACTCCTACTTGCAACATCATTCAACATTTTCTTCCGGACAGAAAACTTTATAAATGAAAAACAAAAATAGAACCTCATAATAAAGACCTAAAATAAAAAAGAGATTTTTTTTGCATTTCACACTTCAGGAAATATGTTTAAATAACAAGCGAATAATTACATAACCACTGGTTTTTATTTTTACGATAACCAAATTTATATTGAAAAACCTTAAACACTACAAAACATAGCAAGAAACAAATAACCTATAAAATGTTTATATTTTAACACTTCTGTAAATGACGATAAAATTGCCATACATTTTTAAGGCGCTTACGAAAAGTAACCTGGTGAAATTAACTGGGTTAACTCGGTCAAGTGACCAGGTTTACACGATCACGTGACCAGGTTTTCACTATCACTTGCGGTTAATCAGGCTGCTTTGAATGTTTTAGAGTAACTCTGGTTTTGAGATGGCAGGAAATCGAAGAATATATAGTGGAGTTATTAAATACTGTGCTACATGACGATCATGATGACTATGAAGAATTTTCGTTAAATTATGCCATGAAAAAAAACAACGTAAAAAAAATTGCATTAGGCAGTAATGCGATAATACAATACCTTTGTATTCAGTCGCAGTTAAGTATACAATTTAATATCCAGGCCACAATGACTGGCCAATGCAGCTAAACATTTATAATTTTACACGTTTTGATCGTTTCCAGATTAAAAAACTTATTTTTGTTTACCTGTTTGTTTTTTGTTGCTGGAATGTTTACATATTTACGCGCCATTTCACGCGTGTCGTCTGCTAGAGCCAAGTATCGAGTTAACCCGGGCGACTCTCCGAACACGAGTTAACTTTAACTCAATCACTTTTTGAATGCACAGAGTAAAAGTTTTAACCTGATCAAGTTAACCGGGTGACTTTTTATAAGTGCCTTTAGATACCACATATTTTTTTGAAACCCAAATTTTTAAATTTGTTTGAAACAACTGTCTTTATTTAAACCAATATTTTGTCAATTGCTTATTGTGAACAATTTTGCTGATTGCCACCTGCTGACAACAAGAAAGCAGACTGAAAACTGCCATATGCTCATTCTTGAAGGGACACGTAGAACAAGTATCCTGCATATTGCTCCACTATTTCTTCTAAAGAGACCAGTTTTCAATGTCAAGTACAAGAATTTGTTATATAGTGTGCGGGGAAAAAAAAGTATAGTTCATGGTAAAGTGAGCACTTTTGAAATCGACATTTGAAAAGTCATCCCCCGTTAGCTGCTTGTATGCTAAAGTACACACTGGCATGTATATTCCCAATTAAGTTGGCAGCAAATAAGTATTGACACTTTACTGCAGGTGAAACATCTAAATTTATGGCAAATAAAGTTTGCCTTTTACCTGCTTTATACATGTAGAGTATGGAACTGCATATTAGCAATATATTTAGGTTACCAACTACTTAACTATTTCACTCATGGTATCCACTGAAATTCCATTTTCACATTCCTTTACTTTTCTCTGTTTTCCTGGCACAATCTTACAATTTTCCCTGGCCTATTTTCAGGACCACACCTAAACCTTCCAATACCATATTTTCCCACCACTGACAAAATATGCTATCAGTGAAGCAGAATTAAATTACACTGCAACAGACCACCATTTTATACAGCCCATGTTATATTTCTCGCAATATAAGCTATTGACTTTACAAGAGTGCCCAATACCAACACTAAAATACTTTATCTTGTATGTATAAGACCTATGTTACGTGGCAAAGTATTAATGCCAGTTCACAAACTTAGAAATTAAAACATTAAATTGCATACGTTCATAATTACATTATGCTGTATTTACACCACTAACAACTTTTGCAGAGTAGCCAATTATATACATTAATCTCAGACCCAAGAGAAAATTCCCTGACATTACCCTGTGGGTGGACACCCTGTCACTCGACTAATGCACAAATAAAGTCATTAGGCCCATGGCAATGTATATTTTACATATGGAGGAATGATACTGTTGAAGTTTCTTGTTATAATCATAGCGCCGTTATATTGTATGTGTTATCTTTGGTTCCGGCTTTCTTCTTTTGTTTTTCGTAGTGGAGGGCATAGGTCAGGACTCCTTCAGGAGAATGGTGGCTGGTTGTTTGTGGTGGTGTGGCAGTACCATGCTATAGTAACCGAGACCAGTCCCCGCCTGAGACCTCAGCTGTGTGGATGAAGCGTCACAGATAGCCTCTCTCCACTCATGGCAACCCAAGGCTACTCGTGCCACCCCTGTTTTTACAGATTTGGCTACGCCGCCCATTCCCTATGGGTTGCCAGTTTCCTCGCAACTGGCTAGGGGTATCTGCCATGATGGCTTGGGCTGACAGATGGTACCTAAGCCTAACCACTTGGCATTCTGGCAGTTGGAGCCCAAGGCCTGGACTTCAATGTGTGTTGAAGTTCAAAGGCATGGAATGGACTGTGGTGGATGAGGTCCCCTCAGACTGAGTCTTTCCGAGTGGATGGACGAGGTGGCGACTGCCCAGAGATGGTGATGAAAACAGGAGAACTAACAGAGCCTCTGTGGTGGGAGGGCAGGTGAGCAACCGGCCCCTAACTTGGGGCCGGTAACAATATCAAGATTAGGAAGCGGCTCTCCAAGCCTGCCTGCCTGTCTTTCGGCCCCGAGTGAGGAAAATAATCTCCATTTCAGAGCGAGGGCTGCTGTTCCTGGTGGGCCGCAACACCGGGGGATGGCTTTTCGCTGCTTCCCGATGGAGTTGGGTGCCCAGAGGGTATGCCGCTGTGGGCTTGTCATAACCACAGCCTGCCCACAAGGTGGTTCCGGGGAGGGAAAGGCGAGAAACCGGCTCTTCATTAGGTGCAAGTCTTTTGCCCGGTGAGGCATTCTCAACCCCTTCAGCGGAAGGGGGTGTGTCTGCTACCGGTGGGGTGATCAATCATCGATAACCCACTAGTGCCATGGAAAATAAGTGGTAGCATGGGACGATCGATTAGCTCCACTGTAGGTTCTCTCGAGTGACCGATCATAGTGGTTGGACTCGTGCTAGCAGTGGTTAACTATGTAGGTTGGAGGAGGTCTGGAGAGATTCCCACTCCCGTGGAAAGACCGGATGGTGAGCGATAACCCGCTCCGGTTGTGTCCTAGATAAGCACTAGGGGTATGGATAGAACCCCGGTCAGACCACACGTTTGGTTTCTGAGTGCGAGGGTCTTAGAGCCTCTATGGTAGAGGGGGCAAGGACGTACAGACGTGCCATGTTTGGGCTTAGGGTCTGGTCAACGGTCACATTAATCCTGGTTTCCATGCAGTGAGAGGACGTGATTCATCTTTCCTTTGTATTGAGAGGCCGAAGTGCAGTAAGGCCTAACTGCTACGAGCGCTGCGATAAAATACAAAAGTAGAATGACCGAAAGGTCATTCCGTAGTATGGCTCAGTGGTTGTGTTATTATTCAGGGTATATACGGTAGAAATAAAAAGAGATTATAAAAATGTAGTGCCTTTATTCATCTACTCTTAACCATTTACATATCAAACAGGTTATGAGCCCAGAACTTTTAGTACTGAGAGTGTTGTGTGGGATATCTAAATGTATATTTACAGCACATGAAATAAATGAAAGGCTCAGTCATGCTGCATGTCTGTCAACAGGAGTGAAAAATTGTGCTTCCAGTAGCTATATTATGTTTTTGAAGTGTTTCAATTTGGTCATGCTGCGATGGCCAGTTTGAACAACTTCTTCTCGATTGAGAGGTTAGAATGAAAAAAGAACTACTGGCAATGGCATACTTAAATGGAATATTACTTGGGCCATGAAGAATTATGGGATTTGGTATTGAATTCCAAGGGATCAACCGAAGAAGTTACAGAAGCACAGCACAAGAGAGACACCAAGGCAATATGTAAGATTGGTATGCCTGTACACCCACAATACCACGTTCACCTCAAAAAAAAAAAAAAAAAAAAAAAAAAGGTCGCTTGAGGACACTGGTGCAAATATAGTGTGCATACTTCTGGAAAGACTGTTTGACATCAAGCCCAAGTATGGAGCAATATGTGACAAAAATATTGGGCGCAGCAAAGAGGTTAAGGATGCCAGGTGCAAATTGGAAGGTACTCTCATTGCAATGTTACTGCTTAGAGGGTTGACATCGGAATTTAAACCACTAAGAGTGACTCCAGATGTCTAGAGTCCAGCGCACAACCAATTATGTCAAGGGACAACTGCTACAGCAAGAACACACACCCGGAGGAAAAGTAGACACCTCGGACTAGGTATTTGTCACTCAGAACCATGGGAGGAAAAAAAAAAAAAAAAAAAAAAAGGCTGCCTCATTCGTGGGAGGGCTGGGCATCTAGCTGCTACAAGAATCCCGACAGGAGAGAACCATGGAAGACCACACCGAAAAATAAAAATTTTACTCTCTTTGTAGCATTAACCAAAAATGTGCAGGTAGAAAGTTGGTATCTAGATTCAGGTGCAATGGCGCACATGACCAACAACAAAGACATACCTAAGGACCTGCGTGAGGTTACTCCAACAACAGTTACTTGTGTAAATAATGAAAAACTTAAAGAGCTGAAACGTTAGGGAAGGCAAAAGTTTTATCTTAAAGATACCCCTGGTATTACCACCATCAAAGACGTCATGTTTGTGCCCAAAACAACAGCAAACCTGCTATAACGTACGCAATCTGCTAAGTTGCGGCTTGAGTGTTTTATTTTCCAGTGCACTACTGCATCTGAGGAACATGGTACGTGGAGGCTGGGACACCTAGGATATTCGAGCATGTTAGACTTGACGAGTGTATCACATGGCATGAAACTCGCAGGGGTTAGACCTAACCAAGAATGTGTAGAGTATCTTGTGGGGAAGCAAGTGAAACAACCATATAAGAAAACTGGGTCTACACGGGCAACTGAACTGCTAGAATTAAGTCACACACATATATGTGGGCCAATGCAGGTGGAAACTTGGAATGGGGCAAAGTATTTCCTCATTATGATTGATAATTTTACCAGAAAAACATTTGTATTTTTCCTTTACCACCAGGATGAGGCATTCATCAAATTTCAGGAATTCAAACTGCTTGTCGAGAATCAGTTGGGTAGAAAAATCAAAGCAATTTGTTCAGACAACGGGAAGGAATACGTAAATTATAGTTATGATAACTTCCTAAAGGAACATAGCATCTTTCATCAGTTGCACATTGTGCAGAACAAAATGGGGTAGCAGAAAGAGCCAATAGGACAATAGTAGAAAAGGCTAGAACAATGTTACATGAGGTAGACTTGAATCTAAGATATAAAGGGGGGGGGGGGGGGGAAGGGGAAGAAGTCAATTGCTCTGTCTATCTGAAAAATAGGAACCCAACTAAAGCTGTAAAAGGGACGACACCCCAAAAAACATGCACAGGGAGAAAGGTGACCCTTTCTCACCGTTAGGTTTGTGCGTCCAGAGCTTTTGCACAAGTACCAGAGCTTAGAAGGAAATGGGAACCAAAGTCACAAGAGTTAATTTTTGTGGGGTATTGTGAGAACTTGAAAGCATATAGGCTAATGGATCCTCAGCATACAACTAGAATTAGAAAGGAAAGGGGGGTTCATTGAAAACTTCATTCGAGAAGGTGATATGTTGGATACAGATAGTCATGACTATTGATAAGCATGTTATGTATGAACCTGTAATCAAAAGGGAAATTGACCAAAGCAGAAAGCCCAGAACAGCGAGGGAAATGAGGATGAGTTTAGGGGGTTTTGACAATTTACCTGAAATACAGGGTGTAAATGGACCAAATACCACACGTGGGGAAATGTATCACTCTGACAATACCCTTTTCAAAATTCCGGTTTACGTGGAAGAAATAGAAACATGACTTGGGTGGGAGCCTAGGAACCCAAACAAGGATAGGAAACCTAGCGAGTACCCATATATGGTTACATACAAAGTCGCTGTTGCAAATGTGCAGGAGCCAGAACAAGATCTTAATAGCACAGACAAGGATAAGTGGATACAAGAAATGGAAGATGAATTAAAATCATTTGATGATAATGACGCCTGGACTGTAGTATAGATCCCTAAAGATGAAAAGATAGTTGGGAGTAAATTGGTGTTCAAGGTTAAAGGGGACGAGAATGGTGATGTATCTAGGTATAAAGGTAGGAGAGTAGCAAGGGGTTATGATTAGAGACAGGGAATAGATTTTGACGAAACTTTTTCTCCAGTAGTTTGGTACTCATCACTTAAGATTTCTGTTTGCACTAGAAACCGAGATGACTTTATCTGTGGATCACATGGATGTAACCACAGCATTCTTAAATTGTGACTTGAAAGAAACTGTATACATGGAAAAACCAGCAGGTTTTGGTATTAAAAGGTAAAGAGGATTATGTATGCAAGCTCAACAAAGCTGTGTACGGTTTAAAGCAATCTCCAAGGATATGGTACGAGCGAGCAAAGTCAGTGTTGGAGTCTTTGGGTTTTGCTATGTCAAATAAAGAACAATGTGTCTTTATAAATAAATCTGGGAATAAATTGTTTGTAATAGCCTTGTATGTGGATTAAAAAAAAAAGAAAATTAAAGAACAGTTAACTTCTAAATTAGAAATGAAAGATCTAGGTAAGGCAAGTTATGTTTTAGGTGTAAGTATAGAACAGGTTGGTGGAAAAATGTTGAGCCAAGAGCAGTACATTGGAAAAGTCTGTGTAAGTATGTAAATGCAATATGTCAAGTTGCAAGCATGTCAGTCTCCACTGGAGTCGGGATAAAAACTAAGAAAAACCACAAAAGGGGGAAGTTTTTAAAGAAAGTGTGACATATCAGAACCTCGTAGGTTCATTAATGTATCTAGCAGTATGTACGAGGTCTGACATAGCACATTTAGTAAACTATTTGAGTCAGTTTAACAATTGTTACACATCGGAACATTGGAAAGCAGCTAAAAGAATTCTACAATACTACCAAACCACTTAAACTAGAATTCAAAGCTCAAATGAACACACCTAAGGGACACGTTGATGCAGATTGGGCAGGGGACGATACCGATAGAAAGTCCTACTCAGGTTTTGTCTTCATCCTGGCTGGAGGGGCAATTCCCTGGGAAAGTAGGAAGCAAAAGACTGTTGCTCTTTCAAGCACCAAGGCCACTCGGAGGCATCTAAGGTCTTTCATAACAGAAGTAAGGTTATAGATATTATTCACCACTTTATTAGAGACTGTATCAAACACAATCAAATATAAGTGGAGTACTGTGCGACTGAAAACATGTTGGCTGATTTTCTGACCACGGGACTTGGTAAAACCAAGCATGAAAACTTTTTACTAAAGCCAGGACTGAAATAGCACTCAGATTAAAGGGGACGGTTGGAAGTTTCTTCTTGTAATCGTAGTGCTATTAGAATGTATGTGTTATATCTTTGGCTCTGGTCTCTGCTTTTATTTTTGATAGTGGCTCAATGATTGCTATTATTATATTCTGAGTGTACGGGGTACAAATAAAGAGAGATGATATGCTCGTATTCATCCAGATTGTAACCATTTAGATTCTTAACACATACAAAGTGAGGAGAAAAGTATATCCTCAGCAGGGCTCTCAGACAACAGAGAACGAGCTGTATCCTTGGGGGGGGGGGGGGTAAGTGGGGGGGGGGGGGGAGTGGGAGCAACGGCACCATGGTTGCCCAGTACTTCCTTGCGAAAGCAGAAGAGTCCACGATAAACAGCTGGTGACGTGCGGTGTCGTAACAGCGACAGGTCAGCTAACTGACCCCCTGACCTCCGACACCACCACGCTCACAACAACATGGTCGGACCTCTATCACGCAAGCATTATGAACCCGACAACAGAATAACAACATCAGTACAGCTGCCAAACTTAACCTCTTACTCCAGCCACTCCAATTTGCCAACCCACCACACCACAGAGTAAACTTGCCTTCACGGACAAAGGAGCTACAATTGGTTATGTAACGAAGGGAAAATAAAAAAATCTGACAAACAAACAGTAAATGGGTGCAAACAAATTTAAAAAAAATTACAGTAGTTTTATGTAGTAATAGTGTTAATAGGGTAGTTTTTAAATTCGTGGCATAGTACATCAATTTTTTTTTACAAACTGTCAAAAAGTGATAACAATAACACAATATTAAATTTTATAACAATTTTTGAGCAGCTGGATACTCATCTCCTAATGAAAGCAACCCATTTGGAAATTGGCCAGGTAAATGTCAATAATGAAACCTAATTATAAACTTATTTTCAAAATGGCTGCAATATAATTTTTTTAGATTTATTTAGTACTACTACCATACCATTTAACCAATTTCAAACAAATTTCGTATGCTGACAGTATATATTACAAGCATCTAATAAGCCAAAAACAAAACTTTTAACAGGTATTTTGTAAGACAGCACTACACAAATTAATAAAGTTTTTATGTGATTTCTCAGGAAACAATTGACTGATTCCTACCACACTTGGCAATCTAGTAGTACTGCCGCAGTTGATATGTACACATATGTTTCAAGTATGTCAGTCACTCAATTCCAAAATGGTGGCCATTTAGATATTTTGGCATAGTATGATAATCTTCTAAATCATTTAATCAATTCCAACTTAACTTTGCATACAGGGAGTATACATAACAAAAAAACAAATATGTCTACACGAAGCCTCTTTTGCCCTCCATTTTGTAAGATAGTGTCACACAAATAAATACAGTTTTTATGTAATATCTTGGGGAAACAATTTTCCAATTCCTACCAAATACGACAAACAAATAGTACTGTGGCAGGTAATGATAACTGATATGTTTTAGGTATATCAGACAGTTTTTTTTCCAAAATGATGGGCATAGAGCTATTTTAGTTTTGTATGTTGTATCGTTGAAACCTTGTACTTAATTCCAATGAAACTTTGTATAACGGCTGTATATATTACAACAATCAAATGTTTACACACAATCTCTTTTATCCACCATTTTGTAAATTAGTATCACTTGACAAATTGAAAATATATGATCTCAGAAAAAACAACCGATTTCTACCAAATTTGGCAAACACTTAGCACTATGGCATCCTATGTAAACTGATAAATTTTGAGCGAGCTAGACACATATTTTCAAAATGGCGGCCAATCCATCAAAATTGTGTACTATGCAAAGCCTCATTTCTCCACCATTTTGTAAAATAGCCTCACATGAAACACTATAGTTTTTATGTCGTATCTCGGGAAACAATAAGCAAATTTACTTCAAATATGACAAAGAAGTTGTACTGTGGTAGGCTATATTAACTTATACATTTGAAATATGTAGGTCTCTTATTATCTGAATAGTACGTACACAAGCATTTTAGCTTAGTGTGCTATATCTAGAAAGCTATGTAACAGATTAAAATTTAACTTTGTATATTTCACCTATGACAATTGTCGAATGTGCTAATATATAAAACTTTTGCCCTCCATTTATAGAGATTGTCACACGGTCAATGTAGGTTCTATACCATATCTCGAGGACCAATCAACCAATATGCATACAGAGATCCTACTATGCCGGATTTTTTTTGTAAAATAATGCCAGTTGAGTAAACTGATCATGTTGTCATATTTGCGGAGTAATTAGTCAAATTTCCACAATATTATGCACACTTACAGAGGGCCCAGTAAAGTTACACAATTTAAATTGAGTCTGGCAATGATTTAAAAATGGCTGCCATATAAATATTTTCTTATGTTTGGCATATCTATTTAACAATTTTAATCAAACTGTTTATG
This sequence comes from Dryococelus australis, assembly GCA_029891345.1. Lineage (NCBI taxonomy): Eukaryota > Metazoa > Arthropoda > Insecta > Phasmatodea > Phasmatidae > Dryococelus > Dryococelus australis. Next base: position 167,155,649 of record CM056999.1, on the reverse strand, counting down.
CTGACATTATGTGTTATAAACATTGTGTACAGAGCCTGTTTTTAATCAATTTTGTAGGATAGCCCCATTAAAGAAAATAAGTTTTGTATGCCATATCTCTGAGATCAACCTAACTATTTCTATCAAATTTTTCACTCAAGTAGCGTTATTATGGTAGGTCATTTAAACTTACGTGTTTTAGTAGTGGCCCAGACACTTCTTTTCAAAATGATGCCCAAGGTAAATATTTCAGATTATTGAACCCCATAATTCATAACATCAGACTGATTACATCCTAAGTTGATGCTCCGAATCCTACCTCCATAATGCAGTTGATTAAAAGCTAGCTAATTTTAAGAGTTTTTCTGAATTTGCTTCCCGGGTAAGTCACTTATATATCTTTTCTGCTGTTTCCCATGTTTCTGGTTTCATCTGTAATGATATTGCTGTCAATGAGACGTCAATGCCAACCCACCATCTAAGCTTTCAAGAACGTTACTAAAATTTACTTGTACCCACGTAGAGGAAAGTAGGCTAATTAGTTATCAGTGACTTCTTGTATCATTTCTCATCCGAGAAAATTTGGGAGCAGTTAGTAGAATAAAAAATTGTTTGATAGTCACATTGCAACGTTTACATTTGCATGTGAAGGGAGAATTCAAATTGGCTTATAGAAAATCGCCATCAGGACTTTAAAATGGTTCATGAAATAAATAGCAAATAACCTACACATTGCACATGAGTAATAATCATATCAACAACCTTCCTCTGCATCAAAAGACAAAGAATTTAATATAAAGGCATATTTTATTTATGATTAGATGTTAATTTTTAAGATCTAAGTACAGTATATAAATCTGCAGTCATTTAAATTAAGAACAATGGTGGGTGGTTATCATTTTCAAGTGAACTGACAAAAAAACTAATACTCAATTACCGTCTGTAGAAGAAAAAAGTAAAACTTCATTTCTTCGTAACTACAACACGCAGATTAACACACATATTCTGATGACAATCTTTACCAAAATTGTAAAACCATGTGACAGTAGATATTTTGAGCTGAAAAGTATTTGTAAAAAAGCTTACGAGTACAATGAATGATAGTCAGTTGACAGTTAGTCTGAAGCCCAGCTCAAGTTCTACAACCGGTACATTCCTTTTCTAGTGAAACAAATCTTAACAGGGTATAGAAAATTACACCAAAGGTAATATGCATATTCGTATTTGTGCATACGCAATGTAATATTTTGCATAACAATTATTTCTTACTAGGCATTAACTACAAGCCTATTTTCTGTCAGTTTTTAATCGTAAATGAAATATTGCAATTTATAGATAAAATACATGTAAAACTAAAATTTGATTTACCTGCATATTAACACCAGTATAAAATTCTTGTGAGACATTACATAACTTGGAAGCAACCAAACACGCCATATATGGGGTGATTTTTTCAAAGCTTTGGTTCAAAAAATAGGAAGAAACCATGAATAGACAAACTGGTTAGACTCGTGAGTAAACACCCACTTTTAACTGCCTGCCACTTGGCACCAACGCATTACTAAAAGATATTCTTCAGGCCCAATCTCATCATTCTTAAAACTGAATATTTCCCTAGGATTTAATATACACCATACTAGCGAGAGAAGGGCAGCTGGACAAGCTGCTAAAAGGAAGAGATGGTAGGTATGCAACATATTAAAACACACACAAAATAAGAGACCTGTACTGAAAATATTTAAGATGGCTAGAAATGAAAAAAAGGCAGGGAAGGAGGACGCGCCTAGCAAGTTGTGGCACTATCTGATTCCTGAACTAGCAAAACAAATTCAGACACCAATCAAATGAGGCAACGACACACAGTTAAGTTTTATCCGAGACATAACTTTGAACACTGCACAGAAAACAAATTTAACCAAGGGCCATCGAAACCCAACTACAAAACAGCGCAAATCCTGTTAGTCGTGGCGCATGTGGCAAGTTAACTCACTTGCCACATGCACCACAACTTACTGTTGGTCTGAAGCTTGACATTGCTGAAATCTGGTCAAAATCCTGGAATGAAAACCAGGACCAACCTCGTGTACACGTTAATGCCCCGACGCATTGTCAATCATAAAATCCTACGCAGACGTGCCACGAACACAAGAAAAGTTGACTGAAAGCCAGCAGAAATGTAACAAGGGCAAAATTAAGTGTGCACAACCTTAAATAACTTTACGAGAACCATTAAAAAAAACTATGATGCAGCACGGGTGGGGAAAGAAGAGAGGGAACAGGCAAGGAAACTGGAAGGGGAAGCAGGTTGTCTTGGAGAAAATCAATTAACTACAGGTACGCCAACGAAATCTATAACGACGCCACTAGCCCCGGCATCTCAATATTGTGTAAGATATCAAACAACCTAACTCCAATTAAGAAATTTACAAATCCATATGGAATTCATTTCCAATATTTTTAAAAACCACTGCATGCTAAAATTTTCTTTTTAACTTGTAAAAACTGTTATAAAAGACTTACAAAATTTTATAGTCCAATTAAAAAACTTACCAACTACACTGCAAAAAATATAAGAAAGATGTAATGCCTGTGAAAAGCAGCCAATAAAAAATGTGATGTGCCACATTAAATTTGGCAAATCATTTCTTTGTTGGTGAACGGTAGTATCTAAAAAGAAAGGCTTTCATTTTTTAGTTCACACTAATGCCACATATGACTTCCATATTCAACTTAACACGTGTCTGGGCATAGCTTCTGCAGCACCTACATGGGAATTTAAAAAAAAAAAAGAGGTGAATTTAACACAAAACGATAAATGCCAATAGCAGAATACATTAGGTGATGGTTGTTACCTGCACAATATATTACTAGACCCAATTAATGTGCGCAAGTTGCTAAGATAATTATAACGTGGATTGCTTGGTAGATATCAATTAATAAGACGCGGACAGTTTGCTCAAGGTGCTTCAGATTTTCCCACCTTCATTACAAGGCTTCAACATCCTCAACTCACTCACTCTCCATGCTGGCTTGTACATGGGTCTGCATCAGGTCAGCTAGCAAACTCCACTTCAGCACTATCTACGTACCTCTATACCTACCCCATCTATCTCCGTTTTCCATTCCCCACGTTCCCCACATCATGCAAGTAATAATCGTAGGGTATGTGCTGTTACTACAAAATAAAAACAAAATTACCGGCTTCTTTTTTTAAATCAGATCCCAAATTTCTCGAGTCTGCGAGCAAACTCCAACCTTGGCATGAGGCCTAAGCACATGGGATTAGTGACGTGACGTGTGCATGCAGACCCTGGCAGCTTGCCACAACTGTACCTGATGTCGCTGAAGTACCCCAGGCATCAAGAGCAAAGCAACAGGCAAGACGCTCACACCCAGCCACGTTTATCGTGTGACCCGACCTCCAGCCAACACAACATGCAACATCAACATATCTTGCAAAACGAGAAGAGCTCCAAATGCGCACCACTGCCGAGTCTACACTGCCCACAGAGCCAATACATGAAACTCCTACTGGCAATCACAATATTAAGTTATCATTATTCACTAAAAGTTCATCATGATTGTGATCAAAATTTTAAATTGAAACTTTACTAAATTTATGTAAAAACATTACTGCAGGTTTTGGGAATAAAGGAGTTTGAAAAACTTCAATTTTACAAATGATATCACAGTGAATTAAATGCTGCAGTTATTACATGTATGAAAGCCAGAGAAATTGTAGTGGGTTCAAAAAGTTAACTGCACTCATGAGTTTCTATACATCAACGTTTCAACCATCAAAAACCAAGTAAGTATTCCTTCAACTAATAAAAATGTTTGGTACATAAGAAACCGTTTGCAAATGTTAAGATAACAAGAAAGAACCCTTGCTTTACTTTTCTTATGTATAGGCTATGACAAACTGGTGTCGCAAGCAGTCGCGGGAAAAAAACCTGCAAGAGGGGGGGGGGGGGGGTCCTCCAGTATTTGCAACAAATTGTCTCTTTGTAACCACAAAATTTCAATAAAAAATTAAGTTCCCCAGCAGCAACCTACACAGTGTTGACAAGCATTTATTAAGTACTAATCCTGATGCTGCACTCCAGAAATATAACATCCAAAAATATTTCTTAAAAAACAAAATGTGTCTCTTCAAAGACCTATAATAAACCCTGTTCATAGTTTGATACTAAACTATTTCCAAAACAGGTACCCCATCATAATGAACATACCCATGCATACTGCAGAATGTAAACATATGGTCCCGATGCAACTAACTCCCAACAGTTCAAACTTCACCAGAGAGTATCTTTGGCCAAAACTACACTTAATGAAATCATGAGCATTGACTGAATCCACTACTTCATCAATCTATCAATCCAGACATCTTATAGATGTTTACAACACAGGTATTAGAAATTCAACAGTTTCTTGTGGACATAGAAATTAACACCTTCATTTCAAGTTTTATTAATACGAAATTACAAATTACACAAAATTGTATAGGATTGATGTTTATCAATGTACAGTAGATGTAACTTTATGTTGATGTGGTTGGCGAAAATAAAATAAAAAACCCAACATTCTAAACACAGAGGATTAACAGAATTTGAACTCTCCCCACCGACAACATACTAAGTAAATTTCACTGACCACGCAACACATAACATTAAAAAATGCACCTTGACGAAACAATCAATGCAACCCCTGCCCCCAGCACAGTACCCTGAAAGCCCAGATACCCCAGCACAAAATAGAGTCCCGAGACACTTTGGCATTTACCCTGAACTTCCACTCGTTGACTTTCAATTTGAGCGGGAACTTGGGCTCCGGCTCCCCATCACCGGTCGCCTGGGGAAACACAACCACAGGCCACATATGGTACGACAGTAAGCAAGAGCACTTACCTCGGCCCGCCACCATCACACTCACTCTCCAGGGTGCATCTTGCGGGACAGCTGCCCCTAGGTACCGCACTCCTGGTGTGAAGAGAGATGCAGCCTGGCTGTGTCGGGAGTACTAGCTCTCAGCTCCCAAACACAAAACCATAAAAGAGTATCCCCATTGTACCCCGCCCCACAATTATTGTTGCACGTGTCGCAAGGCATACAAGACTGTGGTGAGTGGTAAAACTGACAATCTCACACAGATCATGTGGACACAATACTTCAATATTATGAGATATGCCCTGTCAAAACCCATATCAGTGGCACAATGTAACTATCAACCTGCATTTCACGCCTGCATATCACCATTCCCCTATTTTGAAGTTTTCAGAAAGAAAAAAGTCTGGCACATGATTTTTCCATCAACCCCTAACAAAGTGGTGTACAGATATACTAAATATGAACTAAATGCAGACTGCAACATTGAATAAAATGCTAAGTCAGAATGTTTTTTTTAAATGTAGTTGGAAACTACATTTTGTAATTCTGAAGGGGGTGGATAAAATTTGAAAGTGGGGAGAAACTGTACACGTTATCAAGATTTTAGAAGATAACTGATAACTGGTGCAAAATACACCATAAAGAATTAATCACAAAAATGTATGCTTCGGTTATACATGCCAGCAACATACAGAAATAAAAAGACTCTCCTACCATAATGCTCACCTTCTCATGTGGGACACATCCACAAGAATTCAGCAGGGTACATTGCGCTTAGGATCAAAATCTACATAAACTGCACACTCACTTTGCCATTAAGGACACTGGTCATCAAGAAAGTAATTTTATATTAGTATGAAATACTGTTCCAAATACTTGCAAGTACTATTATCTCACAAAGAAATACTTTAAACAGCATATATTTTTGCATAATCACAAATCAAAACTAAAATGGTAATATTTGTGGGACGTTCAAATAATAATGCTTAACTTAATGAAATGAGATAATTCACACAGAAATAAGATATCACAAGTTACTTTAACAATCCTTTAAAAATCATACGACATGATTTCGCAAATTTAAAAAATGGCTAAAAGTAGGGAAATTTTATTTTGTAACAGTCTACGATTTTTGTGAATTAATTATGCCATGCACACCTTCAAATAAATTTTGCCAAGCATACCTTAAAATTAATTAACGCACGGTCTTTGAGTCACCGTTGTAACATTTTCTGTAAATTTTTTTTGTTTATTGAGTCCCAAAAAACATTAAAATTTTAGTGTTCTGGACATGCCATATAAAAAAAAAAAAAAAAAAAAAAAAACCTGCCAACTTTGTGATCTAAAACTGTATATCACAAGGAAAGAGTAATCACAAATAATACCTACAAGTTTCACAATATTTTGCACAGATAAAGTTTTTTTTTTTTTTTGTGTTTTACTGTATGATAACCCTGCCCCCTTGTGTAACTTCTATGGTCGTCCAGCAGCAATACCTTCCCAAACACAAACAATCATCTTGTCTTTATCTGTGCTCACAGTTACGAAACAGTCAGGGAATTAAATGCTGACAATCTATTATACTTTGAACAGTTGACAAGGGTTCCAACATATTTATAACATAATACATTAATTATGTTATACATCAAAATACGATACAAACATGAAAAAACAAGTGCTTCCTAACATAACTACCCTAATATAAAAACAAACGAGTATAGCAACTCTCTTTGCAAACAAAATTTATAACCTAATTGAATGCAACATAAGAACCACTGCAATGATTTACAGATATTAACATAAAAATAAAAATATCATCACACACATTAACTAACATATTTTGAAAACTGAACTGCAAATTTAAGCGCACACGTAAAAACTGAACAACAAAACAAGCCATCACTAGGGTCTGCCAGAATATAATCTGAGAAATGCACCAAATATCAGATCATAGAACAAAATCACAAGGCAGTTTTGCACCCACATCAGCAAACTGCAAGATGGATTTACAATGTTCATATAGTGACACAAACACAGTATTTAAAAAACCCCAATTATAACGGATGCGTGGTTGTGTCAAGGTTGTTGCACCGTAGAACTCGCAGCACCTGCCAGCCGAGCGACGTTGTCTGGAATTCCACAAATTATGACTAATATGCCACGCACAGTGCGTCCATTGTTTGAACAATTACGGACACACCACATTGCAAACCATTTGCTGTCTCAAAAAAATTAATTACTTGCAATAGGGGTGTACTGTATTACTAAAATTAATTAGTAGATTCCCAACACAGCTGGAAACCCTACTGCTAGATATTTATTACAAAAGAAATAAAAGAAGCTTTAATAGACAAATTTACTGTCCTCCTATATGTTTACATGTTGGTTCAGTGCCTTGTGTACAAAATGATACCTCTCAAGACCTTGCTGATAAGAGCTTCCCAAGTCTACCAACTTTTAAGTTTGAGACACGCATCAGAGTTTAAGAATTAAGGACACCTCCTATCTGTCGCTTGAACTGATTTCGTAATCTGCATTTTTTTACGATACCACTTAACGTGTTCCCCATTAATCTGATATACGAAAAAAAAAAAAAAAACACTTCAGATGAGGTCTGAATAACACACTAAAAACATTACGCACATCAGTAAATACTATTTCCGAGCCCTCCAACATACCCAAAAACTGCTTTTCCACACTACTGAATTTCAAGATATGGGCTACTTGTCTGAAGCATGCAAAACTATTACAGGGAACCTCACTGAACTTTTCAACAGACTTCCCATCAATAAAAATATAAGGTTGTTGCTGAAAGTCTCATAGGTACGTGCAGCACGACATAAACACTGCATTCCAGTTCAAGGCCTTTCGGATAGGAGCAATGTACGTAGCTCTCTAGTCTTTATCGCTCCAGCGCTTCTCTACCTTTAACCGCTCCAAGTAGATGGCATCCTTAATGAAAAAAAATAACACTTCTTAGTTCCACCAGCCGATCAGGATAGGACTTGTCGACAAAACAAAAATCTCTCTTCGCTTCTACACCTTTCTATTCAACTCTACGAAAATCTCACCTAGTATGAAATCCGAACAATGACTTTACAGTCTGTCCTAGGAATTCCCACTTGGAATAATTTTAAAATATGCTTCAATTACCACTCTGAAAATAATGTTCTTCACTCCTGCCGTCAATTTTATAAAGGGGAGGAAATACTGCAATTGGAAACTCAAAACAGCTCTGGCCCGAACAGTTTCCATAAATACTTCTAATTTCGGGGTAAACTAACCGACTGCAACTGAACTTTATTCATCAGTAATTCACCACCAAACAGCGCAGTTCGTGGCTGGTGCACTTACCAAAATTACCAATGCACTCACTGAAAAATGCCTGTCTACACTGAACTCTAAAGATAAAATCATGCCGTACAACCTTATACTACAATTTCTGCAAAGAAAATAGGAAAGCGTCTTTGGTATAATAACAACCTTCAGACTACAATACATGCATGTTGTGACAATCACTACGTCTCTCCATCCATACACTACACTACACGAACGTTGTAAATCCAGCTTCGCAGCAGAACATTTGTAGTTCTATAAAATTAAATTCCAAGACAAATACAACACTGGCAAAATACACATGGGCCATCTCAAACATCATCTTTCTGTTCAACTTTAAGGCTGTTCAAGAGACAAAATTATTTTTTTCCCCTACACTTTGAGGATATTTTATGATTTTGTGTCATGATAATTATGATATATTCATAAAAATACTGAATCATTTGAAAGATAATATTCGTCATATTTTTCTGGTGAAAATATAAGAATTTTTAATTAAAATCTCAATATGTAGGGTTGTGCAAATATTTGGTAAACTGAAATAAAAACTAAAAATTATAACTTTCAGCTTCGTTTCTATAAGAAATTTGATTGCTGAAAGTTGTAACGAAACAAATTTTAAATTTCAACGAATACTCTGGTATTTAATGAACAACCGTTTCGTGCACCAACAAAGAACATTTCTGCATGTAAATCATCATGCTTATTTTCATTGTTTACAACTAAAATAGCTACATAATATGGAAATTTAAATGTAGGCAATAGCCCGTGTGGCAATTAGACTTACCCTATATCACATAATTTTTTAGTTTGGTTTTACCGGACATTTGCTTTAATGAATGACTTGCTAAAATGTTATGAAATTTGTTTAACTTTTGTTAAAACTGAACCATTGTGAAATTATTTTAATTTTCCTTTCAATTTCAAGAAAGTTTACAACACATATTCAAATTTCATTTTGTGAGAAAAAAATAAGTCACATTAGCACAACCTAATTGATTTGTACAAATATCAAAAAGTGATCTCTTAACGCAAAGATTGCTATCAAATAAAGTGTGTGTTGAAGACGGGGGGAGCGGCAAGTTGAAATTTATTTGAAATCAGGCTCTTGGCTCACCTGTGGTAAGGTTTTCAATTCTAGCTGTTAGGACGTCAAATTTTATCTCAAAAATTAAAACTGAAACACAAGCAAGCCACATAACAAATTTCTAATAAATATTCTTTACGACATCCTAATAATAAGAGAAATTATTTCATGCTGTCGCCTAATGCATTCATTTTTATACATTTTGAGATTTGTATGAAAAAAGATATGTTTAAAATTTCTATGACTCATTTAATTCTTTTTTGAACAGTCATTTTCCTCCACTGTCAAACTTTTTCTATTATTTCAGGTCACGATGAAAAAAAATGTAAATGCTAAATATTGTAGATTTTTTTTTTTTTTTTAAATCTTGAATGCTTTTAATTACTTCATTTTCATGACCGCAACTCCAAACCATGTGGTGCGCTTGATGCAACTTGCTGTCCGTTTAACCATCATAAATTTGGATTGACGAAACCGCATATTTGCGGTTTCTTCACACTTAAACCTTTGAAAAATCACCCCATGTACAATATGTTCAGTTCTTTCCTAAATGTCACAATTACAAGCATTTTATACTTATGTTAACATTGAAGTACCTTATTTTTAGTTAAATTGAACTTTTATTTATTTTATATTTTTAAACTGTAATATTTAATTCATAATTAAATAAAAATAAACACAGGGAGAAAATAGGTGAGTTGGTAACATCTAGAAATAAATAGTTCTCATGCAAAATAATATTACAGCGCGTGTGCACAAATCTGGTGCACTGTCCCTTTGGCGTAGTGTTCTATACTTGGCTACGCTTATTTGCAGCCATTATAAGGTTTATCACTGCAACTTTAATGCTGCAACACTATTTTATCTGTGTTGCCAAGACCTGAATTACCGCTCCACGAATCTACTGCAGATACTGCCAACATGGCTATAGATACCATGGCACAATAAAAATCTGAACTGAAAAATTTTGGTCCTCCAAACAGGCACAAAACTTTAGGCATTTTATAATGAAATCATACTATGTAGATGTTAGTGTACACAAAATTTACTACAGAATTCTGTCTTCAATACCAACTTCTGAATTACTCTTAAAGAGATCACCACAGTACTGCCAATGTAATTAAATCTTAAATGCCATTTGTCGCAAACAGATATATACGTAACAATACATTAAAAATTGACTTAACTGCTGCAATCCATCAATAAGGAACAAAGTCATTAATGTACGCCTACAATAAAATGTTTGACAACTTATAACATTGCTTGCAGGAAATACCTAGTATATTCAGTTGGATAACTGATGTTTTCAGTTATTTAAATAGCATTTTTCTCAAGCGAAGGAAAAAACAATTTACCTATTCTCCCTTGATCCCACCTATCAGGCCGATCAAGAAACATCACCTTATTTAAATTGCCAGGTACCATAAAAATAGGTAGAGCTTTACTATATTATGTAGGAAGTAACTTTGTAATAGGTGTGATCTAATGATATATTCTTTATTTTAATTTGATATGTATTGTTTGTACAACATATCTGTAAAGACAAGCTCCATATCCCTGAGTATGGCTTTATCATGGGATACATTAAGCTCAAAAATCAAAATAAAATAAAATCAGTTGGAAAAGCGGGAGTGATGAACACGCATGATGACGAGCGCACCACAGGCGGGAGTGCACGGACGATCGAGGCGTGAAGAAAGGTTGTGCGTACCGTTACCTTGTCTTTCTTGTCCTGGCGGGCGTACGGGAAGCATGGGATGACGGCGGTGACCCGCGACGCTGACGCAATCTTGCAGGCGTTGATCATGATGAGCAGCTCCATCAGGTTGTCGTTGACCTCGCCGCTGCCACTCTGCACGATGTAGACATCCTCTCCCCGCACCGACTCCCCGATCTCCACGCTGCACAGCGACACCACCCACTCCCACAGTCCCCGCTCTGTTCCACTTTGGGATAACTTCCGACGCCCCAGAACAGGTAGGTCGGGCTTAACGTCTCGACAGCAAGGTCATTAGATAAGGAGCAATTAGCTCAGATGCAGGAACTGGGAAGGAATTGACCAAGGCCTGGGGCAAGGAACTATTCCAGCATTCTCCTAGAGTGATTACAGGAAACCATGGAAAATAGAAACCAGGTTGGCTGGACTGGGAGTAGACACTGGATACTCCATAATGTAGAGTGCAGTGGTTTGTAACTGCACTACCTTACCTAGTGCCCCAGCACACAGGCGCACATCTTGTTCATGGGGCATAAATGTGACCTAAAATATCAGTGTAGCACCCCCACCTCCCATCTTAATTTATTGAGTTTCTCCATGCTTTATTCGTCAGCAGAAAAATGTTTATTGTATTCATAATCCACTAGAAATTTTACAGTCATACTATTTAAGCAAAATTTAAATATCAATACATCCATATATTACCCAACGTTCTTCTTTACACACACATTGAACCCATATTTTTACATGTTTCTAAAGAAGAGAAAAAATTTGTGCAGAATGTGGGCAAATATATGAAGAGGGAAGACTAGCAACTGACACACAGAAAATAAGTAGGCGCAAAATGCAGGAATGTTTAAAATCAGGGGTTGTAAAATGGGGGTACCCAACGGCTTGGTTAGTAGGATCATGGGCGTTAAGAATTCTAAACATGGAATGTTCCACTAAAAGGTACAGTAATTGTTCAAGCTAATCATTAAAATATGGAGCAAACAAAAAAAAACATAATGCAGTACTTGGTGACGATTTCAGCAAAAACTGTAGACGTCTAACGCTATTACTTTGTAAATTTAGTCCATACATTGATTACTTCAGTACATGGTTTCAATTAAACAATTTTTAACAACACCAGATGTATATAATATAATACTACAAAAAATAACACTACTGCTCTGAAAATAAAGTCTTTTATAAAAATGTTTGGCACATTCCACATTAGTCAGTTCGTGACGGCAATTAATTGAGAAAGTAGTGACATTCAATGTTTAAATCTAAATGTCAGGTGAAATTTTAACATGACATACTAAACATGTGTAAAACAGAAAGTGACATATACTTTGTAATGCAATGTCATACAAAATTTGTTCCATTTATATATTTCATTAATCGACACACGAATGTTGGTTTCAAATCACTTAAAAAAAGACTTCAGATATGGCATAGCACAATGAGCATGCAAGGAGAAAGAGTTAGCACTACCAGATTAGGCCTTGATACTTATTTGCTGGCTAGATTTGGGGCTGCAAATGATTATTTGCTGCCAACCATGTAGAATAAAATCTATTAGGGTATCATTCACCTAACTATTACTAAACTTGTTTAGTTACATACACTCGCAATAAGGCTACCGCCCGGTGGCGAGCTCTCTCACCTCACCTTCACCCAACCACGCCTTTTCCACTCCCTTTCTGAACTTATTAACCCCTCTCACATATACCAATTCCTCCCTCAACACATTCCATTCCCTCACAGACCTCACAAGCATGGACTGCCTACCCCGCTCCGTTCTCCTCCACACCCTCTGAAGCTTCTCACTGTTGTTTCCTCTTCCTCTAAACACCCCCTTACTTAGCTTGCAGTGTAGCCCTCCCCATCCTCCCTCTACCTTCACCACCCTGTACATCCTGGCTAACCTTTCAACTTTCCTCCTGTCCTTCAATGAGCTCCACCCCATTTCTTTCATCATCAATGATGGCCTATAATTCCCTTCTTCATCATCCTGCCCTTTAAGGACTCAAAGTAAATGATTTCCAGGAAATTATATTAATGTATTACGTAGCTAATTATTTTCATAATACAATATTTTCTGTTCAATTTTCAAGAGGAAGTTTGTCTTGTCCCTCTAAGATGGCATTGTGGCAACATGATTATTGATTATTCAAAATAGTTGAAACATTTGTAAAAGATAACTTCATTGTAAGCTGCAAAGAACACTTTTAAATTTTATGAATAAAATTAAAGGCAACCATTTTATAAGTTACAGGTTTGTGATAATATTTTCTTACGCATCTTATTACACACGTTATTTTCATACATGTAAGTATTGATACAAGTTAAAAACATCAGTAGGTATTTGTTATAGAGCAAACATATTGAAAAATTTTTAACTACAGATTTTTAAAGTATTTGAAAGAATTACGAAGGAACAGTGTTCAAAGACAGGATACCTACCTAACGGACAAACCAATTCAAATAACAGGGATGCCACCAAAATGGATTTACTACCGCGCTAAGCTTCATAAACTGAAAATAGCTTACCATATTACTTGATAAAAATTATTAGTACGAATAAAAAAAAATTGATTGGAATCATTAACATGTGTTACTTTGCACAAAATATAAATCATTTCACAAATTATTCTAGTTGGTATGTATCTTCAATGTTGGTATACATGTAATCATCAAAGCTTAATAAGAACACGAGACCCTAACAGGTGTCACCATCCCTAGCAAAGCGCATAAAAATTTTAAAATGGCCACCATTTTATTAAAATTTTTGTATTTGCAGCGGTTGAAAAATATTTAAGTTTAGCATTTTATTAAAACCTGTTTGTATGCTAAGTTTGGTGAAATTCAGTGTGCTTGTTCAACAGTTAGTTTTTATTTTTTAATACAGTTGCCATAAGGGACAATTCCAACATATTGACACACAAAATCTGATTCCAACGAAATAATCAAGGAAAATTATTAATAAAAATTTTTTTTAAGCACAATCTCTAATGAGCAAAAATCAGCAATGTACAATAGCCAACGTTTCCTCTGAAAATACACAACAGTTAACAGTTGATGCAGTCCTCGCTCTGTGTGTCACTCACGGAAGGGGGGGGGGGCACGATACTGCTCGCTGCTGCATGGACAGCACAATGTGCACCGGTGTGTTAAATATAGCATGCCGTTCACGTAGTACAAATGAGTCAGTGATCCATTTAGTGCATAAAGAGACCCGCTTGCCTGTTTCCTTTTGAGTTTAAGTGTGACCCCCTTAAAGCAGAGTCTAACACTACCACTACCCGTGGTAGTGTTACCTCCTCCTTGCGTCCCTGCCTTAATTTGCATCTTATTATTGCGTGCTCACCCACACGGTTTACGTGTGTTCACACAGACACAATCTGAAACACTCAATTCTTTTTATAATTTTCCCAGTGCTATGTTGTGTGATGTTTTGTTTTTAAAGTGCAGGCAAGTGATTTCATATTTTAGCAAAATAAACATTCAAAGACGCTTGCAATTTCAGCAGCCACAATTGCCAAGCTCACGGAACAAATTTCCAACAGGTCATGTATTAAGTTTCACTTTAATTAATATCGCTGTTTGAAAAGGCTTTTTGTGTGTAATTTGTTTTGCTAAAATTTATTGAAGTGTATCTACGTCTTTTGCCTGCCTGCCCTGGCATTAAAGCGTGAAATGTATTTTCACGAGACACTTAGCAATGGCTATACAAGACTTTACAGAAGAAGCTTAACAGTGCCAAATCACATAAAACAATCTCCTGATAACTTTCCTGTCTACAGTTGTTCTTGTATGCTAAGTGTTTGCATTTTGCCTTTTGTAAACATTTCCCTCTAATTGCTGGCGGGAAGCTGTCCGTTGCTAACGGTACATACACGCCACCATCTTATGTCTTGTCTAATGGGTATTCGAGGGCGGACATGCTCTGCTCCGCGTGCCTTGGGAGCTTCAACAAGCGTATTTCATTTAAAGTACCAATAGTTTAAAGATCTTAATTTACCAGAACCTTTTTTATCTTTTGCTCTCCTGTGTGCTGAGCCTCCTCTCCGCCGACTCGTGACCCTGGAGAGGTCCTCTACAGGCTCGAAGGAGCACGAGATATTGTTACTCAGGGTAGTTACAGGTCGACATCCTGTGGCGGCATCCCCTCGCAGCGTATGTCTTTTAGAGTTAGTTTAGAAAAAGTCATGGCTATACTTAACACAACTAGCACGTGGTTACACTCGCACAGTTCCCAAGGTAGAAATTAGTTTACTTGAAATGAGACACGGGGTTCATAACAATTAGATATATTACCTGAAAGATTACAAGTGGTAACCTACAATCTCCCAGTGTCTGAAGCGGGCCTGGCACACGAGACCTGCCAAGGGACTATGTGGCGAAAAATGGCTTAACTCGCCAAGATAAAAATTACGTGACAGTGTAAGAGTATGCTGCAGCGATACAAAGATTAAACAAGAAAGTGGCCAAAGGTGGAATAAACCTCAATGACAAAATTACTGCAAATTTACTGCTCAGTGGACTACCAGAAGACGAGTACGAAGTATTTGTGTAGAACCGTCTGAGGGAACCTAACCTTACACCGTGGATGGTCAAGGGGTAACTGCTGGATGAAGAAAGACTCTCAGCGGAGAACACAATCAAGTTGCCCTACATCTACGGCAAACAAGAAGACACAGTTGACAAGAAAGAATTATGAAGCAAGGAGTTCGCAGAATGTGGTCAACAAAGCAAGTGTTAGTAACTGTTTTAAGTGTAAGGAGCCTGGACATAGTAAGTTTTAACCTGAAGTCCAATGTTTTCAGTGTAATGAGTTTGGACATTGGGCCAAAGACTGTATCAAAAAAACTTAATAATAGTAATGGGGAAAATATGGGTAAACGCGATGAGGGCAAAAACCATGTTCAGAAAGGGAAAATGATAGGGTGTGTTAGCGTGTTTGCATTGATGGCTAGCAAGGAGAGTAATCAGTGGTTATTAGACTCTGCTGCTACAGAGCACATGACCTCTTGCAGAGAATTGTTTACAGAGTTCACCCCTAGTCAAATTTATGTGGAGGAAATACTTTTAGAGATGAAGAGAACATTATATATATATACCTACCTGGATTACATTTCAACCTCACTTCTGTTACAAAATTAACTGCTCATGACATTCACGTAAATTTTACAAAAGATCAACTGTTGGTGTATTGAAAGATAAGTGTCTTTTGAATACTTTAGTTAAGGAAGGATTGTATGTGTTGCAGAGTGATGTATTTGTCAGTGTACCACAAAGGCATGCAGCTATAGTCGCTGAAGACAAGAACCAGACTGAGAATGTGGATGAAGTACAGATTGGAACATTCACATTAAAGGCAGCCAGTGTGCGGCACCAACTTGGCCACCTTCATGCAGACCTGGTTGCACAATTCAGAGCCCTGAACCAAGATTGTAAGATCTTGGTTCAAAGATGATCTTCAGTTTGGTCCGAGTTAAATGTAAAGTGTTGCACCAACGCGCATGGCCGAGTTTTGATCGTAGATCACCTGATCTCGGTTCAAAACTACGATCGAGATGAAACACTGTTTGTGATTGGCTCTCATTTCGTGACGTCATGATGCAACTGTTTATTTTGAAGTTCGGAGACAGTTAATAAGTTTTTGTAGACATTATCTCTTAAGACCAGAATTTTTTACTATATAATTTATTTGAATGCACTTGAAAAACTCTTTCAGTTGTTTTGTTTGATTGGAAACACTTTGCACACATTTTTATTGTTACTCTATGTTTAGTACCAATATTATTGAAGAAGGTAGTGTACATAGAACCAGGTGATATAATCTTTAATTGTTTTAAGTAAAATAATTGTTGAACAAACTTTACTGAATAATATTCGAGTGTGTATAATGTTGTTTAGAATCCCCAAAAATAAAATAGTACTTAGCACCATCTGTTGGCATGTTTTCCAACTACATCTATCGGCTATGGCTGCTCTCTCGTGGGCAATAAATTTGATGCGAGATTTAGCTCATGCAGAAAATTAGGACAGTTTCTGATATCCTGAATGGCTTTCCATCAGAGGGAAAAGCATGAATTCCGTTTTCTCTTTACAAAACATTAATACCATCTTTAATTCAAAGAATGCATTGCATCTTTAGCCTTTGCAAAATATCACAATCTACAACAGTAAAAACAACCAAATACTTTTTTGTTAAACAATTTAATTATTACCAAGTTTTTTCTAGTAAATAAAAATACTTTACAGTGCTTTTACCTTCACATAAACTACATTCAACACAACCTTTTATTATTCTCTGTTTACTTTATAAATCCTTAATAAAATGTATGTTTAAGTGCCAAACAGAGCTTAAATACAAAATATTTGAATGTATGTCATTTTAAAACAAAATGGCTTTTCAATATAACTTTCACGTTTTAGAATAAAGCACTCATATTTACTTGATCCGATATCATTCTCCTGAACCGCCAAAAGGCACGGTTCAAATTCATCTCAGCTTGGTGCGCAGATTGCAATGGTGCAACAGCCAAATGCGCTGAACCAGGATCAAACCAATATCTGAACCTAGATCATTGCTAAACCTCAATGGTGCAACCAAGAATGAGATTATCAGAGTGACTGCTTTGTTTGTGTTCGTTCAGAGAAAAATGGTTCAGAGCAGTTTTCCAAAGAAAAGTGAGCATAAGACTGCCGTCCACAGTGACTTAATGGCTCTCCAACAAAATGAAATGGTGGTGCATCATCTATGATGAGTTTTACTGACGATTATTCCAGATTTGCAACTGTGAAATTCCTGATGCTGAAGAGCGAGAGGCATTTGCAAAATTCAAGGCACATAAAGCTGAAGTAGAGTTCCTCCATTGGTTGAACTTGAAGAAATTCCAAACCAATGGGGGAGGTGAATACTGCGAGAAAATTGTATTGTTCATAGGAAAACGGTAGGCTGCTCCCCCCAACAGAATGGAGTGGCAGAGAGATACAATAGGAATATTGAAGATATGACTAGATGTTTACTCTGATGTGAAGCTGCCAGCACAACATGTTTTACAAGGAATCTGTGTCCACCAGGCCAACTGACAATCGGCTACCTCTAGCATTGTGGAAAGGAGAAAGCGTAGACAAAGAACTGCCTAGATTGCGAGTGTTTGGATGTAGAGCCTGGTTAGCTCAGAAAAAAGGGAAAGTTCAAATCCACGGGCTGTAGAGTGTGTTTCTTGGTTATGGAAGTAAAGTAAAGGGTTCTCAATTTTACAACTCGAGTACGAAGAAAGTCATGATTGGGCTGCATGTCAGGTTTGAAGAGAGAGTGTTTCCAATGAGAAAATTAGCTTGCCACTAAAACTGCCATAAATGATGTATTTGCTTGTGATTCTAGTTGTAAATGAACTTGTCGAGACTGATGAGTGTTGTTGATACTGAGGGGCAAGATGGTCCAAGGGAAGAAAATGATGAGACTGGAAATGTAGAAATTGGCACTGTTGAGAACGTACATCAATATGTTCAACCAAGGTGGAGTGCTCCGATTAGAAAGACATTAGATGGAGAAAAACTTGTCCATGTTGCAATCTTTCTGTGTACAAAGCATATTATGTTGAAGAGCCTATTTATGTAACTGAGGCCCTGAAGAGGAATATACAGAGAGATCCTGTGGCCACATCCACAACTGAAGCGGAGTACGCATCAATGTTCTACGCTGCAAAGGAAGCAGATTGTTACTGAATTAGGTCAAAGTTTCTACCTAAGCCCTTCATTATCAATTGTGATAATCATGGTGCCATTAAGCTTGCAGAAATCAGTTGTCACACAGAATTTTCCAAGCATTTTGACACAAGTACCAATTCTGTAGGGATTATGTTGAGAAGGGAATTTTGAAGTTTGAGTATGTTAGGAGTAACAAGAACTTGGCAGATGTGTTTACGAAAGCTATGAATGGGCCTAAAACCAAGTGTTTTGTCAAGGAAATACATTTGTTTTGAGTTCATCTTGTACTATAACAAAGCAAATGTATTCTCCTTTTAGCTATGTTTTATTTTTGTGTGTTGTGACACATTTGTCAGTAGATTTTATTGACTGTTTACATTGATTTACTGATGACAGAGCAAGGGGAAGTGTTGTAAGATGCTCTGCCATCAGTGACGTAGTGGTTTTAAGTTTAAACAACCTGCACAGTGGCAGGGATTATTTTCATAAGTAGGCATACTGTTTTAAACTTGTCCACTTTTCATTGCTATATGCAGGCTGTTCACGGTAAACTGAGCACTTTTTAAGGCACTGCTAAAATTTTCCTTTCAACTAATTTCTAGCTTTTCGCCACTTTTTAATATAAATATTACAATATGACTAACAAACACAGTGTAACATTTCACCACACTCGAAAGTTAATGTCTGAGGGTGCAATAAAATATATTTAACAGGGGTTAATGAATTTGAAAGGGCCTTAAAAAGTGTTCACTTTACAGTGAATGGCTTATATTATGAGTAACTTAACTTACGAGTGTGTAGGCCTGTATGTTAGTCAGTAGTCATTAGTCTATGGATGAACGAAGTATGTTGTAAAGATGGTGGTTCTCGCAAATATGTTTTGCAAATACGTTGCAGTGTTATCAAAGAATGAAGGCGTATATATCCACTGTGCCTTATAACCCTAAAAAGAACACTAAAAAAATTTGACCGACAATGTGACCAACTTACACACTACTGAAATAGCAAATGCTCTTGCTTGCAAAGTATTGCATGAGGAGGTGATTTTTGTGGGATATGTTATTTTGGTGATACTGAAGATCATCATTGAAGAAAATAGTATTTAGAACTAATAGTTGTAATTCAAACTTAAATTATACTTAGAGCAGCAGCATAAACGTACATGTAATCACATAAGTGGTAATTATTGAAATTTTGTTCATTAATACCCAGTTTATTTTTTTTTTTTAGAGAATTTCAGCCTCTGGATATTGCAAATCCTGAACAATACAGGGCAGCTAGTAACCCTATTTTAGATCTATGTGCCCAGAGAGGAAGAGATGGGAAGAAAGAGTGAGGGGAAGGGGAGTGGGAATAGGGATATGGAAGCAAATGGGGAGAGAAGAAGGAAGGGAAGGGCCGGATGTAGTAGAGAGGGGACAGACTTAAAGAAAGTGGAAGAGGGTGGGGAAGAAATGAGAGAGGAAAGGAGGTTGAGAGGGAAAGGACAAGAGGAGAAGGAGGGCAAGAGGGGAAGGATGGCAATAGGAGAAGGAAGGTGAGAATGAGAGGGGAAGGAATGTGAGATGGAAAGGAGGATGAGAGGGGAAGGACAAGAGGAGAAGGAGACCAAGAGGGGAAGGATGGCAATAGGAGAAGGAAGGTGAGAATGAGAGGGGAAGGAATGTGAGATGGAAAGGACAAGAGGAGGAGACCAAGAGGGGAAGGATGGCAATAGGAGAAGGAAGGTGAGAATGAGAGGGGAAGGATGGCAATAGGAGAAGGAAGGTGAGAATGAGAGGGTAAGGAATGTGAGAGGGGAAGGAGGATGAGAGGGGAAGGACAAGAGGAGAAGGAGGATGAGAGGGGAAGGACAAGAGGAGAAGGAGGACAAGAGGGGAAGGATGGCAATAGGAGAAGGAAGGTGAGAGTGAGAGGGGAAGGAATGTGAGAGGGGAAGGAGGATGAGAGGGGAAGGACAGAGGAGAAGGAGGATGAGAGGGGAAGGACAGAGGAGAAGGAGGGCAAGAGGGGAAGGATGGCAATAGGAGAAGGAAGGCGAGAGTGAGGGGGGAAGGAGTGTGAGATGGAAAGGAGGATGAGAGGGGAAGGACAAGAGGAGAAGGAGGACAAGAGGGGAAGGATGGCAATATGGGTAGGGAGATGAGAGGAGAAATAGGGTGAGAAGAGAAGAAGGATGAGAGGGGGAAGGAAGGTGAGAGTGAGAGGTGAAGGGGAAGGAGGGTGAGAGGAGGAGGGTGAGAAGAGAAGGAGGGTGAGAAGGATGAGAGGGGAAGGAGGTTGAGACAGGTAGAAGGGTGAAAGGAGGAGAGTGAGAGGCGAAGGAGTGAAGAGAAGGGAATGTGGTTGCGGGAAGAAGGGAAGGAAAGATGGAGGGAAAGAGGGAAGTAAAGGGGGAGGGAAAGGGAAGGAACATGGAGAAGGGAAGAAAGGGGAGGGAAGAAAGGGGAAAGAAGAACATGGTAGAGGTGAAGAAGGGGGAGGGTGATTGAAGAAGTGGTGAGAAGAGGGGGAGAATGTGGAAGAGAGATGGAGAAAAGGTATTTGGGTGGCTCTTAACATCCAGGTCTTGTAATATAATAGTACTATAGGATATGTATAGTTTTGTTTGTAATTATGGTACACTATTTTAATTAAAATTATTTTTTTAACATAAATTTTGTTTGAGTTATATATTTATATAAACATTCCTGATTAGTTTACCTTTACCTTAATATTTAAATATCTGTAAGTATAAGGTTAGGGCATCCTTCCATTTATAGGAATATTTAGATAAATAAATTATCTTTGGAGTTATTTATTTGGCTGCACCAGGAATGACACTGCCAACAATGCAAAGTCTACATCCTGCAGCAAACTGTAAGACGACCTGTTCCAGTTTTCAACTGTCATTTCAACTATGTCTCAGGCTAATTATATTTTTAATATATGATCCATATATCTTGCCACTATCTTGAATCATTGTGTGTAGTGCAAATAATACAATATATCATTGCAATTTTTATTCAGCATAATTAGTAATATTGACTATTTTTTCGATTTCTGATTAAAAACCATATTTTTAATTACCCCAGATTTTTCATCCTGATATGTATGATCCAAATTCTTATGTACAAATCTTTTGGATGGTTAAAAGGTGTTTACATGATGCACCATCTTATTTTTCACCCTATATAACGCCAAATCGATGTGAATAAAAACAAAATGAAAGATGGAAATTACTGCAGCGAATTTAGTTCATTTTACAGTTAAAATTTAGATTTCAGGGATTGAGGAATGTAATGTGTGCAATCATGGATTTTCAAACGTCACAGTGTGAACTGTCATATAGCCGAGGCTGATCATGTCCAATTTTTGAGTTATGACCTCCTCAGCATTTTATCTGGGGGCCATGGTGGTGTAGTGGTTAGATTACTAACCTCCCACCTGCGAGAACCGGGTTTCATTTCTGGTGCGATTCACATGATACACACACACACACACAGTTTACCCAAAAATCAATTTCAGCATTTAAAAAAATTACACATGAGACGTTAAACAAAAAATAAATACAAACAAAGTTCAACAAATACATCCAATCCCTTTATTTATGACAGAGGCATGGGGGAGTAGGTAATCTGTAGTTAAGTCCTCGTCTGCCGTTCTGCTGTACACTCCAAATTGCACTGCCTATATGAAACCCTTTTTCAGTGCAGCCACATAGGTTAATGGCTGCACCACTTTTCGCTAATCTGTAGGCCTCCCAGTTCACTAACACACAAATGTATATATGTAGATGCTACCAGCACTTATGAGGCCCCTGCTCCCAGCATTCCAAAGGGCGGTACACAAACAGCAAAGACCCCTATTTACTTCAATGCTAGAACTAATGTCATCATGGTTCTAGTTATAACAGGAATACAAAGTTCAAGTACGCACATCTAAAAAATCAACATTTGAAAACACTCACTGCTACTCACGGTAAAGTGCACTCTTTAAAAGCCCTCTCATTTCGAATAACAGTCAATAAATATTTTTAATTTTGGCCTTGGACGTTAACTTCTGAGTAAGATGGAATATACACACTGTGTTCATAACTTAAACACACGGAAATATTTATTTTAAAAAGATTGTTAAAGGATAAGAAAAAGTCTGTAAGAAAAAAGCAACAAGGGCCTCAAAAGTGCTTCAGTTTACCATGAACAGCCTATATGCTACAGTACTCACAATGCAAACGTGTTCCCAGTAAAGTTGGCACCAAATTATTACAAACAAATTACGCCTATTACAAATACTTCTTCTTAGACTTGACATGCTGCAAAATGTAATGTTAAAATTTATGGCCACTAAAGTTTGCGATTCTTGTTTTATAGACATTACATATTAGTTTCACATTTACGTGCCCATCAATTCCACAGTTTCATTTTGATGGCGCATGACATAAGTGATTAGGCCCATGTCAATGTTGCTGTATGATGAGCAAGTAAATTCTATTACAAAAAGTGTTCACTTAACTGCGAACAGCCTGTTGAAATAATTTTGTTACGTTAAAGGTGCCATTGCCATGCCTCAAATGCATTATCTGAACTCTATTTGCAACGATTTTTCCAAAAAATCTACGGTGAAAGGGTTCCTTTACGGAAATGGCATTCTATCTCCTCAGAAGTTGCTAATTCTCTTTGGCTTTATGTGTACCTCTATCGGTATATTCACCCTTCTAATAATTGTTTAAGGTGGGATTGTGCTGCTTAAATTCACGTTTCTTTTTGCAATTTTTAATGAGTGAAGCGTTGAAATTAATTATTGTGTGGAAATACGAGTATTTGTGGAGTTAAGACTTATTACGATGAAAGGTAAATGTGTCCTACACGCAAGTTATCAGCAATGCATCATCAAGAAAGCGCAAGTGCATCAGCCACTGACTGGTGAGGTGGGTAACCACATAGGAAAATTTACTCAGCGCAGTGAATGTAGTATTGCATGTTGGCGTCAAAACTGAAGGACATACATACTACTAACTTCACGATAGCTTGCAGTTATAGTTTATAAGTATTTCGTGCTTAATGACTGTGGTCCCTTGTGTAGTAAATCCTTTTCAAGCACAATCCCCTCGCACTCAAAAATACTGTTCATACATAGCCAAATATTATGCACCAAGCCACAGTCCCCCCAAAACAGTGATTCAAGGCACGTATGCAGTCTCTTGTATGTAGCGGCCGCAAAGTCCTCGAACATCATCTGAGCTTGGAGTTCCATGTAAAAAGAGTTTACCTATCATAAAGCAACATATTTCACTTAAATTTGATTTTTCACACAATGTCTCTGATCTTCATAGCCCTCCTAACCATCACATTTCCATAGTACGTGCTGAGAATATTGAGGTGCCCCCATAAAATTTGTATTCAGTGTGTTTAGTAACAATACATGTCATTTTCCGGATTTTCCTCCCATTGTTAGGAGCCATGATTCTAAACAGTTACCACTAATTCCCCAAAATTTAATTTATCTTTAGTGCTGTCCCCACTAAGAAGTTTTAGATGTGGTCTGTGCACTTATGGGTACTGTTAAGTTATAAATTTTTCCCTAAAATTCTTTTGCAGAAAGAAAAAAAGTAATTTCTTAATGTAATTTTTAAAATCTTATCGCAATGCACAAAAACCAAGACAATTAAATGTACACATTTAGGGCTACGTATATGTCATGTATGCTTTACAGAGTCCCCATTCTTCGCACATCACTGCTTATTTTATTAAGTATTTTCCCTTGACTTTAGTACCTATATTAAGTTAACTAAAAACTTAATAAAACGTTTTCTTTAACTACTTTCATTAAAGGAGCTATTTTGGTATATAGGTACTGATTCTGTGCCATAGTTATATGCTCATAAAGAAATTATGTTGTCAGCGCACCTGGCCTGCTACATCAAGCACACCGAGCTGTAGTTGAGCAGTCTTCAAAACCAAGAAATCATTAACTTTTAATGATAGACCCTAATTATAAAGAACTGTGCACTTTCCATTTCATAATTTGCCACGACAATAAAATAATTCTCCTGAACACATGGTAAAAAGTAAGCTAAAGAAAACTACAAAATAGCTGCTATATGTACACAACTTCAAGCATATATATATATATAATTAGTTTTTTAGTACATTATTACACTCAAGTCTTTGGACATATAAACTCAAAACCTAGGTACCAGACCTACCACATTGTCACTCTTCTAGGTTACATCGATAACAGCAAAATAATTAACCTTCCAATGATCGCAATCAAATGTACTAAAATTATTTCTAATATGCTGAACAATATCACTTAGCAAATTTACTAACAACTTTCCACAATCTCCTTAAAAACGTGGGCAATCGCTTCATTAGTTACGTAACTGCAGTGGGAATATAATTACAATCAATCATGTCAGGTGGCAAGAAGTAAACAAGTCTACTCCGGTAATTAATAACACAAGCCACGGTAGTGGAGAATAAATAAATACAGCTTAACATACAGCGCGTGGTCATACAACGAACCGATCATCAGAGAACTACGTTTGTTTACAAGCTAGTGCAATAACAGGGAACGATAACTTACCATGTCTCCAAATTGCTGAACTTCTTGGTAACCACCTTGCCCAGGTCAATGCCGAGGCGATCGACGATTCTCTGCGCGAGGTCCGGGTGCGAAGTGCCGCTGAAGATCTTGATGTTGGGCATTCTGCTGCGGAGGACAACAGACGGCTTCTCCAAGCTCGCGCTAATCAAAGCCTTGGCACGCACTGGGTGAGAAGACAACACGGGCATCGCCGCTACAGCAACGACATCATCGACCAATCAGAGCTCAGCGGAAGTTGCTACTATCAACATTCTTTTTTTTTTTTTTTTTTTTCTGTCTGAAGCGGTGTGTTCGTGTGGTTTACTATCCTGCTAGTTTAGTGCTATATTTGGACATTTCCGTTCGTGTTACGGGGAGACCTTTATTATACGCAGTTCGGTTGGCGATAACAATTGCTATTTTCTGCTATGAAAAGCAGCTATTTGTTGGAAAATAATGGCTGCCAAATTTAAATAATAAACGACGAAATGTCTTGAGAGGGACAATCGGGAATAGTAATCTGATTTACCTAGATTATTGAAAATAATGGGTATTCTGTAAGAAGTGCAGAGGGAAATAAAATATTTTTTCTCGAAATTAAGTTATCTTGAGTGGCCAAAAAATTTTTACACATAAATTACACAGAGACAATGCCGATTATCAACATTTCTTTAAATTAAATTTTGTTTATTCAACTCTTATGCTGGATTTACATTGGCGCTGCAAGTGAGACGTGATCACGACGCGACAGAAATAATGCTTCACCCAATTACAGACGAGTATTTTGTGACGTTTACCAGACAGCAATCTCGGGCGCGACGGATTTTCGGAATATAAAAAATTTCAAAATTTTGTTGCGTCGCGGAAGCGACAAGCATCAATAAACGAGTGTAGTAACTTGTTGCAAGAGTGGGGGGTTGTTAAGTTGGTCACACTTGAAATAACATGCGAATTACGAAGATATTATTTTGTTGGTGGTTTCGGAATACTTCATCTGTATAGTCCATTCCCCATTGGGAGCACCTTTCTCGAAGCCCTGCTAAATATCTACTTGCAAGTCCGTTTGGTATCCTTCTGCCAATTGTAAACAAACATTGCCATGTAGCATCTGTCAAAATCAATGTTCACATGCTGTTGTGTGTGTACATGAATTCGTATACTTTCGCTTCACCAAAAATAAACATTGAAATGTGAATTTTACATTTATACATGTCAAATGTGTTGTTTACTATTTACATATTTTCAAAGAATTCTGTGTTAGGTCTATTTCAAAAACCATTTCGTACAAATATTCACAATTTAGCCCTATAACATTATTTAGGTCAGCTCTATGACGTTTTAAAAATCCCTGAATTAACGATAGTTCTTATAGTTACGTTACATTAACATATTTGTTTTCCACGGCGTAGCACATTACACGTAATGCACATTAATATTTTGCCGCGACTGTGTTAAATACTGTTACAACTGTGGAGTAATGAACTATAGAATTTAACTTTTTGTTATTGACATGTGTTGAGTTATTTCTTTAAAAGGACGGCCTCAGTTCCAATAACGAAGGAATAAACAGTATAACAAAAATGCGACATTAAAATCAAGCACGCAACTCGTGTTGCTCATTTTTTTGTTATAGAAACTTAAAATATAATGGTGAACATGCAATCAAATAAGTCTTCTGCTCATATTTATATGTATTGCTACTCTCTGTGTTTAAGGTTTATTGGAATTTATTGGAGCTGGGCTTAGTTATTTTGTTGGGATTGGTGGTAAATCACGTTACAAGACTGTGTTTCAAACACCCAGGGCAAAGGTACAACGTTGTGATAAATAAACATACGTGGATGTAAATAAATAACAAGGTCAAAAAAAGAGTTCACATCAAATATTTGAAATCACACACACACAGATCCAGCGTAACTATCGCCAAACAGCCACGCCACGCTATTTCTCAAGCACCGGTTAACGAAACACACCGTAACAGTATACTTATTACTGCCGCAGAAACATAGATTTATCACAACATCGTAACTTGCTTATGTAGGTTTTAAAAAACACAACATCTATAAACGTGATGTGGTAGTTTGAAGTATTTTTCGAAGAATGTATAATTCACACTTCGTTAGGTAAAATAGCAACACGCCATGTCATGACTTGCCGCGTCTACCAACTTCACTTTGTTTCTCCCCGCCATCAAATCTAAATATATTAAAATAAATATCTAAACATAAAAATTTCTTTTCAGTTGTAAATTATAAATTCAAAAATAATTATTTTGCTGTAATAAGTATGAAATATGCTACAAATGAAAACGTGTACAAATTTACCGTACTAGGGAAGTGAAACTTCCAGAGTGTGAAAAAGACAAAGACAGAGAGAGAGAAAGAGAGAGAGAGAGAGAGAGAGAGAGAGCGACAAAATTCGCGCTCAGCAGACAGTTGCTTCAAAATTGGTCTCGCTCGATAAAACACCACCGTACTATTACGGCCTATTCATGATATATTCCGCTGATATTTTAAACAGTAACAATAAGTTATGTTGCCATCGGGGCAATATTTCAATAGACACTGTTTAATTTACAGATAGGATACAAAAAAAAAAAAAAAACTAGGTTAAAATAATATTTTAACTGCGAACTATTACTTACCGCCAATGCCGACATGTCGCTGTTCTAACTGTCATTAATTCGAATTTTAAAAAAATATATTACAAGTTATAGAATATATTAAGGTAAAGTTCCATTTATTCAGTAATACAGTACTCTAAGTTATATGTAATTGTGGAATACGAGTTATTGAAAAACAAGTTGACATGTTTTGCTTTGAGTGCTTTTTCGAAGGTTGATTTTCATAAGTCGCTTCCAATCAGGAATGGACTATAGTTCATTATTTTTAATTTGCTTTCTCTAAGCTATGGTATGTAAGATTAACTTCGGACAAAGTTTGCGTGTGGGTTAGTATAGCTGCATCTGTACGAATTCAGACAACGTCGTATGTATCGCGTTTTTTTTATTGGAGTTGAAATTTTCAAAGTAGCAATAATCTGAATGTTATTTCCATGAGAGCAAAATTTTCCACTGCTCCATCAAATGAAAATGCTACTCAAAATGTCACTCGTTTCAAGAAAGACGCATATCATGAAATAAAATCAACAGAACCCATTCATACATAATTCTTCAAAAATGAAACAGTTTGGAATATGCCAACCTGTTTATAATATCCTAAATTGATATGGTTAGAACCATGCTATTTTTTTTGCAACTTGTATACTATAAAACATTCATGTGATTGTTTGAACAGAGGTTGTTTGTGTTTCTACTTTTAAGTAAAGTAATTGGTTATTCCAAAATCAAATACAATATACACTAACATCGGACAGCTGTATGGCAAACGAAAAGCCTGTGAACAGCAGCAGCAGCGAACCTAGCGGCGTGAGGTGGCAAAAACCAGGGAGTGTTGGAACTCTGTATATGCGTAACGAGTGCATTTAAGCCCATAATGCAGTATTCCAACAAAATATTTTGTTTTGAACATTTTTCGTTTTATTTTATATTTTATTACAGGTGTCTTAGTGCGGGCCCAGTAGTTTAGATTTTTAAAAAAGGTGGTATTTAATGCCGAAAACCTCGAATAACAAATGAAATCTACAATCTTGAAAATTTATCTAGTTATGTAACGGGATGCATCTAAAGATCTAAAACGCACAGTGATTTAACATGATTTGATTTTAAATTTTGTACATGTGTGCCTGCTACAGAAATACATTAAAAACATATCCTTGTTTTTCCTCAATAGGACTTATTCCTAACAAACAACACACGTCCATTTTTGACATACTGGTTCCTACCATTTGAAAGGAGTTAATACTATTGTTTTGGTAATTTTTGTATAAGAACTATGTTCTAAAAATATTAGTGACCTTCCTGATTGCAAAAATATAACGTAATAAAACTAAACTTGTTGCTTTAGCAAGAATGAGTACTCTCATCTCTAGCTAAATTCCGATTAAATGCAGATCTCCAACGTAAGAGTATCAAATATTTAGAATGAAGAAATAGCTTTACTACCCGTGCAGTAAAACATTTTTGGAAATTAGCTTCTTGAAAGTTACTGTTGTGCTGATTATGTGTTTGTGACCCACACAACTTTATAATCCCAAACAGCAAGGGAAAATTCATCCTAAATATTTTACACTGCACTTTTTTTAAATCAAGGACAAAGTAATGCCATACAATTTATGTTTTATTGTCGAGTATTGAATCTATGCATCTTTTTTTAGATCGTAAAAACTTGGTAAATGAAGGGATGCAGGGGGTGCAAAATTTGCATCTGACCACAATCCCCTATTTTTATTAAATCAAAATCACTAAAATCATTAAAACTAAATAAAACACAAGCAATTCCCAGTCTAAAATGCACAACGGTAAATGTAAACAAATGTTTCGCCACCTCAAGCCGCCAGAGTGCAAGATAATCACTTTGCGCAAGGAAAATCGCCAGGTGTCCAGTATTGTCTACATAGTATTTGGTAATTATTCTTCATTCCTTCTCGCAAATTCACAGATGGCCTTCTGAACTTTTTCGTATTTTCAGCCATGAGTAGTCAAAATAGTGATTTTGGTGACATGTCGCATCACAGTTAGTACTTTTAGAGTTTAATTTCCGACCGAATCGAACTCTGATTCAAATCAACTTGTAGCGAACTCGGAGTGAACTCGTATCGACAATAAATGTTTAAGGTAAAGTTTCGAACGTGGACTAAAGAGTAAACAAGACTGAAAGTGGATGGAACACTAATAGAAGTGCACTATTGGCATCTGGCAAAACTATAAAACAATCATAATATAAAATTAATTTCACATATTTCTCCTTCCGAATATTTCTCAGTTCCTTTGTGGACATTTCTTTTTGGTCCACTTAAAAAAAAAAACTCTTATTTTGCTAGAATTAGAATGAATGTAACCTCTCCCATAACTAAACTAACGAGTCAATATGGCAGCCACTTCTTTGTTCTAAACAAGTCCTATCAGTGTTTGAAATCAAATTTCAATCCAGATTCTACATTCCTGTCCACCTTGACAACTGGATTGGATTATCTCACTCCACTCCTACTTCAGTCCAGTACGGATGTGTTTAGAGTAACATTTCAATCTGGATTCTTCAGTTCACTCCATGTTCAATCCAGATATAAATGTTACCGTAAACGCACTAATTGCTTTCATTACAACCACACATATGTGACATCATACCTGTCTCGTCGCATCTGTCAAATCACGCCTGTCGCACCAATGTAAAGCCTGCATTAGTTATATTGTAATTTGCAATAAAATTTTTTTTTTTTTTTTTTAGGTTCTAATTTACTGCAGTTCTTCGTATGTGCAATCCTACCTAGAGAAACTCATTTCTATTTTTCTACAATGTGGCTAATAAAAAGTATCGCTTACTAGTAGAAAAAGCATACCACGCAAACAAACCTTTAAGGATGGGCAAGACATTTAATTTTCTGTAACGTATTCTGTAGTTCCAGTTTCAAACAAGTAAACGTTCCAGGAACATGTTATTTTTGTAACAGGGTAAGTGTAAAACATTCCTCGTCTATTCCGATGTTCCGGAATAACACAATTACATTGTTCTGTGTTCCAATACTGCCGTAGAACACAGGTCTGGAACACTCGCCTATCTAACAATGTTAGCAAATTGCTCCCTTATTGACTGATTTAGTTCATGCAGTAGCCACAGAGCATTGCAAGCAAACTAGTATTGTCAGCGTTGCTGGTAAAGGGATAACACCATAGAGACATGAACATAATTTTCCCATTTTGACAACAGCACTACTTCGGTAGCAGTGCTCTGTGGCTAGGTTCATGAACTGAAAGGGTCAATAAGGGCATCAACCATTCAAATTAGTGTCCATAAATGTTTCCTACATCAGTAAAATAAAGCTAGACATTCCAAAAACAACTTTTACATATGCGTAGTAGTCAGGCGTCGTGGCAAGCCAAGACATTCCAAAAATAATAATATAAACAATGCAATGTGTTACTTGTGTAACGTGTTACCAAATCGTAACAGTTTTTATAACCACGATGCTAAATAACACCCATCTCTAAAGCCTATATACATAAATATATTTAGAAAAGGCGAAATATTACATTTTTATTAGCTGCAAAGAATGTAGGTACAAGTCCAAATCAAACAGCAAACCCACACACACTATACAAACTGCCAAAATATAAATTTAATGTCGAAACCACCACGACTATTACAACACAATAAAAGGTTCATTAAATTAAATTAAGGTGTAAATGAAACAAAATATTTCGGGTACCACTCCAAGCATAGTCTATCATGACTATGGTAAAAGTATTGTCAACAAAAGTGACGGTATCAAAATGTTGGAAAGGAACATGCCACATGTCGGCAAGCCATTTTGATGGCGTGGAATGGAATGATCAAGGGCTGAATAGGATTTTTGGGCAGTGAAGGTGAGGTGTAAGATGTGGTTTACTCGACTAGGCACCAGGCGTCATCAAGGTGATGCCAAGATTATTGTTGTAGCACAACAACTCTCCGAGATCCCAGGGAATGAAAAAAAATCCTTCACAACACCCAATAGTAGGAGGTTTAATTTTTATGCAATGCCTTTTCATTCAACTTCAATCAATGATGGTCCGAGTCCTGGATACTCATTGGAGATATCACTTTGGCGTATTTGGACAACATTATATGGTCCAATAGTTGGGAAGACCATGTACATCACGTGTCCATGGTACTCGAAAGACACGCCATAAACTGCCTCACTTGGCTGTAAACAAGTGCAACATCAGCAAAATCAAGTTGGAATTTTTAGGACATGTAGTAGACGAGGATGGAAACACCCCTAATCCAGAGTAGTTTAAGTTGATAGAAAACTATCTCGTTCCCTGCACTAGAATACAACTCTGCAAATTTTTCGGACTTATGTACTGGTTAAGGGAATTTATTCAAATTTTTACAATAGTGACCGTACCCTTCATGGCCCTTCGTTCTCCACAAAAATGGCTCCTGTTGGGTGATGCAATATAAAAAACATTCAAAGAAATAATATCATGTTTCCGTCCCTGTCCTAAACTAGTATGGTATGGCCCAGGCAAGCACCTATATCTACAGACGGACACCAGCTAGGAGGGTCTGGGTGCAGTGCTGTACCAATGGGTGGAATATGGCACCAAGCAAGTAATAGATCTTACAAGCCCAAAACTCATTGAATGGAGAGACAGTACAATGTTGATGAGCGTGAAATTCTAGCATTAGTGTAGCTGTAAACAAGTACCGACCAAATATTGACATTCAGCACTTTACTTTAAGAACTAATAACAGGTGTCTTGTCTGGTTGCATGCCATGAAAGCAGCATGCAGCAAGCTTACCTGGTGAGTATTGCTACTACAGTGTTACAACTTCACCATAGAGCAAGTTCCCTGGAAAACAGATTCAGCTGACAGATACTCTAACGTGTGCCAGACACGAGCGTCATAGTAACATCAATGCAGAATGGCATGACGTGCTCCCACCAGATCCACACAGAGTATGTAGCGAGGTCAGTGTCAATAAAATGCAGGCCGTAAACAATAAGTTCTCATAGATAAACTGTTATGCGAGATAATGGGCGCGCAAGACAGCTGCATGGAGACACAGTAGAAGAAGGAACAGTGTGCCACACGGAGAGTACAATATTTGCGTCTAGTAAAGAACCACTTGGAATCATCGTCGGCGAAGGACACGACAAAGTGGAGAATGTTTGTACTGCCAGACTGTAAGGACAAAGTACTAGACACCCTTCACATAGCCAGACACCCAGGCATGGAGCAAACACTTATGAATGACAAACAGAATATTTGTTGGCCCGGTCTGTAGTGTGATGCAAGAAAGTACGTACAAAATTGTGTTGAGTACCAAACTTTCAATTCTTGTAGTGCCGACAGCATACAGCAACAGCAGCCCCACCTACCGAAACTTCCATTCTAAATGTGAGTATCGACCTGATGTAGTCGTACTCGTAAACATCTGGGGCCAATAATGATTTAAAAGATAAAATACGTAATTAATGGCTCACACAGTACTAAGACATATTGGGAGACTGGTAGAGACGTATGAATAAAAGCGATTTTAAATTGTATTTACCTTTGTAAGTGTTTTCTGCAATTTCAATTTTGTTTACATTTCACATGTTTCACCACCCCTTCATCCATCAACCTGTATTAAGTGTTAATTATGTATTTTGCAGTGTATTTTGCTTTATTGTGTGCATCCTACACCTGTGCTTGATCCAAAAAAGTTTAATGGTACTTTGTGCAAGAAAGTAGTGCCATGTGACCCACAGGCCCACCACCGCCTGTTCTTGCATCCATGCTCCAAACTAGTCATCACTCTGCAGCTGGAGGGGTGAGCCATGTTGTCGTGTTTCGCACCACACGTGACCGAGTGATGTGCAAACTTTGTTACTAATCATCTTAATTTGCAATGGACTTTAAATTATGGGAACATTTTCATGTTTTACCACCCGTGACAGCACTCCTCCAGTCCCGGTTGATTTGCTTCGCAACAAGGGGTTTAACTGTACCTGTTACCATTGTGTATCCCATGTGGCTTTTTATTCAGTTTTACCGTCACTGACAGGTTAAGTATGGTACCAATGTTAGTTGTTCCCAAGAGGAACATGTAACATTATGGATGAATAAATATCGGTACTCAGTAAATTGCGTGTTTAATTCCACCCACGCTTCAAGGCGCATAATGGCACGGGACCCTCATTTCCCACTACTTCTCAAGTGTGTATTCTATGTGTTTTATTCAAGAGTGTTCTGAACTGCAGTATTTCAACATATTTAATTCATTTGGTGTGTGATATGCCCTGAGAGTCCACGAAGCTTTACATTTAACCTTTATTCATCATTCTTCAAGGAACCAGAAAAGGAAGGCATTGGTCGTCGGCTGCATGATCCAGAGCATCAGCAAGAGTGAGCACTACAACTCTGACACCGCCTCTGGCTATGCCTAGCACCGGGAAAATCATAACCTATTATCCAATTTTCCACTTAAATGCTCATTTTCATTTCTCTGTGCCATTGAGACACCCAGCCTGGTGTTAAAATGGCGCCCAACATGGGGTTGCACCTTTCAACCAACTTTCGGCAAATATGAAGATTTTCCCGCAATTTTTCCTGAACCTCAAATTCCAAATTTGTCCATCTCTGCGAGATTTCCCAACTTTTGTCCCGAAACAAGCTATGTGGGAATGTCGGGAAAGCAACACATTAGGGCTTAACAACTTCCGACAGCAAATAGATGCCTACAAGATGCCCAGGACGCAACCACATGGTGCCACTCAGAAAAAGCACCAAACAGCAGGAGTATCAGCCATTACGAACAAGGAACAAGGCATGGAGGGCGAGAGCAGCCATCTTGGAACAGCGACATGACTTCAATCCGTCCACCTTCCAATCCAGCCAGCTAAGTGCGGTATCGATCGCAGCAGTTGGCAGGTGAGGGCTGCTTTCCCAACCCCACACAGGCCCGTCGTCGCCCTCTCGGCACGCACAGGAGATCTCATTCGCGAGAGGGGTGGCGCAGCTCCCCTTCAATGCCGTGCATCTGCGATCAGTGTATCCTGTGCCACATCCACGTGGGTTTGTTTAAAAACACAAACAATGGTTGCCCAATCACCCACTAACACAATGTTGCTATGGTGTCTGTTGTTTTTATGTCCTATGCAGCTTGGTACCAGCATGAAACAAGAGGGAAATACCAGCTTTGTGATTGCTTGCATTAGTCCAGCCTAGTGATCAGCCATGCCACAGACAACTGCGAAATTAACAGTGAACCGCAGTCATTAACATTTGAGACTCACAAACCAAATGAACATTTCGGCCATAAAGTGCAAAATTTTTCAGTTCTCAAGCGAGTGTACCAGTGAAACATGCACAGAACAGGGCACCACAATTTAATGTGTGCACGATCCCAGATACAGAAACATTGCAAGTGTCTCCAATCAACAGAAACAGCAAACATTTCATGACTCATGTACGAATGCAATATGTGCACGGAAGCGAATACACAAAACCAGATAGTGCATAACTTGAGCAATGTTTTCGCCGATTTACAACAGGTTGTGGTAACCTGCAGACGAGCAGGGTGCGAAGGACCAGCGGGAGAAGTGATGTGTCAGTGTCACTGCTGTGGGGCGAGGATTCACACACAATATAGGACAGTGCGAGAAATTATCAACAACCAGGGTAGCAGTACACATGGAGAAACTACTCAGTCAAGGATCCCACATGTGTGTTCTAAGTCCAAGCAACAGCGTTGATCTGTCAGTCGACACTAGTCCTGCCTAACTTGTCGAACATAACTTTCCCAGTACGGCCAAACAAATAACTACC
The DNA here is from genome assembly GCA_029891345.1 of Dryococelus australis. Taxonomy (NCBI): domain Eukaryota; kingdom Metazoa; phylum Arthropoda; class Insecta; order Phasmatodea; family Phasmatidae; genus Dryococelus; species Dryococelus australis. Next base: position 167,119,952 of record CM056999.1, on the reverse strand, counting down.
CCCAACCACTATCATTCCAGCAACTCGCAAAACTCAACCCTACAATCTCCTTTCCCCTTTACCACACCATCAACAGCAGTGGAACAATGCCTAGGCTCACCCCTAGTAAATTCCAGAACCTGACAACTTTACAGGCACAGAATGAAGACCCTACAGCCTTCTTGCAAGACTGTCAATCGCGACTACAGAGGTACAGTGTACATGAGGATGAGTCGCCTAGTTGCATTTGGAGGCAGTTTGAGAACAGTGCACGACAATGATGAAAATCAGTGAACCATTATGGCTTGACATGGTCGGAATTTTTACAGGCGTACCAGTGTCGCTTCGGAGGGGCGTTCGACTCCATACAAACACAGAGTAAGCTGATGCTACATTAGCAGTGGGAAAGCGAGCTGCTGACAGCCTTAATAACCATAGAGTTACATCTCATTTCGGTTCCACTCAGACCTACTGGAGCGCAAGCAGCTGGATGTGGTAGTGGAGATGGCATGACTTGAATTCTGTGCAGCCTTAATACTGCTGCTGAATAATGGCATAGAAGAGCTGATGTGGCCCACAATAACAATGGAACACAGCGCCCTGCAACTGCATCGCAAGCCTAGTGCTGCACGATGGCACCACGGGAAAAATGAAAGTAGTGAAATTGGGCATGACGGGAGCATGGTTATACTCTCAAAAGGGGACAGACAGGCGCAAACAAATGTAAACTCACCACTGACAGTCGTTACGGACAGTTGCGAAATGGTACAGATCACTCGGAAAAAAGTCTGTGTGAAAAAGTTTGTGCAGTGGGATAGAAGCCAACCACCACCAACTCCATGTCCCTATTGCGAGGATGAGCAATATCACTGGCAAAGTCACAGTCAGAATAACCCTCACGTTCACAAGCAACAAGGCAGAAACCAACAACACCAAGGAAACAGCTAGCAAGGGTAAGGACGCCGGATGTGCCCTGTACTCCGGTCACACTGGATAACCCGTATGTAACACTGCAACAAGAGCTTATAAACCAGGTGAGTGGGAGCAAAGCATAATACATTCGAATCTTTGTCAGGGTCAAAGGGAAAAATTATCATGTGCTGATAGATACTGCTATGTCTCACAAATTCGTCCAACCAGAGTTGTAAACAAGCACCAAGTAATGCAGTTAGCTATGGGACAGGTGTGTAATGCAGTACTGGGTCAAGCGGATGTAACTGTCAGAGTACGTGACATTGAAACGAAAATGCAGGCAATAATAACAGCTGAAATCACTGAAGATGTTATTTTAGGAATTCCTTGGTTAAGCAAACAGAACATGATCGTGGAAACAGCGGCTAGATGTATTCATTTTCGCACTAAGGAGAGACTAATTGTCGACAACATTGATCGTAGGAATGCACACTGTCTACCCACCTGTCGTCATGGATGCAGCTGACAGGGGAACCTAGGTGCCTCCCCTCCACGTGCTGGGGACGACTGCTGCAGCAGATCTCTGTTCGCTGTACTCCACTCCCGTTCTCGCCTGCAAGGTGCCGGAACACCCCTGCTGGTCGTACATCCTGTTGGCGGATTTCTCCACCTCCGTGACCGGCACAGGATGTAAGAGACAGCCGACTTATCCCCGCTTTCGTCACTACTATATTGCTCTCTCCTGTGCTCCCATTGCATTTCCTCTTGTCCATTGCTGCTGCCTTCTTGATTGTTGCCATGGGCACGATCTCTTCTCATTCTCACTTACACTTCTGTTGCACATCCCCTTTCGTGCTGTGTTTCACCCTCTTCAGCGTTCGTCGCGACGTTGGGCGTCGGACCACCTTCTAGTGTATGTTCTGTTGGAACTGCATGCAGCGGTTGTGGCACTGGTGTTTGAATGGAGTCGCTTGTAGGCTGGGCGCCATCGAACATGTTGGAGCGGATCTTTGGACGAGCCCCCCTGGCCTACACTGTATCAGGTTTCGCCGGGTTCACTGCACCCTCTGCTGCCGACCTTCTTAAAGGTGGAGACAGATCCTCGATGCACCTCTGCTCCTCTCCTTCGTCAGTATCGGCGATGCTGTCGAGCATTGTGGGGGTCAAACTTCTACTCTCCTGCCCTTCTCTGCCATTTTGCGCTGCGGTTCTTTGTGAGCTGCTGTCATATGCCATCTTTGCTTATGTCTCGTCCTCTGCTGTTGTCGCATCGCACTCTGTGCTGTGTGTTATCAAGTTCCCAGGTCTGACAGACCTTTCATCGTCCGGCGTCGGAGAGACTGCTATCACTGGTGGTCAGTCTCCTGTGGGAGGTGCCAACTCACTTCTTCCTCGCCCACTCCTTCCTGGAGCTTGACATGCTCATTGCTGTCTTGGGGCTGTGAGGCACCGTGTATATCTTCCCTCCCGATGATACCTTCTATGCGTTTGATGTCATCCTGGTCGGCTCTCACCAACTTCCTCCCAACCAGTACCATGTATGTAATCAGTCCTATACTCTGAACAATAATGTGCGGGCCCCCCATTTTGCCGCCAGGCTCGCACAGAAATTCTGCCGGGCATCTGACTGTGGGTGTGTTAGCAAATACATGCGCTCTCCTTCCTGCAAAGCTTACAGTGGTCTCTTACTTGACGGAACCCTACTCGCCGCATACCTCTTCTGGTACTCCCTTTGCTCGTACCATCTTTGAATGCGATTCTTGTGCTGCTGACTACTGCTCTCAGTATGCTGATTGCTGTGTTTTATGGAAGTTGTGTTCGCCTGGTAGTGTGAGGTTTCTTCCTAACAGCGTTTCCGCAGGTGTCCTTCCCATGGCAGCATTCGCTTGCTGACAGAGGGTAAACAGGGCAGCAGGCAGGTGTTCAGCCCAGCTATTGTGTTTCTCGCCCATACAGAGCCTCAACTGCGTCTGGAGGTCTTCGTTGTGATGCTCCATGGGGTTGACCTGTGGATGATAGATGGCGTACCCCCACTGGTTGCATAACTCTCACAATTTCCTCCCTGAGAATTTTGTTCCGTTATCGGTTAAATTTGCCTTTGGATCCCCCACAGCGGGAAAACTAATTTTGCATTTTCTTGACTATATATGGCACTCGTGCCCTACTGATTGCATAGGCCTCTGTCGATATCGAAAAATTATCTGCCCTCACGAGAATGAACCTCTTACCCTCTCAGACCTGTGGTAAGGGTCCATGAGGTCCAAGTTAATTGTTTCTGAATGGCCTTTTCGGCATCCTTGCTTGCTGCTGCTTTGCGCCATCTGTCCTCCACGACTTGAGCTGTTGATATTTAACACATTTTCTCAGTACTGCTGTGCGTCAAGTGACAGGCTGTGCCAAAAAAACTTCTCTCTCATATTGCCTGCCTTCTTACTACTGTGTGTGTGCAAAAGTTTTGCTCTCATTTCTATGGGTACAAATAGCCGTCATTTGCTAATGTCTCTTGGTATGTACATCTCTAATTCGTTGTTTACCATTCGCCAGTGCTTCACGTGTTCGCTCACACCTTATCTCGCAGAAATCGGCCATTTTTCTGCGCGCTCTCGACATCCTTATAAAGTTCACTTACTACAATCTTCGCTCGTCCTGCATTAATTTGGTTTACCTGTGTCTCGCATAGTTCTTCTTCCGAATTTTGTGGAAGGATCTCGTCCCACTCTGCTTCGTCATACACGACAACATCCACATTCGGTGCTCGCGACAATGCATCTGCCTGTTCATTTTCCTTTCCAGAGATGTACTCTACAGCGAATTCACACAACTGTAGAAGCAACGCTCCCAAGTATCGATTATCTGTATGTAATGTTTACCTTCTATACTCTACATAGGCACGGTAGTTTTTAATGGCCCACATCATGGCCAAACATTCCCTTTCATTCACATCGTACCTGTGTTCTTTGGGACCTATTTTCGTTTTCGCGAAATCAATTACATGCTTCCCTCCGTCCTCTTTACTTTGATACAGGATTGCACCCAGCCCCTCCTGACTAGCATCGTTCTGTAAAAAAAGAGCGGTTGAATGTGGTCATGCGATGCTATCGTGACAATGTTTTGAACTGTTTTTTAATAGCCTCAAACGCCTGCTCTGCTTCGTTTGTCCATACGTTCTATTTCTGCAGTGACAGTAGTGCATTTAACAGTGTCGATATCATTGCGAACTCCTTTATGTACTCATGCATCCAGTTAATGAGGCCAAAAAATGTATACAAATGCTTATGCGTTCCTGGTGGATGTTGCTGGTCGATTAATTGCTACTGTTCCGGATTTTGAGTTTCCCCTTTCTCACTCACTACATGACCTAGTAAATATAGTTCCATCTTGCCAAGGTGACTTTTTTTACCACGCATTTCAACCCATTCATTGCTAGTAATTCCGACACCAGTGATAGATATGGATGGGACCATACCGAGTAATCAAATCGATCTGCTAAACCACCTATTTCTTAAGAGTTGGTAGAAAAACAGTCAGAACACACCGGGACAACATCAGGGTAGCAGCATAAGATGTTTTCGAGCACGACGAGCGAGGTGTCCAGAATGGCCAGGCAGGACGGTGCAGCTTGCGACGAGCAATGCCTGCAAGCCAGCAAAGAGGTAATTGGTACCGGACCTCCAGCAGAGGTCAGATCACTTTTGCCAGGGAAACTTAGATGCCAAACACCACTGGGTTCATCAGTGGTCGGAGTCAAGCCAGCACCGTAAGAAACCAGGTGACGGGTTCTTCTACAGATGGCAGGGTAGCGATGGAAGTGGGAGAACGAGCCCCCGGTGTATATATCAGCAGCACAGAGCCAGCACATAAGGTAACAGAAGTGGACAACCATGCTTTCCATGATGGCGGAGGTACTGACGAGTCCCCTTGTGATGTCCAAGCGACAGAAGATGGAGTCGCACTTCGGAATGGGTTACCAGCAGGAAACACAGAGGGTCCAGTGCCTACCTGATGAACAGGCGTTGGTAGAGTGAGCCCGAAGGCCCACGTCAAGGTGTCCGACAGCGCAGTGGCATCAAGCACGACCATTTGTGTCAAAGAGCTGGGAGCTGCACTGGTACTTCTCCCGGAGTATGTGGGAGCGGAGGAGCTATCTCCTGCCATGGTAACACCTTCTTCACACATGGAGATCGATGAGAGTTGAGAGGTCGGGGAGCAACGCCGACCTACAGAATTTGTGCTTCTGGGTCGCTACCAGACCCACGGGAGCAGCAAAGACAGCAGTAAGGAGACAGTGAGTGTAGCAGGTCGGCCGGGAAAAACTGCTCCGACGTTTTCCAACACGCGAAAACTTCCACAGCAGGACTGCACCACATGTGATAGCACCACAGCGCGCCACAGAATGTAGTCCCACTAGCAGCAGCAGAAGCACGAAGTAAGACTGCCACCGCATAGGGAGCCCTATGCGCTACATCCTCGCCGTAGGGAGCATAGGAGTTTTTCCTGTTACGATTAACTAGATGGTTGTAAACTGTCTCTGAAGAAGGGGGTGGGTTTTGGTGCTATCTGCTCTCCCGAAGCACATTTGCCTGCCGTCGCCAGCATCTGCTGAAGGGATCAGAACTCTGCCGGGCGCTTGTGATCTCCGGTTGAGTAGTGTACTACACCGGATGCGTCAGTACAAATACAACACGAGTGCGGCAAGTGGAGCCAAGTGCTGCACTGGTATCATGAGTGGAGGTGCAATGCAAAAGGATATAAAGTGGCAGACAAATAATGTGCATCCGCGTGCACATGTACAACAAGTAGACTTTATAAAACAGGGCATAAGTAAAGAGGCTGAGAATATAAGATGCTCAAGGACGCATTATCATACAATGACATAAACGAGAGTCCTATATAGTTTTTGTGCCCCTGCGGGCTTTAGTGTGAATTTTTGTCTGTTCTTGTAATTTTCATTCTTCATGTGCTTCATCCTCACTTCATTCATTCAGTGCATTTTACATATAAAGGGTTGTGTGTTTGTTGTAATGATTTATTGCATATTTGTAAGCAGGCAAGCATCGTGTGTATTGATATTCATATTGTGTGGTGTAAGAAAGTAGACCACGCATCTTATTTGCCTGCCAACACCGTATGGCATGCAGCGCAAGGAAAATTAGTAATATCTCCGTGTCTTGAGTGTGTGGATGTGCAGTAAGATGGGGCCGCATTTCGAGCACTCTCATGACACTTCAAATTTTGTTACTAATCATTTCATTGCTATATATATTAATTACCGGAACCATTTGTTTTATCGCAGCTCCAGACTCTCCACCACTCTCCTACCAATGGCTTGAATAGTCTGGGATGGAATTACTTCAACTTAATTGTTTTGTGTCCTTGCACCTTTTTGCTCAGTGCTACCTAACCAGCAAGTTTAAGTCCGGAAGTGTTTGTAAAGTTTATCTCATCAAAAGAGTTTAATACAAATCCATTAATTTATGCAAAGGAACTGTGTGTGTCTTCATTCGGGTTACTTATGGGCCTCAAGGGCGCAGGCCTCCACCTTTCCCACAACTTCATAAGTATTTGCGAAGTGTCCATGTAATGTGTTTAGTGTTTATTTCACCGTGTTAGAATGGGTGTGTGGTTCGCCCTGAGAATCCACCGCGTATTACGTGTACCGCGATAATTTCTACTTAAGGAGCAACACCAGAGGGGTTTCCGCCTTTGTTCATCGGCACACGACCCTGAGGAAGCAGTCAGCTCTACACTTCAAGTAGGTATTGCACTCCATGCAATGCCTGGTGCCCAATTATCACCACAGAGATTCAACAGGTTTTCACTGTAAATATCCCACCCAAACTCCCAACCTTAAATTGACCATATTTTGCTCCAACATCCACCGTCATATCACAGCTCCATCTTTACCTTGTACAGTACCATTCTGGCGGGCGAAGTTCACTGTGTGGGTGGAGGTTGTACTTCCGCATCAGCTGCTGTTGATGTTATGTCTTGGGTGTGCGAAGGGATCGAGTCCGCTTGGCGCTGCGGGGAGGGGAAGAATTTTCCTCTTAACCCGACTCGTTACTGCTACTACTACTTATGGTGTGATGCGGGTTGCGTAGGTTCGGTGTATAGGCGCCATTACATGTTTTGTTTGCATACTTCATTTCTGGTTCTTCGATGGTCCCAATTATGAAAATGATGATGCTTCTGTAGCTGCAGGTCTTATGGGCGCTGTGACGCCATCAGCCGAGGCCATCCTCAAGTGGCCTCCCAAACTCGTTACTCCTGATCTCATAAACCCATGGTAGCTGATTGTTACATGGTGATTCAATGCTGTCAGATGTGCTGTCACATGTCGGTACCCCTGTAAATGCGACTGAATCGCAGTTCTCGGTAGTGCGTGTGGCTAGTGTGTTGTTGTTTTTAGGTGGCGTTGCTGCAATGCTATCGTTGATGGAAGTTGGCGAACCTATCTCCTCAATGTTTACATCGGGTGCGGGCTCATGCGCACGTGTCTGTTAGGCGGAGTGTGTTATGATGAAAGACTGCTGTACACCATTAATTCATGCTTACTTTGTAACATACGCCTCCCATGACTTGTGTGTCCTGCTCCATTTTCAGCAAATCCAACATAAAATCCCTTTTGTCCGGTGAATTGCGGATGTGAAAGTACGTATTCATGTTGGCCCATGTGTAGGGATGATGTGGGGCATAAGATGTCCGACAACGAGCGAGCTGCATAGCAGTGTTGTTCCCTTTCTTCTGGCATTGCGCGCTCACTCCTTTATTCCCAGCCTACCTCCTCTTTTCCATTATTATTGTTTTTTTCCTTATTCCGAACGTGAACTCTTTTGGCATGGGTAGGTCACAGCCTTGGAGTAACTGTATTGAGGGTTTTCCCTTCGCCTCATAGGTTCTTGTCTTCTGTGTAAGCCCAGAAGTTATGTTATTCACCCACAAACAAACACAGTTGCGTTTTTTGTTCTTGGTTACGGCGCTCAGTGGGGTTGGCATGTGGATGGTAATTGGCTGTGGTATGGTGCAAAATTACCCATTTGGTACAGGATTCCCTCCATACTCTGCCGGTGAACTGTGTCCCATTATCTGTAAATAGTGTTCTCTAGGGTCTTCCCAACGGTCCTGGCTCGCATGCTTGACATTCTGTAGGCTTCTGTCCAGCAGGAAAAATTTTTCGACACTACCATAATGAACCTTTTCCCCATCGTGGTGCGTGGGTATGGGCCCATAAAGTGTAGTGCTATCATCTCGAACGGTTCTGTTGGCAGACGTGGTTGCTGCTGCTGGTTGATTCGTGTGCTCTCATATCTGTTGTACAGGACACATTCATGCATGATATGTCGCACATGTGCAGACATGCACGGCCAATACAAATAGCTGAGGATGTTGTGTTTGGTCTGTGCAGTTTCCGGGTAGCTGGTGAGGTTGTTTGAATGTGCATGACTTATGACAATTTTGCAGGCAGCGGCTGGCATGAACACATGCCACATGTTTACTGTTTATGTGTGCATGGGATTTTACACATCTTTCAATAACACACCATCTGTCCACTGGTTGTTGCTTACATAGGTGTTTGCCATTTTAACGTGATGGAGCTCTTTGTTTGTTTTTCCACTACAATTGCATATACCTGATCATATGATGGTGAAGCTGGTAGCACCACGTTGTTTGAACATTGAATGTTTGGTGATGTGGCTGTTTGAGCTGGTTTTTTTTTTTGGCAGGGGGAGGGGGAATGTTTTGCCACTCCTATTTGTCCCATGCTACACTGTTTCCTCGCGTTCGAGAGAGATGGTCGGCCAGTTGGGTTAATTTGCTGCGGCTCTCTTTCATTGAGTGCAGCCACAATAGGCAGCGATTATCTGTGTGGAGTATGAAGTGCTGGTACTCTAGGAGTGACCAATATTTTTTGAAACTCCATACTACCATCAGACATTTTCTTTCGTTCATGTCGTATCACTGCTCCACTGGTCCGAACTTTGCACTGTCGAAGTCCAGGATGCAATGCGTCCCGTATTCGGCTAGTTGAAACAGCACTACTCCCAGGCCCTTTTGGCTAGCATCAGTTTACAAATACAGGTGTCTGGTAAGATCGTATCTGATGAGGACTGTACATTATTTGAATACGTATTTTACTTGTTCGAATCTTGCCGGTTGTTCTGCTTGCCTTTTATAATGGATGTTCGATGACATAAGGATGGTGAGAGAATCAGTGATAAGATCAAAATCTGGGATGTACTCTGGCACCCAGTTCATGAGGCGGAAAAGTTTCCTGATCTGCTTACAAATTGTGGATGTTGGGTAGGCCTACTCTATCAATTTGAGATGGTCTGGCATGGGCCTGCTTCCATTTTCCTCCACGATATGTCAGAGGAACTGAATGTTTGGCATACCAATGTGACACTTGTTATTTGAACAACTTAGCCAGTTAATGGCGAGGCGTTCGAGTACTAATGCTAATTGGTGTAAGTGTTCCGCCCATGATTCGGACCAAACGATGACGTCATCAAGATATGTCAGTGCACATTTTCCCACGAGCCCGGGCAACACTTTGACCATCATGGACTGGAACATCGACGGCACATACTTCAGTCCGAATGGCATCACATAGAACTGGAAGCAGCGACCATCAGGGGTTGTGAATGATGTTTTGTGAAGATCGGCAGTCTCATTAAGACCCACCATTTTCTTATGCAAGTGCTTATGTGAATTCAAGGGTAAATATAAATTTGTATGTGTGCTGCAACCTAATCAAAGCACTGTGAGTAGCATTTATGGGTGTGTGGTTTGGCCCTAACAATCCACACGTAGGGAGTTTTATTACGTCGATGTCATATTTAATTTGAAATACGAAGAGGTGATTGGGCCGCCCGAAGATCACATAGCTTAAAAAAGATTTGTAATAATAATACAATACTTGCACTCTATTTCTCAAGTATTCAGTCCATAATAAATTATGGAATTATATTTTGGGGTAAATCGACAGAATGGAAAAAGACTTTTAGATAAAGAAGGAAATAGTTAGATTAATAAGTAATAAGGAAAAAGAAGCCATTATAGACTGCTATTTATAAATAGCAAAATTCTCGCTCTTCCATGCATGTATATATACCTTAGTATCCTTTTTTAAATGTAAAACATTTAAAAAGTTAAAAGTATTAATATAAAAATTACTACACCAGACAAGTTAATAATCTTCACCAATTCTACTACAGAACCTCAAAATTTACATCAAATCCATACTATGCTGGGGAAAAACTAATAAATATCCTTCCCATAAATTCGAAGTAAATTAATATCCTAAAGAAATTAAAAAGAGCTGTTAAATTATACTCTTAAATTATGCCTTCTATTCTGTAGAAGAATACTTACATAAAGATAAAAATTTCTATAATGCAGAACAAGATTGGTATAAGGAGATTTCATGTAATACTGTGTGTTTCAATCTAATGTAGACTTTACATACTTACACTTTAATATCTACCTGTAATTGAATTGTAACAACTTGTACTGCAAACAAATGTAGTATTGACATGTTTGTAGAGCTGCTAGAATTAATAAGTGTTTAAATTATATTGGATGTATTGGATGTATATGGGATGCAAAAAAAAGTGCTTTGTGAAACAGCGAATACTTTAGCCGCTACACCATCATGGCCTCCATCATCTTAAGAGGGCAGGTACTGAGAGCTAATGAGGGTGAAAAACGGCATATGTGGAGCAGTATTGAAATACAAGGGTGGGGGAAATAGGAAAACCTCGAGAATACTTGCCAGCCAGCATCATCAATAAGCACAATTCCTACATGTGAAAATCTGCGAGTAACCTCACAGGTAAACCAACATGGATCATGTTGGTGGAAGGCAAGCGTGCTACCACTATGTCCACCGCAGCTCTCCCTCCACCTCCTTGAGAAGGAAGAGGTTCCTCTTTTCTTCAGCGATTATTCTTTTTCTTAGAGGAGTGTTTGTTTATCATGTTTCTGCACTGTGGTTCTGAGATATGGAAACTGAATAATTTTTAACGTATTCAGAGGGTAATTTCACACTAAAAATAATAATTACACAAGTATGTAGGAAACAATAAGAAATTTTGGGACAAGTGTGTCTCTGGACCACTTTGGCAATGGTTACTACATGTGCGCTTGTTATCGATATCATTACAGTGTATGCATTTTTCACCCATTGTAATTCAACAATGTATCCTAATCTAATTAAATTACCCAGGGAACCTAAAATGTTGGCAAATAAGGTTTCATACATTATAACTTAACGATATGGTGGAATTGTATTTATAGAAATAATATCCTATTGTAGTTTTTCTTCCAATGTGAAATTTTTTAACATGTTTTGCTGAATTAAAATTGTGGCTGCTCACTGACTAAAGCCTAAGCTACAATCACCGTAGCATTCATGTGTCTAAAAATAACAGTGGCCTTACCATGGTAGTATAAAAATTGAACTGGCTACAACTGCAGTAATAAAACTGTTACGCGACTAAGGTGAAAATAGCACAAAAAAAATAAAGAGACAGCCTGTACAAATATCGCGGATATTTTAAAATAGTGTGTTGGCTAACATGATCTTAGTTTTTGTTTATCTGCTTTCGATGAAAAAAGTTTCGCAGGAAACATGTTTCGGGATATTTAAAGTGTGGTATGCTTGTTAATAATTGCATTGAATATTTCAATAAATGGAAATCTTAAATGAACCGAAAAATTAGTTTTTTAACTATGTTCTTGTCATAAGCTTATGCTGCTCTAACTCTTGTGGTTGGAATTTTTTCTCGTGATTGGCCGGCATAGAACTCGGCGTAAAATAATTGAAAATATTCAATTCTCTTAACGCCACTATCGCGAGCAGGCCACCATCTTACACCGTTATGTTGTGTTGTATTTGGTACCATATACAAGTGTGGATTCATTTTTTTATTGTTAATTCTTACCGCGATTGTAGCCAGGGCTGAAGCCCTTGGTACTAAATTGCACTTTTGGAGAAATATGTAACATAATTTATGTAGGTATGGGGAATACAATTATCCAAAAATGTCTCCTGTCCGTGCCTTTTTCTTTCTACTGAAAAATTTCTAAAATACTTAATTGTCCAGTGCAGACAATTCAGTTAAAAATTTAATTTCTGTGTTTAAGTTATGTATCAAGGGTAACTTAACCCTGTCCAACATTGCAAATGCAAGATATAAATTGTACCCTACAATAAGGTATAAATAAGTATAAAACTGTATCATACCACAGAACTAATGTAATCTAAAGAGAGGGAATAAATAAAATGGGATTTGAATTTATTTACCAGAAACCATATACTATATTGACATTGAATATGTATAAAGGAGATAAAGTCATATTGGAAATAAACCTCTCGAGTCATTGTCAGTGTTAGGAATTTAAATATAATTGCCAGTAAATAATTATTTATTCGTGGCTCATGAACATGTGAACTTTTCCTTCCAGAAATTCAGTTAGGCTGCTGGTCGCCGTTTTGTTAAACTCGTTACTGATACTGAACCTGCAATACATTACACAACGGTAGCACGCTTGCTATACTTTGTTTAATCATATATTCAAATAATAGTTTTCCATAAATCCTGATATATGACCACTATATCTAAAACACGATCTTGCTGTCGCACATAACCCATGACTGGCCCACGATACACACACTCACGATTTATAGTTTTATGAGGAAATTATTTGATTGCACAACTATTACAAGTCAATAATAAATTAGTAAAACACCACACGTGTATTGTAATATATGTAAATTTATTCATCATCTTCTTTGTTCGACACAAAATACTTCGAATGTAACCTTTCTCTCAACGTCATTCATACACGATGTTGTGTATGCATTTGCCAGTAAAATTTGTATTTTCAATACTCTCTTGCGGGTACCTACATAACTACACTCGGTGCAAATAATTTTGTACATACACTCGCAATTAGGCTACCGCCCGGTGGCGAGCTGTCTCACCCCTCCTCCATCCAACCAACTCCTTTTCCACTCCCTTCCTGAATTTACCAACCCCTCTCACAGATACAGTGACTGTCAAGACGCGTCTAGTGTCCATATCATTTTCAACTATATTCTGTAGCTTCATATGCGTCACAACATGCCATCTCCTGTATACTGCTAACTCCTTGAAAGAAGTTGAAATAGTTTTCTGTTGAAATCTTACATACCATCTATGATCGGGTTCGATCAACGATGTTGCTATTGGACATATTTGAATTTATTAAAGAATCGAAAATAAATTTCAATGTTTCTTACTTCCATTCTCTAATGGATTGCATAAAAAAAAATTAATATTTCAGTATGAAAATAATTTATAAATATTACATTTAATTCGATTATTCCAATAAAAATTTTAGTGTGGCATATTTTAGTGTGTCCTCATATTTTATTAAGTACAGGGGAAGCGAATATTTGTTCAAATGCTTGATTTGATAGACTTATAGTCTGTTTAGCTTTTTTTGCATTTTATTCTCCTGAGGACTGTGGTTCTACACTATGGATTGCAGATTGTGTTAGTAATCTATGGCGTTATCCAATTTGTGCCGATATTGGTTGTTATTGTGTTAGTGCAAATAATATTTGAAATCTACTGAATTTATTCTATTGTGTTTACTTTTCCAAATCATCCCATGATTACCACCCGCAAGTTTTTAATGAAGTTGTACAGTTGTTAAATTCTGTGGTGAAGTTTGTTTCTAGAAATGAAATAAGGTTTAACCTGTATCATGGCCAATATTGCAGCTCAACGAATCAAGAGAGAATTTAAGGAGGTTATGAAAAGTGAGGAGGTAGATAATTACATCTTATTTTGTTTCCTGCTGTCTTTGCACTTCAGTTTAAGCATGAAGCACAGGAATCTATAAATTTTTTTTTTTTACATAAAATCAAAATCAAGGGCTTTGCTCGAGATTCACTTATAAAGGCCCTGCAACAATGAGCTGGTAGATTGCTGGTACGGTGCGTGTGCTGGATAATCTTCGATCCCGCTGTTAAAATGAAATGTCTTTGCTTTGTTGGTTAAACGTAGTCCTTTCGACTCGTAAAAGATAGCGCAGCGTTAGTCATTTTTTCTTTTCTTGTTTACCTTTTTGGCGCCCGCGATTGCAAAGTGACATAGCTGTTATAATTGTACGATCGAGTCTGTTAATTTGAAATCGTGGATTAGTGTAGCGGGAGAGTTTTTAGTGCCAGGTTTTGTTATGTGCACGACTGCATATGTGTACCAGCTAACTACAACCCGATACCGAATTTCTGAATGTTTGTATATTTTTTTTCGACCCAACAACTCTTGCAATCTATTTTGGCGAATATCCTTACGAAATAATATCTACAAGTGTTTCATAAAGAATTGTCTTGGAATTTAGCGACAGTAGGTATCTTCAGTTAAAAATATACGTATTTTATTTCGCCCTTCATCATTTCAGCAAAGTTCCGAATCTCATTGTGGCTGTGCAATTACGTTGATTTGATTGGTTCACGATCGTGTTAGCTCTAATAACATCTGCTAATCATGTGCAAAGTTCTGGACAAAATCTGACCAGTTGCTGGTGAAAGCTAACAGTTGGCCAACTCTGCCGCACCATCACCAGTGCTGGTGTCACAGCACGTAAGCCAATAAGCATTCAGAATGGCACCGAACCAGCTATTCATCAGCTCATTGTAGCAGGGCCTATAACGCTTTTGACATTTTTGGAAACAAACTTACATTTTAGTTTCTGTATTGATACGAGATTTTAAGTACCTGACCTATTGAATTTTATGCATTCATATTTTGTTATAATGCTTTTGTAAATATCTAATAGGTACTTCGATTATATACCTAATAGGTACTTCTATATTTTTTGGCAAAACAACTAATTAGCTTACTCGTTTATTTTTTAGCTTAATGACTGATTTCTGTTTGCTGGCCAATACAACGATCACTAGCATGTCCCAGTTTTCCTTTCTCAAAAACCAGGGTTACAGAATGTCTTATTTAATAGTATAATTATTCTCACTAAAAAACTATTAAGATAACCTGAATACACCATATTCTGTATTATTTGGTAAATGATTAAAATTTGTACAATGTTTTGCACAAAGACTATAAATATCAAAACACAAAATAGTTTCGCTTTGCAAAGTTACATTTTTCTTTGAATGACTGCCAACAGATAACATGGATACGTACGTTACGAAGAGGTTGTGAATCAGCCTTAATACTAGTGTACCTCTTTAGTATGCCATGCAAATAATCACCCACAAGAAGCATTTGTTACTAAAGCAGTGTTTAGCACTTAAGGAACACTGTGCGTGCGCAGCAACACTCCCAGGAGAAACATGACCACATTGTAATCACACCACCCCTGGATTTCACAGTTGGCAATATACAGGTTGGTAGATGTCGTTCACCAGATGTTTTCCACGCCTACATACTATACCATCCGATTGCAACATTGTATACCCTGTGAAGCGGCATTTGGCATTTGTTTGTGTGATGGGTGGCTTATGGGCAGCTGCTCTGCTATGGGAACCAAGTTTCGCACCTCCACGTGGTGTGTATGCGCATCCACAAAGCATCAAAACTGGTTTCCGGAGGTCCGTGATGAACGAGTCATCGACTAACCATATCTCAGACATGTTCGATGGATGTGTGACGTGTCAAGAGAACGTGCAGGCCAGGGAAGCAGTGGTACCCGTCGTTCATTGAAGAAAGCTTGCACATTCATCACCACATGTGGCCGGGCATTATCTGGCTGAAATATTGCATGTGGAGTCGCGTGAAGGAGGGGCAGTAACTCGGGCTCAAAAACCTCCGCGATGTAGTGATTGCTGTTCAGATTTTTCTAAATGTGTAGGAGTCAAGATCACATGTGGTATCCAGTAGCACCCCAAACCATCACACTTAGTGTTTGGCTACTATGCTGCTCCACGATGCAGGCTGCCAGATTGCACTCTCCACAGTAGCATCTAATACGTATGCGGCTATTACAGTAGGACAGGTTGAAGCAGGACTCATCCAAAAACACTAGCCAGCAACAGCGCTCACATGCCCATTGTAGTCTACGGCGTTTGTGGTTTCTGGACAATGGAAGCCGACGCAATGGCATGCGTGCCACCAGTCCAGCCCGCAGCAGACTGCGTTAAACCGTCGGCACATACAGGTCCAAACCCCTTGCAGTGCTCCAGTATCGAGCCAACACTGTGGACGAGGCTGTACGGTCCCTTACGGCCATGCGGACAAGATGGCGGTCATCCCCCGTGCTATGGTCACATTGCATTTTGTAGTACCCGCTTGTCGCTGTGTACGACCCTCTTCTATCCACTGGTGCGACACACTTATCACTGCCATAGCGACATGCCAGTTTCTCTGAGACCGATCTTTCTGCCCCGTTCGAACTCACTCACATACAGATATGGCGCCTTTTGACATCAATGAGGCATACAGCACTTGCTTCCATTTTGTTTCACTTCTGCTCACTGACTGAGCATGGTGTAACATGGACCTTTCCAGTCACACGAGAGGGTACTGCTGGGCTTACGTGTACGCCATATCTCTGCAATCGTAATCAATTATTGTAGATACACTGTTCTACACGTTTGCCAAGTTTGGATTCATTCAGGCCATTCTTTCTGGGTGTTGCAATTTTCACAAACAATAGTGTATATCAAAATTGGCTATGCTGTGAACCCAAAATTGCCAGTCAACACAATTCAGTACTTTTAATTTTGGAAAACAAAGTTTTAAAATAATGTTGTATTTGATTCAAGTGTATACAAATGTTATTTAATTATTCTTCAGTGGCACAGTTTGGTATTTGGCCTACTTTTAAAAAATTTGGAGGATGTTAAAGGAAAGTAAAATAATCCTTCTGTTTGTCTAAAAACAAGCATCACTACAGCATTGTGTTGTGTAATATAACCCGCAAGTTTTTAAGTATATATTTACCTGTTTGTGTAATAGAAAGAATCCATTAGCCTTAACTAAATTAGGAAAACTATTTTTAATGTTAGGTATTAATTTTATCGAAGTGCAGATTTTGGCGAATTACCGAGATTTGCCTTTTTTTTTTTTGCACAAAATGTTGAGAGTAACATGTCTCATTGTAGAATTGTAGTCTACCATTAGTAACTTAAGGCAGAGAGATTTCACTCCAAACTTATCTTAAATATTTTTTACAAATTTTTGTAATCAAACGTTATGAGTGGACATAAAAAAAATGAAAGTTTGACATGGCAAAGAAGACTACTTGGCAGACAAAATTTTTCTAAGTTTGTACAATTTGAGTTGTATCCTCATTTTCCTATGTGGCACAGAAATGATTAAATTATGTGAGAGCACCTTCACGTACGTGAAATGAATAATGGGAGAAAAGGAAATAGAATTTTGAAATAACTGTTACGATGTTGCCATAGTCTTGACAGGCTTAGTTTTTAAATATTGAACGTGGAATTAAAATTATGGAGTATTATACATAATCCAAAATGGTAGGGATATCTCCCTCGACAGTTTGTGAGATGTACCCTTCGATGTGTACAGCTGAGAAGCAGCACTAATCGTTATAGACCTGGCCGTAGGGGCTTTATTTGCAGACTACCTGTCATGCATTGTGTTGCCAACTTTGTAACAGATACTAGCATTCCTACTCACCATCTGGGTTGTTGGTTGCCATGGTTCTGCACTGCTCCAAGCTGAGCCTAGCCTTGCCCTGTGATGGCCCATATTACTGTCATCTGTTTTTTTTTTTCTCCTCCCTCCAGAGATAAGTATTTGTTCGAGCAACGTTGGCACAGAAGTCAAAAGTTCACGTGGCTGGTTGCCTCGTGTCGTCATGAACTTGTTTACTGTTGAGTTTGAGCTCCTAGTGACCTAATTGTATCTTGTCAGATATTGTTTGTGACTTTGTTTGGAATAACACAATGGTTTTGCAGCAGGAAGCGCTATAGTGATAGTGAGAAATATTTTGCTACTTAACATCTGAGAAAGCAAAGTATTTAATAATGCGCACAAAATTCACCTAAATGAAACATGAACATATCATAATTTACCTATGTTCCATATCAAATAGAATATTGTTGCTATTACAGATTTGACAATTGCAATAATTAACTAAAGTTGATAAAATATTTCTAATATTTCTTTAGAAACAACAAAATATATCTCGAAATATTTGAGGTTAGACTTGAAAACAACATGGCTGCCAGAGAGGGTGCGAGAGTGAGCACAGAGTGTACATTGTCCTTCACTCTTCCTCTCGCACTCTCTCCTCCAAGTTGGGACAGTAGAGAGGACTCTTATGACATCAAGAGTGGGCGAGAGAGTACTCTCAGCGAATTGGGACACAGCTTTAAGCAGGGCTTCCAAAATTCTCATTTCACTGTGAACCATGTATAGTGTGCATGTGGAGAATATTGGAACACACGGTTTAATGTTGCAGGTAGCGAAATGTGCCATCAAGGTAGAACTGCTCAACGACGACTACACAGAGCTGAAGGGGGAGATTGCGGGGCCTCCAGAGACCCCGTATGAGGGCGGAACCTTCATCCTGGAAATAAAAGTGCCAGAGACATACCCGTTCAACCCCCAAAGGTACCGAAGTCAGGATTGCTACAAAACGAAAACCTTTAAAACTTTAGAAAATCAGGGTAATTGGTGACTGACCCTGGAAGTTTAAATTTGATATACACTTTTAAGTAATAGATTTTTTTGTACAGCCAAAAATATTTTTATTAGGTTCCCAGTAAATGTCTTTAAAACCTATCAGGTAGGTACCAAAAAAATTGTGCTGTGAGAGAAATTGGTTTTGCGAATAAAGAATTAGTCCTTGTGCTGTAGAGTATTTTATGGAATGGTAATTTTTGCACGTTTAATTTTAATCACATATTATAAAGCAGTGGTCATTTCATTGAATATTTTTTTAAACAAATGCTTAAAAAGAGTAGGATTTGGTCCAGGTTGATGTGGAAAACCTGGATAAGTCATGGAAATTAATGTTGGTATTCTGTCGTAGCCCTGATAGTGCGGCTGCTGAACAGAAGTGAAGCGTGGAAGAGGTACCTACTAGGGCAAGTGTGGTAGTGGGTATAAATAAACCAGCTGTTTGATAATCTGATGGTGTGCATACATATCCACTGTTGAAAGTCAGTTACAGTTGAGTAACCTAACCAATTTAAGAAAGTTTGTAGGATTCTTGTAGTGCAAGTCAAAAACCAAGTTATATTTTGGTTTTTGACTTACGAATGGTTCTTGAGAATATGGAGGTTGGATAGGAGTTACAGTACATAAATACATCACATATTTTAACTAATTATTACCTTTTTGTGTCTTTAGCTGGAAATTTTTCAATCTAACCAAATTGTATTTGTAATGCATGTGTTCTGTAGCCTATACCCATGTGCAAAGGGAGATATAATACAATACAGTAGAACCCCCATTTTGCATTACCACTTTTTTTTTTTTTTTCATTTTCCCGCAAATTACACCATTTATTTTTGGTCCTATTTTATCTCCATTTGATTCTATGTACATCTATCCCGCCAATTACAAAACACAATATTTTTGTTTCCCGCTATTTACACTTTTCTTTAACCTTATAGACAGTGGACAAGATCCACCTGACAAGATAAGCGTGTCACACTTCTTTTCAAACTCTAATTAAATGGCAAGTGTAAACTGTTGTAGTTCATTAGTAAATAATCATTCTAAATTTCTATTACCTTGATTCATATTTTTATGTGCTTTATTATATAAAATTTCAAGTTGCGACAGAAGTTTTTAAGAAAGTTCTAAGCATAGTTTGTAAATATGCCTATATTTGTTAGTTTATTTGTTCTATCTTCAATATTTGCCAATATGTTACATACTTTTTCTTGCTATGCACATTCTATTTGTAAATGTACTGGGTTATATTTTGGTAGAGCTTTCCGTGTTTGGCGGTTTTATTTATATATATACAACTTCATTCAATTTGAAACACTTTACTTCATTTCCCTCATTTTACACTTTCCTGCTTTTTACATAAAATTTTCTGGATCCCTTGAATGGTGTAAAAAAGGGGTTCTACTGTATTTTACGACATGGTTTATTTATTGAAGCTATCTATTTCTTTAAGATTACGCATGAACATTTTCAATAACTATTGAATGAAATATAAAAAGAACTGGTGAATGAATTATTTGTTATGTGAGGAGTGTTCTAGTCAAATTAACCAACATGCAGGTATGCTTTTTGAGATGAAACATAATTTGACCTTTTTCCATATGAAGATTATGTTATGGGAGGTCTACGAATAACGTAAATTATATAAAAAAAAAAAAAGTTTTAATATTGCCCAGCATTCATACAGGCAGGTTGTAGCAGAAAAAATACAAGAATTTCATAGTTAGATATAAACCTGTAGCCTGTATGCAGTAAATTATAACTTTAAAGGAGCTCTAAATATTTTGATACCCGAAAGAAAGAACAAACATTTTGCTTTCAAATTCCCTCTTTTTTTACGTGGGAAATTTGAGAAAATGAAGTTTTGACACTATGCGCTTTGGGCTTGGCAGTTTCCTATTTTACAGAAAAATATTTAATTTTTATTTTTGAAGCACATTGGTTATGAAATCTGTGGAATTACTGGTATAGAACATTTGGTTACCTATCGTCTCTTTCTGACGAGTTAATTTGGGAGGACCCGGGTTCGATTCCCAGTCTGACCATTTTGATCTTAGTTTCCAGTGGTTTTCCAAAATCACTCGCAGGCAAACGCTGCGATGTTTCCTTACTACAGGTTTCGGCTAATACCTTCATTGTTCCTGTTTCTCTGAGCAGCTTCTTCTGTCCCTAATGACTTCGCTGTCGACGAGACGCTGCGACCTACTTGTCTTCTAATGAATTGCAACTGTTAAGCAGCATGGTTTTACGACAGCTGAGGTTGAAGGACACGGCAACAGAACAACACTGACACTTCTGTGCTAAATAGAGGTCTTTGTGGGTGATACAAGCTAGGGGTTAAACATGACAACGGTGCTGTGTAGCGGCCAGCCGGCATGTGCAATGGCAATGTTAGCGTCTGGAAATCCTAGATACGCCAGGATGTTGTTGCTGTGAAAATGTGAAATTTTTTGTTATAGGTACGGTTCGTCACAAAAATATGGCATCCAAACATTTCTTCAGTGACGGGCGCTATATGTTTAGACATTCTTAAAGATCAATGGTAAGTAGTAATAAAGTAAACTGCATTTTCCTTTCTTAGTCATTAGTACATTCAGTGTTGCAGGTGGCTATAAAAATTTAACTTTGTGAAATCCATCTTGTAATAAATAATAAATAGTGGATGATAAAATTAATTTTAATATGGGTAGTGCTTACTGGAGACTTCATGGAGTAAGGAATCGGTAAGTGTCGCAATGCTACAGCCTGTAGATGTCTGGTCAAGAAGACTGATGTCGCTGTACCCATCTCTAGATGTCTGC
This sequence comes from Dryococelus australis, assembly GCA_029891345.1. NCBI lineage: Eukaryota > Metazoa > Arthropoda > Insecta > Phasmatodea > Phasmatidae > Dryococelus > Dryococelus australis. The sequence continues at coordinate 167,098,594 of CM056999.1, read as the reverse complement.
ACTTGAAGACGCTGCTTTAACCCTCCACTTCGCACTTGGCAAAGGGTACAATTGGCTAGCTTTATTTCTTTTGCCAACCTCACCATTTTTATATGAGGTGTTTTTTCCAGAGTTAATAACTATATTGTTGTAGCTCGTAATTCTCTTACCCCACATGTTCTATTTTACAAAGTCTCGTACCCTTGGGGCAGTGAATGACTAGGAACCCATCTCAGGTGATTAGTTGAAGCTGTGCTGCATTTTAAAATAATTATTGTGCCCGCATTGAAACATTTTTGGAATTTCAAACATTGATATGCTTGATATGGTACTGGGTGATGTTATGATTTTGTGCTGTTGGTGATTACACAGTATTATGGTTAGTGTATAACATATTGTATTAGAAGTGGGAAAGTAGTTTATAGGGCATGTTGGCAGCTTTGAGGGAAGGAAAGACATAAAACTGGCAGTTACATATAAAGATGGGATTAGAATAAAGGTTCCATTTGCAAGAGTGGGAGTACAGGACATGGATGAGGTAACATAGTGATGTGTGGACACATACAGAAAATAGTAAGAGAAAATAAACAGGGAAAATAACAAAGCTGAAATGTACAGAAACAGGCCACAAGGAAGATATGAAGGTGGAGGGGAAGGGCGGATAGCCACCAGAGTGTGAAAGAGAGAGAGAGGAAAACATTGCAGCATTATGGAGAAGGAAGCAAGATGTCTGAGAAACGGAGAGAGTACGTGGCTTCTTATTTGGCTGGTCCGGTTACAAGGAGTTGGGGCAGTAGCGATGATGATGATGATGATGATGATGTGTGTGACTTTGGCTTAGTGTTGTATCAGCTCAACTCCAATTTAGGTTTTGCAGTATTGCTACTTGCAGAATTTCAGCTGTTGAGTTCTGATCGTGTATGTAGTGCGTTTTGGGTGTAAGCCCTTTTTCACGTACACATAAATATGTTGCCATATAAAGAGAATTGTATAGTTCCTGTGAAATAGTGTGGAACCTCTATGTATTGAACCCAGATGTATTGAAAGTCATCATCCATGGAACATATTCCGTGGACCAATTTTTTATTTATCTGTATTTCAAGACCGTATATATTGAAAGTCCATATGTATTGAAATTTTATATCTGTACCCTGAGAAGCAGGGAATAGAGAATGCGTTGTATTTCAAAGCTGTGAATTGGATTGGAAAATTGAGTGTGATACTTCAGAGGTGTGTTGGAGTGGAGTGGGGATGAAGAGCTGAAACTCTTCCCTCCCCTCAGGACAGCTTTATTACTCTACAGTAGAAACTAATTTGGACAGAGGCGTGATTTTCGGATCATATGAAATCCGTCTTGTAATGCAGTAGCGAGCAGCAAATGGAAAGTTTGTTGTAACCTTTAACAAGTTGATGAGAGTAAATAATTTTTTTCCCGTGGTCTCAAAATAGCTAGCAAATGGGAGTATGTAATACTGCACATTCCCTTATACATGAAGAAAAAGAATTTTGCAGTTTTTAGACAAATGTGAGAGTTGCAACAGAATTGTCTTTGGAACTTGGTGTACAAAAAGGCACTCTGACCAGAGAAATGCACAACTTGAACATTCAGGTTCTTCAATTCTGTGTTATTAAAATAAAAATGTTGGAGAATTGCAATTAGGATAAAAATGGTTATTATTTTGCTCACACTAATTTGTTCGGGTGCATCAGATTTTTTCATTAACAGGATTCCATTGTCCTTTCTTGCTGTTGTTTTAAGTGTCTGGCATATTTACATTACACATTGCCTTTCAATGTTAGTTGTTTTTTTATCAACCCTCTCTTTTTTTTTTTTAATTGATTATAAATAAAGAATCATGTTGAAACCACCAGCAGATTTCAGAAAATGGTCTGGAGGCCAAATTTCAGATTTACACTAAGTAAAAAATATCGTGTCGTGAGTTGTGTAAAAATCTGGTGGCAGATCGGGTGATTTGAAGGACGCCTGAAGATTTTTCTGCTGTCAGATTCGGGGTGTAGTGGTCAATACTACTCGCCTCCCACCTAGTTCCCAGGGGTCACTCCCGGATTTGCACGTGGGAATTGTGCTGGGTGATGCCGCTGTCGGAGGGTTTTCTCGGGGATCGCCAGATTCTCACGCCCGCTCATTACGGCATTGTTCCATACTCGCCTTGTGTCACCCTCATCAGCTGTGTTACCTCAGTGTTAATACCAGGCCGAATCTCCACTCCACTACTATCAGATTATAGTGCTTTGGTTTCTTTAGAATTATTCATTTCCGTGGAATATATGATGTACACGTTGAGAAAGCATGGCAATATCTCGAGGTGCATATTACGTTCAATTTATAACCTTGGTATGCTGTATGTATAGCCTATATGGTGGTAAGCAACTGTAATAACAATAAACAATAATATTTCAAGCTGCAAAAACAAATGGTATGCATTTTATATAGTTCCTTAATCCTTCCTGACCTACTTAAATTTATGTTTTCAGTTGCAAACAAAAAATATTATGCGATAAGTGCTGCACTTAAGTCGACACAACACATAATTTGTTGTCACAGCCAGTGCGATGTAGGCTATATGTTCGGCTGCAGTTATAAGAACCAATTGTTACTTGAACCAGTAAGACTGTGTACAATTTATTTACCCACAGGTAATATAGTTTGTCACTGAGCTTTGCAGGGTGGGTTGCAGACCAAAAATGTGTAATGAACAGAATTGTGTACTGGCGTGCGCTCCTCTTGGATAACAAGTGGTTAGGGCTCTGACTGCCCTCTCGGACCTTACGAGGTGGAGGGGAATCAAACCCCAGGGTGAGTCTGAGCATTAAGGTATCCCTTCCAGGCAGTCTTATTCTCCGTACCACAAGGGATGTCAATAAACGGGATGCTGGCTGTCCCAATAAGGGTGAAATGCTCAATCGAAAATGAGAGGTGAGTGAGAGTGGTGTGGTGAATGATATGACTTATACTGACAGGGTTTATCCGCCATGGCATCATTGGCTGTCGAGCGGGGATAAAGTTGGCTGGGGATCGTTCTGGGTGCATTCAAGGAACTACCTTGGCAGGGATTCGAACCGTGATAGTCTTTCCGGATGCCAACGTTATCGTACAGAAGTTTGGGAGTACTTCTGTTCTCGGGTGTCGAACCCGAAGTATTCTGCCAGATTCCAATCTTACAATACTTGATTGTCTAGAGGGGTCAGGTGTGTCGGTAATAGAGTTCAATGTCTGTGTAGGGGTTGGTTGGACGTGGGTGTCCTCTGAGTCGGATTCTTTGTCCGGTTCACTCCAACCTAGCAAGTGGGTTTTGTGGTCAGGAGGTATTATTATACTGTAATCAATATGGTTGCTCTTGGGATCACTAGAGAGCAGTGTACTTGGGTCTGCGATATTAATTATAATTAGTTGGTTTATTAATGGTGCTTGTTTCAGTGTGGCGTGCCTCTCGCGTCGCCTCTGACGGTTTCCGGTACCTCCATGCTGTTTGTGTATTTAGCAGTGAAATACAACAATTAAAATAAGGCCTTAAACAGGGATTGCGGATGAGCAGTCCTGGGTGGGCAGAAATATGCAGTTACTCCAGCGGACCTGCCATTCACAAGGGCAACCCAAGTAACTAGACCTTGGGTCTTGTATTGGCGGCGGGTGCCCTGGAATCTCGGGGATTGGGTCTTTATCAGGCCCTACCTCCTGAGGGATATAGCACACTACACAGCCAGAAAGAGGCGCGAGGTTAATTAGAATTACTGCACAACTGATTGAACACACATCACTGCAATTAAAGACAATTAATAAAGCAATGAAGAACAGTGACAAAGGATCTCAAATTAAAATTACAATAGCAGACACACAAAAGGGGTGAGTTTGTAACGTAATATTTTATTACGCTTAAATCAACACTTTAGCAGAGACCCGGCTAATGTAGTACACACTAAAAGCTAGGTAACTAAATATTGAAACACCGTCAATTGTATTGATTCACAAATTTCGCTAATCAACAGGCAAAGGCGAGCATGGGGAAAAATTAATTCTTACAGAAATTCCTAATCAATATTAAAACCATTGTATGCTATTTACATTGTGAGCGTATCAGGGGCTCTATCCAGGGGGACGTAATCGCACGACGACCTGTTACCACAGAGCTAAGGGATGTTGACTGAGGTAAGGGTAGTGGGTACAGTTGTGGGATTTACCAATTGACGTGGAGAGCTGTCCCTGGGCTGTTAGCTGATGGGAGCCTCGTCCAAGCTGGGGCTGGAGTGCTGGCGGCTGTCTTCAAGCTGCTGGCTTGAGGTAGAGGTTCGAGCCCTGTCTCGGGCTGCTGAGGAGGAGAGCTCACAAACCTAAGTGGCTGGTGAGCCCGATGTCTCTGGTGGACCACGGGGCTGTACTTCTATTTATACAAAAATCGCCCTGTGTTAGTGATTCTCCGGGGGCGGGGGGTAGCATAGTCTTCCAACACAGGGGCTGGTTTATCTGCTGTGGGAGCACTGATCAATTTCTTATCGCCCCTGGTGGAGGCGTTGAGATTTTCATGCACCCCGGACTGAGGCAGGTGGGCCGTGATGTTAGGTCACGGGGGTGCTGCTATCTTGAGGGTGGTTTGGATCTTCTTGGCCAGGCAGAGTAGCGTAGTATATTTTAAATAATTAATATTATTTCTTCGTCCAGGTTGCTCTGGCACGTTCCTTCTTGATTGGATGTGGAAGATCATAATTTCAGACGTGCAGTTCAATTACGTTGATGACTAACCAATGCATGTAGTCTTTTAATATTATTATTTCCAAGTCTCAAGTGCCAATGAATTTTGATTTCCCCCTGCCCATGGCGCGCTCAGAATGGGGCGAAGTCGGCCATAGAGTGCGCATCTCTGTAGTGAAGTATGCTGGCATGCATTAGTGCATTGGGCTTGAATGTGTTCAAATTTAATTTGAAACAGACTAAAATTACAATCTGGTGATTTTGTAGTGATTTTTGTATATTGTTTTAGAGACTTTTAAAGCAATTGGCAACTCTGATCACCATTGTATAAAATGCCAGTTAAGCGAGTAGTGTTTGAGCAAATGGCTGAAACGAGTTGCTGGCACGTGGTTTGGGCCAGAGGGGCTACAAGGGCTGGGGTGCGTGGTGTTGTAGGGCGGCGGCCATGACGTTGCGTACGGTGCTGCTATCGCTGCAGGCACTGATGGCGGCCGCAGAGCCAGACGACCCGCAGGACGCTGTCGTCGCCAAGCAATTCAAGGAGAGCCCCGACATATTCCGGCAGACCGCGCGCCACTGGACTGCTGCCTATGCAGGAGGTAGTCCTTCTTTGTCTATCTCAATCGTTGAACCCACGTAGAGCTTCATCCGTGTGGGGTATACTTTCTGTAACTTCAGCACCCAAAGGTGTAGCTGATTACAAGTTGTTGCTTTATTGTTCATCATCAGAATTCCTAAGAGCTAAATTGAGAAGCTGTTTTCATTAATTTTCTTATAATTATAGTCTATTCATGGTAAAGTGATCACTTTTTGATGCTCTCTCATTTGGAATAATAGTCGATAAATATATTTTACTGTAGTCTTAGACATTAACATTTTAGTCCGGTGAACCGGTGAAATATATACACACTGTTTATTACTTACATGGTAATATTTATTTTAAAAATGGTGGAAGGATAAAAAATTGTAGATAGGCAAAATGAATAATAATGGGAATAATATTGGTGTGTTGGTAATGCCTAGTAAGAAATATTTCTTTTGTAGAAAGCATCATTACACTGAGTGCACAAGAATGTGGTGAATTGTCCCTTCGGTGTATTTTATAGGCACGTGGAGGGATATCCTGGAAGTAGAACTTCAGCAGGGCTTCAGAAATATGGAAGTAACCACTTGTTCTGCCACTAAGTAAATTGGTGTTGCTATCTTTCATGTAAATTTATGGTGGTTGCTGACTTATAACTTAGAATATTCAGAGTGCTAGTGGATAGGTAGTAGGCAATTTTCTTTGTAAATTTATGTCTTTTGGTTTCATTGAGTTAAGCTGGCTCACATAAACAGAAATTTTGAAACACTCCATTTTAATGGGAAATGAATGTCATTGCAAATGCAGAAAGTTTATACCATTAGTGTGATCTACATATTATTAAATATTTACTTGTGTTTTCTATTTATTTATTTATTTTGTTTATTTATGTTCATGCTCCAAATAAAATTTGAAGCATGCATATTTATTTTTCAGTGTTCTGTTTGCTGTGATGATAGAAATATTGTAATTACAATTTAACAGGTCGAAATGTACATATAAGTCTAGGAATGGTTCAGTTCCAAACATTTTTTTGTTTCTGGGTCTTTTATTTTAGGTGCTGGTTCCAGATTTTGATTTCGTATCTGATTCCATTTTCAGTTTATTGGATTTAAAGTTTAAACATATGACCAACATTTTGTCAACTAGTCACCAACATTTTGTCAACTAGTAAACTTAAAGTTCAGTGTCTAAATAAACAAAAAATGTTCCTTACCGTATACTGATATGTGACTAGAGAAGGCTATTCAAACTGAAAGTAGAACTATTCAAACTGAAAGTAGAAACAGTGAAACATTCCAGCAATGCTGAATTAATTTAAAAATAGTTTATAACAGAATACAGCTAACAAAGGATGGCTGTGGAGGATATTTATATAACACTTAAAATGATCATATATGAGAGTTCAAATGTATTAATAATTTGCTATAGCTGTAATGTTGCTATCAGTTGAATTAGTGTTAGTCGACAACACGATCGTTTTTCAAGTTCCTGTTGGGTTAGATGTGACGCGTGAAGTTTGGACGTGACCCCAGCATGGTATTGGGGGTTGTATCACTAGACGTGAGCCTGGTGGCCATCTTACTGTCGCAGGTCCCAACAGGAACCCGGAGCTGGACGGCAAAATCCGCCGACTGACGGACATGGGCGTGGAGGATCACCAGGCGAGGGTTGCACTGTCCTCCTACAACTGGGACATAGAGCGAGCCACAGAGCAGATATTCAGCTAGTTCCAGCACCCCGGGACTCTAACGGCGCTTGTAGCTACAACAGTTCAGTGCGTTCCGCTCCTCGTCCGGCCCTCTTTTTATCTTGTGTTAGAGTGAAGATACCTGCATGGTATTGGGAAGTGCTCGGTCTTGAAAACTTTTACACATTCTCCATTGTTGACTTAACCACCTTTGGTTGTCGAGTGGGGTGTTGTATACGGTTCGGATGCCTGTTTTGCCTAACATTTACCATGGTGACCATATTTGTATTTCATTATGTAAACTGCAGCTATTTTTATTTGTGAAATTTATTTAACTGTGTGTATTGTGATGAAATTTTTATCTTACTCTATTATATAAAAGAAATTAAACAATTTTTATGTTAATTTATGTTTACAGTTCTTTGTAATAATATTTGTGTCTTGGTCAACTCCTTCAGTGGCTGATAATAGTGTTTTGTGATACTGTATTCAGATGTTTCCTCTTCTGTATTGAATATTGGTGCACCAAAAAATAAATGTAGGCAATTAATTTATGCTGCAGTAGTACTCCCATTTGGTATTTTCTTAAGATTATCCACATTGGATTGTAATTTTTTGTATAAACAAAAATAATGGCAATTAAATTCAACAGCAATCAAGACTGTTTCTTTGAAGAGCTAAGCAAAATTTTTCAGAAAATATTGCTTTAACATCCTGCTGAAAGTTGAGTTCATGTTTTTTCTTCATAGCATACCCACATATAAATGTAATTACAAGGTACAGATATAATGAATCCTATATATTTCTGTACTGTATGTAGGTTATTGTAATTAAATGAAAATCTTCCTCTGCAGCTGTAGGTGGAAATTAATTTAGCCAGTTTGTTCAGCAGTGCAAAGATGTGATACAGTTTCGTGGCACTAGGAAATGTACCTGGAATTTTTTTTAGTGTTCATGTTTTACCAGTTGTGAAGTTCACGTGTAGTTGCAAAATTGTTGGAAAACATGTGATTGTTCATATTTGTATGGGTGTACTAAAGGTAACTTTTTAAAACCAATATGGAACACACGTACAGTGGACTCCCTATGTACTGTTTTTCAGGGGACTGTCAAAAATTTGCCAAACATTTGAAATTTCAGTAGATCAGGGTTCTGACATATACATCAATAAAATTCAACTTCAAATCTTATTCTCTCCACACATAGCCATTATTTTACTATACGACTGTACAGTCCCAGTTCACACTAACACATGCTTGCTTACTGATGTCACATGGTGCAATAAGTAGCAATGGATACTGTGCCTTGAGACATCTTCTACCCAGTGGTTTTCAGGTTTCCATCAACATTGTCTCACTTTGCTACTGGATCTAATACTGTACTTTTTACAATTAACTCTAGGTCTCAAAAATTCTTACATACCCCAACTGAATATTTGCCCTTAAATGGTAAGGCTCATACCACACTGCAAAACTACGTTGATCAAAACTACTACCATGCTACTACTGCAAAAGGATTGTCCAATACTACAAACTAGCAAGCCAGTATAATTCATTTTATCTGGTTATTTATTTCTTTGATATATGCTGCTTTGATTACACATGTAAATTCACAAAAGTTTCCCTTACGACATCTTAAAATACGTGGTATACTTACATGGGTCTTAACACACTCCAATGTTAATGTTGATGCGTGCTGCTTATACGATTACGACTCGTTGCCAAGAGTATGTCTTTCACCACTACAGACGTGACATGTTGCCTACCCTACTGGCAGCAGGAACTTATGAGCGAATTCTCTCACCTGGAGGATAAGCAACCCAGCAGGCTTCCACCCCCACCCCCCCCAATTCGCATGCTGAGAGCCTACAAGCTGCCCAGACCTAAGGCAAGGCCGAGCGCCACCAGCTAGGCACGAAGCAGAAACACTGACCACAGTTTACCCACACCAACTAGGGTAGCCTTCCCTGCAGCCCGTGCTGGCAGCCAACAAGCTTTCAGTATATAAGTCAGGACGCTGCCGGACTTGGAAGTCATTCTTGTTCATCTCTTGCGACATCCCACAGTACTGCTCAGTGCCGAGACCTCCAGAGAACTTCGAAGCTTTGAGTATGCCCCCTGCGGCTACTCACCTTCGACGATCAGTTTACCCGACAACCAGCGAACACGCTTACTAACACATTTTATATTCACTTTGTCTCCTCAAGACATCTTTATTAGAACAGTTTAGAAGTATTACATCTTTTCTCATTTAGTTATTTCTTTCCTGGTTTTCCATTAGAACTAGGTCGCTTACACCTGGCCAACAACGTAGTAACCTTCAGCACTCAATTGCCTGGTAGGAGGTAGCACAGATTGCATGTTTATTGAACCATCAATAAACATACTTTAGTTTCCTACCATTCAGCTTTTATTTCTTTGATTATCTGCCTGCCAGACACGGTTGCTACGTACACTACCGACAAGAATCTGGTAATTGCTATAACCGAATTAACTTCAAAAACGGGTACCCTTCAGGGGTCTGTCATATTTTCTTACACGCCCATTAGACTGCCATCTGTAGCTTTCCAACTGCCACAGCACTGTACCAGTGCCGGCGGTGAGGAACAGAGGAGCCACAACCACTAGTAACACCTTCAACTAGGGAGAAGCGACAGTCTCGAGTTATTGCCTTATCCCACAGCATTGTTAGTGCTGGGATATCTCTTAGCTTGAGACCTACCACCCATTCCTGTGTGGACGCACATCCAGTGGCAGCATTGGTGACCCAAATAGCCAAAACCAGACGGACACTGTAAACTGTGTTTAGTTTGTTCGCGTCAGGGTGTACCTTGTATACTGTAACCAGAGACTCGATGCCTTACGACAATAGACAAGGCCGTAAACGTAGGGAACGAAACGCTAATGCGTGTGTGATTATCTAAGGCTGGATCACGGTCATGTGGCTTTGGTTGCACTTGGCCAGTTTTGCTTTCAGGGTTTAATTATGGACATCTTGACGAGTGGTGGTTGGCTGCAGACGGTTGATGCTGGTGTAGTCTCATTCTGTCAGCCTGCTGTAGGAGAAGCTAAACCACCCGGCTGCTTGGCAGTGAGGGAAACAACTCTTTGCTCCTCCCTTCGTATGCAGTGTGTCCCCTTAAATGGCATAGAGTGGGTTTGGCTGCTGAGAACTGTGGGTCAAGCAGCGTGGACACGAGTTACTGTAGAATAGTATTTTGCTCAATAGTGGCTGGTAGCCCGGTGCTTCAGAAGGCACCCCACCTTAATGGGTAAACCAGAAGCGTTGAAGCCATGTGGGCTACCACTGCTACTACTGGGTGTGAGTTTCCCATCCAAGGCCAGGCTGTAGCACTTAAGCAAATACCACTGCCAGCATCCAGGTGCTCCAGTAGGGTTACAACTTAGGCGTACTGTCTCTCCCTGGGTGTAGTGTGTTTGTAGTGATTGGGGCTCTTCTATTTTAGTCCTCCAGTACCTGTATTCTTGTTAGGAATAAAATAGATGGCTGTCTTAATATGTGTGTATCAGAACTGGAGCCGCCTGAGGGGGAGTCTCCAGTTATAGCTAGATCATAATAAGTTCCCAATTTCCCGTTCTCGGTCAGAGGTACTTGGCTCAAGGTTCTCCTAGCAGTTGGTTCAAAAGTACTCTATGAATGAGACTTGTAGTTGGAGGAAACAAAGCTGTGTTTATTAATCACTTAGTAAACACAGTGACGTGTGCTCTCCTACCAAGCAGACGGGTGAGACTGGAAGTAAACCTACAGTAGCCAGGTGTAGGTGACCTGGTCCTAGGCTGGTTATGGAAAGTGAAATAAAACTGAAGAAAATTGCTTACGACAAAACTTAATTATAACCGGGGTGTCTGTAGGAGACAGTGAAGGTGGTGTGTGGTATGTCTAGTTACTGAAGAAGCTTCTGGTAACTTGGTAATTCGATTGGCATCACTGGAGCGTCTGGTTGTGTGTGCTGCAGAGTTCTAATGGTGACGGCAATGGTAGCAGCCACTGGTAACTGTTGAAGTCTGTTGACAATGCTGGTAGCTGCCGAAGACTGTTGAGCAAAGTGCAATGTACGCAGCTTCGTATGGTTGCCAAAGACTTGAAAAATATCCAAGGTAGGTAGCCTTGAGTGGCTGTTGATTCGTTGATGCCAATGATAGCAGCCTCTAGATGACTGCTGAAGAGTGTTGGGCTGTTGGGGGCTGCCTCTGGAAGGGTTGCCAAAGATCTACTAGTAATCGGAGGGCCCCAGCACTGGAAGTGGTGGAGCAAGCTCAAACATTCGCAGGAACAACTTCGAGACCCGCCGCGCATGAACTTGTATAGTCAGGGAAGCACGTGTCATGGCAGCCGCAGGGGAGTGTGTTACGTCCATCTACTGCAAGGCCGGAGTGGGGGTAGCACCCTCTAGTCATCTCTGTCTTTTCATAACTTTGGTGGCGCTCGGGCATGCCCCAAGGTGGCTAACGGCTTGTTGACTCTCAGCGAGGGGGGGGGGGGGGGGTGGATGTGCCGCTGTCTTGTGTAACCCTTCGTATCCACGTGTCCGGCTGCCCTCCAGGATTGTGGCAGGCTCTGACCCGTGTATGGGTTGGCGTGGGGTTTGACTCACTTGGGGGTAGAATTAGGTATACTGTGTTTGCAGTGAGATGAGTTGTAATCGTAATTAAATAGTTGATATAAGCGGCCATCCGTCTTCCCCCCCCCCCCCACCCCCCCCGGCTCACTCCATCCCGTTGCGATGAAGACTCATTTGAAAGGTTCGGCGGAGAAAGGCGTAGGCCCCCTCATCTTGAAGTTCTAGGCAGCAGTAGCAATCTAGAATAAGAAAAAAAAATTCGAAGTAAGGTAGGTTGGACTCTTAGTGTTGGGCTGCTTGACCGTTGTATCAGCGCTCGCTCTGTGCTTCGGGGCGGCCAGGAAACGCCTGGTGCGTGGGACTCCGGCCGGCCGGTAGTTCTATCTTTCTTCGGGCAGGCTTCCTCTCTCTCCCCTTGCCCAGGCGAAGCGAAGCGCTGCAATGTGCTAATGGGTATTCCCCCTACCCCCTCCCCCTGTGGTGAGGATTAGTGTCTGGAGTGACGCGGTGTACCGGGTGTCCCAACCGCCTGCTTCATTTACTGCAGGTTGCCACAAAAATCAACATATTGTTGTGGTTATTTACAATAGATTACATACATAAAACCTGAAAGAGAAAACACTATGAAGTCGTCGGGTGAGACACGAGTTGAAATTTGGGTGCCAGCGGTGCTTCCCAATCACTGCACTATTGAGACTCGGGGTTCTCAGGGATGCTGTGGGTTCTGTGTGTCCGTACTTATAAACACTTAGGCAATACTAAACGTTTTACTAAACATCTCTGAAAATAAACACTTAATAAAACACATGTGGCTAGGACACTGTAACTACTGAATCAAAGAATTAAGTTCACGGAGGACTTGTTTTTATTGTTGTTATGCATTCACATCAACGTGCCAATGAAATGGTTATCTCGGTCATGACTAGCCAATTCCGCTTGGGTGCTCCGCAGCCCGCAATTACTCGAGTGCATGCCTAGATGGTCACTGAAGTGCATGAAAGCACAGCCTTCACAAGGGAAGAGGGCCATCAGCCGCGAGGGTGGACTGACTGTTTTTCTCTGAAGACAGGACACGGTGAATTACAAATGAAACCCTTGACACATATTAACACGTGTGATTACTCGGCATCATTAACGCAATCTCTTCGGGGCTTGTCCTCCAGTGCGTGAGTAGTGTGGTAACGGCCTATACACAGAGTCGGTTAGGATGGGAATTATTGCACCGTACACTAATTACAAAATGATATAAACCCTTAACTGATACATGAAACGAGATGGGACACGAGACGGATATTCACAATAAACACACGTGTGAAAACAAGCTTAGATGGCGCGGATGCCGCTGGATGAAGTTCGTAGTGGACCATGTGGTGCAGGTGAAATTGCAATATTTCTGCGTGGAATCGCAAATTAAAGTCAGACAAAAAATTATTCTTGCTGAGAAAATTATTCTTTTTACGATTGTAGTGGTTAAAGGCTTATAGCATTCCTGATGGCGGTAAAATCAAACATTAATGTGACTGCTTGGTCAAGTACAAAAAAACATCAATTTACGTGAAAAATACATCGAACCCCGAAATAAATGATTACAGATACAATGTTTCGTAATTAAGCTCTGAAAACACAATGATGGCGCATACAAAGACTTGGCGTCGGTCGGCCACGTGGTTATACGTGGTGTTGCTGTAAAATATTCAAACACGAAAATTACCCTCAAATATATTCATAAAAATAAACCTCTTACAATTGCGTTTTAACAATAATGCAGAAGTTACAAATAAATGCCATAAACATAGGCGGATGGCGCCTGATTCAAGTTGCGCTGGTCGCGTAACCTCTCCTCTTCGATTAAGTTGAAAGTGCTGCAAGGGCACAGAAAATTAATGAGGAAGAAGCATAATGCTGGGGTAAATGTCTGGCAAAAACGTATGCAGGCAAAGGTTAACCAGTAAACTAACTAACTATGGAAACCTAAATCAGTGAACAAAAGTTGTGCGTAAATGACAGTGTCTTACCTCGCCAGCTCTCCTCGACATACTGTCCAGAGACAAGCGTCACATGGACCTACCATGGCGCCGCCACTCCACGTCTCACATGTTTCACTTCGTCGGTGGGGGACCAGAGCGCACAGAACACACGCCGCTTCAGCGGTCAAGACACTCAAGCTTAAGGATACCGCCTACCTGTCTGCAATTTTTTTTTTCGTGCTATCTGCCTTATTACGTCTACCGCCTTCTAAACCTCCCAGAGAGGGGGCCTACGCCTTTCTCCGCCAACTTTTCCACGATGAGCCTTCATCGCAACGAGAGGTGTGGTTGGGGGCGAGTTGATAGATATCGCTTATACAACTAATCTAATACGATTACGACTCATCGTCAAGAGTACCTCTTCCACTACTACAGACGCGAAACGTTGCCTACCTTACAGGCAACAGGAACTTACGAGCGAATTCTCTTCACTTGGAGGATAAGCAACCTGGAAGGCAGGCCGCCCCCTACCAGCGCTGAGAGCCAACAAGCTGCCCAGACCTCGGGCGAGCCGAGCGCCACCGACGAAACACGAAGCAGAAACGCTGAACCAGAGTTTTCCCACGCCAACCAGGGCAGAAGGACGTCACGCCCTCCCCGCAGCCGACTCCGGCAGCCAGCAAGCTTTCACTATATAAGTCCAGATGCTGCCGGGCTCGGGAGTCATTTTTAAGCATCCTCTCTCGTGACATCCCGCACTAACTCAGTTTTGGGTCCTCCGAAGATATTGGAAACTTCAAGTATGCCCCCAGCGGCTACTTACTACGTCTCGACGACCAACGAACACGAACATGTGTATTCAACTTCACTTTGTCTCCTCTAGACACCTTTTACTTAGCAGTTTAACTTTAACAAATTTGTTTTCGTTTAGAACCGCAGTTACCTTCACCCCACCACTGTTTGATAGGAGGTAGCACGGGTCACGGGTTTATTGAATATTCAATAAACACTCTTTGTTCTCTACCTTTCTGTTTTTTCAATTCCAGGGTATTTGTTAGAATTAACGGTTGGAGACAGAATACGCCGTGCACTGCCGACAGGAACTGGGAGAAATATTTCAACAGAGTTAGCCTGACTGTGGAACCCTTTCAGGTGTCTGCATGTAGGAAGACACACATACTTGACGGCTACCTGTTTCTTCCCGGTCACACAATAGCTTTAAGTCAGTGCTCGTGAGGGAGAAACAGCGACGCCACAACCACTAGAAACACCTTCACATCGGGAGGGGCGACAGACTCAAGTTATTTCTCACCACTCGCACTAAGTGAGTGCGCGGTGACCGTAGCCTGAAGTTTTGCTGTTCAACCTAGTGCGAACGTACAACCAGTAGAGACTTGGCGGTCCCCACGGTTCCACGTCCCTGATGGACCCACATACTGTGGGGGATCGGTGGGGACTGTTATCGAGCTCGTACCGGAAAGTCACTATTGGGTTACACTGTCAAACCTTCCTGTCTAGGTGCATTGCATAGGCTGTCGAACTGTTTGCCCTATACCTCACGAGAAGAGGAGTGGTAGAACACGTAGGGTACAATACTTGGCTCACTCTGCTCTCAAATCGTGGATCGCACAACCATGTCCTGCGCAGGAGAGACAGGTGGAGCGGGGCCGCGCCGCCGAACTTGGACGTCAGGCAGTCGCGCCTACTCCGGTTCTGGTAATTGACTTCCCACCTTGTATCCGCATACATCCTACATGTCACCCTGAGGTAAAAGGGTTTCTGACCAGTACCGAAGTGCGACTCGGCTGGGACAACCTCAACTTTTGGACCAACGAAGCACACCTGTGGAATCTCCAATCCGGCGTAGACCGAATCCATAGCGTCTAGATAAAATCTACCCCGACCACAACGCCCAAGAAGCTGGAGTAAGTAAGTGCTAACCAACACCCCTCGACTCACGCCGACTACCTAAACCAAACTACCCTGCTTTTGGTCTAGTGGCCAAAATCCTCGACCAACATGCCAAATCAGTCTAATCGGGCACATGTCAAATCCAAACCACTCCTCTTTTGGTCTAGCGGACAAAATCCTCGACCATCGTTCCTAGTAGGCTATCTGGGCACGCATCAACGTAGACTGTTCCAAAGGTACTGCACACAAAAACTTTATGTAAAATTGTTAGGCCCCTAAGAAAATATCGTATAATTTACCAGTACAGTTATTATATGCGGAAGGAGTCACAGCTGCAATTCGTTGCACAATGTTGTAAAATTACAATATCATAATAAGTTACCAGCTGAGTCGTCGATTCCGCCCACATACAATTTTGGGCTCCCAAAAATAGGTAGACTTAATAGCTGATTATAAAACTGGAGAATTACTTACGATATTGACACACCACTCCGACGTAATACTCCAGAGCCCTGTCCTAGGACATGCACTGCTTGTTCTTGCTGTGCCTCCTGTAGTGATAGTGGTGAATGGGCCCCTCCGAACAGCTGGCGGCCTGCGGTGCTCCTCCACATCCAGCAGTGGAAAGGAAATTACAATGTTCTTTATTTGCACTCGCTGCCCGAAATGTGTTAAATTACAATAATAAGCCATACACGTGTTGGCCTCACACCTCATTACATAACACCCAGTGTGCAGTTTACCACCAAACACTCTCCATTTCGCTGAACGGGAACGGTAGTGGCAAATTTAAGTGGCGAACTGCAATTTAAATGGCGTATTCATTATTCAGATTCTCTAACGCAATCATGTACTGCAGGAATAAACTATATCACGCACTTTAACATAATTCCTGCTCGGACCGCCGAAACACACCTTAGCCGCTAGCTATTCAAACATGCCAGGCTGGCACATTCATCCGTCTTCGCGCTGCACACTATTGCTGCACTTACCGCCGGCTCACATACGTATGCTCAGGTCGCACGCTGGGTTACAACTCCCCAACAACCCTACTGGTCTAACACGTCACTAGCCACGCGCGCCACGGCCTCAAGTGGCGACTCTCTGAACAATATACAAATATATACTACTATATCAATACAATAAATCATATATTACTAGAACTGGCAATGATTAATAATAATAATAAAAATTAATACAAGCATATATAATATACAACTCTTAATAAAATAAGCCGGAATTTTAAAAAGAATGTTCAATAAAATGCTAAAAGTCCAACTAAACACATGGTCAGCTGGTTACTACCAACTTAAGCCTCTTAGAACTAGACAGCAAAATCTCTGTGACGAACCAGTCGCCACAGCCTGTGCCAAACAAGATAAAACATAATACAAGACAGGACAGCTTTTTTTTTTGCAAAACTAATCTACGGTTCACCCTCATGTAGCATGGCATGATGGATTTATGTGCATTGAAATGTGTTTATTGATTAGACGTGTGACGCACTGCGCAACTCGACTATGCCTCATATGATCGTAGTTTAATTTTGACAAAGGCAAGGTTAAAACAGTACTATAAGAGGCTGATCACTGGCCTACAGGATACACCCTTGCACTGAGGAGTAGCATATAGACAAGTCAGTCCAACTTGTACTGTTCACTCTTATTCAAAGTCATTTGTCATGAGAACCCCGAAAGGACACTACTATTGGCAGAGACAACGAGCCTGTATTACACGTCATGTATTTCTACGGTGCGCCAAGGGAGGGCACCACCAGTGATAAGGTATGAAGCCTGCCACATCAGTGGAATCCTCCCACGCAGAAGACACTAGCAGACGACTCCAGCAGACAACTCAAGGGGCGGAGCTTGCGACCCCCCTCACCCCTCGTCACCGAAGGCCCGGGGACAATCAGAATATAACCCGTGCGCGACCAGAGAAAGAGAGTCTATGCTTCCTCCACAGCTCAGTACTAGGTCGGAGGAAGCCCCCAGCGACTTGTTCTCGAGTACGCCTTGCTTCTTCGACCGCTGGAAGACAACTACTCTTGTAGCTTCCTCTATAAGAAGCTTCTTCAGCGACTGCGGGAACACATTCATTCAAGACCTTCTGGAGACTCCTCACCACCAGCTCCCGAAAACGTCGTCAACCACGGCCTTACCCAATCTGGTAAAGGCAACTACCTCTTCCCTCTCTGGTAGTGGTCGACGACGGTCGCTTCCAGGCAATTCCACTCTCACCGTACCTGCTGGTAACGGCAATAACACCACTGCCCTCTGGTAGTTGGTCACTAACTGTCCATTCTGGACGAACGGTGTAGATAGTTAGGGGTAGTTGTAGTTAACTACCTAAACGATTATTACCTTAATTAGGTCAGAACAGTTCTCCTTCACCTGGCTATGCATAGGTTAAATTCCGTTCCAACTCAAGGTTAGTCAGGAGGTAGTACGATCCACCGTGTATATTCTCTTGCAATATATAGTGTTCTTAAATTACTTCTGAGTTCTAATTTCTTGGTGTAACTAATCCTATGTAGAAACCAGCCCACCAGAGTGGAGCCGGAGGCCACACTCATCAAAGTATGGTAATCACACACCCATTAGAAGGCCACCCACGCTGTGCCCCCTTTGGGTGTAGTACGGTAGAGCCACCACCACTAGCAAGACCTCCACCAGGTGTCTAACTAGTCAGGCCAACCTATACTTCATCCACCGCTCTGAAGTGGGCCGGAAGGGAGTAAGAGTTGCTTCTGGAGGACTGAACCCCTGTGGATACCACACCCAGGTGTCGTGACGTACAGACCGAGGGAACCTGCTGCTTTGTTCCACCGCTCTGAATTGGGCCAGATGTAGGAGAACCTGGTATACCTCTTGTCTGGGCGGCTGCGGCCTTGGCAGTACACGAAATTAGGGACCTACATAGCATACTTAACTCTCGTGAGGCCAGTAGTTGTACCTTTCCTATGTCGTACACCCGCAAGGGTGGTGCTCAGCAGAAGTTAAGTTGTAACCCAACTCCACCACCTGCACTTGGCAGCACATCTCCTTGGGGCAGTGCTCATGCCGCCCACCCACTGGAGTGGACTCACCTCCCAGTCCCACCTCAGTAGCTATTTCCGATGCTCATCAAGGCCACCAGTTACCCGCATCCAATAGTTGAAGCCATCCACAGAGGGGAGGACATCCCTCTGAGCATCATCAACCCTTGGTTCGGGGGCAACCGAACCATCCACAGCAACCTGTCCCGGGCTCCAGCCAACGTCTCTGCGGCACCAGGTAGGAGCATCAACTGCTGCAGCCAGCCACAGCCACCTCAACTGGACCAGCAGCCTCCCTGGGCCACTACCCAGGCAGGTAAACGTGTGGCAGTGTGCATTCCACATCGTCGAACTGTGAACGCAGAAATCGATTTTGTACTCTGTAGACAAACCACCTGTCCTGCTCTCTACACCGGATGAGCTTCAGCTAATCATCACCACAGTGTCTAGGAGGTCATACTTTCTCATGTTACTGGTGGCACGGACCAAAATAAAACTTACCATGGCGACCACTTCACAGCCAAAGGCCGCTACAACCAGGGATCACGTGGTTCTTACCGTAGGTCGTCGGGCATCAGAATACAAAAAAAAAAAGTTAACTAATTTAAATTTCTGGCCAGACTGAATATAGTGCTACCAAATATTTTGTATCTTTGTACAACACTGCTAGGTTCACTACTGCAACTTGTGGCACACACTTCAATGCTGTTATTGGTATAAATCTGCCCTGTTTTGTCTTTTACAGCATTTGCAGTTGTTATATATGAACTTACAGTTACAAATGTGTGTGTTGTATGTCAGTTGTAGTCTTAAGCCTTACTCTTGCAATGGCCGGTGACATGTCTCATGATCTTCAGGAGCCATATGTCATTCAAAACAATATCTGCCCTAAATTAGTTTTATGGAAGTAGGCCAAATTTCTTCCTCTCCCTCAGTTCAAATGTTAAAAAATTATAGTATTTTGGTGTATATAGGCCGCACCTAAAGTTTTTGATGGAAAGTTAGGGATAATTAATATTACAAGTATATAACACACATCATTGTTGCATTCCTGTAAATATTGTTGTCATAATTCCGTAAAAAAAACTTAAAATAAAATGCTATGCCAATATCTCGTATATAAGCCGCACCCCACTTTTTGTAGTCACTTTTTTGTAAAAATGTGCGGCCTATACACGCCGGAATATGGTAGTTGTTTCCTTTTCCTCTGAATACTTTTGTTTCTTTACATTTGTTGCACTGACATAGCACATAAAATTCTTCTCTGCAATGCACACTTACAGTGTCCTTTGGAATAATTAAATATAGTGCACTAAATTTTGCCTGAATTATGTTTTCGCATGGCCCAAGGCAGCTTTTATAATTTTTCATAGTTCAATTAAAATAAACCTGACTACAAAAATTATAAAACGATTATGTCGACTGTGGCTATTACCATATAACAAAATAATTTGTGACTAAATAATTCAATGTTAACACTAATACTAAGAGTTTAGGGCTACCCTCGTACAGTATCTGCTATATAGAAGAGAGAGAGAGAGAGAGAGAGAGAGAGAGAGAGTGGGGGGGGGGGGGGGGGTTCTGTGATGGAACCTTTTACCAAGACTTTGAACTTGGGCGAAGGGTACTGAGGGGCAGGAGACTTTGCCTGAGTGCCAAATAATATACAGCAAAATCCTGTTTAGAAGTGGTCACTTAATTAGTTTTCTTGCCTAATAAGTTGATACTTTGTCTATCTGCACATGTGTAATTTGAATCTTTTAAAAATTTTTTCTGGAATAAGCATTTTTTCAGTCTCTCCAGAAATGTGTGGACAGAGTTTTACTGAATAAGATGGTACCACCGAATGTCTATACTAGCACCATTAATTCCAAATGCTTTCAGGAGTTTATAGTGAACCGAATGAAAATACAAAGGTGGTAAACTTCCTGACCTGTTGGAGGGGGTGTGTCGGGAAGCGAAATGGAGCTCTCTATTGACACCAATTTCAGTAATGTAGGGGCAACAAGGTCATGGGTAATACCTTATGTTATCCATCTTCAGAAGCATCTCGCTGTTCCAGAATAGGGTCCCACTGTGCTGACATCGTTCCAGATAGTGACTGTTCTAGCTCTAGAAATGTACCACCTTCCACATTAAGTAATCATGAGTCACCATGGCAGCAACATACAACTTTAAACCACATCGAATTATACACTCATTCCAGCCTCGTTCTACCACAAGTCATGCAGCACCTCATAGAGTCCAACCACGTTCCACCACAAACCAAATTGCACCATACTGAGTGCAGCGTTTTGTCAGTAACCTTCACAACCATTTCCAGTTCCAAACTAACTATTTTCCAACTCTGTCAATACCAATTAAATTTGCTCATAAAAATCAGGCTCCAACACCTCAGCCAACATCCTGGAAACCCAGCAGCATCAGGTCGCTCATTCTGCGACTCAAGAAGAAGAAGACTGATACTCCCAAATTTTGGACGGAAACCAAGATCCTCACTACACCTCCCAGTAACAGAAGAAAAAAGCAAGAGCTCCAGATCACCTCACCACATTTTCCATATCCCATCAACTCAGACCTGCGACTCCTCCCTGAAAACTCACCCCATCCTATTTATGCCCACATAATCATTGCCATACCACATTAGCCGTCTAGAATCCACAGTTTTCCCAAGATTACCCCATGGATCTCGATGGCTTAATGCAACCATAAACTTGGCCAAACGCCACTAACACACCACCCCTACCATCCAAATGGTCAACATACATAATCGCTACTCATCTCACAACGATGCGGACACCAACGAAATGGGCAACATTTTAACTCACTCCGCCTCCCCATGATGAACCCGAGAGACCAACCCGCATGCCTCTGACTGCCTGCCTCATCTCCATTACTCAAAAACTCCTCCTGAATGTCGAGCACCTCCAGTAGGAACTCACCGACTCCCTCCAAATTACATCCTTCACAGCCTACACCTCATTTTACACCGACAGTCCACAAGACCATGGATAATTTTTCAGTCCTGGTGTATGCAGTCCCTGGACCAGTTTGGACCAGCTGAGTAGAAACACTCAAGTGGGTGAGTGAGTGAAGAGATTTGGTCGGCTCATAACAGTGAGGTCTAGAGACAGTGAGTACGGAGCGGTGCCGGAATGAAAGGGTGAGATAAACGGGAAATGCCTGAGAAAACCCGCTGACCAGCGGCATCGTCCGGCACTATTCCCACATGCGAAAATTCGGTGACCCAGCTGCAGATTGAACCCGGTTCACCTTGGTGGGATTCAAATGGTCTGATGCATTTCAGTGACGAGTGGTCAAGCCCTGGCAGTGGTGACATTGTGGCATGTGGATGAGCCACTGTGAGGTTCTGTTGCGACGACACAGCAGCCAGTGGAGCAGAGTTAGTAGTTCTGGGAGGCTTGCCTACCCCTTACTTCCCAAAAAAAATTGTCGGAAATAAAGGTCTTAAGTCTAAATTATACATAAGTATTAAAACAAATTTATCTCCCCTGTTCAGTAATTAAATATGCTACAGCATTCCCTTAATTTTCACAATGACACAGTGGTTTAGCAGGTTATTTTTAGCCGTTGTCACTACCAAAGTAGTGCTGTTGAATACATTTTTGGGTAAGTCACAATGTCAGTCTTTAAAACAAAATATTTCCCATTCTTCTTCAAATCTTACTGCTCTGAAACAAGACCAAAACAAGCCAGTATCTGCACTACTCGAATCCCATTTTTCTTTGAACATTAGCACGCTGTATCAAGTGTTCAAGGTCAGCTGTTTTCCAAGTGTGATAAAGGGAAACAAACATTGGCATGTGCAGATGTATGCAGCACTGGCATATCTGGTGTTGGTGCACACTCCAAGAAAGCAGTGTTAAATTGAGTGTTGTAGAACTGCCCGAGTTTTTCCGGTACAAGTTATGGAAACAACTAAGCAAGATTTTGCTACGTAGCTAACGGACTATACCATTTGATCAAACAATATCAAGGGATTAACTAAGCAATTTACTAAAATAAACATTTAGAATGAAATTTAAGTTGCCAGTAGTAGCTCAGTGAATTATACATATTTTTATACCGAATTTATATGTCATATTTATAACATTTTAGTTTGAAAAATTAGCTAGAAGTATAGAATATTTTGATACCAAATTCACAACTTTATCTGATCACTGGAAGCCAAATTATTTTACATGTTAGAAAATAAAAAAAATCTTAAAATATTATGGCATAAATGAAAGGAAATAGGGGTGATAATTTGAATAATAAAAGGGATTTTTGTTATCTAGTGAAACGGGTGAATAGCTCTAATCATTTGTTGTTTCACTGTGCATATGCACACATTCAATTACTCACTCTGCTTCTGAGTGATACACCAGTTAGGCCATGCCAAGTCAACACACAGTCAACTTTACAGCACATATGAGCAACACAGCTTTGTAGTTGTGAAAAGTTTTATTACTCAACAGCGGTGAAGTACAGTGGCAAGGAGCGAGGCTAGTACACATGTTGGAAAGTCTTCGCACAGCTAGTGTGGCAGCTGCTGCAGGATCTTGACCACTTCGGCCTTCTCCCGCGTCTTGGCCCACTGCAAGGCGGTGCGACCGATGGAGTCCTTGATGGTGGTATCGGCCCCGGCCTTGAACAGCACCTTCACCATCTCCAGCTTGCCCCAGGACGCCGCCCTCATGATGGGAGTCATGCCGGAGATGCCCCTCCGGTTGATGTCGGCGCCGAAGTCCAGCAGGAGCTTCACCAGCGACACGTGTCCCTGCTCGGCCGCCCCGTGGAGCATCGTGTCGGAAGCCGGCTCGTCTATGTCGACAGACAGGCCGCCGCACAGCAGGATCGACGCCAGCTGAGTGTGCCCGTAGAAGCCGATCCAGAATATCTGCGAGTTGGAGAAGTGCAGAGAGTATTGCAGCTGGCCATACACGTCGCTCTTGTGATCGAGGACGGCCTCCAGGCCGATCCTCAGCTGAGTCCAGTTCCTGTGCTTGTTGAAGTCCATCACCTGGAACCACACACACGTGTGAGCACCGGGACAGCGGTGCCCAAAAATTAGCTTAAGGCTGTCTTAGGGATATGGTCGCTGGTTTTACGCCCTGATACCATGTAAACTTGTGGCATGCTTATCATCAGTATTGCCAATAAGTTTTCAAAAATCCCTCTAGACCACACACAAAAATTTATATTTCTATAACACTATTTAAAGTCAAGTACTCACATTATAATTAATTATAACTTTGTCATTCAAAAATACCAATATAATGTTTTAAAAAATACGTTTAAAAAAAGTGGCTTTCTTTGAATTACCCTGGTTAATATCTGCATCCTCAGTATAGAAGGAAACTGCCTATTGCTGCTTTATTATTCGAATTTAACCTACTAAGTAGTTTTTCTCACAGCACGAAAAAAAAAAAAAAAAAACTAGGTTTATCGCTAGGTGGGATGTAATTATTGTTACGTGTCTCGGCATTGCCCTACTCGAGCGAGCGGAAGAGAAGGAAAGAATAGTGATGTGATAGCGGGCAGCGAGTCACTAAGGAATGTCTGAATGACAAGAGAGCGATAATCCTGCCAGGGTTTTAGTTATGGAGCGTGCCGCTGCGAATTCTCCCGCCTGGTGCTGTGGCAAGTCTTTTTGCGGCTCGCACGCTCCTGACTTTCAACAGATAGACTTACTGCATTTATTTGAAACATTTTCTTGTTTTGATAGTCCTTGGCTCCCTCAGCGTGACTAGGGATGCGAGGAATATTCCAGGTCAAGGCCAACGACTATATAAGTGCGACGGGCACCTGAGCCAGGAGTTTATGAGAGTCGGGAGTCTGGGCAATTGTGCAACGTTAAGCGATAGACGACGAGCTAGGAGAGCAACGAGCAGGGGGAGGGAAAATCTGCGACTGCGGGCATCAGAGCAGTGAAGAGTGCGACTGGCAGGCTGCGCTATTGGACTGGATGCGCGAGTAAAAGATATTGCAAATTATGACAACAGACAGATTGAATGTATGCTGATGATGAGCACGAGTTAATTGACTGTAAACAGAGACATTGCAGACTTTAATCAGGGTTGAGCTTGACACTAAATACTGCGCCCACTGAGAAGTAGAGAGAGCAATAGTGAAAATAGATAGATTGATTATGAAAAATAATAGTTGTGTGAATAAATTAAATCATATTTAGTTCGTTAATGTCCCTCGGTCTTCTTGTAACAATATTATGCCGCTAAACCAAACTTTGAAAAGCTAGTTTTGAGGGCGGGGGGGGGGGGGGGGCAATAAATCGGCAACACTGCTGGTAATTTTACTGAATTTGCTATGTCAATCAAGCATGTCATATATAATCTGTGATTTAAGCTTGATTCATGCCAAATCTCTCAAAACTTGCACACAGGTGCTAGCGGTAAACTTGCACATGGCTTGAATTATGTCTGTAGGTTGCCAAGGCAAGCTTGCGGGAAGCTTGACCTGGGGAGACTAATTATCTTGATTCAAACTTACAGGCGGGTCATGAAAAGTTTGAATGATTACATGATGCATGTTTTACGTAGTTGTGAGTAAAACCGCAGTCCTTTCGCTTATATAGAAAATCTGTCGGCTGCCAGTCTGTTTTAATATAACTACCATTTATGGAAAGATTTTGTTTTCTAAGTTTAGAATTGCAGTATTGATGTTAAAGTTTCGTACGAAGTTCGTTTCATATTTTGCATAAATAACCACTGAGCAACAGATATACAAATGTTGGAATTATTTATCAGGTCAGCAGATTCTCAATACTGTCACGAAATAAAACAGCAGAGAAAAGCAGTGTAATAAAAAGAGACGGAATATTACAACATTGTATGACAGCCTACTTCTTTAGCGGAACTGTCTTGGGATGGGTTTCAACCGGATGATGCTCATTTGTCCTCGTCATCTTCTTCCTTCAACAGTATAGAGAATTTTTTTTTCTCTCCAAATAACCGAAGATTTTCTATTCCCTTGCACCTTCCACTCTATGATTCTCTGTTGAAGATAATGTCTGTATAGTACGTGACTTAACCAAGTTGTTTTTCTCTCAGTATACTAACTTTTTTCTTTCCTGTCGTATATAAATCCTTAAATCCTTCTTCCTGATTCATTTTATCAACCAGTTTCAACCTTATGAATTATTTCCCACAACCAAATTATAAGGCGTCTGTGCATTAATATAATAGCATGGTACAAAAACTATGTTAGCAGTGGTTCATATTTAAACAAATTTTTCTTTGCGGCAACAACTCATGTGTTGCACCAACGAGAGCATTTTTACAGTGTAGAATACACAATTATGTGCAGTAAACAAATAATTTTTCCATTGTCTATGCTAGTCGCGAGCTGACTCGTGCTAAGGCGAGATAACCAGTTACACACTTATATGTGCTTAAACTGGTGTATGCTCGGGTTTAGTTTATGCAATACATTTCCTTGAAAACTTTCAAAATTGTCACAGATTAACACAGTTTGTGTTATCTCTACTGCCTGACGTATACAAGCGTGGGTACCTCTCGCCATTAGATTGTGCCGCACATTAGAGAATCGCCGATGGAAATTATGAAGTGGGAGATCGAGAGATTTCTTCCACGGGAAATTACTAGATTTTAAGTTCAAATTAGTTAGAGTTAATAAAAGTTTACCGAGATAAAAATATTACAAGAAGACGACATTTCGCAATCCTGCATCTCTGCTCCCACGCGGACGGGCATATTTATTCGTCCGGCTAGCCGCGTGGTCGATCAACACCATCCAGAGAGCTTCGTTACAAAAACTCGAACGATCATCACTTTGAATACAAATCGTAACCGTCAGCATGAGCGCCCGGTAGGGGCCCCACCCAGAAACAAACTTAACTGAAGCCCTTTGAAGTATGGAACCAACAGTACGTCTGAGTGCCGCTGGTTGCCTATCACGTAGTTCCTACCCTACGACCAGCCTGCAGAAGCTGCTATAGTCCGTCCACGGCTATTTCCAGTTTTTTCCTGGAGCCCTGCTAAAGTTATACTTCCAGGATATTCCTCCTCCCAACGCAAACTAAACTTAAACGAGTCTAGAACATTACACCAAAGGGACAACGCACCGCATTTGTGCGCACCCACTTTAATAATATTTAGCATAAGAACTATTTCTTGCCAGGCATTACCAACACACATATTTTCACCCCGTGTTTATTCATATTAATTACAAATGGAATGTTACAATTGGTAGATAAAATACAAATTTAAAATCTAGAATAAGACGTTTTCATTTGAACAGAAGTAATGCCTATGATATGTGGCGTATTTAGGATACCACCTAACAAGTCATACTAATCATACTTGGGGTGTTTTTTTCAAAGGTTTCATTCCAAAAGTGTGAAGAAACCGCAAATGCACTGTACGTTAGTGGCTGAGGGGAGCTGGACGAACACAGTCCTGACGCTACGGACAAATCTGTTTCCGTATTCCTTAGTATGTCTCGTACAGACCAGCATTCCTATATGCGAATCTATTCTCTATACTACTAAATAAACTAGAAGTGCTTGTCTGCGGTTTTCGTATTCTCAACTTTAAATTATTATTTCATATAGTATAATTTATAACCAAGCAATATCTAATGTTAATTTTTTTCATGCTCGCCTGTCTGTCCGACCGACCGGATTTTACTCAAAACCAATAAAACGCATTGACATCAAATTTACACAATCTATAGATAATAACCCCAGGACAAACTAAGTATTTGTTTCATCGAGATATCTCAAACGGTTCAGGAAAATATGATGATCAGGGATGTACATAGGTACTGGATTAAACTCTTATAAGGATTTATATTACTGCATAAAGAGCATTGTTAAAAACAATTCCGTCATTTCTTCTTTCTTTTTTGTTTATGGGCTGTCCTCATTTCCTTCCAAAAAGCCGCAATGGCCCAGTGGCTGGAGTTATTCCAAGTGGGGCCGCAGTGGTTTAATGGATAGAACTATATCAAGCGGGGCCGTAGTGACCCAGTGGATAGATATATATCAAATGGGTCTGCAGTAGCTAGAGCGATATTATTATCAGGGATCTAAATATATACTGGGTTAAGCTTTCCTTAGGATTACTGCATAATAAAAAAAATGTTTTTAAAAAATCCTTAATTTCTTCTTTTTTTTTTCTATTGGCTGTCCTCCTTTCCTTCCCAAGAGTAGTGGCTAGATCGATTCAAAGTCCTAAATATCATGCTAACGAAGTAGCACTGGCCTGCTATAGTAAATAAACCTCAAAGACCTCAGTTAAAAAACGAATAAATTCGTCGGTCATTTGTGTTCGCCTGGGCACACTTCGCACGCACGCTCGCCTATGCTGAAGTTAAATGCACAATCCCGAGGGCCTGACTTGAAGGGCCCATGGAATATAACACACTTATTGTTGTAGCAGTGGCAGGACCCACATAGTGTTAATTTATTGCAAAATACGCTCACTGCTAGGACACGGAGGAGGAGGAGGAGGGGAGAGGGTGGCGGAGGAGGAGGGGAGAGGGAGATGGAAGAGGAGGAGGATAATGCCCTAGGCCTCCTGTACATATATCATGTAGCATGTGGGCATAACAAAATTACAATGGACTGAACCCAAACTTCAACATCTAATAAGAGACTGATAAAATAAATACGTTCCAGACAGGACTCTTTCAATTAAGCAACCGAGCTATAATATACTCACGCATTCTTCACACTTTTTGAATAAAACCTCTGTACAATTACCTCATGTATGACGCGTGTGTTTCTTTACTAATCACAAGTATTTTATGCTTGCGATAACATTAAAGTATCTTAATTTTGGTGGTTAAATTGAACAATTAATTATACTTTTTCTATAAACTTCTGTAATTAATTTATAATTATTGTGAATTAAAACTGTGAGAAAATAGGTGTGTTGGTAATGTCTAGTAAGAAATAGTTCTTATGCAAAATATTATTGCACTGGTAAAAACACAAATGCTCTACATGGTCCCTTTGGTGTAATGTCCTAGACTCGTCTAAGTTTAGCGTGTGTGAGGCGGAGGAATATCCTGGAAGTAGAACGCTAGTATGGGTTCAGAAAAGTTGGAAGTAACAGTGAATGGACTATAATACGTTATGCGTAGTGTCGAAATAACGAGAGATCGGAGAGTAGAGAAAAATTATCGGTTTTTTTTTTTCTGATGAGTGGAAGCTAAAACACATAGAGAACGTCATGACAGCTATTGGTGGGAAGTTCTACGCAGGTTAAGAAATAAGCGTGATTTCTTGTGGGAAAATGTTTGCCGCTGTATGCGCAGTGTTCCAAAAGGTAACATTTAATAAAATTTTTCATCTATGTGAATAATAAAAGAGAAATATTTTACTTAGTCACGAAGTTATTTTATTTTTGATTAATGATTATTACAATTAGGGCCATTCCTGTTTTTTTTTTTAAAGTAGGAAATAGAGAAAATCTGCTACACATGCGACACTAGCGCTTACCTAGTGGTGAAAATGTTTAGTTGCGAAACTTTTAAAATTGACCTTGCCAGCCTGCAGTGGAAGTAACCTTACCATATAATGTAAAGAAGATATTCTCTAGTCAGTCTTACCAACTCCGTGATTTCCTGCAGGTGAGGATGTGAGCAGTCTCGATACCGCACTGTCTTATTATAAGCCTCGAACTGAAAGCACACAACAAAATATATGTACATAAACTGTTCACGGTAAAATGAACACTTTTGAAAGCACTGCTTAGTATATACTTGTATGCACGTTGTGTATTCTTCCGCCTTATGTACAATTGCCATTGCCATGGGCCTCATCACTTTATTCATGCGTCGGTCAAGTGGAACTGCAAAATTATTAGAAAAGTACATATTTTACAAATATGCTCGATTTTACACTTTGGTGCGTTAAAAAAAAAAAAAAAAAAAAAAAAAAAAAAAACAGAAAGCGAAAGAAATAATTTAAGTTTTCTCAAATGGTTACTGAACAGTTTTTATTAGATGTTAAAATATGGAACTATTTTCCATCAATCGTTACCAACTTTACTGAGTGCATGTCACTCAGGTCACATATGCAGGCAGGGGCCTGCATATATACGGCCTTTAATTGCATTTGCTGTGCAGCCTGATCAAAACTAACTGTATGACGTCACACCAAGTAGTGCGATCCTAGTTGACAGTTAGCTCATGCCCTTAGTTAACAGCTCGTTGAACAAGTATACACTCACTGTAATATTTATTTGATTACTTAAATTTTACCAAACATATGTCTTTATCCGAAATCTGTTACGAGTTACTTCCTAAACATTAGGGTTGCGCGAATATCCGGTATGTCGAAACGCAAACGAAACATGACAACTTTGGGTTTCGTTTCGGTAAGAAGTTCGTATGCCGAATGTCGTATCGAAACGAAAATGATCGATTTTGATGAAAATTTGGTTGTTCAATAAACATAAATTTCGTCTACCAGCAAAATAAATTTTTGATTGTAAATCATCTTATAATTATTTTACATCTAAAATAACTACGTGAAATGAAAATTTTAACACAGGCAAGAACCACGGTTTTAAATACTCCATATCCTACACTTTATGGCGTGGTATTGCAGAGAATTTGATTTAATGAGTTTCTCGTTAAACTGTATGACATTCACTAATCTTTCGTTAAGACTGAACTCTTATGAAAATATTTATCATTTTTGTTTCCGTTTCAAAGTTCATGACATATCTTTCGTTTTCGTTTCGTGAGACAAAAAATAAAAATTCGCACGACCATAGTCACTGTTACTTCTAGCTCACAGAATATATACGGATTTTTCTTATCACGAAGCCCGTACGAATTACGGGTAATGGTTTTTTTTACACGCATCTCAGCTTTAACATATTGTACACCTACCTGCTCAGTTAAATTTTTTTTTCGGTTTGGTGAGCAAGGAACACAATTTTAAGTATCTGTCCTTCAAAATATATCGTTCGGCAAAAGTCTGTCTAGCGTAATAAGTGCAAGTGAGGTTAGCCCCACACTCCTACACAGCGGACTATTAACATACATTCATCAGTACCGTTAATGACATCTGAGTGGGCAAAGAAAATCAAGACGTGACGTAACCGAAGGAAAACCACCAATAAAAATGTCCACATATTTGCAGGCACACATAGATGCCTCGCATCAAGCCTGCTAGAGGTGATGATCTCAATACAAAATGTCCACATATTTGCAGGCACATATAGATGCCTCGCATCAAGCCTGCTAGAGGTGATGATCTCAATACAAAATGTCCACATATTTGCAGGCACATATAGATGCTTCGCATCAAGCCTGCTAGAGGTGATGATCTCAATACAAAATGTCCACATATTTGCAGGCACATATAGATGCCTCGTATCAAGCCTGCTAGAGGTGATGATCTCGATACAAAATTTCACTCAGAGACGAAGTGTTAATATCATAGTGACTGTAACACGATTTTTTGTAATTGGAACAATACTATAAGGCAGAAAATTATTTTTATCCTTCCTAAAAGCAAGCAGTTCCTTTGGATACTCTAACAAGAATTGACTGAAGTGATATCCAAATAACGATGTTATTGTGAGATTCTTTCTGCTTTGCAGGATTGTGGAGACGCAGTTCAACTGCTTCTAATAGCACGTTTTCATTACATTTTTTCGAGATACGTTAACCTATGCGTGTTACACACACGTAATTATTATGTGTTTCTTCAATGGACACGGAGGCCACGGTGGCTGAGCGGTTAGACTGCTCGCCTCCCACCAAGGGCGGACCGGGCTCAATCCCCGGCCGGGTCACACCCGAATTTTTGCAATCGGGAATCGTGTCGGAAGATTTCCCTGGTTGGCGGGCTTTCTCGGGGGTCTCCCGTTTCTCCCACCCTTTCATTCCGGCGCTGTTCCATTATCGCCCCATAGGCGCTCAGTATCCCGTTGTTGAGGGTCACCCGAATCTCTCCCTTACCTCAATTAAGGTACGTTCACCGAGCGATTGTCGCTGTTGACTGCTATAGTCTGTCTCACTAACGAGTATCATGACGTAGTATCATGTAGTTATTTACACGGCGAAATATATTCTGTTAACATACTGGGCAAGTTGACAGACAGCTGACTGTTTATGTAAACAGCATCTGTGGTTGGAAGAGACACCGCTAGAGATGCCAACATCGAAAAAAAAAATTGTATAAAAGTATCGTTTTATGAAACGATGTAGCTAAAGAAAGTTTCAATTTTTTTGTACATAGGAATCCGATATCTTATGTAATGAAGGAATCTACGACTGTAAAATTGGTGGGAATATTACATATCGAGGAGACGAGGCACTGCAGAAAGATTTGGCCTCTCTCTATGGCGCATGTTGCTTAAGTAAACACAGTAATTTTTAAAATTATTATTAAAGAGGAGAAGGAAGTATTAAACTACACGAGGGAAGAGACAACCTGATAGCGCGCAATAACAAGCCCAGAGTCTGCTTCCCCGGGGTTTGACATACATTGGCAGCAAGGCATGGTGTTGCAAGAATTTCGAGTGACGAATGTTTCTCACGCGATAACGCGAGACGTCCAGCTAATATGAACATTCGTCGTGAAAGTTTTGTTAACAATAATGAGGTTATTTCAGTTTTTAAACAAAACCCCTTGAAGACCAGAATTCGCACTGTAGGGTGCATGTAAACCAAAAGTGTGATGCAGGAACAGACAATTTGGGAACGAACACTACACAAAGACTTAAAAATTTTAAGTTAAAATAATTATTTTGAAATTTTTACTATATATATATATAGTTTTCAACGTGAGGCACTTAGGTGAATGTGTGTAGCTTTTTATAGTATTCTTTACTATCTAATAAGTTTGACTAGATTATAAAGAAAACTGAATATGAAGTGAAATATATTACCGAGATGTAATCTTTTATTGAATCATGGGCCCTCCCAGCTTCAAGTACTGGATGCACCCACAGACGTCGATTTATTGTTTCCAGAAGGGAGCCGACCTTCTGTTGCAGTGCCCGTGTTCATTCAAACATATTCACCTCTTTCTCCCTCATCCCTCTCATACCTCCCGTTGTATGTTTGTACTCTCTTAAGTATGAATGAATGAGAATCTCACTGTCTGATCAGTAAACAGCGCCCGACGTCTTAAACAGTCATTTCAGTCAACTTAACAGACGGATTATTGAAGAAAAAAAATGCCAATGTTTCATTCACTTATTGTTTCAGTGACATTTCCCACTGCTTCATCAACAATGTCATTTGCTGGTTTTCAGTGACTTTTTTTTTTTTTTACTGATGAATCAGTTTAACCGCGTGCTCCAAACGTAATAACATCACATAAAGTACACGCAGTTATGGGCGCATGTGACACTTGTTTCATGTGGGTCAAGGTTTAGAATATTCAAATTAATACTTTTTACTGAAGTATTGCTGTTTTTGGTTATGTAATTACGTATAAACGAGATGTATATTGACAAGAACGAGACCAATATTAAAAAAAAAAAAACTTATAGATACTTATTACAAACTGAAATAGCTACCAATCTAGTGAAGCAATGCCCCTGCTGACCGAAAAGTGGTGGAGGGGGGGGGGGAACAACCCCCTTTGTTCCCCCCTCCACTAACCGCCTACTCGCCCCCTACTAGAAACCTATGGGTGCGTTCATACACCTACATCTTCCAAGAGATTTCCATCGTCTTCTGGAGAAAAAAAAAAAACTTTCCAGTCACTTCAGCAGCCAGTCAACACAGAACACGAAATAAATACCTGTACAGGCTGTTCTCGGCAAACTGAGCACGTACAACAGCCAAGCTTGAGATCTACTTGTATGCACTTTGTGTCCTTCCGCAAAGGCCTGATCACTTGATACGTGCGTCGTGACGCGTCGGCCAAGTAAACCTGTGAGATTATTAGAAAAGTAAATGTTTTAAAGGCTGTTCACGATAAAGTGAGCACTTCATAAATGAACCTTAGAAAAAAGTCACTGCTCCTGCATGCATATATTTTAATGAGCGCACTGAGCGACATTCGCCCAGTAAAGTTGGTAACGATGGATTGAAAGTAGCTCTATATCTTAACGTCAAATAAAACGTGTTAGGTAACCATTTGTGATAACTTGAAATTAATTCTATCAATGTCTGTTTTTTCAATGTATCGAAGTGTAAAAATGAGCAGATTTGTAAAGTATTTACCTTCTTAATAACTTCACAGTTTAATTTGACCGACGCATGGATAAAGTGACGAGGCCCATAGCAATGTTAATTTTATATAAGGCGGAGGAATACACAACGTGTATACAAGTAGATCTTCAGCAGGGCTTTCAAAAGTGTTCATTTTACCGTGAACAGCCTATTCGAATGTGATAATTCTTATGCTTACACGCATTAAGAAGAAATAAAGAAAAACAAGGAGAGATTTGGGCGGCTCTTAACATTGAGGTCTTGAGTTACGACGAGGACGAAGCGAGGTGAGTATGGAGCTGGGGCGGGAATGCATGGCATGGCCGGGGGGAGACTCCCGAGAAAATCCGCCGACCAGCGGCATCGTCCGACACTATTCCCACGAGCGAAAATCCGGGTGCGACCCCACCGGTGAGCGAACCCGGATCTTCTTGGTGGAAGGCGAGCGCTCTAGCCACTAAGCCACCGCAGCCCCCACAAACGACGCTAGAGACGCTCTGAGGAAAACGCACGTTAGTAAATTAAACGCAATTAAAATTTCTTGCGCCGTTTACAAACCATTCTATGACCAAAAACACCGCGCCTTTATATGTCATTTGTCACTATAGGAACATAGATTATACACTAACGAGGAAGATCACACTATAAGCCTCACACACACACACTGGTTAATAATTTGAGGCGACAACCTATAGTCCATTCCCCATTGGAAGCAACCTTATCGGAGTCTTGCTAAATATATACTTGCAGGCCCGTTTCGTATCCTTCCGCCCAATGCAAACAAACATTGCCACGTGACTGCCATGCAGCATCTGTCAAACTCAATGTTTACATGCCATTGTGTGTGTATACGTGTTCTTATACTTTCGCTACACTTAAAAATAAACATTGAAATGTGACTTCTACTTTTATACCTGTCAGATGTGTTGTTTACTGTTTATAGCTTTTCAAAGAATTGTCTTAGGTCTATTTCAAAAACCATTTCGTACGAATATTCACAGTTTAGGCTTATAATATTATTTAGGTCAGCTTTACGACGTTTTAAAATGCCTAAATTAACGATAGTTCTTACGGTTACGTTACAGTAACATATTTGTTTTCCACGACATAGCACATTACACGTAATGCACGTTAATATTTTGCAGCGACTGTGTTAAACACTGTTACAACTGCGGGATAATGAACTGTAGTATTTAACTTTTTGTTATTGATATGTCTTGGGTTACTTCTTTAAAAGGTCGGCCTCAGTTCAAATAACGAAGGAATAGCCAGTCCAACGAAAAAGCGACATTAAAATCAAGCACGTAACTCGTGTCGCTCATTTCTTGTTATAGGAACTTAAAATATAGCGTTGACCATGCACACAAATAAGCCTACCGTAACTTTTACGCCATTCATATTTATATGTATTGCTACTTACTGTGTATTAGGTTTATTGAAATTTATTGGGGTACAACGTGGATAAACAGACGTGGATGTAAATAAATAACTTCGCCATAAAACAGTTCACATTTACAACGTTCAAATAGTTAATATCAAATATTTGAAATCACGCACACACAGGGCCAACGTATCGACCACGATGCACAAAGGCACGCCATTTCACAGACGCAATGATTAACGAAACACACGTCACAGTATATTTATTACTGCCGTGGAAAAACAGATTTATCACAACATCGTAACTTGCCTGGGTAGGTTTAAAAAACACATCGTCTACAAACGTGATGTATTAATTTGAAGTATTGTTGTGAGTAAGAATAATTTACGCTTCGTTTGGTAAAACAGCAACACGCCATGTTTATGGCTCGCCACGTCTGCCGACTTAACTTGGTAACTGCCCCGCCATCATATCTAAATATATCAAAATAAGTATTCAAATATTTAAAATCTTTTTTCAGTTGTAAATTACAAATTCAAAAATCATTATTTTGCTGTAATAATTATGAAATATGCTACAATTGAAAACATTCACAATTAATTTTGCGTACTAGCGAAGTGAAACTTCCCGAGTGTGAACGAGACAAAGACAGAGAAAGAGCGACAAGCCTCGCTCAGCAGACAGTTGCTTTCTCGCTCGATAAACCAACACCATACCATTACGGCTTACGATATTTTCCGCTGTTATTTTAAACTGTAAAAATGAGATAGGTTGCCATCGGGACTACCTAAATATTTAAATATTTCAATAGGCACCGTTTAATTTACAAATAGTATACTAAAAAACGAGGTTAAAATAATATTTTAACTGTGAACTATTTATTATCGCCCATTGCCAACACGTCGCTGCTCTTGCTGTTGTTAATTCATATTTAAAAAGATATAAATATTACAAGTTATAGAAGATATTAAAGTAAAATTTCATTAATTCAATAATACAGTACTCTAACAGTGTTATATATTTTTGGAATACATGTTATTGAAAAAACAGGTTAACATGTCATGCCTGGAGTGTTTTTTCAAAGGTTGATTTTCATAAGTCGCTTCCAATCGGGAATGGACTATAGACTGACAACATTATGGCTAAATATTTCAAATAAGAGAATTTCAGGAGGTCTATTGACACATTTCTTTCCAGTTAAGGTCAGTAGCGTGCTCATGCTGGATTACTTAAAACATCATCGTTAATTGGGTGTTGACTAAGCACTAAAAATAATTGTAAATATAGGTGTATTTTATAATCAAATCCAGCATCTAGAGAGGGCGAGACCAGGCGCCATAAGAGCGCCCATAACTCGGTGGTCCCAGTCTGTGCACGTATCTATATGTAGAATGTCCTCGAGCATGGCCAGGACTTATCGTAAAGTTAGCCACTTACGAGACTGCTTGGATCGACTTTGTTCTCCAGGTGCTCGACTAGTCGCTGTGTTTCCTGGAGTCTGTTGTCCAGGTCCTGTATCTACAACACGGGTAAACAGAACACTTCACTCACTCGACATTCACAAAATACCCGGTGCTCATAACACAACTCCTACAAGTCACGTAATACAAGATAAGAGGCGAGACTTGTAAAAATCCATTCTAATTATATAATTGTATATTAATTATATAGTCTATTCGCTTTACTTTCACACTTATTGAATATAACCTTTGAAAAATTACACAATGTATGGCATGCTTGGTTATTTTCTAAATACATCGTATATCACACACGTTCTGTATTTCTGTTGAAGTAATAGTACCTTGTTTATTATTATTTCGAACTTTTACTTCTATTTTATCTATAAATAATAATATTCCATCCATACTGGATATGAATAAAGACAGTGGAAAAACAGGCATGCTGGCAATGCCTAGTGAGACATAGTTGGCAAGTAAAATACGACTAAACTTGGTCCACACGAAGGCGGTGCGTTGTGTGATGTGTAGACATAGTTCAGCTTTGCATGGATGAGTTGGAGGTATGTCCTGGACGTAGAACCTTCACAGGACTGCAGATAAGTAGGAAGTGTCCGTCAATGAACTATACAAGAGTAGTTAACAATTGTTTTTTTTTTTTTTTGTTTTAGCAATTCCACGATACTGCCCACCGTTTGCGACCCAATATAATCCATTCCGAAGAGTTTATTCTGCTGACAAACTGTAAATTCTGTTAGTTTAGTTTTCAAGGAATCTGGCTGTTTCGTCTAAAACATTCTCAAATTGCGTTGTACTTAACCTGAATTTCTCGTTAAATTCAATGTCGTTCGCTGATCAGACTTGATACTAGGCAAGTGCCTGCGCGGCTGTCTTATGCCTGCACCATTGTCTTCGGCATTAATTAAAATCCACATTTTTCGATATTATATGAAGCTAGCATAACCACAAAAAATGAGAACCAGAATTATAGCTAAAGATGCATTATATTTTCACTACAGATACGCTTGTAAACAACGTTTACTTATAGGGCCTTGTAGAAAATAGGTATCAACTGTAGATTCTTGTGTAACAGCTTACAAGTTTGTAAGTTTGTGTTACGGAAAGGGATAGAATTTCACTTACAGTTACAAGTCGTACACTGGTAGCTACAAGTACAGTATGTTCGTGTTGTATATAATATACAAGTATACAATTGTAGTTACAGCTTGTATGAATTGCAGTGGTGGCTGCAGGAATGGAAAACTGTGCTCACTGTAGGGTTGTCAACACATTTATACAACATTTCTTTATTTAAGCTGCATAATTTACACACCTACCATAAAACCTTCATATGCATATAAAAGCACTGGGACAAAAACGTTATTAAATTCGCTGCACGTTAGCGATTTCACTTATGAGAAAAGGTGTAAAATGCTTGGCTTTTTCATAACACTGTATTCGTTTTGCACATCAATAGTTTATTTAATTTGCCATTAAATATTGAATGAATAAATAATTGATACAGCTATAACTCACAGAACTAATAAAAATGTTATAAGACATTACGTAAGAATAAATTTATTGATATTTCTTTCAAATTTCAGGGCAAGTAACGCAATCTTGTATTTAGTTTTACTACCCTAAGAAGAGAAATTATTTTGAAAAGAGGAGCTACTAGTTCAAATTAATTTATAATTTCTTATTTAACTCTTGCGCCGTTAATTAATAGAATAAATTCGGTATTGCTCACTCAAGGTAAAAAAGCTGATGCCGGTATAAAAAAACCAGTCGTCAGTGGTTCAAGCAAAGTCACCTACATGTAAGAACTTCCATACTTGTGTAAGGACCATACAAATATAGTTTCCCGTTCATCTTTACTCAAACAATAAATTTTCCCTACGTGTACGGAAATCTCCTTTCAGTTGGCAACACTTCTAGCCAGTCGGCTAGCGCGGTGCATTGCACAGGCTGTGAGTACACTAACAGCGGCCTGGTAAAGATGCTAGCGCATTGAAAGGTCTATTGTATTAGGTAGTGCCACACGCATGTAACATGTCACTCACTTTATGTATTTATTTTTTAAAGCCTCCAGTGTTAATCTATTCCACCGGCGAGGAATTGTCAAGTTTATTTTACATAAACCAGCGTAAATACATAGGCAGTTGACGTTATAAACCATTAGCTGTCAATTTAGATGCGTAGTTCATTCAAGCTTGAAAACGTACACCAAACACTTCATAACTTCAAATGTTTTTGCTTGCGATAGTAATAAGACAACCCCTTCTTTATTAACGAAGGGAAATGTTTTTACGAACAAAATTGCCGAAGGCTTTGGATCTGCAACCAACATGGCGTTATCCAAAACCTTCCCTCTTCTATCTCTTAATTCTCTTAAGCAGATTCCAATATCTAATAATATCGTCATTTTTAATTTCCGTTTTTAAAAGCCTTCCCTCCCTTAACATTAATTTACGGAACAAGCGTTGAATAAATTTCCTCCATGATTTTGTTCAAGAAATCATCTCACGAAGATTTTCATTCGAATTCATTCACCCTCTATCTCTCTCTCTTTCTATATATATATATATATATATATATATATATATATATATATATATATATATGACAGTTGATATACGCGCTACTGAGATTTATTCGGCGAAACATCGAAAAGGAGCATCAACCATAATCCATCCACTGTTACATCACAATTTTCTGAAGCCCTGCTAAAGTTCTACTTCCAGGATATTCCTCCGCCTCGTGCAAACAAAGCTTAACTAAGTCTAGAAAATTACACCATAGGACAACGCGCCGAATTCGTGGGCACTCAGCTGTAATAATATTTGGCATGAGAACTATTTCCTTCTAGGCGTTACCAACACACATGTTTTCTCACTGTTTTTGTACATATTTATTAAAAACGAAACATTACGAAATATTATAACGTATAAATGAAATATTCGTCAAACTTAAATCCAACGAAAAATTAAGTGATCTTATGTTAACAGAGGTATAATACGCTTGTGATACATGGCATATTTAGAAATTAACTAAACACGACATACATGGGGTGATTTTTTTGAATGCTTGATTCAAAGAGAGTGAAATAGAAACTGGAAAAGTGGCTTATGTGACTGGTTAAAATACTAAAGTTATACCAACACGTTTTATGTTAAGTTGTAGGTTTGTGTTTTAGTCTCGGACTATTCAGACACAGTTTCAAATCTCGTTCAGGTATAAAGTATTTTAACTGTTTTTAAAATATAATTTTTATACACAGTAAAACGCCCACACACCGAAACTTAAAGATTTTTTTTCATTGTCTGTATTTTTTTTTCTAAACTGGAAATACAGAAAACTAACTATAACGAAGGTGTTCCATGAATTCACGAAAAGTTATGTGAATCAATGCGTCCGTAATTTCATGGAGAGTTTACGAACACTTATAGACAAATGTTTGCAAACACTTTCCCGCAAAATGAAGCAAAACGTTTTTTTTTTTTTTTCAGTGTGGAATACTTAAACGAAATGTCGCTGGTTGTCAGCTGACAGACACTGGCATGGGAACCACACTGGATACAACAGTGCAGCATTCTCGTCAACACATTAAAAAAGATAATAATTTTACGCATAAACCGGGGGGGTTTTCATTTTTATTATTCCGACAGCAATGCGGATTTAATAGTATGTACGATATTGCTGATTGCATACAAACATCGCCGAATTTTCTTTAAAGTCCGTTTTGCAATTTCCACGTTTCCCAATTGCCTAATGAAGGAGATGTTGCCAAACGCGCCGTGTAACATCTCCGCAATGCAAATCACAGTTCACCAATTTGTTACTGTATAGCAAGTGCTTTCTTAAGTTTTTTTACTAAAAACATTCTAAAACTCGTTTTTCAGGGCGCACAGCTCTCTTAATAATCACTTAAGGGAAAAGAGGTACATACGATTTTCGTCTTATATTTCCGGAGTTAGATGTTGTTCAAAAACATTATGTGTGTTGTGTATAAATTTTGTTGTATTTTTTCATTGTCTAAAATGTATACAAAATTTTCTTAATAATATTCTGAATGATTCTTTAAATGCTATATGTGTACAATTATAAATGGAACTGTTTTTTTTTTGGCCGTGTATTTCTCCCAAAATGCCACATAATAACGTGTAACTTAGTTTAGACTGATTGGGCCATAGCCGAGTTTCATTGATGACAATACTATTACTATCATTCGTTATGTCAGCAGTCTAAGTTAATGGACATTACCGGATAGAGGAACACTACGTTATCCATTCGATTTCTCAAGATATTTTTCTTTTAAAATTTTTCAAATTGAAATTATTTTTGTCTCTGCAACATATCATGATCTACATACTGAACAAGTGTAAATGATTAATAAATCGTGAGAATTGTAATGTTTGCGAAAGGAATAGAGTGAACACAAACAATCAGGAGTTTGTAAGAGTATTTTCTGGGGACGGCGGAAATGCCCGCTCTTACTTTGGGACTAGAATTTTGGTGACCTTATTACACGCGTATTTTTGTACATAGAAAATCAATGTGGGTACAATTTACACGAAAATATTTATTCGTTACACATTATAAATACTTAGAAACCGATGCGAACCTTTTATCACGACTCTGAATGAAGTGCTCAGTAGCAGTGTTCAAAGTACGAAACGGAATAATGGCTTGTAACGGTCAATAATGTTCAAATATCAGGAATGCCACCAAAACTGATAAACCTCGACACCATGCTTCATAACTCGATAACAGTCTACGAAATTATTTTCTTGGTAGTTTTAACTTGCAAAAGTGAAGCTAGTGTAATTTCAATAATAATAATAATAATAATACTAATAATAAAATATAAATGCTTTGCCAGAAAATTCATTTGATAAACAAATCATGTCGGTGTGTATGTTCCTCCAATCGCTCGTGCTCCAAAAGAACACTAGGCCTTGTTCCATGTAACCCAAGGCAAGTGTTTATTCTACTCAGGTTAGGAGCAAAACGAGATTTACTAAGGGAGTGTTTGGGATAAGGAGAATTTCCGCCGCTAGGTGCGCTGTGTTCCAAAAGATAATATTTAATTAAAATATAATGATACGTGAATAATAAAAGAGAAGTATTTTACTCAGTTACGAAGTTATTTTATATTGAATTTATGATTAGTGCAATTGTATTTTTCAACGTAGAAAATAGAGGAAATCCGATACACAAGCGACACTAGCGCTTACCTGGTGGCAACAATTTCTCCTTTGCCAAACCTTAAACATCGATCTTCCCAACCTGCAGCAGAAGTGATCTTCCCGCCAACCATGATGGAGGACGCGCCAACGGCCGCTTTCAAGTTGAAAAAACGGAACCGATCTGTTAAACGGCAGACAGCAGGGGTTCCAACACAAAACTAGATAAAACTAAATGCCACCTTTAGTTACCAACTGTGTATCCAAACCATAGACTAAATACGAGGTAGCCCGCTTATTCATCTTCTGCGCATCTACCCACATTGACCTACCCCAAACGAAGACAACTTCCACAGTCACGCGGCCACAATGATGGACGTGTTCGTTCATATCTAAATTTTCAAAAGCCAAGCACTTTCATATAAACAAAATAACTCCAAACAACTTGAAATTATTCAGAATGCATTTCAAACTGGTTAGAGGAAGTATAAAAACACCTCAAAGCACTTGTTTGCCAAACAGTATTCTAACCTCGAATCGATGCACTCCGTTTCTGCAAGTCGTACTGGCGGGAAAGTAGAGTTCAGTGTTGGGACACAGTGATTTGGCTGTGCGCAGACAGCGAGATAGGTTTATCTCATCTTTAGTCTATAATCCAACCACCATTTCAGTCCGGCCTGTTTGCTTTCTCTTTAAAAATGAAAACAAGCCAGACGTAACTCGAATAAGGGAGACGAAACCTTACCGAAGTAACCCGAAGTCCTCCCGAGATCGAGGTTCTCAGGTCTGACATACAACTTCGGCATTAAAAATAATTATTACATATTTAAATAATATATATATAATATTCACTTAGATTAAATATACAATAAACAATTATGTACTTTCTCTCTTTTTATATTGTATAAATTCATGATTGATTTGCATATTTTAATTTTGACGGTGGTAGTATAGACTGCTTTGTGTAAGCGACATACTTCGGCATTAAAAATAATTATTACATATTTAAATAATATATATATATATAATATTCACTTAGATTAAATATACAATAAACAATTATGTACTTTCTCTCTTTTTATATTGTATAAATTCATGATTGATTTGCATATTTTAATTTTGACGGTGGTAGTATAGACTGCTTTGTGTAAGCGACATACTTCGGCATTAAAAATAATTATTACATATTTAAATAATATATATATATGATATTCACTTAGATTAAATATACAATAAACAATTATGTACTTTCTCTCTTTTTATATTGTATAAATTCATGATTGATTTGCATATTTTAATTTTGACGGTGGTAGTATAGACTGCTTTGTGTAAGCGACATACTTCGGCATTAAAAATAATTATTACATATTTAAATAATATATATATATGATATTCACTTAGATTAAATATACAATAAACAATTATGTACTTTCTCTCTTTTTATATTGTATAAATTCATGATTGATTTGCATATTTTAATTTTGACGGTGGTAGTATAGACTGCTTTGTGTAAGCGACATACTTCGGCATTAAAAATAATTATTACATATTTAAATAATATATATATATAATATTCACTTAGATTAAATATACAATAAACAATTATGTACTTTCTCTCTTTTTATATTGTATAAATTCATGATTGATTTGCATATTTTAATTTTGACGGTGGTAGTATAGACTGCTTTGTGTAAGCGACATACTTCGGCATTAAAAATAATTATTACATATTTAAATAATATATATATATATGATATTCACTTAGATTAAATATACAATAAACAATTATGTACTTTCTCTCTTTTTATATTGTATAAATTCATGATTGATTTGCATATTTTAATTTTGACGGTGGTAGTATAGACTGCTTTGTGTAAGCGACATACTTCGGCATTAAAAATAATTATTACATATTTAAATAATATATATATATATATATGATATTCACTTAGATTAAATATACAATAAACAATTATGTACTTTCTCTCTTTTTATATTGTATAAATTCATGATTGATTTGCATATTTTAATTTTGACGGTGGTAGTATAGACTGCTTTGTGTAAGCGACATTCACGTATGTTGATTCGCGTTATGTGTACTTCCATGAACATACGCAAACAAGGGATTGTAATTTAGAGTTTCGCTTTTTCAATGACAGTTTAAATTAGCTCAGATGTACTTTTGATATTAAATCACTGTGGATAAGAGAAGCATCGATAATATTGCCCAGGAAACATACGCCAATTACAATATATAACACTAACAGCTGGCGAGGTTTCTACAATACCACCAACATAACAAGGTGAGAATGTGTCGTTTACTCTGCGCTATAAAGTTGGCAGAACCGTAGAACCCACTTCGGCTTACTTCGGCAAACAAATGAATCGGATAAGGATCTGTCGTTACAACCTTGAGTTACAACTCTCTACTAGTATGTTCCCAGAATGAAAAAAAAAAAGCGATATTAACACCGATGAGGTTTCGTAACGAGGTTCTGGCGATGGTCTCACGACGGCTCCAAGGCGTGACTAGACGTTGCCAGTGAAACACGACACTCACCAGGAGACCCAAGGCTTCG
Source organism: Dryococelus australis (assembly GCA_029891345.1). NCBI lineage: Eukaryota > Metazoa > Arthropoda > Insecta > Phasmatodea > Phasmatidae > Dryococelus > Dryococelus australis. Next base: position 167,054,363 of record CM056999.1, on the reverse strand, counting down.
CTCTGCTCTCTCTGGGAGTGCAGGCCCCTTGTCATAGTGTCCTCCAGACTCTTCATGGCCGCATTGAATCCTTGCATCGAACAGCTGAGTGTCACTTCCTTCTGGTTTAACTGTGAACAGAGCAGCATACACGCACACTCCACAACAAATTACTCGCAAATTCATCACGTCAGCGCATACGTACAGTGGAAATACGTGAGTGGTAAATTATTTCCCTATACAACCATGGCAGCGTTGCTACATGTGCTCAGGAAATAGTCACAAGTGCAGTGGAGTGTAGAGATCTGGATGGATTTTAAGGCTTGGTTTCACCTTTTGCAGAAATTCTTCGTTTTCGCGTCGTAATTTCGGATTCATAGGAATTAGTGACAAGGTATGGTTATATAAAACTTACTTTTTTAAGAGTTTAATATTATCGTGATGAATTTTAATTAGGCGTTATCTGCTAACGGTTGTTCATGAAAAAGTGAGCACTTTAGAAATGAACCTTAGGAAAAAGTCACTGACCCTGCATGCAAATATTTTAATGGGCGTACTGAGTGACATTCGGCCAGTAAAGTTGGTAACGATGGATGGAAAGTATTTCCATATCTTAACGACGAATAACAAGTGTTAAATAACCATTTCTGATAACTTAAAATGATTTCTTTCGCTTCCTGTTTTTTTTAATGCAACGAAGTGTAAAAATGAACAGATATGTAAATAAATTACTCTCCTAATAATTTCACAGTTTCATTTGACCGACGCATCAATAAAGTGATGAGGCCCACGGCAATGTTAATTTTACATAAGGCGGAAGAATACACAACGTGTATACAAGTAGATGTTAAGCAGGGCTTTCGAAAGTACTCCTTTTACTGTTAACAGCCTACAGTCGTAACTATCCGAGAACATATTTACATTCTATCAATACGTTCCTGGCTTTCTGCAAGCAAGGAATAACACAGTGCAAATTTGATACAAAAGTAATACACAACTAGCGAATTGTCAATTTTATATAATCAAACATTCCCAATAATAAATCTGAAAATGAAGTTATGACTCGAAAACGACGAATTTCTGCGAAAGATCCGAGATTTAACATCAGGTTCTTGAGAACCAATGAGGGAGAAGCGAGGTGAGTTTGGAATGATAGGGCGGGGGAAACGGGATATCCCCGAGGAAACCCGCCGACCAGCGAAATCGACATCGTCCGGCACGACTCCCACGTGCGAAAAAATCGAGAGCAACCTGCCGGGAATTGAACCCGGCTTGCCGTGGTGGGAGGCCAGCAGTCTGACCACCAGACTACGATGGCGCCTGACATGCGTAATGAATAGAGCCACTGATATTTCGCAAATAAACCGGAGCACACAGTAGACTTCAATACTATATATATATATATATATATATATATATATATATATATATATATACACACACCTCGACTGTAGTCATACCTCCATTGGCTGCTGGTGTCATGTCCGCATTTGACCGACCCACTCAGGATTCCGTAACCCTGATACTGTACCTTAGTGATTCGAGTGCAAATAGTCAACACGGACCAGAACATGCTTCAGCCAATCAAAAAAGCTGAACGACCCCACAATGCTTTGAATTGTATCTCGTCTCGAAATATTTTCGCTAAATATCACTACCCCTAATAATGAAGTTCCTAGTTCATACTGTAAGGACCCTCGACATCCCTATATTTTCAGTCTCATATGTTGTATTATTTCAATACTGTATATATAGGATGTAAACGATAAGTATTTACAACTGTACACAGCAATCTACATGGTTCCGAGACGAGCAATTTGATGTAGGACACTTGTGGTCCAGAGGGTCGGGATATTACCGTAAAGGCTCTTGACAAATGTGTACTACTAAGGCACGTGCAGCGTGCCGCTGTGGGCCCGGCCTTAATCGACCTGCTGGTCAGCTGAAGCCTGTTTGTACAGAGGTCAAATCGGGCAGGAAACGTTTAGTACTTGTTATTGTTTGAAACACATGTTGCATTGTCGCAATACTACAGACAATTTACAGAAATCAGCAAAACTGCTTCATACGTACTCCTTTAAAAGATGGCAATTACCACAATATTGCTTGTTTGCTTTTTTTTTTGTTTTATACTTGGGGTTTATGACACAGGTGTTTCATACAGCAGGCCCCGAGTGTGACATGCACTTATTGGTCCCTAATTTCTCACAGTTCGAGGTAGGCGGGCTCCTTAACCCTTTCAGTTACAGTGTCCTCTGCCTGTGACGTTGCATATGAAGTGGCTTGGATGGTCTGCACTGCACACAGCAGAACACACCGTCCAATGAGAAAGCTTCCCTACGTGCAGGAGAAATCATTCGCTGCTGAGACTATGTTCCGTGGCATCATAAACCACTGCTGCCCGTAACATAAAGCACAAGTAGTTTTCTGTTGGTCCCGATGTAAGACAAAGCGTCGCATGGATATCAGCACAGTCCGAACAAAATATTTGTTTATTACGATGCCTAGAATTGTAGATTTTTCTGTGAATGATTGAGTTAAGCTCTACCTACTGACTCATCTTCCAATTATAACGAAATGTAGTCGGCGTGTGGGACAGGCGATACGAACATGGGCGCCGTATGTTAAAGATTACAGTTTGTGAAGAGCGGAGAGCGTGGCAAGTAAGACATTGACTAGTCCTCGTCGTCACAAGGAAGAAAGGCAGTTTTAGCCTTCCTCTAGGAAGGTGTTCAGTTGAGATGATGCGCAGAGTTCTTACCTTTCCAATGCATCCTTGAGACGTGACCAGGATGAAAACCAGCGGTGAAAGACATTGACTAGTCCTCGTCTTCACAAGGAAGAAAGGCAGTTTCAGCCTTCCTCTAGGAAGGTGTTCAGTTGAGATGATGCGCAGAGTTCTTACCTTTCCAATGCATCCTTGAGACGTGACCAGGATGAAAAACAGCGGTGAAAGACATTGACTAGTCCTCGTCGTCACAAGGAAGAAAGGCAGTTTCAGCCTTCCTCTAGGAAGGTGTTCAGTTGAGATGATGCGCAGAGTTCTTACCTTTCCAATGCATCCTTGAGACGTGACCAGGATGAAAAACAGCGGTGAAAGACATTGACTAGTCCTCGTCGTCACAAGGAAGAAAGGCAGTTTCAGCCTTCCTCTAGGAAGGTGTTCAGTTGAGATGATGCGCAGAGTTCTTACCTTTCCAATGCATCCTTGAGACGTGACCAGGATGAAAAACAGCGGTGAAAGACATTGACTAGTCCTCGTCTTCACAAGGAAGAAAGGCAGTTTCAGCCTTCCTCTAGGAAGGTGTTCAGTTGAGATGATGCGCAGAGTTCTTACCTTTCCAATGCATCCTTGAGACGTGACCAGGATGAAGAACAGCGGTGAAAGACATTGACTAGTCCTCGTCGTCACAAGGAAGAAAGGCAGTTTCAGCCTTCCTCTAGGAAGGTGTTCAGTTGAGATGATGCGCAGAGTTCTTACCTTTCCAATGCATCCTTGAGACGTGACCAGGATGAAGAACAGCGATGGAAGACATTGACTAGTCCTCGTCGTCTCAAGGAAGAAAGGCAGTTTCAGCCTTCCTCGAGGAAGGTGCTCAGTTGAGATGATGCTCAGAGTTCTTACCTTTCCAATGCATCCTTGAGACGTGACCAGGATGAAGAACAGCGTGGAAAGACATTGACTAGTCCTCGTCTTCACAAGGAAGAAAGGCAGTTTCAGCCTTCCTCTAGGAAGGTGTTCAGTTGAGATGATGCGCAGAGTTCTTACCTTTCCAATGCATCCTTGAGACGTGACCAGGATGAAGAACAGCGGTGAAAGACATTGACTAGTCCTCGTCGTCACAAGGAAGAAAGGCAGTTTCAGCCTTCCTCTAGGAAGGTGTTCAGTTGAGATGATGCGCAGAGTTCTTACCTTTCCAATGCATCCTTGAGACGTGACCAGGAATGAAGAACAGCGGTGAAAGACATTGACTAGTCCTCGTCGTCACAAGGAAGAAAGGCAGTTTCAGCCTTCCTCGAGGAAGGTGTTCAGACGAGATGATGCGCAGAGTTCTTACCTTTCCAATGCATCCTTGAGACGTGACCAGGATGAAGAACAGCGGTGAAAGACATTGACTAGTCCTCGTCGTCACAAGGAAGAAAGGCAGTTGCTAGTTTCAGCCTTCCTCGAGGAAGGTGTTCAGTTGAGATGATGCGCAGAGTTCTTACCTTTCCAATGCATCCTTGAGACGTGACCAGGATGAAGAACAGCGGTGAAAGCACGACAGTGCAGAAGGAGGCAGCCATGACGGATCGCTCCTGTAAACGACCAAACACACACACACAAGACGCTTCTCTTATGACACATTTCATGCCAGTTCACATCAAACAACACTATGCCCTAACGTAAAATCGGTTACATTCATTTTGTTGAAGGAAGCTTCACTGAAAACTTTTATGGCACCATAGTACTGATCTTACACATGGTATAATAATTAAAATTAAATTCATTCATGTTGTTATTAATGTATCTTCAAAATATGATTTGTTTTAAAATAAAAACAAATAATGATACTTAGACTTAACAGATGCAAAACGTAGAGGAAAGGATTATAACTTTTAATACATGAAACTGCCCCTCAAGTGTTAAAAACACACTGAAAAACACTATGATTTAACAAATAAATTATAAGATTTTTTAAAATTGTTGAATGTAAATCTTCGTGTTAGAATTGTATGACAGACAACTTTTATATTTCCGTGCACTATTTGGTGATTTAAATATGTTTTGTACATCATAATTATTCAATGTGTTATATGAGAAGGTAACACTGCTATAGCTGCTGTATTTAATATTATGTACACCGCACTAAAGAAGGTTAGCCTAAAGAAAGCCTACCTGTGGAATTCATTTTTGTAAATTTTGTATTTTATTCTGGAATGCTATCCATGATACTTCATTCAAAGTTGATATCAAGACACGGGGAAAACGCTTTTATTTACCTGGCCCAGTTGTAAATGGGAAAAATAGTTCATTGCTTCTGTATATATTCTGGAATAAAAATTGATTATTACAGATGTGGACCACAGCAAAAATAAATTGCACGTGCTTTGTAATAACATGCAATTTAGGGGAGGGGTAGGGGAAGATTATTAAATTAAAAAAACTGCTAAAAAAGATTTAAAGGCATACTTTATGTATGAAATACGACTAAATATTTTGACATGGCAAATGCACATTTAAACTAAAAACAAAACACATTTATTTCCACTCTTAGACAGAGGAAAGAAAAAAATATTATTCTCAAAAAACCTTTCAGATAAAACAAGGATAATTTGAACATTCAAAACTAACTTCAGTAAACACCAAAATGACATATCATACTAGCATCGCTTGATAGGAAAGAAATAGTTCTAGTATTTATTTCCAAAAAGTTATTATTATAAGTCTCTTGATATTAAGTAAGACTGGTAACGTTTTTCTGTTTTTGTTACGTTTACTTTGCACAGAACTGGATATTAATTTAAACTTTATTCAATCTAAATCTTGCTCAGTTGATCGTAACAGACGTTCTCCTTCGTATACTGCTAAAATGTGTATTTACTTTGTCTGCACTTCAAAATGTTAGTTAATCAAACTTGTTAGTCAGCAACTAATCACCTTAATCCTTTATAATGACGCAGCAACAAAAAATAAATAAAATATCACAAATCAAAACAACCAGTTATTTTGCGATTAATTCAGAGAATTTCCTTTCCCTTAGTTAATTAATTGATTATTTCTGCATATCTGACAGGAAATAAAACCTGTAACCTACATTAATTTCGAATCCCAGTTATATTTATTTCGCATTATCAAGCAACATTAAAAATTACCCTTTCATTCACATATTGGCACCCGCGAAGTAAAAATAAGTTTATAGTTCACAGTAAGCAAGTTTTGGATGTAAATATTTGTCAATACGGTTTTGAAAATATGGCACCGAAATATAAAAAAATAATTTAGAAAAAGGTAACCAAGTTTTCTATGCTACTGATTTATTTTTTCCAATTAAATCATAACATACTAACTATGTCGTATACATAACATATTAATTAAGTATCAAGTCACCTATAACAATCGATACTCAGGTACTGGCTTCCCGAATCCGTTTTAAAATAACTATTGATGTTTTAGTGAACACAGTTTTATTCTCACGGGCGAATGAATACATGTAGGCAAAATATTAAATACCTATTTTAAAAGAGATACAGGGTACAAGCACCCGATGACCTGTTGTTAAATACCCTTGATACTTAAATAATGTGTTGTGTATAGACATGATAGGAGATTGCTTGACTCGTTATTTAGTTGGTAAAGTTAATTAAGAACATAGAAAACTGGGCTCCTAAATTCAGAAATTTTCGAATTTCTGGTGCTGTAGTTTGAAAACTATGATCATTTGACAATAACTATTTACATTGACGAAACACTTATGTAAATTCCTTTCTGTCAATGAACTAAAGATTATCATGAAATATGGCCTAGTTGCAGTGAGTGTCAGAGCTGCAGATGTATAGGCTATTCACGGTAAAGTGAACACTTTCGAAAGCCCTCTCATTTGGAATAATAGCTATTAAATATACCTTATTTTAGCCTTAGACGTTAACCTAGAGTGCGGTGGAATATACACACTGTGTTCATTACTTACATTCCATTATTTATTAAAAAAGGTGGTTAAAGGATAAGAAATGTCTGAAAGTCAAAAGTAACTAGCGCCTCAAAAGTGCTCACTTTACCGTGAACAGCCTATAAATATTCTAGATGTTTAATTAATTTGTTCGGTATTTGATATAGATTACTTGACTGGTTATTTAGTCGGTAAAATTAATTAAGAACATAAAAAATTGGGCTACTGTATTTCGAAGTTTTCTACTTTTGTTGTTATATTTTGAAAACTGAAATAATTTGACAATAAATATTTATATTGATGCAAAGTTAATATAAATTAATGTCAGATAATGAAATTAAAAGAAAATGTCTTGAAATACGGCCCAGTTGCAGTGAACGTCAGAGCTGCAGGTGTGTATGAGTACGCTCACCGCGCTGTCGACCCCGGGGAGCCAAGTGACGAGATGAGATCTGCCCCGGACAGCTCCTGGAGGAAGATGCTGCACTCTCTCGCGCCCCCTGGACCGGAGCGGCTTTTATCCCCCTCGCGGTGCACGTGTGTGCACATACGACACTGCGCGGCGGCAATACGCGTCTGATTGATAAATTACACTCGTTAAACTGTGGCGGGAACACTTCATCACTCGCTCAGGGACACCTCCCGCACGTGATGGATGGGTCGTCTGCTCCGTGCTGATCGGCGCGAGAATCCAGCGCCTACACTACCATGCACATCACACCTCGTTATATGCTCTTCTACATGACGAAGTGAGCACTTTTGGAACCAACCTATGAAACAAGATGTCACTGATAATCTTATTATAATATAATAGAACGGCTGTCTGCCTGTCTGTCTTTAATACTTCTAAGTCCCTTAAAACTCAACAGAAGTTCTTCAAATTTCGCAGAGCAAATCCTCAGGGTAAGATGCAGGTCAAGTGTGAATTTCAGCAAGATCAGATCACGTAATCATTACCTTTTACCATAAAAACACATTTTTTAATTAATTTTTTTCCTATGAAAGTTTCGTATTAATGCACAGAGATTATTGCATAGAGATATGAAGGTAATGGAATATCATTTTTGTTTACTCTAAATGTCTCGCTTCAATGTTGAGTTAATTTCCAAGTGGGGCCTTAGTGGTTCAGTGGATAGAACTATGTTAAGTGGGGTCGCAGTGGCTTAGTGGATAGAACTATATCAAATGGGGCCGCAGTGGCTTAGGGGATAGAACTATATCCAATGTTGAGTTAATTGCACATCTTTTTTTTTTTCAGTCTTTGTATGATAACAAAAATTTGTAACATCGCAACTGTTCTAGGTACGTGACATTACTAGAAAAATGGTCACGGGCTTCTTTCCTCTAGGGGCCGCGGTGGTGTAGTGGTTAGACTATCCGCCTCCCACCTAGGCGAACCGGGTTCGTTTCCCGGGTTTTCGCATGTGGGAATCGTGCCGAACGATGCCGCTGATCGATGGGGTTTTTCTCGCCCTTGCTTTCTCACCTCATTTCACTCTCAAGGTCTCACTGTTAAGAGCCGCCCAAATATCTCTCGACCCTCGACTGGCTACACGAGTGCAGGTAGATTTTAACGAAGTTCTTCAACACTTAGATGGTAGGAAAGCCTTGACGTCTTGCTGGCAGTAATATAATTACAGATGAAACGGACAGTTACACATACACACGTGCCTTATCCGGGACTCGAACCGAGTGAACATCGAACCGAAAGCTAGCGTGCAATCAACTGCATTACGGAGGTCGGATTCGGAGCATCAAACTCGGATGTAATCGGTCGAATGTTCTGAATGACAGGGTTTGCTTACTTAAAATATCTCTATTTGACAGTAAGTGTCCGATCCACTTGAAGCGCGCGAAGATGGACTCACAACCATCCGTCGGAACCTCCAGTCATCCGTCTGTGTTTTCATCCGAACGTCGAAAGCGATTCACGACAATCCGTTGTCCGTCAATCCTTTTGTACGGCAACATTTCAGTGCGACAACTTAATATTGTGGTATTTCTTTCGTTGGAGGTATATTTTGTTTGGAAATACATTTCCAAGAGAAAAACATTTTCCGAAAATATTTTTTTTACTTAATAAGAATATGTACTACTTTTTTTACATTCAAAATTTCGGAATTTAACACCAGTGATAAATGAACTCAGATCCACTGACTTCCATCTTATTTCAATGTGCGTATTATCGTCAAAGGAATGTCATCAGAAGGCTGTGCGTCATCCATCAGTCGAAAGTTAAAGTTTGGAAAATATTTGACCGAATTGACGGATAGAAAAATAATACCCTGCGATTGGTTGCAGATCACGTGACCGCCGGACGAACGGGCAATTGACGGATGCAATGCGTCGCATGAGGTAAGTTTAAGTTTAAACCAAGGCTAATACGGCCTACCGTAGCGTTACTTGTTTGAAGGGCTTGGTGGAAATCGGTCGATTGGTCCCTGAGATATGGCACAAAAAATTAATTTTCTTATTTAGTTTTATCGTAAAGAAATTGACTAAAAAAAGGTTATGTATACGAGGCTTGTTAAAGATACTGTCATCATGAAAGTAGGTTGGATCTGGTTAAATTAGTTAATACATATGACAAACTTGTCTAAATAACGACTGAGGGAATGTAGTCCTGTGTCATCAAGCTTCATAAATTTTTCGTTTGCCCCCCCCCCCCTTCTCATGTCGTTTCACGTTACACATTCGATGCTGTTAGAACCAGCTTCCTTGGCCATAGAGCCCTTGGAGGACGAGTGAGCAGGTTTAAATCCCGCCTAGGCGATGTATTTGATCGCTGTATTTAAATATAATATTAGGTTTGTTAGCATGCTCACGTGATTAAGTTTTAGGAATAACGAGATGAGGAAACTAGGTGCAAATTCATATAGATGTGTAGACAGTATTTAAAAAGGTGACGAAGAAATTTTTGCCATGTACAAGATTTGCATATACGTAGATTTGGGTATATAATATATGCATTCACGTACACACATGCGTGTATACGCATATACACACACTTTTATATCTGCGTAAACATACCCATACAAGTGTATACATAGGATTATAATAAGGTCCAGATACGAACTCTGTGAGAAGTTTCGGTACAGAAAATGGGGCAGAAATATAATACGACCTATGACCTAACGTTGTAAACAAAGTAGAGAGATATTTGAGAGTTGAGAATTAAAATTAGTTACATCCGAAGTAGTGTATCATAGTTCCTTCATGTGCAGCGTCCAGGTTCTCGGCTCGTGGCTCTGGCAGCCGATTTGGATTTCGCCGTTTTGGAATTTTTCTCTCAAAATCGCTGGGTTTTACTCCAAAAATCAATTCAGAAATCGATCATTTTATCCAAAAATAACTTCAGAAATCGATTATTTGACCTAAAATTACTCTTTACTCCAAAAAAATTCGCATTTTCCCCTCAAAATTTTTTCTTTTTTTTTTTCCCTCGCAAAATCGGTTATTCTGATCATTAACTTCGTCATTTTACCTAAAATGTCCCTAAAAATGCATTTGTCTCTCTAAAAAAATTGCAAAATTTATTATTAAAAACTGTAACAATTTTAAAAATTAGTTAAAATATTCCAGTCTCCGGTGACAATTTTTTCCCTACAATTTCAGGTTCCAAACCGTCACTAAAAGCGTCCGCTACCCTCTTCCCACCACCTAATCTAGAAAATTTATGAAAAAAATATTTTATATATATTTATAATGAAAAAATATAAAGTTGTAAGCATTGAGTGTTACATATCACCAGACTCGTCTTTTAAAGGCACACAGTATGGCGATGTCATATTAGTTATGTAACCCAATGCCAGGACCACCATTTTGGATTTAAGTGAGAAGAAATTGTTAAATATTTCTAAAAAAATCCATTAAAAAGTTTAAAAATCGAGGAAAAAATTACATGTATGCCACCAACCATCATGTTGGATGTCAGTGGCCATTACCTCAATGACTTTGAAAACAAACATTCCAGGAAACGTTGTAAAAATCTAATAAATTCATAAAAGTCGACTAGCATATTATGTTACTGACTACTAACCCCATGTTGGATATCGGTGACCTTGACCTTCGACCTTAACTCCATTGGCCTTTGGCCTTGAACCCAAAAAATTCCAAAAAATATATACAAAGTTATTAAGCATCATTAAAAATACTATCAAAAATTTATTACTAAAAAATATATTATTAAAAAATTTACTAAAAAAAACTTACACCCCCACTATCCTTCACCTATACTCATTATATCGAATGTAGGCAATGATACATCACATGCATGGACAGGCACGGAAGCTGACCTTGTCAAAGTAAAAATATCTGTGCTTGCATAGGAAGATCTGTGTTAGCAGGTCTGCACTCCTGCACGGTGCCAGATAACTGGAGTCTGCATGCGTACGTGCTTCCAGGTCGCTTTTCACAATCTGCATGGTGTCAGGTAGCGAAAGTCAGCACATAGCAATGTTAGCAGGTCTGCACCTGCATGGTGTCATGTAGCCTAAGTGAGGGAAGTCTCCCATAGGGGTCTCTACTCTGCAGGTACTATATCCCTTGTGTAGGGTCTCAGAATATTTCACGCGTGTAAGAACTTCGTTACTCACACTGAACGTAAAAAGTTTTATAACCTATGTTGAATGCGGAATATTTCCCACTCCTATCTAAGGCAGGCTCTGCAGCCTGCATTTGTTTCTGGTGACCATATTACTTTTTATAGGCGTAGTGGTTTGACAAATAAAATTTCTTTATTTATTATTCGATTTTAAAATGTATTTTAATTAAATTTTTTTAAAGTTCTACTCAAATTGTACGTAGAGTTCAGCGGAATTATGCAAAAGTCTACCATATACTTACTGCATTTTCGGTCTCCTCTCTTGAAGTACAATTACTACACGATGTCGGTATCTCCACTGATTTGTAGGAATAAAAGCATGCTACTCGACTTTTATTTTAATGTACGTTTATGTTGCTAAACCAAGCGCCATCATCTGAATAAAGACTTTCCGTGACACAAGTTGCATAACAAGAAGGCGGACTGGTCCACAGACAGTTCTGCACACGGCACTCTGCGTCGCCTGTAGGTCGGGCGGGTTGCCGCTGTCCCACACACACAGGCGCCATCGCAGTGGCAGGACAGTTCAAGTAGTTCATGGTTGCCTATGTACAGGCGCTGGCCGCATGTAGCGCCACTACCGTTCGCCTTCGTATCGCGCAACTTGTCATGCACGCAGGTACATACGGCTGCGGGCACCCGGTGTCGTTTGCCGAAATTCAATTTCAATTTAAACATACTTGTTTCTATTTGCCCAAAGATGCTTTATCAACACCCAGAAGAGTTTTTTTTTGGTGGAACGTGATTTTGTAATAACAGGATCGCCATGCATGTATGCGTCGTCGTTGTTATGTCTTTGATGCTTATTTGTGACATATGAACGGCGCAGGAGGTGTGAACGAGCGGCAGTTGTTGTGGAACCTGTCCAAAGATGTCGCCACACGTTTTCGCTCTGCCAGTCTCCTCGAAACACACTCGCGTAGTGCTCTACCATGCCGTTAGATCGCAGCGAAGTTATTTGCGCTGATAAACCGTAATATGAATACTCATTAGTTGTTCTATGAATTGAAGAGAGATGGTTTGTAACAGCACGTACTTCTTCAGGCTTTAAGAACAAACGTAGGAAGAAAAAATTTGGAGTTATATCAAATTAACGATATTATTTTTTTACACCCGAGCTTAGGACGTTTATTTTAACTCCTGGAAGAAAATCGTGTAGCTTTATAAAGAGCTCTAACAATTACTATACGTGAACAGTTAACACTAACTTGGTTTTACAACTCGGAGCTTTGCATTACAGAACACACGAATTTTGAAACATAGCGGCATTCAGATATTTTTATTGTAGATCTCGTTTTAGTGTTAACGCACTGTCAATAACATAAAATGATTTGGCGCTGCTGGGCCACTGGTATTTTTAGGTGACAACGTCTATGGGTGGTGAGCGAAATAAAATTAATCGCCATTAATGTATTTGCCGGAGACGTGTCTATTGACTTCTTCCTTCGTTTTGCATTTAATGCTCTGAGTTTTGCGTTTGCGCTGATCGTGTCGTTGTTTAATCTTAGTCTCGTCGCGTGATGTGACGTGTGATGATGCAATCGCCAAATCCGCATTTCGCTGCTGAGTAGAATTGTCAACTTCTTCTTCATATAACTCCGAAATGGATTGAAGTAGCTGAGTCATCCTTTCAATATTAGATTTGTCTTGTCGAGCACTATTCATGTTGTTAATATCATTAGTGTACTTTTCGCCTAATGGGTAATTTCTAACAATTTTGGTTTGTAATGTGCAAAAAAATGATTATTGGTTAGAAACTCTTTATGTGTGTTTATTATTTATGATTATTGACTATGTTTTTAGTTACTTTTTTTACGCACAAACTGACATCTGAATTTCTCTAATCGGATGAGCCGTTCTCTCGCTACAGCGGTCTTAAGCTTACTAAACCGCTCGAAAACAGAGGTTCACAGCGCGGGCTGATGACTTCAGAACGATACATTTGTGTGTGAGGCATGAAGCCAAAGGCCGGACCTCTACTACCGTACATTCACATTTAACGCACTGTTCATTCTCAACGAGTAATTGCCACGGACCCAAGAACAAAATTCGTGACGCTCAATTTCTGAAAATAAGGGGCTGAATTGTAAGACGTCACCTCAAAAGCTTGGTTGGTAGGCCTATGTTCACATACTTACGCCGAACAATAACTTAGCTTGACTTGGCGAAGTAGTAATTTGTTAAGTAAGTAGCGCAATTTAAATGTGCAAACGAAAATAAACTCAAGTTCTCTTCCAAGTAAAAGCGTCATATAAGTATGGCGAATTCCTTCTCATTCCTCTTTTTTCCCCCTGTAATCCTACTTGGTTAGTTTCTCTTGCAATCTCACAATTTCTTACACGTGTATACTTTAAGGAAGCTTCCCTACACGATAATTATGAACCGTGGTATACAGACCGAGCTACATTCGAAATAACCATTACCATGACTATATCCGTATTCGAAATAACCATTTCCAAGACTATATCCGTATTCGAAATAACCATTTCCAAGAATATATCCGTATTCGAAATAACCATTTCCACGACTATATCCGCATTCCAAATAACCATTTGCATGACTATATCCGTATTCGAAATAACCATTTCCATGACTATTCCGTATTTGAAATAACCATTTCCATGACTATATCCGCATTCCAAATAACCATTTGCATGACTATATCCGTATTCGAAATAACCATTTCCATGACTATTCCGTATTTGAAATAACCATTTGCATGACTATATCCGTATTCAAAATAACCATTTCCATGACTATATCCGTATTCAAAATAACCATTTTCACTACGAAAATCCTATGCTGGAATTGACATAATAAAACAGGGCTTCTTATAGTTTGCCAGTCAATAGGATTTCACTTCCAAATTGAAAATTTTCAGGAAAAATGATACAAAATTGTGTTTGTATAAGTTCGCCAACTTGTTACATATAGGGTTTTTTTTCTCTCAGTGTTTTATGTCGATATCTCTTTAGTGAACAGTTGAGATGGATTCAGATGAATCATTGGAGCTTTCGAATTTAATTATATTCACGAAACACAGATACAAACTGACACGCAAAGGAAAAGTAAAGTAAAATTTATGTTCAGTTTCGTTGCCGGAAAAGTTCGGTAGTGACAGTGAATGAGTGGATTCTGATTGGCTCGCGTAGGTTCTTGCACAATAAAGTCAAAGGTTAGCAAGCTTGCTATGCATTAATACATAACAATATACCCATAACCATTAATAATTGGTAATTGTTACGGGTTGTGCCATGCGTGGTTGCAGAAAACACTATTGCACAGTTGGTATTAAACACGTTACGCCGGTGGGGTAATGTATATTTAGATTGTAGCGTGGCCTTAATGAACACCTGTTTTATTCTGATACGCACATATTCATTACTTACAGACAAATTCTTCATTGTGGACCGACCCCTACCATTCTGATTACTTATTGAAATAGTAAGTTTTGTAAGCCTTGCGTTATGGCTCAGTATAATTTCTTAAGTTAAAGATGCCGGCTAATATAAATGCTACCCATACGCAGGTGCTGTAGTCACGTGAGGTTAAATTTCTTAAGACGTCTTCTCGCAGAAAGAGTCATGGTGCCGGAACACGGCCTCTATAAGATACCATTGCCATAGGAAATGGAAAACTGTAAAATTGAAGTTGAAAAATAAGTTTTTGAGAAACAAAACGGTGCAAAAAATAAAGCAGCGGACATAAACGCACAGAAATTTAGCAGCCTGGATTTAACGAGAATCCTGTATTTTACTATGTGCCATGGCTAGCGGCAACTCTTGACTTGGAGTGGACAGATTTCGGTGGCTCTTAACATCCAGGCCTTGTGAGCCGATGAGGGTGAAGTGAGGTGAGTATGGAGCAGCGCCGGAATGCGAGGGTGGGGGAAACGGGAGATCCCCAAGAAAACCCGCCGACCAGCGGTATCGTCCGGCACGATTCCCACGTATGAAAATCCGGGAGCGACCCCGCCGGGAATCGAACCCGGTTCCCCAGGTGGGAGGCGAGTAGTCTAACCACTGCACGACCGCGGCCCCTCTTGACTTGGGATCGCTGTTATGGCATGCCGCAATGGCTTTAGATTTTTTAGTATGATTTTCTATTCTAAAAGGAAAATGTGGGTAAAATTCTCTCGTTCAAATTTTCCTGAAACAAAAGATGTTATTGGCCGGCAGGTGGCCTAGGTATTGCTATTGGCCAGCGAATAAATAACATTTCAAAAATTTAAAAATGAATTTGTCTTTAAATATTAGTTATTTATTCCTATGATGACGTTGATAAATTATTTCGCCGTTTGTTATTGATTTGCATCGTTGTTTGGTCCGCAAATATAATTTGGAACTAATTAATTTTCATGTGAACTTATTCTAGTTTATAACTGGTAGCGAAAAAAAAAATGATGGCTGATTTGGTTCGATAAGGACAATATTTTACATCTATAAATTGTCGATCTGATCTGTTTGCCGAAATTTTATTATTCATTTTCATCAGTGCTGAAATCGGAAGGAAGGCATAACGTATTATAAAATCGTTTAATTGCATTTCAGAATCGTGTATATGTAGAGTGGCGAGCAATATGGCGCTGTTTTTACAAATGGCATTCTTGTAATCCGAAGTTCTGTATATTCATTAATAGGACTCATAAAATTTTTAAAGAATTTATCTCTTTTAAAAACTTAGAAGAGGATATGATATATTCTTTTCTTTTGTTCAGTGACATACTCTCAGAATGTGCATCAATATCAAGACTTCTGCGTGGGAAATTATGCACACATGCCATTCTGGGATGTGCCCTATCATTGAATCCAATAATAATTATAGAAACTAGAAGATGATAATGAGGTTTTTTTTATTTCGGTAAGTTCTGTGATCCCAACGGATGAGTAAATCTTGACTACACCACTTACAATCTGAGTAGAAACATTTTCAATTACATCTGCACAAACTTCCAATATAATTAAAGCACTAATTTTATTTTTCAAATAAATTTATGCTTGTTACATAGGCTGATGTTACTTGCCACGATGTTAGCATTAATTGTGTTAGTACTTATTAATTTGCTTTTTATCGAAGTGGGTCCACGATTGATTATATTGCAATATACACGTTTATTGAGACTTTATATCCAACACTTTTATAATTATACTTTAAAAATGTATATACATATATTTTAAATTTTAATCATATCTACATAATGTGTCTATCATTCCAATGACGTATTCCGTAACTTTATTTGCATACAAAACTCAATTCACAATGACTGCTTTATTAATGTACGGATTTTAAGAGTGAATATAGATACGTGGTGTGAATTCACCAGTGTTTCGTGTTTCGTTGGAACATTATCAACGCCATATATATATATATATATAGTGTCAGTGGTTACAATTACCCTTTTAATAATGTTTATTAGCTATCTGACTGCAAAATAATATTTTGCTGCAAGATACGTTCATCGGTGTAATTAAATACAAAATGGTTCAGGGCCTACTATTAACACCAGGAATACAGCCGTAGAAAATAAATTTTTTTTCCGAACATACATGGTAAGACCCAAACCCTAATGATTTTAGTGTTTAAAGTTCGTATGGTCAAAGCTATAGATGGAAATGAATGACTTCTTGAGACACAGCGCGACCAATGAACAAAAATTCGAGGTCATGCGCAATTAAAAACACCAATGACAAGCGAGGGGCAAGTAGCTCATATCCGCCGCTGTGTGGATTCAAATTAGGTTGATCTGTGTTTTTCTACTTATACTTTCACATTGGTCAACAATTCGTATAGCTCCAACACGTATGGCATGACGAGTACTTTTTTTCAATTCAACAGCTTGAATTTACAGCATGATAGTTCCCATGAAGGTTAGGATTTTTAGCCTCAATCTGCAAGGCACTTTCTGGGCAAGCTAGTTTCGAAGGCTCTGAACAGAAGCGAAATTTGTATCACGCGATGCTGGTAATGAGTAGCGATATTATAGGCTGTTCGCGGTAAAATGAGCACTTTTGAAAGCCGTCCTCAAGATCTACTTGTATGCGCGTTGTGTCTTCTTCCGCATTATGTAAAATTAACATTGCAATGAGCCTCGACACTTTATTCATGTGTTAGTCAAGTGAACCTGGAAAATTATTAGGAAAGTAAATATTTCACAAATCTGCTCATTTTTACACTTCTATGCATCAGAAAAGCACAAAGGGAAAGAAATAATTTAAGTTACCACAAATAGTTATATAACACTTTTGATTCGACGTTAAGCTATGCAATTACTTTCCCCTCCATCGTTACCAACTTTACTGGGCGCATGCCAATCAGTGCACCCTATTAGCAGGCAGGGCTAGTGACATTCTTCTAAGGTTAAATCCAAAAGTGCTCACTTTACCGTGAACAGACTTTACGCTGAAACTCTACAGGATATGAATGTTAATCTTTTGAGTTTAATACTGTTGGTGGGAAATAATTTTTCCCTTGCAGTATGCAAATTTTCCATTGTTGGGAGTGTTAGTGGAACTACTTTATTTCACAACGTAGAACACTTAGTTTTTCGTGCTGCAGAACAAGATCCATTATATATGTAAATTTACTATAATCCAAAACTTGTGGGTATATGGCGGTTTTCGTAGCCCTGACGTCAGAAGTTCCTTGTATTTGATTGGCTGTTCATTTTTTAATTGTCATGGCGCACCTGCCGTGTGGTGCTCGCAGGAGCTAAGTGATTTCGACAATACTGTTTATATAGCGGGCAATTCAAAACAACGCCTACGACACTTGCTATGTTGAGCGGGACGGCAAACCGATGATTTTTAAAACAGGGGACACGCCTCCACGAAAGCATGGTCCGGGCGCTGTGGGGCCTCCGGAGCTTGAAAACGTTTCTGATTCGGCGACGGGAGTACGTCTCACATTGTGTGGAGGATCCGTCCCAGCCACCCAACAAGAGAACCGCATCGTGCAATAACTTACAAAAAAGGGGTTTTGGAAGTGTCGGCCTCCTACTTGACTACCGAGCCAGCATCAGTGGTGTAGAGATTGACGCACGTGATGTAACGGGAGCAGAGCGATGTAGCGCCGCGAGCTGCGGGCCGGCTCATCAACACGATCTCCCATTTCTACAGCTTTTGCGAGAATTAATTCTTTTGAACCCAAAACAAGAGCACAATATTGTAAAATCCTCTCACAGTTTTGTTACAAATTGTTTTTATTTTGTAGTCTAATTGCTCCAACACAAAAACCGGTATACCTTTATCTAATTAATTAATCAACAAAAATTATTTTTTATTTAATAATTAGTCAAAATTATACAGTTTTTTGGGTTAAAAATAATTATTCTACGTAATAAAAACAATTTGTAACAAAACTGTAAGAGGATTGTACAATATTGGCTTCCCGTTTGGGTTCAAAAAATTATTTTCCTCAGAAGCTGTAGAAATGGGAGATCGTGTTTAGGAAACAACACGGTACTTTCAGCGGAACCACGAGCGAGTGCTTACCACAGCCAGCCGCTGAGAATCCAAGATTGTAAGACAAAAGGGATTCCGGACTCGGCTTCATTAAGGCGGGGACGTTCCAATAGTTCCTACAGGTATTTAGTAGGTAGCTGCGCGTGGCTTTAAGTAATAACGTAACTACAACTAAACAGCAAATCATAGTAAATATTTAATATAACATACCTCGTGTATATCCAAGTGTAATAACGAATACAAATGTCCACAAATAGAAACCAAGCCAGGTTAAAATCGTATATAATTAACATGAGGGGCATTTCTTGATATTAAATTATGAGTTAATAGCTCTTTAGTGCACAAGTGTGTTGAGATGAATATGCTGTTCACGGTAAAATTAGCACATTTGAAAGCCCTGCTTAGAATCTACTTGTATGCACGCCGTGTATTCTTCCGCATTATGTAAAATTAACATAGCCATGGGTCTCATCGCGTTATTCATGTGTCGGTCAGGTGAAACTGTGAACATTTTTAGAAAAGTAAATATTTTACAAAACTGCTTAATTTTACACTTTGTTCCATAAAAAAAAAACAGAAAGTGACAGAAATAATTTGCGTTATCACAAATGGTTACCTAACACTTCTTATTCGACGTTATTATATAAAACTATTTTCCCCCTCCATCGTTATCAACATGACTGAGAGCATGTAACCCAGTGCGCCCGTTAGAATGTATGCAGGTAGGAGCAGTGCCTTTTTTCTAGGGCTGATTTCAAAAGTGCTCATTTTATCGTGAACAGACTTTATGTATAAGTCCTATAACCAATCTGTAGTAAAGTTTTGTTAAATAAATATTGGTAAAAAAATATATATTAATATAAAAGTGCTTGTCATATAAAAATTAAGACATTAACAAACACATTTATGATCACGTGACTTTGACAGTTGTGTTACCTTGGGCTGGGACGATATTGGGCACATGCGCAGAAGACAAATGAATGGCCCATCTCATATTCAGTCTATGGGATAACCAGACGACTGAAACCAAGCGAAGACGCGTGTAGTTTTGAAGTGCGCGCCGTCACACTCTCCGTTTATACCGGACCCGTTTGTCGTTTGTTTTCAATTTTTAATTAGTTCAAACTTTTAAAAGTGTTTCATTTATACAAAAGCGCTTGTCGCTCAAAGCTCATCGCTGTTAACTGTGGCGGTATTTATGGGGCAACACATTTGGCAGGGGTTAACTTACCAAAAGCATTCTCCCCTCAACGATACCACGAGAAATGAAACGTCCGAGGACCAGGTTGCGGTGCGTTTGTGCATAATCGGATGTTAGTAAAGGATAGTAAAAGGCCTAACTCAAAATTCAGCTTTATACAAATTATATCACTAAACAAAACAATAGTTACTTGGTAAGTGCCTTCAGAAACTTGGATTACGCAACTGAGGTGCTTCATATAGCTACGATATTTATGAAAAACAAAACAATTTCATATCAGGTGACGACATTATTTTTATTTTTCAAAGATCTTATCACTTCCAACAATGAACCAACACTTTGAGAACAATATCAATTAAAATGAGTATTTTTGTTTCGCATTACTTCGGGATCCCGTATGAAATTGAAGTTAATTAAATAATTTATCGTAAGTGGCCTCTTCGGCCGAGAAAATTAACATACAGGCTACATTAACTTGCTTTCCTTAGGCATTCAGTTCAACACTAATTCAGATTTAGGCTGGTACTGTCACTGAGGCATTGGTCAAACGACCATAATTAAATGAACAAAAAATTTAAATGTTTCAAAATAATTTAAGAATTTGAAGGTCAGTCAAATAAGATAGTATCACTGCATGCGGAAACTACATGAAATGGAAATAAATGTTGTCCTGGTGATGCACGAAAAGCAGATCAGGAACCAATCTCCGGTCGAGAAGTTAAATCAATTGGGGGGAAGGGCGGCGAGGAAAATCCTCTGAGAACGACCACGCCTCAATTCCGAAGCCAAATTCAGGTCGTCATCTTCGGGCCATACTGGAGAACCGCTAAATCACAGTTTAAGGGCAGAAATTAATGATTGCCGAGGCAAACACAAAGTAAAACATGCCACACGGAAAATAAATTACACAATAAACAAACCTTTCGCGGTAAATTTGATCATCAGGATTGTTAGATTACAATTTTAAGAAGAAACGAGATGTCACAATTCAGATCGTTTCGACGAAGAAGAAGGAAATTGACGTACCGGAAGTCGTCACAGAGTAAGATAGATTCGAGAGGACGATCACCAACATAAATCGAGTTACGTTTCGCGACTTTCGTGACCTCGGGGATCTCCCGCTTCCCCCACCCTTGCATTCCGGCGTCGCTCCATGCTCACCTCACTTCACACTCATCTGCTCTCAAGACCTAAATATTAAGAGTACATCGAGGCCCAGCGATACGGGGGACAATCACACGCGCCCCGAACGGCTCATCGCCCCTACACGCAAGTCGCTGAACTTGGGTGCAGTGCTTCCATCATTACACTTTCCTGTGCAAATGAGATATGCAACAGTGAGGTTTTATCAGGCACGATGAAAGCCCACGGATTAAACTATGACCGTTCGGGTTTACTGTTCTCCTAACTCTCGAAGGAAACTACTCAGGCGAGCTCTAAAAATTCGATTTTTCCCCCCCTCATAATAAATACACTTAATTTGATATAAACGAAAATGTACGGGCTTGTGTAAATGTTTATTTGTCGTTTCTGGCAAAAAAGTCGTGCATCCAGGGTATCTATTTTCTGAGATAAACGAAAAAGCGCATACAACGAATATACAAAATAAAAATGTTTCCAGACTGGTGACTCTTTTAAGGGTCGCCCAAATCTCTCCACTTCAATTTGTGATTTACGTCGTGTCTTCACGGAGCGTCCGACGTACGTTTCGGAACAGCGGCTATCCCCGGGGCGTGTGTAGTTAATTCCTGCTCAAACATCGCTGGCACAGAACACAGGTTCATCAGCCATCATGCACCACCTATCCCCCCCTCCCCGCGAGCCGTATTTCCCCCTCTACACGCAACCCAAGACAAACACTGCTCGGGTACGCGTTTGCTTTCCGATGCCGCAATCATCCTCTGGTTCCTGTAATATCCATGTTGGAGCTTCTCAAAGTATTGCCAACCATTAGCTGATATGCAGAGGGGGTGGTTTATCGCGGGCATGTTGACTGTTTGCTAGGATTCAACATACTTTACACATGTCCGACAGTTTTATTTCCTCATTGGCTGCCGTGCATGCGTGAAGATACTGCCCCTTTTCACTGGACCAATGAAGATTCTGATACTACACGGCAGAACGTTTGTGATTGGTCTGCAAACAACTTAGCCGAGCCAAAACCTTGTTCATACAATCATGAAAGAATAAACTAGTTAGTGTTATTAGAATCTATGTTGGCTCAAGAAATTTTTTTTCGCGTTTTCCACCATTTATACCAATGTGCTGTTTGGTCGCAGAGACGAATTGCGATCACATGACTACTCCACAGACATTCACCGCTCTCCTCCCGTTTATTGTTTTTCTACACGGTAGTAAAATTTCTTGTTAACTTCTTAAACGGCAATGGAAGTTTTTTTTTAAACCTGTACCTCGTATAGAAATAATACCACATATCTGGCTCCTAATATAGGAATGATGGGCGTTGTTACTATACCAAGTTGAAAACTTCCATGCACATTTGGCTGTTTCCTGAGAAAATGTAAGAACGCTACCAATGATGTATGGAGGGGGGGGGGGGGAGGGGGCAAATAACTTTACCATTCGCTTTTTTCCGCTGTACGTGTGAACTAATATGGAAAATTTTGAGATGATTTTTTGGAGTGTATATTGATATAAGTATTTGCCATGGGTGATTCTTTTAAGGGTAGTATAGTCCCCGAAATTTTTAATTTGTCTATTTTCCTTCCTTCTATTTACATTGATTTAACGAAAATTTTCGCTCGACACAGCAGTAGCTTCCCAATCTTGATCAACTTGTTACAATTTCACAGATTTGATCAATTTTCAATAAGTAACTGTCGTCAGCATACAAATGATTTTTATTTGCCGGCGATTACTGAAGTACTCAAGCGATACGAACTTTAAAAATGCATAAAACATTGTCTTATGTCTTACTGATCCGCAAATATTTGATACAGAATTTGTAATGATGGTTGTAATAATAATTCTTCAAAGTTAAGATTGCGATGCCTGAATTAACGTAACAGGGCGTAGGTAGGTTATGATTGTGAAAAAGTCTTCCATTTCCACGGTTCGAGCCTTAAGTATATCGCCAAATCTTTCGGCTACAGGCTAAAACTCCAGACTTCTATACACTGGATTTACTATAGTCTATTCGCTGTTTCTTCACTTTATTTAAATAAAACCTAATTATGCCATAAATCACAAACGATTTATACATCTGTTAACATGAAAGTATCTTATTTTTACTTAAATTAATGCTTTACCTGTATTTTATTTATATAATTACAATCATTCATTTATGATAAATATTTAAAAAGACAGTGAAAAAAACGTGTAAGAAATTCGTCTCATGCATAATACAATTTCGACTGAGAGCGCACGAATTTGGCGCACTGTCATTTGGTGTAATTATCTAGATTTGAATAAGCTTTGTTTACACGAGGCGGAGGAATGTCCAGGAAATATAACTTAAGCAGGGTTTCAGAAAAGTGTGAAGTGACCGTAATTGGATTATATACCGTGTTTGCTGGCTACTGTTATAGCGGAAAGTATTTGTACCGTGTTGTTCATGACCCGGCCACATTTTTGCTACCAGCCCGTGCAGGGGCCGCGGTGATGTGGTGGACAGAATACTCGCCTCCCACGGGTTGCTCCCCAGATTTTCGCAAGCGGGAATCGTGCCCGGACGATGCCGCTGGTCGCCGGGTTTTCTCCGAGATATCCCGTTTCCTCCCCGCTCTTGCATTCCAGCGCCGCCCATATTCACCTCGCTTCACCCGCATCGGCTCTCAAGACGATGTTGAGAGCCACCAAAAAAACCCTCTTCTCTCCATCCAACCACGTGATAAGT
This sequence comes from Dryococelus australis, assembly GCA_029891345.1. Lineage (NCBI taxonomy): Eukaryota > Metazoa > Arthropoda > Insecta > Phasmatodea > Phasmatidae > Dryococelus > Dryococelus australis. Next base: position 167,030,614 of record CM056999.1, on the reverse strand, counting down.
ATGAAAAATTAACGTAGAATATTTATATGACCGCGTAGTTGAATATAAGCGCCTTATCCATTAAAATCGCGCGTGTTAACATGGCCTATAGTAGTCTTAGTCACCCACCAAATTTGGGCTTAACATTTTGAATAGTTTCAAAAATTTAGTTTTAGCTGTATTAATTCATGTATTGGTATCTTCCAAAATGATGGGCTAATAAGAATATGCCTCTCAAAATCAATATTTACTAGATAAATTGTCAAAATACGATTTTTTTTAAAAGTTGCTCAATGGTTCCCGAAAGTTGTATAGTATGGCGCCATAAATATTGAGATGGCTGCCATTTTGAAAATATGCTCGTTAAGTGGTCAACAAACTATGAAAGACACATGTCCTTATTAAGTACTGTATGTGCACCAAGTTTTGTAAAATTCGGTTCATGGGTTCGTAAGTTTCCGGAAGGCGGCGAGGGGAGGGTCGTATAACCGCGTACAGACTCTCATTTACACATAGCCTAGATAGAAAAGTGATCTCACATGCTTAAATTTCGTCCGGAAAATAAACTTCAAAGTTATCGGGGTTTCTAAGCTGCTGTACAGACTTTCCTGTGAGTCTGACGACAGCACACCAGGCTATCGCAACTATGGGAGCATAATCAGGACAACGTTTTGTGCTGGCGCTACGGAATTTTGATACTAACAAGAGAGCGTTTTTTTGCCATGCGGAGGTAGTTTGCAAACTCGAGTCGCTTGTGTTTACAAGCTATGCGCTCGTCGCAATAACCGTGCAGTCGCTCACTTCAGTCCGGCGTGTTTGTAACATAAAGTTCCATCGACTCGTGACTTGCTCTTATTTAGTGTTTATTTACATTCAATATTACTTCCTTCTGTTCGTGAAGAAGGTAGAAGAAATCGCAGAAGAAATTCACGAAAAGTAGTCAGAGGGTTTTTCAAAAAGTGTTTTCTTTTGTTAGCAAAAGGGAAGTTTACGCAAACCAAGGTTTTTAATATATCTACTTAGTGTTAAAATACTTTTGAAATCACCTTCTGTAAATATTCTCTGTTCCGAAATTCTTATGTTTTAATTGACATACTGTGTTGTATACTACAATTTAGTAAACAACTAAAATATGCATGTTAATATCTTAAAGTCTTAACGAAAGCGTGATTTTTAAATGTACAGTGAGTGAATTTTATCTAACTTAATGTTCATTTTATGAATACAAATTGATTATTGGTATATAAATAAAGTAATTATCTTTCTAGAAGTGTAGCATTTTAATCTGATCGACGTATGAATGTAGTAATCTGGTCCTTTAAAATTGCGTTTCTAGGTAAACGCGACTTAGGGAAACACGTGAACAGAATTGCAAAGTGTAAGAAAAGCTTTAAGAAGTCTTTAGTTAACCATTAACAACATGTGTACCATTTCATCATACACAAATTAAGATAAATGATATTCACGATCAAGTGAGCACTTTAGCAATGAACCTTAGAAAAAAGTCACTGCCCCTACATGCATATATTTTAATGGGCGCGCTGGGTGACATTCACCCAGTAAAGTTGGTAACGATAGATGGGAAGTAGTTCCATATCCTGACGTCGAATAAAAAGTGTTATTTAACCATTTATGATAACTTTAAATAATTTCTTTCGCTTTATGTATATTTTTAAATGCATCGAAGTATAAAAATTAGCATATTCGTAAATTATTCACTTTCTTAATAATTTAGGAGTTTCATTTGACTAACGTGTGAATAAAGAGATGAGGCACATGGCAATGTTAATTTTACATAAGATGGGGGAATACACAACGTGTAGGTATACAAGTAGATCTTAAGAAGGGCTTTCAAAAGTGCTCATTTTACCGCGTACAGTCTATATAAAATACAGTTTCCCATACCAGCTGCCAATAATAAATGAATACCAAATAACTAGCGCAGCCCCAGAAACGTCGTGAGAAAAGGGCACATTATGTTAAGGAAACCAGTGAGATTGGATTATTGATGCATAAGGAGAAGAAACTGTACCAATTCGCATGTTGGAACTCGAAGGGGAAAAAAGCAGCATATTTGTGATTGCTCAACCCTTAGACTCTTGCAAAATTGAATAAATTCAGAGCGCAAAGTATTCAGTATTTAAAACAGAGCGCGGTACATATGCTTAATTTAACACTGATCACGTTGATTGGATAGGCACTAGAACATTTCGAGAAATCATTTTTGGACAAGCTAAACTAAAACACACGTATATTTCTGTAAATGTGAATTCTGAGCCAACAACTTACCTGCAAAGAAACAAGCAACGTTCCCCGTGCCACGTGGTCTGAGGTGAAGTTGGCTATACATTTGAGCAGCAGCCAATGTAAAGATAGCTGAAACTCGAAAATACATAGGACTGTAGAGTCTAGCCCAGAGGTCTTTTAAAAAGAGAAATTCTCCTGTCCACATTGATTGAAGTTCACAAGTTTCTGCAAGCCAATATAGAAACATCAAGAAATGGAAATCGCAAATTACATCTTCTTTCTACTTGGTGAGCTATCTCTTCGACGGAATGTTACGTTCATTTAGCGCGATATCTTACGCCGCGTGCTTAAAAAAAAAACAGCCCGACATTAATGCATCACGCTGGCAAAATATTTGCGAACAAACGTCGCGAACAAATAGTATCTAGAATTGCTGTTTCTCAGATTTGCTACATTTGTTTCCAAAAACCTTAGATTTTTATCAGTATGTTTAGTGTTTATTTATATACCAAACCATTTTAATCGGTCGCCTGTAACATGTTGTCTTGAAGCTAATTCAATTTCTAAAATTATATTACATGATTTTTGGCAGTGTTATAAAATAACAGCAAAAAATATAGAAAACCGTCAAGTTACTTTCTAAAGCCAAATTCAAGGAAATAAAAGAACATTAAATTAATATTATTTTCGGTTAAATATCATAATTGAACAAAGTTAATACGCTGTGCTAAAGCTCAAAACCACTATCCTTTGTAATCAGAATGACATAAAGATTATCATCTTGGAAATTTGATAAGTGGTTCAGCCGTATTTTAATTTCAATTTTTTCTTTACATAAAGATTTAAGTCGAAACAGCTTCGTGCTACGAGTGGTCCAACACCATACTAAGCGTATACAGCAAGTGTTGGTCCCTTGCAATATATGCTTGGTGTAGTACGTTATCTTGGTGTGTTTATACACACTATCATGCCCTGTGCCTGTACCCAATTATGCGCCTCTGTGATAACACCTCCAGGGTCATAATGTTTTTTACAAATGAGTGTATTTAGTATAATTAGGTGATTATCATTAAATAATATTTTTGAATATAGTTCTTTCTTTTTTTGCAAATGGCACCAGAGTCAATGCAAATAAAATTAAGACTTTGCCTATATATAATTTATATATTCAGAAATAGAATCATTATGTAGTATTTTGGAACACCTTTTGTAACTTGTTTACGAATGTTAACATGTTGAAAGCAAAGCAAATTTTGTATTCAGTGATGCCCATTTCAGTTTCCCGTATTGGTACGTCTTCTGAAACAATTTCGCACTGCTGTTGTGTTTGACCAACCCCAGTGACGTCACATAGAGGTTGTAAGGCCTTGTGTATAGCCCATTTGACGGCTACATCCAGTTCTTTGAAGCCCTGCTGAAGTTATACTTGCAGGATGATCCTCCGCCTCATGCAAACAATGTTGAAGCCAGGAGAGTCTGGAAAATTACAGCTAAGAGACAACGCACCGCATTCGCGTGTACTCGGTGTAATGATGTTTCGCATAAGGACTATTTATTACTAGGCATTACCAACACACCATTTTCCTCTCTCTCTTTATTCCTATTAATTGTGAATGAAATGTTATAATTTTTTGACGGAATATAACTAAATGCGCAATTTAACAAAAAAACAGCACTTTTATGTTAAAGGCAGTTCACTATAAAGTGAGCACTTTTGAAATCAACCTTAGGAAAAAGTCACTGCCCATGCCTGCATTTATTTTAACGGGCGCACTGAGTGACATGCGCCCAGTAAAGTTGGTACTGATGGATGGAAAATAGTTCCATATTTTAACGGCGATTAACTAGTGTTAGGTGACCATTGTGATAACCTAGAGTATTTATTTCTCTTTCTGTTATTTTAATTCATCAAAGCGTAAAAATTACCAAATTCGTAACATATTTACTTTTCTAATGATTTCACAGTTTCACCTGACCGACGCATTAATGAAGTGACGAGGCCCATGGCAATGTTAATTATACATAAGGTGGAGGAATACTCAACGTGCATTGAAGTAGATCTTGAGCAGGGCTTTCAGAAGTGCCCATTTTACCATGAACAGCCTGTAACAGAAGCGCAAAAGGCTTGCGACACGCGGCATATCAAAGAAACAACCAACAACGTCATGCGTGGGGTGATTTTCCGAAGGTTTGCTCGAGAAACTGAGACGAATCCACGGACACACCATAGCCCCGGAGATGTAGCTACAGTCGAGAAATTGAGACTCCGGGCACAATGCGGCCTCCTGCAACAGCAGTCACCCAGCTCGTAATGCGACCGCCAATTGGGTTAGGGACGGCCCTGCTCCGCCACTGATTATCTACTTACGTCGCTTCGCCGCTAGGCGCGCTGCCAGCCGCGAATTTAAAGTGCGCCACACGAGGCACGTGCACCTTACCTTAAACATAAATTTTTTTTTTTTGATGATTTATTTATTTATTTGGTGTTTTATTTTTAACCCTCGCGCACCCCTGTTTAATTCGCGGTTTCAGGTGTGGCCGCGGTGGTACAGTGGCCAAAATAGTCGCCTCCCACCTGAATCCTCGCATCTGAGAATCGTGCCGGACGATGCCGCTGTCCGACGGATTTTCTCGGGGGTCTCTCGTTTCTCCCCGCCCTTTCATTCCGGCGCTGCTCCTTCCTTACTCGCCTAGCTTCAACCCCTTCGGCTCTCTAGAGCTGCCAAAATCACTTCGCTCACTCACAATCATGGTTTCAGGTGTTGCAAACAAAGAAAGTTGTGATGCGTGCTGTATTTAATTCGACACGACGCTTGCTTCGTTATCGCGTACAATGAGTTGTGTACTATATACCCGGCCACAATTATGCGAAGCAATTATGGCCGAGACCAGTAGGGCAGTTTGCGATTCATTTACCCTCGTGTGAGATAGTTGGTCATTGAGTTTCGCAGTGCGCAGTGCAGACCAGAAATTACCTACACGTGCGTAATGTACACACCTGTGTGCACTGAGGCTGAGTGGGTTAAGTTCTCCTGAACTGGGTAGGACCTTAGTAAGGAAACACTATTTATTTAAGAGTGGAGAAGGAATCTGCAACGGCCTGTAATAAGAAACCATCCCAGCATTCACATTGAGTGGTTTTGGGAAACAATAGAAAAACAGAAATCAGTATGGTCGGACCGGGCTTTGAACCCAGGTGCTCCCGAATGCGAGCAGCCTAAGTGGTTCATCTCTGACACGCCTCGCTCGGTTTTAATCGACACGTTACAAATATTCTTACATGATCATAACACTGTTGAAATCTTGCAGTGAACAAACGAGTCCTGCCACCGTATTGTGAGCTGAAACTGGAGTCATGACTAGAAGACGCGATATGCTTTTAATATTCAATCTTTTTGTTAGCATATCACCAAAATTCAATTATTTCAACTTTTTTCTCAGGCCCAAGAAGACTGCGCTTATACACTATCTACCAAAAAGTAATTGGGCACCCGTGAATAGGTTATTCAGTACTTCAGTTGACTTATGTTTCACAGCCTTCGACGTAGGGGCGCTGGTGTTTGTTCGTGGTAGCATGAACACAGAGGCCTATTGTAACATTCTGGATAATGAAATGCTCCCAACATTGCGGCGTTTTTACGGAATGGACCCGTGTTACTTCCAGGATAACGATGCCAGGTGCCATGTTTCAAGGGCTACTATGCAGTGGTACGCCGACAACAATGTTCGCCGATTGGACTGGCCCGCCCAGAGCCCCGACCTCAACCCTATAGAACATCTTTGGGACGAATTGGATAGCCGGGTGAGGGCGCTCGTCAGGTGAGGCCAAAATCCATTGCTCAACTCATGGAATGGTTGCAAGAGGAATGGTGACGAATCCCCGTGGATGTCCTGCAAACACTCGTAGAGAGCATGCTAGACAGGGTGGCTGCTATTATAGCCGCAAGAGGTGGCCCTACGAGATTCTAACGGGATGACAATCACCTCGCAAAGATTGTGGACAGGTACCCAATTACTTTTCAGTAGATAGTGTATAGAACAACGCGGGAATACGCCGTTATTTGCTGGTTGTCAAGTAATAAATTGTTAAAAATTCTCATTATTTGTACGTGTGCGGTAATAAAATGGTTCCGTCTATATTTGGTGACGAACCAACGCACATCAGGCTTAAGGATTCCATAGACTGAGTGACAGCTTTTTCTCCCGTAAATTTTCGTACTAGTGTGTCTCGTCAGTGCATCCTTCTTGCACGCCGAATATCTATGAGCAAGTGAAGTATTCTAGGTTACTGTTTTTCATCTTCTTACAATGTTCCTGCTAGAGGTTACACACAGATTTTTCAAGGGCCATTGTCTGACGTCATTTGTATTAGACTGAGTTCAGGCCTGAGGTCTAGATGGATCATCTGCCATCCCTCGAGGACTTTGTTTGATATTCCACAGTGTTGATTTTCTAAACATTTCCTTGCGTTGCAAAACGACGAAATAACTTCCGAGAAACCATCACCGGTAGACATATTCATGTATGCAGGGAATACGCTATTTGAAACAGTGAGAAACTTGAATTCTCTCAGTGATATCAAACAACCCACACTAGATGTTTTTATTTAAGATTTATTCCAAGCTTCGCTATGCAACGTATTCTGCAATTTGACGTTAGGGCCTTTTTATATGAGGCTTTTAAGCGTTCATCGCCCACCCCATAACACTGAAAATTTGCTGTTTTCCTTTCCCATTTATGAGCATGCGTGTATTCATAGACTCTAAACGTTTTGGTAATTTTTAAAGAGCACCTGCAAGGAAATAATATTTCTTATATATTTGTGTTTAATATTGCACCAATAGTACAAATTAAACGCAATATAATTTTTGTAAAAACTTAAAGTTTTGTGAAATTCTATGCTGAATCGCAATTTTTTTTCTTTGCGATTAAAAAAAAATAATTAAGGCACTTGGAGAAATGCAATGCTTTGTACTGGATAAAAACTACGCGAGGAACTACCTTACTGCATCCATGTAATAAATAGCCTTTCCTAATATCATCCTTAGATTAATTAATACGACGACTTAAAAATCATTTAGTTAGTTATTTGGCTAATCAGACACTAGAACAGTAATATCTTGATCCTAAAAGCAAATAAAAGTGATTTCAGGAAGTAACATGCAAAAAAACAACGTAATGAATTTTTTCAATCCAGCGTCTTTTTACAGTTTCTACATACGGGAACCAGTTAACAGTTATTTGGCTAAGGTTTCTGCAAGATGTCAGTTTCCTGTTCAGCTCAACAGAGGATAATTCTTTCAACGAAGTCTTGATTTATGCAATCAAAAGAACAGGAAGGTGTGTGAAATGTAACGACAGCCTTATCACACCTCTGGCAGTAAATAACGATATTTTTTTTTTTTGCCTGACACCTTACCGAAACATAACACCAAAGTGTAGCGAGTCAACCAACAAAGCCAAACGACAGGAATATTCTCGTGGAACGCCTGAAGCAAGCGAATTGTTTAAAATATGAATAATGTTTCATGACAGAGGTCGCAGCGAGAGAGGAAGGAAGACGATCAAGGGCATGTCAGTGCCGAGCGAGGATCCTGAATTCTTAACGGGAATGATGTCCTTGCGCCGGAGGAAATACAAAGTGAAACAACATGGTGTGTGGAACATAAAACTTTATGTAGCGAAGCTCCTACAGCGAGGGCGATGGAGCTGAAGAGACCGGGGAGTTCAGAAACGCGGGTTTCGAGAACAGAGGAAAGGATAAGCTCGACCGATATATTAATAAATTAAGAGATCCTGCAGATAGCGAAGGCGTAAGAAAACTGTCTTCTGCGATAAAGACGAGGAAAAACAAATTGGATACAAGAGGATAAATTAAAAGGACGACGCTTACCGAGAATGCTAATGGGAGGGAAAACGAACAGCTTGAAACAAGAAAGATAGAGAGAAAATAAGGGGAAATGCCTTTTATTGAGAGGCAGAGAGAAAAAGCACGTAGGCTATAAGAGCAACAGCGAACGGAATACAGAATACAAAGGTTCAGGTCCCACGTTGAAGGATTGGAAGTCCAAATGGCTTATAATGGGCTATTAATATAGATGGGTAAAGTACTGATAAATTTTAACTGTGCTTAATTACAAATACATTTAAGGAATTTTAATTGAGTATAGTTACTAATTATTGAATTTCAAAAGTAATTAAAAACTTTTACAAAAAGATTAACATTGAATTACAATTTCTCCGATTACTTTCGAGTTAATATGCGTCGTTAGCCAAAACATAAAAAAATCATACTGATTTTAAGAAACAAAAATTAAAATTATGTTTCAAAATTCAATAGATTTTCTTAGTTATGAATACAACACTCTTGAGACTGGCAAACATAATTGTTTTTAATATTTCAATTTTTTTTTTTTAGATATTGCAAAATAATTTTATTTAAAAAAATGTTATCTCCAGTTTGACCTCGTTTTAAAGAAAGCAAAAATATTACTCCTCTAAAAAGTTTTTCAACTGGCGCACTTGACGGCAGTGAAATAACTCCTCAACCAGTAAACAAATAAAAAACGTAAAGTGCTGTATGTATTAGTAATCTAATAGAAGGGCTTGGCTCTGAAACACTGCTGAACATATAAATATATAATAATTTAGGCGAAATACACTTATTAAGAGATAGTTTTGCCATACCATACAAACATGTAACGATTATCGAAAAGTAACGATTACTATACTAACGATTGTGAAAAATGCAAAACCAAGAAGGATATACGTGATTGAAATTAACTTTATACCACAGATTAGATACACGACAGTACACAATTGATTATGATTGCAGAACTGTACATGATCTCTGTCCTTGAGAATTCAGTATTGTGTAAAGCCCCCACGTGCTGAAATCAGAGCCCCTAAACGTCGTGACATGGAATCAAAGAGCACCTGGATACGTCCCTGGGGAATCTCTCTCCACGCGGTTTGTATGCGTGTCCACAAAGCATCAACAGTTGTTGCTTGAGGACCGTGACGAACAAGTCACTGACCAACCACATCCCAGACATGTTCGATGGGCGACATGTCAGGAGAACGTGCAGGCCAGGGAAGCAGTGGTACCCGTCAATCATTGAAGAAGGCTTGCACATTCCTCGCCACACGTGGCCCTGCATTTTTCTGCTGGAATATGTCATGTGGAGACGCCTGAAGGATAGGCAGTGACTCAGGGTGTAAAACCTCGCAGGAGTCGAGATCGCATGTGGTATCCAATGGCGCCCCAAACCATCACACTTGGCGTTTGTCCGCAATGCCGCTCCACAATGCAGACCGCCAGATTGCGGTCACCGCGGTAGCATCTAACACGCATGCGGCCATCACTGTAGAACGGGTTGAAGAGGGACTCGTCAGAAAACACTATATTTTGCCCCTCAGCACGCCAGCGACAGTGTTCACGTGTCTATTGCAGTCTGAGGGATTTGTGGTTTCTGGACAATGGAAGCCGACGCAAGGGCATGCGTGCCACCAGTCCAGCCCGCAGCTGACGGCGTTGAAACGTCGACGTAGACAGGTCCACGCCCGTTGCGGTGCTCCAGTGTCGAGCCAACACTGTGGACGGTCCGTTACGGCCATGCGGACAAGATGGCGGTCATCTCGTGCTGTGGTCACATTGCGTGGTCCAGTACCCGCTCGTCACTGCGTACGACCATCTTCTATCTACTGGTGCCACACACGCATCACTGTCGTAGCAGCATGCCCTGTATGAGATAAAATGTCACGGTATGACAAACCCGTTTCCCGGCGACCGATCAATATGCCCCGTTAGAACTCACTCACATGCTGATATGGTACCTTTGACGTCGGCGAGGCATACTGACACTTCCTTTCACTTCGTTCGACGATTCATCACTGACTGAGCTTGGCGTAACACTGACCTATCCGGTCACACGAGAGAGAGAGAGAGAGAGAGAGAGAGAGCGCTGCTGTGCCTACTCGTACGCCATCTCTCTGCAACCGTAATAACTTATTGCTGGTACACTGTTCTATACATCCTTCGAGTTTGGATTCATTCAGGCCATTCTTTCTGGGTTTTGAAATTTTCACAAACAATATTGCATTTTAAAAATAAATATTGGTAGATCACAAGTAAAAAATAGAAAATTCTGAAACGCGACCCCTCCTCCTCTAATTAAATGAAATTTAATCGGCACTGGTAATTCACTTACTTGTAATTAATTCCTCCCTAGCACTGGAGGTCTCATGGCGACGAACTCGACACACATAATTCACGAATGTTGCGAATCTTGCCGTGATGTGGACTCGAAATCACCAAAATGCCGTCTTCTTCGCCTCACCATCTCCACGTGTCAAGGCCGATCGTCACCGAAGTTACGACGGGGTTCGTATGTTACCTTTGTGTTAACCACGAGCCAAAAAAAAAATGTTTTTACAAGTGTAGCGGTGTTCACACTGGCGTTAAGAAAAGTTCGTCTTTGATAGTTTTAATTCGGTGACACACTCTTCTTGGTTTTTATGCCTTTCCGGCTTATTAACCAACAGTATGCAAAAATAACAATTTTCTTCAATGTACATGAAAGAAATTAAAAAAATATGTATTTTTTGTTTCCAAGTATATTTCGAACTCGAGCCACAAATATGGTGGTCTGCAAGTGGTACCAACCTGCTACCGCATTCCGATAGTGCTAGGTGAAGCCTAGACCTTTTTCATTTTATAGTAATGTTCAAGTGTTTGGAATATTGCTAGCTGTTGCAAGTGACTTGGGCTGCTGTTTGAAGCTTGAAATATTAGGTTTAAGTGTTGCAAATATCCTAAATACAGCAGGAACGACATTTTTCTGGTTACACTGGGGAAGCAAGCTTTGTGTATCATCGGCGTTGTTCGTCCCTGAAACACAGTATGGAATTCAGTTTTTGTTTATGTCACAACGAATCGGGTGTCTGTGCATCTACTGTACATTTCCGTACAAATTTATGGGAATCTACACACGTTTTTAGAGTGTACATACGCTGTCATTAATCTGGGATCCGAAAAACGCTAGTGTATACATTTTATGTTTGCAAGTAAATATATAAATCAAATGTTGTTTAAATATTAAAATTTTTTTCATATATGTGCCAATAATAACCTAATTTTTCAATTAAATTGACGCCAAATTGCACCCATAGATTTTCTTTAATTACAGACTTTTTCAAATTCTTAATTTGTTTTTCATTCAGATGCACAAAAACCAAATTAAAATTAAAACGTCTGTTCCGATAGTCGCATAACCTAATATACTATCCAGACGGAAGTTGCTAAATAACAAAAATTAATACAGGGAGGCAAATAGAAGAACAGTATTATGAATACGATTGGCTAATACTACTATTTTACCTTTATGTAATGTTGAAGTTGGCCAACTTGCCTATGCGATATACAAGATGGGGCGGAATTTCTATCGACAAACTTTTGTGAGGTGATTCCTTATGCATAATCAAGTAGGAGATAGATATTGAAAGCATTTTACACAAAAACTGAAAATTAAGGGATATAAAACGGCCTTGGAAATTGTGGTTTTAAAATGTATTTCTGCAAAATATTGAAAACGGAGTGAAATAAAAATACAATTCTCCGAACAACGCTCTATATTATCGGGATCTTCAACTCTCATTAACAGCTCCCATCGTAATGCAGGTAATATAGTCGGCCACCCTTTTTTTTTGCAGGCGACTGTTGTATTTTATCATCAGGAATAATGAACTTCTGATTATGGTTTATTGAGGAGCATATCCCAAATAACAAAAATTGGCCCCTTGTTGCAACTGCCAAGGATCCACCATTTTCATGTAAAACGCAAATAAGCTTCGTCTGCAGTGATACAGCGCCTAGAACGTATGCAATAATACATACAAGCGTGTGTGGTATGGTGCTGCGTCCACTGCGAAGACGACGGAGGCTTACTGTGAATTTCGTGTACCCCATACATCATGGTTAAATATAAGTCAGATTTAAATCGTTTCGCAACCTAGAGATGGCGCTACTGGATTGCTGGAGCTAGCATTTCGCCTGAGATGCATGCAACTGATCAACACAGACTGCTATGTTTCCCCTAGTAGAGGGAGGAGTTGGCCGTGCCGTCCTACTGGAGATAATGAACTCTCAGTTAGGATTACCTTCCTAGGACTGTGTAGGCCTGACCCACAGTGTTGTGTATTTATTTTTCTTGCATCGTTTGGCGAAGGGCTGGCAGAGCTGTACAACATCACGGCGAAATGGCGGGTGTCCGTTCTTGGATGGTGAAGGGGGGGGGGGGGAGGTGCACCCGTGGGAAAAATTTTAATAGTTGTATTATTTTGATGTTGATGCAACATTGAACCCATAAATCAGTTAAATAACTGAAAAAAATTAGGGGAATACTGTAAACACTGTAACAAATACAGGAGAAATATTTGCTGCATAACAGCAACAAACATTAGAATTAGTTTGCAGGCTTTCGCGGCCGTTGGCGTCGATTTATAGGCTTCTGGGTCTGAGCCAATATTGGTATTGTTCCCTGACGATTGCAGCTGCTACGAATGCCGAAACGTTGGAGAAGAGATCCACGACGGCGCTCAAACCCAGAAGCCTAGAAATTGAAAAATTTTTAAATGTTTGTCACAATTATGCAATAATGAGTTGGAGCACAACGATATCATAAAAGCCTTTGCGCTAAAACCTATTTGAAGTTACAAATTATACACACAGTTAACATAAATATGTAATTGAAGTAACCGTGTTTAGCTACGAATATCTGCACTGACTATACTCGCATGTGCCAGGCAGTATACATGCTGCCTGCTTGTTCCTGGCCGACAGTCAGTATGTGAGTCCCTGCAGGAAGTGTTTATATTGCCTACGCTGCTGGAATATCTGCACTGACTATACTCGCATGTGCCAGGCAGTATACATGCTGCCTGCTTGTTCCTGGCCGACAGTCAGTATGTGAGTCCCTGCAGGAAGTGTTTATATTGCCTACGCGGCTGGAATATCTGCACTGACTATACTCGCATGTGCCAGGCAGTATACATGCTGCCTGCTTGTTCCTGGCCGACAGTCAGTATGTGAGTCCCTGCAGGAAGTGTTTATATTGCCTACGCGGCTGGAATATCTGCACTGACTATACTCGCATGTGCCAGGCAGTATACATGCTGCCTGCTTGTTCCTGGCCGACAGTCAGTATGTGAGTCCCTGCAGGAAGTGTTTATATTGCCTACGCGGCTGGAATCGTGTCGCTGCCGCTGGAAGTTTCACGTCAGTTTTACGTGGAAACGGTGGGTCCTAGGCAGCTGCATCAAGAAGACCATTTCTGTTAATTAGGCCATACTGCTCAATAAACCAGCATCAAACGGTCACAACTCATGACGTTAAATACGTTGTCTGCGAAAATAGGGTGGCTACCCTTACTGTTGTCAATATGAGGGTAACTATTAATTAAAGTCTGCTCTCAGCTTGAAGACCCCGATATCACAAAAGAAAATGTCCAGGAAATTGAAGTTTAATTCCAATTCCTTCCAATATTTTGGAAAAATAAGTTTGTAAAACTGAGTCTCGAGGGTCTACATTGCCCTTAATAACACATTAAGATAAGAAGTGTCCTATATATTTCCCATTTAATTTTGCATAATGATTCACCTCACGAAGTTTGTGGGTTGAATTCCACTCCGTCTTGTATGTCTGAACGTAACGTAAACGTAAAGATCATGGAACGAGCTCTGTGTTTACGCCAATGTGAGCCAGCCTTTGAAGTACAGTGTTGATGGCTACTAATTTATGGGAGGGGGGGGGGGTTGGATGGAGAATAAATACTTGGCCGTTAGAATAATCCTAAAATTCGGAAAGAATTTTATCAGTCTACGCAGGATTGGATTGGACAACGTAGAAGAAATGGCAGGTAAGAATCTGCATTAGTCTGCCTTAAGACTGTTAGAAATAAATATAATTTCTAAATTTGATGCATATACTATATTTTCGTAACATGTTATCCATGATAACTCGTAAGAGTTGAAAAAAAATTGTAATTTTTTAAAAGCGTAATTTGGAATTTTAACTTTAAGTAATTATTCGGGCACATTTCGGAAATGCCAGTATAACATGACCTTTGGTTACAGCTGACGGCACTTGGTTTAGCTGTGGTAAGGGTTGAGCTATTAGCTTATTTGACGTCAAAGTTTATCTCAACAGTTAAAACTGAAATGCGGGCATACCAGATAGCAAGTTTTCAAGAAATATTCCTAATGACATTTGAATGTTATGCATAATTATATCGAGCTCTAGTCTGGTGGTATATCTTTTTCGTACCATTTGAGGTTTGTAAAAAAAAAAATTAATAACTCCACAACACGTTAAATTATTTTTTGAAAAGTAATATTTTGCCATTATAATAATTTTTCTGACTATTATTTAATGTCATAAACAAAACGTTTATCGTTTGCTTAAAATCTCGAAAGTAGATGTAACCTCTTGAACACCCTGAATAGGTCAGCTATGGCGTTCTAGGGCTAGCCTTAAGGGGGCTGCCAAGTAAAATGTCTGCTTAAAATCAGTGTTTACGTGTATACGCGTAGCTCAGCTAATAAGTAATCTGGGGGATACGATTTATATTTTCAGGGGGAAAAAAAGGGAAACTGATTAAAAATTGCATTTTTAGGGCTTCCAACCGTAGTTTCTTCAAGATAGAGAACAAAAGCATAAATTGGTGTATGTGCTTTGACCCCTTAACATTTTACCCCGAGTAAATTCGTTCACATCTGACACGTTGCATTATAAGCAAAATCATGGTCGTTGCTGCACCAATGCAGAGAGAGTCGTCACCTGGACCTTACTATTGGCTGCTTCTTGTGCCGCGAATTTACTGAAACCCTTTCCATGAGTTCCAAAGTGTCAGTTGCTATAGCAAATTCCTAAGTGATTTTCACACTATGAAGTTCCTCTTTTAAGGGGTTATTCCATTGATTTTCATCGAGTGTAATAAAATCCTACTATTACAGGTCAAATTTGCGAGAAATTCAGTTTCCCAGGAATGCAAATCAGCCTTGGGAGGGCGCATTGCAATGACCTTGGGGCGTAAAGAATTTTTACCAAGGGTTCCCCCTGAAAATTCGACAACTTGTGTCGGGAACAGAACAGCGCTGGAATGAGATAGAGATTTAAAAAAAACGAACACATGGAAAAAATAGCTTTCACACAGAGGAGCAACTACCACTATACTCGCGTCACGAATCGTCGTACAAACCGTTGCCTTATAGCAGAAACCTGGAATATAAGTGAGGTGTACAACAGTTGAATGGTAGCCACACAGAATAAGCAACGAGGCCTTCTTCACAACTCAAGCAGACAAAGAATACTGGAAACGTTTGCTTAACCTTTCAAGCCTCGCACACGGGCGAACCTGGCGGGGTCGCTCTCGGAATTGTACGGATGGGAATCGCGCCGAACGATGCCGCTGTTCGGCGGGTTTTTCTCAGGGATCTCCCGTTTCCTCGCCTTTTCATTCCGGCGCTGCTCCATCCTCACCTCTCTTCGTCCTCATCGGCTCTCAAAGACAGGAGTGCCGGCCTGTGCATTGTTATAAATACCTTCTATATTTACATATTATTATAACAATTAGTGCGCTCAGCATCTGTACTAGGTGGTACAATTGTCAACATTTGGATTCGCATTCGGTAGGACATAGGTTCGATTCCCGGTCCGCCAATCCTGATATCTCTCTTCCATTGTTTTCCTAAATTAGTGCGAGTCGAATGCTGCGATGGTTACTTTCTACAGGCAAGGTTTATTCTACTAAGTATGAGAAGCTTATTGCTTTGACTTTGACAACTAAATGTTTTCGCCGCCAGGGTTCATTAACATCCCGTGTTTACCGGAATTTTCCCGTTTTGTGTGCAAGAAAATGGGATATTTGCAATTTTTCATAAAATAAATGTAGCTGTGTAAGATCTTATTCGCATTGTGTTAGAGCCAATGGCAAATATAATCCCTGTTCATCGTACTAGAGTGGAAATATAGCACATTCACTGTTACGTCGAACTTTTCTGAAGTCCTGCCAAAGATCTACTTTCACTATATTCCTCCGACTCATTAAAACAAAGCTTAACTACTTCTAGAAAATATACACCAAAGGGACAATGGACCGCATTCGTGCGCACTCAGTTCAGTAATATTTCGCATAAGAACTATTTCTTACGAAGCATTACCTACCAACATATCTATTCTATCCCTGTTTTTTATTTAAATTGCTTAAACATAAAATTATATAATTTGCAAACAGAATAAAATTGAAAGTGTTATTCAATCATAAATAAAGTGTTATTTTTATGTTAGCACCTGTCATATGCGGGAAACGACTAAACACGTCATACATGGCGTGAATTTCCAAAAGGTTTGTTTCAGAAAGGTTTGAAGAAACTGCAAATAAACTATATAACGAAATATTTCCACACGGTGTTTAATATTCTGTTTTGAACTGGATGTAGAAAAACGTTGGCTCACACAACTACTGTATTAATATGTGACAACTAAACGAAAATATAGCGAAACGGTTACAAATGTTATTTTTAAGTTTTCCCGTGTAGTGACCATAAGGGTGAGGAGATAAGTACCAAGATTCTTTTGATGACAGAAATATTTATGTCGCACTAAAACCCGTGACCTTTTTACATTGAAATAAGTTTGCTCGTGAACGCTCAAAGCCTATCACAGTTGTATTTATACTATTTTCTCTTGTAAACGCTATTGGAGAGAGTCAATAATCCTTACTAAATAAAGATAATACTTGCAATTTTTCCTGGAGCGAGTATATATCACAGTTAGAACAAAACACGAGAAGTAACAAACAAATGAATAGCATTTTCCATTTTCCTCCAGCTTAAAAGCGATCTCTTTGGAAAACACACCAGCGCACTTCGAGGCCACGATATGCCACACTCCCACATGAGAAATTTCTTTTTGATCCCATCCTGAGGAGAATAAATGTTATTGTAGGTGATGGCTGATTCCTCCCCCGCGCCTTCTACGAGAAACTTTCTCTTTCTCCACTAATCTCGCTGTCGACGAGCTGTTAAGCCCTACCAACCTATATAAATTATAGGATGCGTTCTTTAATGAAAAGAGAGGTTGATAACAGTTACATATAATTAGGCAGTAGACCTAGGTTTATAATAATTACAGAGGGTTGGCATGGGGAAGCTCTCGGGGTTTTAAACTACTATTGCGTGCGCGCACACACACACACACACAAATATGCCTCTGAAATTATATTACAGGGATGGGAAACACTGTTTGACCACAATATATGTACTTCAATGAACTTGATAAGCCGATGAATACTATAACTTTCGTTCACTGTTTCTACAGAGGTACATGAATATATGTTTACCTTATAAGCTCTCTGTGGTCAGGCGAGCAAAATACACGACGAAAGCAATAGGCTACGGCCAATGAAATGTTTACCTTTTCAGATGTTTCGCATCTAGATTGATGGAAGTGATAATTTCGCAATGCAATTTCCCCGAGTGTGGAAAGTTTTAAAAAATCGTATTGATAATACGATTTGCATTTTGCTAGAAGAATTTTTAATTGCTCACAATACGAGAAATTATTTATTACTATATTTTGAAATAATTTAATATCTTAACGTTTATAAATTGATATAATATTTATACAGACTGTTCACGGTAAAATGAGCACTTTTGAAAGCCCTGCTTAAGATCTACTTGTATACAAGTTGCATATTCTTCCGCCTTATGTAAAATTAACATTGCAATGAGCTTCATCACTTTATCAATGCGTCGGTCCCTGTGAAAACGTTAAATTATTAGAAAATTTTTTTTTTTACAAACATGCTAATTTTTACACTTCGATCAATAAAAAACACAGGAAGCGAAATAAATAATTTAAGCTATCGCAAGTGATTCACCTAACTCTTTTTATTCGACGTTAAGAAATTAAACTACTTTCCATCCATCGTTACCAACTTTACTGGGTGCATGTCACTCAGTTCACCCTTTAGAATGTGTGTAGGTAGGGGCAGTGACTTTTTCTAAGGTTGATTTCAAAATTGCTCACTTTATTGTGAACAGTCTTTAGCAAGTGCTGGGGTGTGGCCTACATTTGTTCCAGGCTGTACCTGAGTGCCATACGCTCACGGAACTGTCAGAAGTGCTTCCACTTCTGCCATTCGAGGAACTCAATTTGCCGATTTGCAAATTTGCAGTCTGTGCATCACTTCAACTTGCCTTCAGAGGTGTCTTTCTTCTGCAGGACCACGAACGTTCACTTGACTTCGTTTACCGCTGTAACGCCTCAACATATGCCACCCGCATGCCTCTAGCGTGGAAATGTCTGTCTACCGGCGGGGGCCGCGTTATTTTGACTGACTAACTCCTTTCGTAGTTCAACCTATGCTATGTTTTGCAGTGTTGGAACATAGCAGGTCTGATGTAAAATTCATTCTTTATAAAATAATCGTTGAGTGATTAGAAATTATCAGTTTGGGGTTACTGTCAAAATAATTGTGGTGAACAAATCGATTTATTGCTATTATGGAAACTATAGTTTCTTGCGGTAATTCGCTCTTATGAATTATGACGTTATTTTGACGCAGTTTGAAGTTGTACGCATGCATGTACGGGACATGATTTATTGAACGAAATGTCCCCCTCCCCCTTCCTTTACTACCCTGAATAGCACAACAGCTAGACTTAGAAACATACTGAATATCTCGCGCTCATTACTATTTGGAGTTCACAGAGCAATGGTGGTTTATCCTAAGAGCAAGCAACGTGCCGACCTCCCGCGGCGCAATCGGTTGGTGCCCCACCGGTCTGGGGTGCGGTAGGCTCTGGGTTCGAATCCCGGGCAAGGCATGGGTGTTAATATCAGTTAGGTTATAAGTAAGCCCGTAAGCCGTCCCCTTCTAAGCCTTTAAGCATAAAACCGGGGTGCGTTACAAAGCCCTTTACACTACAAAACAATGCACGCAACATGACTCCAAAAATCGTCACCAAGTGAAAAAGATCCAACACAGATGACGTGGGAAGAGGGGGGTACACATGTCAGTTACACACACACATACACACACACACCTGTAGTTTACAATTGGCTTGAGGGTGGGTGAGTTTACAAGAGGTGTAAGAGAAGAGCGACTCACCACGCCACGGGGTTGCGTCCGGCGAGACCACTGGCCAAGCATTTATGATTTGGCTAATCCCTTTACTACAAGAGCTGGAAGATTTTCCCATGAAACATTTTGTAGCGAGCTGGTGGCGCGTCCTTCCCCCACCTCGGGGGCCGCGGTGGCGTAGTGGTTAGAGAGAACGCGTTCCACCCATAGACTAAAGATGAGGTAGGACGATCTCGCTGGCTTCTCACAACCGATTTCGGTGTCCCAACATTGAACGGCTTCTCTGCCAACTGGTTTTTAAACAAGTGCTTGGAGATGCTTTTACACTTCCTCTAACCAGCTTGTAATGCTTTTTGATAAAATTCAAAATTGTAAAGGTATTTTATTAATATAATAGCGCTTGTCATTTAAAAATTAAGATATAAACAAACACGTTCATCACTGTTGACAATGTGACTTTTACAGTTGTGTAGGATTGGGGTAGGTCAATTTTGGGTACATGTGTAGAAGACGTATAAGTGGTCTACCTCATCTTTACTTTATGGTTCCACCAAGTCGAACCGGGTTTAGAGTCCGTGCGGGGTCGCTCCAGGATTTTAGAATGTGGGAATTATGCCCGACGATGCTGCTGATTGGCAGGTTTTCTCGGGGATCTCCCGTTTCCCCCGCAATGTCATTCCAGCGTGCTCTATACTCAATTCGCTTCATCCTCATCGGCTCTCAAGACTGCAGTGCTAAGAGCCACCCGAATATCTTCATTCGGTCACTCCGATGTCTCCCTGTAGTCGCTCCGACTCCCAGGTCATCGCCACAGCACGCCGAAGTCCGTAAGAACACTCGACATACACCGTCGTGGGCGAATGAAGAGTGAAGAGATTTAGGTGGCTCTTAACACCGAGGTCTTGAGAGCCGATGAGGGTGAAGCGAGGCGAGTATGAAGCATAACGGAATGAAATTGCGAGGGAAATGGGAGATCCCCGAGAAAACCCGCCGACAAGTGACATCGTCCAGGCACGATCCCCACATGCGAAAACCCTGGAGTGACCCCGCCGGGAATCCAACCAGGTTGGGAGGTGAGCAGTCTAACCGCTACACCAACGTGTCACCATGGGTGTCAGGGTGGTGGTGGCAGATTACGAGATACTTGATATATTGGCGCAAGTGGACTGTTTTAGTGAATTATATTACGTTGTGTGTACCAGCTGGACTGATTATTTGGTTAAATCGATTAATGTACTTACGATATTTAGTGGTAGTTATCAGGCTTCACGTGGTATTGTAATTGAGTGAATCACAGCCGGTTGTAGAGGAAAAATCTGTATAGCATTTTTCAGCAGAACTGTAAATAAATTGTGATTTAATTTTAGTTCTTTATTTTATTAATTCCTCTATAACATCGTCGTTTTTTCACGTCTCTTTAATTATATGCTTAATTATGCTTTATTTTCACATTTTGTCATGTACGGTTTCAACACATGTATTTTTTGCCGTTCTGCATATAGTTTTATTTTTATTATTTTCAATTTAAATGGTGATAAGATTTTTAATGTTAGCTCTACGGATGGCAATACTTAATGTTTAGATGAGTTAGGTAGGTTTTAATTTTTGTGTGTATCTGTTTCGAGACTCTATGGTAGTTTTAAGTTAGGCCATTTGCGTGAGTCGTGTTCAGGGGTTTTAAATAGTAAGCCTTCCGATTGGCTGGCAGGTTCGAACCCTGTACTCCCATTGGCTGGAGAGGCTAGCATAGGGTAGCCTGGTCCAGACAGTTAGGGAGAACGCGTTCTCTGCTACCACTACTCCTCCAGTACAGGCGTAGGCAAGGACGCTCGTTCGAAGTGGACGAAGCTTAGGCATTTTAATATAGTTTTATGAGGGTGTTTCGTTTCCCGCAGCTAGCACTATGTGCATAAATTATAGCCGCGTAGAAGTGAGTGCTATAAAGTCCTTCCGCAATGCAGCAGTTTAGGAGCTAGATAATTGTTAGACGAAGTTACGTATAAGAACCCTTTCACTATATTGTAATCTGCAGCCGCCTGGAGCCAGCAAATTTCCTGCTTCCTACATAGTAAATGATTTTCCTACGAGAGCAACGCAACTGCACATTTGAGAATACTGGTAGATTGCATTTTCCATATCCTAGTACAGCCCACTATGGAAAAACTTGTAGAATATTTATCCCGGCGCCATGTTGGCAAGGCGCTGATAGCATAGCCTTCAGCCATCTATAATCACAAATGACCCGTTAAGAAGTCAAGTGTCTCGTTGAGTAAAGCAAGACAGGGATACATAAGTTTTTATTAAGGCTTTGAACTAAAACTGTGTAGTCTGGGAACTGTCTGCTGTAATTCGAATTGCAAGCTAGAAACATTTTCAGTAATTTTGCACGTAATGCACAAAGTTTATAAGTACAGTAGACGCGATCACTACCTAACGGCAGCCAGTTTTTCAGTAAATGATTTATTACTTATTGGCATCCAGGGTCTTCTTCTTTAGCTTGTTTCAGCACGCATTAAGTTGGCACATAACTCTACTTGAAGATGAAATAAAAGGGCAAAAGCTGAAACGTAATATTCGTGCGTTACATCCTTGTAAGAGTGGACATGCAACCTTTCCCTTCTTTGCTAAATGGAAAAGTTTATTTCTTTTTCTACCAGTGTTTATGCTGAGTAAGAATTTCAGCTCTCAGACAAATAAGGTTTATGTTTTGGCCGAGAAATATCGACAAGGCGAGTGTTCTACGCCATCAGCAGCTGATGCCGTAGTGTAATCAGGCATTCTTGTTCCTCAGTTGGAACAAACGACTGTCTTATTATGCTAATTAACTGGTTTTTAATTACCAACACCTCAATTCTTAATATGAGTACAGTGTAAGAGAAGGTGATAGTATTCAGTACCACTAGATCCTGCAGGAGGACGTACGCAAAATAAGTTGTTTTGTTGTCTGGTGTTGCGAGTTTAAATCACACTGTTATACAAGTTCTGTCTTAATTGTATAACTACATGTAAGTAAACATTAAGGGGGAACGCGGTACGTACGCACACTACAATATACGTCCCTACAGACCACCACCTTTATTCATAAATCTGATAACTTATTATCTATGTATGCTAATACTGTAATACAGCAGAGTAACATAACGTGTGGACTGCAGGATAACGGGCGTCCTAAAGAGGGACAGTATTTAGTTGTATCCAAACTGCCTACCCTCCTCACCTGTATCTACATTATTACATTACACCCCCATCCCTCACAAACCTGCCAACGTTTAGGAGTATGTAACAACTTATATAAACACTATTTAACTTTTCGTCATAGCAAAACTGAGTATGAAAATAGTTTGACAGTTAAAAAAAAAAAAAAACTTTACCTTTTGTCATGGGATTATAACACTTTATCAAATGCTATTGATATTTAAGACTCAAGAAAAAATCTATAATAAATTCATACTGTGAAGTGAGGAAATGAAAATGATCAAGAATTAGCATCTGTGGGCGAATAGAAACCAGACATCCTAATAACAAAATTTTCGGAAAGGTCATTTAGTATGTTTAAATTGAAGTTGAATTTCGGCAAACGACACCGGGTGCCCGCAGCCGTGTGTACCTGCGTGCATAACAAGTTGCGCAATACGAAGGCGAACGGTAGTGGCTCTACATGCGGCTAGCGCCTGTACATAGGCAACCATGAACTACTTGAGCTACCCTGTCACTGCGATTGCGCCTGTGTGTGGAGCAGTGGCAACCCGCCCGACCTACAGACGGCGCAGAGTGCCGTGTGCAGAACTGTCTGTGGACCAGTCCGCCTTCGTGTTATGCAACCTGTCGTGCATGCAGTTACATACGGTTGCGGACACCCGGTGTCGTGGTTAGCTGAAATTCAGCTTCAATTTAAACATACTAAATGACCTTTCCGAAAATCTTGTGACAAGAATTTCTTGTTTCTATTCGCCCACATATGCTGTGGTTTGAATTTCGACAGGTAGTTTCCGAACAAATTGTATAAAATATATATAAGATTAAAAATACCTTTAAATAAATATCCAGTATCCATAAGAAATTCTACTCATACTCTGTTAGTAAAGAAACTGGATTTATTTATTACAGTTAATGGGGAAACAATGTTAACTCTAAATTGGAATCACTAATTATTTCCTGAGTGTCAGTTGAAACTACTCCATACGGAATTTGTGGAGAATAAAACCCCACTAATACATAATTTAAAAGAATTCAATTAATTTAAAGAATAGGTCATCAGTTATATATTGTTTATTTAAAAATAAGCACCAGGTTTGAAATAAAACTATGCATTCCGATTTAAAATAAATGAAGTAAAATTATTTTGACGCAAAAAAAAATTACCTTAAAAAAATTTGTGTATGGTTAGGAACAAACCTTGTAAAATATAGACCCTACTACGACTTACAGAGTAAATTATTTCAGTTACTCTTCTACTTTGCTATCGCGGAAAGCTCTCTCGTATTTTATACAGTATAAGGAAACATATATATATATTATGTGTACGTAAATACAGTTCCAAGGTTCGAAAGACAGGGGCGAATGAGAAACATTAAAAACTGAGATGTAAGAGGCCGAATAATAGTTGGTATAATCTAAAAAGGGGAATAGTTTCTGTAAGGTGCGGCAGTCAGCAAACATGGGACACGTTCTCCAGTGTATTTACAGTATAGCGAATTATATCTTATTGGTAAAAAAAAATTCGATATGAAAGTGCCTTAATAAATGTTACGTCATCGAGCGAAGTGAAGTAGTGTTCTCACCGGAT
Source organism: Dryococelus australis (assembly GCA_029891345.1). Classification (NCBI taxonomy): domain Eukaryota; kingdom Metazoa; phylum Arthropoda; class Insecta; order Phasmatodea; family Phasmatidae; genus Dryococelus; species Dryococelus australis. The sequence continues at coordinate 167,006,458 of CM056999.1, read as the reverse complement.
CCGCATTCGTGAGGTTCTGGGTTCAATTTCGGGTCCGGCCATCCTTTTGTCGGCTTTCCATGGTTTCCCGTGATCCTTCCGTACCTATCCTGGGATTTTTCCTTAATACACGACGTCGCCCATTCCTTCCCCGCTTCTGCTTGCACGGGAAAATTCTCCCGTTTTTTTTTATGACCTTACTGCTAACAAAACCAAACTTAGAGTCCTTCATATGCCTCCTAAGGATTTTCAGATTATAGGTAGGTAGTACTTAACATCTCGTCGACTGCGAGGCCAATAATGATGGGGGGGGGGGGGGGGTAGGAGTTTACTCAGGAAAGCAGAGGCGTGGAAGACCTGTCGTAGTGAACCATTCTAACATTCGCCTGGAATGATTTCGGGAAACTATGACAAACCACAAAAATAATGATGGCAAAACCGAGTTCGAACCAAGGTCCTCCCAAATGCGAGTCTACGAAGGTCGACCACCGAGCTACCTGGCTCGGCAGAGAATTACAAATGCTGCGTCTGGATGATAGACAATCTCGATTGGCAAGAACAGCGGGAGAAGCCATGGAAAAAAAAAACAAGACACAGAGACTACGAAGAAGAAAGAGGCAAGTTAGTGAGTTCACTGCAGGAATATCCAGTCAAGGCTTAGAACCCTTTCCAGAAGTAACCGACGAACAGTCGGGAATGGTTAAAGTTTAACGACCTGCGGCGGCTATTGAGAAACAGACTTACACCTTGAGTCGTCTGTATAAACTACTGCAGGAACACCAATACAGTATTTCCACTTGCCACCATTTTACTGGCCGGAAATACACCCAACATTCTCGCTTCTAATTGAAATGTTTACTACTGACTGTCTGTCTGTCTGTCAATGGAGTGGCACCGTTAAACGTAAAGCATTATTTATAATTCATTAATTCACTTCAGAGAACCTTTTTACTAACGACTTATTAATACAAGGTAAATTTCAATTATACTGTCAACAAAACCATAATATAATAAAAAACTAAATAGTATCACTTTAATCGGGCCTATATAGGTTTATGGTAGAGTGGATATTCACCTCTCATTAAATAAAATACCTATATGATATTTCATTAAAAAAATTAATTCTAAACACACGAAATAATAATAGCTGTGATTTTCACTTTAGTACTCTATATTGCCTAATTTACTACACTTCTTAACGCCACAGCAGTAGAAGACTATACCAGAATCAATCATTTCCTTGTCTCCATACTAAAAACCGGAATTAATTCAACCTAAAGGGGAGAGACAGAAATAAATTTGGCGTTCAGTTTTTTAGCAATGGAATGTATTTAACGATCGTTATTGAAAGTTTGCAACGACAATGCATAGTACATTATTCAGCAGATAGCCTTGAAATAATACCTGCTAAGTGCGTTAATTTGTTTATCATATGGTATAAATATGAATTAGATACTGATGAATTTCTGAGAATGACTACTGAAGTCGTAAAAGCAGAAGAAGTAACATTAAGATATGTTGAAAATAAATAATGTTCTACGCTCAAACAAAGTTACATTTGTAAGAAGATATTCTCGTACAGAAGTGTAAAGACTAAAATGTATTAGCCTAACACGATGTCTAACTCTCACTTTTAATAAAAATTTCTCAACAAAACGTCTAATATAAACTCTTCACGGTAAAGTAAGATGTTTAAAATCAACATTTGTGCCTGTCAAATGCATATCATTTATAGATAAAATATGAATAACATTTAAATTTAACAGGGAAAAAAATTAACTTTTGTGAACACAAGTATAAAACGCTTGCGATACAGGGTGTATCTATGAAATAACTAAACACATCATACACGGGGAGATTTTACAAAGGTTTGATTCAAAAAGGCCGAAGAAACCGTGAATGGACTATACTGTGCTGTTGTTCTTTTCCAATTAATTCAAATATTCATGTTCATAAACGAAATTATAAATAAAATAAGAAATAATCATGTTTTCTTGCCGGCTGCTCGTTGCGGAGTTCGCGTCACGGGTTTCCAACTGCTACGTGCTTGTCCTGGGGAAGGGGCGCGTGAGCCGAGGGTGTAGGTGGAACAAGGGGTAGGTAGAGCAGCGGAGGGGTTGGGGAGGGGAGGGAAGGGGTGGGTGAAGGGCGGAGGCATGAGCAACAATGCGCTACACACGGCAACGCCGCAGCTAAGAACAGGGCGATGTTTCGCAGGGGGATGCGGCAGGCAGCTCGGGGCGAGGAACAATGGCCTACAATCAGAATGAAAGCCTGCAGGAAACAGCAATCACGCGCGCGCATCTCGCACACAACAGCGTAGCGCGCCTGTCTCTTCCGCCCGCTTCTCTCCTCTCTAAAGCGTGTTCGCAGAGTCGACAATCCTAATAGATTTTGCCGCATTGAGGATAACTGTAGGCTATTCACGGTGTGCCGAGCACTTTCGAAAGCACTGCTTAAGATCTACTTGTATGCCCGTTGCGTATTCTTCCGCCATATGCACTATTAACATCGCCACCTACTTGATCATTTTTTCGTACGTCGGTCAAGTGAAATTGTGGAATTATTTGAAAAGTATATATCTCACACATTTGTTAATATTTACTCGTATATAACTATATATTTGTGAGAGAAAAAATATCGTTTTGGGGAAATGTTCTTCAGTGCCATAAAAAGAGCTACAATGAAAATTCTATGTTCTTCTTTTTCGAGAAGTTTTTCCCTATACAAATAAAAACTACTCTTTCTTTACGTCGAGTTCCTGGGTAGCCCCGTAGAAAAAAAAAAACATTGTGGCAGTTTCAAAAAGTTTCGTGGGAATTTTCCTTGACAGTATAATGTCTGATGAAAATAAAATTATTTAGTTGTCGCTAATAATCTGCGGTGGCCAGTAAAAATATTTTTCTGTTATCCATAAAAAAATAGGTGTGGTAGCTTTTCCACAAAATTAGTTATTTTTTTTTGTATTCCCCTTACTCCCAGAGCCAACGGAAACCTTCCGTGCTGCTAGGGCAGTATCGTCAGTAAACGGTAATACAGCAAAAGTAGAATTATGTGAGGTTGCTATCGTCATATGACCGCCTACTGGAATAGTAGGTATTTATTGCCTGCAGTGTACAACAGAGAATAAATATTTTACGATTATGTTACACGTGCATATTCGTGTACTCCAGTTGCGGAAGTTTCCATTGGTAGGCGCCTGTTATTATGGGCACTAGAGCGAACCTGTCTCTAAACAAACATACTCGCTGAACGCACAGTACTTATTGGCACCGGCAGACGTCTGGGCATACGAGTACCCTTGTACTCCCTAGACAATAACTCGGCACGGACCGGTCTGTAGCTGAGCGGCACGACAGCGGCCCGGCAGTACACGCGCTAAAGGCTGTTCACGATCAAGTGAGCACTTTTGAAATTAACCTTAGAAAAAGTCACCGCTCCTAGCTGCATACATTTTAACGGGTGCAAAGTGCGACGTGCACTGAGTCATGTTGGCAACGATGGATGAGAAGTAGTTCCATATCTTAACGTCGAATAAAATGTGTTAGATAACCATCTGTGATAACTTAATTTTTTCTTTGTCTGTATGTTTTTTTAATGCATCTAAGAGTGCAAATGAGCAGATTTGTAAAATATTTACTTTACCAATAATTTCACAGTTTCACTTGACCGCCGCCCGAATTAAGGGATGACGTCGATGTCAGTGTTAGGTTTACATAAGGCGGAATAATACACAACGAGCATACTAGTAGATCTTGAGCAGAGCTTTCAAAAGGGCTCATTTAACCGTGAATAACTTATAGATAAAAACATTGGGCAAAACCGGGCACGGAGAAGTTTGATTGGCCATAGCAGACAGCAGACAGCAGTGCTCTTGTGACAGTGTGCGCTGGATGATGTTGTTACAGCCTGCGTACGATGTTCGACACAAGTCTATTGCTTTTCTGTTGTTCAGTGCAAATTTTCTGTTAAAATATTCACCATTATGGAATTAAAATCACGTTAGATAAAAGCTACAACGATGGAGGTGGAATATATTCTGCGGTTTGATGCTTCAGCAGATTGATTATTTCGTTCCCCCCATTTTTATGACATGAAGACAAAATAAATGTATTTGCAAACGCTTTCACCTTTAAAATGGACAAGAAGGTGGGGTGATATAAATATTTGTCGTGAAGATTTACGGCGGGGCACACGAAATATCTCGACGGCAATGCATTACTCAGACAATATTTGTTCACAAAATCTGTCAACATCGAGGGGATTGAGACAGCATAATGTCAAGCCAACGTAAACTCATGTTACAGCACAGCAGATTTACTTCTAACAAAAATAATAAATTCATGCAAATAATAACATATAAAAACGCACAGAGCTGACATTTATCTAGCCAATGCCGAATGTAATTTTCTAGCGTATTCATAGTTGTTGGCACGATCTATGCGATGGTATAGAATTCTTGAATTGTTTCACTTATTACTCTCTTGTCGAAATCAACCGCACTATAAACTTAATTTTTGGGGCTGCAAATATCTCTGTAATAAGGAATAATTAATTAAAAACATCTTTAAACCTAATAATGTTGCATTAAAAGACACACGAATATTTAGAATAATCAGTGCTATACAATAACACAAAATAGAACTGACAAAAGATAAAACAAATTGGTTTTTATATTTATATTCCAACGACAAAAGTGATGTATGGCGTTCGAGAAAAACTAAAAATTATTTAAATCAACGCATTAATTTTTTTTATTAGGTCTCGTGCAACATTTATTAGATCAGATCTTAAATATTTGATCTAGACTGAATGCAACTTATATTTATCTCCATCTCTCTCTCTCAACACCCCTTACTCCATTAAACAACGTTCACTTCAATGAAGCAGCGAGGCTAACACTATTGCATCATATAGTTTCATTTTGGTATGTGTTATGATTTGCCTTTTTGATTGTTCGCCGAATATTCACATTTGTATTTCGGAACTTTGGGATATTTTCATCAACATCTACCTCTTTAGAGAAAGCAAAATATCCCAAATATCCCAAATATGTTAATTGTTCTTGCATATTATTGCCTAGAGTGTTTTTGCGTGAACTGGAAAACCTACAAATATCAATGTTTTATTATTGCTATATCTTTATCTTTTTAATATTTTATTATTTTTTAAACAATCAGGTATACATGTTTGTATTTAGTACTTCTTTGCTCGTATGCGTTGTTTTCATTGTGCTGTCTACTTATTTCGTCTCTCTCCCTCTATAACGTCCTCGTTTGTTTGATTAATGATTCTTTTCGTTCTCGAGTAACTTGTAATTACTGACTGAATTTTCATTTTAGAATACTCTAAGTGTTTTTTCTACACGCCTATGTCTGTGCGTATTAAGATATCGAATTCTGGTTTAAATGTAATCACAGAATAACTAAGAATACAGAAATGGAACGGCATGAGAGGGCCCGTAGAAATGGTCGTACCTGATCACTGATCGGCTGCGCGTGGCTGTGGGATGGGCCTTGTATTTGACTGGCTACTACGTGCTGCGAAACGTTCCGCATTGGTTGGGCTTCCGGCTGGGCGAGCAAGTTGCCAAGCGCTGATTGGCGAACACCGTTCTGGCGTGTGCGACTGGAGTTCGCCTTGCAAGCGGCTACTTCGTTCTGTCTCGTCAAGCGTCACGTGACGAAACGAACGTCTAAGATCTACAGTGAAGTTATATCGAATACTCCTACAGGCTGTTCACGGTAAACTGAGCACTTACGAAAGCCCTGCTCGAGAGTGGAGTGGACTCTTAACAACGAGGTATTGAGAGTCGACGAGGGTGAAAAGAGGCAAGTGTGGAGCGGCACCGAAATGCAAGGGCGGGGGAACGGGAGATCCCCGAAAACCCCCCCACCCCTCCGACTAACGGCATCGTCCGGTACGATTCCCACATGTGAAAAATCCGGGAGCGACCTCACCGGGGAAAGAATCCGGTTCGCCTAGGTCTCAGGCGAGAAGTCTGACCACTACACCACCGCGGCCCCGCCCTGCTTAAGATCTACTTGTATGCACAGTTCGTATACTCCCGCCAAATGTAACTTAACATTTCCACGTTCCTGATCACTTTATGGCTACGTAAAACTGGAAAATGACTAACAAAATTTCACAAATTAGTTTATCTCCTATACTTACTTATATACGTTAGCAAATTAAACACTACGTAGCGAAATTTTCACGTGCAGCAAGCTAGACGTGAAGTTTATTTGTCTGTCTCTGAAGAGCTGGACATTTATTCGGCCGTGCTTATTGCTTTCGCCATATGTTTTGTAGTCATCCCCAAAGAGCTTATTAGGCGTGTATCGAATGGTTCGCGTTTAAGAGTTCGCCCACCTCATTCACGCATCTTACAGCCGAGCGATGTTTTTCATCCGTGTGATAGTTTTCAAGAGAGGAACTTTTTATCTTGTGCTCCTCACTTACAACACGTCACAATAACATCGACTGTATGAAAGTATAAGATTTTAAAAGCGAGATAATATCAACAAATTATTTCCCGTATAGTATAAGGCTACCGTGTTGATTCCAGTATTCACAAATTATACCTAAAGCCTCTGTCTGTCACACTGTCAAATTTTTCCGCCAAACTGCGTCCTATAAGTTTTATCAAATAAAGTTGGGAAGTTATGACGTCATCGAAACGTCATAAACACTGCCATATTAGTCTGAGAAAGATGGATGGCTTCAGTTTCCAACAAACATTTGAAGATTTGACAGGTTCTAAAATCAGAATCGTGTACGACAAAAATGGACGTCAAGAAACTTTAAAATAACGAACAATTGCTGGAAAAAACGTATGTTACAAAGATAATTAATTTGTGTAGAAACTGTGTGGGCGTGAATGCCATTTTAAATGAATATTGCACATCATATTACGAACTCAGAGGCATTAAATTTCATTGTGGAGAAAAATCTCATATAAATAAAATTTCAATTTAGTAATGAAGAGAAAATAAATCACAACATTCCTTGCATTTATTCCTGTAATGAACTGCATGAAAAAAAGAAAAGCAATTTCTTACTATAAAATTGTTTAAAAATAATATTTCAAATTAGATTCTCCCGAAAATAATTGACAATGTGACACATTTATTCCAGATTATTTGATACGATTTGTTGGAAGGAAAAATTTGATGATCGTATTTTGTCCTCAAATTTTACTGTCAAATATATTTGACAGTGCGACAGGGGCTTTGCACTTTCAATTCAACTTTACGGATCTTGAAACCCCTTTCACTCAGTGTTACCAACTTTACTGGGCGCATGCCACTAAGCACGCCCGTTTGAAACACGCCTGTAGGGACAGTGGCATTTTTCAAAGGTTGGGGTTCTAAAGCGCTCAATTGCTCGTGAACAGCCAGCCTGAACCCTCCATTCAAAAACGTGCCTCGTCAGGAAACGACGTCTATTTCCGTAGTGTCGGGTAGTTATTTTCCAGTGGCGCGACGCGAACACTCTCTTTCGTCTTGCCATGTTCGCGACTGTGTGAGCTGAATTTTCTACGTATCCGCTACGAACTGCTCCTCATGAAATTCTCATCGCTTTGGGAGACTTGGCGCGAACTTTCGGTTCGTGTTCGCACTTAGTCCCTTGAACTTTTCTAACTTAATACGACGCTCTCGGAGTAGACACAGATACACCAACAAGGTCTTTCCATTGTCCTCCAAAGTTTTATAGAACTGCTATTGTTGTTTAATATTTATTCAATAGTCTCGGTACTGTTAACCCTGGCGAGTTTTATACATACAGAAACGCAGTCGGCGCATCCTGCAGGCAAATACCAGCGTTTTTAAATTGAAGGACTACTCCTTAGGTAAAATACTATATGTAAATTAATTGTTTACGTGTATATGCACATATAAGTAAATACATGGATTGGGAATACGGTTTATATCTAGGAAAGATAAAAACCACTTTTTACCTTTATCTAATTATATAAACTGTGAATACGAACTCTACCCCCTAACTTCAGCAGGCGATTCCTCATAAAAGATAAGTCAAAAAACCTACACACGACCTATTGACTTAAGTCTATCCCTGAAGGGTGTGACCAAGTTTGAATGTGTAACCGAGAACACAGGTTTATTGCTCGTGACACAGCCACAATGAGACAAAAAATATCCGAGTTTATTTATATTTCTTTATTGAACTATGAATTGCAAACCATAAAAAAACTATTTGAGAATATGAACCTCCCTTCCATAAAAACATTTACAAATGTAGCAACGCGGTAAATTCTGGGTAGTTGCCTGCAGTTTAATAATCTACCATACATGTTAAAAAAAGTTCGTCTGATTGCCATCATTTCCGAGAAATCAGTGCATAAAATATTGGAACAATAGAAATGTTAAAAATAATGAATTAATTTCTCGAAAACGGTGAGGTTTATTTAAAAAAAAATCCAACGCGAATTTCGTAAAGAGAATGCTGCCACGCTAAGAAATGTTCAAAAACATTTATTCATTCATTATTATTTTTTGTTAAATGTAAATTTAAATATTAAATTCTAGAAAAAATACTAAGCATGGAAATTTGCAAGATTAATTAACGTGCAAGTATTCCTTAGGAAATGCCACGAAGCAGTTTTGGATTGAATTTGTTATATTTGAAACTGATACATAGAGAAGCAGTTTCACTAACATTGGTTCCTATTAAAGGCTGTTCGCTGTAAACTAAGTACTTTTGAAAGCCCTTATGTAGATCTACTCATATGCACTTAGTGTATTGTTCCACCATATGTACTATTAACATTGCCTTGGGCATCATCACTATATTCATGCGCCGGTCAAGTGAAAATGTGAAATTATGATCAAATTAAATATCCTACATATTTGCTATTCCTTATACCAATATGCATTAAATAAAAACAAAATCAAAATAAATTTTTTTGGTATCTCGAGATGTCCACCTAACACATTTGATACCACGTTAAAACACGGAACTACTTTACTTTGGTCGTTACCAACATAACTGAGAGTATGTCAGTCAGAATGCACGTTATAATGTATGCAGGTATGGCAGTGACATTTTTCAAAGGTTGATTTCAAAAGAGCTCACTTCACAGTGAACAGCCTATAAACCCTATTACTACAGCTTGGTATACTGAGTCTTAAACATAACGAAACAAATTGCTTTACAATTTGATGGAATTTATTGTGTGAACGTACCTCTAACTGCAAAATCAAATTGTAACGGGAAACTCACAGCGCGACTTAGAAAACACGAGCGCCGAAAGGGGCCTCGGTAGTGCAGTAGGTAGACTACCCGCCTCCCACCGATGGTGCACGCAGCTCGAGTCCAAGCGGGGTCGCAAGGATTATCGCGTGTGGGAAACGTGACAGACGTTGACGCAGGGGAATCATCGTTTTCCCCCGCCCTTGTATTCCGTCACTACTCCATTCTCTCCACGCTTCAGCCATCACTCAAGACATCATTTATAAGTGCATACCTAAACCTTTCGACTATTGATTCAACGAACACCGGGGAAAAAAAGGCAAAAATGGTTGTTTTCAACATATACCTAAACAACATAATATTCAAATTACGTAATGAATAAACAGTTGAACGAATAACGAGATCAATACTGAAATTACCAACGTAACGAAGACAAAACAAATACGAAGAGAGTTGAAGAGAGATACATTCATTAAAAAAAAACTCGAGGACAAAATGAGGACAGCACACAGCCGCGTAATAGGATTTTTTTATGGCAAAACGGTAACGCCAGTTCGGGAATTAGCATATGTTCCACGTATTCATGCATACTGAACGCGAGGGCTTGAAAAATTTAATTTACTCCTGTCGACAAAGGTGGCGCCGTAGTTAAATACCGGGCTTGCATTCCGGAGGACACGATTTCGATTATTGGTCCAGCCGTTAAGATTGAAGTTTTCCATGATTTTGCGAAGCGAGTCGGGGCGACAGCTGGGATGGTTCCTCATCGCCGATTCCAACCCCGTTCTCCCCACTTCTCTCTCTGAGAAACTGGCTCCGTTTGTAATGGCGGCTCTATCGATGAGAGACGTCAAAACCTTAGCTTCGTATAGTCTAGTCGCGGTTTCTTCACACTCCTTGAGTTAAGCATTTGTAAATACTGTTCACAATAAAGTGAGTGCTTTTGAAATCAACCTTTGAAACAATTCACTGCCCCTGCCTGCATATATTTTAACGGGCGCCCTGAGTGACATGCGTCCAGTAAAGTTGGTAACGATGGATAGGAACTAGTTCCGTATCTCAAGTCGAATAAAAAGTGTAACGTAACTATTTGTGATAACTGAAATTATTTCTTTCACTTCCTGTTCTTCTTTTTAGTGCACTGAAGTGTAAAAATAGAGCAGATTTGTTAAATGTTTACTTTTCTAACAATTTCACAGTTTCACTTGCCCGACGCATGAATAAAGTGATGAGGCTCATGGCAATGTTAATCTTACATAAGGCGGAAGAATACCCAACGTGCATACAAGTAGATATTAAGCAGGGCTTTCAAAAGAGCTCATTTTATAGCGAATAGCCTATATCATCATACCAAGTATGACGTGTTTCGTTCTTTTCTAATTATTTTTCGTACCACGAGAGTTTTATACTTGTGTTAACATTAAAGTGCCTTATTTATGGCCAAATTGAAATTTTATCTCTATATTATAATATGCATTTTTTAAATTCACATGAACAAAACAGTGAGAAAAACGGTGTGGTGGTAATGCCTAGTACGAAATAGATGTTAAATACTGCGAGTGCGCACGAATGCGATACGTTGTCCCTCTGGTGTGATTTGATAGATTTTATAATGTTTTTTGGAAGGAGGCGGAGGAATATCCTGAAAGTAGAACTCTGCCAAGGCTTCAGAATAATTGGAAGTAACCGTGAATGGACTATAACGTAATTTACACGAAGAACAGAATATATTTTACATGTATAGAAAATCACGCCTGCCAGCAAATAAATTACATATTTTGTAACGTAAAGAAGTCTTTGGACGTAGGGTTGACTCAGTTTGATAGTCACTGCCATTGCACATCTGAGGCGACCGGTTCAGCGACAAGCCCCGGAAAGCGGGAAATATTTAGACTGAAGGAGGGGCTTTCTCGGGGCACTTCCGTTTCTCCGCCCGTCTTCGTTCTGCCATCTCGTCTTCGGGCCGATTGGAACGACAGGCCTGTCCCTCGGGTAGTACAGCCTGCTGATACTAGGGCAGGACTCCCCTCATTCACACCGACCCTGCCTCAAGCGGGAACCACTCGTGGATATTTCACTTCATGTGGAGTTGTCATGCCGCTATCGTGTTGGATCCCGACTGGCCGTGCTCACGATCAAAAGCAAAGAGGCTGGGACGACGTTGGTCCAGACCCACGTTCTCACGTGAACAGTTCTATTGATTAGGAGACTGTTCGGAGCCCGCTGTGCTCATATAAATGCAAGGTGGCGGAAATATTCACAAGCTCACAGGTTATTATAGGCTGTTCACGGTAAAATGACACGTTGTGTGTGTGTTCTTCCGCCTTATGTAAAATAAATTTTGACATGGGCCTCAACACTTTATTCATACGTCCATCAAGTGAAACTGTGAAATTACTAGGAAGCAAACGTTGTACAAATCTGCTCATTTTTCCACTTCCATGCATTGAATAATACAGAGAGAGAGAGAGAGAGAGAGAGAGAGAGAGAGAGAGAGAGAAATAATGTAAAGTTATCAGAAATTGTTACCTAAGATTTTCTCTTCTATGTTAATGTATGGAACTACGTTCCCACCCATCGTTACCAACTTTACTGGACGCATGTCACTCAGTGTGCCAGTTAAAATGTACGCAGGTAGGCGCAGTACTTTTTCTTCTATGTTAATGTATGGAACTACGTTCCCACCCATCGTTACCAACTTTACTGGGCGCATGTCACTCACTGCGCCAGTTACAATGTACGCAGGTAGGCGCAGTACTTTTTCTTCTATGTTAATGTATGGAACTACGTTCCCATCCATTGTTACTAACTTTACTGGACGCATGTCACTCAGTGTGCCAGTTAAAATGTACGCAGGTAGGCGCAGTACTTTTTCTTCTATGTTAATGTATGGAACTACGTTCCCATCCATTGTTACTAACTTTACTGGACGCATGTCACTCAGTGTGCCAGTTAAAATGTACGCAGGTAGGCGCAGTACTTTTTCTTCTATGTTAATGTATGGAACTACGTTCCCACCCATAGTTACCAACTTTACTGGACGCATGTCACTCAGTGTGCCAGTTACAATGTACGCAGGTAGGCGCAGTACTTTTTTCTAAGGTTGATTTCCAAAGTGCTGACTTTACCGTGAACATCCCTTATCAAACGGCAGTGCTATATGCCTCCAAAGTGTGTCTGGTGTAAAATTAAGATAACCGATGGCGACACCGATATTTTGCATTGCTTAAAAGTCTGGGTTTTGACAGTAAGCATACCTTAGTCGTCTGTGGCCTCGCGTGTTTTCCAGTATGTACTTTCCATCTGAAGGAGTGGAGTGGTTCGAAGAGATGTGGACGGGTGTTAACAACGAGGTCTTGGAAGCCGGCCGAACTTTCCATCTGAAGAAGACATCAGGCTTCGTAGTTATAATTTGTACGTAGGAACGATTCGTCTCGTCAATCATCGTGCTTAATTACTCTTCAGGGAGGACAATAAAGTTCCCTGACAGTAGCATAATATTTCTTGCATGAGCAAGGAGGGGGAAAAAAAATTACGAGAAGGAGAATTCCTCGGCACCTCCCCGGTTTTTTTAATTCCTACACTGTCATTTTTCCAGAAAACGGCGATTACTAAGATGTGTACAAGATGTTTTTTAAACTACATGTCGAAATTCATACCACGGTATCTATGGGATAATATAAATATGAAATCCCACTAGCAAAATATTCGTAAAATTCATCTAGCATTTAAAAATTGAAAGTGAAGTTAGCAAAACAGTAGGTGTTCGCAACTTCATAGACGAGCATGCGCACAAAGTTGCATATCACCAAGGCACATGCGGCGACCACCTGTATGTAGGCCACCATGGACACACGTGTACACCCTACAACGCCAATACAGCTGTTTGTGTGTTGTTGGAATCGAAATGCCATCGCTTCTGGCAGCCTTTAACAGTCTATTATTCTTGCTACCCTATTAATAAGTGTCATGTGTATCCCGAAGGTAGAACGGGAACTAAATGCGTCTCAGGGCGAACCCTTTACGCCGACAAGGAAGGGAAGTAATGGAAGGAGACATACATCGCGGCAGAGAGGGATTAGACAGCTATGGCCAGCGATTGGGGGCCATGACTACCTCTCTAAGTGTACCTATAGTAAAGACTATATCTAAGAAGAGACTGGGAAAAACCGTCACAGACAACGTAAAAATCCAATAAATAGAAATGCTACGGTAGAAAGAAGATTGTTCATTATTCTATATTAGTAGAGACTAAATATTTACTACTCCAGTGCTAATCCTCTATTTATGGTGTCCTATGTGCAGGAGCCTTCCACATTGCATATCCGTTCGCCTTCGTGATATGAAATCTGTTGTGCACGCAGGTGCGTGAATTTGTCGACTACCGCCGCTGTCTTTATAACTTCAATTTAGTAAAAAAATACTAGATGAATTTCCGAAACATTCTACTACTAGGATGTATTGTTTATATCATCCCGTAGATGCCGTGGCTTGAATTTCGACATGTAGTTTAAAAACACCTTGTACATTCCATAGTACTCACCGTTTTTCTGAGAAACAGCAGTGTGAGAATAAAAAAAAATGGGAGGGAGTGCCAGACAACTATCCTCCTCGTAGTATTTTTTTTCTTCCTTGCTCATGTTAGAAAAAATTTATCTCTGTTAGAGAAGTGTATTTTCCCTCATGAAGAGTAATACTGTATGATCATTGACGAGACGAACCGTTCCCACGTTCTAGTTATAACTACGAGGCTTGTCCCCTACTTCATGTGGACAGTGCGTATTGGCTAGCAAACACACGAGGCCACAGCACCACAGGCGACTAACGTATACTGATTACAAAAACCCAGATATTTGGTGAAGTGCTAAACTTTGTGTCTGCCTTGGTGTACTTAACTTTACACCAGATACAGGTTGGAGCCATATAGCACTGCTGTTTTTTAATAACCTGTAACTACGTACTTCCGCCACCAGATATGAGTTACTTTTTTTTTTTTTTTTTTTTTTAGTAAACGTGGATCATTGGGTGTCTCAAGTTGACTAAGATAGATTTCTCCCTTCTGAAATGTTCACTTACACACTGGAAATAGAATAGCAAAAGAGCCATAACATCCTCCACTAGTTAACGTCAGTGAATCCAGAAATTTTATTTTAGACACGTTAAAGCCGCCAAGGAATAGGTAAATATTTTTTTTTACTTCCTTATACTTGTTTCAGTTTTCTAATTCCTTCTTTAAGGTGTATTTTTCTAAAGCGAAATAATACAAATACGTGGGTTTTACAATCATTTTTGTGCTGGAAACTTCCGGTATAGGCTCTTTGACAAGACGTATTGTCATAAGGAACAGCTTTGTCTTTATTATTACACAATAAAACTGTAGGTTCATAACTGAATTTCATAAAGACGTGTGCGAGAGAGAGAGATAGAGATAGACAGAGAGACAAATAGAGAGAGAGAAAGACAGGGAGACAGAGAGAGAGAGCGACAGAGAGAGAGAGAAACAGAGAGACAGACAGAGATAGAGAGACAGGCAGAGATTAGACAGAAAGGGAATCATACATAGACAGACAGAGAGACAAAGAGAGACAGAAAAATACAGACGGACGGACAGAAAAAGAGAGAGACCGACTAAGAGAGACAGACAAAGAGACGAAAAGAGACAGACAGAGAGAGACAGACAGAGATGCAGAGAGACAGGCAGAGAGGACAGGTATAGAGACAGGCAGTGAGAGACAGAAAGAGATAGAGACAAAGAGAGACAGAGAGAGACATACAGAGATATACAGACATAGAAAGACAGACAGAGAGGGAGACAGAGGGAGGATGGCAGAGAGAGACAGAGAGAGATAGAGAGAGTCTGTACGCCAGTTCGGTGCCTTGCGATGTCAGCATCTAACCCGCATCTTAGTGCTTCAGAATTCTAGGTCTTTGCAAAATAATTCCGTTCAGGCGGCGCCTTTAAAATACTTTTAGACTGACTTGCATTTGTGCGCTTCATCGACCGAAGTGGCACAATGGCGAAGTGGATTTGAGGGTTTTGAGCGGTTCTCAAAAACGACGTCTCGACAGACGATGAGTGTGAAGCGAGGAAGCGAGGTGTGAACGGAGCAGCGCCGGAATGCAGGGGCGGGGGAAAACGTAGGATTATCGAGAAAACCTGCCATTCGGCGGCATCGTCCGCCACGATTCCTACTTGTGAAAATAAGCGGAGCTACGCAGACGGGAATCGAGCCGTGTTCGCCTTGGTGGAAGGCCGAGTAGTCTGACCACTATACCACCGCGGCCCCCACACAATGGTGAAGGCTGTTCAGGGTAACGTACGCACTTTTGAAATAAATTTTACAAAAGAAAATCACTGTTTGTAACTGCACATGTGCTAGAGTTCACACTGGTAAAGGCTGTTCACGATAAAGTGAGCACTTTTGGAATGAAGCTTATAAAAATTTCACTGCTCCTGCATGCACATATTTTAATGGGTGCAATGAGTGACATTCACCCAGTAAAGTTGGTAACGATGGATAGAAATCAGTTCCATACCTTAACGTCGAATAAAAAGTGTTATGTAACAATTTGTGATAACTTAAATTATTATTGTTTCTTTCTGTTTTTTCAATGTGTCAAATTAAAAAAATTAGCAGATTTGTAAAATAATTACTTTTATAATAATTTCACAGTTTGACTTGATCGACGTATGAATAAAGTTATAACGCCCATGTCAGTGTTAATTTTACATAAGGCGGAAGAACACACTACGTGCACATAAGAAGTTTTTAAGCAGGGCTTTCAAAAGTGCTTATTTTATCTTGACCCACCTATAGATTAAGTTTCCCAGTTACAGTGGACAGCGAATTAAAAGAAAATAGCTCTAAAAATTGACGCTGTACTCGGAGTATAATGTGTAAATTCATAGTTGCTGAAGTCGTAGCTTCTGATTTTAAACTTTTAGATCACGAGTTTCAATATTATTAATATTTCCACTTTTCTAAAAACTGTACTATTCCCACCTGGACAACGCAGAATCAGACGAGACAGTCCATTGCAATGTTAACCATGCATATGGCGAAAGAATACAAAATGAGGCGAAAAATAGATCCCAAGTACGTATTTGAAAAGTGCTTAGTCAAACGTAAACAGTCCACAAGAAGATGGACTCGCATTCGGGAAGATTCACTCCAGGAAAATGACTGGATTGTCCCCGATTATTTGCCCATTCACGATCGCCAGCGCAAAATTTTTACCGTCTCTAACTAACCGTCTGTCGACGAAGGGTTAAATCCGTAATTAAATGAAACCTAAATTTGCGAGAGGTAATGATTTCAATGTATGTTCAACGATATTCTGCAGACATGCTTAATTTTTCTCCTTTGCCTCTTCGTGCATCTGTCTGCCCCGTGCGTGCATCAACTGGTCACCGAGTTTAAGGAGCGGTGTCTTTGTGTCTTAGCAAGTGATGCCTTGAATTTCTTACAAACAATATAAAGTATTTGTTCTGGATGCTGAAAAATACTCAACAAATACCAAATTAAGACGGGGAACTAATATTTCTACAAGACCGCTACTGCTACTGTTAGGACGCCGTTCAATTTCAATGTTAATATACAGACATATGACGATAATCCCTTGTAAAATATTGTCTGTAAAATCAGCGTTTGCTTGTGTACGCATGTCTTCAGTAAATTTAAAAAAAAATCAATTATTTACTTTTACCACATTCCCTTTTTATCCAAGTTGTGAAGAATTCAGCATCTCGTGAGCCCCCATCGCAGTCTTGGAGGACCAATCGCAGTGCATCCTGGCCAGACTTTGAGGCGTTAGAAACTTTTACAATGGGTTCCCCTTAACAATGTCTTTGAATTTATTTACAATCTGTTGGAAGTTTCTTCGCACTTCTTGAATCAAACCCTTGAAAAATCACGCCATGTATGACGTGTTTGATTGTTTTTTTTTTTTTTTTTTAAATATATCACGCTTTACAAGCGTTTGCTTGTGTTAACATAAAAGTACCTCATTTTGGACTAAATTAAGCTTTAAGCTTATATTTTATCTATAATTTTTATAATTTCATTTATAATTAATGTGAATTAAACCAGGGAGGAAATAAAAGTGTTGGTAGTGCCTAGTAAGAAATAATTCGTATGCAAAATATTGTTTCACTGAGTGCGTACAAAAGCAGTGCTCTGTCATTTTGGTGTAATTTTCTAGACTCTATTAAGCTTTGTTTCCATGAGGCGGAGGAATATCGTGGAAGTAGAACTTCAGCAGGCCTTCAGAAAATATGGAAGTAACCATGAATGGACTATAATCGGCCATACTTCATCGACCACAATCCCCGGTCGGGTCACTCCGGATTTTCGCATTTGGGAATCGTGCCGGACCGTCGGTCGACGGGTTTTCTCAGGGATATCCCATTTCCTCCGCCGTTTCATTCCGGCGCTGCTCCATACTGGCCTCATTCACCCTCATCGTCTCTCAATACCTCGATGTTAAGAGTTGTTCAAATCTCTTTACTCACTCACTTCATCGACCACTGAAAATGGAGGTATACTTACAAATGGGATTTTAGATGATCTCAGCTGTTTAATGAATATTCGTTACAACAGGAATGGTTGACAATTATTAACACACGTGCTTATTTTATAAGTCATTCAATATAATGAATTTACAAGATATGATATCGTGAATCTGTGGCTCTGATTTAATCTACCAGACTATATGTAACTGTAACAAAATAAGTATATAGTAATACTACTGGTTTTGAAGAACTATAACTTCATGTCTTCATCGCTAAGAGGCGATTATTTTAAAATAATTATGATGAGTGAGAAAGTGTTGGTTTGATAAGACTTTGCTGTTCGCGAGGGGTAAGCTCTGCAGATCAACTCCATTCCAGTAGCTTGCAGAATTACGCTCTCGATATAACATGTTCACATTTCCCGCTGTAAAATATACTAATACGGCAGCGGTTTCGTATAATACAGCTAATAAAACACAAAAGAATCACGAATATAGCCCGAAAGGTTGAGTACATTAAAGTTTTTATGTTCACAAGTTCTTGTTCTGTACTTTTCTCTGAAAAATTAGGCTATCTTCATAAACCCACACTTAATATACCAGTACAGTTTCCTGATGTTTTAAATATACACATATCACATTTTCCCTCACAACAGACACATTTTAAGAAACTACCTGCTGTAATATAAGGATATGTATGAGCATTTTAGAGCAATATACTGCTATTGTATACTTTATTGTATCTTTTACCCCGGCAATCACCCCTAACATTCTTGTAACTGATATCAGAAGGGGAAATGGTATCGAGTTATTACCTTGCAATATACCTGACCTTGCTTGCATAGCAACATCACATCATCTCTAACAAGAATAGATGTTGTATTGGATATCGGGACCCTTGAGTTCGCTCGAGGCGAACTTCTTCGTCCTACAGATATCTGTTCGAGTTCTCGATACACCATTAAATAGGCTGCCACACAGTTCTCGCAGAACGCAGAAGAGACGGTTATCTGCGGCATTAAAAAAGTATCGACAGATGGAATGTCAGAAGAGTAATAGCTCTGCATTCATGCACATTGTACGAATTGGCAGGGAAGCCGGAACAAAAAAAGAAACAGATGTTAATGAACAACTGCATCATTTGTAGATAATAGTTTCCAGAGTCGTTTTGCAAAGTGGTCGTTCTTTTTTAACGTTGCCCTGTTATAAAAGGCTTGATGTTCAAGCAAATTGCCTGCAGCGCGTACTGTTTCCTGAGTGGAAATGAGGAGGTGGGGTTTAGTGGCGAGCACAAAGTAGAAATGGCCAGCAGGCGCCCGGCCTATTGTCTACGCAAAGTGTCGGAGGTGGGAATTAAGATTTGCGGGGAGGGTGGGGCGTGGAGAGGGATGTGCGGGGGCGGTCGCCATGGCGACGCGAGAGCAGCCGTGGAGGGGGAGGACAGACGCAGTGGCAGGAGACATGGACCGGCGGCGGAGGGGTGTGTGGGATGCTGGCCGGCCAGCCAGGCAGTGGACGAGTGTCGCCTGGGCGGTATGGGACCCGTCGCATGCCGCACACGAGACTAGCGCGCGGCAAGGTGGAGAGACCCGTCCCCCCCCCTCTACGCCCACTCGGCCATGCAACCCGCATCACATCACGCGCAAATCTGCAGATAGGTCCGCCCTGCCTTAATACAGCCATCTACACTTAATACTCCCGCTACCCGCTGGAAAATGAACTCTTTTTTTTTTTGGCTCGGGGTGGAAACTGTTAAGTCTGGCCAGTGTCCCGCCCAATGCTGTGACAGGGAGAGGACTCAGGACCCATCCCTCACACACCATTCGTTCTCAGCAGGCAAGTGTATGTGTGTGGGTTGCGTGAGCCAGGACTGCCGACCGCGGGTGTTTATTACGGGCCGGAAGCAGATTCTTCGGCTGGAGTGGATGAAGCAGCACGCGCGGTAGGTGAGTACCCGGAGAAAAATTGTTTTTTAAAATTAAAACCTCGCCATTTCATACCATATCTTACCATCAATCATACTTCACTGTTTTACACATACTTCAGAACCAGTAAAATATTTAATCGCTGCTTCTCTTAGAACTACTTCTTTTCTCTTTGACTCGACAATTCTGGCATTCGAATGTTAACTGTTTGCCACTGGCTTGATGTTACTTATAGCGAGTCAAACAGTCATCAGTGCATTTAAACCAATTAAAGCAATCTACAGATTTTGAAGTATAGCGTTATAAAAAAATAATGCGCTGATTACTGTAACTGCCGTTTTTAGGTACAAGATTTTATACTACGGAAAAGTTATGTCAAGTTATGCAATAAAATAATCTGTGATCGTCACTTATTTAGGAATTTTAACAAATAAAAAATAATAGAAAAGGTAAGGATATCTGAAGTGTGTATTTAATTTTATTCATAGTAATAATTACAATATTGAATAGTATTACTTGTGAATATTGTGGAGCTTAACTGCCCTTCTTTATCTGCTTTGTAGTACAGCTGAGAATGCTATGGTTACGCGATGTGATGGAAAAAATTACGAATTTTATTTAGTAAGTATGGCATTGAAGAAAATGATGACCTAAGTTATATCTCGAGTAATGTATTCGTGATTCCTCTTTTCCAAAAAAAAATTTATCACTTACATTTTATTACATAATCATAATTTCTTACTTGCTTATTTACCCAGTAGGCTTTCCAGGAAGGCAAAATCACGAGATCTCAGAATTAATAAAGCTGTCATTAATGTAGCAGCGCGGAATTTGTTGTAAAACTGCCAACCACCGTATCTTAAAGTGTGATATAAATAAAGGAACAGTTGTTGAAGAAAAATCAAGCTTTTAAGGGTCATCTAGTAAGATTTTCTGAGAAAAAAATCCTATCGAAACTTTTCGAACACATCGAATACGCGTGTTATGTCCAAACTAATGGAAATCTTTATCGAATCGCAAGCATTAGCACTCAAAAATTTTTAGTAATAAGTTTATCCATCTCAGAAACTGCAAATATGGCTAAATTATATTCATGGATGAATGTCTTATTGAATCATAGATACGACGAAGGGAGCGAATGTCTTTTGAAATACGGAATGCCATAGGTTCGATCGCTCGGTGTCGTTGATGCACGAGTGAACCAAGCTTGAGGCGCACAGACTCTGAACAAAAGATTCGTGTTCGAAATTCTGCCCTGATTGTGGTGGCTTTCCAACTTATTCATTAGGTCTGGTAAAAATAATGAACAAGTTCTAAGGCTATTCATTGGCGCAGAAAGAGTAAGGGAAATTTCTTCTAAGGCGTTACAGCAGTGCCGGGACCAATTCCTGAACGGATCTAAACATCGAGGTCTTTAGAGCCAAGGGACCAATTTGTGAAATGCCTAACTGCTTACAGCAATGCCAAATGTTAGCGTTCCAAAAGCGTCACGTAACTTTATTCAAGCTGTCAGTGAATTTTGAGCATTTCTTTATCAGCTTGAACTACTCATTCTTTTACCTACTCATTTATTCAAAAACTGAAATTACGAGAGCTCAATTGCTTTAGTTGAGTTTCACAT
Source organism: Dryococelus australis (assembly GCA_029891345.1). Taxonomy (NCBI): domain Eukaryota; kingdom Metazoa; phylum Arthropoda; class Insecta; order Phasmatodea; family Phasmatidae; genus Dryococelus; species Dryococelus australis. The sequence continues at coordinate 166,985,209 of CM056999.1, read as the reverse complement.
TATAGCGTTGCGAATTTTTTCCCCCTTTGTTCAGGGCGAAAAAAAAAAAAAACTCTCTGGCCCAGTTCTAAAAATTATAATGACGTATACTTGCTCAATGTCTAAAATGTGTCGGAGTGAATGTGAAAAAATCAAACAATTTTTTTCATAATGGCATAGCTTTATGACTGTATAATTTCAATTCACAAAAATAAATCTATTACAGGCTGTTCACTATAATCTGAGCACTTTTGAAAGCCTTGCACATTGTGTATTCTTCCACCATATTTAAAATATACATTGTCACAAGCCTCGTCACTTTATTCATGAGCCGGTTAAATGGAACTGTGAAATTATTAAGAAAGTATATATTTACAATTTATAAAATTCGTACACCTGTATGTCTACTAAACAAAAAACATAAAGAATAATTTTGGCATTTACAAATGTTTAACTAATACTTTTAATTCGAGGTTTAGACATGGGACTATTTTCCCTCATCCTTTACCAACTAAACTGCGCACGCGCCAGTTAGTGTGGCCGATGAAATACATGCAGGTACGGGCAGTTACATTTTTCAGAGGTTTATTTCAAAAGTACTAAGTTGAACGTGAACCGTCTATGCATGTGTTTTTAATTGTTTATGTTTTTTTACATATAATTTGGGGTCATGTTGAGGGCTAACGGTTAAATCTGAACACTATTTGCCCTACGCCGCTGTCGATATACAGCATCATTCATCATGAGACAACTTCCGTCGCCAGATGCGCCGAGAAGCTATTTTCGAGCTACAAGGTTTCCAGTTTGAATATCAGATAATCAAAATGTGCGCCGTTATTACAAAATATAATCATGGGTTCCGTTAGAACATTAAATGTTTCCCGATTAACATTTCTGGTTGGAAATGAGGCTGCCAACACACTTTAAAAAAAAAAATCGTCAGCGTCATTGGCTCTTCGGGAATAAAACTGAAGAACGAGCCGATAAAAGTAAATGAAACAAATATATCATATTTGTGTGCACATTTGATACGTCAGACCACACAGGTTACGCGATCATTGAAGAACATGTGCGTTCGAGAAACGTGTGTAAATCTCTCGCATAGCTCAAACACTAAGGGAAGTAGGTTTCCGTGAGCAAGTTTATGAAAAAAAAGGGCCGTATCTAGGAATCCACTAAGGAAGTAGCTGATTGAGGGGCGGGGACCTGTGTGCAAGGTTCAAGCTATATATTTACCCAGTAAGCATTAAGTTTCAGTGCTATAGTCTGTTCACGGTTTCTTCACACTTTTTGAATCAAAACTATAAAAAAATCACTTAATGTATGCAGTGTTTCGATGTTTCTTCAATATGCAGTAAACCGTAATCGTCACACACGTCAGCTAACTTAAAAGTATCCTATGGTTGGTAAAATTTGAACTTTTAATTATATTATATCTATAAATTATAATACATAATTTACAACAGAGATAAAAATAGGTGTGTTGGTAATGCCCAGTAATAAATAGTGCTTGCGCAGAATATTACTCAACTGAGTGCGCACAAATGCAGTGAGTTGTCCTGTCTGTGTGATTTTCAACACTTAGTTAAACTTTGTTTGCATGAGGCGAAGGGAAAGCCTGAAAGTATAGAGCATGGCTTTGGAAAAGTCAAAAGTAACCGTGAATGGACTATAACTGTAAAGTCCAGTACTTAGTGAGCAGACTATCCAAATTAATTTTAAACTTTTCCTGTTACTATACCGAGTGTAACGGCACCCGGTACAGGCGCCAGGAGCTAGCCGGCCGCCATCTTGGAAACTCCTTTTTTACCTTCAAAATCGACTATATTTCCCTAACAATTTCTCTTTTTCCTTAAAAGATTTCCCTTTTTGCCTAAAAATGTCCAACTTTTTCCAGAGCAGGAGAGGAGGATTCGTGACTCCAAGCCAGGAGAGCAGGACTCAGGACTCAGGAATTTTACCTTTGACCTTGACCCTGGAGGCCTTTGATATTGAAATTCCAAAAAAATGAAATAAATTAAAACAATTTTTTAAAAAATCCAAAAAATCGCAAAAAAAAATCATAAGTCAGCAAGCATATTACATTACTGACTACTGCCACCATATTGTATTCAGATTACTTTGATATTGAGCTCATGACCTTAAAAATAAAAACTCGAGAAAAAATTCTTAAGTCAGCAAGTATATTATGTTACTGACTAATACCACCATCTTGGATCCAGGTGACCTTGACATTTTACCTTGACCCAGTGAAATTTAACATTGAACCTAGAAAATTCCGAGAAACTTTTATAAATTCCAAAAAATTCCGAAAAAAATATATTAAAAAATTAACAAAATACTTGTTTTTTTCACCAATCTTTCGATCAATCTCGCAATCAGCACTGTAATCTTTCAATATTTCACAATCTTTCACAAACTCCCCATTAATCTTTCAATCTTTCCATCAATCATTCGCAATCCTCCCCTCAACCGCAATATTTCAAAAATCTTTAGCAATAATTCCATCAATCTTTAGCAATTTTTCCCTCTATCTTTAGCAATACTCCTCCTCAATTGCAATCTTTAAATAAATATTTTGCAATTCTTCTTCTCAATCATAATCTTTTCATCAATCTATAGCAATCTTTCCACAAATATTTAGCAATCTTCCTCCTCAATCGCAATATTTCCAACAATACTTAGCAATCTTTCCATCAGTCTTTAGCAAACCATGGGTTTGTCGTCTGCCTCTATTCATACATATTTAAAAAAAAAACTATTCACCAACTGTCTCCAAAATCTGTACATTACGACAGAATCAATGTTTGCATACGCAGTCAACTATCCATTCATTTTTATACTGAAGTCTTTATTATCATTCTTTATGCTTATCTTTACATTTATAGCTGAGTGCTCACAGCACCACTCTAATGTTGTGAGGGATACAACGATACGACACACAAAAAATAAAGAAAAAAACAATTACGTTTTAATAATAATTTATTATTTCGCAATTACAACTTCAGAAGAAAACAGTTCATCACATCATGCGATGTATCCCCGTTCCTTCAGTTTATCGATTACTGAAGTTATCTCAACAAGGCGGGAGAAATCCCCGCCTTTATGAAACTCAAAAAAATATCTGAGTTTATCAACAAGTGCATTCAGGTCTTCGGGAAATATGTAGGCAGTAATCTCGGCGTCTTCTGCCTTCTTCATGTCGCTTGTTGCAGCAAATGTGCTGGAGATGTGTGTCAGTGCATCTAAAAAATCACCATCATAATCTTCAACATTATCACTATCCTCCTGTTTCATCCTCAATATTATATTTGCTTTTGTTTGTAGCAGGAGTTGCATTCTCATCAGTATTTATGGACGATGACCGTTTATTTTGAAGTTCGTCAACTTCAAGCGAACATCTCGCAAGTGTACATCCTACGCAAACCAACTCTACCGCATTCATTCTTTCATTAGCGTTAACAGTCTCGTCGTAATCGTCTGCAAAAACAGTAACCATAGATGTAGCAGGAGGTATTGGCGAAACCACTTGCTGGCTCGCAGTTGGCGAACCCTTGCAGATCTCGGCGCGTCCTTTCACCGTATCGCCTTGCACAAACTGCATGGGAACAATGTCGTGGTGCTTCATCGCGCGCGAAAAGGACTCTTCGCACAGACCTTTCTCTCATGCCGACGAGCATTTTGACCATAGGCGAAAACTCGATTGCAGAATGAACAGTGACGGTAACCAGGTAGCTGCGATGCAGGTCGCGGCTCCATGTTAGTTGAGGTCAACGTCAGACCTTCGTGTTCGCGATTCATCTTCGTCGAATGGCGAGAGAGAGCTTCCAAATAGATGTTCACCTCGCGGTGTCACATCGTCGACTGTAATTTTTTTCTATATAAATGCAGTCATGCTTTTTACAGTAAAGAGTCTAGGTTGAGCCCAAAACCGAACTTCCTCCATAGCATTTACATGTAAAAATACGGGGAGCACTCTGAGAAAACCCACATACTCGTTGATGGCATGGTACCATCAGTGCTCACTTATTATTCTACATAAATAATTAAATTTTTGGGACACAGTCTGAAATGAAATAACACACTGATATAAGCGGTAAATTGTGAAACTCGTAAGCCAGACAACGCTTCAACAGCAGAAGAATTGCCAGACTTCTAAAAACAACCATAGAGTTTGATGTTTGCATTTTTTGATGGAATTGCTACGCTCTCTAGCCTCTGCAGACTGGACACTTAGGAAGCTGAAACTCCCAAAGAACTCCAATCAGCAGAAAATAGAAGAGTGAACATTTACCATCGACCTGCTTGTAGCCTCGCACTAAACTTAATTGACACACAGCTTACCAACCAATAACCTCAATAGCTTTAAAAAATACCGTCATTTTAGACTGTTTTTTAAAGGGACAATTTAACATAAACTATGAAAACAGGGATATAGGTTTTCACGTCACATATATTGGTTTTTATACAACTTTTCTCTTGATCATTTAATATTTCATTACACCTATGAAATAATCTTGACACTACATATTATAAATTTTAAAACAATCTTCCATAAAAATATTTTTTTGTTAAAAATTTCTTTGGTTAGAAGAAGCAAAACAATTACAAAATCTTTACTGATATCACATAAAATATGAAAACGACAAATCATTTATATGTATAATAACAGAAAATTAAAAAAAAACCTGACTTTTACAATCGTTCCCTTCAAGTTGGTTTACACTCAAACATATTCAAGACCAACTTCCCTAATACAACTGTAATTTACACGTGATCATTTGGTCAACGTCAAAACATTTTATGCCAAATATGCAGACTATTAAGGTTTGCAAAATATGTAACACCTACTAGGCCAGTTCAAGCATAGTCTTCAAATATTATTTCATAATTGTATTTTTCCATCAGAAAATTTTTATAAAATATTCCGACGGTACCTAAACCATAAAGTTTCTCTTTTATAAATATACTTACTTTCATCAACATATACATATGTTTTAAAAAGAAATTATATATATATATTTATCTCATGTTTCTCAAGTGTGGACTCCTCAAGAATCTGAGAACCAAGCACTCTTCGACCTTGAGAGCATGCCCTTTCCATACCCCTTGCCATTACTTTGTATAGGCTGTTCACGGTGAAGTGAGTTATTTATAAGGCCCTCCCAAAAGGCAGTATCCACTAATAAATATATCTTATTGCAGCCTGAAGCATTACATTTTGAGGGCGGTGAAATGTATACATTATGTTTATTGGTCACATTGCAATGTCTATATTAATAAGCATCAGGGAGATGTAAATTGGATGAAAGGAAATATTCAGAAGGGCCTTGAAAAGTGCTCACTTTACCGTGAACAGCCTATATTAATATGAACTGGTAACGAGGCATACATAATTTTTAATCTGTACTTTTTTTTTTTAACGTGACGCAACAAGGAAACCTTATTTTGCAATAGACTGCTCTCAGAGCGATATGCTGACTGTCATTTATCTGTTTTCAAACTGGAACTCTTGGCAACACCCCTGACGTCACAAGGGATTATCCAATAGCGTTGAAGCATGTCAGTCTATAGCCTGACCGACTTGGGTATCCTCGGCAGTCTGAATTATGACGTTTGTGCGGTCTATAGCTGTGATAATAGACCATTCGCTGCCAGATTGTTTAGTTCAGTACGAAGTCCGTATAATTAAACTGTCATTTGTATCGGCTTTGTATGGCGTAAAGCACTGCGTAATATTATACAAATAATCCATTTCAATTCCTTTACCTATGTAATGTATAAAGGAACATGTGTCCTAAACAGTGAGTGAAGACATTTGGACGGCTCTTGAGAGCCGATGAGGGCGATGTGAAGTGAATAAGGAGCAGCGCCGGAATGAAGGGGGGTGGGTGAAACGGGAGATCCCCGAGAAAACCCGCCGACCAACGGCATCGTCCGAAGCGATCCGTTGACCCGGCCGGGGATTGAACCCGGTTCGCCTTGGTGGGAGGCGAGCGTGCTAACCGCTCAGCCACCGCGGCCCCTGAATTGCGAGTAGTGAGAGTAGAAATGCACAACAGTGTATAAGCGCTACCTATGTCCGAGATTCGTAACCTGCGCCGCGTATTTTTCTTCTCGAGAATGCAATTGCAATGTTATTGGTTAAAATGGGTTATATTGATTGCGTCGGCCGTAGGCGTCCAAGTTGCAAAGAAAGTCTAATTCGTATTTTACCTACGGCATTCCCCCCCTTTTTTTTGTTGCATTGTACAGTTATATCAGTTTTTGTATAATTTCAGGATTCAAACTGTATAATCTAAACTAAATTGCTGGGAGTCGTGTTCGCTGCGCCGAGACACAGTTGACGTTTGACGCTGACTTGTTGCGTAATACTTATCATCGGAGCTTAAGGCCTCATACGGCATGCTCATCCATGATAATTACAACAAATAATCGCCGGAGGTACAAAAACGCCCCAATTATTATAGCTGAATTAATACCTGGAGGGCGAAAGTACGTGACGCGATTTTACGCACTGTTAAAAATTCCCGTATATTTACGGAATGTTTTACGGAAATGTACAGTGTATATACGGAAAGGAAATCCGTAATGACGAAAAAACGGAGTTAAGTCCGTAAATGCAAAATACGGAAAGTCTCCGTATTTCCTTTGGCTTCGAGTTACGGGGACGAACGATGCCGATTCTACACGAAGCTTTCTTCGCCACTGTAACAAGAAAATGGTCGTTTCTGCGGCAGTTAAGGTTATCCACGAGACTGTGACCTATTCTTTCAAGCATTAGAAAATAGCCTCAGGCGTCTGTAACATTTGGAAATACAAAAACTTCGCTAAACTTAGTAGAAACTGAATTTTTGCTTTTGTCTTTTGGATAAAAATATAAAAGTTATACCACAATTTTCAAGTGAGAGAGAGTCGTGGACTGGTAATTTTTTGACTCGGGTTCAAACCTCTCGTAAGTACAAAATATTTTAACTTTTTAAATATAATTTTTATACACGGTATAACATTCACATAACGAAAATTAAAGACATTTTCACTATCTCTTTATATTTTAAAAGGAGAGTACAGAAAACTGACTTGGAAATTAACGGAGAGGTTCCGTGAAATTTACGGAAAGTCCGTTTCTGAAAATCGATGTATCCGTAATTTTACGGATAGTTTACGGACACTTCCGCATAAATTTTTACCAGCACTTTTCCGTAAAATGAAGGATTTTTTTTTTTAACAGTGTGGATCTCTTGACGACGAGACAAAAACACATGACTTCAGCATAATATGTTGTCCAATTCACAGAGCACACTTATGTTACTTTTATTGACACGTAAATAATGTTAAGCAATATTAATGATTATGTTTTCCTTTTATTTTACTGAGATTAGCCATACAGAAACATGAGTCAGCCAAATTCATGATCAAACTTATATGCTTGTTTGCACACATGTCTGAATGTAAATCAGTATGTGAAACTAAGTACTTAAAAAATTCTCCGATATATTTACACTGTACATAATTAAGACATATGTGTAAGTGACTCGAGAATTTTGTGAGTTCATTTCAAGATACGTACTGCACTTCAAAATTGTGTAGCATTATGCTAGCTTTTAGAATAGGCCCTTGGATTTTTACACACGTCTTACCGGATCCTGAACTTATGCCAATCATTTACTGCTGTATTTGGCAGGTTAAGAGAAGACGGAAGGTTATTTTTTTTTATTTTTTTTTATTTTTTAAAATGAAAAGTTCATTTCATCTCAAAATACGGCACTAGCTAAACTTGATCCACCATTTTTCTATACATAGAAATGAAACAAAAATTTAAATAGTTGGAACCCTCCAAAATATTTCAGACACACAATATTTCTTCAACACAGTAAGTAGGTTATCATATGAGGTCTACAAAAGACACAAATGTTGAAAAAAATGGCTTTATTTAGAGATACAACTTCCATAATAAGATTAAAATTAAGTCTTTCGACGAATTCGACGGAAATACAATAATTATTGCGCGCATAAGTATAAAAATTATATTTAACAATTCTTTTTGAGTCATAGGTTGTTGTGGATAATAAAGGTTTAATATCGTAGCTAATCAGACAACACAACCCTGTAGTACGGAACCTTTAGTAATAATTTCATATATAATAACAAAAGTCAAATAGAACAGTCGTGCCGGCTGCGGCAAGAATTTGAACAGCCGAGATACTCAACTTGACATGAGTGTAGGTCATAAACACAATCACAGAATAGAAAGCACTGCCCCAAATGAAATGATTATGACTGATTTTTGTAACAAGAAGATCATAACTCACTTGAGCAGCAAGCACGTTGTTATCAGACACGGGGCAATATTAAGGTCCTAAGCACTTACTATTCTGGTGACCCAATAGTCTATATATAATTCAAAGTGACAACAATAAACCGTTAACTAAAAGCGTTTTTTTTTTTTAGAAATGCAAAAAAAAAAACTTACATAAAACTATAAAACGTTTAATTGTGCATCTTCAGATTTAATTTATATTTTAAAAGTTTTCTTCTACGTTTTGTCATTGCAAAATCATTTATCATCATAATATATTCGAAACGACACTCACTCACGTAAATTATCTGCTTCTATACTAAGTAGAGGCAAGGAATCCATCTTTTGCGGAACCTGTTTCAACTGTACTAGTTTGCAATACAGTCCGTAGCAAAGCCAGCAATGTAACATTCCTGTGGTGTCCCACCCCCCCTTTTTCCCCTTGACGGACTAAGTCCGTGCTGACACCGCGCATAAGGGTTAACCCAGCCCTGCTCAGACAAAAGGCGCCTGTCCGTCATGATCTTGACCAATGGCGGTTTCGTTAGCCGAGCCACGAACAAACCTTCAGAACAACCAGGTCGTTGACAGAGTTATGCGAAACGAGACGAAAACACAAACGCGAGAGAATGCAGGGCCGAGAGAAAAGCAGGAGGAACACGAGAAAGCCCGCTGGGCAACGGCATCACCTAATAAATTTACCCACACGCGAAAAATCAGCCGTCATGACTATATTGCACGTCATGAAATTCCGTGCCAGCCCGTGCAACGTCTGCCATAGCAGCTGTTAACGTCTGTTAGGATGGCCGCCATCGTGGCAAATGTCACCTTTCACGGACCGATTTCATCGCGGGGTTTCATATAGACTGTCACAGTAAAGTCAGCACTTTCGAGGGCCTAGTTACTTTTTCCTTTCAGCCATTTTTTATCCTTAAACTACCTTTTTAAATAAACACTGTCCAGTAAGTAATGAACACAGTGTGCATATTCCATCGCACTCGGAAGTTAACGTTTAAGGCTAAAATATAATAAATATATTTATTGACTGCTAGCTGTTACACGCGGCTTGACATACACCTACTAGAATGCTTGGAGACATATTTTATATATTCCCTAAGAAACTGTACGTTTTTCTGGGATGAAATTACCCTATGTAGTAATCCAGAATATAATCTACCCCTGTACCAAATTTCATCGAAATCCATCGAGGCGTTTCGATGTGATTGAGTAACAAACAAACATACAAACTTTCGAATTTATAATATTTTTAAGATTAAGATTATTGTAAATGAGAATGCTTTCAAAAGTGCTCACTTTACTGTGAATAGCCTATAACAGGAACCGTCGTATTTTCTGTAGGAACTGCAACCTAAAGATGCGGTAGGCCTTTAAATCTTGGTCACAGGGAATGTGAAAAAACGTTTCAAAGATCTCTAACCTCAAGTACTATCAACATTGTTTCAATGGTGCTGTTGGCAAAATTGCATTACCGATATTGTGACACGGGGCTTGATTACTGTGCAGAGGGCATGCGCACTCTACATTAGCTTCCTTCTACGGTGGCAGGTTACATACTAACTTTCGTACTTGGCCAGTCACTCTGCAGTTTTAGAGCGCAAGGCACTCCCTGTTGTCACAAATTAAAACGCGGTAGTAATAAAACTAGAAAGTGATTTTGACGTGTATAGTCTTTAAATGTGCAACTATAGTGGGAGGCAATACAGAAAATACGATGATAACCAAATCGGGAGATACAGTTAGGCATTGCAGCTCCGAATCTACGGTCTACATGCAACATTAAATTACACCACTCGATTGCCAAAGAATGAAAGCATACATTACGTTGAGTGAGTATTGCGAAGCATTGGCGGGGGGGGGGGGGGGGGGGGTGCCACAATTTTGAGTTCGTTTCGCCACGTCCCATAACTTCCGCGTAGTATAACTTTTGACTAGGAGAAGCTACGACGCTCGTTAAGTTTCAATCGACAGCTCTTGTCAAGATCAATCGATTGCGTGTATAAAAACATTTGCGTGGCGTGGTTATGGTGAAATTGTATGCTTTTTATATATATAACAAAACTTAACACAATGTCAGTCTATACTCGTCAAAAAGCCAAGTCGAAATACAGAAATCGTATACGGTTGGAAAGAGCATCTCAAAAGCAATCCAGCGATACCCATACAACTCCATATGATCCAGTGAAGCGGTGCCGGGAACGTAAAATAAACATCAAGGTGCCAGAGCGTGTCAACGTAGACGTATTCACGCAAAACAAACGGCCGTGTCCCCAACACAGCCAAACCCAATTTTCTGAAACGATTATCTAAAACCGGTTTCTCGTTCTTATCACCCCAACACCTTTCTGAATAATGCAGGCTGTTGTGAACTTACCTAACTCATAAATTAATAGGTTACTGAGGGATAGGATTATGCAGCAGGAGCTAATAAGAAGTCTAATTAATTAATACTTCCAATTTTCCCGTAGCGGCAATGAAAACTACAACACTTATGTATCATTAGAAAAAACTTATATGACAAAAAAGAAGCAATAAAAATGAACACCATCAATATTAAAATACGAATGTAGAACATTATAAATATATTTTACAAGCATTGAACCTCTGTCGGACGTTAAGGCAAAACGAATTTCTAGAAAATTTAGGTGAGAGGCTAGAAATTTAGACGAAGCGATTTTAGGCAAAATGACTTTAGGCAAAACGACTTTACGCGAAAAGACTTTTAGGAAACATTGATTTTAGGAAAAACGACTTTTAGAAAAACGACTGTAGGTAAAATTACTTTTAGGCAAAACGACTTTAGGCAAAATTACTTGAGGCAAATTGATTTAGGCAAAATGAATGTGGAAATACACTTTTAAGACAAAGGACGCGCTCCCGACGTTTTAAATCTTTCTGTTTGCTGTTGGGGCCATGTAACTTTTCAAATTTTCTGTCTCGTCTACCACGACTGACCCTTTCCAAGGCTGACTCTCGCCAAGGCTAACTCCTGCCATGGCTGACCCCTGCTAAGGATGACTCTCGCCAAGGCTGACTCCTGCCACGGCTGACCCTTTCCTAGGCTGACTCTCTCCAAGGCTGACTCCTGCCAAGGCTGACCCCTGCCAAGGCTGACTTCTGCCAAGGATGACTCTCGCCAAGGCGGACTCCTGCCAAGGCTGACTTCTGCCAAGGATAACTCTCGCCAAGGCTGACTCCTGCCAAGGCTGACCCCTGCCAAGACTGACTTCTGCCAAGGATGACTCTCGCCAAGGCTGACCCCTGCCAAGGCTGACTCCTGCCAAGGCTGACCCCTGCCAAGGCTGACTTCTGCCAAGGATGACTCTCGCCAAGGCTGACCCCTGCCAAGGCTGACTTCTGCCAAGGATGACTCTCGCCAAGGCTGACTCCTGCCAAGGCTGACTTCTGCCAAGGATAACTCTCGCCAAGGCTGACTCCTGCCAAAGCTGACTCCTGCCACGGCTGACTCTTGCCAAGGCTGACTCTTGCCATACACGTGCTCACTTTGTTCACGAATCGGTCAAGAGAATCTGTGTGGTTGTTATAAATTAATGTTTTACAAATTAAATAAAATGTACACTTCTAAGACCAGAAAATAAAGAAACGTTTTCATATTCATAAATGATTACCTGACCCTTCTAACTCAACATTAAGGCATCGCACTAGTATATCTCGGTCGTTACTAATTTTGTTGGACTCACCACGGTTAGTTTGTTCGTTAAAACATAAACAGGAAGGGGCAATGATATTTATAGACATTTAGCCCGTGAGTCTCATGTATTACGCCCCAACTTGACTGCGAGCGGCGCTACAACCTACGTCACATGTGTTAGACTCAACACCTGCTGGCCTTACCTACACTGTACGACGCCAAATTCCAGCCAAGTTTCATTTCCCTAGAATTGGAAATACGCAAAAGACTCGTGTGCTACCGTGCTACGTAAAAAAAAATAAAAATAAAGAACTCTTACCTTGACTGGAACTGTTATGTACGCGATGAACTATATACGTTTACATGTTGTCCATCGGATCCCGGGCCGCGGCACACCGTCATGCTGTTAATCCGAGTGGCCCGGAAAACATGGTTGATCGACTTGCCGCCGCCTCGGGCGCTAGTGTAGTGGCCACCATTGCTTGTGTAGCGGAAGGGGCATGTGCCAGCGTGTGAAGCGCGTTATAGATGGTGCTTCAAGGGTCTTACTTCTGGGAAATTAACTCCTTCTCGCAGGTACTGGTGCTTGCCGTTGGTGGAAATTTAAAAAAAATTGACTGCTTGTCTCAAAAGTAGTGGTGTGTTTCTCCACCCAAACTTGTACTATAAACTGAAACAGCAGCCGACTGGTTGGCAGAGACTCGGCTGGCGGGTGCCAGGAACGTCATAAGGTAAGTATTTCTCATCATGTTGTAGGGCCATTTTGGCCAGGTTAAAAGTAGGAAAATGGACTTTCTTGCTATTCCATGTAGCCGGTATAATTTATCCTGGTAGTCCTAGACATTGATTTGAGATGGCTATTCAATTGATCAAAATTTAGCAATAAAAGGCTGTTAATTCTAAAAGTGGTTTTTACTTCTGCTTCAGTTTTTGTAACCAAAGTCATGTTAAGAAAATTCTGATTCAGCCTTGGTGTAGGTTGGTGACCAAGGTCATGTATGGGAACATATATAAAATATCTAGTCTTTCTAGTTTTGCTTTGTTCTGAAAGGAAGTAACTTTGAAAGATATTTTAAGTATAGGAAGTATAAGGAATACTTAGCGTTATACTTAAAAGGAGAATAATGCGTTACGCGATTTTATTAAACATTTTTGGAATACACCTTAATGGAAAAATGTAAATTGGCATGCTGCGCCATGAGAGATTTTAAAGGCGTTTCTGTATTTAATACACACCAAAAATTATGATTTTCAGCCTTATGAAAAAGTTTAAATCTCAATGCTCTGTCATGATGTTTCAAGGGCTGTTTTTAATTTTGCTTTGTCCAGCTTGGAAGTATAAAATTAACTTTATTGAATAGCCAAAGATTTGCCCAGTTTTAATGAACAAGGAATATATGGAGTGGGATAGTCAAATTAATTTTTGGAACAGTATATTTTGCGGAAGAAGTGTTTGTGATTATGATTATGATTATTATTACATGCAAAAGCAACTTTTGCATGCTTTGTACTGCGTCTATTTGAAAATAATTAAAAAATACAAAGGCTTTCCCCATACAGTGAGGCGTGTTTGTAATTTCTAGAGATACTGTGTGTTGAAATTGTTTTCAAATATTTGCTTGCTGGTTTCATACGACTGGTGTTTTTATTGGTTACGTGGTGTTTCTCGTGTCGTCCTGGTTTGCAGGACGTAGCGAGAACCACGGCATTTTTTAAAGGTTGATTTCGAAAGTTCTTGATTAAAAGAGAAAAGGCTGTATATATCTACACCGCACACAGCAGGAAACAGTCTCTACTTAAGGAAATTTTCATTTTTTGGAAGCGAGATTTTCTATTGATGCAATGTTCCACAATCACAAAATTAGCTGCTGTCAATAGCATCGAACGCAACACACTTTTATTGTCCCTGACATATGACACGCCTTTCCTACTAATACATGACAGTTCCGAACAAAGTATATTTGATCATTCAAACGCCTAAAATCACATATTTATCTGTGGTTGTGGTCGAACGTACCAACTAGTATATTATTATTTTATTATTTAGCAGCGTTCAATTCGGACGTCGATGATAGTCTCTTGCTTAGCGATGGTTGCGATCTGTTGATTTAGTATTTTAGTGAGTTCCGTTATATAATGACAACTAGATACTTAACATACCAAATACGTCATCAATAAAGTTGACTCATTTGGATCCGCGACCTTTTAGTGAACTAAAAATACCAGCTATGGAACACTGCCTGTATGTGAAAGTATATAAAAAAAAATTGCTTTCTCACTGGGACACCTCGAACTGAGTAAAATACGTACGGCTGGGCATGAAGTTAAGGCGAAATCGTGAATTTCGCAGTTGAGATTTCCTATTAAAATTACAATGCTGACTGAGAGGCCGGGGAGGACTTAACCGCATCATTGATTTGTTCACAGAGCGCAAAGCATGCCTGGTTCGTGTTTTTTTTTTTTTTGTTTTCTCGCTCCCCCCCCCCCCACATGCGAGAGGAGGTATTGTGTGTCTCGCGCCAGCCCTTACAGGTTACACAGGCTGTGATGGGAGGAATTTCACGTCGATAAGTTGGTAGCCTCTCATCGCCGGGCCCAGAGAACAGACTTTGTAAGCGGCCCAATACGAGCTCTCTCTCTCTCTCTCTCTCTCTCTCTCTCTCTCTCTCTCTCTCTCTCTCTCATGACGACACAGAACAGCCGACTCTACAGAACTCCGAAGGGCAAGTCAGCAAAATGCCCAGAGAGTAAATGTATGTAGGCTGTTAATGGTAAAATTAGCACTTTTGCAAGCCCTGCTTAAGTTCTACTCGTATGCACGTAAAATGTAAAAATAACATTGCCGCGGGACTATCACTTTACTTACGCGTCGGTCAAGTGAAACTGCGAAATTATTAGAAATGTAAATAATTTACAAATCTGTTCGTTTTAACATTTCAATCTATTAAAACAACAGAAAGCCAAAGGAATAATTTAAGTTATCACAAATGGCTATCTAATACTTTTTATTCGACGTTAAGATAAGGAACTACTTTCCATCTATCGTTACCAACTTTACTGGGCGCATATCACTCAGTCTGTACGTTGAAATATATGCTTGTAGGAGTAGTAACTTTTTACTGAGGTTGCCTTAAAGATATGTTCACTTTATCGTAAACAGCCCCTAGCCTCTCGTCGCAGGGGGCCCAGCGAGTAGACTTTGACCGCGGCCGAATATGAGCGCGCTCTCCCTCTCTCCTGATGCCACAGAACAGTAGTGCCTACAGAACTACAACAGACAAGTCAGGAAAATGTCCAGAAAGTAAATGGCCATCAGTACTTTTTGACAATGTCCGTCACGATTCCCACGTGCGAAAATACGGGTGTGACCCGGCCGGGTGTCGAGCGTGGTTCGTCTATGTGGGAGGTGAGTGCTCTATCCACTGCGCCACCGCGGCCTCCCTGTGCCTTTGCGGGAAAGTTTTCACTAGAGAGGCAGTCGATCAGCAGGAGACTTGTCATATCACGTCGCGTTCCGCTGACTTCAAAGTGTTTGATGATCAGTACGATGGGCTCCTGTCGATCCTTTCGCTTCGAGTGCCAAAAACATCCAGAAGGCTGTAAATTGGTTTGAACATACTGTGAACGGTGGCGTAGTTACGGAGGGGGGATGGAGGGGGGCACTGGTGACATCTGCCCTCGATTTGTAAAAATAAACATTGATGTAATTTAAGGTGGACACTCAACCAATCGGAGGGAAACTTTTTTTATATCCGTTAATCCGTCAAGTTTATCTCAAACTTTAACTTTGGATGGGCCGACGGGTGGGTCATCGCCTTCTCACAACATTCCGTACAAGCGAATACGCACTTTGAAATAAAATGCAAGGCGGTGGATATGTGTTCATTTAGCTTGGTGGTAATTTCAGAAATGAAAACGTAAACAATAATTCAGTATGCATTTTTATCACGTAAAAAAATTTTTTCCCCAACATGTTTCTCTCTTGAAAATGAATTTGCAACCAAGATATAACTTATACGAAAGAAAGATCGCGATGTTAAGTTGTCACGCTGAAATTTTGCAGGACAGACGGATGATTGTTGTGAATCGCTTTCAACTGACGGACGAAAAAAACAGACGGATGACTGACTGACGGGTATGACGGATGGTTGTGACCCCAGATTTACGTTCACCTTTTCTCTACACGTTCGTAGCAGTTTTGCGTCTAGGTCGTCCATGGTTAAGTGATCCTTTCGAAAGACCTGTACAGGATCTGCGTTTCTTCTCGTCCTGTATACCCTTCTTCCTTTCGAAAGACCTGCACAGGATCTGCGTTTATTCTCGTCCTGTATACTCTTCTTCCTTTCGAAATACCTGCACAGGATCTGCGTTTCTTCTCGTTCTGTATACCCTTCTTCCTTCCGAAATACCTGCACAGGATCTGCGTTTATTCTCGTTCTGTATATCCTTCTTCCTTTCGAAAGACCTGCACAGGATCTGCGTTTCTTCTCGTCCTGTATACCCTTCTTCCTTTCGAAAGACCTGCACAGGATCTGCGTTTCTTCTCGTCCTGTATACCCTTCTTCCTTTCGAAATACCTGCACAGGATCTGCGTTTATTCTCGTTCTGTATATCCTTCTTCCTTTCGAAATACCTGCACAGGATCTGCGTTTCTTCTCGTCCTGTATACCCTTCTTCCTTTCGAAATACCTGCACAGGATCTGCGTTTCTTCTTGTCCTCTATACCCTTCATCCTTTCGAAAGACCTGCACAGGATCTGCGTTTCTTCTCGTCCTGTATACCCTTCTTCCTTTCGAAATACCTGCACAGGATCTGCGTTTCTTCTCGTCCTGTATACCCTTCTTCCTTTCGAAAGACCTGCACAGGATCTGCGTTTCTTCTCGTCCTGTATACCCTTCTTCCTTTCGAAATACCTGCACAGGATCTGCGTTTATTCTCGTTCTGTATATCCTTCTTCCTTTCGAAAGACCTGCACAGGATCTGCGTTTCTTCTCGTCCTGTATACCCTTCTTCCTTTCGAAATACCTTCACAGGATCTGCGTTTCTTCTCGTCCTGTATACCCTTCTTCCTCACGTAAAATTATCATTGCCATAGGCCTCATTACTTTATTCAGGCACCATCCAAGTGTATGTAAATGTATTAATAACATGCAGATTCGTATACTAATGTATGTAAAGCAAGAAACGCTTATTTAACTGGCAATAATTTCATAAAATTGTCTAATGTACAATCATGCATTTCCTCGAATGACTTCTTTTTAATTTTCCTAAACTATTCTGGTATACATACAAGATAAATAACCGAGATCATATCATTGTGTTCTTTCATCTCCCTCCAGGAGAGAGATCACATCTATGTAACTGATGACAAATGTTGGAATCATGAGTGAATTGTGTTTGTGTTTGTTGAGGGGGGAGAGGAATAGAGGGGAGAGGGCACATGGCCTGGCCAGCTATTCACCATCTTGAAGATTATTATTTCTTAAAATTTTCTTTAAGGTAAAATGGAAGTTACAAACTTATATTTCTTTAATGCTTATTAATGCCCCCCAAACAGTTTAGATGGCTGATTGTGTACTAGTTTATACGTCAAGTTCCTTAAATTTTTGCAACATCACTTACATCCAAAATCTACAGAGTGTAGGCAGTGTTATTAAGCGACGAGCTCAGTGAAATGATTATTCTGGAAATCCGACAAGTTCTTTTTGAGATACGAGGGGTTTTTAATAGGTATGCGCATTTGACTGTAGTTGAGGCGGGGTAGGTTTCATCATCCGCTGGGAGATGTTGCCTTGATATGAACTGTGAAACAGATACGATTACTCGGTGAATTAATTGTAATCAAGCTATGAACATTACTTCAAACAAACGTTTTATTTATCAGTAACATCAACAACACCACCAACAAACAATCTTTCGCATGAGTTCGATATATGTTCGATGTATCACTATCATCTATTCGCGGTTTATTCACACTTTTCGAAACAAACATTTGAAAAATCTCCCCATGTAAGATGTGTCTGGATGTTACCTGGTATACCTATATGCAGGGAGAGGTGCTTTTCGCGAAAATATTTTAAGACCAGTTGTACTCCAAAACACTTTTTTTTTTTGTTCACGTGCACTGTCGAGAGTGGATGATTTTAAATGTCACGTGACTCAAGTGTCTGTCCGCGAATTATGGACGTTCAGTATCGGAGTACTTTATTACGATTAGCCCAGTCAAACAAGAACATGTCTTCGACGCCTGGCCAATAACCGAAGAAAGTGGTGGTTGTGGGCGTAAGATATTGAATTCTAGCATCGCCATAAATATTTCCACGAAAAACACCTGTTCCTACCTATATGTCGTGTATCATAAGCGTTTTATACTTGCCTTGACATACAAGTACCTTATTTATGTTAACTTTGAATTATTCTTATATTTTATCTATAAATGATATTATTTAATTTATAATAAACGTTAATAAAAAACAGGGGGGAAAAAAATGTGTGTTGTTAATGCTTAGTAAGAAATAGTTGTTATGCAAAATTTTACTACACTGAATGCCAACGAATTAGGTGCATACTCATGTTGGTGTAGTTTTCTAGACTCGGGAAGTTCTGTTAGCACAGAGTGGAGGAATATGTTGGCATTAGAACTTCAGCAGGTCTTCAAGAAAGTGTGAAATAACCATGACTGGATTACAGCGCCTGCGTCAGCTGTCTAGCAACACTCCGATTGACGTCGATGTCTTCAGCGGTTCGGAAGGAATTTGGGACGAACACCCTAGCTTAGTAAAGCCTATATGTGAAACTAGCTTAACAAGCTCATCGTCTACTGGCTTCTGCGTTTCGAATTTTTTTTTTTTTCCCGACCAATTTGTAGCAACCACTCGTGCGTTTTGTGTACGAATTTTGACGCCCTGGTGTCTGAAATATTCCTACCGTAGGAACTTTATTTTGCTGAAAATGATCTTGAAAAAAAAAAACCAGGTTTATTTATATTTCGCACCAACTTAAATTTTACCAGTGCCTATGCTTACAAAGGAATTAAAAATCACGCAAAAACGGCAAGTAACTTCTCAAGTAATATTTATACGAAAACCAGCCCACAAATGAAAGTTAAAAAAGCCCTAGTTATAATAGTATTGAGAGTATAAAATGATTACACGTAACATAACAAATTCGTTTATAAAATATTTTACAACATAATACAAACAAAATTATGCAAAAGGGAAACATCACAACAGTCATCTTATTCGTCATAGTAAATTATACATTAATAATGCAGTAAAAAAATCAGTCAGAAAAGAATACAGAACACCAAACAAGACTCATCAATACAAGAAACAAGACTTAGTGTTTCATTCAGAAAAAGTAGTAAAACTCAATCACAGCGAGTTAGTCTGGACGTTTCGGGAACCGGCCATTGGCTTCTTCTTTATAGCTGATAATAATGCACGGTTAAGGGTCCTATGTACTTAAGCGTTTTCTGTGAAATCGTTGTTTGTGCGTAAATGCGTATCTCGGTAAATAAAAAGTTGTGGAAATATGACTTTTTGATATAAAAGAAAAAAAAATACTATCTATGGCCCTCGTTTTTTTTTTTACTTTTGTCATATTGAGTGTATTCTTTGAGAAAAAAATTCTTG
The DNA here is from genome assembly GCA_029891345.1 of Dryococelus australis. Classification (NCBI taxonomy): domain Eukaryota; kingdom Metazoa; phylum Arthropoda; class Insecta; order Phasmatodea; family Phasmatidae; genus Dryococelus; species Dryococelus australis. The sequence goes on along the minus strand of CM056999.1, from coordinate 166,965,627 downwards.
GAAATGGTCAAACATCGCATTTTTAAAGCTTGCCTATGTAGTTTCCTTAAGCGGCAAGATAAAAGTACAAAGATCCGGGCGTAGTTTAATCTGTGGGCTTTCATAGCGTGTAATAAAACCCCTATGTTACAGATATAATTTGCACAGTACAGTGTTACGACGGAAACACTGCACGCCATGCGCGTAGGAGCGATGAGGCGCTAGGCGTGGGTGTATCTGTCGCCCGTATCGCTCCCTCACTTCTTGATCTTGGACGCGCAGCTTCACAGTCCCCTTAAGAAGAGAACTTAAAACACAAAGAATTTTTTTCGGATAGCACGGGTTTTCACACCAATGGCAGGCGAGGATCCTTCCGATCACATCACTAGACATTAAAAGAAAATAACATTTTTTTAAGAAGTGAGCTCAGCAGTAATCAGAATCTGATCACTAAAATTCTGTCATGCCGTCACGCGACAGATAAGTTCAGAGAGAGGAAACTGAGTGCCGGTTCCTTTCACGTGGGTGTACCCACTCTCTTGATTGGCTGCGCGAAGCTCTGGAAACGAGTCTTCAGTCTGACTCGCTAGCGTGTGATGCGGAAAGGTTCCCTGTTAGTAGCGCTGCTGGCTTGGTTACTAAAGCGCTGACAGACGACAGTCGTCCCGACATATTGCTGGCAAGTGACGCCATGACGCCTGATTGATTGGAAAACTGTTTTATTTACAATTATCAGGTTACCAAACAGGAATAATTCCAGCACGCCATCGTGAAAATTCACTCTTCTGCACAAAAATGAAAATCGGGGTACATCAGGAAATGAAACTGAAGCAGACGAAGAAACAAGTAGATGCACAGCTGGGTAAAATAAAAAAAAATTTCCAAAATATTAAAAGCACCGGTTTCACACGCGTGTTCTTGATCCGACCTCCCGTGGCGTGGTCGATTGGTGCGCCGCCGGCTTGTAGTGCGGGAAGTTATGGGTTCGAATCCAAAGCAAGGCATGGGTGTCATATCTAAGTTAGGCAATGAGTTAGTTTGTAAGCCGGCCCTTTTGAAGCCTTCAGGTATAACGCCGGGAAACGTTAATAAGCCCTTTCCAATACAAAATCCGTATTCTTTAGGCAATCGCATACCTAAGGCTTCAACTATGCTTCAGTGTGTCAGAAGTAGGCGTATCTTTTGACTAAACAGTTAAACGTGTCCGCTATATGATCACCTACGAAAATAAAACACATCCCAGACGAAGACAGACTTGTATTCTCAAGACGTTGTGTATGCTATTAGTATCACTCTGGAGCACACCAACTTCGTTAAAAACTGATCTTTCAGACTGCCGTATGTTGAAACATACTACCCGGACACGTACAAAACTATGACAGGACCCTGTATCGAACTTCGCTATACATTTTCCAACCAATAAAATGATAGGATCACAGCTTAATGTCCCATAGCTACGTACATGCACCAGGACGAGAATATGCTGTGTGAATGTTACGAAGTCCCCTTTTTTTACTGTTCTATGTTGGCACCAGTGTTGCTGTTTTGACGACATGTACTTCCACACGAGCCATTCTTGACACACGGCAGCCATGTTATTTGTGTTTGTTGTGTAGGTTTGACACAAAATGGCCTGTTCCGTCCAGAGAGCACTGTGTTCTGCCTGCCACCGAACTGTCGGAAAGAGCACAGCTCGTCAATCCAGAGTCATGTGTGCAGGGGCGACGGCGCGCTTGAGGCGCGTGGCAGTATCGCCCTTGTCGCTCCGGCACTTCTGAAACTCAAACGCGAGAGAGCTTGGAGCTGTTTCCCCGCGTTTCAAGGCCGATAAGCGCGAGGGCTTTAAGGGCTACACTGGCACGCGCTTCAAGTACGCCGTCGCCCGTACGTGAAGGCGACTGAGCTAGCGCGCAGTGTTCTCGTCGTTCTGCGTGTACTTATAGGACTTTAAGCGCTGACCCTACAAATTTATTGCTGAAAAGTCTGTAACAAGTTTCAGCGCATGCCCCCAAGAGTACTTTTGTGTATACAGGTTGTCAATGAATAAGTGTTACAAATTAATAGGGGTGGTACACGAGATGAAATGGAACATATTTTATTGATGTACCATGTCCGGAAATGCCTCAATATACCAAAATACGGCGATACTGTAGCGAGCAGGGTTAGTTGGCGACCCGGTGGCAACCGAACAGTATAACTGTATGTACAGGGCATTACATGTATTTGAAGTTAGTTTTGAACTGCCCCATTTGACGCACAGTGGGAGGTCCCATTGCCTGGCCACCTCGCTACCCCGACCTAACGCCTCTGGATTTCTATACTACATTTGGGGCGACGTAAAATCACTGGTGTACGACACTCCCATGAATACCAGAGAAAGAAAGAACTTGAGACCAGGTCTCGTGCATCGTTCGAAACCTCCAAGAACACGCCGCAGCGCTGCAGAGCATGCATCGGATGGGGGAGGAAACAATTCTGAGCAGTTGCTGTACTCTCTCTCTCCCTGTGTAATAAACCTGTCTACAATACCTTTTCACATGCATATTTCTTAATACCTGACGCCAAACTTGAACGCTGTATGGAGGCATTTCCGGACATGGGTGCCTTAATAAAATATGTTCCATTTAATCTCATGTACCACCCCTATTAATATGTAACATTTATTCATTGACATACTATATATATATATATATATATATATATATATATATATATATATATATATATATATATATATATATAACGCGTATATTTTGAGATACAGCGCTTTGGAAAAGCTATTTTGAACCACGCAGCAGTACTCTGAAATTGTGTTTCTAACGTGCGTGACGTTTTAACAGTAATCGACACGCATAGTCTGAAGTGTGTGTTCTTTTCGCAGTTCAGCACATTAGACGCACGTTTTATAGTTTCGTATAAATACCTGAATCTCAAACACTTTGCAACGCAGATCGAGCGCAGCAAGTCAGGTCAGGCGGACTCCTTCGTACTCCGAGACAAGGGGCTGCCTGGATACTTCGCAGCACGTACCACCCTGATGCTGAATATTGTTAAATTAGGCGCTGCGTCGACTGCCTCTCTGCACGTCCCACGGAGCCTTAGAGTTGCCGGAGGCCAGGGGCCGCTCCTACAAGCTCCCTAGTCGTGGCTCCTGGAGGGACGACGAGAAGGGTCGGAGGGCGAAGGGTAGGCAAGTGCCCGCACGTAGCTCGCTGGGGGAATTGTTTATACGGGCCGGCATGTAAATGTCCGCGCGGCGATATTGCGCTAAGCAGCTTCCCCGGGGAAACCAAGCTTAGGTCTCCTCCGCGCCTAGTCTTCATTTGCAGCGAGGGCTGGCTCGCTCCGGAAGGCCTGGCTGCGTGCCAGCTACACAACAGCAACGGAATTCTCTTGTCTGCCCTCGGCCCGCGCCGCGATACACAAATACTTCCAAGAACACGATCTGCACTGAGGATGCCTTTCCTCCATGTTCTCTACCGAGTGTTTAGTTTAATTTTATTATACCGAATACCCCACTTTAATGGAGAGAAAAAATATATAAAATAATGCTCGCTGTTCTGGGAAAGCAGCTGGAGCAAAACAAATACTGCTTGCTCTTTATCCTCTAAAATAATGAGAGCGGATTCCCATAAAGCAATGCACCCGACTGTACTATGCTCAGAACTCATTAAAAATAGTACACACCCTACCAAAATTAACAGATAATTACAAATTATGTTACACGTGAAACAAGAATGCGTATGCTTAGTGACATTGTAAAATAATTTACTAGAAACACAATGTTTCAAAAATCGATTAAGAGTTTTGTTTCAAAATAAAAATTTATTCTCATTTCCATTCCGGATACTTCGGAAAGCACATGTTGCAAGAAAACGTTCTTCTGGAAGGGCAATCATAATAATCACTCAGGTTGCCTGTGACATATAAAATTATTAATAACATTTACCAATATTACTCATTATTTATTTTATGCAGGTGCATCTCAGTTATGACAGTTATTGTTTTTAAAACTGAAACAAAAATAAATGACAATCAATTATTAAAAATATTATTTATTATTTTCACAATATTAATAATAATAATTAATTATTATTAATCCACCTGTCGAAGGTTTCCTTGTAAAAAGTACTTTCTAAAGAATCTAGAACTGGAATACTCTTACATATAGATTAAAGAAAAGACTTATTAACTAATCTAAAATATTAAAATAAATAAATATTATTTAGGATAATGTTTACAAATAATATACAGCCTTCTTTAATTAGCAACACAAATCCTACTTTTCTGACAAATACGGGGGGTTGTGTTCTACTTTACAGCGATTGATCCACACTGTACTACAGCAATTGGGTGCAGTGGATAGACACTCTACCTGCAACTTACAGATCCTGCCGTACCCGGCGCCTCAACTGCGATGCAGTGTGCTTGAAATACACGCTTGTACACGACACTACTTAACGTACGTTCAACATGCTGACCTACGGAAAGAACACACGCTCCATACGAGAGCTGTAGAGTGCTTTCAAGACTTCACGTACGTTAGAAACGCCAATTTAGAGAACTCCAAAAACGGCTAAAAAATGGGCCTTTTCCAAGAGAATTGCGGTTCAAAATATACGCGTCAGATACGTACCACCAATGTACTCAAGGGCCCTGCATCAACCTTCCTTTAGATCTTCCACCAATGCATCTATGAGGTCACCGCACAAAGTCCTCCCACAGGGACCAGCAGCAGCGCGAGGAGAATACTGCACACGAGTCCCAAGACCTGTGCTTAGTGGCGATGGCGCACTTGATGCGAGTGGCGCTTCTCGGCCTCAAACGCGGGGAAAATGGCTCCAGGTGAACTTAACACGAAATTCCGAAAACAACCACCTGTTTACGGTACGATGCAAGTAAGGGAGTCTGTAGTTGGCGTTGTGCAGGACTCAAACCATCAAGTAATGCTGTTAACTGTTGCTGGATCTGGTGAAGTTCACAGTATACTGCTGCTTATTGAGCAGTGGAATAATGGCAATACTTCATGCAAGGCCTACGAAAGGCTGTTCACGGTTGAAAATGAACTCTTTTAAAACGAACCTTTGAAAAATGTCATTGCGCCTACTTGCATATATATATTTTTCTCATCTCTTAACGTTGAACATTTATGAACACTAACAATATATATTTGGTTTTTTATTCTTCTTAATGGGCGTGTGATAATGTAAAATATTTACTTTCCTAATAATTTCGCAGTTTCGCTTAACCAACGTATTAATAAAGTTATCAAACTAATGACAGTGTTAATTTGACACGTGGAGAATAATTACATAACGTGCTTACAAGTAGATCTTAAGCAGGGCTATCAAAAGTGCTCAGTTTATAAGCCTTTACTTGAGTCATCAAGTAATAAAAATTACTTGCAAAATCATAAATATCTTCCGTTTGAATACTTGAAACGAAAATCAAGAGGTTAAGTGGTTTTGGAGGGTGCTGACAGAGAAAATATCGAGCGCGCACACCACACTGAGAGAAAGGTAAACATAGTTTGTTTGGTGTAATCACATTAATTGTTTGTATAAGGGCAATGAAATATTCCGTTGTTGTAACCAAATTATTTTCTTGTTCTTATTTGGCTGCCCTAGACGAAGATTTGGTCAGTGCAACCAAAGATGATTCTGCCCCTACGTGCACTTCACATGCACGGGCACTATAAAAACAATTGGACGCTCAACCGAGACTAGAAACTAGTTCACACGCGCCCATGCATTCTTCCGCAATCCCAGCTAAACTGACTACAGTTGAAGTAGGAATTATTTTATATAAATGCATTTCAAATACTGGACAACGTGCACGAATAAATATTTCAAGTCTTACAACTTTAATTTTTAGTTTCCTGCTGCATTGTTTTATTGTGAGGTTTATACCATCATTAAGGATGAAATATCCGGACAAACTCTAGAACTGTATTTTCGAACGAGTGGTTAAACAAATGTATACAGTTGAGTCAAACAAATATTTTGTGACAGACTAGATTAATTATCCCAACACAGACATATTTTGTTAGCTGAAAACAACATTAATTATATTGCGTTCTAAGTTCTTTACGCAACAAAATATATTGTTGGGACAACTAAATATATTTTTGGCCCTATACGAACAAAAATTCGTGGCCTTTCTCTCGGTGCATGGGTATAAAATGAGGGGAAGTTGGAACAGCGGGGAATTCAAGTAGTGAGGGGGATGGGGGGGGGAGAGTAAACCCCACCTGCCAACATCCACGTCCGCCATGTTTCCTACATGAGCAAATCCGGGAAGCCACTTCGCCGGGAACCGAACCTGGTGTGCCTTCGTTGGGAACTGAGTAGTCTGTCTACTACACCACCACAGCCCCCCTCCCCCTCCACTTCAGGGACGAGATAAGATGCCATGATTACAGGTTTAGAGAGTTCACATAAACTTGAGTACAAGTCAAGAGTAATGAATAAAGTTGCGTGTATAGTCTATTCGCAGTTTAGTCACATTAAAAAAAATGAAACCTTAATAAAAATACCCCATATATGACGCGTTTGGTTGTTTTCTAAATGTGTCGTGTAACACAGGCTTTTTATGCTTCTGTTAACACAAAGATACCTTACTAATGTTTATATTGAACTTTTTATCGTATTTTATTTATATAACAACTAGATTTTCTGTGCTACTTCGTACGCAAGACATTTAGGATTTGGAATCGCTCATGGGAAGAAAAGGAGAACAGCTCATAGACAAAAACGAAAGAATAAATGACGGAACTTTTTTTAATAATTCTTTTTTTTATGCAGTAATCCTAATAAAAGCTTAATCTGGTACCTATGTACTACATCTCCGATCATAATATTTTCGGAACCGTTTGATATATCTCGATGAAACAAAGACTAAGTTGGTCCTGGGGTTATTATTATTATTATAATATATATATATATATATATATATATATATATATATATATATATATATATATATATATATATATATATACTGTGTAAGTTTGATGTCAATACGTTAAGTGGCTTTTGAGTCAAATCTGCTCGGACAGACAGACACGAAAAAATTAACATTAGATATGGCTTAGTAATCAATTATAATATATGAAAAAATAATTAAAAGTGGGAAATTCGAAAATCACAGACAGGAACTTCTATTTTATTTAGTTGAATTGATATATTTCATTTATAATCCATACGAATAAAGCAGTGAGAAAATATGTATTGTGGTAATGCCTAGTAAGAATTAGTTCTGATGATGAACATTATTAAAATGAGTGACCATGTATTAGGTGCGTTGTCTTCTGGTGTAGTTTTCTGGACTTACTTAAGCCTTTTGTTGCACGAGAAGTAAGAATAGCCAGAAAGTAGAACTTCAGCAGGGATTCAGAAAAGCTGGAAGTAATCATCAATGGACTACATGAAACGTTTGCATTACAGCGAAGATAAAAGCCGTTTCGCCAATTACTCGTTGAGAATGAACAGTGCGTTAAATGTGAATGTACGATAGTAGAGGTCGGGCCTTTGGCTTCATGCCTCACACACAAATGTATCGTTCTGAAGTCATCAGGCCGCGCTGTGAACCTCTGATTTCGAGTTGTTTAGTAAGCTTAAGACCGCTGTAGCGAGAGAACGGCTCATCCGATTAGAGAAATTCTGGTGTCAGTTTGAGCGTAAAAAGGAGTTATTAAAAACATAACCAAAAATCGTAAATAATAAATACACAACTTACTAACCAATAATAATTTCCTTTGCAGATTACAAACCAAAATAGTTAAAAATTACGTGTTAGCTGAAAAGGACATTAATGATATTAACATCTTGAATAGTGATCGACGAAACAAATCGATTACTGAAAGGATGACTCAGCTACCTCAATCCATTTGGGAGTTATATGAAGAAGAAGTTGACAATTCTACGAAGCAGCGAAATGCATACGTGGCGATTTCATCATCACAAGTCACATCACGTGACGAGACTAAGATTAAACAACGACACGATCAGCGCAGACGCAAAAAGCACCAAGATAGATTGCAAAAACTCAGAGCATTAAATGCAAAACGAAGGAAGAAGTTAGTAGACACGTCTCCAGCAAATACACTATCTACCAAAAAGTAATTGGGCACCCGTGAAGATAGGTAATTCAGTACGTCAGTTGACTTGTGTTTCACGGCCTTCGGCGTAGGGCCGCTAGTGTTTGTCCATGGTAGCATGAACAAAGAGGCCTATTGTAACATTCTGGATAATGAAATGCTCCCAACATTGTGGCGTTTTTACGGAATGGACCCGTGTTACTTCCAGGATGACACGTTTCAAGGGCTACTATGCAGTGGTACGCCGACAACAATGTTCGCCAATTGGACTGGCCCGCCCAGAGCCCCGAACCCAACCCTATAGAACATCTTTGGGACGAATTGTATCTCCGTGTGAGGGCTCGTCAGGTGCGGCCAAAAGCCATTGCTCACCTCATGGAATGGTTGCAAGAGGAATGGCGACGAATCCCCGTGGATGTCCTGCAAACACTTGTAGAGAGCATGCCAGACAGGGTGGCTGCTGTTATAGCCGCAAGAGGTGGTCCTACGAGATTCTAACGGGGTGACAACCACCGAGCAAACATTGTGGACAGGTGCCCAGTTACTTTCTTGGTAGATAGTGTGCATAAATGACGTTTTAGCTAGATATGACGTTGTCACGTAAAAATACCTACGGCCCATTTTTTATGAAAATAAATAAGCTATAAAAATAAAGAATCCAAATTGGGGGGGAAGGTTTCCTTTAAAAATCCGTAGTGAATGTGACATAGACTAAAGATGAGGTAGACCGATTATTTGTCTTTTACGCATGTACACAACATTAATACATCTACTAAGTAACACAACTGTCAAACTCATATGGTCAAAAACGATTAATGTGTTTGTTTATTTTACATATTTAAATGACAAGGCCTATTATATTAATAACATACTTTTAACCAATTTGAATTTAATGAAGCTGAATTATAAATTGATTAGATAAAGTATAAAACATCTCAAAACAATTGCTTACTTAAGAGTACTTAACCTCAATCTGAATCTACGCCGATTTTGCTAGTCGTTTTGGCAGATGAGCAGTTTAGTGTTGGAACGCGGAGACTGTTTGATGCGCAGCCGGCGAGATCTGTCTACCTCATCTTTAATCTATGGTCGAGGGATGAACCTCGGACCCTGCAGCAGAGTGCAGCGGATCAATAAGTGCCAGATTGGTACCGAGTCGAGGGGTGGTGGTATGGGAGTTTGGGGGTGGTTCTGGGGATGATGTCGCCCTTGTCCCACTGTAGCACCCTCGCCCCCTCCCTCCACGACCCCACCCGCCCCCTAGGCAGCCACCAATAAAAATAAATCGGTGCCTTCCCTCTTCTCGTGCCACGGTATATGGACGCCTGCCGTCGGGTGCTATAGCCCGTCCACCGCTAGACAGCTTCCTCCATCCCCCGCTTCCGGACCGGGAAAACATCATCCTTTTAGGTCGCCCGTTGAATAGCCAATAATACATAAGCAAACCTGCTGTATGCAGCCCACACAACTTCCACTCGAGCTGTGAAACGGCCTGAAGTGTACGATATTAATTTGCTATAGTCTATTCACGGTTACTTAAAATTTTTTGAATCCCTGAAAAATATGCATATACTTTCAGGCTCTTGCTCCGTCTCATGGAAACAAATCTTAACGGAGTCTAGAAAATTACACCAAAGGGACGACGCTTCGCCTTAGTGCGCAATCAGTGTAATTATATAATGCATAAGGACTATTTCTTATCAGGCATTACAACCACATACACGAAATATACGTAAAATTTCTGTTTAACCTAATGTGACGTATTTTTATGTTGCCACAAGTAATGTTGCTCTTGTGGTGCATGGCATATTTAGAAAACAACCAAACAAGTATTACATGGGGTTGTTTTTCAAAGTTTTGTTTAAAAAAAGTGCGAAGAAACCAAGAATAGACTATAGTCTGAGAGAGTGCTTGGAGACGAATTTGTCAGATGCTCACCTAACCTGTAGTGAACCGTCCTTTGTACGACGTTTCCAACAAGACCAAAAGTTATAATCTTGAACTTCACGCAATTGAAGAGTATTTTACCTAGCATCACGAAAGAGATTAGCAATTCCGCTCCTGTCTGTTTAATTCTACAACTTGGCTAAATCACCAAGACAGCAATTTCGCGACGTCGTTACGATGCTCCACTGCCGCCCTTTTTCCCATTCTCCTAGTGATTGCTTGGAAACTAATCTTTCGTGAACTGCATCTCGAAGACACTAGTCAATCGTTGGCAAAATTTATCATGGTGTGTTCTGAAAATGAACAAGAGGCAATCAAATACTTTCAGCGAAACGAAACTCATTAACGTAACGTAGGGAATATGTTCTTTCAAACAAGGCATGATCCGGAATAAATAAAATATAACACCACGAAGGAAACTTGCAAACGAAACTAAACTCACAATTAGTGGAAAGGAGGGTGTGGCATGCCAGTGTTTAGAATTTTAAAATGTTTGCGCATGCCATGTCTTTTGAAGTGACGCGTAATATCATATAGGCGTCTACTGAGATCTCAGACAAGTAGTCTTCTTCGTCAGTGAGCTTCAGATGTTCGTAATGGCGTCAGCGAGTCTCGTTCACGGGGTTTGAAAGGGACCGGATGATCGGGGTTCGTGAAGGAGCATTTTGATAGCGCGTAATCGGTGTTCATGCGAGGCATAATGCCACCACAGTGATGCGCGCGAGGCAGCAGTGGACTGAAGAGAACAGGCCGAGCGGAAAACCCGGCCGGAGCTGAGCTGAGGCGTGTCACGATACCACGGGATGACAGACATCTCAACTGCGTGGCATGACGAAATGTTCAGCTTCGTCTTCAGTGCCAAGAGAACTCTGAAACATTTCCAACATGTTCCAAAATGTCTGCTTGGAGACCTCCTGCTTCACAAAGGACTGCGTACATGCATTCCTTTTGCGAAGAGTCCTTCTCGAGCATGGACCATCGTCATCTCAGGCTTGCGAAGGGTTCGTTAACCTACCCACTGGTGTGCAAAGCGGCAACATGTCGTGTTTTCGGACGATGGTCGATGATATCAAGGTGAGCGCCATCTTCCAGAATGCGTTGTCCAAGAGTCATACAGCACGAACGAAGGGCGTGATGGTTCGGGGAGCAATTGGGGTATCATTGGCGATTTCAGCATGTTAGGAACTATGGGGGCACTCTCAACAGTAGCCGCTACTTCACAGAAGTTGCGGAGGCTGGAGTCGTAGCCATCTTTCATTACATTCCTGGAGCCATATTCCAACACGACGAGACCCAGCCACACGTTCCAAGCAATGTCCACACTGTTGCATCAATTTGCATTCTTTTTACGGAAAAGTGCTGGTAAAAATTTAATCAGAGGTGTCCGTAAAAAATCCGTAAAATTACGGACACATCAATTTTCAAAAACGGACTTTCTGTAAAATTCACGGAACCTCTCCGTTAATTCCCGAGTTAGTTTTTTGTACTTCTAGTTTAAATAATTTTTAGTATCTATTTTGTTTTAATTTTTATTAACGTGGGCGTTCTACTGTGTGTATAAAAAGATATTAAAAAATTTAAAAATGTTTATACTTAAGCAAGATTTAAACTCCATGTCAAAGAGTTGCTATTTCACGACCCTAGCCACTTGCCTACAATGCTCAGGTAGTGAACCTGGTATAACTTGTGAATTAATATATCAGTCACATAGGCAACTTCTTTTTTTAGTTTCTGTTACAGTTAGTGCATTTTAAGTGTTGCTAAGTGTTGCATACGCCTGTTGCTATTTTTTAATGTTTTAAAGAACAGGTCTTAGTGACATGGATACAGTTAACTGCCGCAGAAACGACAATTTTCTGGGCGAAGAATTGCTTCGTGTAGACTTGCCATTGTTCGTGCCCGAAACCCGAAGTTACAGAAAATACGGGGATTTTCCGTAATTTGTATTTACGCATTTAACTCCTTTTATCGTCATTACGGATTGATCTTTCCGCGTATCTACTGTGCATTCTCGTAAAAAAAATCCCTTAAATATACAGAAAATTTTAACAGTGCAGGCCGTCTTCGAAGCCAGGCAGACACCGCTTCTTATCTGGCCTGCATGTTCACTTCGATACGTCACTTATTGAACACGTCTGGGATCGGTCCCTCGGCAACAAGCCCGTCTTCTTCATTCAGCAGCCAATCACGATGAGCTGTGGACTTGAGCAGAAGTTTCCTGGCGGGAGACACCTCAGTAACATATCTGAGGCCTGTTTGGTTCACAGACACGGCGTGTACTAGCTGTTATTACAGCTCCCAGAGGTGTTACAACTTATTGATTTTTTCATTCTTCTGAAAGCGTAATCGTTTGTTTGTACCGTAGACTAAAGATGAGGTAGACCGCTTATTCGTCTTATGCTCATACACCCAACATTCGCCTACCTCAATCATACACAACTCTCAAAGTCACATGAACAACCGAGATGAAAGTGTCTGCTTACTGCTTAATTTTATAAATGACAAACACTATTAAATGAACGAAATACTTTTATCGATTTTAATTCAATCAAACTTCACTAGAAATTTGCTACAGGAAGTATACGCAAAGCATTTGTTTACAAATCAGTTTTCTAGCCTCAAATCCAAATCGTGCCGTTTTCGCCCGGCGTGTTGGCAGGTGAGCAGTTCAATATTTGGACACGGAGATTGGTTGTGCGCAGCCAGCGAGATACGTATCTCTACCTCATCTTTAGTCTATGGTCTGTTCTACTATTATTGTGATGTGTTTCCTGCTATTTTAATAGTTCTTTTATGGTCCTGATTTTTATTATAATATTTTTAGGAAACTTGAGAGCATTTTGAATATCGACATTTATGTTACAAGCTAATGGTTAGCATCTGGTTAACATATGATTCTATTTAGGTGGTTTTTTAGTTAGTTGACGTCAGATATCACAATTACCGGTCAGACTAAAATTTTTCTTATGGTGCAACACGTGAATAGGAAGTGAGGGAGTTTAATCCAAACCCTTCGGTTTCAGTTCTAACTTTTAGAGACATAATATGTACTTATACTGATAGGCTGTGGTGATTCACACATATTGAAATAATCCTAAACTTACTTTTAAAAATTGTACGTAGTTTCGAAGCTGTAGACCTGCACAACGTAGACTGACATTTCAGATAGACAACAGGAGCTTGCTCAACAGTAAATGCAGCAGAATGTGCCGACGTATCTTCATGTACAGCAGAGTCCTTCCAGCACTCGCTGAATCTAACATCAATATTGTCAAGATACTTTGCGCGAGTCTCAGGAAAATTATGTGAATAACGGGGAGATAGCACATTTCAATCAAATCACATTACCAGTATGTCATGAAGGTATTAAAGGAGGATGTCTTAGTCGGGGAGAATTTGTCAATATGCTGGAGGTGTAACATTTGGTATGGAAAAGAGAAACAGTCAATTTTTTAAGACGATAAGTTTATGTCAATACTGTTATGATTTGTTTTCGCTTTTGTTTTGCTTTGCTTTGCAAAGTGGTTCTGCAGAACCTGGTGATTGTCTGATTAAATATGTTTATTTTTACGTAGTTAAAATAATTCTCCTGAGCCTTCTACGAAGTATTTCAATAATACTGTGTGAGCCATTGAAGAGAGCGAAAACCTCCGGACAACTTAATAAACGGAGGCAGCTGTATGGTGATTTACAGCAGTTAGACTTCTCCAAGTCACTGACTACTGGAACATGTAGCTGACTTACTAACAACCAAACACAAAGTGGCTAAATGTGCTGTAACTCGGATGCCACTGTTAACAACACCTTATTCAAATTTATAACCCGGGGGAGAGTCCATATACTGATAAGACTAGAGTTCGAATTTGAAATAACCCATAGCAGAAATTCGAATTTTACAATATGTTATTTTAACATTATGGATAGAAGAAAACTGAAGGTTAACTAGGAAACAATGTATTCCACATTTTGTGGAATTGTACACAAATTATCTTAAGTTTCCAATAATAATTGCATATATTTGTTTTATACTCTAATGTGCAAAAATTAAGTAGGAAATGGAGAAATTAACATAAAAGTGGAACAAATTATTTTTCGTGGCCGGCCAAAGGCCAGTCGACCATTCTTTTCGCCTCCCACACCAATGCCCTTTATCGGTAATACAGAGTTCTAAGTAGTTCCTTCAGCTGATAATTGTCTTATCTATCTTGTGACTTTTTATCCTTTGGCTCTCTCTCGGGACCGCGGTGGTGTAGCGCCCACAGCACTCACGTCCTATCAAGGCAGACATGGTTCGACTCCCGGTTCACTCCCGGATTTTAGCACGTGGGAATCGTGCTGGACAATGCCTCTGTTTTCTCGGGGGTTTTCTCGGGGTTTTCCTGTTTACTCCCGCTCTTGCATTCTGGTGCTGCTCCATTTCAACGTCGCTTCCCGTCATCTGCCCTCAAGACACCGTTGTTAAGATACGCCCAAATATGTCCCCTCCACTCCGCTTTTTATTTGAATTTTATTGATTAGCATACCATCACACCTTGATTGGTTAAAGTTATATATGTTTGAAAACTAGAATTTAATTTACTGCCAAACTGACCGGAGGGTGCGTGTGGCGTGGCTTATACTGCAATCCACACTGTCCCTCCTAGATACCTGGGGTTTATTATATCTATATAAATGGAATACTCGTGAATAATTTGAGTTTAAACACTGTCCTAAAGGGCAATAATGAATAATAATAATATATTTATATACACATAAGCACACTATTTTCTAGACAATTAAATAGCGGCTCTACGTCATGTTACTTATATCCATACCTCTGTTAGACAGTAGCTGGGGGGGGGGGGGGGGGGTTGTAGCAGCGTCCTGTAAGGGGGGAGGGAAATGTTTAATGACTTCATTGTTTATAGTAAACATAATGTCTACAGTATTTGCGTGTTAAATATTTTGCAATAGCTTAACCCATTCAGATCCAGTGGAAACAATTGTGGACATTTACGCACATGTAGCGTATTTTTTGTCTGTGCTGCACACTGCGAAAGCTCAGTGACCGATGATCTTACCTGTGGGCAGTGATTCGCTAACCGCCTTTACTGGTCTAGGTCGTCATTGGTTCGTATAACTGTAGCCGATCATGTAGCCTACAGCTCGTTGGATGTGGTAACGAAACAAGTGTTTGTGTCCACGTGAGTACAGCACGCATAGTAAAATTGCTTATTTGCAACAACTGAAACTGTAAATTAAAGTGGGTCTGAAAGGTTTAACATATTCTACAGTAACATGTAGTAAAATTTGCCCTAATTTTTTTGTAGTGTAAAAAAAATTATCGCGGCAATTAGTTTCCAAAATAATTGTTTGCAAATAAACAGAATATTTTTTACAGTGTACTTAAACTCCCTGAACTCCTGGATGCCCGATGTCGACAGCCATCTTGAGACTGTGCATTATCTCTTGGCTCGAAACCCACTCACAGCTCCCTTTTCCTCACAACTATCCTCTACTGGTCTTAACATCGAGGTCTTGAGAGTCGATGATGGTGAAGCGAGAGATATGCGGAGCAGCGCCGGAATGCAAGGGCGGGAGGAAACGGGAGATCCCCGAGAAAACCCGTCGACCAGTGGTACTGTCTGGCACGATTCTCACGTGCGGAAATATGGGAGCCACCCAGCCGGGAATCGAACCTGGGTCTCCTTCAGATTGAGGGGGGGGGGGGTAACTCTAGCAGCTGCGCTACTCCATTCAGTTTTAGAAATTAAAGTAATCATTATAGTCTAATCGTAGTTTCTTCACACTTTTTAGATCAAACTTTTGAAAAATAACCCCATGTATGGCGTGTTTGGTTATTTCCTAAATACGCCATGTATCACAGGAGTTTTGTACTTCAGTTAACGTAACAGTACCTTATTATTTTGAACTTTCACTTATATTTTACATATAAATAATTATATTATATTTATACTCTATATGGATAAAGGCATTGAGAAAACCGGCTTGTTGATAATGCCTAGTGATAAATAGTTCTTATGCAAAATATTATTACACTGAATTTAGTGTGTGATTTTATAGTCTTGGTTAAGCTTTGTTTGCACGAGGCGGAAGAATATCTTAGAAGTAGAACTTTAGCAGTGGCTCCAGAAATATTGGATGTAACCGTGAAATGACTGTATGATCACTGTTATAGGCTAATCACGGTAAAATGAGCACTTTTGAAAGTCCTGCTTAAGATCTACTTCTATGTACGTCGTGTATTCTTCTGCCTTACGTAAGATTAACATTTCCATGTGTCTCGTGACTTTATTCCTGCGTCGGTCAACTGAAACCGTGAAATTATTATAAAAGTAAAACATTTTATTAATCTGCTAATTTTTACACACTGGGGGCGAAAAAAAAAAAAGTAAGAAATAATCGAAATCATCACAAATGGTTACCTAACACTTTTTATTGGACGTTAACACATGGAACTGTTTTCAATCCATCGTTACCAACTTTACCGGGCGCATGTTACTCAGTGTGCCAGTTAAAATATATCCAGGCATGGGCAGTGACATTTTTCGAAGGTTGATTTCAAGAGTGTTCACTTTTTCGTGGCCAGCGTTTAGTTGTTTTGACGCAGGGACACATTGCTGCGGAACTCGACTGCATCTTCGCACCTCGGAGCCTTCAGTCAACCTCGCCGGGTCGAGGCGAGGGTTGTAAATACTGCACCCCCACCCCTCCCCCTCCCCCTCGAGGGCACGAACTGCCTGGCCAAGCAGGACCACGCTCCGTCGACCAGGATGACTGTGGCTAATTAGCCGGCTTAATTAACGAATAAAGGCTCTTTCATTCCGCCCTCGTGATTATTCTGCCTCTGCACAGAGTCTTTTTTACCCCCTAACCCACCTTCTTATTGAGCGCGCACACTTCGCGCCTAATGGATTCTCGGATTTCAAGCCACGTGCACTTCCTGAATGCCAGTGATGGAAGTTTTCAGTGCGCCGCCTTCAGTTTTCTATCAACCACTGACGTCCCCTCGCTGTTATGGTGAAGTTCCGCCCATAGACGAAGAGATGAGGCGGAGAGATCTCGCTGGCTGCGCACAACCAGTCTCCGTGTCCCAACATCGAACTGCTTTCCTGCCAACACGATTACCGAAATCGATGTGGATTCGAATTGAGATTCGATTCTCTTAAGTAAGAAATTGTTTCGAGATGTTTTTACACTTTCTCGAAATGCAGTGCTTGCAATTAAAAAAAAAAGAAACAAACACGATCTTCACTCTTGACAATGTCAGTTTGACAGTTGGGTACATGCGCAGAAGACGAATAAGCTGTCTACCTCACGCCTCTCCGGAAGGCTCTTGTCTGTTTGGAACAGTGGTCGCGGACCACTCGTCTCCCTTGGCTATATTACGCGTCAGACATCTGCGAGCTTTAGCTACGTGACAAAGACGAGATATGCCACTGACAGACCGCGAGAGGTGGGGGGGGGGGGGGTGTAACCAAGCCAATCAGAGCCTGCCACATTACGTAAACAACAACAGGAAACGTTGTCCTTGGTGGCCACTTCAACCTCACGCCCCTTCATATTTCCAGTCCTCCCCTACTGTCGACAAGACTGCACCAATATCTCCTCTGGGTTGACAATTTACTCTGCATAGATCTACCATCATTTCGTAGGTACTTTGAAGTTTGGAAACTGATTTCCTTTGCATCGCTGAACTTATCAAATAAGTTGAATATCTCCCGATAAGCTAGTGGTCTCATCTTACCTGCTTCTCCTCCAAGAGATAGTGGCCGATATTAGGATTGTTTGTAACCATCGTTCAGGCTTACAGATACGTGACGCGTAGTATATGCCCCTAGATGGTCCAGCAAACTTCGCAAAATTAAGGAAATTTCGCCTCGTGTTTAGGGCATACTTAAAATTACTTTGTCGCTGGTGAAGGACATCGGAATCGGTTCGTGTATTTCGGGCTGTAGTCTCGCTCGTGGGCGTTATTGCAGCAAATGCTGCATATGAACTCCGTTTGCTCAGAGATGCTGCATTTCAGCCCGTACATACCGCACCGCATCATTATGCGCAATTTTTTTTTCTAATGATCGCCGAGATGACGCCATCCTTCATTATCCACGGCCTCGTTAAACGCAACTGGCCATTAATATCGCGGCGATATCGAGCAGATCTACCCCAACCTCCCGCTTTATCTACCAGCCGCCATCATAAATACCGGGCGGTAATCACAGCTGAATGCAGTGCAGGGACCACGCGGGGCGCGGCGCGCTTACACGACCACGCTAGGGCCGGCCCGACACACACGTTATTACCGCAATAAACTGCCTTGCTGGAAGTGTTTCTTAGCACCACTACCGGGCGATTCACACATTCAGGACGATGCACGTGTGCGATATGGGCAACAACTTATTAATATTTTTTATCCGCTTATGCAATCTCGCAAATCCATCTATTCAGCCTGCGTAGCAAAACACGAACGACTTACAATTCGTTCTTAATCGTGAGACAGAAAAAAAAATCTTTCAAAAAATACAAAAACAAGTCATGATAAATTAATATAACGCAAGCATCATGAAATTAGACTTTTTCAGACATTGGTATCACTGCAGAACTGAAGGTGGACTTGACTTATTGCGATCAGGGTAAGAAGTATTTTGAGCGGAGATCATGGTTTCTAAAGCGAGCTGCTATATATGTTAAAGAGACAATAATTTCCATTCTATTTTGATAAGGGGTCGAGTCCTTGAAAATAAAATTAGCAATTTACCGTGGTCCTTGTGTAGACCTACCATACGGTGGACATGTGTTAAATTGCTGTTCGTCCTGTTCAGAAAAAATAGTTGTGCTGTCATTCATTTTGAATTTTATATATCATATTTAGAAGCAGGCGTGTGTGCTGTTTTGCGTAATGATATCTCAGTTCGCCATACAGTCATGCTCCATTCGACTTGTCACGTTTTGTTTAGCTGCACTAATGTAACTGACACGGTGCCGTCTTTGGCGTGTCTCTCTATGGAGGCAACTGTCTGGCTCAGTGAGTAAGGTTTCTGATAGAATGACAACAGTGGGAAGCTGCAGTTTACACATTATTCCATAATGTGACGAGTAACAGCAAGATTACATAGGTCGTACATACATGGTAGGTAGCGGGGCTTAACGTCTCGTAGACAGCGAGGCCATTACACTGTGACAGCGTTTACCTACACACACACAGGACGAGAGTTTTGTCACAGTGCTTCCTTAATGTAGGTGTTAAAAATAGAAAACAGCTGAGAGCTCCCCCAATGCTGTAAAAAAAACGTATTTCGGTTAGTTCCAATGAAAAGGTTTGAAATTCTGTTGACCCCCTTTTTTTTATATATAAAGTTTAAGTTCATTTTACAATAACTTTCACCCCAATTTTACAATATATAGCTTGGTATAAAAAATATATTTCGCACAAATTACATTTGGTATAGAAATGTATAATATGCCTTTCCCACAATTTACATAATACTTAACTTAAAATGGCAGCAAGCCCCTCTTCTTTAAAATATCAACATAGCTGCAGTTCCTACCTATGTGAAACCCCAGTCCTGTTTCCCCGAACCTGGGCGAGACACTCCTATTTATTTTTATTTCAAAACCACCGAGAATATTACAATATATTCTTTGCCTCATGGATATCCGGGAGTCCCGGAAATGCGCTCTGGTGGTACGTGGCTGGCTGGCGTCACGTGGTCAAGGCGCTGGGCAAGGGAGGGGAAGGCAGTCCAATATTTCGCGGGCGGTAGCAGCCCGCGCCGCCGATACTTGCACAGCAGCAGGCACGCCAGTTGGACGTGAGGCGTGGTGGTCAGTCAAACGGACTTCGCGTGGCGAAGGTTGGCCGTCCCAAATGGCCGACACATTTTCTCAACTTCACACATGGTTCCGTTCAGGGGAGAGACACTATATAGGGCTCACAATCGCGTTATTTGACGTAAGTGCCCGCGGAAACACCAACATAACCATTTTGGCACTACAAATAATGATTTTATTTAACAGATCGGCTTTGAGTCAAAACTATGAGCGTTTTGTATCTCAAACATACTGAATCATCCTAAAAATATTTCAGGTGCTGATATAATTACTTACTAAAAAGATTAGAAATATTTAATTGGTCACAATTGGAGGTAACGTAAATATTTAAAAGACAGAGCTAACACAAACAACACAGGTATATTATTATTATTGCCAAAAACAATATTCGGCAAGTAAACGACGTTAGTCACGTAGGTTCTGACTGAGAAATTTTAAAACGTCGTTATAGAACCTCTTAAGAATAATGCAAGCTGTAAACATACTGTAAATTCTACCCGGAAAGCCTAAAAAACAATACAAATTTATTTTTCTAAATAAGCTATTTTATGAAACATTGAACATAACGTGATTATTACCTACTTCAATGAAGCGTGTTTATCACAAAAAAAAATCATAAAAAATATGATTGTTGTTTTATTATACTATGTGATTATTTTTCGTAATGCGTGTATGCTGTTGGTATTAATCCAGACACCTACCACCCACCCACCACCCCTGAATAAGGCTTCAGAATAAGAAGATCGTTACGACATGGAAGTGTACGCTCTTGTCTCCTTGCTTGCTCTGTGCTTCCGTTAATATAGCTTGCGATTGATGTGCAGGAACAGCTGTCACAACAGACGGAGAAAGTTGCTCAGATAAATAGGCGCGTGGAAGGACTCAGTCAAGGCTTGCACTCTAAAAACATTTTGCACTTTTACGAAAAATCCCTGAAAACCCAGTTTCCAAGAAATTCCTTCATAAAACTACTAACAGTTTGCTTGTAAAATCTGCAAAACATGTATTTGTAATATTACAAATGATAGCCTTGTATTAAAACTCACGGTATTGAAAAGTGTACATAATTTTTTTTTTCTTCTAGAAAACAATGTGATGATTTAATAAAAGAGAACATATATATTTTTTTAAATGTCAGAATGTAATTTATGAAAAAAAAAAAAAAAAAAAAAAACCTTTACACTTTGCCAGCATGGGGACTTTAACCCATCACCCTTATATTATTAGCCTGCACCCTTAACAACTAGACCAACTTGGCGTATACACTAAACGTTTATTTTTGTATTAAATATAACTCCAAGTACTTACAAAATGTCGAGGAAGTTATTTGTTTATGATGAATAAATTTATCGGTACTGTATTTCATTTTAGGAGTTCCGTGTAGCTAGGAAACATTAAGAGTTTATGAGTAATACGATCTCGTTTGGTTGAAATTGTCGTTTTATCATGATTATTTGAGTTCTTTAAGCATTTTACGTTATGCAAACTCGCTATTACATTTATTTTTAGCACGAATCTACATTTTGCATCACCCATACTTTTTACATAAACAGCTTTACGTTTTTGGCTGAGTGTACGCCATTTTGCTGAAGCTTGTGGATATGGGTCAGTATAGCACAGACAGTTCTTGAGTTCTATTACAAACACGGCCCTTGTAGTTTTACAAACGAATAGTTTTACAAGAGAAATCCTTGTACTAGTACAAGCATTTGTGAAACTACAAACAATTTCTCAGTAAAAATGAAAAAAAAAATTTTTTACTGTGTATAATAAGGAAACATCCTGGCATCCACTTTGAGCGATTACGCGGAACTACAGAAAGCAGAGATCAGGATGTTGGGGCCAGGAATAGAGACCAGGCCCACATAATCAACTTGATTCAAGCTTGAAGCAAGCTTCTCGTGCAAATCAGCAATCTTGAATCAAACTTCAATCAAGCTCACCAGTGTCCACATGTGAAGTTAGTAGCAAACTTGATTAGTTATACTTGCTGCAAGCTTGCCTTTACAAGCTACATGTATAGTTCAAGCCATCTTCAAGCTTGCCACTAGGAAGTATGAGCCAGTCACGATACATTTTTCTTGACTCAAGCTTGACTCACACTTGATATGATAAACAAGAAAATTTCACTGCTCTTGAAGACAATATTCTCATGGGCATAGCTTCATTGTTGTGTTTGTATTTATCATATTTTCTGCAAAAAGTTTATTTTTAAATTAAGTGTCCTGTCAATTTTTATCATAAATTTGTGGCAGAATAGGCATCATAAAACTATACGTTAGCTATATCATGTCATTGGAACTTCGCTCATCCGACACGGCTTGCACCAATAGTTAACAAGTATTACCTATTAGCTGAATCTACAAACTTTTTGAATCAAAGCTTTGGAAAATCACTTCTTGTATGAAATCTTTGGTTGTTCCCTAAATTTTTGCGTGTATTCCAAATGTTTTATAGTTGTGTTTACGTTATAGCATTTTTTTTGTTTAATTTAATTTTTACTTATAATTAACGCATGAATTACAATATTTCATGTGTTATTAATATGAATAAAACAGAGAGAATGGATGTGTTTGTAATACTAAGTGCATGCAAGAAAATCTTAAGCCGGGCTTACAAAACTGCTCACTTTACCGTGAACAGCCTTTAGTTGTAATTTAAAAAAACTGCTCAATATTTTCGAGTGATGTTTGCTTACGAATGACATTTAAGAAAATTCTAACCCCTGAGAGGTAGTTTCCGTTTTTTATTTCCATTCCTAATATTTGTTTTTTTTAAAGTGAAATATAAAATCAAACGGGTATTTCACACTGGGAGAAAGGATAACGAAATGTTTGTTCGTGTAAGGCCAAAAATATATTTCGTTGCTGCAACAAAATATTTCGTTCGCTAAAGAAAACTTGAAAAGAAAAATAATGTTTTGTCCATCTAATAAAATATTTGGAATAAACAAAACCTCTCTGTGAGGCCATAATTAATTAGACTCTCAACAAAATATTTTGTTGACTCAACTATACATAGTTGCTTGGCCACTTATTTGATTGCCTTCGTTCGAAAATGCAGCTCGCGAGTTTGTTTACATTTATTTGTGACAATTAGGATAGTAAGAATGAGTGCATTTAATGATGCTTAGTAATGGTATAGAAATCTTAATAAAACAATTTCACAAGGAAACTAAAAAAGTACCGGTGTAACATTTGAGATGTATATTTGCCCACGTTTTCCAATAATTGGAAATGGAATGTATTTGAAAACACTCCAAACTTCACTTGTATTCACTGTAGTTGAGGTTACTAGGATTTAGCGCTCAGACACAGATTATCTACGTTCTAATTGTGATCAGCTACCATTTTTTTAATATTAATCGAAGCTGTTAAACGAACATAGACCAAACAAATCTTTGTTTGCACGAAACAATTCTTTGTTTTGGAGCAACCAAATGAGAACAACCGAATAGTTTGGCTACAGCAGTTAAATATTTTACTCCCCTCTATACAAACAATTAATATGTGTTTGCCCCTAGCAAACTTTCTTTGATTCAGCAAAACGTTTTTTCTCAGTGCACAATCATATTTAGTTAAAGGGTGTTCACAATAAAGTGAGCACTTTAGAAATGAACCTTAGAAAAAACACACTGCCACAGCATGCATATATTTTAATGGGCGCATTGAGTGACAGTCACCCAGTAGAGTTGGTAAACGATCGATGGGAAGTAGTTCAATATCTTAACGGCGAATAAAAAGTGTTAGGTAATCATGTGTGACAATTTTAAATTAATTTCTTCACTTTCTGATTTTTTTTTAGTGCATCGAAGTGTAAAAATGAGCAGATTTGTAAAGTATTTACTTTCTTAATAATTTTACAGTTTCATTTGACCGAAGGATGAATAAAGTGATGAGGCCTATAGCCATGCTAATTTTTCATAAGGTGGAGGAATACACAACGTGTATACAAGTAGATCTTAAGCAGTTCTTTCGAAAAATGTGCTCATTTCACAGTGAATAGTCTATACGAAATTACTGGAACGGGTTACTTAACATACACTAGGGGCATTCAGCAAATATACTTTCACATGACTAAATGATAGGGCTGTCATTGAGAATAACAAGAGGCGAGTTGACGAAAGAACGACTGCACACCTGTTCAATTCTCTGTGCATAGAGGCGATTAAGCGTGTGGTGGGCGTGCCTAGTTCGCCCTTAGCGCTCCCACGCTTCTTAGTCCCGCATAAGCAAAATAATTCCAGCTAGACGACTTCCTTAAACACAGATTTATTTTTGGCATCCCTTTACTTTCAACGATTCTCTTATCACAGGGCATGGTTAAGCCGTCAAAAAAATTAATATGCTTAGTTATTTATGATAAAATATACACTAAGCGTGTACGTTTACCGTTCATATCCTGTTCGTCCAAATTACACCAGGCAGGCGCGATGTACTATGTAACCTTCATGATCTCAGTATTGGCTGGCTGTCATCCAATGGGATGGGTCCAAATTGAAATTTTCTTACGCATGCCAGTGGCTGTAAAAGCGTTCGTGTTTAACTTACTACGTTACGAGAAATAAGACTCTTCGGTCTATGCTCATTGAAGTTTTTATTAACATAAGAACAACAAAATACCTAAACAAAAATTTTTGAAAAAAATGCATTATTGTAGAGCGTGACATCATCAAAAAATGTTAAACTTGTTTGAACCTGAGCTAGATATTATTCAACATGTTGTACTTGTAGTATTTGGAGCAGGCTAGAAAAGGGAACCAAAAGGTCAACAAGGTTGTTTGTATAATATCTGAATGTTTTGCACTTTTAATATTTGTATTAATCTTTCTGTTTACAACAAGGACATTTGCTTGTTATACAATATAACTACTTTCTTGCTGTTTAACTTGTAAACTTACGATTTGCTGATAAACACAATATCATTTGCGAATTAAAACATATAATTGGTTTTAGAGTTCTGAAATATAACCAAAACTATTTTCAATATATTATTTTTATGTTTGAAAGAGGATACTTTTTTTTTAACTTTTAAGGAAGTCGGATTTTTATTCCTAAAACTAATTTCGCAAGAACTGCTTGATTGTATTTGGAAATATTTCCATGCTTAACTGTAATAGCGATTTCCTCACTAAACGAAACACTATCAACACGATACCAATACTCGATGGGCAGATGCTGAGTAGACAGGAAACGTTTTGATAAAATGTGGCCGAACCAATACATTTCCGTCGATCAGTTCCTCAACCAAGGGCCATGGAACGAGGACAGTGTGCGTCACAATCACCCGGCGGCTGGTAAAACAAACAAGTGACCAGAATGCACGGGGCTGAAAATGACGGACCGATAAATGCTATCCGTCAACAACAACGGCGTGACAGGTGTACAGATCGCAGAGCGCCTTCAATAAACCTGACGTGTGACCGAGTCGAAAATATACAGAGCATAGAAGGCGCAACAAAAAAACTAAACCACGAATGTATGATTCACAATTAATTGAACATTTAAAAAAATCTGTACTTAATTTATCATTCTTTTCGCCCGCAGCTATGCGTATAGACTAAAGATGACGTCTACCTCCCGTTCGTCTTCTGCGCATGTACCCGACATTGACCTACCCCAATCCTACACAACTGTCAAAGTCACATGGTCAGCAGCGATGAACGTGTTTGTTTATATGTGGATTTTTAAATGACAAGAAGTATTATATTAATTAAATACTTTTACCCATTCATATTTAGTCAAACTGCATTACAAATCGCGAAGAGGAAGTATAAAAGCGTCTCTTAGCATTTGTTTACAAATTAGATTTCTAACCTAAAATCCAAACCATGCCGTTTTCTGCTAGACAAGCAGTCCAATGTTGGGACACGAAGATTGGTTGTGCGCAGCCAGCGAGATCGGTATACCTCATTTTGAGTCTATGGTTTTTAACGACCTACACACTAAACCCGAATCAACGATATCAGTGATTGAAAAACTACTTACTGAAAATCAATCAGAAGCCTGCTACAGATGTAGAGGGAAGATTGCGGTTGGTTTCGCTGTAGCCCCTCTGGGTCTCAACATTCGACTGCTTTTATGCCAATACCGCTATCATAAACGACGGCCATATTATTTGAGGTTAGAAAACTGACTATTCAAATAAGTGTTTTGAGATTTTTGTATACGTCCTCTAATATATTTTTAAAGCAATTAGATTAATTTAAAACCGATAAAGGCTGTTCACGGTAAAATTAGCACTTTTGAAAACCCTGCTTAAGACCTGTTTGTATAGCTAGTGACTCTTAGCCTATAAATATGAGTACAAGGTAGACTTCAATACTATAAGCATCCAATAGCGGTTTGTCTATTGCCATTGGTCGCTGTCTCCTTGAGAAGGCGTTTTCATATTTGACCGGGCCACTCAGAATTCTGCTACATCGGCACGGCTCCTACGTGATTCGTGTACAGACATTTAACACGTGTCAAAAAGCAATTCAGTTAATCAAGATACGTAAATGACCCTACAGTGTTTCGAAATATAACTTGACTTGAAATATTTTCGCCAAATTTCACTACCCCTATCAATTTGTATGCACGCTGTGTATTCTTCCGCCTTATGTAAAATTAACATTGCCACGGGCTTCATAACTTTATTCATGCGTTGGACAAGTGAAACTGTGAAATTACTAAAAAAAGTGGATATTTTACAAATATACTCATTTTTACACTTCGATGGATTAAAAAAATAAAC
The DNA here is from genome assembly GCA_029891345.1 of Dryococelus australis. NCBI lineage: Eukaryota > Metazoa > Arthropoda > Insecta > Phasmatodea > Phasmatidae > Dryococelus > Dryococelus australis. The sequence continues at coordinate 166,939,037 of CM056999.1, read as the reverse complement.
AGAAAGCGAAAGAAATAATTTTAGTTATTACAAATGGTTACCTAGCACTTTTTATTCGACGTTAATATATGGAACTACTTCCCATCCATCGTTACCAACTTTACTAGGCGCATGCCACTCAGTGCGCCCGTTGAAATATACGCAGGTAGGGGCAGTAACTCTTTTCTGAGGATGATTTCAAAAGTGCTCACTTTATCGTGAACCTCCTTTAAAAGTACTTTATTAATGTAAAAAAGCTTGTCCTTTGAAAATTAATATATAACTAAACACGTTCATCACTGTTGACCATGTGACTTTGACAGTTTTATTGGTGTGGAATCGGTCAAAGTTGGGTTGCTACTGTTAGAGCCACAACTGCTGGCTTGAGAATTTTAAGAGATCAAAGAGAATCCTGCGAGGGGAGAGGTAGCGCTGCGCGCGCAGTCTGATGTCGCGTTAAAAACGTTAGCCTCCGTATAAACAGCCGTGCGTTTACCGGTACCCGACGAATGTTTTTGTAACAGTTAGTACACAGCCGGGCCGTTACTGATATCAGTTGTAACCAGCCGGGCCGTGTGAGCGGCCCAGGCGCAGGCATCTATGGGAAGCGAGCCACCAACATTTGTGATGCCTATAGTAGTCTACATGCGCAGGAGACGATAATCAGCGTACTTCCATCTAGTATATATTACAAACTGGCCAATCAGACGAACGAACGGGTAATCTGTGTCACGGTGTGGTAGCCATTTTCATTTCGGGCTTAAGACGTGCTGTTATTTTTCGTCTTCTCGCTCTTGACATGGAGATTTTTATATTTCGTAGACAACTCATTACATGAAAAGCACTTTTATCGATAATTCGTACGGCACAAAACATGTAGTACGTCACACTAAAGATATTATAATTCTTAAAAGGATACAATGCCAAACGGACAGCAATCGTTTCGGCACAGAAAGAATAGAATAAAATAAATATTTTATTAGTTTTTTAAAGAGTAAAGTTATTTTATAATTTATGTTATATGTACGCAGATGTAATTGACACCGACACGCCGACAAACTACAGCAAGTGATTACTCACAAATATACGAGCTTAATATGCATATTTGGCATACAGCCGAAAGCGCTTCCTAAGGATGGCGCATGCCACTGAAAGTTCATATTTATTGCGAACAGAACCGGGTAAATAACTGACCTGGAACACTGAATGTGTGGTTAGTACGCCATTAAACGAAGCCACACATTAACATTAATAACATCTTTGCAAGAAACGTATACCATGGAATTACCAGGGGGTAGCACAGCTTACGCTGATTGAAATATTCCAATGTAAAGTGGCAGGTAACTGAATGTTCATGACGGTTAAAAAGAAGCATGCTAAAATTAACGAAGAATTTCTTCTCGTGTCGCTATGCTAGACTCCCGCCATTTTTGAGATGGTGGAAACATTAAGCATTAGTTTTTCGAAAACTGCGAAGTCTAGCGTGTTAAGACAAGGCATCAATGGGAAGCGCGTTAGGCTGTGTGTAATCAAACCCGCTACAGGCATACGAATCAGGATGCCATCAGTCATTCAGCCGAATCAGGGCGCGAGTGTGTCTACCACACGACCAGGAGGGTTACGTGTACATTAGTCTAGTCTATCAGTGATTTCTTCACACTTTTTGAAATCAAAACTTTGACAAATCAACCCTTGTACGACATGTTTCAGTGTCATGTATCACACTCGTTTTATGCTTACGTGAACATAGAAATACCTAATTTTTAATAAAATGTACTTTTAGCTATATTTTACTTACAAATTATAATATTTCGCTTATATTTAATATGAATAAATACTGGGGGGAAATAGGTGAGTAGGTAATTTATAGTAAGAAATAATTCTTATGCAAAATATTACTACACTGAGTGCGCACGAATGCGGTGCGCTGTCCCTTTGTTGTAATTTTATGGACTCGGTTAAGCTTTGTTTGCACGAGGCGGATTAATATCCGGGAAGTAAAACTTTATCCGAGCTTCAGAAAAATTTGGAAGTAACCGAGAATGGACTATATGTAATATTTTCTGTGGGCTGTGGTAATGAAATGAAAATAACGAAACGGGTGCTTAGATTTTATTAATTAAATAGGCAGATATAGACGAGATCTTCCACGCGGCAATATACAGGGTGTTCCATAGCGTATCTGGTTGTTCCATACTGTATTTGGCCGTTACTTGTGAGCACTGTGATATTATTATACAGTCTACAAATTTGTATTTTTCGTCATTATTTTATTGCTGGAGTAATTGTGAGAACATTACAGTTTGTTTTACCGAATTCGGTTGTCTATTTTGGTCATAGTTGTGTTTTCAGTTCTCAAGGTTATCGACTTGGAATATTTCTGATAAAGCGGCAGGCAGCTCATTAAATATACAATGAGCTGCCACGTTTAAAATCAATACATTGTATACATGCGTTATCTGGTACTTGAGGTGCCGGGTCGAAGTCCAAGCGGCTGGCGAGTTTCGAGGCAGGTATACAGCTCGGAAATGTAGGCACACGCACAGCGTCGCCAACGGTCGTCGCGGGCCCCCACCCGTGACTCACGCAGCCATAGCGCCAAATCGAAGCAAGCTTGCATAGAGGTAGTCGCATGTCCGACCGAACGAGACCACATTTATTTCGATCGTGTTGATAAAGGCTGTTCACGATAAAGTGAACCATTTTGAAATCAACCTTGGAAAAATGTCGCTGCCCTCTGTCTGCATGTATTTTAATGGGCTCACTGAGGCAGGTAGGCAGTTGGGCTTAACGTCTTGTCGACAGCGAGGTCGTTAGAGACGGTGCAAGTTTCGCAGGGAAGAGGGATTGGGGAAGGAATCGGCCATGGCATTTGTTAGGGACCCATCCCAGCATTCACCTGGAGTGATTTCGAGAAACCATAGGAAAACAGGAATCAGGACGGCCTGACAAAGAATCGAACCGGGGTCCTCTCGAATGCGAGTCCATTGAGTTACCACTGCGTCACCTCGCTCGCTGGCTCACTGAGTGTCATGTGCCCAGAAAAGTTGGTAACGATGGCTGGAAAGTAGTTCAATATCTGAACGTACAATAAAAAGTTCTAGTTAACCATTAATGATAACTTAAATGATTTCTTTTGTTTTTTTTAATGCATCGACGTGTAAAGCCGAGAAGATTTGTAAAGTATTTGCTTCTATAATAATTGCACAATTTCACTTGACCGACGCATGAATAAAGAGATGAGGCCCATGGCAATGTTAATTTTACATATGGCGGAAGTATACACAACGTGTATACAAGTAGATATTAAGCAGGACTTACCGTGAGGTCACGAGGTTATATTGTAATGTTTCACCCTGCAAACTTTAGGTCGCCATTTACGTTGTGGTATCCCATGTGTCAGTCTCATGCCAAAAACAAGATGTTAGTGATAACTAACGTGCCAACTCTCCTCTACATGGACACTAATACATTTTCGTGACGCCCTTGAAGGTATAGAAGATAGGTAGGCATTGGTGTCTCATTGACAGCAATATCATTAGAGATGAAACCAGAAACACGCGAAACAGTACAAAGACAGTTAAAATACACGAGTGACTTACCCGGGATTCGAACTCAGAAAAACTCGTATAATTAAGATAGTTTGCAGTCAACTGCATCACGGAGGTAGGATTTGGAGCATCAACTTCGGGTATAATCAGTGTAATGTTTTGAATAATAGGGTTTACTAACCTGAAATATTTACCTCGGTATTAATTCTGGAAAAAAAAAAAAAAAAAAAAAAAAAAAAAATGTCTGAGCCACTAAAACAAATAAGTGTACATTGCTTACCATAGCGCTACTTATGTGAAAAATTGGATGGAAATCGGTTGATTGGTCTCCGAGGTATGGCATAGAAACCTCCATATTCATAAACGGAGGGCAAAAAGTATATATATATATATATACATATGTGTGTGTGTGTGAATGTGTGTGTATGTGTGTGTGTGTGTTTGTGTACATTCGACTATATTGTCTTAGGTACAATATAAAAAGTCAAATTTATATCCGTTACATAGTTTCGCAGCTACAGCACACTAAGATAAAATGTTTGTATACGCGCTATTCAGAAAATGAGCTTCTTACACGCTTAAAACATATACATTAATATAGCCTACCACAGTACAACTTCTGCGCCAAATTCGAAATTAATCCGTTGATTGTTTCCCGAGGTATGGCATAAAAACTACATTATTTCATTTGGGGCTATCTTACAAAATGGCGGAGAAATGAGGCTTTGCATAGGCAACTTTGATGGATATAACTGATACTATCAGCATACAAATTTAAGTTGAAATTTATTTGCAATTTAGTAGATTAAAAAAATTCGGAGCTAAAGTGTTTACATGGTCGCCACTTTGAAAAGACGAGTTGTCCGACCGTCTCAAAATTTATCAGTTGATAGAGCATACCATAGTGCTAGTTGTTTACCAAATTTGGTAGAAATGGTTTTTTTTGGAGATCACAAATTTTAATTAGTCAAGTGATATTATTTAACAAAATGGCGAATAAAAGATATTTCGTTCGTACATATTTGATTGTTGTAATATGTAGAGCCATCATACAAAGTTTCATCGGAATTAATTTCATGGTTTCGACGATATAACATACAAAACTAACTGTATTGCAGCTACTTCAAAAAAAAAAATCTGCTAAACATAAAACATATCAGTTAACATTACATACCGCATTATTAATTGTTTGCCATATATGGTAGGAATCGGCAAATTGTTTCCCGAGATAAGACAAAAACTTTATTTATTCGTGTGGCACTGTCTTAAGAACTGGAGGACAAAAGAGGTTCTGTGTAGGCACGTTTAATGTTTGTTATGTATTTTCCCTGCATACAAAATTAAGTTGGAATTGACTAAATTGTTTCGAAGATTTAGCATTCTATGGTAAAATATACAAGTGAATGCCATTTTGAAAATATGTGTGTGACATACTTGAAACATCTGTACATATCAACTGGGGAGTACTACTTGATTGACAAATTTCGTAGGAATCGGTCAATTGTTTCTCGAGAAATTACACAAAAACTTTATTAACTCATATAGCGCTATCTTACAAAATGGTGGACTAAAGTGGTTGATATTTGGCGTATATGATGCTCATAATAGATATTGTCAGCTTACAAAAATTGGTAGAATTTGGTCTTGCCATATGGATGTTACACCAAGTAAACCTATAATACTTGTATAGCCACCATTTTTAATACGTATGCCTATGGGACTTTCAGCGGCAGCCATATCATTTTATTGATGTAAAGTCTGTAGAAAAGTTCACTACAGCCTCCTATCGTAGTCTGACTCGTGTTCGCCTAGTATGTCTTAAGTTACGGCAGTCTGAAAAAAAAAAAAAACCTTTTCAACTGTATTGGTGGACTCCAAAATAATATTTGCAGTATGCATGGCAGCTTTAAAGTAGCATTTCTACCTCGTCAAGAGTATGATGTCTTTTCGTGGGAGAACATGCGGGAGGCACGTTTAATACAGTAGTATAGTCAAAAATCCAGGATTTCAAACACTTGACGACGATGTTCAAGCGGCAGGCAGGCGGTTCTCTCAAAATCGTCTATTCCAGCCATGGTTGCACCGTAGACTAAAGATGAGCTAGACTAATCTCGCTGGCTGCGCATAATCAATCTCGGTGTCCCAACATTGAACTGCTTTTCAGCCATACGTCTACGAAACACGGCGTGGATTGGCCTTGAGGTTAGAACACTGTTTAGTAAACAAGTGCTTTGAAATGTTTTTATACTTCCTCTAACCAGTTTGTGATGAAATTTCGTTGAATTCAAGTCGGTAAAAGTATTTGAATGATATAACAGTTCGTGTCATTTAATAGTTAAGATACAAACAAACACGTTAAGCATTGTGACCACGTGGCTTTGACAGTTGTGTATGATTGAGGAGGGTCAATGTTGGGTACATGCGCAGAAGACGAATAGGTGGTCTACCTCATATTTAGTGTATGGATTGCACCGGCCAATGGACGTGCACGTGCGGAAACTATCATATACTGGCGTAGGATTCGAAGAACAGCAACTGTTAATAAGAGAGCGGGACTAATTCACGAGGACATGTGGCGGGGCCGGATGGCAGCGGTTTTGGCTGCGTTGTAGCGGTTTAATTAAAAAAGTTCGCCATGTGAGCATGCACTGCGGCAGCCATGCTCCGCCCTCTTACCCATCCCCCGCAACCTATGGCATCACTTCTCCGGTCCTCTCTAGTCCCGCCCTTATGGCCGTTAGCTCCCTCCCCCCCCCCCCCAACAGATCCGACCCCTCAGATCAGACCACAGGCCAGGGTTCTTCATCTATTTCTCGTCGCACGCACTGGTCTCTCGGGACGTTAACTGCATGCGTCAACGAGTTTTTGGGGCCGCGGTGGCTGAGCGGTTAGCCTGCTCGCCTCCCACCAAGGCGAACCGGGTTCAATCTCCGGCCCGGGCCACTCCCGGGTTTTCGCACGTGGGGAATCGCGCCGGACGATGCCGCTGGACTGCGAGTTTTCTCGGGGATCTCCCGTTTCTCCCGCCCTTTCATTCCAGGGCCGCTACATACTCACCTCAATCACCCAAATCGGCTCTCAAGACCCCGCTGTTAAGAGCCGTCCAAATCTCTTCACTCACTCGCTCAAGGAGTTTTGTACACGGTTGAATACCACCACAGTAATTTCGTGAATTGACTCGCTTTCCGTTTGTAGGCAACCACGCAATATCGCAGTGGGGCGGAGAGAGATTTCAGCGGCTCTTAACACTTTCGGACCCAATCATATTTACGGTTTCATGTGTTGCAAACACAAAATGTTATGATGCGTCCTGTACTTAAATCGACACAAACACTTCTTTCGTTGACACAGCCAATGAGCTACCGGCTGTATGATAGGCTACAATTATATGAACCAGTTATGATCTGTACGAGTAAGCCGGTTTGCGAGTCATTTATCCTCTGGCGAGATCGTTGGTCATTGAGCTTCGCAGTGGCCGTCAGGCTAAAAAAATTACCTACACGCGCGTAATGTACACATCTGTGTGCACTGTGTTTGAGTGGGTTAATATCGAATACGACGATGTGGGTGAAGCGAGGTGAGAGTGGAGCAGCGGCGGATTGCAAGGGGGGGGGGGGGGGGGGGGGGGGAATGAGATCCCCGAGAAAATCCGCCGACCAGCGGCATCGTCCGACACGATTCCGACGTTGAAAAATCCGGAAGATGCCCCGCCGGGGTTCGAGCACGGTTCGTCTATGTGAGAGGTTGGTAGTCTTGCAACTTGACCACCGCGTCCCCACGCGCTACGGAGACGTCCAATAATATCGTTGACTGGCGCCTTGGGTGTAAGCAGCCATACACAACGGCGCCCACGAACTAGTTGGCTGTACTGCGCATTTCTGTATATGTACGGAAATAAAGCAGTTAAGATGTCGGTATTCTTGCATTGTTGTGTTTATATAATTTAATGTTAAAATTCAATATTTAAATTGAAAGTCTCTTGTTAGTCAGAGAACTACTTTACAGGATTCCTGAATTTAGAGTGGACTTTGCAGTCTATATTTTCCCACGTGAAGCTGAAAAAGTACAAGTAATGTGTTTATGATCATCACTGTTACAGGAGCTACAGAAACAACGTGGGCAAAATATCTGTAAAGATATGCCGCTATGCCCCGAGAGCCCTCGTTTTCAAATGCTTGATCTGAAAAGAAGCTACGGTGAAAAAATAGATCTCAAGATGGCAGGGACGCTACGTCCTTGGCATACGGGGAACGCACATCGCAATGACATAAACAGGACCTTAGTATCTTACACACAAAGACTTGGAGCCTCTCCGTATTTTCAACAGCTTCTAATTACGGGAACAAACATTGCCGATGTTCCACGAAGCGTTTCTCTCCGCTGTAAATAGAAAAGCGCATTTCCTTTGGCCGTTTGGGCACTCGTGCTACAGCCAGCGGTTCGTACATGTACAAATGTTTAATATTTACAAATATGACAAATTACTGCTTTGAAAATGTCCTCACAATTTTTCTAAATTCGTTTCACCCTGCCAAACACACGCGTCAGAGACAAGCAAAGGCATGCGTACTCGTAACAGATCATCTTCAAAAATACCAAGTTCAACTCAGTTTGAAGCCACAGGTTTATAATACGAGACAGTCAGGAAAATTCGCTTCTTTCAGTGGTAACACCTAGGTAGGCTGGTCCTTGTTAATCACACCACCTACCTCCCTCTTAATGATATTCAATAATTAAATAGTGTGGCAACGTGTTGTTCATGTACTAAAGACGAGATACGTAGTTAAGGGGACATCATCTCGGTCATCAGAACTAATGGTTACCTTTCAGCTTACTCGTGCTGCCATCTGTATTCGGAATTATAAAACAAGGCCATGGACGATCACGTCCCCGTTCCTACTTCTATGAATAGCCTGCTACGTATCTACTGCCCTCATTATCGACGAGAAGTTAAGCCCTATCTATCTACCTGGCAACCCGAATAATTAATAAGCGAAATATCTAGCCTAGTCTTACTTTACTTGTGTCTTAATAAGTCCTGACTTATAATTTATACGGAAAGAATAACGTGTGTTTATACGAATAATGAGATAAAACAATTTTCCTGGAAAACGAAAGATAAAACTTGTCGAATTAAGGTGATTAAACAGCGCTTTCTTTCGTACTATGTAAGTCTCAGAAGAAATTTTCAAAACACTGATCAGTTCCAGTCAGAAAGTTCTCCTACGACGAGCGTCTTTGAATATCCGTTATTAAGAAATGTCAGTAGATGAGCCTTTAACTCTTTAGTGAAGGGGACGAGGGAATCTTCAGGATAAAATTAAATGCGCTCTTTGGAGCGGAATTAATATTTCAAAGCATTTTTTTTTTCCAAGGGCGAGTGGAGTAGTGATGAGTCGCAGCTGCGTGCAATGTCTTTGAGCATGGAGGGTTATGAGCAGTGGAACCGGGATGGAGAGGAGTGGAATGGTGTGTCCCGCCGTGATTGGTCCTAGCCCTGGAGACTGCTGGACAGCATCCGTCTCTCCAGTTCTCCATCGCCATCCCTCCTCGCGACAACTCCCACGTAAACATCCCCAGAATCAACCAAGCCGCATGTTATAAAATACAGGTCATCTACCCTGCTAAATACTACAGCAGTTCCTGTAGCCCGCCTTCGTCAGGATGTTCTTTGCACTACTGTAGAACTATCTTCACGTAGTTTAATGAGGACCAGAGTATAAAAAGTTTAATCCCATAAACTTGGCCTAATTAATTCTGGTAGGTCAAAAATTTGGGGATATCAAATTTTCGTGAAAAGATTTCCTGACCATTTGTATTCAAAAACAATTTAACGCAGATCCGCTTTCGCGATTGGGTGGTTGTAACTGCGGTGTATTTAATGTGCTTTCCTGCGAATCACAGCCTGTCGTTACTGGAGTAACCTAATTCTGAGTGCCCCAGTAAACTAACTCCTGCATGTGTTTTCTTTTAAATGCACACAACCAATAAAACTCCCAGTCTTCAACTGGACATTGAAGACCATCCTGAATTTAACTCTTTTCCTTAAAATCAAGCATGTATAGTAATGCAGTTGAAAAATGTTACCCTTGTTGGGTTTGCTGTCTCATGCTTGAGGAGCATATTGTTCCATTATATCTGTGACTACACTCCACAGTCTTACGCAACATATTATTACGTGCTGAAGATGGCGCCGATCCAGCTGCCCCGCACCGTAATAGGAGACCCACCTCGCCCTCCCCCTTCCTGGAACGATGCTCTCGCGGCCTCCTGATTTCCCCCTTCTTACAATCCCGTGAATGCCGACAGCGGCGAGACTTGCTGGCGTCACAGACCTCCTCTCGCCTGCTAGAGTTTCCGATACGTTTAGCGACGACTCAAGAATGTTCTGGTGAGACTGGCTGGCGCTCCAGCCCTCCGCGACGCATCACGTGAGTTGGGAAAGATTCTAGCTGGCGGCCTAAGACACTATATATACTGCCGCAACCCAGCGGCCGGCAGTCTTTGACCGTTGGGTCGAGTGTGCGCGAGCGAAGTGAGGTGTGGAAGACGATTGGAGATTGCGGGACGACGGCGGGCGAGGTGTTCGTGGCTTGAATGGACGAGAGGGTGTGAAACCGACGAGTGAAGCCTACTGGGCGTGAGGGCGCCTGGAGGACTCTAGATCATTGCGACTGGCGGGACATGGACTGAACTGAAGTGGGACTGAATGGAAGTGTAATACTGATTTTATTGTAAATATTCGAACTGTCAAATATGGACGCATAAATTATAAAATAATTGTATAGTTTGATACACTGTCTATTGGGACTGATATATAATTATTTAATTTAATAGATTTCTTTGTCTTAATTATAAATTTTATTAATTGCTGAAAATTGTGGACAGTAGGTGATTTAAATTTATTATGATAATTTGAGTTCAGAGAATTTTGCTGTAGTTATAGTAAATAAAATTAGCAAATTATAATTAATTCTTTTATTTGATTGAGACCTCCATCCATTAACGAAGTTGGTATAGCCCACTGTATTTATAGATAGAGCAATTTTAACAATATTATTTGTAAATTGGCTGCATTACCCAGTTATTAGCCAGTTTTACCCTTTACCAAGAAGCACGATAGTGGATCATTATTTTCCTCCAGAGTTCCCATTTAATCACAATTCTTCAAGCCATGTCTAATAGACCGTGAGTAGTATAAAAATGCCGATTCGGGCACAACCGCAAAAAAAGTGGCTCAAAAAGTTGCGTTTGGTCAGATCGTAGTCTTTAGTCCAAAAACATCGTCTTTGCAGTCAATTAAGAAATCGGCCACTTTCCTATCAATAAATGTTGTTTTGTAGTTAGTTAACTTTGAGATATCAGTTTTCAAATGCCCCAACCCTTCGTCATAGCGTTCATCGTCATCGTCATAGCTTTCATCGGTGTCTGTTTTACCAAACAGTTTTCTTTCAAAAGATGTTTCAGTTGGTGTCTGTGGGTAGTCTAAATTCTTAACAGCAAATGTGGAACATTGGGGCGATACAATTCCAAAATTTGTTCCATTTGAAACAACAAATATACACTGTAATATAGTAAATGGTACGGTATTAAAACATGATGAATATAATCATAGAGAAACTAGCATAATTGCCACTTTTAAACCAAGAACAACATTTGGATTTGGCGACACGATATATTACGAACCAGCTTATCCATTATTTTTTCCAGTTCAAACAAATCAAGTTAATGAAATGATAGTTTAAATTAAGGATGAAAAAGGTAAGTTAATTGACTTTGATTTGTCCGAAAGAACAGTGGAATTAGATATGAGACCATAGATTTTTTTGGGTTGGAATTAGTAATATTCTATATATAATAACTCTAATAGTTTAAAAACTATTAAAGTTTCACGTGATAAAGATGAATAATATTTCTATAGAAAGTGCAATGAATGATTTAGAAAAAGAATTCAATGTTTCGGCTACTTTAATATGTCGAATTTGGAGATGTGTATCTAAATTTTTAATTAGACTATGTTGTAGCACATTGCCCAAGTCAGAGCGATAATTGTGTTTTAATGATTGAATAACCATTAAAACTTTATAGAGATATGAACACAAATAAAAATCAACTGATGTCTAATTATACGACGACGATCATTTACTCTAAAAAATCGAATATAATGCATTTGTTTAACACCACAATCCACCATTCCATCACATACAAAAATTATATATCCACGATTAACATCATTTAAAACTTTTTCACTGAAAATCTCAGCACGTCTGTCTGGTAAGGCTACTTTAAAATATCCAGAGGTAATTATCAATTTGTATCCATGCCGTGTATCATTTATTTCAGAATGGTTTATGGGATACGACTTCCCAATTGTAAGTTCGGAAAGTTTCTTAAATTGTTTGGTTCCGTTTAATACATTTTGCAACTGATCCATCTTTATTATATACAATATTTTTTTTTTTTACGTTTTAAAATTTTAGAAGCCACTTTTTTTGCAACTGCGCCCAAACACAACTTTTTAAGCGTATTTTTGCAGATGCACTCAAACGCAAAGTTTAACGCAACTTTTTTTTCTAAAGACTACGAGCTAACCAAATGCAGCTTTTTGAGCCACGTTTTTTTTTGCTGTTGTGCCCGAATCGGTGTCTTTATACTACTACCGTGGATCAGTCCTCAGTCATAAATTTAACAAGAATGCACTGGCTGATAAGTGTAATCTGTCTCTTAACGTATCTGAAAATTTCGCTCTTTCCTGCTCATTTTTTCACATGGAAATCGTGAAAACGACGTTGTCCTCCTGGATAAAAGTGTTTTAAGTACCATGTACGGTAATAATTGAGTAATATTTACTAACGTGACAGAATCAAAATAATTACATGACATACATTAACTAGTTTTAGATTTATTACGGTCCACAGACCCGTACTACGTAAACACAGAGAGCAGGGTGTCGAAAACAGTAGTTTCCACAGGAACTGGACCACACAGCGAAGACAACATACGACGAGCACAGTGGCGAAAAACTGACATTTCCATAGAAACTGAATTAGGCGACTAAGACAACACAGGCGGACACAGCAAACTTCCTTCCACGACAACAGTCCAAACGTTTCATGAGATCTAATGTTCCCATTCTCATGCAAATATAGAAGAGAGGCTCGCGGGCAGGTAGTTGCGTCGCCCAGTTATTCGGATATATCTGTTTATGGCCACGTAGTACGTTTATCCGTTAATGTGTTTCGGTGTTTTATCGCCCCATTTCCAAGCTTACATCTGAATTGATTCCTCAAGTTGGATATTGCACTTTTAATTTACCTACTGAAGACCAAAAAAAAAAAAAATTGGTTTGTTTTCAATTAAATTTCTTTGCCTCATAGGTTGTCTGCGACAAAAATAGCTATTGTTTTTTAAATGATGGGGCAATTTTATTGATGAATTCAACTCAGAAATTCCTTAAGACTCTCTTCATTGTCAATGATCGCTACATGGAAAAACAACCAAAGTTAAAATAACTGATAAAAATTATTTAAACAAAATTAAAATTTAATAATAAAATATAAATAGTTTAGCAAATGAGCTTAAAACTATTTAACATAAATTTAAAAAAAAATCATTAAAAATATGCAGAAATGAAAATGCAATATCTATTCAAAAACCGAAACAAAAATTAATCAAAAAATTGACAACAACAAAATGAAAACGTTACAAAAATCTCAATGTCAGTTATAAAACGCACTTTTTACTTCGACACATACATTGCAGTCATATCTCAGAAATATATATATATATATTTTTTTTTTTCAAGTATTGAACTTCAGCAACGGAGAAATTCCAACGAATTTTTGATTTCGGTAAATGTGTATTTCGGAAATAATAATTCCCTCATTAACTCTTTCAGTGCAAGACTCGCATAAATAGAAATAAGTCAACAATTGGCTGTTCACGGTAAACCAATCCCTTTCGAAAGCCCCACCGAAAATTGACTTCTCTGAACATTGTGTATTCTTCCGCCATATTTAAAATCAACATTGCCACGGCCCTCATTATTTTATTCATGCGTCAGTCAAGTTAAAAAGTGAAATTGTTAGGAAAATTAAAATTTTACTAATTTGCTTATTTTGTCAATTACAGCCATAAAAAAACCGCAAGCATAAAAAATATATTTTAAGTAATGGCAAATGTTCGCATAACACTTTCTAATTCAACGTTAAGATGTGGAACTACTTTCTCTCCGTCTGTACCAACTTTACTGTGTAAAACACACGCAGTAGAGGCTGTGACGTTTTTTTCAAAGGCAGAATCCAAAAGTGTCAAGTACAACGTGGACAGCCTGTAGTTCAGGTCCAGCGCACCAGTTCAGAGGGGAACCAGCACGGAGATGGGATTCACGGACGAATCAGAGGGGGCGGTGGTCTGCTATGCGTGCGGCAACTCTGACCGCTTGGCAACTACCCTGCTTGTGAGGGGCGAGGGAGGAAGGGGTTCCTACCTCCCCTCCCACCCTCCCTCCCCCTCTCTCCTGACAGGCCGGACAGTGAAGTGTCGTTGGGGGTGCACGGTGTCGGGGGTTGGTCCCTCACTCCTGCCACACCGACAAGTCGATGGAGATGTCGTGTTCTCGCTCCGGGTATTAGCGCCCTGAGCGCTAGGCCACCCGCCTGGCAAGGGGCACACCACGGTTCGAGGCAGCTTTGTCACATTTACAGAAATGGTTGACCGTACACGCTGTATGAGATATCCGTATACATGTTACATAAGTTACCATACACACAACTGAAATACATTACAATTGTTTTTTTGTTTTTTTTTTGGTATTGCGCGGAAGCAAACATGTCAGGATTAATACACTTTCAAAGTTTACATATGTTTTTAAAGGTAATACCTGAGGACAATATTTTTATTTCCTAGTCAGTTTCTCCTCAGAATTTATTTTCCGGGCATCTCGGACTTATTGAAAGATTCGGCAAGAAATTGCGTAATAAATACTTCCCACAGTCATTCTAACATTGTCTGAATGTAACCACTTATGATTTTTATTTTAAAACGAAAGTACGAAAATTCATATTATATTATTTCAAAAGTTTGTATGACCCAGTAAAATTTTTTCATTTAAATTTTCGGATGTTTTTTTTTTTGCGACAAACACACTGAACCATTTTCGTAGTCTTGGTTAGAATAAACGCTGTATGTTTTCCTGAAAAGTGTTTCTATTATTTCTCTGCTCATTAACAAAACTGCACAGAGCAAATGACATCATATGTATTTGTGAAGCACTATTCCTCTGAGTATCAGAAGAACATTACCAAGTAAATAGGGGGAGAAAAAAATTATTCATATGTCAAGTGTTCTAAGACAGGTGTTATTAAGCGAAAGAAAACCCAAAATCATAATGAAAAAAAAAATTTACAAAATTAACTAAAATCCCAAAACATTTCTACTCGGCAGAAGATGTGCCAAATTAAGCACTCTGTAAAACCACTACGCAATGCATACGTAAAGTGCCGAGGACGCATCTTGATGGACTACGTATATTAAATCTTCACTTGTTTATTTCACGTATGGTGTTTCATGAAAATACTTAATAATTTCCCCTAAGTTTGCCAAGCGACACATGTATGCTTATCCCAAACTGTTTTACCGTGTCTTGCCTTAGCCGAAATCCCAGCTATAGTCCATTCACTGCAACTTCAAACTTTTCTGAAGCCCTGCTAAAGTTATACGTCCGGGATATTCCTCCGCCTCACGCAAACAAATCTTAACCGAGTCTAGAATATCACACTAAAAGGGACAGCGCACCGTATTCGTGCTCACTCACTTTGATAGTGTATTGCACAAGAACTATTTATTACTATATACTACCAACACACCTACTTTCTCCCTATTTTTATTCACGATAAAGCAAAAAATTATAATTTGTAGATAAAATATAAGTAAAAGTTAAATTTATCCAAAAAATAAGGTACTTTTATGTTAACATAAATATAAATCGCTTGTAAAGCCATGACATAGAGTATTTAAGAAACAACTGAACTCGTACATTGGTTGGTTTTTCAGAGGTTCAGAGGTTCACGTGAACCGAGGGGAATGCTTCAGGCATAGCCACGCCACAATTATTTGCACGTAACTGCATCAGTATCCTCGAGACCTCCTCACGTATAAAGGGAACAATAACAATCGGTTTGTGTTTCATGTTACTGGTTGCAGCTCGCCATGACTCTATATGTTACACAGGATGAGTCCTTTAAAAGAGGTCCGGTGGGGCATGTGTGCGCGTGTGTAACGAAGCTTTACCTCTCAATTTTCTTTCGCGAGCGCACAGTTGACTTATCAAATTATTCACAGTACGCTAATTTTCCGTCATCAAAAGCACCTACTCTAGGTATTTTGTTGTCGCACTGGACTGTATTTCCTCATTCCCTCGCTCCGCTAAACACATGTCCCGCGAGGCCTCCATTAAAGGACTCTCCCGGTATTTGTTAACTAAACCGAAGTCATTTATGATGGCTGAACAGTTTTGATATAATTATTGTAAGTGCATGAATACAAGCTATTGGCGAGGGAAGTCATAATTAATTACAATTTATGACTATAGGCTGTTCGCGGTAAAATGAGCACTTTTGAAAGCCCTGCTTAAGATCTACTTATACGCACGTCGTGTATTCCTCCGCCTTATCTAAAATTAACACTGGCAGAGGCCTCATCACTTTTTCCATGAGTCGGTCGAGTGAAACTATGAAATTTTAAGAGAAGTAAATATTTTAGAAACATGCTCATTTTTACTCTTAGATGATTTAAAAAAAAAAAAAAAAAAAAAAACAAACAAACAAGAAAGTGAAATAAATCATTAAAATTATTCTCAAATGTTCACCTAGCACTTTTTATTTGACGTTAAGATATGGAACTACTTTCCACCCATCGTTACCAACTTTACTGTGCGCATGTTTCTCAGTGTTCCCGTTAAAATATACGCAGGCAGGAGCAGTGAGGTTTTTCTAAGGTTGAATTCAAAAGTGCTCACTTTAGCGTGACCAGCCTCTAACGTGATTGGTATCATCGCCGTAGTGGGCAGAGTGCTGTGTCAGAAGACGAACGGCGCGCCAAGCTGCGTATTAAGGCCTTTTTCTCGGCGCGGGTCCTCACACAAACTGATCCGTACAAAGTGCTGCCGAGTATTATACAGTTTCTTGTGCGCGTAATTGTACCTGAATACAACGCCGCCGGTATTAGAGATCCGCTGGAGTTGCTGTGACATGTTTTAAAAACCAAGACATGTTTTAGATTCTTCGCCTGGCCTGGTTGCCGGAGCGTTGCCGCGGTTCGCTAGGCTTGTCCGCAGTTACTGGATCGCAACGAGGCTGTTCACGAGACTGAGGAATGAATGTCTCACTGCTGCCGCTTGCCTTGTGCTTGAATTGCGCTGCAGTGTGTTGGAAATCCGAGTTTTTTTACGAAACCATAAAACTTGTCCCCACTACACCGAGGTACGAAAATAAAAAACACTTCGGACGAAGTACCAATAACACTCTTAATACATTTCTACGCTACTGTGTTTGAGCAGCGTCGTGGATTTCATCTCCAGCGTTTCGGCAGTCGTTGCAGCTGCCATCATCAGAGAAAAATACCTTGATCAATTCGCCGACTACTTCAGCCAATCAGGAGGAAGACAGACTGCGATTGGCCAGAGGGTCCAGCCAATCAGGGTAGAGACTACACCCACACAAGGATTTGCCAACCACCTCAGCCAATCAGGAGGAAGACAGACTGCGATTGACCAGAGAGTCCAGCCAATAAAGATAGAGACTACACCCGCACAAGGATTGGCCAACCACCTCAGCCAATCAGGAGGAAGACAGACTGCGATCGGCCAGAGAGTCCAGATAATCAGGGTAGAGACTACACCCGCACTAGGATTGGCCAACCACCTCAGCCAATCAGGAGGAAGACAGACTGCGATTGGCCAGAGAGTCCAGCCAATCAGGGTAGAGACTACACCCGCACAAGGATTGGCCAACCACATCACCCAATCAGGAGGAAGACAGACTGCGATTGACCAGAGAGTCCAGCCAATAAAGGTAGAGACTACACCCGCACAGGGATTGGCCAACCACCTCAGCCAATCAGTAGGAAGACAGACTGCGATTGGCCAGAGAGCCCAGCCAATCAGGGTATAGACTACACCCGCACAAGGATTGGCCAACCACCTCAGCCAATCAGGAGGAAGACAGACTGCGATTGGCCAGAGAGTCCAGCCAATCAGGGTAGAGACTACACCCGCACAAGGATTGGCCAACAACCTCAGCCAATCAGGAGGAAGACAGACTGCGATTGGCCAGAGAGTCCAGCCAATCAGGGTAGAGACTACACCCGCACAAGGATTGGCCAACCACCTCAGCCAATCAGGAGGAAGACAGACTGCGATTGACCAGAGAGTCCAGCCAATAAAGTTAGAGACTACACCCGCACAGGGATTGGCCAACCACCTCAGCCAATCAGGAGGAAGACAGACTGCGATTGGCCAGAGAGCCCAGCCAATCAGGGTATAGACTACACCCGCACAAGGATTGGCCAACCACCTCAGCCAATCAGGAGGAAGACAGACTGCGATTGGCCAGAGAGTCCAGCCAATCAGGGTAGATACTACACCCGCACAAGGATTGGCCAACCACCTCAGCCGATCAGGAGGAAGACAGACTGCGATTGGCCAGAGAGTCCAGCCAATCAGGGTAGAGACTACACCCGCACAAGGATTGGCCAACTACCTCAGGCAATCAGGAGGAAGACAAACTGCGATTGGCCAGAGAGTCCAGCCAATCAGGGTAGAGACTACACCCGCACAAGGATTGGCCAACTACCTCAGGCAATCAGGAGGAAGACAAACTGCGATTGGCCAGAGAGTCCAGCCAATCAGGGTAGAGACTACACCCGCACAAGGATTTGCCAACCACCTCAGCCAATCAGGAGGAAGACAGACTGCGATTGACCAGAGAGTCCAGCCAATAAAGATAGAGACTACACCCGCACAAGGATTGGCCAACCACCTCAGCCAATCAGGAGGAAGACAGACTGCGATCGGCCAGAGAGTCCAGCCAATCAGGGTAGAGACTACACCCGCACTAGGATTGGCCAACCACCTCAGCCAATCAGGAGGAAGACAGACTGCGATTGGCCAGAGAGTCCAGCCAATCAGGGTAGAGACTACACCCGCACAAGGATTGGCCAACCACATCACCCAATCAGGAGGAAGACAGACTGCGATTGACCAGAGAGTCCAGCCAATAAAGGTAGAGACTACACCCGCAAAAGGATTGGCCAACCACACTCAGCCAATCAGTAGGAAGACAGACTGCGTTTGGGCCAGAGAGCCCAGCCAATCAGGTATAGACTACACCCGCACAAGGATTGGCCAACCACCTCAGCCAATCAGAGGAAGACAGACTGCGATTGACCAGAGAGTCCAGCCAATCAGGGTAGAGACTACACCCGCACAAGGATTGGCCAACCACCTCAGCCAATCAGGAGGAAGACAGACTGCGATTGACCAGAGAGTCCAGCCAAAAGTTAGAGACTACACCCGCACAGGGATTGGCCAACCACCTCAGCCAATCAGGAGGAAGACAGACTGCGATTGGACAGAGAGTCCAGCCAATCAGGGTATAGAACTACACCCGCACAAGGATTGGCCAACCACCTCAGCCAATCAGGAGGAAGACAGACTGCGATTGGCCAGAGAGTCCAGCCAATCAGGGTAGAGACTACACCCGCACAAGGATTTGCCAACCACCTCAGCCAATCAGGAGGAAGACAGACTGCGATTGACCAGAGAGTCCAGCCAATAAAGATAGAGACTACACCCGCACAAGGATTGGCCAACCACCTCAGCCAATCAGGAGGAAGACAGACTGCGATGGGCCAGAGAGTCCAGCCAATCAGGTAGAGACTACACCCGCACAGGATTGGCCAACCACCTCAGCCAATCAGGAGGAAGACAGACTGCGATTGGCCAGAGAGTCCAGCCAATCAGGGTAGAGACTACACCCGCACAAGGATTGGCCAACCACATCACCCAATCAGGAGGAAGACAGACTGCGATTGACCAGAGAGTCCAGCCAATAAAGGTAGAGACTACACCCGCACAGGATTGGCCAACCACCTCAGCCAATCAGTAGGAAGACAGACTGCGATTGCCAGAGAGCCAGCCAATCAGGTATAGACTACACCCGCACAAGGATTGGCCAACCACCTCAGCCAATCAGGAGGAAGACAGACTGCGATTGACCAGAGAGTCCCAGCCAATAAAGGTAGAGACTACACCCGCACAAGGATTGGCCAACCACCTCAGCCGATCAGGAGGAAGACAGACATGCGACTTGGCCAAGAGGTCCACCAATCAGGGTGAGAGACTACCAACCCGCACAAGGATTGGCCAACTACCTCAGGCAATCAGGAGGAAGACAAACTGCGATTGGCCAGAAAGTCCAGCCAATCAGGGTAGAAACTACACCCGCACTAGGATTGGCCAACCACCTCAGCCAATCAGGAGGAAGACAGATTGCGATTGGCCAGAGAGTCCAGCCAATCAGGGTAGAGACTACACCCGCACAATGATTGGCCAACCACCTCAGCCAATCAGGAGGAAGACATACTGCGATTGGCCAGAGAGTCCAGCCAATCAGGGTAGAGACTACACCCGCACAAGGATTGGCCAACCACCTCAGGCAATCAGGAGGAAGACAGACTGCGATTGGCCAGAGAGTCCAGCCAATAAAGGTAGAGACTACACCCGCACAAGGATTGGCCAACCACCTCAGCCGATCAGGAGGAAGACAAACTGTGATTGGCCGGATAGCCCAGCCAATCATCAAACAGACCTCCAGAAATCATAATATATAAGGGCCTCTTCCTTAGACTGTCAATATGTCAGGTATTGTTCCCTGATGAAGGCAGCTGCAAGACTGAAGATACACTGGAGAAGAAATCTACTACGGGGCTCAGACCCAGAAGACTAGAAATTGATGACAATGGCCGCTAAAGCCTGCGAACTATTTTAATACTCTCAATACGTCATTCACAAATTAAAAAATGTATATATTTGTAATATTATTACCGATCCCTCCAACATAGCTACAAACGGCTTTTACACAGTGTTGTATCACATAATTCACTGGTCGGAAACATGCGATACTTTTATAGGAACCTGCACTGAACTTGGCTTCATATTTTCCAACAATAAATTGGTAGAGTCGCCACTTAAGTCCCATAGGTACACGCAGCATGTCATGAACATTGCGCGTAGGAGTGAATGGGCGCTAGGTACGCGTGCCAGTGTCGTCTTTATCGTTCGCCGCGTGCTTCTAATCCTGAAATACATTAAGGCTACGATACTTCATTTCTACAGCTTCAGTGAAAATTAATTTTTTGAACCGATATAGGAGCCGATATTATAACTCCTCTTACAATTTTGTTACAAATTGTTTTTATTGTGTAGTGTAATTTTTTCACCACAAAAATAGTGTATACTTTTATTCAATCTACTAACGAAAAATTTGTTTATTTAATAATTAGTTAAAATTATACCGTTTTTTGGGTTGAAATATTAGATCACATATTAAAAACAATTTGTGACAAAATAGTAAGACGATTTTAAAATATTGGCTCCCGTTTGGGTACAAAAAAATCATTCTCGCAAATGCTGTAGAAATGAAGGATCGTGGCCTTAAAAAGCTTCAAGCGGTACCCTAACACCAAATGGCAACTCCCAGAAGTAAGGTTTCGCCCTCACTGAACCTTGTTTTTCGCTGATTACAGTGTTGACTATGTAAAGCCACTTTCTCTGTTACATCCATAATATGAACACGTGACTGGAAGGGTTGAAGCAGCTACATCAGTATTTCCATGGAACGGGAATAGAAAAATCCATCAGGCAAAAACTTTAATTAACTGCAATTATAAATGAAACCGTGACTTCCCGAATACAAATCATACTTCGTACTTTAGATTTACATACATTTCCTTAGACATAATCGGAAGAGACGATTTTATAACATTCAATTTCTCACAAATAAACGAAATAAAATTTTGGTGTTCTCTTTAAACATCTGGAATATTTCTAATTCTTTAATAAGTGTCACACGATACCAGCATTTATGCGATGTACACCATGAACCAGTTGAATTTTCTTTTAATTAAACAGGCGGTGCCGAATTGTAAAAAAAAAAAAAACAATGTAGACTTTTTTTTTAAATGTGATTAACAGCGCTGGTGTTAAAATTTTTTAAATCGCTTGACGCGGCCTCGTACTTAAAAAAATTTGTGCACGAAAAAGGAATCCACTCGCTACGTAATTCATTCAGAGGGGTTAGGAGAAGAAGGAACTAAAAAAAGACTGCACTCGTTCCGGTGCTTGAGCTGCACTCGAACCCGCGTCCCCTCTTTCCTCGGCGCCAGGCTGGGGGAAAGCCCAATTAAGGACACGCGAGCAATAACAACCACTCGTTCCGGGGCGCTTGCGCGCCTCTTCCCCCCCTTCCAAGGATCTAGATCCTCCTGTTTTCCGCCCAGCCGGGCTCTAGATCCCCGTCCCCTCCGCCCACCGGCAGCAGACCTTAGCGGCGCCCGAATGCCCGAAAAGTCGTCTGCGAAACTCCTCAGCAAGACCGAGTGGATGGGGAAGGGGCAAAAAAAAAAAAAAAAGACTGCGATAATAAAGATATTTTCAGAGCAAGACCCTTTACTTATTCCATTAAAATGGAGAACGGAGAGAGAGAGAAAGAAAAAGAAGAGTGAGGAAGGAGGGGAAGGCGAAATCCTCTTGAAGCTTCTCTCTGTTAGAGTGAGACGATAGACATGGCCGCTGCAGTTGGGATGCCCCACTCGTAATTATTGTCTAGTCCCCCGCTCCACTTTCACGACTCCTTTATTCCTTCTCTTTGTTTCTCGGGCGACGCCGACAGAATCAGCTCGCAGTCGAAATAAGCGCATTTCCTAACGCTACCTGCTGTCGACGAGGCGAAGTGCTGAGGAGACAGGAAGTTGTCTCGCAAGTGAGGCTAAATGCTTACTTTTACGATAACGCAGGTGGTAAAATGATGATCGTTAGCGTTTGGCACCGGGAAATTAGACTTATTTGTTAAGTAGCGAAACATTTAATTTTCTCAAAAAGTGTTTCGTAAGTTATAATTAGGTGTGTTGGTCCCAAAAAAAAATGTATTATTTTATATTAAATCTAAATACCGTCCATGTTGTACACACTACTTGTGTGTGTGTGTGTGTGTCTTCTTTTCATCGCGTAAACGAACTTACGTCGCATAGTTTCGTAGTTTCGCGTTGTACACTGAGATAAAGGTTTTGTTGAATTGAACAAAGTTCGTTTGGCGCAAACAAATTAATGGTTTTGTACAGGGACAGTTGAATACTTTCTTGTTGAAACCAAATTACTTTGTTGTTCTCATTTCGTAGCCCCAAACAAAGATTCGGTGAGTGCAACTAAAGATTTGTTTGACTCTACGTACATTACAAAGTTTCCGTTAATGCAAGGAACTTAGAAGCCCGACAGACCGAGATTCGAAACTAGACCACCTGCGTCCCAGCTTTACGTCCTCCCCCCCTCTCCTCCTGCCTTTTACCAACATCAGCTGAAGCGACTACTGATTAGCTCCAAATGTCTTCAAATACTAGTCGACATGCGCAAATACATATTTAAAATCTTTAAAGGTTGTTCACGGTAAAGTGAGCACTTTTCAAATCAACCTTTGAAAAATGTCACTGACCTTACCTGCGTAACAGGCACACTGACTCTCACGGGCCCAGTAAAGTTGGCAACTATGGAGAGAAAGTATTTCCATGTGTTAATGTTAAATAACTAGTGCGAAGGAAACATTTGTGAATACTGAAATATTTAATTATACTTTCTGTTTTTTTTTAAATACATATAAGCGTAAGAGAAAAAAAATTAGTAAAATATTTACTTTTTAAAAAAAAATTTACAATTGGCGTTGACCGACGCATGAATAAAGTGATCAAGCCCAATGTTACATATGGCGGAAGAATACACTGTGCACATACAAGTAGATCTTAAGCAGGGCTTTACAAAAGTACTCTTTTTAACGTGAACAGCCGATACTTTTTTAGTTTACTATTGAATTAGTTTTATTAGGATGTTTATAACATTCAAGAGTGTATTTTGTAAGATGGACGAAATCAATTTTGTTGTTTCTCAAGTTTTATTTACTCAACAAAATATTTTATTGCGGAAAATAATTTTTTTTTTTTTTTTTTTTTTTTTTTGCCTTATACAGGTAAATATCTTGTTCGCTGTTCTCTCGGTATAGCATTTCGAAATCACAGATTTTTTAATTTTCGTGAGACGTACACAAAATAAACGAAAAAAATATTTTTAGAATCTAACAAGTGTGGCTGAAAGATATCTTGACTTATTTTAAGGTTTGATTATAAAAATTTATTTTTTTGAAAGCTCATGAACTGCTACAGATCAAAAATATGAAAAAGTATACTTTATATAATAAATTTTTTTAAATTCTGATAAACATTTCATTGAGTGATGATAATATTTACTGAAGTAACTCGTGGTATATTATTACAGTGTGAATTATCGCACTTCGTGCATAAAAGTGCTGTACACTACCACTGTACAAGGGGGAAAGTGTTTCTTAAATCACGAGTTTTCAAACTGAAGAATATTTCGGTTGCCATACCTGTAGGACCCGGTTTTAGGTATCGTCAGATAATGTTTGACTTACATTTAATTAAAAAAGAACAAAAAAAGCGGCGAAGTTCCTAATTTTCCGAAAAATTTTTTTACCAAAGTTAATCAAAACTATATTCAAACCGGCACAGCTCTCGATCGAAAGTCGATTATCTTCGAACAACGAAAGTTTGGTAGACGAGTTTGATTACGGAGATACAGGGTGTATATAAATTCGACCTACAAACTTCGGCTGCAGGTTAATAACGAAAAAAGTAAGTTAGAAACATATATGAGACCTATGGTCTAAAGTGAATACCAAGGGTTGCACACATCTTTGAAGTTGGACCTGGAACACTTGTTTATTGCAAATATTGGAGATAATATTTAAGATGAAACACACTGATTGTCCGGATAATGATTACCTGAACAAGGACCTTTGAACACCACAACATCTGTCATTGCCATCAAAATAAAAAATGCTAATAATCAATGTTATTATCCCTATTTCAAACTAACCTCCATGTCATGGTAGTATAAGACCACTGTTTTATGTTTGATTTAAGCTATCAAGAAGAGTTTATTTTGTTGTGTTGATAATTTGACCATAATGGAAAGAAGGAACCGA
This sequence comes from Dryococelus australis, assembly GCA_029891345.1. Taxonomy (NCBI): domain Eukaryota; kingdom Metazoa; phylum Arthropoda; class Insecta; order Phasmatodea; family Phasmatidae; genus Dryococelus; species Dryococelus australis. The sequence continues at coordinate 166,914,178 of CM056999.1, read as the reverse complement.
GCGATGGGGCACGTTGGCAGGATGTAAAAAGTGAATTAAGTTACTGTTTTAAGTGCACAATAAATATAAATACCCTAAGTATAACTGTCTTTATCCCAATATTATTTTTCAAAAATTAAACTTTGCAGTGAAGATTATATTTATAATCGATTATAGTTTCGATTATCAAAATAAACATCGATTATTTACGACTATTTTAATATAATTGATAAATCGATTATCAACATTGATTATTCCCTTCACCTGGAAAAGTAGCTGCAGATAAAGTCTACACGTTGAACAGCATTATGTTTTACAAACATAAAGTAACACAACTTGTCGTAGCCAACGACCATTCCCTAACTCTCTCTCTCTCTCTCTCTTATTGCTATCCCTATGTTTGAACTACGAATCTATTACAGAAAAGGGTACCATAACAAAAGGCGATGTTACTGATCAGCGCTAAGACAAACGTGGACTCGCCACTCTCGCGCGCATCTAAAACGCATTTCCTCCGCAGACGAGGAGCATACACTTATATCTAAAGAAGGACGCGTTAGCCTCGAGACGCCAAGAAGGACATCCTCGTGGCCGAGTCATTTCCAAGGACATTGCGCTCTGGGAAAGGGAGTACTACTTCTTTTTTAACGCTCACCGCTTAATGACTCGAAAGGATATCGAGGAGGCGGTTTTTCTAGGATCTCCTGTATATAACACGACGGGCACAACCATTTAGAAAGAACGGATGAAAATAGACCCTCCAGGGGACTTTTTTTTCCTGCTTCAAACGAAAAGGAAAGGGAGATAAAGGAATGCTTGAAAAAAAGGGGCAAAGAAAAGGTTTCGCGCTTTGGGATTCTTTTGAGACAGCGTAGTATCTTAAATCTTGACAATACATTGAAGTTGACGACGAAGGACCAGAAGAGGCGAAGATGCAGAAAAAAACACGGGCTGGCGGTGTCCTCGCTTCAAGTAGTCAGTCGCGTGCTGTGCGTCTGATTGGCTAAAACTGTATTCGCGATGAAACATTTGAGCGTTAAGGATCACGCAGTAAGCTGTGATATCTGGAATATGGAAACACGTATCCGATATTTGCAGTTTCCAATTAATGTTTCAGTTCTAAATTCCAACCAATGGAAGCAGGCGCCAAACCTATTATGTTTACGTTTGTTTATAACCTAACCTCGTACATCACAACCGTATTTAAGCAGATCATACTTGAAAGCCAGCATTTTCTATCAGAGAAGCGCATGTTTGTGAACAAATACAGTAGTAAACATGTGCACACATACGCCTTTTAAATACTTTTTATTCTTATATTACTGTAATAAATAGTTTCACCTCGAACGACACCGATTTCTCCGTTCTGATTGGTCGTTACCTCATAAGTTTCACTTAAGATACTATATATAACTATTTATTTTAACGTTTAAGGAAATCCCAACAACTCACATGACCTGCTCAGTACCATTGGTAAACAATACATATGATAACAAACTTAAATTTCTCCTGCACAAGTTATAAAGCCTAATTTAACGCTCGATTTTTCTATTGTAAACCCAGCTTAAGCCTTGGTGTGTGCGGAAGGTTCGTCTCTGGTCGCTGATTGGAGAATGATGACCCCGTGAAATTTTGTCAACGCTCGCGGTTGGAGTTCAGTATCGGCACGTGAATTTTCGCGAATTCATTTGGCAGCAGCTAGACGTCTCAGCATTTTAGAAAATCGGCTCAAATATTATTTATTAATTAGCTGCTGCCAAGTTTCGAGGGTATTTATTTTATTCAACTTGGATGCACCAATGAGGTGAAATTATTGATTCCTATTTATTTATGGTTAAACAGTTGTACATACTTAACGAATTTGCTTATTCTTGCACTTATACGCGTTAAAAAATCAGTCAGGAAAACAGATTGTTCCAGTAGCCGCAAATATTTACCTAACAGATTTAATTAAACGTTAAGTGGAGAGATCTGGGCGGCTCTTAACGTCGAGGTATTGAGAGCCGATGAGGGCGAAGTGCGGTGAGTATGGAGCAGAACCGGAATGCAAGGGCGGGGGGAAACGGGAGCTTACCGAGAAAACCCGCCGACTAGCGGGATCGTTCGGCACGATTCCCACATGCGAAGATCCGGGAGCAATCCCTCAGGGAATCGAACCCGGTTCGGCTAGGTCGAGAGCGAACAGTCTATCCACTACACCACTGCGGCCCCATCAACACGGAACTACTTTCCGTCTGTCGTTACCAAATTTACTGGACGCAAGCCAGTCTGTGTACCCAACATACTGTATGCAGGTAGGGGCAGTTGAAAGTTTACTAACGTTAATTAAAAAAAATGCTTTGTTAAATGTGAACAGCGTAGACCTACACCGAGAATAAATTCAGCAAAGAACAGACAACAGGCAAGTTCTGTGATCTGGTTTAATGTGAGCCGCATCCTAACTTTCGTAGCAGCAACGGACCCTTCTGATATTTTATCGCAGCCCTATTTGTCTCGGGAACAATCCCAATATTGTTGAAGAGTAGTTTTGTTGAAGGAGCTACCAGTTCTGTAGGGGGAACAGACGTTTCTGCTGTAGATACAATCGCAGACAAACCCCCAACCTACAGTTCTGTTGCAACCACTGCGTACGTTAACAATATTTAGAAGGCACTTACAACCGATTTGACTGCTGTACCTACATGAACTGTCTAGATCAGGCGAATTCCTTTCAATTTACCACTGGAGTACTTTAAAATAATTAAAATCTCTGATGGGTCATAATCATCTACTGAAAGTTAATGAATCACTTTTAAATAGTCTATTTGTGTATACATGTAATGAACTAAATAATAAATATTTTCATTACAGGTTCTTCACACTAGCAATTGCATTCAAAAGTATAAACATATATTACGATAAAAGCTGGTAAGATGTATTGTGCTTGCGGGTATCCTTGAAGTGTCTGGGGGTCCTAATCGATCTAGATGGGTTTATGGAGACATAAATTTAGTTCCTACAACCTCGTTTTTTTTTCTTAGTGTAGTAATACAGCGAAATTTTGAAGTCCACTTGTTTCGCAAATGAATCCGTGGACTATCCCCGGCTTCGAGATACATCTGGAGCGGGGTAACGCCGGCCCACTCCCCCAGGATGGAGCCGTGGGAAAAGTACCCTAGTCGCCATCGTCAGCACCCCAGGGACCCGCCCTCCTCCCGGGCCGCTCCTTCCTGCTGCGACAAGCAGATTGGGGCGAGTGACGTGTGTCTGCAAATCTGGGCGCAGCCAGTCTCCTTCTTAAACTGTTTCCCCCGATTGCCCGCCCTTTTGGGGGGCACACGGGCTAGTTTCATCCCCCCTAGGGAGCCGCATTGCCGTGCTCTCCTGTCGTTCCGTTTCGGTCTCATCTCCTGCACACGACGCAGCTGTCGTCTGCTTATTTTTTTTTTTTTTTTTACTCGTACGCACACGAGACTTTAAGGAACTTGCATTTCCCCAGCGACAGATTGAATCACACGAGAAACAGTCTGTTTGTAGTGCAAGCTGTTTTGGAATGAAGATGTCGTTGTCTCTGGAGGCAAACATTGCACGGATTTAGTTTCAGTATTTAGATAGATATTTATCAGGGTATTACAAGAATAATATAGCATATTCACGGTTTATTCACACTTTTCGAATCAAACCTTTGAAAAATCCCCTTTACCAAATCCCCCTTTACCAACACATGGTAATATTTTATTTATGATTAATGTAAGAAGACTGGGAGAAAATAAGTGTGTTGGCAATGCCTGGTAAGAAATAGTTCTCATGAAAAATATTATTCAAGTGAGTGTACTCGAATGCAGTGCGTTGTCGTTTTGGTGTAATTTTCTTGACTCGGTTAACCTTTGTTTGCATGAGGCGGAGGAATATCCTGAAAGTAGAATTTTAGCAAGGCTTCAGAAAAATTGTAAGTAACCGTCAATTGATTACGCAACAGTTTACAGTAAATTGGATAAATATAAATACTTCATACAAGCTTAAATAAACGAGGTGGCCTCTAAACACCTGCGACATATACTTCGTGTTTCTAAAACATGGAGACAAAATTTTGCAGGTTATTCCTGAAGAGTGAAGTAGACTAATGAAGTATACAACCCTTGCTCCATCTCGAAATAGTATGGACATCAAGAGGGCGTTAATAGTGGAAGTAAAAACGGACTTGATGTGAGTTGGACGGTATGAGTAAGCCTTGTCTTACGTAAATGGGATTTTGCGTATAAATACGATAAATTGTGGTTATTAAGTAAATCATATATTGAATGTGTTGCCCTCCCTCATCATACAAACAGTATTGTAGGGCAAACGAAACACATACTCAACGCAAAGCTCAACCTGGCAAAACACGCGACACCTGTCGTCGCGTCTATTTGTAACACATATGTGTATGGGGTGTTGTAACCCGCAGCTTTTAAGGCGTTTGGCCTGCGCGCCAAAGAAAAGTATCGTTATTGCAGAACAAATATACAGGATGAGTCTGAAAGACACCGACAAACGCCGGCAGGTGATTCCTTACGAAAGTATAAGACGAAATTGTACGAAACACGTTTTCCGAAATTGATTACGAAGGGAGCTGTTCGCCCCCAAAAGTCGGATTTTAAATGCCTTAAGTTGAATACCTTAGAAACTACTTGCGACTAAGCGACTAATCGGTGAATAGTGTTTTGTATAATGGAGATCGTTCCCCTTGAGAAACGTGGTTTGTAATAGCATCCCCTTACATTGGGGAAATGGAGGTTGCAATCCTGTGTTTGCACGAATCGTGTTAACAAACAATTATAAGGTAATTATTGCAAAAATTTATTAATCAGCACGTTTACATTAACAAAAACGTCGTCTTGTCCGAACACTCTCTGGTGAACCGTTTGCGAGAAATCCATGGCAACATCATTCAAAACAGAAAGCGAGTGGCCTGGCCGGTAGGCAATCCACACCACACGGGACATGTTACTATGATGAAAGACGGACAATTGTTTCATTGAACAGTCACGATAAATCACCTAAATTCACGAATGTACATGACTCTTTGCGCGTGTAAACTACAGCGGGCGCTATCGGTGTTACATTATGTAATTAAGGAGGTTGATTCCTAAATGGTTCATTGCGTATTGCGTACGCGTTTTATTGCGCGAATTAAATGTAAAACGTCAGGATTAGTCTGAAACCACCGACATTTGTTTGTCTTTCATCATAGTGACATGTACCGTGTGGTTAATTGCCTACCTGCCAGGCCACTCGCTTTCTGTTTTGAATGATGTCGCCATGGATTTCTCGCAAATGGTTCACCCGAGAGTGTTCGGACAAGACGACTTTTTTGTTAATGTAAACGTGCTGATTAATAAATTCTAACAATAATTCCCTTATAATTGTTTGTTAACACGATTCGTGCAAACACAGGATTGCAACCTCCATTTCCCCAATGTAAGAGGATGCTATTACAAACCACGTTTCTCAAGGTGAACGATCTCCATTATACAAAACACTATTCGCTGATTAGTCGCTTAGTCGCTAGTAGTTTCTAAAGTATCCAACTTAAGGCATTTCAAAATCCGACTTTTGGGGGCGCACAGCTCCCTTTGTAATCAATTTCGGAAAACGTGGTTCGTACAATTTCGTCTTATACTTTACTAAGGAATCACCTGCCAGCGTTTAAGATGTCTTTCAGACTCATCCTGTATAATTGAGCAAAAGCTTGTGATTGGTTGTTGATGTGGTACTGTGTTTCCTATTGTTCTGAAAGCCTGGCCTGCGACTCCTGACGCGGGGTACGCAGGAGGGGTTGTAAGCCGGGTATATAATGCGCGCTAGTTTTAGTTTCATCAAAAAAATCTTAAAAATCTTAAAAAAAGGATAAAAATTAAAAAAACATAATGCCAAAATTTAAAAAAATAAATAAATAAAATAGAAAGTTAAATATATCTTAAAACAAAATTAAAATATAGCAATTCTCGAAAATTAAAAAAATAATAAATTTAGTGTTGCAAGGGCGATTTATTACTGTTAATGGCAATCTACAATGATACCCTTCGGGAGGCTGAAATATAAAAACGGCAGCCCTCCGCCGATTCAGTGATTAGGCCCAAGTCAGTTTTTTTGCTGCAACTAAATTTGCAAACCCACTTAATGAATGTCTCATGAAAGCACGATCTTCCGGTGACATGTGTGTGATCGGCGGCAGGGAAGGGAAGTTCGTTGTTGAGTCTACCGGGTCTCGGCCTGCGGCTGAGGAGGCGCTGGGACGGACGTCGGCGTTCAATGTAATTCGGGACTCAGTTTATTTCCAATTTGGTGACAGGACTTAGAACATTTCAGCAGAAAGAAGCGATGGACGCAGGCTTGGGTAGTGGTGAGCCAGGACATTGAATATATTATGCCAACTGAAGGAAAGGTGTCAGTTTCTGGTGGAAGTGAATAGGGACTAGCACTTACTTGCTGGAATCGTTGACTTAGCATTTGGCGAAGACTTATTGGGACTTACAATTGATTTTATGTTTTGCGAAGATTTACGCTGGGATTTGGAACGTTAGTGTGGACGTGACGTAGAAGAGAAACTTAGATTTCCTGTATAGAGTGTTTTAAGATAGACGCCGCTTCTCCGAAGTCACTTTAAGGGAGAAGGGAAAGGGGCTCTGGAGTATGGTATATGGTAATGGGATGACCTACTTGGAGGCTCAATGCCCAAAGCGAAGGGACTCTGGGGCGGGGGTTTCTCGCTGGAGGTCTGTCCAGTGGAAGAAGCGTGGATTCATAAGGAAGAGAAATGGAAGAAATGAAGAGGATTTGTTTGTGATTGAGTGGATGATTGATGTCTTTGTATGCTGCGAGTCAGGGAAAGAACTAGCTGTACCTGATGGTATTGGTGGAGTGAATACCCCAGCTTTTCCTTGACTGGTGTGTGGCGGAGAAGCAATACCTGAGCACAATACCGTCGGCTTACTGTGTATTTGTGGATGGACGCACGAGAAGTATGCAATAGAGCAATCCCAACACCTATGATGCTAGGCGAAAGGAATACTCTAGGCTTAAGTGACAGTAATTAAATATTTTTTTTTGTGGAGGGCTGAAGGAAAGAGTAGAGAAGCGATTACATGTTATTTCGTGTGACCTTCGTGTCTACAGTCAAGGACCTTGGTAGACGATGTAAAATTGTAATATATTGTCGCGAAAGCGACATTTAAAAATAAATTAAATCCATACTAAATGGGAGTTCCTTCCAACCAGGCAGAATACACGGTGGCTCAGACCATACTTGTCATGTAGTCAGGGCCGACATCGAAAAAGGTATCACTCTACCCGGTTACACCAAGATAGAGCTTGGTACGTCGGAATGGAACATCCAGGGCACGCCCCCAGCGTGCTTCCTTTAGGAGGTGGTAAGGGGGAGGGGGGTAAATCAACTCAACAGAACCGGGGGTGGGGTGGGTGGTTAATTGCTCAGTAATATCTCATAAATTATGACACGACAAAACACTCGCGACAATAATTTTCTTGCGAGACGTAGCATACCCGAGAACACGGTCCAGGCCTCCACAGGCCACCAGTGCTACAATAATAAAAATCATTATTTTAACCTTCATATAACTAAAACGTAGCAAACTTCTAAAACTATACACTACGTCTTATTTAACAGCTATTAGCAAACAAGCACTGATGAATAGCACACACCTAGTGGCAAACATTAACGACAACACTACGACCACACTACAACGAACACACTTACTGCCTGCATCTCAGCCAATGAAAGGCAACATGACTATGTCCCATTCAAATCTCCTAAACTCGTGCGACATAAAAACAGTCGAGTTATGTGCACCACAGTACATAATGTATTTTTTATCTCTTAAAAGTTCTATCGATTGTAATATTATAAATACATTATCATTATATAACTCCATGCAGTAACAATTTCGTTAGCCCTTCCGCTTCTGACGTACGCAAATTTCGCACACTTCAGCATGATCAAATTTAAGCGTGCCTGCATGCTATGTACATACAGTTCACAGTTGCCACACAAATACTGTAAAACAGTTTTTTCAAAAATCTTGTATGACACTACTGGAAAAGTTGCCTGTTTATTACAGCGAAGCTTGAAAACACTTTTTTTTTCCTTCAATAAAAAGTCACATTTGTTATTTTATCACATATCGTATACTTACTTTTACACATACTGTGGTATATTAACCTGATCATTCAGTAATTCTGTGGTACCACTTTTCTGGATGTTTTCTTGTCGTTTCTCAGTGCAGGCACTAGTTCAGAGCAGAGGCACTATCAAACAAGTTCCCCAAGGTTCACTGGTACAAACGATCTTCGATATGTCTATCGGGTGTCTTGTTTTGGAATGTAATTGGTTTTGCACAAGGATTCCAATGCCATAGAAAGCTGTTAGATGTTTTTGGTATTTGCCAATTCTTTCTAGCAGAAATGTTAATTATAAGAGTGGAGGCAAAGTTGTGCAATTCCAGATCCAGCATCCATCGTTCATTTGATCAGTTTTTGGAACGCCTGGTAGCTAGACGGTGATAAGAAAAGTGTTAAACTAGCACTACCTGGGCTACGCTTAAGTTTTAAGTCCGCTGTAATATATATATAATATATACTGTACGAGAATCTGTTCTACTTGTGAATTCACAAGTACTATTTTCTCACATTAAGTAATTTTACACAGCGTACTTTTTTCGAAACGGCAAGTAAAAAAAATTTTTTTTTTTTAGTATTTTGTGGGATGTAAAAATAATAAACACTAACTCGTTTACCAAAATGAGATAATTCACTCTAAAAGAACATATCATGGTTTACGTCCACAAATCTTTAAAATCACGCTATGAAAGCACTTCCACAATTAAAAAAAAGGTAAAAAATAGGTATTTTGTTGCAAATTTGTATAAGTAGCAGTGAATTAATTTTGTAAAATGAACCTTGCTAAGCTTAACTTATAATGAAACAAGATATGACCTGTCAGTTAAATTATAAATTGTAAATGTTAAATTTTCTATTAATATTTTTGTTCACGTTATTGGTACGTTCCAAAAACTTTAATAAAAGTGCGTTTTTCTGAGAAACATTTCTTTTATCCGAGGAATAGTACTTACACCAAGCTATGCAAGACGATCGGTTTTCCTACAATAAAATAATGACAATCTTGGCGAACCGCGCCACTGACATCTTGATGCATACTAATATATTTACAGAAAATTCTGGTTTCAGCTGAAGTGATTATTGAAGTCACAAAGTGGCATGTTGCAAGTAATTCTGAAACTGGGGTTCGCCTGCGGTTAAGAATACTTCGACTCTAAATTTGAACTCAAACGTTCAAACTGAAATATGGACGAGCAGCATAACACGCATCGAAATATAAAAACTTTTCATTGCATTCTAATAACATGGGAAATTATTTTGCTCTGTGGCCTAAGATACTAATCTCGTTCCATTATAAGATAAGCACGAAATAAAAAATACATTTAAAAGTCGTAAAACTATCTTCATTCTCCTTTGGAAGTAATTTATTCGTCATTGCCATACTTCCATCAGACAATTATATCATATCACAATGAAAGATATGTAACGTGCAAAGAATGTGGGAAACAATTCTAGTCTCTTGAACGTTGGTATAGGCTGTGCTCCATGTGGACTGCCCTGGGAGTGTACCGGCATCTCGGTCAGAGGGCAGTGTGTGTGTACTTGCTGACCGGCTTGTTTACCCACCAAAGTTTGGGATAATGGAGGGTGGAGTGTGGGGGTGGGGGGTGGGGAGGTGTACTCAAGGCAGGACTCCGGGCGCAATCCGGTTACCGGAGCGGCGGCGTGTGCTCCGGGCCGCAGCTCCAGGCAAAGCCTCCAGGACACGATACAACTGATCCCGGAACACGGCGAGGGAACTGCCGACACAGCTACTCGACTTGGGACTTTTAGGTGAAAACCAGTGAAAATCGAGCTACTGAGAATAAGTGTTGGATGACCAATAAACATGATGCTGAATGTCACTGATTTATTTCTGATCCCCGCTGAATGTCGAGAATTCCACTGCCATATGTGATATGTTCCCAGTTAATTTGCTTGGTTTGCCAGTCGTCAGTAGCTTATCAACTGACTTTCAGCGAAATTTATTTCCCTGATTAATATCACTGATTCTGATCTAGAGTATAATGCATAAGACGGTGATTTGAAAAGAAGTTTTAATAAGGGGGTGTGATTGATCTTTAAATAAAATGACGAGTAATACGGATATTTAATTTTGTATTGTAATGGCGAGTGAGTGAAGAGGTAGGGACCGCTCTTAATATAGAGGTATTGAGAGCCGATGAGGGTGAAGCAAGATTAGTACGAAGCAGCGGCGGAATGCAAGGGCGGGGAAACGAGAGATCACCCGAAAAAAACCCGACGACCAGCATCGGCATCGTCCGGCACGTTTCTCATATGTGAAATGTCCGAGAGCGATCCCGCCGATAATCTAAATCAGTTCGTCTTGGTGGGAAGTGAGTAGTCTAGCCACTAGAGCACCGCGGCCCTTGAACGCAGTGGTGCGTGGCTACCTGCACTCGGGGCTCAAGTCAGTCCACGAACTTGCTGACTGTTCTATACTCATCGTCCAAAAGTTCCTAGATTGGATTTTATCAATCAGTTTCCAAACAGTAAAAACTGCTGGGTAGCGATTTTACTACGGAGTGAAAACCGTTTCTGACAAGACTCCACATTGATGTTAGTGTAGTTTCCAGTAGTTAAGACACAGTGCTTCTCATTAATGATGTTGAGTACTCTGTGTCAACATCGTGAGACGGACGTTAATAAGGATCAACGTGTATTGACTGAGTTTTGTTCTAAACCCAATTTTCCGGCGACAGGTCGCTGGTTGCGGGTACACGGCTGCGCAGTAACCCAGGTATCGGTCGCCGAAATGCAGCTCCAAGGCCGACACCAGCGTGGAGTGCTCCAGCCGATGTCATTCTGGTAGGAACTGCAGTATGCTCAGTGCAGAACCCCTCAGCACAGCCGCGACGTAGTGAGCCCGCTGCTTGTCAGTTCGGGGCGGCAACGATCTCGAACTGGAGCCGGTATTGACGCCAAAGTCTCCGTCCATCATAAGGGATGGGCTTAGTTGTGATGCCTTCACCCACCCCTGGCTGAGACACACCCACACTGCAAAACTGCTGGGCCTGTCCTCCGAGAACTGTATTGGTAGCGATCTCTATCTTCTCTTTGCTGCCAGCATTCATCGGCTTGGTGGCGGGCTATCTCAGCTCCTCATCTGCATCTTCTCTCCTGCTGCTGTAGGGATTATTGCCATTCCTTCTTGTGGAAAGCCACCTGTTCCATCTTACACTCGACAATGTCCGTGCTTTCTTTAAACACTGAACATTTTCTAGTACACACAGCAAATTTAATTATTCACTTACTCACTAATATCATCTAATCTTCCGGTCCATATATTTCATTCACGCTATTTTATTATTTAGTTTGCTGACCACTTCGCTAATACAATATATTTTCCTGTCCACTACTGATGCGGTATGATAGGAGAATGCCGATCAAGGTATTTCAAAAGGGCAACTGATGTGGCTATACAACCACAGAGGAGAAAAGGGCACTGCCCGACGATACAGGAATGTTAGGAATCTTCATACAGGATTCGGAACAAGATCAATGATGTGATCTTTCGGATTCGTCGTCAAAGCTCACGGGTGAAGCCTAAGGTTGTCCAGATCGACCAACTGGCACTCAACGAGGGACCAGATGTAGCAGAGTATGTTCGGGACGAATAGGCTTGAGGAGGAGGCAGTATCACAGGCAGCCGTTCTGCGAGCCTACGAGGCACGGATAATTTATCGACCCACGTGCGCTATCAGTCGCAACCGGAGACAGGGCGGTTATTCACAAAGGAATGTTTTTTTTTAAAAATGTGCCTGTTACGCCTATCAGGGCTCGTGCCACTCCCGACCTTGGCTATTGGGTGTCTTTGAGACTTCTGAATAATGTTCCGCATTACTGACCTCGTTTCTCTCAGTGTGACTCGGGGTGCGGCGAACCTTCCAGATGGCCAGAGCAACTGATATAAAAGAGCTTCGGGCCCTCGAGCCTGGAGTTGATGAGTGGTTGGAGTTATAGCTATATACGACGAGCGATAAGAGAAGCGCGTGGCGAGAGAAGTCACAAGCAAGGGAAACTCTACGACTGCAAATATCAGATCAGTGAAGAGTACAACTGCAGGCTGGGCTATTGGACTGGATGAGTCAGTGAAATACATTATAAATAATGGAAACTGATAGACTGTATGTGTGTTAATGATGAGTATGACTTAATTGACTATAACCGCATTAAGGACGCTAATTAGAAATGAGTTAGACATTAACTATTGCGCTTACTGTGAAATAACAAGTGTAATAGTGGTAAATAACAATTTAATGCTGTAAATAATTGCTGTGCGAATAAATAAATAATGAAATTTGGTTCTTTTATTTCTATTAAAACCTCCATCCCTCACGAACTCAGATACGCCCCCAAGCGTCTTGTAACAATATGAACACCGAATAAAATAGCGTAATCAGTTATATAAAATAAAATACTGTGATTTACACGAGAATATTTTATGGCGAGCTGTGTTAAATAATTTCGAAGCTCAGATTCACTTTCGTGAGTGAAATGCTGTAACTCTAAGGGCCTTTTCACACATCGTAACAGAATTAGCCGCAGCGCATTTGTAACGTGATAGCAGGGCTACAGAATTAACAAACGCACATTAGTAGCATGATAGCATGTTAGTATAGGCCGTTCACGGTAAAGTGAGCACTTTTGAAGCCCTAGTTACTTTTTTCTTTCAACCAATTTATATACTTCGACCTCTTGTAAATGTGAACCCTGCCATGTGAGTAATAAACACAGTATATACATTCACCATACCCAAAACCAAGCGTCTGAGGCCGTAATGTAATGTATTTATTGGTTAACATATCTGATGAAACAGCTTCAAAAAGTGCTCACTTTACCATGAACGGCCTATTACATAATGTCAGGGCGAAAGTATTAGTGGCTGCAGGTCTGCTCGCTAGCGACTACTGAGTAGCAATATCATCTCTATATTTAATAAATATTTTTTAAATATATATTTTTATTTACACCCCTGTGCAATCTAACGTGCTAATCATGTAAGAAAAAATAAGTTTGAGTTCGAAACAACTGTTAAGATGTCCCCTATGCTTTGACTAACTTGGATTTTAAATATCGACTTCGAAAATTAAGTTATGGAGGGAAATGTGTAAATCCCAGATGGCGAGGATAATTCCCCCTTAATGGCGTTAGTCACTTCCAGTTGGCCACATGCTTTCTTTCCTGTAGCCACAATGCACTTTAACTATGTTTCTGCAGCGTGTCAAGTAATGTCGGTTTCATGTCAGATGCTGTACGCTTATTGTAAAACGAAATATTTTGTGACCTGCCGCGTGATGTTTTTCCTAAAAGTTGTTAGTTTTTGGGCCCTTGTTAGGAATGATCTTTAAGGCTTTTTTTTCTTTCACTTGTAGAACCATTCGAAATATAGAACCGTAATGCGGTTGACGAATCAGTTACCTACAGAAAAAAAAAAGATTGGGCATCGAGCCTGCCACTCTTGAGCACTGTCCAAAAATAGTCTTCCTGGGTTAACTCAATAACCAAAGGCAAAGCAGCAAACGTGCCTACGATATACTGAAGTACCAACTACCCGAAAAAATAAGGGTGCATTCTCCGCAGCAAATGATCACTTTGGCCATCATTTCGTGTATGTACACAGAGCATCTTTTGTCCGCCATCTTGTAAGATAGCACTATGCGAATAAAATTAAGTTTTTATGTCACCTCGGGAGAGAATTGACAAATTCCTATCAAATTTGACAAACAAGCAGCACTGTGATGCCAAGTAGTATGTCTTAAGCATGCCAGACACTTATTTAAAAAATGGCGGCCATATATAGGCTGTTCACGGTAAAATGAGCACTTTTGGAAGCCCGGCTTAGGTTCTACTTGTACGCACGCTGTGTATTCCTCCGCCTTATATAAAATTGACATTGTCATTGGCTTCATGACTTTATCCATGCGCAGTCAAGTGAAACTGTAGAATTATTATAAAAGTAGATATTTTACATATATGCTCATTCTTTTACTTATACGCATTAAGAAAACGGAGAGAAAAAGAAATAATTTCAGTTTGCACAAACGGTTACCTAACATTATTTATTGGACGTTAAGATATTGAACTATTTCCTACCCATCATTACCAACTTTACTGGGCGCATATCACTCAGTGCACCCGTTGAAATATATGCAGGCAGGGGCAGTGACTTTTTCTAAGGTTGATCTCAAAAGTTCTCACTTTATCGCGAACAGCCTTTAGAGATGTTTACCGTATAATTAGAGACAATGGAAAATCGCGAAATGTTTTTGAGCCAACATATCCTCGATGACAATATAGGTAGTTTATTCTTTCATGATTGGTTCGAACAAGGTTTTGAGTCGGCTAAGTTGTTTGAATTCCAATCACGAACGTTCTGCCTTATAGTATCAGAATCACCATTGGGCAGTGAAATGGGGAAGCATTTTCACACACGCACGACAACCAGCAAGGAAAGAGAACTGCAGGACACGTGAACAGCACGTTGAATCCTAGCAAACTGTCAACTTTCCCCGCGATAAACCATTATCTCTACTTATAACTCTACGTAGTCGAAACCACGCAATCAGCTTCAACTGAACTTTGTATACCTGCATTGTTTCGAAAGCTCGTCCCATAAAGATGTTAATTAAGGTCGAACCATACGGGCAGGTGTTCGTTTACACGGGTGGAGGGGAATTATTAGCGGCGCCAGCGGATACACGGTCGTAGCTAGCGTCGGCCCACGAAGAGCTGGAGAGGCGAGGCAAGGCGGGAAGCCTGAGCTGGCGTGGACCCGCTGCGAACCTTCGCCACTCATTATCGCCGACGAGGGGAAGGCCCGCCCTTTAATTAAAGAGTCTCTGCGGGACACCGGCGGAAAGGAAGGGCCGTGATTATAACGAAGGGGGTTGCTGTGTAGGGTGGTTTGGTAGACGATGAAGGTGGGGGGGGGGGTGGAGGTGGGAGAGGGGGTGGAGACAGCCAGATCGCAGCAGGGCGAGAAGTGGAAGAAACGTGCGACCAATCAGCCGTCACCCGGGTCGAACCAGCACTCGCCTTCGCCAACTCGGCCGTCTACACTGTCAAAAATCTTCTGGCAAACTTCCTAAACTGCAATTGAAGTTTCTAACCTAGACACTGTATGGTAACAATAACACACATCAAGCTGCAGCTATAGGCTGTTAACGGTAAAATGAGCACTTTTTTAAGGCCGTCCCAGCAAGCATTAACCACTAATAAATATATCTTAAAGCAGACTCACGCATTCAATTTTAGAGTGGTGAAATATATACACTGTGTTCATTGGTCACATAGCAATATTTATATTAAAAAGCAGCAGGAAAGTGGGAATTTGATGGAAGGAAAAATTTAGAAGGGCCTTAAGAAGTGCTCACTTTACCGTGAACAGCCTATATAGGAATGTTTAGCAGCGCTATTATAGAAAGTTGGGAACTTCCCTATGAATTTCATTTATTCCTGAACAAATGTGGGAACACTACAATGAATTTATAGGGAAAACATTACCATTCCTGCTTTCTCACTAAGCGTATATATACACTGGTACGGTAAATTTCCGAGTAATATCTTAGAGAGTAGAAAGATACTGCAGCAGGGTGTCCAAAGTAATGAAACTGAGTGGGTGATCACGATATTGTCTTTCGCATCATTCTAATGTATACACCGAGAAAACAACCAACGTATTTTTGGTTTCTATAGGGCCAAAATATATTTAGTTGCACCAGCAAAATATTTTGTCGAGTAAACAAAATTTGAAAAGTTAATTTTGTTCGTCTAACGAAATACACGCTTGAATTAGAAAAAAAAAAAAAAAAAAAAAAAAAAAACCTCTTTGCTGGGCCAAAAGAGATTTATACTGTCAACCAAATGCTTGGTTGAATCAACTGCATGTATTTGTTGGGCCATTCATTTGATTGACTTAGTTCGAAGATACTGCTCGAGAATATCTTTGCATTTTTGTGGCAGTTAGGATAGTAAAGGTATTTGTTAGTGCCTCTATTGGCGCTTATTAATGGTATAAACGCCCGAATAAAACAAATTCAGCAGGAAAATATCGAGTAAAGCTGCAAAACAAGAACTTTCTCTTTGCACACGTTGTAGGGAAATGAATTATATGTATTAAAAAAAAACTCAGGTTTTTGTAAGCAGTAACTTGAACTGAGGCTGATAAAGCATATCGCCCGAGCGGCGGTCAGGTTTCCAATCTTTATTACACTTACCGACACTGTTTAATGTAAGTAGATCCAAACAAATATTTCGTTGCTCCGAACAAATCTTTCTTTGTGGCAAACAAATAGGAACGACGAAGTAATTTCACTTCCAGAACAACATATTTCATTGCGCCTCTAAAAAGAATGAATTTGGTTGCGCCAAACAATATTTGTTCGATTAAAAAAAAAAAAAAACCTTTTGTGAGTGCAACGTACACCTCATTGTCGATTGACATTGATGTTCCATGCAATGCCGTAAAGGGTGAAACCGCATACATTTTTTTTTATGATCGTGCACCCAACAAAAATGCGTTGTACACTCACAGACAATGAAATCTGCGCACCTATGATGTTTGTCGTTATGTCACGAATTGTCGAGCCGTCATGAATTAAACTTCGAATTTCATGAAAAAAGTCGTGAAAGTCTCGAATATGCTCCATCGGAGATCAGTAGACATCTTGTATAGGCTGTTCACTTTCAAATGAGCAATTTTGTAAACCAATCTCTGAATACGATCATATAGGCCTTGCATTTCAACGGGCACACTGACCGACAAACGCCGAGTTAAGTTGGCAACGATGGAGTGGAAGTAGTTCCATTTCTCCACGTTGAATTATAAGTGTCAGGTAAACATTCACGGATGCTGAGATAATTTCTTCAGCTCTCCGTAATTTTAATGCACATGAGTGTAACAATTTGTACATTTGTAAAATACTTTCTTTTTCAATAATTTCACAGTTTCACTTCGCCAACGCTAGAATAGAGTGATTAGAATCAGCGCAATGTTATTTTACATTTGCTGGACGGATACAATATATTTAAAAAGTGCTTTCAAAAGTGCTCAGTTCGCAGTGAACAGACTTTAGTATATTAGACGCTGCAAAACACCTCTCCCGCGGCCACCGAAGTTCACGGACTCATGGGTCCAAAATTTTCATTTCTCGCCGTCGAGGCACAGCGATACGATCGACAATAACACACGCTCCCAGCGCCCCGTCGTCCCTACGCACAATGCGCCGAACCGGCGTGCCGTACTTAAGTCGTCACGTTTTCCTGAGAAAATTACTCTTGTGACATTGGGTATTTATTACACGCGATGTAAGCCAATACATGCAACCACGAATGCACGGTCTTACATATCTCCTACATCTTAAGAGAACTGCACCTGCAAACTATAACAAATGCGGTCTTTTACTGTTTTAATGATAATTTTAATACATTCAATATGATAAAAAACGAAACTATACGTCTTTAGATAATCGCATATTATCTTTTCCGGCAAGGCCAGGATATTTATTTGCTGAGATACCCGAAATAATGTACGGGAAATATGTCCCTGGTCACTAATGTACGGGAAATATGTCCCTGGTCACTAATGTACGGGAAATATGTCCCTGGTCACTAATTTATAAGGTCGTCGTCTGATTGGAAGTATTTTACGTGTCCGAGGCATCTAAACGCTGTAAGTGCGACTCTTACGCACTCACCACTGGCCTTATCGCCTCTACGCGCAGTGTTTTCAATGGCGTGGTCTTTCATCAGTGACTCACGTGAACGCGACTGTAAAAGCAGCGGCCCTATATTTTTATGGCACACTAGTACATATACAAGTTTGTATAACGAGTGTACACAGAAAACGGTGAATATTCTCTACAAAATACTTTGCAGCTAAAGCCGATTCTGGAAACACTCTTTCGAACCATTTTAACGCCTGCGAAATAACCCTTGGAGTTCAGGTGAGAACTTGGAACTTGTTTTTGGGCACGAAATATTTCTTTAATGCTTTTCCTACGCACCGCTACAAAATAGCCAACATTTCTGCATCGCGTGTTTCCCACCAAACCTCTTCAACGCACTTGATGCGTCACTCCCAGCTAACTGGAGCTTTTGTTCGAGTTTGACGCCGAGACGTGCGGAGGCGATAAGGACGACACTGCTACGCGCATCAAGCACGCTATCGCCTCTAAGCGCGCGGCTCTTACCTGGAGTGCAGTGTTGGGTGTACCTATAGGCAGAGACCTGCCACATTCGCGTCATTATTCGGGGACATGTTTAACTTGAAACACATGTACCTTTGAAATACTTTACGTGACACGTCCTGGGTGACTCTGAACCAATAAAGGAACACTTCACAATTGTGTGCCCCAATCACGTGAAGTTCAGTCAGAGAGGGAGTGTCTTCACATATAATGCAGCAGCCAATGGAGAAACGACCCTGGCTCTAGTGCGTACAGTAATGTGAAGTTCAGACTGATACCAAATAATAACGCGAATATCGCATCTCCCTACCTATAGGACTTTCGGCAGTTACTCTATTGTTGTATTGATGCGAAGTCTCTAGCAAGGTTTAATACAGGTCCCTTCACTACTTATATATATATCTGGTGCATAATTTTTGAGATAAAGTTATTTGAAAAAGCCGCCGGAGTGCTCCGAAATAGTGTTTCTAGAGTAAGTGACGTCTTGAAAGCAACCAATAGACCTCTTACGAAGTACGTGTTCTTTTCGAAGAACAGCTCTTTGGATGCGCATTTAATAGTCACACGGAAAATACTCGTATATTCCGTTCCCGGTTACTGCTAAAGTTCTACTTCCAGGATATTCCTACGCCCCATGCAACAAACCTTAACAGAGTATATAAAAATTACACTAACGCACCGCACTCGTGCGCGCTTAGTGTAATAATATTTTTGCATGAAAACTATTTATTACTAAGAGTTACGGACACACCTATTTTCTCACTGGTTATATTCATAATAGCTGTCATTGAAATGTTTTAATGTGTAGTTAAAACACAAATAAAATTTCAATTTAAACAAAAATAATACACTTTTAAGTTATTTTACGTTAACACTAGTATAAAACGCTTGCGATAGATTACTTACTTAGGAAACAAACATACACATTAAACATGGGGTGACTGTTCAATGGTTTGATCCGAAAATTGTGAAGAAGCCGCGAAGAGACTATGTTTCAAACCCACTGCAACGCAGGTAGGCGGGTCCCTAAGTTTTTATGTGTTGTATAATAATGCAATCCTACCGGACAGCGCCAAGGTAATTTATTTGCCAAAACCAATACGTAGACGGATCTGAAATACCAGTTTATTACAAATATTGAAGAAACGTTCTTTTGGCCATTTATATTGTAAAACATTCATTTTTCGAACATGTGCCAGGATAGCGTATAACTGGATACATATCTGCAAAGGCTATTCACGGTAAGTGTCCACTTTTGAAATCAACCTTATAAAAAAAATCAGTGCCTTTGCCTGCATGTATTATAACGAGCGCACTGGGTGACATAGGGCCAGTAAAGTTTCTAACGATGGATGAAAAATAATTCCAAATCTTGACGTCTAATCAAAAGTTTTAGGTAACCATTTGTGATAGTTTAAATTATTTCTTTCGCTTTGTGTTTTCTCAATGTATCGAAGCGTAAAAAAAAGAGCAGATTTGTAAGAGATTTACTTGTATAATAATTTCACAGTTTCACTTGACCGACGCACGAATAAAGTGATGAGGCACATGACAGTGTTAATTATACATAAAGACGGAAGAATACACAACGCGCGTGCAAGTAGCTCTTAAACTGTGCTTCCAAAAGTGCTCATTTTATCGTGAAAAGCGTTTAAACACTACAACTCATGTTTTTCGCATGTCATCAAATTATGCTATGGAAATAACCACACTTACTGCCCTTATTTCGACTTAATCTCAATGAAGCTGCAGCATACTTGGGATTACTAATCTCCGTGTCCAAATTAACTTAATACGTTAACCAGACGCTCGGTATTTGTAACACTCGCGTGCTTTACGACCAACTTCAAAGATATGTACCGCCCCTAGAACTCATTTTAGATTATAGTTCGTGTACATGTTTTGCCTTCTTTCTTATCGTGAATATCCTGCAGCCAAAGATTGTCAGTCTAATCTCGATACATTCTCTATGTAGTCTGTTCGCGGTATCTTGGCACTTTTTAAATCAAACCTTTGAAAAATCTCCCCATACATGACGGTTTTGGTCGTTTCCTAAATATGCTATGTTTCACAAATGTTTTATACTTGTGTAAAATTACAACTACCTAATTTTTTGTTAAATTTAATTAAAACTGATTTTTATTTATACATTATAATATTTAATTTATAATTTATATGAATAAAACAGGAAAAAATGGGCGTGTTAGCCGTGCCTGGTAATAAATTGTTCTTATGCAAACTGTTACTACACTGGCTGCACACGAATACATTTGGCGTAATTTTCTAGACTCGGTTAGGCTTTGTTCGCACGAGGCAGAGGAATAACCTGAAGGCAGAACTTAAGCAGTGCTTCAGGATAATTGGAAATAACAGTGAATGGACTACATTGCGGGAAGAATCACTGCTGTAAAATTGCCACATGACGGGCGGGTGTAAGGGAAGTGTCGAGAAGCACTGTCTTGAGTGTGGCACGTGGGCTTGTAGATGACTGGAGAGTGTGGTGTTAGAGCCGGTGTGTTGGGGGGGGGGGGGTTGTTGTATGCCTCTCACGCCCTCGGCTTCTAACGTATTCATGAGACACCCCATAGTGTGGTCTGGAGGTGGGAAATGGGGGGAGGCATTCCCACCCCTCCTGGCCGTACGCCTAGCCACCAACGGAGGCGAAGCCTCAGCCGCCCGACGCAGCTGGAACCGCAGCCCTGGAGTCTGCTTGCGGTCTCGAACCGGCGTCGTGCAAGGCTGACTTGAGAAAGCCCGAGGTTCTGTACGCACCCCATTACAATAAAACTACTGTCGGAGGTAATTTCCCCTTCAAAATCAATTTAAAAATCTAAAAACCTTCAAAGTCAAAAGCTTATTTATCGTGTTATAAGCACGGACACCCGAATTTCGGGAAAATATTTCATGATCAGTTGTATTTCACAACACTCTAGCGCAGGCGATGCCACTGGTCGGCGGGTTTTCTCCAGGATCTCCCGTTTCCCCCACCCTTTCGCTCCTGCGCTGCTCCATACTCACCTCAATCACTCTCATCGGCTCTCAAGAGCTCGCTGTTAAGAGCCGCCCAAATCTCTTCACTCACAAACGAGCGTTCTGCATCGTAGTGTCAGAATCCTCATTGGCCAGTGAAATGGGGTAGTAGTTTCATACATAACATGGCAGCCAATAAAGAAAGACAATCTGTCGGATATGTGTACAAAACGTTAGATTCTAGAAACAGACAAATTTTCCCGCGATAAACGATCATCTCTAATAATAATACATTCTCAATTACTTTTCGAGATCAATTAATACAGGTAATTCAGTGAAGAGAAATACGTCCGTAGGTCGATTTGTTCACAGGTGTTATTGGAAATAGAACCGTACCGGAGCTACCTCGAAGTATTCGCGTGGCAGTAAACCACAAATTATTGGAGGATATCGGAAAATTGGAAGCAGATACCAGCAACCAGGTAGGCTTACTGGGTGGGATGTCTGAGTGTATCTTGAATGCTCTGGGACCCCACATTTATTAGTGTTTTTTTTATATAAGCAAATATTTCACCTGCGGAAGTCAGATAATAAAGTTTCTAATAGGTTTGTTCGAAAACTAATTAATTAACTTTCTTTTAAGTTTTGTAACGCATTCACCACACAGGAAAATATACAATAAGCACTCATAATTGTTGAAATATAGTTATTGGTGTACGATAATCATGTATGTTCGTGCTACGAGAGTTAATGTATTAATTTATGAATACATAAAAAAAATAATTTTTTTTGGTGATAATTATGATAGTAGTAGTGTTTGTCAGTGCATTTATTGATGCTTAACAATGGTAGAAGCATCCTAATAAAATATGTTGAACAGGAACAGGAAACATTATAAATGTAGAACTTGACATACTTATATACGCAAGTTTTCCCAATAATTAAAAAAAAAATTATTTAAAAAAATCCAGTTTCACCAGTGATCCCTTTAACTTATGTTGCTTAGGTTTACGTCTCAGGCGCAAATGATCTAGGTTCAAATGTCGGTCGAAACTTTTTAATGTACGAAGAACCAAACAAATCTTTCGGTGACGAACCAAACCTCAGTTTAGGGAAACCAAATAACAACGACGAACCAAACCTTAATTTAGGGCAACCAAATAACAACCACAAACCAAACCTTAGTTTAGGGCAACGAAATAACAACCACGAACCAAACCTTAGTTTAGGGCAACCAAATAACAACCACGAACCAAACCTTAATTTAGGGAAACCAAATAGCAACCACAAACCAAACCTTAGTTTAGGGCAACCAAATAACAACCACGAACCAAACCTTAGTTTTGGGCAACCAAATAACAATCACGAACCAAACCTTAGCTTTGGGCAACTAAATAACAACCACGAACCAAACCTTAGTTTAGGGCAACTAAATAACAACCACGAACCAAACCTTAGTTTAGGGTAACCAAATAAGAACCACGAAATAATTTGGTGACAGCAACAAAATATTTACGTCATTTTTCCTTATACAAACAATTATTTTTATCGCGCCAAACAAACATTGTTTGAGTCAATAAAACCCTTTCCTCAGTGTGAGGAAAGGAACAATAAATAGAAAAACTAATGATATATATACAAAATAACGACAGACAAGTTTTCCATAAATCGTGAAAAAGTAATATGCGTACTATACAAACGCAATGTATATGCAAATAAATTAAACCAATAATAATGATAATGATAATAATAATAAAGTCGTTGGTCAACTTATAAATAAACAGAACTGAAAGTTTTGAGACATAGATGACTTCTTAATTTTTGTATTCTATACAGCCAATTTTCAGTTTTATTTGTGCTACTTAGAAGTAGGTAGCACAATATACAGCCTCCTTAAGGCTCCCGTCTAACCAGTGTTCGTAATACGTTGCAGTAATTATGGTTGAAGTACACGTTTTTCAACGAAACTATTAAATGTGCGTTCAATGTGCTGATTTACGTAAATAACGCACGCTTCAGACGAGGGCTGTTCAGTGCTTTCAAGACATCACGCACATTAGAGAAACCATTTCATAGCACTTCAAGAAGGCTAAAAACGGCTTTTTAAAAGTGCTGTGTCTCAGAATATACGCGCCACAAACGCATGGATCCTCCACTTAACATTTCCACAAACTTTTCATAAATAAAATATAAGTGTTACCGCTGAATGTTACATAGGTACACGCAGTGCGACGAGAACACTGCACGCTAGTTGTAAGGGTGATGGCGCACTTGATGGTCGTGGTGGTGTCGCCCTTAGCGCTTCTCGACCTCGAACGCAGAATGAAGCTCTAGGTAGGCGTGAGCCTTAAGGGTCCTATGTACTGAAACGTTTTCTGTGAAGTCGTTATTTGGCGCGTAAACGCTTATCTCGGTAAATGAAAGTTCTGAAAATGTGACTTTTTGTCAGAAAACATAAAAAACAGTTATCCATGGCCCCATTCTTTACTTTTGTCATATTTAATGCATCCTTGGAGAAAAACATTTGTGGAAATGGTAAAATATCGCATTTTTAAAACTTGCCTATGAGGTTTCCTTAAGCGACAAGAGAAAATTACAAAGCTACATACGTAGTTTAATCTGTGGGATTTCATCGCGTGTAATAAACCTTGTATGTTACAGATCTAATTTGCACAGGACAGCGTCACGACGGAAACACTGCACTCCTCGCACGTAGGAGCGATGAGGCGCTAGGCGCGCGTGTGACTGTCGCCCGTATCGCGCCCTCGCTTCTTGTCCTCGGACGCGCAGCTACATAGCCCCCCCCCCCTTAACAGCGAATCCAAGCGAGTGCGAGTGTCATGGACAGCCGCCAGGCGTCGCAACTGACACTCGACTCCCGCGGGGGTGTGGCGCCTGAAAGCGACCAGCAGGCGGCTTTCCTAATTAGCGCCGCCCTCCACGTGGTAATCACTTGATGGCCAAGACGCTGGAGATGAGGCGGGGAACATTTGTCAGGGGAGGGGGGGTATATGACAGTGGCGCTACTCTTTGTGTCAGCCGCCCTTTGACTTGCACTCCGGGGTTAAAGTTCAAGGGGAGAAAGAGAGTCGGCGTCTGTTGCTGCTAAACTTCCCTTAATGTCGGCTGGCAGGGTCGCCACCAACACATTGGCCAACATTATACAAAGTAGACATTTTTTTTAAAGGCTGTTCACTATAAAGTGAGCACTTTCGAAATTAACCTCACAAAAAAGTCTCTGCCTATGCCTGCATATACTTCAACGGGCGCACTGAGTGACATGCGCCCGGTAAAGTTGGTAACGATAGATGGAAAGTAGTTCCATATGTTAGCGTCAAATAAAGAGTGTTAGATAACCAGTTGTGATAATTTAAATTATTTATTTCGTTTTCTGTTTTTTTTTAAATGAATCAGCGTGTAAAAATTAGCAGATTTATAAAAAGTTTACTTTTACAATAATTTCACAGCTTCACTTGACCGACGCATGAATAAAGTGGCGAGACCCATGGCAACGTTAATTTTCCATAAGGCGGAAAAATACACAGCGTGCAAACAAGTAGATCATAAGCGGGGATTTCAAAATTGGTAATTTTACCGCGAACAGCCTTTATATCTATCGCACTCTAAATCTAAATGATGTTTGATAGCGGAGTGGAGAGGCCTGGCCAGCTCTTAACAGCGAGGTCTTGAGAGCCTATGAGGGTGAAGCGAGGTGAGCATGGAGCATCGCCGGAATACAAGGACATTGGAAACGGGAGATCCCTGAGAAAACCCGCCAACAGCGGTATCGTCGGGTACGATCCTCACATGCGAAAATCTGGGGGCGACGCCGCCCTAGTAATGCGAATTATCAGAAACCATATTCACATTATCATAAGTGCAGTCGCTTCAAATTGAATTGCATTCTTCTGACATATATAACAGGTGGTTTCATTGCGAACCTGAGGCATAACGGCTATTATAAGGATTCCCATGGAACCATCCCTTACTCTTCATTTCTGAGAAAGTATTTCAAGCAAAAGCGACTGTAACTTTAACCCTTTTAAAACCCACTTTAATTTACGTTTTTAGTTGTTGCAAACAAAAAAAAATTATGATGCGTGCTGTACTTAAGTTGACAGAACGCTTGTTCCATTGTCATAGCCAATGAGTTTTAGGCTATACGTTAGGCTACAGTAATATGAACAAATTATCCTAGACCAGTGAGACGGTTTGCGAATCATAAACCCACGGGCAAGATCGTTGGTCATTGAGTCTCGCAGTATGCAGTTCAGATAAAAAATTACTCACACGTGCCTAATGTGCACAATTGTGTACACTGGGCCTGATAGTGTTAATATATGGCAAAAATAAGTTGTACATTTTTATGCATTTATTTATACAATCGTAAAGAAAACATTCATGAAGTAAGGGAGGCTATTGCTTGTTACGTAATGCGCCAGAAGCACTAGGACAGGCTCTTAAGGGATCTGGCTACCAAACCTGCAGTCACTGTGTTTAACCTTTTTTGAGTTACACATAAATCTATAACTTATGCGTTGCAATAATCCAATCTTTTGTTCGGAACCGTACTGATATCGATACGACTATTGTCGTACATCCGAACCAATAAAAATCTGTCTGTGCTTCAGCGAACTGGCAGCAGCGGTTTATAAGACTACGGATGACGTTTCCCACAAGTAGGGAACCTATCTCATTGGACGGCATGTTCTGCTGTGTACAGTGCAGACCATGAAAGCCACTTCATTTGCAACGTCCCGTATACAGGAAGATAAGAAATTCCTTTTCAATGCATCTGTATTAAAGATAACCGTTTCAAACAATAACCATTCTACGTGACAATATTGAGTATAATTTACAAAATAAATAATGGAATTTTTTGAACATACCTTAACGTGGCAATATTCTCCAAGAATGTAGTGGAGGATAACGCTTTGTTACAAATATTTATCTTATAAACACGTTCAAAGAGAAGGTTTTTCCTTAGCATCGAATCTCCATTTAAAACCCGCTACTGCATTCATAGCACACAGAGGCCTTAAGGACGGGCAAGTGACAAAAATTGATTTTTATATTGTTGTGGTATTTCATACTTCTGAGGTGTTACATTGAATAATAATATGATGAAAGTAGAAAAACTATGAAAAATTAATCTATTAAATTAATTACGGGAGTTACAGGAATTGATGATTTCTATCATTTGCCATACAAATTTCAAAATGCTATGATCGAATAGCATGTTTGGCTGTAGTTCAAATCAATTGTTAACGTCTTTAGAATAATATAAAGAGATTTAATGTACGTTATCTATGCGGTTCGACCGTACATTTACTTTAAGATTCACAATAAAATTTAAATTCAAAATAATTAGAAGTTAAAGCCTAACCGAAAAAAACTCCAGACTTATAAGAAATTTCTATATGATGTTCCTAAAGCGTAAATAAACACTTCAACTGAAATCAAACATTTTGTTTGCTCGTATAACTTATGGAAATTTGTTTGGCACAACACTCAAGGTTAAAAAGCTTATAATTTAACTAAAAAGTAAGTGAAAGGGTTTTTTTTAAGCTCACTTGGCAGTTTATTTGCATTATAATTGATCGTATATCTCAAAACAGTGAAATGTTTATATATATATATATATATATATATATATATATATATATATCACACACACACACACACACACACACACACACACACTTGAGCACCCTTAAGGATCCCGCCTACCCAGAGCTTTTTTGGGCATTTGATGACAAAATGTGCGGGAGCTATAAGGGTTACATTGGCACGCGCTACAAGTGCGTCATCGCCGCTACGCGCAGGGCTCTGAACTGGTGTGCAGTGTTCTTCTAGTTGTGCGTGCACCTATGGGACTTTAAGCGGTGACCCTATCATATGAATGATCAAACGTCTGTAGCGCGTTGCAATACAGGCCCCTATCGTAGTTCGACTCATGTCCGGGTAGAGTGTTTTAAGACACGGCAGTGTGGAAAAGCCGTTTTTCACTACATTTATTCGAGAGCTCCAAAATAATGTTTACAGCATGCGTGGCAACTTTAAAGTACCACTCCGTTCTTGTCTGCGGTGTGATATCTTTTCGTAGGTAAACATAGTGGAGGAACGTGTAATAGTTTCGTAAAAATAAACAGGATTTCAAATACGGAGACGTATCCTCTTAAAACCCATGCCCTTTTCCCCGACTTAGCAACACCCGCAATTTTTTTAGAGTGTGGGAATTTCAATGATGTTACCACGGACAGTTGGTATGGCTCGAGGTGTATGGGAATATCCCGAGCCAGCGGTATCACTCATCCTTTGAAGCTGCCGCGCAGGGCGTAGAGGCGCCATCCGCCAGGCGCCAGATCTAAGACGCCGCAGGCGACAAGAGTTATCGCCTGCGCAGCCTCCAACAAGGGGCGAGGGAAACCCGCCCTTGCCGGATATTCAGAAACGTATGCCCGTAAAACCTGCATAAAATATCCGTATTTTCGCATGAATTATCGTACACACAATTGAAACCTGTTCATTAAAAAAAAAAATCTGTATTTGTAATTTAAAAAAAAGCTAACGCAAGTGTATTTTTTTCTTGTGTAGTGTTGTAGAATATGTTTGATAACTGTGGCTGAGAGATGGCCAGCTCACTGTACGTAATTTTTATTTGTCATAGTAGCGGGTACATGCTAAAGGGCGCGATGCAGCAATCAGTACCATTAATAAGTCTAATAAGTCAATTTTTAACCATTATTTAAATAGTCAAATTGCGATCAAGTGAGTTACTACGTAAAACTATGCAAGTGAAACTATTTTCATTATCAAGATACATCAATTTCATGTCAAGTCTAGACGTCGGGAAGTATTCGAGAAATATACAAACTAATTAAATTTAAGTAATACAGAGGCTTTTGGGCCTCCAAGTACCTTAAGCTGTTATGCACGTTCAAGGCCAAGAAGCGAGGGAGTGATAAGGACGACAATAACACGCGGGCCCAGCGTCCCCTCGCCCTTACGCGGAAGGCACTGAACCAGCGTGCAGTAACTTACATCGTCACGCTTACCTATAGGCTAATCACGGTAAAGTGAACACTTTTGAAAGTCCTTCCATTTGGAATAATAGTCAATAAACATATTGTACTTTAACCTTAGACGTTAACGTTTGAGTCCGGTGAAATATACACTTTGTGTTTACTACTTACATATCAATATTTATTTAGAAATGTGGTTGAAAGATAAAAATGGCTGGTAGGAATAAAGTACCTCTCAAAAGTGCTCACTTTATCGTAAACAGCCTATAAATAAATTAGATCTGTAACACTGGGACTTTATCACAAGCGACTAAAGCCCACAGATATAAACACAGACATGTAGTTGATCTTTTCTCCTACCACTTAAGGAAACTGCACTGATAAACTTTGAACATGTGAATTTTTTATACCATTTTCACATTATATAGTTTTATTTATTTTTTAAAACTTTTTTTGGCAAAACATTGTATTCCTAGAACATCTATTTACCAATTCACACGTATACGCGTAAAAAAAAATTCGCTGACAATTCTATAGTATAGTCTATTTGCGGTTTTTGAGCAGTTTTTAATTTTGTTGGTACACTTTTTTTAATAATAATTATGTTGTTTGGTAAGTTTTATTCTTTCTTTTTAAAGCACAACTTTTCGTTTCTGGTTTTTACATCCGTCTATTGTGCAAAGTTTGAATTCGTTTAAATATATTTGGTCTCTCCAATATGGCAAAATAAAAAAAATCAAATTAAAGGACAGGTTTCTTTTAAGTAAGATATGCGGCAGAAAATTACGTAAGTTGTAAAAATATATTGTCTTTTGTTAGCTTAATTTTGTAAACGTAAAGTATGACTTTTCAATTGGCACTTTATTTTGCACACATTGTCATGATTACTTATAAGGATAATATTTTAAGCCCACTTATTTCATCTACAACGCATATATGATTAATTACCTAGTAATATTGGTTATGAAATTATTTGTGATGTTTTATGTTCTTTGCCTTGCACGACGATCGTCCTGTTGATCTCTGCAATTATGTAAGTGGCAAGCACATACAAAGTTATCTTTGGTGTTTATGAATGTTTCGCTGAGGTGATTTTCAAAATTTGGTGATTCCGTCTTTTTCGTCCTTCTTGGACATTTTCTCGGCCATGTTGTAACCGGGCGTCTCCACGCCATGTCACAATTGCTCCACATCTCCTGTGTCGCTATCACTAAACTTCAGGGATCAGGGAAAGGTGGGAGAAAAAAACATTAAATTCCTCAAAAAACATCAAACAACAGCAGAGCACAAATATGAAAGAAACTTTGTGTTATTTAAAAGTGCAATGCTTCTCTACAAGATTGGAAAAATCAGTTGCTACCCGTTCGATTGAAAAAACGCTATCAATTTCTTTTGACTTGATTATTTACTACCAATGCTTATTAGTATTAACGCAGCCTTCCATGTGTAGGCACATACAAAGTCAACATAATACAATAGCTCTTTCAAAAAATTCTCTCCAAAACGTACATGCACAATTTCCCATAATATTTTTAAAATCCTCAAAACTCTACCACTCCATTTCCCAGTTTATATCAGAAATAAACACACTATCCTTTTAATAATATAATAACTTCATATAAAACTCCCCAAAAGAACTCAGAACACTGTGATTTGTACGAACTACCAGGTATGATTTTTACTACCCTTTTGATATGATAATTTCCTCTGCTGAGACACACACGGAGTTTTGTTGCTTTGTTTTGTTTATTTCTTTTACACTCAAGGTCCCAAAAACTACCCTACTAAAATCAACATTCCAAAACCACTTTATCTTTACAAGTTTCCAAACTTCCTATAAAAATCAGTTTTAAATGTACATTTTCTGTACAATATATTATACTTCAAACCTCCCTTATAACCATTTTTTACATAATTTATATTCCCCTTATAATTTATTATACAATTTTTCCCCAGGCAAATTTCACAATCTCTGGCTACAAATATCACAGACACGCCCCTTTTCCACTAGGGTAAAATATTACACAGTACACAACTAACGACGACCGAGAGAATGGTCTCAAGGCAATCCGCTTTTAGGCGAATTACACTTTGGAGCAGAGACTCATTCAACCATCCACATTTTTATATCCTTCTCACACTCAAGCATCATTCTATCTTTTAAGGACTAGTGCTTAGGGATACTCCCCTTACCTATCTCCACCTCGTGGTACTGGCCTGCAACTCACACTCAACTCAAGCAATTGTGATGGTCTGGGGATATTCTCTCCGCGAGACTCACTGGTGTAACCGTATTGCAACCACAATAACAAATAAACTCCATTGCACACTAAACACTCGGTGAGGTCGGACCCAAGGATATGCTCCCCACGAAGACACACAAGTGTGACCGTATTGCCACCACAATAACAAACAAACTCCCTTGCACACTAAACACTCGGTGAGGTCGGACCCAAGGATGTGCTCCTCACCAAGACACACAAGTGTGACCGTATTGCCACCACAATAACAAACAAACTCCCTTGCACACTAAACACTCGGTGAGGTCGGACCCAAGGATGTGCTCCCCACGAAGACACACAAGTGTGACCGTATTGCCACCACAATAACAAACAAACTCCCTTGCACACTAAACACTCGGTGAGGTCGGACCCAAGGATGTGCTCCTCACGAAGACACACAAGTGTGACCGTATTGCCACCACAATAACAAACAAACTCCCTTGCACACTAAACACTCGGTGAGGTCGGACCCAAGGATGTGCTCCCCACGAAGACACACAAGTGTGACCGTATTGCCACCACAATAACAAACAAACTCCCTTGCACACTAAACACTCGGTGAGGTCGGACCCAAGGATGTGCTCCTCACGAAGACACACAAGTGTGACCGTATTGCCACCACAATAACAAACAAACTCCCTTGCACACTAAACACTCGGTGAGGTCGGACCCAAGGATGTGCTCCTCACCAAGACACACAAGTGTGACCGTATTGCCACCACAATAACAAACAAACTCCCTTGCACACTAAACACTCGGTGAGGTCGGACCCAAGGATGTGCTCCCCACGAAGACACACAAGTGTGACCGTATTGCCACCACAATAACAAACAAACTCCCTTGCACACTAAACACTCGGTGAGGTCGGACCCAAGGATGTGCTCCCCACGAAGACACACAAGTGTGACCGTATTGCCACCACAATAACAAACAAACTCCCTTGCACACTAAACACTCGGTGAGGTCGGACCCAAGGATGTGCTCCTCACGAAGACACACAAGTGTGACCGTATTGCCACCACAATAACAAACAAACTCCCTTGCACACTAAACACTCGGTGAGGTCGGACCCAAGGATATGCTCCCCACGAAGACACACAAGTGTGACCGTATTGCCCTTCTCCCGCACACTCACATCCAACACTCTCATCACACCACACACACCACCAGTCCCATTCAAAGTGTCTTTGTTTCCGCCTTTCATTATCTCTAAAACTCTCCTCTTAAAGGTTTCGAAAAGTTCACGAACCCCCCCCCCCCCCCCCCGAAACACTGAGTCCCAGGATTCCTCTAGTCGACGTTCTACTATTACACCTTCTATCATCCCCAAACTGAGACACATCACCAACACTTACAGAACAAAGTAATAACGAGCCCCGTCCTCGACGAAAATACCCCTGGCAACCGAGTTTGTACCCTCAGTCCATTAGGCCACTGCTCACCCGAAATCCCTCGCTTCCTCTACTCACTTCACTCACCGTTTCAAAATACGCACCCAGGCTCGCTTATCTTCAATATTACCAATACCCGATAGCTATTAATCCCTGCCAAAATCCATCTCTCAAGCAACCAATATTTTATTCATGCTCAGGAACAAAATCCAAAATACTCCCGTTCTCAGGCTAAGTCCGTCTTCTACCCTCTCGATTTTTTTTTTTTTTCAAATTCCCACATGGCGTGCAAAAAAAAAAAAAAAAACGAAGTCCCAACTAGTCCGGTTCGCAATATAATCCCAATCCTCTACATTCGCGAGAATTTTTCAATGTCTCCACATGGCGTGCAGAAAAACTAAGTCCCATATTCACTACATAAGACTACCGCAAATTTCTAAGTCCGCTGGCTGCATGCCTAACTGACATCACGACGATCTCTCGAAGTTCTCTTCTAACTAGGGGCGGCTCAACACACACCCCTTGGTTCCTGCGCGCTAGCGGGAGACGTGTCTCTCCAGAAATTTTTTATTTCTGGCGAGCCCCCAAATCCCGCTACGCCAGTGTGAGCACCGTCACAGTTCTGTGTGCACTCCGGCATGCTTGTTAGTAGCTAAGACGGTTGGGGAATGGGATGTGTCTCAGGGCAAGCCCTAAACACCATAGGTTGGGTTTAATTATCAAAATGGGCGCATGCATCGCGGCTGAGCAGGGTTGTCAGGTGCCATGGCTGCAATTGTAGCCATGGGCTCATCCCGAAAGAAGAAGTGTCAAGATATGGGAATAGAAAACCAGGGAAAGCGGAGAGGGCATGGAGAAAATCTACGTGACAGTCGCGGAGGATAATTGGCATTCCTTTTATTGGATTGGGGATGGAGAAAGTAGGGTGTTTGCTTGTTCGCGAAGATAGACTTTGTGGGGTTAATGAGGGTGATATGAAATATATCGATCCGCTGCTGGAATGTATCCAGGGTCGTACCGCAGTAGCACGACCCTGGAGGCGGAGGACAGAACTGCGCCATCCGCCCGCAGATGTCAGTCATCTCTCTGGAAGCAGAAAAAAACTATTCGTTTCCAGACATAACAAATAGGAGTAATTAGGAAGAGGACATCTCCAACACCACCCGACACACCGATATATACCCGGCCAAGCCCCTACTCCGGGGTACAGCCACCTTGAGATCACAACTCACGCGCACGCTATACGCTCGAGGCTCTCTCTTTTCCAACACAAATACACACCATATCCCTGTGGCGGGAAGCGAGCGCCCAATCCTGGGGAAGCAGTATCACAAGCCCCTAATAGGCAGCAGTCGGCAACCTGCTACACATGCCCGTTCGGCAGGCAATCGCACCACAGGCTTCACTTACCTGAAGAAAAAAAAAACAATACCGGACTAAAAAAAAAACCCTCTTCGTGACGGACTTCCAACCGTCACAGTGTAACATCTGGAATTTACTGCTGTTTGGCATTTAGCCTTTTTCCAACTACCTTATGGTTTGAAATTGGGAATCACTACCTTCGATAGGTAATGCTAGGTATAGGATGTTCACGGTAAAATGAGCACTTTTGAAAGCCCTGCTTAAGATCTACTTGAATACACGTTGTGGGTTCTTCCGCCTTTTATAAAATTAATATTTACATGGGCCTCATATCATGCGTCGATCAAGTGAAACTTTGAAATGATTAGAAAAGTAAATATTGTACAAATATGCTCATTTTTACGCATTGATGCATTGCAAAATACAGAAAGCGAAGGATATAATTTAAGTGATCACAATTGGCTACCTAACACATTTTGTTTGACGTTAATTTATGGAACTAATTTCTCCTCCATCGCTACCAACTTTACTGGGCGCATGTCACTCTGTGCGCCCGTTAAAATATATGCAGGCAGAGGCAGAGACTTTTTTTTGCAAAGATGATTTCAAAAGTGCTCACTTTATCGTGAACAGCCTTTATCGCGTAATTGTTTATGTTTGAGTGTATAACCCAATTCCCTTATCCGTATTTCATATAAGATTTCTTTGAATTTTTAAAGTGCAGTGAACAACTTGGTGAATGCGGTTTTCGAGTTGATGGATGGTGGGTTGCTGGCCCTGGGACTTCTGAAAATGGAATTCTGATCGCGTGTAACCTGTTCGTCCGAGGGAACATGCCCTGTTAACGAGTTTGGCTCGGCGTTTCTGCGAGTTTCGCCAGCGGACCAGTATAACCCAACAAACGGATATGATTATACCATAATAAACATGCGTGTGCATGCTGCCACGTTCGGACTTTTAATGGTAGTTTAGAAATCTTGAAAATATCATAACATTTATGATAATTTAATTCAATACAAAAAATCATAACCAATTCTACAGATTATATACAGAAACATAAGTTTTAATATTTAAAGAAAATTTAGTAGAGTGTTTAAAGACATTTGATAATTGTGTTCTCATTACTATATTTTTCTAAAGAGATTATGTGTGCATAGCTGAAAATGTTATTTTATTAAGGTAAGTTAACATAAATTACTTAAACCGAGACCCTTCGTAATTTTTAAATTTAAGTATTATTCCCTGTTGCAATCATTTTGTGAGCTATTGAGTACAAAAATATTGTGAAGAAGCCAGGAATAATTTCGCTCAACAAACGTTCCTTTAAATAGCCTTTGCGTAAACTGTTCTTATTAAAAAAAAAAAAACACTCCCGGTAACAATGGATTAACGCCTAGGGCCTCACTCTGCCTGAGGCGGTTGAGTTGTCCAGTAGAACAGCTGCCTGGGTAGGGTGGCGCATCTCTTCACACTTTTTTTAAATCAAACTGTGGCAAAATCGCGCCATTTATGACGTGTTTGGTCATTTCCTAAACATGGCTCATATCACAATCTTTTTATACTCGTGTCAAAACAGTAGTGCCTTATTTGTGGTTCAACTGAACTTTGTTTATAATTTATATATAGATTGTAATATTTTATTTGTAATTAATGCGACTAAAACATGTCAAAACAGTAGTGCCTTATTTGTGGTTCAACTGAACTTTGTTTATAATTTATATATAGAATGTAATATTTTATTTGTAATTAATGCGACTAAAACAGCGACGAACTAGGTGTGTTGGTAAAGCCCGGTAAGAAGTAGTTCTCATGCAAAATATGATTACACTGAACGTGCGCGTATTCGCCTCTATGGTACAGTTGTCTAGACTCG
This sequence comes from Dryococelus australis, assembly GCA_029891345.1. NCBI lineage: Eukaryota > Metazoa > Arthropoda > Insecta > Phasmatodea > Phasmatidae > Dryococelus > Dryococelus australis. The sequence continues at coordinate 166,878,949 of CM056999.1, read as the reverse complement.
GTTAAGCTTTGTTTGAACGAGGGGGAGGAAGATGTTGGGAGTAGAACTTCAGCAGGGCTTCAGAGAAGTGTGAGGTAGCCGTGGATGCACTGCAGTACATGGTCCTCTTGCGTAAGGGAGTAATATCAACGGCAGGTAAATAGCATGGAGTGGTGCTGACAGTAATATTGCAGTTTTGTCGGACACATTATTCCGCGTGGCCGGACCTGAATCACGTCGCCCTTTGTTGTCGGTCGGTCTTTGTGAGCGGGTGCCTTGTCCGACTGTCTAACCCTCCACTGGACACCCCCCCCCCTCCCCACAGCCTCCACTGCTCCCTGGCGACCACGTGCACCAACCCTCAAACCCCCACCCCCGGCTTCAACAACACATACACTCTTGCCTACAGCGCCACGGCCCAGGGATGCCAACTGCGTGCCACGCCCTTCATCATACTTAGAGACACTGGTTTATAGCGGGAAAAAAAATGACTGTTGGCTGTGCACACGTCAGACTGTTTTCTTTTCCTATAAGCCGTCATGCTTATGCGAAGCTACTATCCCATTTCACTGAGTCAATGAGGATTCCGATACTACAAGACCAGAACGTTCGCGACTGGTATCCAAACAACTTAGCCAAGCCAAGACCTTGTTCATCCAATCATAAAAGACTAAACTAAGGAGCGTTTACAACTGTGCAACCTTCTGTGCGTCTTGGAGACATGTGCCTGTTGCACATAGCTGCAAGCAGTCGCATGCAATGGTGCAAGGAGGGGCATGCGTGTGAACTGTGCGCACAGGCCGTAATGAGCAGCACAAGTGGCTCCTCATCCCAGACAGGGATATATGCGCAACAATCGTGCGCCTCCCGCTGATCGGGTAGTTTCAGCTCTTTTGTGAGAACCGGATTGTTCATTCATTCTGTGTTGTTGATATGGCTAACTTGACAAATTGAAAAAAATCTAGAATTTGATATAAACTACAAAACTTTCCCATGTTTGTGGATGTCCAAATCTGCATATTATGAAGACAGAATAAAAGGCAGTGACTCTCTACAGTTCCTCAAAAACAAATATGACATAGTGACAGCAAAAACTGTCCTTAACAAAATAAAATGTCTCCGCTCTTACTTACGACTTGTCCACAACGAATACATGTCGAGAAAGAAGAGTGGTTCAGTAGCTGATGAAGTTCCTAAGCCATCCTAGTTTTTATACGAACCGCTTCTCTTCATTAAGGACTAGGAAGACACAAATAGGGAAAGAGAGACTTTCAAGCTGGCAGATGCAGTGGCGAGTGTTGAATTGCTGCTTTCATGCAGAAATAAGGAAATTATGTTGTAGTCTACACGTTCGAATGAAACTTATGACGAAGCTGTCGCCCTACCGTGGTCAGTTGATCGAAACCTACGCACACGTGATGATATTTCATCTTTTAGGAAATACGTCAGAGATAAAATCATGTACATTTGAACCAAGAGCTTAAAATCATTAGCGGAAATGCATATCCAACATGTATTTTTTTTATTGTGTAGAAATGACATCGGAAAACCAAGTTCTGCCATCTGCCCCACAGTTATCTGCAACTTGTATTTCGCCATCCAGCACATTCTCGTGTTCTTCGGAGTCACATTAAAGTGTCCCACCTTGCAATACCGGGACATATACCCCTCTAAACCCCAATTTCAGTAAACCAAAACCATGGGACAGGGGACTAAGCCTGGACATTTCACCTGACGTCAAGTCAGGATGTAATTACTTTACACCGTAAGGTTTTGTTATATATCAGAAGCACTATATTGTCCACTTTAATGTTGATAATGTGGCTCATGTAAGTGACTGGAAATATTCTTAATTGTTAAGGCGAATTGTACTCAGTCCTAAAGGTTCTAACTGTTTAATTTTAAATTTTTGAAAATGTTGTATAAAATTACTTTTACTGGAGTTTCCTAAAAGTTAAGTACGTGTAAGCAATTAACATTGAACGTCTACTTATAAACTTAACTTACCATAATCTTCCACAGCTTTCACCAGAGCTTCACAGACTTGTCGTATGATACTGAAAATATAAGCTTTAGATAAGATGAACTGGAACTTCAGGCTGTTGTAGCTGCCATCGGTGGCATGAAACCACAATAAGAAAGATAATCTTGTAGCCTCAGGAATCGCTTCTCTGTATTTGGTGTTAGATTTAACAATATATGGTTTAGCCAGATGCAACAGTGTTTCGAAGTTCGTTGGAGACACACACGTAAAGTTTTTAAATAGTTCACTTCTTGCAAGCCGTATCTCGTCCACTACACTCAAACTTAACCTCTTGCTTGCAAGGTATTTATTAACCCAGTAGTTGCGCTTTTTAGTTCTACTTCGTAGTAAAACAATCCCAGAGGCGGATGCAGCAGCTACGCCATTCACAGTCGACAACTCGACTGAAAGTGACGCAAACGTCTACCGCAGTAGATGTGAACGTCTACCGCAGTAGATGTGAACGTCTACCGCAGCAGATGTGAACGTCTACCGCAGTAGATGTGAACGTCTACCGCAGCAGATGTGAACGTCTACCGCAGCAGATGTGAACGTCTAACGCAGTAGATGTGAACGTCTACCGCAGTAGATGTGAACGAAAGGGGACATGTGCACAATATCTCTCAGAGGCATGTGGCTAGACGCATGGAAACTATGCTCAAGACGTACAGGAGTAAACGCGCCTTTACACTCTTATCATAAATATGTCAGCTCAAAATTTTTTCGCGATTCTCCATTATCTCTAAACATTCAGACTAAAGCCTCTGGCGACTGATAATGTTTTCCTTCAGACTTCTTCCAATAAGTTTGGTAAAATAAAGTCGGACAGCTGTGACGTCACCGAGACGTCTTAAACGCCGCCACATTTGCCTGAATAAAAGTTGAACGGATTCAGTTTCCATCAAATATGTGAAGATTGGACCAGTTCTAAGATTTATTTTGTTTGACAGGCTCGGCCAATCGGAATCGTGCATGGAACTTTAAAATAACGAACAATTGCTTGAAAGGAAATAGGTTATGAAGATAAACAATTTATGTAGAAGCTGTCTGAGCATGAATGCTTTTTTTTAAAGTGAATATTACAAATTATGTTGAAAACTCAAGAGACATTAAATTTCATCGTGCAGTAATCTCTGATACGTAAAATTCGAATGTGGTAACGAAGTGAAAATAAATAAGAACGTTCATTCTTCCTGTAATATACCGGATGTAAACACAGCAGCAGTACCGCACATAAAAAAAAAATTGAAAATTCATATTAGATATTTCTGATAATAGCGTGGATACATTGTCCAGTGTTGGACCCTTTTTAGCATGGCCCTAAAGGTAACACGTACTGCAGTATGCACGTTCGTATAATAACGTGGATTCCAAATACGTGGCAACGTATTCGAAGAGCCAGCCTGCAGGGAGACATCAGGAAGGGGGAGGGGAAGGAAAAATGGATATGGTTGGTGTGGATATTAGGGAGGGTGGGTTATGTCCTCCGATGTTATACTCCACTGGGGACACACAACCGGGTCCTTGCGCCTCCCGGGCTGGGGAATGGAAGGAAAAATGGCAGTTACGGGTATATGGCACCCAGAAAACGTGTTAACCGTTATCGGCGTTTCCACGAGTATAGGCATTTCCCCATTTTTACTTCGCCCGCGCTGTTTGTGTGAGGAGCTGTGGTTGGTGGAGGAATCTCGTTCTCTTTCTCTCCCTCTTGTCTTCCCCTCTCTGGTTGGTCGTAGATCTTCCTTCTTCCGGAGTTCCGCACTCCCCTCTAGTGCTTTCGGTCGTGTTGTATAGTTCTTCCCTCGCGCCGCTTCGCCCCTCTGTGTACGCGTCTATCGTACACTGAACATAAACCAGCGGCTCCGGCTATGAAAGTACTCTTCGAACAAGCATACTTAGGCATTACTTTGCCTAGTGTTCATCGCCGAGTGGATATCAACTGAATTGCCAGCTGGGCTGTAACCGATAACCGAATTCCAAAACCGAGTGGGGCGAGTTCGATTCCCGGCGGGGTCACTCCCAGATACTTGCATGTGGGAATCGTGGCGGACGATGCCGCTGCTCGGCGGGTTTTCTCCATCTCTTGCATTCGGCGCCGCCCCATACCTCGCTTCACCATCGTCGGCTCTCAAGACCTCGACGTTAAGACCCGGCTAAATCTCTCCACTCATTCACCTAAAGCATAATATGGTACACGTATCATAATAATGTCACGTGTACCATATAAATGAGACGCGCACCATGATTACGGGACGTGAGTTATATTTACGGCACGCCCGCAAATCACGCAAGTTGCCTCCCAGCGGTCGCTGCGAGGTTGTTTGCGAGCGGAGATGGCGTCAAGGTGAGCTCACAAAAGCGGTCGCCTTGTTTGGCGACGGTATGGGAGGAGGTGTGTGGGACACACTAGCGCTGCTGTGGGCTGGACCAACACAAAGGCGACACCGCTGTTAACAGGCGTGTAGCACGTGGTAAAACTGGGGCTCCCCCCCTCCACCCCCCCCCCTCCCACACACACACAGCCAGGACCGCAGTATTTGTTCTCCCTGACAATGGCCCTTAGTTATCGCCCAGTCCTCTCTCTCGCCAACCGCAGAAACCCTTCCATTAAGGGGAATATTGCTCTTTCTTATCGAGTTTCTCGGTTCTATAGCTTGTTTATATATTTTTTAAGAAAGAAAATTCCGAAAGTACCCTTATACCTGAGCAGCTGTTCATCTTACATTGAAGTACGACCAAGACAAAATATCTACAAACTCATAATTAAGTCACAATTTCAACTGAGTCGTTATGTATGTACTGCTGTGTAGATAAATATCACATAATAGTATATAACTGTGACATGTTAAATAGATAATGCAATAAAAAACAAAATGGAATTTTATTATAAAATAAAAATAAAAATAATAGTATAGTTATTCTGTGTGTCTGTAAGAGGATTGAAGCCAAAATAGTTATACGTACGCTATATTGAGAGGTGTACAGATGTTTAGTGATGTTAACATAGTGTGTGTGTATGTGTGTATATATATATGTACGCTTTCAATATTTATACAATGATATACAATTCTGTTTTTACGGAGTGACGATCCAATCGTCACACTTTCAGTTTTTGACGCATCAACGTTGATGCTCATTATACTCCACTAGATATGATGAATTTGTGTTAGTCTTGGACCATGGCAGATTGTGGATTTTCCAGCGCCTCGTCGAGTAGTTATTATAAGTTTGATTATTTTTGTTTTCTCTTATCATATCTCGTACTAATGATTTTGTGTACCAGTGATCATTTTTGAAACTCCACACAGGAAATGAAAGTCGCATAAAATTATTTTATCTTTGCTTTGTGCTACGCAATTATATAATCTGCCTCGTGCTCGTTTGATAGGAAATAACATCTATGAGCAATCAATCACATTTCGTTTGAAACCACAGTCTCCCTCGTCGATATTGATTTGTTTTACGTCGATCACATGTCCAAGAGAGACTGAGAATAAGATTGCAAAACGTTCATGTTAACTCTCATCGGACAAAAGCGCCAGTTGATATAGTACACATGTTAGTGAGATCTGCCAAGCCCGCATATACAGAAAATTAATAGGGTATCAATGCATCAATGCATCACTCATTACTTCTTAATTAATTAATTTGAAAGGTAACAGTTTCAAACGAAAATATTCTACGTGATATTCCTTAGATCGCACTGCGACCTTCAAGAAATCCTGCCCATTTGTATGGTTAATATACAGGTTGAGTCGCTAGCGCCTATGCCACCCGCACACATTACTACTACCCATCTACAAAACATCTCCTCCACTGTAAAACACGTGTCTCTTGTGTAGTCCGAGTCCCGTGCCACGTAAGCACTCGTTACGTGGCCGCGTCTGTTTAGCTGAACATTCGGCGCCCTTGTCAGGCTACGCCAAGCATCGGCGCGAAAATAGAGAATCGCTACGAAACAACACGGGCGTGTTGATACGTTTTCGTCGATGCAGTAAGGGGTGAATGAACTTTCACCTCACGTGAAGAAACGCAACGGCACGTAGCGAGGCAGACGTGTCTTACTACGGTAAATATCGCAATAATCCGTTTCAACACAACAGACGAACATGCATTATTTTGAAGAAAAAAAACGACTGTTCCTCATAAATAATTGCTGACACGGATGACCTTGAAAGTAAAACAAGCTAAATCGCCACAAAAATTCTAAAAATCCAAAAATTAAAAACCTTCAAAAATTTAAAACTGTATTAAAAATTGTATAAAAAATTATTAATGAAAAACCTACACTTACGGAGGTTCCTCCACCACCGACCCTAGCTAATTATTTTATTGGTTATTTAACAGGTAAATTTCTCGCGTTTACTAATTAGTTGGCAGGTCTCCACCCTTTTCCAGCCCTCTTCATCACCATACTATATCTGCTGGTCGTTTAGTTTTAGTATCGATCACCAGAGCGCACAGGTAAGTTCAAATATTTCATTACATCAGGTCACGGGGCATCCACGAGAAAAATTTTTTTTTTTAGGAGACGAGGCCTCACATATGTAAGACACCTCGTTTCAGCGGCAGCAGCGATTATGGTAGGCGTAGGGTTGGTACACTGTGTAGTATTCACGAGTTGGCGGCCGTGAGTTGTAATTTGCTCTTCCTGCAATACTAACTGTCGAAATAACGCCTATATACAGACACATAGAATGTTTTTTAATTCGTAAACAATGTACATTATGGTTATCCCGGGAAGGACCCTAACAGACGAGTTGAAAAAACTTGTGACCTACTCACTAGCCGCTAACTTAAAATCGCTGCCCTGTCCGGGAATATCTTTTTTTTAAATGTGAAAATACCTTTTGTACTCGTGTTACTTCACTTAAGGGGTTATTTGTTTTACGTTATAATGTGACAGGCAGGCTTGGCATACCCAAAGTCGTTTGTATGCAGTTGCTACCAGAACAATAATCAGTTGAAGAGAGAGAGAGAGAGTGAGAGAGAGAGAGAGAGAGAGAGAGAGAGAGATTATGGGCGATAAAACTATCATTTTTGTCTGAAATAATTTCTTCTAAAAGGACTGTGAGTTTTCGGGAGGCATTCAATGTGTATGGGCCCCTAACATTATTTAAGCTATTTTCTTCTGCTTGCTTCATATAACACATTGGATAAGCAGGAGCATGCGGTGTGTATTGGTATGGATTAGAGTGGATTGGTGTGTGGATTGACTGTTTGACTGTGGTGCTGATTGGGGTGCGGGTGGTGCTGATTATGGTGCATGTGGTGGTGATTGTGGTGCATATAGTGCTAATTGTGGTGCATATGGTGCTGTTTGCGGTGCGCATTGTGATGCAATTGGTGCTAATTGTGGTGCATGTGGTGCTGTTTGTGGTGAGTGTATTAATGATTGTGGTGCATGTGATGCTGATTGTAATGCATGTGGTGCTGGTTGTGGTGCAAGTGATGTTGATTGTGGTGAATGTGGTGCCGATTGTGATGCGGGGTAAATATTGCGGTGCACATGGTGCTGATTCTGGTGCACGTGGTACCGATTGCGGTGCATGTGGTGCTGATTTTGGTGCATACGGTGCTGATTGTGGTGCACTTGGTGCTGATTGTGGTGCATGTGCTGATTTTTGTGTGTGTGGGTCGCTAGTTAAATATATTCCCCGTATTTTAAAATAAAATTATGTAGTCCTACCTCCAAAGCTGAAATGTGGATGTTTTATTTAATAATCTCACTTTAAAAATATATCCAGGTCCCTCGGTATATTTAATTGCTTCCTGGGTAAACCAAATATGCACTTTGCACTAAAAGTGTCTAGCACCACGGCGGGCATCCACCAAGTTTCGCCATTTGTCATTAAAAAAGTTTTGGTCTTTGTTTTCAACCAGGTAGTACACACAACCACTACCGGAGAGAGGAATCGAACATGACCTACATTAAGGAACCATCGAAGCGCATCCATGGAGTGATTTAGAGAAACCATGGGAAGAAACTCAAATTAAGATGTTTGAGCAGAGAACGGAACCCGGGTCCTCCTGAATGCACGTAATGTGTTTTATCATGGCAGCGTATTGTTGTGTTTCATAGCAGCAGGAACGTGACCCCTCCATCGCTGGATCATATATACATGTGTATGCATTTCACCTCGCAAACATGTATGCAGATGTCATTCCTGGTCACACTACCACTGAATTCCGCTACTGGGACACTGGGTATATAAGCGGGTAAACGGGAAAATGCGACATGAAATGCTGGAAATTATCTAACTTTCCTCGACTGCACGAACAGAGCTAGCAGCTGGCTAGCCGTTGCAGGTCTGGGATATGTGCCGTCTTTCACAGCAAACCAATAACAGAAAATAATCGAGTTAACTTGAAAAAAGTGACCTATTTTTCTAGATGCACGAATTGGCTTGCTATGGACTGCGTGGAAAAGCATTCGCCCGCTTTGATGTTTTTTTTTAAAACAGAGTTTTCTTTTTGAGGGATTTTCATAAGGATGATGATTTCTTCTGGAGTTGTATCAAGGCCTATTTTTGGCAACGGCCTGTAAGTTAAGCGTTGCTGGCAATATGGTGAAACAAATATTTTCCCTCGCATTCTTTGAATTTAACACTGATGACTTTTTTCCTTGCGAATAATACTTTATCTGGCAATGACTCGTGATGTCAAAGGACGCGTGGTGGATAGAGAAACCAATTAATTTTCTATCTTTCGTGTATTGAGGTATGCGAAACTGTGTGGCTGAAGTAGGATAGGCAAGGTGTAATTTTCCCTTAGCAAGTTTATTGCTCATACATACAGTAAAATGCATTATTAGGGTTGTAAAAATTAATGGCGAACAGACATGTAGAAATTTCCGCACAATACACTGACGGACGGGAATGGGCTCAAGATTGTAATGTGTTGAATATTGCACCTAGCGAAAATTGTAAATATTATTACCAGTAATGTGAATATGGAGATTAAATATAATTTTATAAAGAAGGCACTGATTAATAACAGCAAGAGATGTGCAGGTTTGTGGGATTTTCATAATTGTTAAAAAAAACATGAAATACACAGGGGGTTAGTATAAATAAGTGAATAATTATAACACATCCCGCGTTAGGTCGTAAGACAATGATGAAGTTCAGAACAATACTTCTGTTCTGACGGGGGTGTGTTTTCTTAGGCCGTGTGGCGCGCAAGTGTTTTTAAGTCCTTGATGTGTGAAATAAATGTTAAATAGGATGATAGAATTCTATAAGTGTTTTTCCGTCGTCTGTTGAAAGTAATTCTGTATTCTCTCGCGTTTTCTGGTGCTCGATTTTTAAAATTAGCAATACAAATTTCCTCATTCTTTTTTTCGTATGAATGAGTTTCGTTCACGGACGAGGTTCTGAGATGAATACTTTGTTCAGTGGTGTACTGGAAAAATGTGAATTTCTTTCATAAGTAGGGGAAAAAAGAACGCGAAAAGTGATAACCGTTGCGTTTTTTATACAGCCTATACGTCTTATTTTTTCAGTGAAATTTTATTTTAAAACATTTTTCTCGGGTTTGCTACATGAAAAATAATATTTTTATCGGTTTTAGTTTGACGATCTGCCCTGCACATCCTGCCATTCTAGACTTCGATATTATTACATCTCTCTCGTTCGTGTTCGCCTATTTGACTAATGCAAAACAGTAGTGGGATAATTCATTTTATAGGCGGTGTGGAAAGTAAAATTGTAGTGAAAAAAATAACTTTCACACCCTGGAAAACGGGAACAAGTACGAATTCGGCCAAGAAACCATCCCGACATTCCCTGGAGTGATTTTTGAAAAAGAAATTGGGCCGAATGAGTCGAGAATCGAACACGGGTTCCCTTGAGCAGGGGCCTCCTTTGTTGTTGACTTGCGTGTGCATGTATAATCTGTGTTTAGTATCCTATGAATTAAAGTAGGCCTGTGCGAGAAACAAAACAAGCTGCTGGAGCGACAATCTCCCGCAGCCACACATCACTACTCCTCCGGACAGTGTGCTAGGGAAAAGTCTAAAGCCTAGCACACACGGCCATATTTCTCGTACAAGAAAGCGAGTATGTTCTTGTACACCCAGACTTGCATCGTGTGAACGGTCGCCAAGTATGCTAGTTACTAGCACACAAGAGCTTGTATACTAGCTAGTGCCATATTGGGACGGTCCTATTTTTCGCCATCTTTCTTGTACAAGTGGAATGTAAACAAAACATATATTTTGTTGATGCTGGAAATAAGCGTACATGTTAATGTTTTCAATACGATAAAATGTTTAACACTCCCACTACCGTAAATAATTCTGTGTATGAACTTTAAAAAAATAGAAAGGTTTGTCTTTTTCCCTGTGAATGATTTTACATTTTCTACAGTTGTGTATATTTAGTGCTTGAAATATGTCTGATTGGACTAAATATTTTATTCTTTTTTATGGCATATGTTATGGATAATGTACAAATTACCCCACAACCCCAAAAACTACTTCCAAATCATACATAGTTGACATCGACCATCCACTTCCTTGCTCACCAGCTAGTGTCGCGTGTATGGATCACACAATTCCGTGCATACTAGCTAGTACGCACTTTAGTGTCCACTTTCTTGTTCACCTTAATTCTCACTTTCTTGTACAAGAAAGATGCCCGTGTGTACTAGGCTTAACTCAGCAACGGGTGCAGCGTGGCTGAACGTGTGCGAGAGCTCAGATTACGACTGCTCGTATCTGTCGTTTACTTACGCAATGAGAATCGTATCTACATCTTTAAGTAACCTTTTATCTTAATAGGTTTTAATGTGTCTATCGGTCAGACCTGCAACTGAGGTATCTCGGGCTCTCTGCGTGCGCGTGTGCGTGTTTCATATATGGACGGGAGAGGAATGAAAGTTTATTTTTCTGGTTTTTCACAACGTTACAATGCACTGTTGGTTTCATTGGTATTAAAACACAAATTTCACATTAAAATTTTTATACGAAAAAAAAAAAAAAAAACAAAGAAGGGGTTCGAGCCACCATTTACTTACAAAAAAAAAGACTGGTACATAAAATTAATGTTGTAAAATTCGAAAGGGATTCACATAACTCCAAAACCTCATGGTATCACTGGCTGAAATGTGGTAAAATTTCTTCGTACTCCTGAAGTCTTCCTATATGTCTCGACGAGATTGTACGGTGACGGATGACTGGTTACGCAGGCTTGTTTGGTAACTGGATTTTGGACGTAGGTTATTTCCTTCCTTAGCTCCTTGTACAAAATCGCCTTCCAAATACATGCACAGGGTAACACGGCATTATGGCTTCCTCCAGCACGTTGGGAATTCTACCGTATGGAATATTTCCCTCGTCCCACCTTGGTCCATGCGTCTGGAACGACTGCTGACAGCACGCATGTTGAGTGGGGCGTTCGAGGTGCTTCCATGGACATGGCGGTAAAAAAAAAGGTGTAAACTTTGGTTTTCTCATCGTCGTCTCAGTACGAGAAGGCAATCTGCTTGATGGTGCACGAGTCCAACGAGTTAAAACCTTGCATTTTGCAAAACATTTTTTTTTCCACCAGATATATTTTTTTTGTTATATGAAAAAAAAATTAAGTTTGCATGCACACTGAGTTTCAGAAATTCACTACGAAGTCATCTAAAACTTCATCGAGATCCAGAGGGTCAGATTTAATCAATCATGCACGTAGTATTTAAGTCTCGTGTCATGCATGCATGTACACTGCTAATTGGAAAAATTTATTTTTTTGAACAATGAAAATTGTTCATTTTCCTATGCCTATAAAAATATAAGTGTTGACAGCACGCCTGGTGGTTGAACACCTGGTGTCAACGATAAGCACACACATCTGCTGAGAGGCTTAGTTTGACAACGGCTATCGTGGAAGGTGGATTGTCTCGGCTAACTCCTACGCCAGGTAATCCATAGCCAGTTATGTTCAAGTGGAGTGGATATTACCTGCCAATGGTTTCTCGCCATCGATTTCTTCTTCGAGCGAGATGTCTCCTTTTTTGTCAACGCCATCGCTTTCTTCAGCTGTGGTGCCCACATCACCAGCAGCATCCGCTGCCACCAGTTCAGCACGATTATCTACAGATGGTACAGCAGCATCGACTTCTTCAGCTGTGAAGCTTACGAACTCGTCAATGGAGCCATCGAACTTTTCGGCTGAGGCGCCTAGAACACAATTTTGCCAACGTTACATTATTATTTAGTTCCAACATCTATATCTCCAACAGGTCCGTCCGAATCTTTGTCTGAACCACTACGATGTCATCAGTGTTAGTTTTGTGATAAGACATTTGCTTCCGGCCCCAATATACGGCGACATGAGCGCTTTAATTGTGTCAAAATTCATCGTTGCATGTCATACCAATATGACAGGTACATGCAAACACTGATAAAGATGAAGTGCATTTCTCATCAGTAGCTTGGTATCAGGTTTGCTGTAAGCAGGTTTCTTGTGACTTAAGTACATGTCCTCAAAAGTGCAGTGACCTACATAACCCGCCCTGCACAGTGTATCGATGTAATAAGTGTCACGATATTTTTGCACAAGGACAACGCGAGTGCGAATAGAGAGATGCATAAATGACTGTAACCTACAAAACAGTTGCATATATTGAGATTCATATATATCGAAGAATATTGGAAATTTTTTGAGAGCGTGGGTGACTGCAGTAAATTAATTGAATAAAACAACGCCAGTGAATAAAATTGTTTTTTTATTTCATGTTTAACTAATTTGCCATATATATATATATATATATATATATATATATATATATATATATATATATATATATATATATATATATATATATACAGAACGTTTTTCTTATTAAGATTTATTGTATAAATCACCACTGTACTACATATAAGATTGTATAATGTATAATTAAATAACAAATTTAAATTTAAAAACTTTAAATTTAAAAAGAATACAGATTTAATCAATCATGCACGTAGTATTTAAGTCTCGTGCCATGCATGCATGTACACTGCTAAGTGGAAAAATTTATTTTTTTGAACAATGAAAATTATTCATTTTCCTATGCCTATAAAAATATAAGTGTTGACAGCACGCCTGGTGGTTGAATCGACAGTCAGTGGATGCTGAAAGCTCACCTGGCAGTTAAATCGAGAAATTAACTCCCTGCACTGTTGAAAATATATTTCAATATGGAGGGTGCCAACAGGACCGCCTATACGTTAAAAACATTAAAAAAAATTTGACATCCGTCCAGTAGTTAAATCACCAGCTCGTCTGGTGCCGAAATTGGCAATTAATACACTAGTGCCACCTAGGCGCTGGAATTGAAAACAAATGACAAACGAAAAAAAAAAAACCAAGATGCCTGTATACGGTGAAACGAGTATGATTGAAGGGGGCAGAGGCCTGCCGACTAATTAACGGACGCGAGTAATTGACCGATTTAATAACCAATTAAAAATATTGGCAAGGGTGGTAGTGAGAAAACATCCAGAAATGTAAGTTTTTTTAAAATAAATGTTTAATAATAATTTTTAAAATACTTTTTTTTTTAATTTTGTTATGGTTTTTTATAATTCTTTCGACTTTTAAGGATTCTTTGGGTGTTTTAGAATTTTTGGGTTCAAGGTCATCCAAGGTCACATGAACAGGTTTAATGTCATGGGTCAAGGTCACCCAGATCCAATATTGCTGTCGGCTGACAGGAATGGCAGTGCATGAACTGCGTTTGGCGCCTGTACGCTCGGTGTCCCATTAAAAATACATTATGGCCGACTTCCTCCAATTATATTACATTTTATTATATGTATGTATAATTATTCATATACATCAAATTGTAACATTAAAATTTACATTTGACAAAAAATTAATGAATACATTTTTGAAAATATCTTAACGCATCACCAGTCTATGAGAAATTTACATTGGATTCAATTTTTGCTTAAAACCGTTTTTTTTTAATCTGATGCATGGAGAAGGAATTCGTTTAACATAGATTCTCCATTTAAACTCTTTAGCTAGAGGCTTAGCAGAAAGCGCAATTAATGCCCACTGACAAGGAAATAATTTATCCCCCATCCTTCAATAATTCCACTTAAATTATATAATTTACGTGACTTTTATGGTATAAACGATTGAAACGCAATTATTCACAAATGGCTTATAAATTATTCAGTTAAAAATAAAATTTCAGCAAGCTCACATGCAAATGTATACGTGCAAGAGACTCACAAATTTTATGCGGAGGTGATACTCGTGTATGACGTAACACAAAGCGTTTTTTTCCCCCTAAAGGCTGTGGTTAACAAAATTACCAGGAAATATTTCCAGCTGTGTTTTCGGAATCACAAAGTGTTTTGCTGCTAATAATACACTGGTAAACACAGGAAGGGGGAAAAAAACTGCTAAGTTGACAAAAGCGATTTATAAATCGTAACGGAGATGTGTTTTTAAAAATATCTGCAAGCGGTGTATTTTTTCTGCCCCCTCCACTCGCTTTCATCGATGCAAACGAAATAGCCGAAATGCCAATCGGTTCTGTTATTTCACCGTTCCGCATAATGATTTGTTTTTGTAGGCACTTCAGATTCCGCGCGCCGCAGTAGCAAAAACTCTTCCAAAAACATATCGGCGGCCCCCTGTGACGAGCTGAGAGCTCATGCAATTCTCATGAGTGCTGGAGATGGCGTGAAGGGTTGGTAGCACTGCCGGGATGGTAGGGCTACGCTACGAGGCGAATACGTCCTCAAAGCTGGTTCGCACGTTCTCAGACTATACCCGTGAATGCTGTGATCGAGTGGAAAGGTTGGTAGCACTGCCGGGATGTTGGGCTGCTTTATGAAGGCTGGTTCACATGTGGGCTTCTGTATGAGGGCTGGTTCACATGTTCGGAGCATGTCCTTAAAGCTTAGTAGTCACACGCGGGCATCTTTCTTGTACAAGAAAGTGAAAATAAAGGTAAACAAGAAATTGACCATTAAAGTGCCTACTAGCTAGTATGCACGGAATTGTGTGATCCATACACACGACACTAGCTGGTGAGCAAGAAAGTGGATGGTTGATGTCAACTATGTATGATTTGGAATCAGTTTTTGGGGTTCTGGGGGCAATTTTTACATTACCAATAACATTTGCCATTAAAAAATACAATAATTAGTTCAATCAGACGTATTTAAAGCACTAAATAGATACATATAAATGTAGAAAATGTAAGATCACCCACAGAAAAAAATACTAACCTCTCTATTTTTTTTTTTTTTTTTTAGTTCATGCACAGAATTATTTACGATACTGGACTGTAAAACATTTTAGTATTAAAAACATTAACATATCTGCTTATTGCTACCACCAACAAACGATATATCTTGTTTACATTCGACTTGTACAAGAAAGAGGGTGAAAAATAGGATCGTCTCTATATGGCACTAGCATGTGAATATATTTTTTCTTCAGTTACGTTCATTTCCAAAAACCACAGTTTATTCCAGAAAAATGATGCTCTCCATAAACATACCACAAGAAATAAAGAACTAATTCATTTACCTGCTGTGAACTTAAGAATGTCCCAAAATGGGCCTTCTTGCTCTCCAAGTCAGCTGTTCAACAGCCTACCCCATTACTTGCAGAAATTATGCTTTACAAATGCGAAACTCTTCAGAAAAGAACTTAAAGAGTTCTTAATAAGCAAAATATTTTATTCTGCAGACGAATATTTATCATAAACACAAAACATACTGACCACTTCGTTATTTAAATTGAGATTAGAAATCCCCATGGATATTCAGTGTGAGGTATTGTGTAATGCCAATGGAATGTGCGCATCTGTTTTCGTCTTTATTTCTTTATAGGTTGGAGTGGCCCGGGACGCAGCACAGATGTGCAGAAGAAATTGAAGAATGAAGATTAAATATTGAAAATTCAAGACTATTTGTATTTTTTTTTTTTTAGTTGTTTTAGAATTCGATAATATTATAATACTTTGATGTTTTGTTATTGTTCTGTAAATAATGCGTTCTTGTTCTGTACATAACGTGTTCATGTTCTGACTTGTCCGATGTCTTTGTACAAACTTGTACTCGAAAAAAGACCAAATTGAAGCAATAAATAAATATAAATAAATAAAAAAAATACAAGCTCTTGTGTGTTATTAAACTAGCATACTCGGCGGCCGTCCACACGATGCAAGTCTGGGTATACAAGAACGTGCTCTCTTTCTTGTACAAGAAAGATGCCCGTGAGTACTAGGCTTAAGAGTATATGGGCCCGAGATATTTTTTCCCGCGTACAGCGATACGGGCGAAAATAACACGCACGCCCGCCGCCCCCATCGCCCTTACATACAAGGCGCTGAACTTGCATGCAATGCCTTCATCGTTGCGCTTTCATATTCATATGGGATCTGTAATATTGGAATTTTATTGCGCGCGGTGAAAGCCCGCGGGCTTAAATTACCAACGTGCAGCTTTATTTTTCTCCTATCTATTAGAAAATTGTACTGTGCAGGCAAGCTCTAAAAACACGATTTTTGATTGTTTTCACATTTTTTTTTATCTTGTAACAGGCGTACTGTGAACGAAAATTTACAGGCTTATTGGCTGTTCACGGTAAAGTGAGCACTTTTAAAGGCCCTTCTAAAATGTTTCCTTTCATCCAATTTCCATCTTCCTAATGCTTTTTAATATAAACATTGCAATGTGACCAATAAACGCTGTGTATACATTTCACTGCCATCAAAATTTACGGTCTGGGGCTCCAATAAGATATATTTATTAGTGGTTAATGCCAGTTGGGAGGGCAGAGATAAACGTTAACGCGGAAACAACGCATCTACAGGAAATATAGCCGGGCAACCGGACTACTAACCCTTAAAGCTGGTTCCACAATACAGCGATGCGATGCGATGCGATGGACTGCGACGAGCTATACTTATTGCTTCACATTTGAGCGAAGATATGTAGGTGACGGATGCCGTCTGCGATGGCGCTGCTATCTATTTCAAGGATGACAAATGCATTTCCAGACCCTACGAACGTAACAGAATTCACGCGGAAAGCACTGACAACGTATGTGTTAAAGTGCGCAGGAGATAAACAAGGCAGTATGAACGCGATGTGTTATGAAAATTAGCAAGGAGAGACATAACGAGACGAAGAAGACATTGTCCGTATCTACGAGATGTTTTGCCTTCTATGTTGTATATCCATGTAGCAATAATAAACATACAAGTGCGAAAACGTCGGATGTAAACTCGACCCTCGTTTTCAAAAAGTAAACAAGTCGATGGTTTTTATCATCCTTGTAAACAAACACTTATTCTTATTCTTCTCCGTCGCAGGCTAATGCTGGAATCACAATACCCCGACGAACCCGACACGACAATCCCGACACGATGAAATCTGAGTAGCAGCCAATGAAAAGCAAGTTCGCTGTGACGTCAGTCCGACAAAATCGCAGCCCCGACAGCCCGACAAAAGTAGGGTCTATTTCTACTTTCCGTCGTGTCGGGCTTGTCGGGGTTCGCAAAAAAATTGTAAATACAACATTGGAAAATAAAATTTGGCGCATATTTACCAACTGTAGTAAATAATAAACTAACTTGCCGCCAAAATAAAGTTCCGTGTTTGTTTCTAAATCCTTTTTCCTTTCGTATAAGTTTAATTATTGTCAAAAGCAAAATAACCATTCACTTTGTCGTGAGTTTTTAAAAGTAAATATTGAATATAGTATAGTGAATATTGAATAAGAGTAAATATAAAAATTGCCGTTTTAGGATCTACCAACAGATAATTAGCACACTTACCGGGAAGAATTTGTCGGGCTATTGTGACTTAGCTTTACGCCGGCAATGGCAACGTATTCGACACCGACGCACTGCTGCTCCCTCCTGATTGGTTATAGCTCATCGCAACTATCGCATCGCATCGCTCCACATCGTTGTGGAACCAGCTTTAAGGCTGTTCAAGTGCCGAACATTTTTTCTTTGTTTTTAACCAATTCTATAGTTTTGTGGAATAATATCAATAAAAATTAACTAAAAGCTCAAATAATTTCAAGATTACTTTTACCTGTTTTTTTTAAAACAATTATAAGCTTTTAAATATAAATTTTGTGCAAAACAAATTTCTAAAAGTTATACGAGAAAAACGTTTGATTTCAGCGGAAGGGTTTCTTGAAGACCTAGGAACACCACAAAGAAATTTCTGGAAGTCTGACATTTTGTCCATCTGTAATTACGATTTAAAGCTTAAAATAAAATTATGGTCGAACCATTTAAATAATTTACATGACATTTCTTTATCTTGTTCTAATGACATCAACAATTAACTTGAATTGTAGCCGAACATGTTTATAATGCAAAATTTAGTAATTCTTATTCCGAAACATATAAATTAGAAATTCACATAACTTGGGTAGTTAATTCTTGCACCTAATTTCCCTTGTTTTCTATACTTTTATCACATTACTATTTTATGTAATACCACAACAATCATAAATTACTCTAATAATATAGAAAGCAATTTTTTGGCACTCGAACGCTCTTAAGGCGGTCGCCTAGTGAGGGGCGTGTTTGCGTGAGTGAGGCAAAAATCGATGAAGTGATAGAGGCGACGCCGGCCGGCGTATGTAAAGCAGTTTCGCCTCTACGGGCAAGACTTCCAACTGGCGTGCAGTCTTTCTGTCAGCTACTCGCCTCGACGGCATCTCCGCTTCATCCCTTCTGCAGGAATTCTTCTTTTTCGCGCCATAATTTCGGATTCATAGTAATTACTGACAGTATAAGATTGCAGAAAATTTACATTTTACGAGTCGTTTCATATTTCTGTGCGTAATTTTAACTGTGTGTTATCTGCTTGTTTTAAAAAGTCGAGAACGTATATATATATATATATATATTTTATCAATAAGTTCTTCCCTTTTTGCAAGCACGAAAAAATACCCTTTGCAAATTAGATACAAACTTATCAAATAACTAGTGAATTGAAAAATGTTCCATGACCAAACATTTCCAATAACAGCACTGGAGCTGAAATTATGACACGAAAACAAACGACGATTTCTGCAAAAGGACTGCAGCCGAGCATTAAGGCTGGTTCACATGTTCGTAGATTCCATCCATGAGTGCTGGGCTGGCTGAGAAGCTAGCAGCCCTGCTGGAATAATGGGCAGAGCTTTAAGGCTGGTTCACATGTTCGTAGATTCCATCCATGAGTGCTGGGCTGGCTGAGAAGCTAGCAGCCCTGCTGGAATAATGGGCAGCGTTTTAAGGCTGGTTAACATGTTCGTAGATTCCATCCATGAGTGCTGGGCTGGCTGAGACGCTAGCAGCCCTGCTGGAATAATGGGCAGCGTTTTAAGGCTGGTTCACATGTTCGTAGATTCCATCCATGAGTGCTGGGCTGGCTGAGAAGCTAGCAGCCCTGCTGGAATAATGGGCAGCGTTTTAAGGCTGGTTCACATGTTCGTAGATTCCATCCATGAGTGCTGGGCTGGCTGAGAAGCTAGCAGCCCTGATGGAATAATGGGCAGCGTTTTAAGGCTGGTTCACATGTTCGTAGATTCCATCCATGAGTGCTGGGCTGGCTGAGAAGCTAGCAGCCCTGCTGGAATAGTGGGCAGCGTTTTAAGGCGGATGTTTTGTTGAATTAAAGTTCACATAAATGAACCAAAACATTTTTCTACTCACGTATTGATGTAAGAAACATTTCTGTAAAGATTTTCAAATCATTTTACTAGAGATGTTGTAAAATTTTAATTTTTAAATTAGATATAATAACACCATTTAGGGATCATTCATCACGAAAATGACTGATCATTATAGGAACTCGGGTATTTTTTTCCCGTCAGTGGTGGCTACAGATTGCGTTTCTCGTGGATGCCTCGCGACCTGATGTAACGGACAGTAGATGTAGTATGGCGATTAAGGAGGCTGGAAGGGGGTGGAGACTTGCCAACTAATTAGCGAACGCTATAATTGACCGATTTAATAACCAATTAAAAAAAAATTGGCAATTGTCGGTGGTGGAGGAACATCAGTAAATGTACGTTCTGACAAGCTACGATTCTGTTCCTTTGCATAATTTAAAATTTGCGCCCCATGTGGGGCTCGCAACGTACGAAGTTCTCGTATTTATTTTAAACACAATGACTTTGAATTCTTTTCATAAATATACTTATTAAATTAATTTCAATAATATTTTTACATGTAATGTGGTTACTACCTATAGAATTTAATATGAATCACCGCTATGAAAAATATTTGCTTTATATTTTCATTGGCCGCCAACTATTGAGGCATTTTAAAAGAAAAAGAAATAATACAGTTACCTTTCAGGAGTTTCGTTTACTTGGTGGACCTATTGAACAGGAAACAAATGTCGTAAAATTGAAGTAAATTAAAAAAGTAAGTAATTAAGCCAATCTTACGCAAATTCATCATAACAACCACCATATAATTTATAATACATAACATGCTGCAACAGAGCTACTTATGATAATAATATATAGTGATCTTCTACATAAACCAGTAGCGGATGATAAACGAGAAGCCCAGAGAGTTGAAACAGCGTTTAAAGAAACAGTTAATTGAAACATGTTTCGCCTCTTCAGATGTGTATGTTATAACGTGTATCACGAGATGAACATTAGATATACGTCATGATAACCGACAGTTATTACTAAACGGCTTTACACGCCACAGCTGGTCACTAACCTACTTCGACAGGTGGTTAGCGCACTTCCGGGCAAAGCGAGGAAGCGTGCTGCTGAAGTTTCAAATCACTGGCCGGGGCGTTGGCAGTGTCTGTCACTGCCTTTAATTTTCTATGTTTAACAGATAACTCTTTCGAAGTATTTTGTTACTAGGGACATCTGCGTGCGCCCATAAAAATGCATTTACAACCTACGGCTATGGAACCAAATTTCCAAGCAGAATATATTATTTTTGCGAAACAAATTCCTATTGTTATTTTAGACATTAAATTATCTGTAGAGAATCGTCCTCCTAACATCAAGACTATTACATGGAGAAATGTAAGCTTGCTTACTCGAGACATTTTCTGCAATAAGGTTGTGAAATATTATTCAAAATATTAGGTGTTGTTAGTATATATGTTTGCAATAAAGTACATAACATTAGTTTATGTTGTTAAGGTACAAAAAGAATAAAAAGTTTGATATTAAAATAAAAATATTGTTGAGATACTAATGTAGATGTTTTTGTTCATGACAATGACTGGTACAGAACAATATGATTCATGTCCTGTTCAGTACTTGAGTTATATATGTTTCAGTATGTATTTACGAATATTTATATATATAATGTACATATATATTTATTATACATACACACAAGCGTACCCAGTCATACACTGACGTACTCATGCAGAAAGACACACAAACATGCATTCACACACTCACTGTTGGCAGTTGTCGTCTAATAATCCAGAGGACTGTTCGCTTTGTATTTAATGGTTGAACAAATTTTCGTTGGTTTATTGCACTCTAGCTCTCTACCTTTGTGGTGAGAATGCATCGTTTTGTCCGTTTTCTAATTCTAGGTAAACCTTCACGGAACTTCGTCATCGTTAAAACAAAGGGAAGACACGCGGAAAATTTCGTCAAACGTTCGCCAGCGAAGTGATTTCTGGCTTCGAAATGCCGGCCCAACTTTATCCTTAAGGCTTGTTCACATGTTCGCAGATTATCGCGACCATACAGCGCAAGCTGAGATTATTTCAGCGAGAGGCATTCACGGCGTGTCCACAACTTCTGCGTCGCCCGCGTAACAACGATTGTGAGCTTAATTAAATTTTGCCCAGGGGCTGCTGGTAACTGAGTTTTCGTTGATTAGAAGTTATTGGCATCATGAGGATACTGATATTTCCAACAGATATCTTTTCATTAATTTTCTTTTACATCTGCATACATAGTTTTTCCGATGCATCACACAAATGCTGACTGTCCCTCATATGATTTTAAGCCTATATTAGTCGCGTCTTTGTTAGTTGTTAGTCTTGGACGCAGCGGATTGAATTGTAGGTAATTTCGGTCTTGTGTACGCGGGAAAAGTCGAGACTAAGTATTTTTCGGTACAGACAAGGTAAATAACGCAGAAGCTATAAGCTCTCTGATTGACTGTTGCTGCTATCTGCTATCACTATGCCTTTTTCCCAATGCTCGAAATAAAACCAACGTAAAAAAATAATTTTTCAACTGTTCCGACAAATAATTTTTTTTAACAGGAGCTTAGTCGTGGGTTAAAACGTTATTGTAAAATAAGAATTTTATAGTCGTCGTTCGTAAAAACAAGTATATGTCGAAGGCAAACTCCTAAATTGTTTACGTAAATGTTAGACGTGTTTTGTGAAGAGAGTTGCAATCCGTCACAGTTTTGCCACTTATGTATGCACTCAGATCGTTGTCAGATAGAAAACTCTAATTCATTGGCAATAGAACATTACGAAATACAATCGGAAGTGTTTTCTGCCGCAATTATACTGTGATCAGACTAGCAAACCGATCTCTTAGACTGTCTCCGGCGATGTATATTTATGCTGCCAGCCTAGTGTGGACAAGGTACATATTCTATCACACTTTTAGTATCAAACCTTTGAAAAACCACTCCTTGTGACGTGTTTGTGTATCAATTATCTGCAAGCAATATAAATGAAAACAGAGAGGAAATGAGAGCGTTGTTATTACTTAGTAAGAAATAGTACTTGTACAGCAGAATATTATTAAACAGTGCTCACGTATACGGCGCGCTGTCACTTTGGTGTAATTTTATAGAATAAATAAATCCATATTAGAGTTTTTTTTTTTAAATTTGTATAATCATTAATGAGTTAACATTAAAAAATCAAAGCTTTCACGTCACAGAGGACTACTTAAACCAAATTTGAAAAGCATTTTTAGGTTTCACTTATATTCGTATTTTCCTATGTGGAAATGAAATTATCAAATAATGAGGCAAGCTTTGATTATTGCTACAGATGTGAAACGCATCGTGTTAAAAAAAAAAGAAGTTGGAATTTCGTAATAACTGTGGAGACTTTCCCTGTATCTTGGAACCTTGATTTTTAAATATTGAATATGGGAATTCATTTATGGAAAATATAAGTAGACTCACGAAGGCTGGAATACTTCCCCCTTGAGTTTTGTTTGAATAAGGTGGAGGGATATCGTGGAAGTAGAAGTTTGGCAGGGCTTCAGAAAAGTTGGAAGTAAGGCAGGATTTACTACGACCCGTCGCGTCCGTCCGTCAATCACGTGACCGACAGCCAATCCGAAGTGGCCATTAAATCTATCCGTCCTTCCGTCAAAACCTAGGCAACCTTCAACTTTCGACGGACGAACGGATGAAATTACAGTGTTCTAAACGTTCACGTTTTGCTACTCGTTCATCCCGAGTTTTTTTCAAGGCTGTGCAGTGCGTGCAGTGCTTTGTTTTGGCTGTCTTTTATTTCCATGTGTTTGTTTATGTAACTGTAAAATTAAATTATGTTAAATTTTTCCTGAAGATTGATTGGTAATTACGTTTGGAAACACGAGCTCCTTTTGTGCAATAGTACAAGAAGATAAAATAATGATTTATATGCTTTTTAAAATTTCTTTTTACGTCGATTAATTTACGTTATGTACATGTATGGATATTTTGGGGGTTCTTATAAACACAATACCGCAAAAAGGTTTCACTTATTATGGAGGATCTTTTTTAGTATTTGTAAAAACATTTTGTTTTTATTAGTTTGCAGCAGTGAACTTATGACGGGCGTATGAAGTTTGGTTGTAAATCGCTTGCCTGAGAGACGGACAAATGTATGATGGACGGACATATGACGGATGAACGCGACGGGCATTTATAAATCCTGCCTAATAGTGAATGTATCGTACTATTACGCGCTCGCTGTTACCCTTAAATCGACCCACGTGAGCGAATGAGCGTTTGGAAGGACAGCGTTGTAACAGGAGAAGTCCACGGCGATTTTCATAGGGAACCCGCCGCATGCCGCCGCGATATGCCTAGCGCGACTCGCACCTTCTGGCGAATTGAAAGAATGTTCTGGTCATTTCTCTAGACACTCTCAGCGAAACTCGGGGTACGGGGAACCTTCTAGACCAGGCCAGTGAGAATACTTGAGCAGCGACGAGCCTCCGTGTCGACAGTTTTCAGAGTTAGGAGTGTGATGGATTGTGCGACCTTGAGCGACAGGTGTGCGAAGACAGAGAAGACGAAGAGCCAGCAGAGAGACGAGTGGCGGCGATAGTGAAGTCTGCGGACTGCGAGCATCGGTACTGACGGGCGGGTCTAATGGACTGGTCGCGTGAGTGACACGCATTTGGAATGATGGTGATAGACATATTGAATATGAGTGAATAACGAGTGCGGATTATGGGTCTGTAACTAATAAAGATAAATTGATAAGGACTTTAATTAGAATTGAAATAGACGCAAAAAATCTCGCTCATTGAGAATAAGAAGATAAATAATGTAGTTAAGTTAATGTTGTAAAATTAATAATCAAATTTAGTTATTTAATTTTACTAAGACCTCCCCTCAGGAACGTGGATGCTCCCCTCTGGTATCTTGTAACCATACTGTGGTCACCCCTCGCTTCTCTGGACATACAACCCCTTACACCCCTCCTCTTCTGGGGTGGTTCTCTAGCCTGGCCATGTGATAACGAGCCCAGGGCCAGGGAGATAAGAAATCCCGCGTATATAAAGTTTACCGCCTGTAATGAAACCGGTACCAGCTCTCCCTCCCCCTCACACGCTTCCTCCCCTGCCGCATATGCGGAACTCTTTTAAAACTGCTCTGCCGGCGAGCTCAGAGCCTTGTGGTGGGTTGGGGAGGGTGGTGAGGGAGGGTAACCCAGGTCGCTGTTTGTTTCACCTGCCCACGTCCTGCCCGCCTCTGCACCGCACCGCCGCCGCTCCGAATAAATTTGTTCGTTTCGTCTTCATTAGCCGCTATCAAGTGGCGTGAGGGGTGGGAGTAAATCTGCGAGCAACTCGGAGAACAATGCGGCGCGGGTGGGGGTGTTGAAGGGGGGTGGGAGTATTCTGGTGGCTGATGGGACTCGACGAACCTCGGCGTGCAAGAGTGGCACACCTCTCATCCAGTGCCGAAGGTGAAATATCGCCACCAGCTTAACACATTCAGATACAGTATGTACATTACGCACGCGTAGGTAATAGTTGGTCTCTACTGAACACTGCGAAGCTCAGTAACCAATGATCTTACCTGTGGGAAAATGATTCGCAAACCATCTCTGACTGGTCTAGGTCATAATTGGTTCGTATAACTGTAGCCGAACATATAACATACAGCTCATTGGCTGTGGAAACGAAACAAGTTTTGTGTCGACTTGGGTACAGCATGCAACATTACAGCTTTGTCTGCAACACCCGAAACTGTGGTTTGAAGTTGTTCTGAAATGGTTAGGAGGGGGCAGGGGTTTGTGCAAGGGGAAAGATGAAGGGACTGCAGTTCCCCCCCCCCCCCCCAAAAAAAATCAGAATACTCGTAAATGTAAACAAATTTTGTCAAATTAACTTGAAATCATGTACTGAAAAATAGCATTAATAATTACAAGAAGTTTTCCTACTGTAAGCACCTCCCAGCATAAAATCTTATGAACGCCACCAGGGAACGGGACAGACACTTACGAGGTCCTATAAATTCTGAGTCCCTAGTAAATAATTAGAAACGCCTCAAGGTTACGTTTGACTAAAGGCTGTTCACGGTTAACTAGGCACTTTTGAAAGCCTGCTTAGTATCTACTTGTATGAACGTTGTGTATTCTTCTGCCACGTGTAAAATTAACATTTCTATGAGCCTCGCCACTTTATTCATGCGTTGAGTATACAAAAGTACATATTTTTAAAATCTGCTAATTTATACACTTAGATGCATTAAAAAAAAAACGGAAAGCGAAAGAAATAATTTAAGTCATGACAAATGATTACCTAACACTTTTTATCCGACTTTAAAATGTGGATGTACTTACCCTCCACCGTTACCAACTTTACTGGACGAATGTCACTCACTGCGGCCGTTAAAATATGTGCGGGTAGGAGCAGCGACTTTTTTCTAATGTTGATTTCAAAAGTGCTCTCTTTATTGTGAACAGACTTTACCTGCGTACAACCTGATCAATTGATACACTGCTCTACCAATATTCCTGGACACAAATTTCCACAAACTCCAAACTTTTAAAGAATTTTCCATTTCAAATTAAGGCTAGTGTCGTGTGCTAACACGTATCTAAAAGTTAAAAATGTTTAATCTTTCAGCCACCATAATTCTTATCAACTCATTAGAAATGTCGTCTTTCAATAATTTAATGCTTCATTTTATACAACACATGTTTCTATTTTTTTTACGCTTTAAAACACATTTAAATGTTTCTTCTTGGTGTCCATTTCAGTAGTGAGTTAGAAACGATGGTCGTAGTTGCTTGATGTTTGATTTGTTTTATAATAAAGTTGAGTTCAATGCGTTATGTCTATGCTGCCACACCTGTTCTTACGTTATGTCTATGCTGCCACACCTGTTCTTACGTTATGTCTATGCTGCCACACCTGTTCTTACGTTATGTCTATGCTGCCACACCTGTTCTTACGTTATGTCTATGCTGCCACACCTGTTCTTACGTTATGTCTGTGCTGCCACACCTGTTCTTACACTTATAAATGCCCAGCCATAAAGCAAGAGCCTAGCCGGGCATAATTCTGACAAGCTACGATTCGATTCGTTGAATAATTTAAAATTGGCGCCCAACGTGGAGTTCGAGCTGAGTTGCGACCAGTAGGTCATTTGAGCAGAGATAGGCCTACTCGTACACCGTACCGCTTGATACGAACAGCTCCTATTAATTATCGCACTTTCGAGTACACAATAGACGATGTGGAGGGGGGAAATACATATGATAATCCCGTCAATGTTTCCGAGGACGAAACATATCAGTTGGTGAATTTGTTTGCTACTGATACATCAGGAACCACTTACACAGACGAGTCCACATCTATAGGGCTCTGCCTACCAACCTAGTATCGATAACACGAGCATGTCTGCTTTATTGCAACAATTCACGTCACTGATAGCTATTCAGTACGAAAGATCGCAGGACAAGTTGGCTGAACAATCAGAAGTATTGGAAGGCAGAATAACAGCGCTGAGAACTTCGCAAACCGAGTAGTCTGAGCGCTTGACATAGTTGCTAAGTTCGAAGGAAACGTTTCAGGCTCAAATTAATGGCCAAATTTTGCAGTTAAACCGGAATGTTTCAGCAAAGACGGATAGTTTCCGAGCTGAGGTAAGGATCACATTTATCGAGTTAAAATAATGAGAAATTAATGACACGTTACCCTGGTTAGATAAATTTAATTTATTTTATCATTATTTTCTGAGTAATCTGGCATCACTACTCGAAATATTACTTGAGTAGTGATTATTTATCGTATTTCATATAGTAAATACTATATGTGACGGAAGGATACGTCATGAGTAGTCAGAAAGTAAAACTTTAGCAGTGCTTCAGAAAATATGGAAATGACCACGAATAGACTATGATTCGTATACAGTATACATGTGGCGCAGAAAAAGCACTAGGTCTGTTCACTATATCTCTCTATTACTATATCGTTTGAAAACTAAGATATAAACAAACACGTCCATCACTGCTGAAAATGTGAATTTGACAGTTATGTTCCTTTTCGGCGGGTCAATGTTCGGTACAAGCCCAGACGACGATTAATCGGTCTACCTCATCATTAGTCTATGGTTAGTTGATCAAAAAAGAGTTTGTTAAGATGGCTGACCGAGAAAACAGCGCACCTTCGAGTCGCGTTGACTAGTTTCCAGGTTCACTGTACTCGTGAGTGATTATTTCTGTTATTTATACTACGGTTATTGTCTTAGGCTTTGACCATCGTTCCTGCTTATAACTGTTAATTGCCAATTAGACCGAGATCCTGAAACTAGTTTTAAGAAATAGCGACAGTGAACTTTCTGACAACCTTATTAACTTTCATTTATAAAAATGCATAAAAATTCTCTAGGAGCCAACATTTATAATTGAAAGATCTGAATCGCTAACTTCGAGACTTGTCACGCAATATTTATAAAATTTATTTAAATAATCTTAAATTGTTGAAAACTGATTTTTCTCTTTTTATATTACAATGTCTTTGGGAGAGAGGGATCATCAGTTTATCGTTTGTTTGCCTTTCGGAAGAATTCATTATTTAATAATATTGATTTCAGTTGTAGAAGGCATAAATCCAAGATGTCGCTTCAGGTTATTTATTTAATTAAATGCCATATGTACGTTGCCATAGCCATTTAATTAAGAGCGGACCTAAATAATGTATATGGCTCAGAAAATAGTGAGTATTTTATCAGTATCGGTAGTGCACCTCCACGACAGGTAGTAGTTGCCCACAATCAAGCGTGAATATAGAAAAAGCGGTTTAATCGCTAATGCAGCACGAGTCTGCACAAGCGCTGTGCGACATTTAGATATGCGATATTCACGATACGGGTGCACGCAAATACAGGAGATGCGGTACATCGAAGAAAATCCTACCTATACATCATTTACCGCATTAACAGAGAATTCGTGATTATGCCGCATTGGCTCGACGTCATTATCTCGTTTAATTTATAACCGTTTTTCATGCAATTAACATTGCTAAGCCGTGTGTTCGGTTACAAAGTGGAGCGTACACTGGGGAAAAAATTTGATATTATTAGACTCACAATATTTCATTTTTGTGACGGTAGCTAAAGTGGCCTAATTTTCAGAGACTATAAATCCTATGATCAATGCAAACAAAAATTAATCTTTTAGTGATAGTTCACAAACGATTTATAGTCATTACGAATACTTAAAAGTGGAATCCTAATTTACTATTTTGTCTACTTTTTAAGCAGCTAATATCTCAGATTTATGCATTTATTTGGCATAATATATTGCGTTCTAATAACATACAAACATTTACGGCAACAGAAATAGCTCAGCAGAAACGTATGATTATGGTATAATAGTTTATCACGGAGTAATTAAAAACCATATTGCATATTTTCTCTCCCTTGGCTTCCATGAAATTTCAAAAATACTATTAAACTCTGTATAATTAATTTACTCCCCACGTACTAGTACAGATGTCGCTGTATGTGAAGTGGACTAACCGGAGAAAAAACAGGATACGGCGCAGTGGCCGACCATTGCAGTGCCGGCCCTCGTAACTCGAATATGGAAAAACGAATTCATGTCGAATATACCCGAAGTCAAGGTTACACTTCTTAAAACTTCGGCATTAAAAAAATATTGCGTATTTAAACAAATATGTACTATGTTCACCTAGCAAAAATATACAATTAACAATCACACAGTTTCTCTCTTTAGATATGGTACAAACAAATTTTTGATATGCATA
This sequence comes from Dryococelus australis, assembly GCA_029891345.1. Taxonomy (NCBI): domain Eukaryota; kingdom Metazoa; phylum Arthropoda; class Insecta; order Phasmatodea; family Phasmatidae; genus Dryococelus; species Dryococelus australis. The sequence goes on along the minus strand of CM056999.1, from coordinate 166,849,519 downwards.
TTCTAAGCTTGATGGTGGTAGCACAGACTGCTTGGTGTAGGCGCCCCTCACGTATGCTTATTTGTGTCGCGTGTTTCCTCATGAATGTACGCAAAAAACCGATTAGTAATGTAGTGTTTCGCTCTCATGGTTACAGTTAATATTCGCTTTAATGTATCTGTGATATGAAATAACTGGGGTTAACAGACGAATAAATAATGTTGGCCAGACAACATACGCCAATAACAACATAAAAAATAACAGCTGGCGAGATCGCCACACTTTTAAAGAAATTTCTATTTAACTTCCTAAACTGTAGTGGAAGTTTTTAATTCATACATAGTAGGGAAATAATACCATGCGTTTGGCTGAAGATATAGATATTTTTACCGTCACTACTACACATAAATGGGAACTTGCCCATGTGTTTGACTGTTTCCTGGGCAAATGTAGGAATGCTGCTACGTATGTATGGGAAATAACTTGACCAATCGCGATTTTTCGCTTTACATATGCATTGATATGTGAAATATGCGAATAATACAGTAGAGTGCACATTGACACCAACATGATAAAGTGAGAGTGTGCATGTAGTTTACTCTCTGCTCCAACGTCGACAGTACAATTGAACATACTTCGGCTTGGTTCGGCGAACAAATGAATAGGATAGGGATCTCTCGTTATACCCTTGAGTTACAACTCTCTACTTGTATACTTCTTGGTGCGGTGTCTGAAGAGCACAGACTGGGATTGACCTGTTGGACTAAGGAAGTGGAACCTGTTTTGTTAGCCACGGAAATTTGGATGACGTAAATATATAATACTGGACATTTCGATCGCACGTTTGCATATAGTCAGTAAAGAGTGAGTGAGTGAAGAAACTTGGACAGCTCTTAACATTGGGGTCTTGAGAGTTGTGAGGGTGATTGAGGTGAGAATGGAGTAGTACCGGAATGAAAGAGCGGGGGAAATGGGAGATCCCCGAGAAGACCTGCCGACCAATGGCATCGTCCGGCACGATTCCCACATGCGAAAATCCGGAGTGACCCGGCCGGGGATTGAAACCGGGTCGCGATGGTGGGGTGTGAGCAGACTAACCGCTCAGCCATCGTGACACTTTTAGTGAGTGAAGATCATGATGTTGTAGGATAGCATAACCGCAGTGATTAAGGATTTAATCATAATTGCATGTGGCATAAAAATTTCGCTCACTGGTGAGAATAGCAATTTTTAATTGCAGGGATAGACACCTGTATTCTATAAATAATAATTCTATACATTTTGTAAAATTGTAAATACGTTAGGGAATAAAATTTTGTTCTTTTATGTTATTAAGATATCCTACCCTCACGAACCTGGATATCCTGGAAAATTTGTTACAATGTACATTACTACTGTTTCTCATTCTAATGCCTCTGATTACGAGCAGTTTTTACTCCTGGAACTTCTTGAGAATTTTTGCCAACTGATATCTGAGATACCATCAATTTTCTTTTTGACGTATCTCATCCAGTTTCCAATACTTTAAGGAAATACATCTTGCTGATATCGAAACGTGCCTGGAAACGAAATAGAACGTATAAAACGTTGCACAGCTGGCTACTTTGCAGCTTGGCAGATCAAGTAGTTTCATGGAAGCGTGGATGAAACATGGAAATTATGTCTATATTTGCAGGCGCGAAATGAGGGTAAGCGAGTGGTGATAAACTCAGAATTTATGAAGAACGAAGAAGAAATACAAGCGTGAACTGGACAGGCAAGCGATGGCTTGGGACGGACGACTGCCTAGTTTCCCGCAATGTACAATGTCACTTATTATTACATCGTAATTTAATTTTTGTGCAGTGTGCAAAGCTTGCATTTTTTCCTGTCTCTGAATACAAGTAAATAATTATATAATTTATGTACCTAACAAGTATTCTAAAAATGCATGTAAAATATTCCATGACGATTCCTGTCTTGGAACTGAAACAATATTAGAACAGTCTTTTGGTCCCAAGCAGTATTCTGTAACATCGCCCTCAAGAATTTCTCACCTTCCTCACTCCTAAGTTATAAGAGATCCTTTGATATCTTCTACAATTTATTCTAAGTACTTCACCGGATACAGCATAATGTTTGTAACATTTAAATATTTAGCAAAACTCTAAAGTTATGTATAAGATGTTTTACGTATGTTAGATGTGAGATGTGTATAATGATCTAGTTTGACGGTTGTGTTGTGTGTACTATGTAAGTTTAATTTGTCTATGTGCATAGCACTACTTTCGTTTCTCAAAACAATCACGCCACACCAGCCGGCCTATCATAATTTATCGATTTTCGAACAATAGCGTTTTAGAACAAAACTTATTCATTCTAAAGTGGAATCAGCGAAGGACCAGAGCGGTTTGGATGACAGTCCTGAGTAGTGAAGTTGAACTTCCGGTTTTGATTGGTAAAATATTGTTATTTACGTTGGAAATCAAGATTACCACATGCACGTAGTGCCTTAGCAGCTAAAAGAAGAAGCACGTCGACATATGTGATGAACAAAGAGGGAAGGGTGACCCGGTAGAGGAGGACTTGGGAGGACCGACTTCGAACCTGGTACAACGCGGTGTCTGGCACTTGGAGAGAGAGAGAGATATATAGGCGAGGAGAGGACTACTGGCTGTGAGTCCAGGCGAGTTCCGGTTTGACGCCCACTTGGGTTATTCCGGCCCGCAGAGGACGAGCTTGTTGAGGTCCACCAGGGGATGTGCCGCACCAAGGAGGAGCGGGAGAGCTGTTCCTGCGTTCTGCACTCGAGAAGGATGACTCCACGACTCAAGCGGATTTGTGGTGACTTTCCGATATCTGCAAAGCTAAGTTGCACTCTTCCCCGGGTAATTTAAACCGATTTCAAACACCAGTCCCTATAAATTCAAGACTGTTCACGATAAACTGAGCACTTTTAAAATCAACTTAAAAAAAAGTCACTGCCCCTGCCTGCATATATTTCAGCGGGCTCCATGAGTGGCATGTGCCTAGTAAAGTTGGTAATTATGAATGGGAGGTAGTTCCGTATCTTAAAGTCAGATAAAAATTGTTAGGTAACCATTTCTGACAATTTAAATTATTTTTTTCTATTTTTTTAAATGCCTCGTAGTGTAGAAATGAGCAGATTTGTAAAATGTTAACTTTTCTGATAATTTTACAGTTTCGCTTGACCGACGCATGAATAAAGTGATGAGGCAGACGACAATGTTAATATTACAAAAGGCGGAAGAATACATAACTTTCATACAAGTATATCTTAATAAGTGATTTCAAAAGGGCTCATAGTACCGTGAACAGCCTATATTGGCAGTCATTGGGTATGCAATGTGCAGGCTGGTGTTGTCTGTATTTTGAGAACTAAGATAGTATATGATTTCACAATTAACATTTATTCAAACTTACTATATAATTTTGATTGTTTTTCGTCCTTTTGAGATATTAACGTGAATATGGTTCTTGTTAAATTAAGTTAATTGCATTAAATCGAATATAATTTATTTGTTTTTTTATTTGCTAGACTTAAGCAGTCTCTAATTTTGAACTAGTTGTCAAGTTATTAATTTAAACATAGTTTTGTATACCATAAACTTCTGAGATCATTCAACTCTAGATGAATATACTAATTTTCGTGTCAGCATAGAATTTAGCCGAGGCATATCTTTAACTACAACTATGTTTTATTATTACACTACATATTTATATATTACATTGCATATTACAGAAATAATATTTTATTGCCAATACGAGTAGCTATAATTATGTAGCACCCATCAGTAGTTGTTACATAATCATACAAATAAGCTACTTATTTTGATTTCTCCTTATGATGATTAAATATGTACTTATTACACAGAAATAAAATAATATGCAACCTATAAACTTAAACTGTTTTTCATAAAGAAAGTACCAAGACCATTCTTTCACGGTTATTTATTACTACACGGAATACAATTTCACACAAATAAAGGGTAATATCATGTTAACCTCACGTATGATCTACAAATCTATTCCAAATATCCACGTGACGTGATAAGTGGACGGATCCACACCCCAGCATCCACGTGCCACCACACATCGCGTCACGTCATGTAGAAGGGGTTTGGGGGGGGGGGGTGTTAAGCCATCCACACCACATACTTGCAAGGGATGATGAGAGGAGGGGTGGTTGTAAAACCAGGAGGCAGTGATAGCACGCCAGATTGTCGAGGCCCGGAGGGCGGGCGATTGCGGGTGGGCGAGTCCATTAGCGCGCAGGAGGGGGTGCGGGTAGTTACAGCGGGTAGGCAGCGCGCTCCTCGACGGCCGTTTGCGTCAGGTGATGAGGAGAAGGGGGGGGGGGGTACTCACTTTTCGGTGCGTCTTTTCTACAGTCCAAAGTCAGCTTTAACGACGAGGACACAACCTCTTTTTTTTTTTTTTTTTTTTAACCTTCCGTATAACGAACCGCAACATGAAAACGGGGAAGAGCGCGGAATTGTTAACGACCAGAGAGAAGGTTTTAAAATGAAAGAGGGGAAGATTGTGTTCTCCGTGCAATGGCGGACCGTTCGATGGACATGGACACGCGCGCGGACAAACGTCGCAGGCGACAAGTAGTCTCGTCCAATTCAACGCAGACACGGGGCACGTCGAGTCCAAGGAAATCTGCACAGCCTGTGCTGTCGTTCCAGAGTAACGAAGGAGTGATCTTTGTACAATCACGAGCAGTCGAACTAGAGACACACTGACATGTTCGCGAAATGGCGATGTGGTCACCCCGTCAAATGGAATAGTCGCCAGCCGTGCATGGCTTCCTTAGTAACAGTCCAGCACTGTTTGAGGAAGGAGCTAGATCTCAGCGATTTTACCGCGGTCATGTCACTGGAACCAGACTACGGCGCACGCCTCATCTCCGACGTTGTTGGGTAGGCACGAGCCACCATGTGTATCGTGAGTTGTTGGATTCAGGTAAAGCCAGCTAGCCCAGTTGATAACAGTGGATAGACAGATCGCAGTGGAGCATATAACTCCGCCAGTTCAGTACTGGGCAACTGTTACCTGTGAACAGACATACCAGCCAGAACCATCTGCTCGCTTTGTGGTACATAAGCCTCCGCCTCAGTAGGATATCTCTTATTCTACTGCTCATTCTACTTATTAGGTGTTTGAAGTATCTACCCCCGAACCGTGACATAGCCTTATTAGGGTAACCCTAGACATTCAGAATAATGGGAAAGGAAATCGGCCAGGGCCCGTATTATGGAACCATAATGGAATGATTTCGGAAAACCATGGAAAACTGGAATCGAGATGGCTAGACCGGGAATCTAACCCGGGACCTCCCGAATGTGGGTCCAGTGGTTTGCCATTGTGCCATCTCTGACTGTAGAATGCAAATATCTGCTCATATATTGGCATGCAGGCTTAAGACCAGAGTTTTATTTAAACCCGAACCCGAGAGGGGATAGGAAGGTAGTGAAAAAATGCCGTTGTTTAGTGTCTTAAATCCTCAGAAACATACTTGTATGAAAAATCTTCAAATACAATTTTTTGGTTTTTCCAATAGTACTTGCTTATGTTCCTTGGAAACATACTTCGTCAAAATTTACCACGCGCCTTGAATTCATACTGGTTTAATGTAACATATTAGATAGGCAATGTCTGTTCTGGTATGGCATCAGTTATATCGACTTGAAAACTGAAGACCTAAAAGTGTATGCTACAACCGGGTGGTGATAAAGGGATGAATCTCTAGAACGAAACCGTAGCGAAGGCAGGTTGTACATAAATTTAGAAGCTAAAGAGATGAATGTATTGACTAACTAACGGCAATTTACTAAATCATGTTCATAAACTCGACAAATTACGTACTTGTGTAGTGTAGGTAGTATGATATTATTACCACGTTCTCTTTATCCCGTGGTTTATATTGTTTCCTATCAGTGACAATGCGAACTGAAAACTAAGAGATCTAACGCAGTGAATAAATTTTCAGCATGACTGTTCTCTGGAAATAGACAGAACATTTTTTTACTTTATGTCCACAATCGTATTAATCTCTGGTAACATTTCTTCAATGGATACTATAGATCGAACCAAATATAATTTTATGTTTTCATGTTTTGTATGAGCAGTCGTGTGAGTTCAGCTGTATGTGTTGTATGAGCAGTCGTGTGAGTTCAGCTGTATGTGTTGTATGAGCAGTCGTGTGAGTTCGGCTGTATGTGTTGGTTATTTCACTCTTTCATTAAAACAACGAAAACAGAAAGGTATTTAAAATTTGTAAAATTAAGAAATAAACTAATTTTTTTTAAGCGGTGCATATTTCAGAGAACATTTATACTAAGATTAAATTCTGCTTATTTTTTCTTCAGTTCATCTAGTTACTTGCCGAATTGGTCGACATTTATTTATACTATTTTGGCATAGTTTTTTATTTGTAAATTGTATTTTTTGGGAACATTTTGTGTATTTTGCAGTTTTTGTGAAGGTGGCTGTACTTTATTTCTGTGCTGCGTATGTACAAACGCTGCATGGAGCGTACGTGCTGGCAACATTTTTCATTGCAGCTTTGACAATTCTTTTGTGATTCGTGCTGCAAACACACTGCACCTTTCTCTAGGCGAACATAGAAGATAATGGCTGTTGTTACTAATGTTAGGAGCATGCCCGACAAGTTAGGTTTGGATCAGGTGCGTAGAAAGCATAGTTTTTTGTTTCCAGCGGGAGCCATCCTTGAAAGATACTTCTGCTTTTATGCCCACGTCAATTAGAATGCAAATAAGCCCATGGTATCTGAGTTTTCAGTATAGATTTATAAAATTTTTTAAACTCACGATATAATTTTATTAATTTTCAAATAGTACTGACGCTAGACTGCAGGTACTTTTTCACACGCACAGTCAGCCTAAGAAAGTTATTGTCACTGGTGTCCATGACTGTTTTTTTTAATGTAATAATTTATATTTGATTAACATTATAGAAATTAACTTTAAAATGTAGCCAAAAATATAAATATCAATAATGGGGTTATTTATCTACTTCAATTACAATTTTGTCTTAAAATTAATTTCGAAACTGATTTTAACATTATGACATTCTTGCGAAATTAAATGTAAGGGATATTATTTGTAACATGGCAATAATCCACGAATCGCGTGGCTACCGCCTATTCTTGTGATCACGTTGACAAGTGGGGAAAGTTTAAGCTTCCAATAGCAGAGAACTCCCATGATCTGCACCTTCTTGTGATGCTGGCTTGTCTTATCCCGAATATGTCATTTAAAATACTTTCGATAGTGAAGAAGTAAAAATATAAACTGAACTCAACTGCTTATTAAAAATGTGATCCGAAAGTTGCTGCAAACCAGGAACTCCGGTATAAGTATGGTTCAGGATTCCATTGGGTTAATATTTCCAATGAGGATCATTATAACTCCAGCAAGAGTATGGAATCCTGTGACCCGCACGGCGCCTGCGCTCGTGGTTCTGTTAATGAACTTTTAAGCTTTTACGGACAAGAAACTCGTCGACAATTATTCACGGGAGATGAAGACTGTGAAACGATCTCTACTTCGCCTACTCAATTACCACGAATTTCAGAAAAAAAAAATACATGCATGCAATTTAGAAAATTATGATGGTGCTAATTATATACAAAAAAAGTTAAGGACCAGAGCAACAGCTGCTGGTGAAATGGAAATTACAAGTTTCACAACACGTAAAACCTGATACCACCTTCAATTTAGGAGAATGGAGTAAACCCGTTCCGCGAACTTAACAATGCCTTTTATGTCTGGTGGTTAGCCTGCTAGCCTCTCACCAAGGCGAACCGAGTTTGAGCCCCGGCTGGGTCGCTCCAGAATTTTCGCACGTGGTAACCGTGCCGGACGATGCCGCTGGTAAGTGGGTTTTCTAGGGGATCTCTCGTTTCCCCGGGCCATTAATTCAGATACTGTTCCATCCTCACCTCGCTTCACCGTCATCGGCTCTCTAGACCTCGGTGTTAAGAGCCGCCTAAATATTTGGACTCACTCACTTTTTATATCGTATCTCCACCAAATAAAAGCACTTCCGACAGAAATGAAGAAATTTAGTACTCTTCCTCGTGAACTATATTTTGGGAAAAAGGAAGCCATTTTTACGAATACTTCATAAAAAGTGTACAGGCTGTTCACGTTAAAATGAGCACTTTTGAAAGCCCTGCTCAAGATATATCTGTATACAAATTGTGAATTCTTCCGCCTTACGCAAAATTACATTGCCATGTGCCTCGTCACTTTATTCATGCTTCGGTCAAATGACACTGTGAAATTATTACAAAAGAAAATATTTTGCAAATATGTTCATTGTTACACTTCAATGCATTAAAAAAAAACCGATAATCAAGGAAATAATTTAAGTCATCAAAATGGTTACGTAACAGTTTTTATTCGATGTTAAGATATGGAACTACTTCACATTCATCGTTACCAACGTACTGGGCGTATGTCACTCAGTGCGCCCATTAAAGTATATGCATGCAGGGGCAGTGACTTTTTTTTTTTAGGTTCATTTCAGAAGTGCTCACTTTATCGTGAACAGCCTATATCAAGTATATTGTAGCACGTAACCAAGGGACAGCAAGAAATCATTCTGCTGTCTGATGAATCATTCGTTGTTCACCAGAACCTGCAAGTACGGTTCAGGCGTACGCCTACGTTGATCGGGAATCGAACAAGGGCTTTCTCTGTCGCCTGTTTGGGGCCCCGCCCACCTGGAGGTATTCTCCGCGTTTGCGGCCATGAATCTCTGGAGGGATAAGGACGACACTGTCATGTGCAACAAGTGCGGTCATCGCCTCTACGGTTCAGACTCTGAACCGCTCTGCAGTGTTCACGTCGTACAGCATGTGCCCATGGGGACTTTCAGTGGCGACATTATCATTTTATTAGTGTAAAGTATGTAACTATAAGCTTCAAATCAGGGCCATTTAGTATTTTATATGTATCTGATGAGTATATTTCGAAATGCATTTAGTCTATTCGCGGTTTCTTCAAACTTTTCGAATAACATCTTCAAAAAAATCTCTCAATGTATTACGTGTTTTGTCGTTTCCTAAATATATTGAGAATCACAAGCATTTTTATACACGTGTTAACCTTAAAATTCCGTATCTTTAATCAAATTGGAATTTTATTTATATTTTGCCTAAAAATTATAGTGTTTAATCTAAAATTAATATGAATTAAAACAGTGGAAAAATATGTGTGTTCGTAATGCCTGGCAAGAACTAGTCCTTAAGCAAAATATGATTACAGCTGAGTGCGCACGAATTTGTAGCGTTGTCCCTTTGGTGTAATTGTCTAGACTTAGTTAAGCTTTGTTTGCCCGAGGCGGAGGAAAATCATGAAAGTGAAACTTTAGCAGGGCTTCAGAAAAGTTGGAAGTAACAGTGGATGAACTATATTTGGAGTGTTCTGGAATGGTGTTTCTAATGTTAGTGGCATCTTGAAAGTACACAAACCTTGTCTGAAACGTGTGTTCTTTTCGTAGATCAGAATGTTGGACGCACGTTTAATATTTTCGTGGTAAAAAAAAACCGTGTATTCTAAAATATTCTAAAACGCAGTTCGAGCTCCGGGCACGTAGTCCTCCTAAGTTTAGAAGTTCGCCATCGCTAATGAAGAGGTCGCTCTGCCTGGCGACGTGTACTATCAAAGGCTTTTTTTCGGGGTTCGCGCCAACTTTCGCCCCCTCCCCCACCTGGTCCTTTTAATAAGCAATACGAGAGGCTGGGAGGAGGAGAAGTAAGGAGAGGAAGAGAGAGAGAGAGAGAGAGAGAGGAAATAGAAAGTTAAAGTTCACGGCTGGTTCTCTTCAACACCTCCGGTCCGGGGCAGTCGATAGCGCCCGGAATAGCTGCAGCCCGCCATGCAGTATTCAGGCGCGAGCTGGCAATCCCAGGACCTAGCTGTTGTGCGTGCGGCCTAACCGGATCGCCAGGAGCACCGCATAATGCCAGAGGAGTTTCTTTATTTATAACCTCGGACCCGTCCCTTTACATCTTACCTTCGCACAGCACCTAACCCATGGGTCCTGAGGATCATGCACTGCGTTTACCAGTATCCGAAAAAACACTATAACAGAATATTTTTGAGGGGCCGCGGTGGAGTAGTGGTTAGACTACTCGCTTCTGCTCTGGGCGAGCCGGGCTCGATTCCCGACGGGGCCACTCCCGGAAAAGTGCCGGAGAAATCTCGTTTCCCCTGCCCTTGCATTCTGGCGCTGCTCCGCACTCACCTCGCCTCACCCACATCGGCTCTCAATACCTCGATATTAAGAGCGCCCCAACTCTCTTCACTCTCTCCAACAACTCTGGAGTAGTGTGTCAATTACTTTATATATTATTACCGCGTCAATACTGTAAAGTTTTCGTACCGTGCATGACATATCAGTTACACGTAATGAGATAAAATAATTTTTATAAATCTTCGTTAGCATCTAAATCTACACTGTAATATTTTCGTCCATGATTTTAGGTGTTAAACACTTTGCTTGCTCATGAGACCATATAATTATCTCACTCTGAACATTTGTCATATTTTACATTAAATATTAAATGCGTTTAAAATTAATAAAATGTTACTTCACAGTTGCTGTAAAAAAAATTAAAAACCTTTAAATTCATGCATTATTTATTCTATCAACCACCGACACAAAGACGCCTATATGTGATATTGTCCCTACTTTTAATACTGCACGGACCGTACTTACATACCTTTTCTGTACATCTCTCCTCCATTATCATTACATTTTATCTACACGTACGTAAATTTACGTACTGTTGTAACGTTGCTTTTGGGTCTTTTCGCTGGCCCGTTAATTATGTATTAAGAGACGGAGGAGAAATTTCGAAGATTCATTTGGCAAAGCGCTGGACTCCGCATTCCTTTATGTATTCTAGTCTTAGTTAGCTGTTTATTGGCTCATACTCGTAGTTTACTCGAGACTACATTGCACAAGATTCGATCGTCGTTTTCTTGCAGGTTAGTTATTGGCTCAAGTTAGTGCAAGGCATAACATACAGATTTCGATACAGTCGCAGTAGGACAAATGTACATGTGTTTTAAATATCGCTTGTTCTCGAATGAAGTTAGTGAAATTTACGGTTATGATATAATACTTATTATTTATGACATTTTAAAATTCTGATCGACAGTTTTAAGAAAAGTAAACGCCAGTGCTTACAGATTTTACTAAATTATAGCTTCTGGTAACCAGTAACAAGATTTCAAAACATTCAATATGCATGTTAACAATTATGCCAAGCAAAAATTCACGTTACTATGCAAATAAAAATGAAGAAGACGAGAAACATGCCACAAAGGGCGGGTAGAAACTCACAGAAGTACACCTGGGCCATAAACTAAAAATTACTTCTGACAGTTAGAAAGGTTTACAAATTCAGCGTAGCATGTTTATACATAATATTACATTAGCAACTATTTCCGGGAAAATACTGTGTCAGTTTGTGATTTCACTCAATAACTTACATGCATATCCTATACACTATTTTGTTTTTGTGATTTGTGGTTAATTATTTTAGTTTATTCCTTTTTTTTAGTATTTTACCAATAGAATGGTAATAATATATATTAGAAAATATGCTTTCCACTGATCCGCAAGATACAATCATATCTAAATTCTGTCAATCGCATTATTGGATTTATTGAAAATTTATCAAAATAGTCTTTTAACATTCAAAATTTCCGCATCAAGTGATAGGATTGCATAAAAGAAAAAAATGTAGTATTCAATAAATTTTAAGAATAACATAAAGTAAGTGAGGGATTAGAGTTTGTTGCTGAAATGTTTTCAGCTCTCGGGTTGTAACTACGTCATGTCGTATTTTTTCCCCAAAGTTTCGGTAGAAAATTGCAGCCTACGTCTTCACGGCAAAGTAGCAAAAGTAACTATTAGGTAACTATTATGCAATTATTACGTAACTATTAGATAACTGTTAGGTAACTGTTGGATAACAGTGTCGCGCTACAACCCAAAAGTCAATAACATGCAGGCAACGATCGTGAAAGTCTGAGCACCTTATTGAAACTCAAATATATGCATATATAATTAAATTCGATGTTTTCTTTGCCTCAGGAATCAAATATTCAATATATTAATGAACCCATAGCTTTTATTAAAAACCACACCCAGGTTAGACACACAGTGTTCTATTTTTCTCTTCAGTATTGCCAGAAAAAAGCAAGTTGTCTACAATTTAAAGTATTAACTTGTCTTTTCTCTCAATTTTATTTAATGAAATTATGAGCCCACCAATAAAGTACAGAAGTGATGCCACTTTCAAACGTGAACAATGTATTACATACCGTGCCTACACTTGTAGAAAATACAAGACCAACGCGGTAGCTAAAATAGTGTAAATACGTACAAAGGCTGTTCACGATAAAGTGAGCACTTTTGAAGTCAACCTTAGAAAAAAGTCACTGTCCCTGCCTGCACATATGTTTAAACCCTCAATGAGTGATATGTGTCCAGTAAAGTTCGTAACGATGGATGGGCAAGTAATTCCACATACAACGTCGAAAAAAAGTGTTAGGTAACCATTTGTAGTAACATAAGTTATTTATCTCGCTTTCTGTATTTTTTTTATGCATCGAAGTGTAAAAATGAACAGATTTGAACAATATTAACTCTTCTAATAATTTCGCAGCTTCACTTGACCGACGCGTGAATAAAGTGACGAGGCCCATGACAATGTTAATTTTAAGCAAGGCGGAAGAACACACAACGCGTATGCAAGTAGATCTAAGCAGGGTTTTCGAAAGTGCTCATTTTACCGTGAACAGCCTATAAAGGTATGTATATATCGTTTCCAGCATTTGTCATGTCAGGAGAGCACTGAAAATAGAGTTCATAGTGCTATATTTTTGAAGGGAAAGTAAATTATGAAACTAGGTTCGGGGGCCAAATATATATGAGGCCTATTTATTTACTTTTCCGCTTCAGCTGATTGATTACCCTAGTCAAGGACAGAGTATTATATATTAATATATAATATATAATAATGACACTAATACACTAAAATAACAAGATGTTCACAAATTATTCCAAAATAACGTTAAGTTTTGTTACGAAACGGTCTGCGTATACGTTTCTGTAGTCTATTTTAAAGGCGTAGTAGACAAATATGTTGCTACGTAGTTAATTCCTGGTGAGTGAGTGAGTGAATTAAAGATCCACAAAGCAGATTCGTTCTGCGTGTTGTATCACCGACATATGCAGGTGTTATGTGAATCAGCGGCTAGAGAAGTAAGCTGCGGCAGTGAAAAGTACGACTGAAGATCTGTTCATTTTATGCTCATAAGTTTAACCACAACTTCAGAAAAGAGGAAGAGAAAATGAGTCTTAACCTTGTGTAACGTCATGCAATTAAGCATTCATCTAAACGTAAATAATATATATATTTATGGGTTTTAAAGACGTAAAATTATTTCGACGTGTGATATTTTCGTAGCAAACCTTAATCTATTTTGGCTGTTTTATATAACTGCTCATATTTTTTTTTCAAATATTTTATGGTAACATATTTATATGCCTTTCCTGTTTGTTTGATTTTTGTTTGGTTACTAAGGCCTTAGTTACTGAGTAGGGTATTAATCCGTTGCCATAGCAACCGAGTAACTATGCCAGTTGCGCTCTCGTGATTGGCTGGTTTATTGCAGGCGTCTTAAGTTAAGTCATTTTGAAGGGATTTTTCAGCCACCTTGGTTTTTGAGGGCAGGACTCTGACCAGACTGGGTTTAGCCTGTTTGGCTTGAAATTAGATTTTGTGGGAATATTTCCCAAGTTCGCGCCATCTCGATGGAGACGAAGTTGTTCGAGTCGTTATAGAGATGAGCAGTAACTTGACAGAGTATATTAGCACTATAGGCCCGCTAGCCTGTCTCAGGGTAGCCTTCAAATAGATGTCCTGCTGCATTCAAGAGAATGTATTAACCGAGAACACGATCTACAAGACTGTCCCGAACTTTTCAACGTAATGATTTTGAAGCAGCTAAGTCATTGTTTTAATTATTTTTAATACAGAGACGCCATTAATATTTTCTTCGAATATTTTCCAAATGCCATCTCGGATTAATTTGAACTGATTCCTGCAACTTTTAAACCCCAAATACACGGACAAAAAATTTAATGCACTACCGTGATCTAGTTTTGAGAACAAACGTTTTTAGTAATGTTTCAAAGTTTTAATTTGTTTTTGCCAGGATTAAAACTAACTTAATATTCTGTTAACGAGAGGTGCTAGTGTTACCTGAGACCACTAATAAAATAATCGATATCAAATTTTAGTTGTAATTTGGAACTACATTCTTTCAGTAACCATTATGATTTTTCATTTTCATATGATTTTCAATTTTAGTTGCAAATATTCTGCCGAAAATATTTTTTATGTAATATGAATTTTTCTGAAGCGTTTCTGCTGCATTATGATTCCAGTAGTGTGTTGCTATTTCTAGTGTTTTCCCCCATGCCTTTATCTGTTATTTGCAAATTTCCACCTAATTGAAGGTACTAATGGGTGCATCAATAATGTTTGTTTTCTCTCATCCAGGCTTGGTGAGCCAAGTATTTAATCTCACCAGACTGTGTAACAAAGTTTTAGGAGATTTTCAGTTCACACAATACCGAATTATTTTGATAATACTAATCTGGCAACACAAAATTTGGTAGCATTTTCATTTGTGACGTTTTATAGAGCTTCTTTGTAGTTAGGCGTACGAGTCACATGCTAGAGAATTTGTGGGCGTTGTTACACAAGCGAATCAAAACTAATAGATAAATTGAAAACAAGTCCAAGGGCGACTGTAACTGATTATGAAAAGCTATTAATAACCTGAATATATTGCATTTCCCTCATAATTTCAGTGTATAGCGTTGGTTGAACTCGAAACACTCCTAAACCCATGCTTCGTGTCCTGAATGCGGCCCAAAAGACAGATATAGCTTTGAGATATATCAATAAACACCTGCGTTCCACGTAGTTGAAATCTGGCCCGACTCGCATTAGCACGGTTTTATACAGGTTGATTCAAAACAACATCAACGATGCTTGGTAAGTTGTGTGGGACGACAAACCGATCTATTTCCAAGAGGGAACCCATGTCCAGGAAAGCAATGTTTGGGCGCTGTGGGGCCTGTTCCATGACCGCCACGGTCACCAGATCTGACATCTCTAGACTATCTTCTTCGGGGCACTATGAAGGGTATGGTGTATGAGAATCCTGTACCACCAGAGGAGGACCTTATCACACGAACCCATACAGCGACAGAACTATTATACTCACAACCTCGCGTGTGTCAACCTCTACATTGCTGACGCAGGCTCTGTAACCAAATAAGGTGTCGAACAATTCGGACTCCTTTTAGAGTTTACTGCACGATGTGGAGTACGTGTTGGAATGTTGGTAGTTCGTGACGCCATGTGGAATGCACCATCACAACGTCCGAAGCGTTGTCAAACTTTGACGTCCCGCAGCGTCCAAAACACGCCCTTCCGGACGTGGGTCAACCCTTGAAAAGTGATCGGATTGCCGTCGCACACAGCATACTAAGCGTCGTCGGTGTTCTTTTCAACCACCCTGTATACGCTGCAATGGGACTCGCCTTAAGAGACTGCCTGTACTCAGAACCGCAGTTCCACTGGAGTGATATCCTTAAGAGGGAGAGTTGGACTGTACATTGTATTTATATGTGTTTTACCATTACGTTTAAGATTAATTTTTGTTTAGTGCAAGTTTGTTCGGTAAAAAAAAAAAACATTATTTAACAAAACCTTAGAAATGATTTTTGTTTGTCTTTTTGTACTACAATCGTTTCTGTAGTAATTCTCAAAAAGACAATCAATAAATAATTCCCATATATTCCACAAGATTTAACTCCATTAATATTACAGTTATTCAATAGTCTCAGTGATATACTATGCCTTATTAAAGTAGGAATTTCCATAATGAATGCTGAATATATTTTAAGATTCAAACCACAAGGTTTTGTGTCTGTCTCCTTTACACTCTAAATATGAATTAGTGATTTTAGCCAGTGGGATTATTTTACTGAATTTACATTTTATGAGCTGTTAGCCACTGGTGGATCAGTGGGCTGTACTGAGACTTTACTGCAAGTCCAGTGCTATCCTCTAGAGATCAGTGGAAATCCCTGTTCAATCCGCGAGTATTAAGCACCGGAAATAATCAGTAGAATATGTAGTCAAGTTTGGGGAATTGGAGCGGTTTTAACTGTTTCGATTTTAGAGTGAAATGGTACTACCTGTTGTGTAATGGCACTAACTGTTGTGTAACGGTACTAGCTGTTGTGTAATGGTACTACATGTTGTGTAATAGTACTAACTATTATGTAATGGTACTAACTATTGTGTAATGGTACTTCCTGTTGTGTAATAGTACTAACTATTGTGTAAGGGTACTAACTATTATGTAATGGTACTACCTGTTGTGCAATGGCACTAAATGTAGTGTAATGGTACTAACTGTTGTGTAATGGTACTACCTGTTGTGTAATGGTACTAACTATTGTGTAATGGTACTAGCTGTTGTGTAATGGTACTACCTGTTGTGTAATAGTACTAACTATTGTGTAATGGTACTAACTATTATGTAATGGTACTACCTGTTGTGTAATGGTACTAGTTGTTGTGTAATGGTACTACCTGTTGTGTAATGATACTAGCTGTTGTGTAATGGTACTACATGTTGTGTAATGGTACTAGCTGTTGTGTAATGGTACTACATGTTGTGTAATGGTACTAGCTGTTGTGTAATGGTACTACATGTTGTGTAATAGTACTAACTATTGTGTAATGGTACTAACTATTGTGTAATGGTACTAGCTGTTGTGTAATGGTACTACCTGTTGTGTAATAGTACTAACTATTGTGTAATGGTACTAACTATTATGTAATGTACTACCTGTTGTGTAATGGTACTAGTTGTTGTGTAATGGTACTACATGTTGTGTAATGGTACTAGCTGTTGTGTAATGGTACTACATGTTGTGTAATGGTACTAGCTGTTGTGTAATGTTACTACATGTTGTGTAATGGTACTACCTGTTGTGTAATTGTACTACCTGTTGTGTAATGGTACTACCTGTTGTGTAATAGTACTAACTGTTGTGTAACGGTACTACCTGTTGTGTAATAGTACTAACTGTTGTGTAATGGTACTACCTGTTATGTAATGGTACTACCTGTTGTGTAATGGTACTAACGGTTGTGTAATGGTACTACCTGTTGTGTAATGGTACTAACTGTTGTGTAATGGTACTACCGGTTATGTAATGGTACTACCTGTTGTGTAATAGTACTAACTATTGTGTAATGGTACTACCTGTTGTGTAATGGTACTAACTGTTGAAGAGCTGTACCGCAGTTCACTGCGTCTGCCAGTATTCGAGAGACCTTTACCCTAACTATCTTGTTTCAAACATTGCCGGCGCGAGTATAAAACTAACTGATCGGTCACTAGGAAAAAACTCTGATGGGACCAACCGTTCGTGTTCCCTTATTGAAGCTTTCTTTGTGATTTGGGGGTTATGCAACAGGGTGTGAATTACCAAGGTAAATATTGAATCTATTGACATTAAGGCGGGGCCATGTACAAATATTCGTAGTTAAATAGTTTTGAAAGTAACCAGAAATAAAACTAGCGGCTTCATTATGGCAATAGATGTTTACGATACTCCTGGAGTATCTTGGTAGCGGTATCATGCCGAGTACAGTATACGCCATAAATTTAATGACATCTGTTATAAAGCCGATTTGTGGCCGACTTTATACAAGAAGGGCGAAACAGTCACCAGTTGGATAATTCTAACTCCGAATGGATCAAAGACAGAATTTACTTAAGTAGCTGACTCTTCCTGTATATATATATATATATATATATATATATATATATATATATATATATATATATATATATATTGTCTAACCACTTCTGTCGCAGTGAACAACAATGAGAACATGTAGAAAATAACATGCTTATGGTTTAATTGTGCATTGCAAAAGAAAGTCAGCACAAAAAATCAAACTATTTTAACATTTTGACCGGAGACACAGTAAAATCACGATTCTTTTTGGTAGTACTCCAATGAGTTTATCCTTTAGTGACTGGACGATAAAGATTTGTATTTTTGCAGACTAATAAGAAACGTTGTGCTTCCAGAGTATCAGACTTACCAGTGATCCCAGTGAAATGGATAGTAGCTTCGTGACAGAGAATAACGAAAGGCAACGGTTGGATGCGTGTAGAGTAGCTACGTAGAATCCTGGCAAACAGTCAAATTTTCCCGCGGTATACCATTGTCTATAATTGTAAGAAATACATTTTTTGAGAACATTTCCTTATTCATAAGAAGTTACTCTGAGTAATGCCAAGAACCGCGCATACGTTGTTGGTTGGTTCAGAGATGCGGGCGACGTTTTAAGCGATACAAACGCAAGCACCCTGTTCAGAAATGAATTAGTTCTTCACAAAATCTTAAATTTTACTAATACCTATGTTAGAAAGTGCATGTGTCAGAAATGTGTGGCACACGTGCTGCACAAAAAAACGTAGTTTGCTCGTGAGTGTGTTATATAAGCGGTCTTTAGTAATATAAACCCTAATTGTTTTGGAAACTGAGAAACAACAAAGCGAAGTTTACAGTTGTTTGTGCACGCTCTATATAAATGGTTGTATTCTGCAAGTGGCCACAAGAAATTTATATGAGTAAAAGTAAATTTGGCTATTTTTGAATCAAAGCAATAAATTAGGAATTATTTAGTAAGGAACAAAATTAAATTATGTTTTGTCAATTTTGCTTTTAATTCCGGCTTTATTAGCTACCGTGATGAGGCAGGAATATATTGCCTCGTCTTTTGTAAATATGTGCGACAGCCCAGTGTTATTATTTTAGTGAGCTATCCACTCTGTGTGTTATTTCGTTTACAGTTATCGTACGTTCCCTGAATTCTATTTTATAGCTATTTTGAATGAAGTTTTCTGTTCTCCTGGACTTACTGCACACCTGTAACCATAAATAATTATTATATTAATGTGTCCCTGTGTACGTGAGAACTATGATTCCGTAACTGACATCAGCGGACGCTGACAGACAGTTTACACTCTACCCTCCAGGGACTACGGGGGCTGAGCGGTTAGACTGCTCGCCTCCCACCAAGGCGAACCGGGTTCAATTCCCGGCCGGTTTACTCCGGATTTTCGTAAGTGGGAATCGTATCGGACGACGCCACCGGTCTGCGGGTTTTGTCGGAGATCTCCCGTTTCCTCCGTCCTTTCATTCCGGCGCTGCGCCATACCCACCTCATTCACCCTCATCGGCTCTCAACGCCCCGATGTTAAGAACCGCCCAAATTTCTTCACTCACTTCACTGTCTCTCCTCCATACGTTGAGACGAGTATGGTTGTCTCAGGATATTTGTTTAGGGTTTTAGTAATTTTTTAGCCACAGTTGGCAAACTGTGTAGCATAGCAAATGTATTGAATAGTATTTGTATGGATCATATTTTATATTATGGCACTGTGTTATATTTTAGGCTAGCCTATTCCTACTGTTATTAATTAGTATTTATTTATTGGAAATATATTATATATTTTATGGGGTGCTACTCTCATGTACTATTGGATATGTATAATCGATACGCAGATTGTTTAGTACGTGTTTAATTGTGGAAACAGCCTCCAGAATGAGGTACTCGCTCGGGGTGACGTCGCGAACACGTGGCACGAGGGTAGCGGGGAGGGGAGGAGGTCCCAGCTGTTCCGCGCTGGCGAGGAGTAGCGGCCTAGACCGGACTGTGGGTGTATGCGTGAGCTCGTGGCTGTCCCCCAAAATGTAGTGCAAATATGACGTGGACAATTTTCACGAGAAGGCGTCTCGGGCGCGCACCCAGCTAATAGTTTATCGTGGCAATATTTGAACACCGTTTCTTAATGTGAGTTGAATATGAGCGGGTTAAGGAAAGTAACTTCTTCCGCTGGTTGCCACGGAGTAGAAGAATCGCCGGTGTTAGAATGGAACGGTCCTTGTTGAAGTATGCAAACTTGGTGATGGCAAAGCAGACGGGTGGCGCGGGCAAGTTTAGTGCGAGTCTGTTCGCCGAGTGGAACTATGTTCACTTTAAAATTGCGCCGATGCCCGAGGGTCGTTTGACAGGTTGGCGGCATGGTAAACTTTGTAAACTTATTATCGGGCGTGTGCAGTTAATTCAAAATACCTTGCACGCCCGAAGAACTGAAGTTTTCTATGAGTCGCAAAGTGTTACCGCTGCCGTTCGGGGGCCGATTCAACAGCTGCATTTGAAGAGGTGCGAATGGTCGCCGAACATCGCCGTCGCTGTCAGTACTCGGCTGGAGGTTGGCCTCAGAGGCGTCGCTTTTTGGCTGGCTGGGCCGAAATCCCACCAGATATCTCGTGGACCTCACCGCCAGCGAACTTGCCCGTGCACATAACAATTGTGACTGCCCGTGCGAGGCCCGTTCCGGGGTAGACTTAAATTGCCGGAGCCAAGTATTAATTCAAGTGTTGTAACTTTCTGTAACGTGCCCGGTATTAATTGTGGTTATAATTAATGTGTGGGATACGGTCACGTTCTGTAAACATTTTAAACTGTTGTAGGAAGGTATTGTGATAATCGTTGTGTTGTGTGAAAAACCTTGGCATAGCCGTACAAATGAATGGAACGGAACGGAACATTAACATTGCGGCCAGATATTGTTTGACGTATAGTATGCATTTAACCTTATTGCAATGATGAAAAATGAAGTGTAATCCAAAGCAAATATTTTCTCAATAAAAGAAAACTTTCAATAGACTCATGTTCCGTAGTGTTTGATGAAGAAAGTCTCTGTTCTATTGTGCTCAAAATTTTTGAAGCTGAGATCGCTTTTGCCCCGTGATAAGGTGTAGGAGTATTTGTGGTAAATGCGCGAGTGAGGTATTCTTGAGTAGCCTGCACCCTAGCGGGGTAGGGGCGTCTAAACATCGCATATCATTATAAACAATAACATAATCTCGTATATTGATGTCGACCGACTCACAAAAACATCACTATTACAGATACACACAAAAACAAATAAACTAAAGGGACAACACCTACACTGTACAACACTCTACACAAACAACATTACACTGGCACCATCACAACACCGACAAAAACATCAAACACACGACGGACACCTCACGAAACAACAGCCGGGCCCTCCGTCTCCGGAGAGGATGGCGGGGAAGGGGTTAAAGGGTGGAGGCAGAGGAATTTTAACTTTTGACACTTCTAATTTATAACGTAACCTTTTTCTTTTAGATTATTACAAAATATAATTTAACCCCCTGTAATTTTAAAATTTAACTTGTTTTTAATATTTATAACGCGACAAATCTTGTGTTTCGGCTATTTTCCAAATTTATTCTAAATTCGAGTAACTAAGATCAGTTATGGCCTTCAGTTGGGCATTGGTGTCACTATAATAGGTTCCCTTATCTTCTCTCTCCTCCATTATACCTTGTCACCACCGAAAAAAAAGAGCTGTGTTGCCGGAAATATCGATATCTGTACACGGAAATGAGATTCAGTTCAACGATTAATACAGTGAAAGAATTACAGTGGCCACAGAACACAGAAGCAAACAGAGGCGGAATGGCGTCTGTGATTGACTGCGGCGTGCTATTGGGAACTGCTATGCGGTTCTTCGCGAGGCTTCCTATTGGTTCAGCTACCAACAGGCACGTGTTTCTAAGTTACCGGTACTTTAGCTAACTTCTCATTGTTTAACATTTTCGTATATTTGGGCAACATTTTTCGTAAATTCGCAGCTAACATGAGGAAACGCGATCCGTAGTAATAATAACATGAGCATAGTTCCGGTGTTACAATTCACGGAGCGTCTCCGTATTTCCTATAGCTTTGGGTTTCGGGGACGAACAAAGCAGAGTTTGGGCGAAGCTTTCTTCAACGCTGTAACCAGAAAGTTATCGTCCTTGCGGCAGCTGTAAGATATATACACTACTTAGACGTATTCCTTAAAAACAAGTATTATCAGCCACCTGTAACAGCAAAATTCTGCATTATTCACAGAAAATCACACCAAAGTGACAAAGCACTGCTTTAGAGTTCATTTAGTTTAAGAATATTTGTCATAACAACTATTTATTACCAGGAATAACCAACACAAAAATATCTTCTCTGATTTTGTTCTTATTGCATACAAATAATGATTAAAATTTAAAGATAAAATATACGTAGTCGTATCCATGCTACCATAAGTATAAAATGTTTTTATACTTGCCATTTAGGAAAACATTTGGCGGGTAGGAGTTGAGACTCCTGCCGCTAGATATTCCATGAAATTCGATGTGCATCGAGGTCGGAAATGAAACACTAGTCGGCAAGAACTTGGTCAGCGGAGGTAAGTGAGCTTGGCTGGATGGATACGCGAAGTCTTTGGACTTGCTGAGCCGAGTTCGCTGGGTACCTCGGGTGTGGCTCGTCGCTTCTGTGCACACACGATAGGGTCGTTGCTTGCCTCTTGGGACGCCCTCGCGAGGAGCTAGACGCCTGACTTGCCTGACGCTTCAGTAGGCAGCTCGTCCTGGACCCTCTAGGACCGGGCTGGGCTTCCACCATGGCCTCGGTCTGTTCTCCGTGCTGTGTGTGGTTGGACTTGCTGAGCCGAGTTCGCTGGGTACCTCGTGTGTGGCTCGTCGCTTCTCTGCAGACACGACAGGGTCGTTGATTGCCTCTTGGGAAGCCCTCGCGAGAAGCTAGACGCCGGACTTGCCTGACGCTTCAGTAGGCAGCTCGTCCTGGACCCTCTAGGACCGGGCTGGGCTTCCACCATGGCCTTGGTCTGTTCTCCGTGCTGTGTGTGGTTGGACTCGTTCTCTCTCTGGCTTTCTTGATGAATATTTGCACTTTGGTCTCGGCTTGGTGACACGTTTTAACTTCTCGGCGCTGCTTCCGTGTTTTTTTAAATAAATAATATTAATCAAGTACTTGCAGATGGAGAACTTATCGGGCTACATGATTGTGTAATTGTTTCCCCCGAATTCGCAACGAAAAACGAGTTATTCAATTTTTTAATCCGATGTTCCGTCACAAAATTGCGATTTTGATCACTAATTCCAATACGTCGCAACAAGAAATGTTGTTTATAGATTTGAATAGTTTAGTCGCCGGATGGTTTGAGCAACCTTAAGCCCTCTACTGGCACATGTGTCACTCTAGAGCGTAGGGAACTGACTGAGCTGTGGGCATCGCCGAGGATCGTGTTTTAGTCGTGTTTTAGTCGCCAGCACTCTAGAGCGTAGGGAACTGACTGAGCTGTGGGCGTCGCCGAGGATCGTGTTTTAGTCGCCAGCACTCTAGAGCGTAGGGAACTGACTGAGCTGTGGGCATCGCCGAGGATCGTGTTTTAGTCGCCAGCACTCTAGAGCGTAGGGAACTGACTGAGCTGTGGGCATCGCCGAGGATCGTGTTTTAGTCGCCAGCACTCTGGAGCGTAGGGAACTGACTGAGCTGTGGGCATCGCCGAGGATCGTGTTTTAGTCACCAGCACTCTGGAGCGTAGACCCTCCGCCTAGTGACCGACCGAGGAAAATTTTCATTCGAATTTTACGTCAAAAACCACACACGTTTTTACGTGGGGTGATTTTCCAAAGGGCGATGATTTTAAAAGTGTAAATATACCGGAACTAGACTATAGTTAACAATCATTTTATGCATAAACAAGAAACCAGATTTTCAGTGTTTTTGGTGCCATAATCATGGACTAAAGATTAATAAGACCGCTTATTTGTCTTCTCCGCAAGTGCCCAACATTGACTCACCTTAAAGGAACACAACTGGCAATGGTTAACAGTGATGAACGCGTTTGTCTATATCTCAATTTTCAGAAGGCAAGAACTTTTACCGGATGTCAGGTAATTCGTGCATATGGACTGCATCACACGTACTTGTGATCAAAACTTTTGCATTTCCAACTAAGTAGGAAATACTCTTTGATGAAAATGCAAAAGAACCTTCGTTTCCGAGGAAAACAACACGAAACCATTGTTACTTAGCAATCATGCGGTATTCCAATTAGATAAAAGTGAGTTGATGTGGCAATGCTGCAACTGATGTGTCGGTCGTAATGCATACTGCAAGAGGACAAGCCGAGGTCAGTAGTTCCAAAGAGGCCATGGAGTTCTCATGCAGTGAGTATATACTGGGACATGGCGCGATGACCATGGGTGCATCCGGTAGCCAAGCTTCGTGCATGCTGCATGCATACAACGTGCAGAAAAATGCAGTGCTATGGGCAGAGCAAACTTCGAACTCCTGTTATCACGTTTCACCGTATTGTATACCGTTGCTGTATGTTGTGCTCAACGAAAAATTATGCCATTTTTATTTTATTTAATGTCGTTTTTCCCCGTAAATTAAGGGCCATAGGCTTTTTTAACGAAGAATATTTTCTACTTTGTTTTGATCACAGAGTCGTGTATCGCAGTCCGTATCCACAAATAACCTGACATTCTGTATATGAATGTAATACTTTTGCTAATTTGAATTTAAACAAACTGCATCACGAATTGGTTAGAAAAAGTATACTGTTTAATAATCAGTGACCTAACGTCAAATCCAATCCATGTCGTTTTTGCTAGACGTGATGGCAAAAAAGAGCACAGTTCAATGTTGCACATGGTGGTTGGTTGTGCGCAGCCAGCGAGATAGGTCTACCTCATCTTTGACGACGGTCGACAATATAGCCTCAGCCACGTCATAGCGTGAGAATCTCTACCTCCATGGAAACGGCAGCCCCGCGTTAGAAGAGAGGATGCTGGAGTTTCCCCAGGCGTAACTTAGGGTTGTTAATGTTCCGCTCGAGAGAGCCCGCGGTGTGAAATGTATTCTTCGCCTTTCAACTGCTACCCCGCTGTTACCCCGCTGCCTGCGGTGAGCAGAATAACGAAGTTTGTGAAATTCAAACTCGTAAAGGTGTAGCCACGCCAGTGGAAACCTGAAAATAACACCCCACTGAAAATCACCTGCATGCCACTGATTCTCAGAGACGCTATATTTTCGCGTTATAAAACGGCACAAAGCGAGACTCCGCGGTTATGAACTTACTAAAGAAGATTCCATTTTATCATTGGCCGCTGTCACAGACTCCAGTTCGACTTCGCAAACGGAATGAGGAATGAAGATACTATAGTGCTTCATGTTTGCTTCTGGTGTAGATTACTGAAGGGCGTACGGGCCACGATAGTGTGGTGGTTGGACTACTCGCCTCCCACCAAGGCGAACCGGATTCGATTCCCGGCGGGGTGGCTCCAGATTTGGGGATCGTGCCGGACAATGCCGCTGGTTGGCGGGATTCCTCAGGAATCTCCCGTTCCTGTCGCCCTTACAGTCCGGCGCTGCTCCATACTCACCTAACTTTACCCTCATCGGCTCTCAAGACCTCGCTGTTAAGAGCCGCCCAAATATCTCCACTCACCCTGAAGGGCGTGGTGGATGAGCGGAGGGCCAGATAAACACGTCATGCTTTTAGGAAGCTCGAGTCTTGTCTCAACATTATACACAGAGAAAACAGCAACCAAAATATTTGTTTGTGTCGGGGAAAAAATTTATTTAGCTGTACCAACAAAATACTTTGTTGTGCAAAGAAACCATGAGAAGCAAACAATTCTTTTTATATTATATATATATATATATATATATATATATATATATATATATATAGGTGACACTCATTTGATTGCCTTCGTTGGAAAATACAGCTCGATAGTTTGCTTGCATTTTTTTGTTATTGTTAGGATACTAACAGTGTTTGTGTTTGTTAGTGCATTAATTATTATATGATTCTCAATTATTGTTAACGCACCCTAATAAAGCAAGTTTAACTTAAAACTAAAAAGTAAAGCTGCAGAGCTTGAAATATATTTCTTTTCTTTTTTGCATACGTAGTTTAATATTTGCAATGTATATATTGAAACATTCCGCCTTCATCAGTTACCGCTTTAGCTGAGAGTGCTAATGCGCATTGCTCGGGCGCAGGTCAGCTATGTTCGGGTCGCAGCCGAGTTACCAATTCTTCTTATTAAGGTGGCTGGAACCTACAATATTAATAATTTTACTAATGTACCAGTGTTCAGCTTATACACATTATATGTGACAATTTCCTCAAATAAAAAAAAAACACTTTATGTTGTTTGAATATTTTGATGTAACAACCGAAATTTTTCAGTTTTTCTGCATCCGTTATATAAAATTTTTAACTAAATTGAACAAACGAAAAAAATTTACTAAGTTAACTAATGCCATGAACTACCGCGTGACATATATGTCATCACTAAAACAAAAGCCTTATATATGAAAAAAAAGTTAAATATGAAGACATTTTTGCTTACTTATTAACTTTATTTTAATGTTTGAAGTGTTATTTGGTAATTACATAATGCCACACGGTAGCCCATGGCATTCGTTTACTTTGTAAATTTTTTCATTTGTACAACTTAATATTTGTTTTATAGACTGCAGAAAAAACATAAATATTTCGCATTTGAAATAAAATGATTCAATTAGTACAATATGTAAAAAAAAAAAAATTATTTGAGAAAAATGTAATTACATATGATTTGTACAAGTCAAACAATGTTTGGTATAAAAAAAAGTCATTAATTTTTTGGGCTCCAATACCCTTAACAGTAGGTGCTTAATATATGCAAAGCAAAACAAATTAATATTTGCACCAAACCAAATCTTTGTTTGAGGCATCCAAATAAGAAGAATCAACAAAATAATTTGTTTTGAGCAAGAAAATATTTAATTGCTCCTGTACAAACAATAAATTTGGTTACCCCCAAAGAAACGTTGTTTGATTCAACAAACCCCTTTTCTCAGCGTAACACTAAATCATATGTTTTCTACTGATACTGTTGAGATATTAATGTTAATGTAACATTAAAAACTTTCGTAAAGATATTACTTTCTCACACTACTGAGGACATTAAACTGGTGGCTGTGTTACGGCAAAACAAATTTTCTGTTGAAATGATGTTAACATTCGTTCTAAAAATTCTCTTGCATTTTATTTGCTTAAAAAAAACATTCTTATGTAAAATAAATTAAGTACAATTATTTTGTCACGAAACAGAATATAACTAACAAAATCAGCAAAGACGGCCGGGAAGGAAATCGAACCCGTGTCTTAAGCGCTTCGCATTTTGAAACTTGAGTCCTACCAACTGCTCTATTGTAACATTTCTGACTGTACTTCATATTGTGGGTATCCGTTGCCTTATCACGACAAACTGCAGTTGTCTTTCGTTATGTGTAAACACTTTATTGTTTATAAATATGCACACGTAAAATACTCAGCAAAGCTTGAGAGATGGTTACAGCAACAAAGTTTAAAGTTTTAAAATTAAAATACAGTGGTTATCACTGTTTACCACTGTCCGTCATTTTACAATGCCAAGCCAGTGTTACAGTTGTATTGGTAGAACATTTCTTTAATGTCGCAGTAACACAGAATATTTTGTTCTTCCTCTTATTTTAAGCGTAATACAACATTTGTTTGCAGCAACACGACATACTTAAAGGCTGTATTAACATTAAAACTCCAACAGTATATTTGCCTTATAGGTAAAAAAATAAGAACTTGTAAATGGTTAACATTATTCATTTCGTCACAACACTGCTAATTTTACAACACAAGCGTTTAAGGAAATCCCTCAATGGCAATTTTTTGCAACAAATTTGGTCTTTTTTTTTTCTGCGATATCTCGTACGTACATAGTCTGCATAATTGACGCGCACTTTTCGTCTCTGCCTTTATTGGAAGGTCTGGGGTAAATCTGCGCCAAAAATCAATGAACAACTAAGCGATGTTGGAGTACACAAAGTGTTGCGAAGTCTAGCTTATCGCCAATTGAATCCGAGAAATTTCTCAATATTTAAATATGTGCTGGTTAGCTAATTAGAACGCCGATACTGCAGCAGGTGAAAAATGAAACTTGGAAACAAAGCTAATTAAAATTTTTTTAAACCAAGCAAAATAAGTGGTATCTCATTTTAGTCACTGGCATGACTTTTAAATTATCTTATAAATTGAGTACAAATACGAAAGCTAAGAAATTGCAGTAAAAAATTTAATAAAAAATAAATTATTTTATGTGATTGAAAAGGTTCTTTTTAAATTCTAAACTCTATAAAAAGCATTTTTGTCAATTACGGTACAAGAATTTTGATATGCAATATGCAGAAATTATTTTCCTGACTTAAGGACATAGTTAAAGTGTTCTGGAAAGGGAATTTTTTTTATTTCATGAAATTTTCTTTTTAATTAATGAAATGAACTTCATTACCTTTTGTTCCTCACTATGCGATTTCGTTGTTACTGGGAGGTATTCGCGCGAGGAATTAGCGCGCAATAAAATAACAATACAGGAATAACGAGTAACGTGACCAAGTCTGCGGGGATTGGAGGGGGATGAGGGGTAGAGTAGGGTTACGAGGTACAGATGGCGCAGGCAGGGTTGCCAAAACACGCAGGCGCGTGACCCCCTTTTCCCAATTAACCGAATTGGCGGAAAGGGGAAAAATCCACCAGCGAGCTCTTTTAGAAACTCGCGAGCAACGACATTTTTTCCCCCCGCCCCGCCCCCCTCTTTTTTCCGCCGCCATTCCGGTGAATATTAAACAGCGAGCGAACGCGCAGGAACACCTTGTTCGAACTCGCTGCAGGTTTTCAAAGTTGGCAGCGCTCCAGAACGAGCGGCAATTTGCAAGCACTGCAGTCACCTAGTAGCTCGAGCACAGAATAGGAAAGGGTACAGAATCGAAATAGGCGTGGTGGTCTCGATCGCTCATTGGCGGCGCGAAGTTGTGGGAACCGGACTCGAGTCTGATTGGATACTGAAATGTATGGACTATTTCGTATAGGTCGGGCTGCCGCCTGTCAAGTCTGTCTCCAGGAGCTGATTGGTGAACGAAGTTCTGCAATAATGCTGCCATGAGAGGCCATTTTGCTGGTGTGTGTGTGTGGTTGTAGTTCACAATACACACGTACATTTAGCCTCTGTATTCTTAGCTACTCTTTATCAGAGGCAAGGGAAAATTACTTTTACCTCGTTCTCCCATCGAGTAGCTTGGCAGTTTGGTTTCAATGAGCATGCCACTCGCGTACCACAAATGACTTAAAAACCAATTATAGTCTTGTTACCAGATACTTTATTGTAACTTATATATCTCCTTTTATCATGTATCCATATATATTTTACTACATTTTTCAAGGGCACAGGAAAAAATATTAAAGAATAAAGACAAGTGAGAGAGGAATGAAATATGTTAGGGTTAAGATAGTTGAGCTTACTGAAGAAACGAGCATAGGATGTATACGAGATTGAAGTAAACTTATATAAAGAAATTATCAGGATTAGGGTTTATTAAAAGGTCTTAAATTTCCTAATTATAAAATTCAAGAAGGTAATTTGAACTACTTGGTATGTTACGATGGGGTTTGTTTTGTTGCGTATAAAATTGAATTAATAAAGCCCTCACGTACAGCAGTAGTTGATATACTGTATAGTTTTCGAATAGAAATTGTTTACAGTTTTTAGAATAGCACCTCGTATAAACTACAAAATTCGTATGAATGCAAAAATAATTGTTTTAAAATTTGTAAACCATTAGCGTGGTAGATTCTATAATTAAAAAATTTACTTAATTGATACTTAGTTTCAGTCTCTTGAATACTGCTGTAAACGAATTTGCTAAAAATCGCATCTGTTCTTCAAGACATAAATTACAACTTCATACATTTGTAGGTAATACTATTGTGTTAATTTTAATGCAATTATTTTATTTTATTTACTGGTTTCGTTATTTATAGTTCTAATTTTTTTTCTCAAAAGGTCACAATGTTGAAATTGAAAACTATAGACTATAACACCTATTGCTGTATGTAATAGTTAACAGTGTTAAAATAGCTGGTCTTGTCAATAAATCTAACCTCATGAAAAAATAATAAGAAATTTCAAAAATATATTCTTGATTTTATGTTTACTGGATCCGTGATTTGCAAAATTCTTCCAAAGCTCATAGCGTCTGAGAAACTTAGACAACAAAAAAAAAAATCAGCATGAATTTAAATTTTTTGATTCTAAGAAGACTGCTCTCGACTACATATAACCGATTACGTGAGATAAAAACTCAGGAAAGAAGCTGTGAAGACGTAAATGAATATTTTATTTACAACGGGTGAAAATTTAACGGTAGGGAATCTCACGTAGCGTAATACTGCTAGCGCTGTTACAAAAACAGACGACTACAACGCATGCATTTCTTATAGTCTCCCTTCCTTCTTGTAGTGATATTTTACACAGATTTCCACGTCTTTATTGCTTCTCCTTTTTAACCACCACTTGGCTTCAAATTATGTTTTCATGCAGCGAAAAAGTAAGCAAATTGTAAATAAACTTCGCCATAAATCTTTCTGTAATAATCTATTTAAAATATTTTCATTCCACGTTTATTGTTATTTTGAGTTAGACAATTTTAAAGGTGTATCTTTAAAAGTAGTTTGCACGTTTCTCTATAAAGGCGACAAGTTTTACTATTTATTATTCTAAAATCAGTACTTATGAAAAGGATGAAAGAACCCGCAACAGGTCTAAAAATAACTGAGCCGAAATGTATGCGGTGGGTGGAGCCTATCTTGCTTAGTTCTTAAAAGAAATTGTTATAAAACACAATTGACTTTTTTTCGCTGTCAATATATTCGCGAAAAGTCACTAGATCTAATAAAGGGTCTCTCTGGTTGCATCATAGTAATGCCCGTGTATTCGAGTAACTTCTGCTTTGTGTAACATGCGGCTGGCTGTATTACGGATAGAGTTGAATTTATTTCGGTCATTATTTTGATGTAGATTGATTACTTTTAACGCATCACGTTTTATGTCACAATCGTGAAGAAATTGCTTATGTAGAAGAAAATGAAATCCACTTCTACCGCTTATTAGTTACAGGGCTTCTAGTGATCAGCTGTAGGAACCCAGAGTAGATAATCACACAGATGCGGAATCACGTGGCGTTTCTTTTGATGTGTTGCGTAGCGATTCCCTGAATGGATTCCGCTAAGTGTCGAGAGAAAGGTTCCCTATTGGCTGGACTACAGGTTGACAAGCGGGTTGCCGGACGCTCATTGGCGAACGGTCCTCCGACTCGTTGCTGAGCAGCGGCGCCATCTTGCTGGCACGTGTGGCTGGAGTTCGCTGCTGTTGCGCCTCTGTACGTTCGAGTGCTCTGTGCTGCAGCCGTACGACTGCCCACATCACTCGTGCATTTTAAAGCAACGCTTCGCTGCTTTGTTGGCTCGCGCATCTCGCTGGGTGCAGCATGCAGTGCACTCTGTCGGCAGAGCAGCAAACTACAGCCTTCACTCTTGCCTCTTGTAGACTGTTCACGGTAAAAATGAACATTTTTGAAAGCCCTGTTTAAGATCTACTTGTATGCGCGTTGTGGGTTTTTCCGCCTTATGTAAAATTACCATTGCCATGGGCCTCATCACTGTATTCATGCGACGGTCAAGTGAAACTGCAAAATTATTAGGAAAGTAAATAATTTACAAATATGCTAATATTTACACTTTTATGCTTAAAAAACAGGAAGGAAAAGAAATAATTTATGTTATCTCAAATGGTTACCGAACACTCTTTATTAGACGTTAAAAAATGGAACTGCTTTCCATCCATCGTTACCAACTTTACTGAGTGCATGCCACTCAGTTCACTGCACCCATTAAAATATATGCAGACAGGGCCAGTGACATTTTTGTAAGGTTGTTTTCGGAAGTGCCCACTTTATTGTGAACAGACTTTAACATATTATTATGAGTATACTCGTGCACGTATGACGTGTCGCAGAGTATGTTTGGGTTGAATTGGAAAGGGCTCTTTAACGTCACCCGCTGGCTGAAGGCATACCAGGAGACTGATTATAAACTAACTTATAACCTAGCTTAAACTAACACTCTTGCCTTACCTGGGATTCGAAACAAGAACCTCCCGCACCGCAGACCAGCGGCGCACCAGCAGACTGCACATTGGGAGGTCGGCTGCAAAATACGTAAATTCTTGGTGAATACTGTACAAGTTCAGAACCAACACAGGTATAGGCTTTTCACGGTAAAGTGAGTACTTTTTAGACTTTAGTTACTTTATCCTTTCAGCTATATTTTATCATTTTGCCACATTTTAAAATAAATATTGCTACGTAAGTAAGAAACACAGTGTGTATATTCCACCGCAGTATGAATTTAACGTCTAAGGCTAAAATAAAATATACTTATTGAGTATCACTCCAAATGAGAGAGCGTTCAGAAGTGCTCACTTTACCGTTAATAGCCCACAGTAGGTTTTCCTGGTAAAGGTGTTCTGCTATGGTTCGCTGCCGATGGCTTAGTCCAATAGAGGTCTCTTCTACAGGTCCCATAAAGTACGTTATTACAAGAATTTCACAAGTACTTGTGAGACCAAAAATCTCGTCTTTTGCAAGACCTGGAACAAAAGATTAATGAGTAAATTAAAGCGTTAAACGTAAAGTATTTTACAACAGGAAATTGATAGAAAAATTTCTCACAAAATATACTGTAGTCAATTTAACTTCAGAGGAGAAATAACATTAAAATTCAATAGAAAGTTCGCAGCTTAAGATTATGAAAATATACATCAGAAAAATTCTTAATCGGTTCTATAAAAATATTATTGAATGTAATATCAATTATTTTGAATTAAGTTTATCATGTGTGATATGTTGATCAATTAAAATAAACATTTCAACTGGCGAAACTCAAGTCTTTAATATTACAGAAGTTTAATCCACTTTTGATATTCAAATTAAAAATAAAAGACATAAAAACAGCGTCGATTGGGATGACCGACTTAGCTGAATACCGGCATTGTCCAGTGGACAGAAACAGTCGAGAGTATTGTACGGGCAGAAATATATTTCATCCACTGCCAGACAACAGACAGCATGAAGGGCTTGGAAATATCTCGACTATGTCGCCAACAGCGAGTAAAACGCAGTCACCGTTCGGATTAAAAGTTTAAGTTGGAACGTGCAGAATGGCTTAGGACAGAATATGCATCTTCACTAAGAAAAATTTAAGATCATAAATAAATTAATTTTTAAGAATATAATATTGTGCACGTAGGAAAAACTAAGGGAAACAGAAGAATACCGGAACCAAAATTACAAGCAGACGAGACTTAAAAAAAAAATACCAACAAGAGCACACACCGCAGAAGATTAATAAAATAAAATAACTAAATACTACGAGTACATTTCTACAAGAGAAGATGAAACTAAAAGTTTAAAGGAAAACATCACGCTAGAAGCACGTCATTTCGAGTCCCACAGCTGAACAGGAAGTGCTTGAGCAAACCTATGCGAGCCACGTAGAGATGCCAAACAAAAGAGGAACGAAATAATAAGAACTCTCCCGATATACAGCGGGAAATGTTCATCACTGACAACCTACATGAGGGTGCACAAGAGAGGGGGTAAAGATCGCGTTAAAATAAGACATTTTATATCTTGGTAAACTCACATGCTTGGCACCAGACTACGCTTGAAACCTGCCCACAGGTGTAGGTAATGTGAAACTGGAGCGAGTAGAGCTACAAGGAAGTCAACACCAGAACACATCCCCACGCTGCAGGTGAATCCGGTGTGTAAAGAAACATTAGCTCGAACTCCAGTTTGGCAGGCGACTACGCTTGAAACCTGCCCACAGGTGTAGCTACTGTGAAACTGGAGCGAGTAGAGCTACGAGGGAGTAACGACCAGAACACTTCCCCACGCTGCAGGTACATCCGGTGTGTAAAGAAACATTAGCTCGAACTCCAGTTTGGCAGGCGACTACGCTTGAAACCTGCCCACAGGTGTAGCTACTGTGAAACTGGAGCGAGTAGAGCTACAAGGAAGTCAACACCAGAACACATCCCCACGCTGCAGGTACATCCGGTGTGTAAAGAAACATTAGCTCGAACTCCAGTTTGGCAGGCGACTACGCTTGAAACCTGCCCACAGGTGTAGCTACTGTGAAACTGGAGCGAGTAGAGCTACAAGGAAGTCAACACCAGAACACATCCCCACGCTGCAGGTACATCCGGTGTGTAAAGAAACATTAGCTCGAACTCCAGTTTGGCAGGCGACTACGCTTGAAACCTGCCCACAGGTGTAGCTACTGTGAAACTGGAGCGAGTAGAGCTACAAGGAAGTCACGACCAGAACACTTCCCCACGCTGCAGGTACATCCGGTGTGTAAAGAAACATTAGCTCGAACTCCAGTTTGGCAGGCGACAACGCTTGAAACCTGCCCACAGGTGTAGCTACTGTGAAACTGGAGCGAGTAGAGCTACGAGGGAGTAACGACCAGAACACTTCCCCACGCTGCAGGTACATCCGGTGTGTAAAGAAACATTAGCTCGAACTCCAGTTTGGCAGGCGACTACGCTTGAAACCTGCCCACAGGTGTAGCTACTGTGAAACTGGAGCGAGTAGAGCTACAAGGAAGTCAACACCAGAACACATCCCCACGCTGCAGGTACATCCGGTGTGTAAAGAAACATTAGCTCGAACTCCAGTTTGGCAGGCGACTACGCTTGAAACCTGCCCACAGGTGTAGCTACTGTGAAACTGGAGCGAGTAGAGCTACAAGGAAGTCAACACCAGAACACATCCCCACGCTGCAGGTACATCCGGTGTGTAAAGAAACATTAGCTCGAACTCCAGTTTGGCAGGCGACTACGCTTGAAACCTGCCCACAGGTGTAGCTACTGTGAAACTGGAGCGAGTAGAGCTACAAGGAAGTCACGACCAGAACACTTCCCCACGCTGCAGGTACATCCGGTGTGTAAAGAAACATTAGTTCGAACTCCAGTTTGGCAGGCGACTACGCTTGAAACCTGCCCACAGGTGTAGCTACTGTGAAACTGGAGCGAGTAGAGCTACGAGGGAGTAACGACCAGAACACTTCCCCACGCTACAGGTACATCCGGTGTGTAAAGAAACATTAGCTCGAACTCCAGTTTGGCAGGCGACTACGCTTGAAACCTGCCCACAGGTGTAGCTACTGTGAAACTGGAGCGAGTAGAGCTACAAGGAAGTCAACACCAGAACACATCCCCACGCTGCAGGTACATCCGGTGTGTAAAGAAACATTAGCTCGAACTCCAGTTTGGCAGGCGACTACGCTTGAAACCTGCCCACAGGTGTAGCTACTGTGAAACTGGAGCGAGTAGAGCTACAAGGAAGTCAACACCAGAACACATCCCCACGCTGCAGGTACATCCGGTGTGTAAAGAAACATTAGCTCGAACTCCAGTTTGGCAGGCGACTACGCTTGAAACCTGCCCACAGGTGTAGCTACTGTGAAACTGGAGCGAGTAGAGCTACAAGGAAGTCAACACCAGAACACATCCCCACGCTGCAGGTACATCCGGTGTGTAAAGAAACATTAGCTCGAACTCCAGTTTGGCAGGCGACTACGCTTGAAACCTGCCCACAGGTGTAGCTACTGTGAAACTGGAGCGAGTAGAGCTACAAGGAAGTCACGACCAGAACACTTCCCCACGCTGCAGGTACATCCGGTGTGTAAAGAAACATTAGCTCGAACTCCAGTTTGGCAGGCGACTACGCTTGAAACCTGCCCACAGGTGTAGCTACTGTGAAACTGGAGCGAGTAGAGCTACAAGGAAGTCAACACCAGAACACTTCCCCACGCTGCAGGTACATCCGGTGTGTAAAGAAACATTAGTTCGAACTCCAGTTTGGCAGGCGACTAACAAGATTCTGAACGCAATCGACTGAAACCAAAATAACGAGAAATGTATTTTTAAAGTGAAATTGTGACGAGTAATTAAATGAAGCTGACTGCTCACGTGGAGAGTAAAGGCATTATTTACCGCATTAATTAAAATAAAAAAGGTGACGAGACACGTTTAACAATTTTTGCAGAGGGATGGACCCCCGCGTTTTTTTGTGAAATAGTTATTTGCGCGAATACGCGTATTTAGGTGAATGAATGTTCTACAAATACGCGCCTCTTTGTCAGAAAAGATTAAAAAAAAAAAAACAATTGCCTATGCCCCAAGTTTTTTACTTTTGTATATATTAAGTGCATTCTTGGAGAAAAAATCATGAAAATGGTCAAATATAGAATTTTCACAGCTTGCCTATGCAGTTTCCTTAAGCGGCAAGAGAAGAGTTCGAATATACGGACGTAGTTTAATCTGCGGCCTTTCACAGCGTGTAATAAGATCCCACTGTTACAGATCTAATTAACACAGCACAGCATTACGACGGAAATGCCTGGACGTCTTGCGTATAGGAGCGACGAGGCGCTAGAAGTGGGTGTTAGTGTCACCCGTATTGCTCCCTCGCTTCTTGATCTTGGACGCAGGGGTCCATACACCTCTTAACACTACCGTCAAAGTGGAAAACAACAAACATGCCGCAAATGCTATATTTAAATACCTTACGGGTATACCAACTGTTTTCTTTTGGTTATTGACGGCCTGTATTTGTGAGAAGATCTACTTAATTGGCCAATCAGAACCGAGTAACTTCAATACAGCGCGTCTTTGATTCGCGGATAGACACCTAAAGATGTGTAACACGGAGACCATCCAATCACGAAAGTGAATCTGAGTTAAAGTGTTATGAAATACAACTGCTCTTTAAATCTTTTCGTGACATTTGGGTGTCCCTAAATATTACAAATAAACTATTATTGCTAATTCAAAATGTTAACGCGTAGATTACACTATCCTTTAACACAAAAGTGATTCATTAATAATTTTTGGCTTCACGTGGCAAGTGCTTAGTGACAAGTTGGAGAAAAAAATGGGCCTACATGGCGAAAGAAACGGGAGACATCAGAGAGATTGTTCGGCTCTTCTCAAGCACATTTAAACGTTTCACATTTTAAAGTGTCGAAAAAGAACATTTCGCTGCATAGCTTCACCGATTGTTGTTAGCGTATACGTTACAACAGTTGTTCAAATACAGCAGGAAAATAGTTTCAGTACTACTAACTTAAAAGTGAAATCTGATGCACATGATTGCACTTAGCGAATGGGGTGTTATTTACGGGTAAAGTGTGAAAGATATTCATTTCAGTGAAGCCAGCGTTGTTGAATCATAGAATAGGGAAATTCCTTATCTTCAAACACATGCATAACTCATCGTTCGCCTGTTCTCACTGCGTTCAGTTCAACTCGGCAGCACGAAGCGCAACAAATTTAGTCAAAGTGAATGAAGAGTTTGGAAATGTTGCGAACTTCACGCGTTCTGCAGGGTTTAATTAACGTCTATTTTCGTTCGAATCGCTCGCTCAGAATTCTCAACGACGCTTCAGAGCTGCGAACTGTCAGCGACAGACACTGTGTTTGACTGTTCCCAGCAGAGCTGTCATGCGACATCGCTGGAGTGGAATAATGAGGAAGCCAGATTAACCGAGTCAAGTCTGAGAAGTGTGCAATTATTTTATTATTATTATATTATTTAATAAACTCCTACTTTCTAGAGAAAAAAAAATGTGCTGGAAATTTCGGTTTTTCATGGTAACCACGCCAGTCATTCTGAAACCACGCCAGTCAAACGCTGGGATGGGTTCTTAATATAGGAAGTAGTCACGATATATTCCCTGTCGCTGCTTCTGTGAGCTACCAGATTAGAATTCGCAGGCCTTTAAATATTCTAGAAAAAGTCAAATTTTCACTGGCCACCTTTTCTGTTATAAGCTATTCATATGTTATTTTCGTTTATTTTGAAAAGGTGCTCAACAGCGTTTATTAAAGGCTTTTGGTTGAATTTAATTTAAGGCTTATATAGTTAAATATTGTAGATTCCGAAAGTAACGTGCGACAGTTGGCAATCCTGGCTCTTAATAAGACATAACTTTAAATAATTAGGTCCTTAGATATCGATAAAGCTCGAGAGACATTTGTTGTGAACTTAAAGGCAGCACGGGGCCACGGTGGCTGAGCGGTTAGCCTGCTCGCCTCCCACCAAGGCGAACCGGGTTGAATCCCCGGCCGTGTTACTTCCGGATTTGCGCGTGTAGGAATCGCGCCGGACTATGCCGATTGACAGTGGGTTTTCTCGGGGATCTCCTGTTTACCCCGCTCCTCCATCCTTCATTCCGGCGCTCTCCATACTCACCTCAGTCACCATCATCGGATATCAAGACCTCGCTGTTAAGAGCCGCCCAAATCCCTTCACTCACTTAAAGACAGGCTGCTTTGATATATATCACATTTGCAACTGTGCTTTTTTTTGGGGAATGAAGGACATAATTTACCCACCTTTTCTTTTCGGTATTCGTATTTTCTTTGCTGTTCATTTGACATGTCGATAAACTGGGGCACCATACTATAATTTCCACTTTGCTTGTATTTAACAGGTCACACAGTTTAATATTGTCATTTTTCTCTTACTCAAGTTTATGGGTTTAAGTTAGTGTCTGTTTGTAACACACTTCCCATAAATTACATGGTTTATGTATTGCAAGACTTGGAAAAAAAAAATTGTTGTTAGATTTGGTTATGTTGTTTATTCTTCCCCCCCCTATCACTTCCCCACAACTTCTAACATCTACGCCTACGCGTTTCCCGTGTTTCTGTTCTGCATCACACATCTCATAAATGACCCCAGCACTGAAACTCCAAACACCAGTGGGACACCGGTGTTTGGTGCTCCGCCAAGCCTAAGATCATTCACGTGAAGTGCAAGAGGCGAAGCTCCCAAGGATCGGGTTGTATAGGTGTGATCCCTATATAAAACGGAGAAAAAAAGAGGACGAGCGAAAATTCTTACTCCAGCACCCTTACATATACACAATAATTATTTATTGTATACAGTAATAAAGCAACATTTGATTCAGAGTAAAGAGCAAGGCGATTGATAAAGAAACTAAAACCTACGCTCGTGTAACCAAAGTGAGTTTTAACGAAAGTGAATTAACATTAATAAAATATTCTAATTGTGTAATGTCAGAAACAAAGGTTTGATATATAATATATTAGGCACTTCAACAACAACAAGCTGTTGTCATAAAATAAAACCAATTTTTTTACGAAAGATATTACCGTTAATCTATCGGGATCCTGCAAAAAAGATTAAAGTTCAGAAATACAAAATATGCCGAGCCACAGAAAAAAAATTGAATATACATTCTTTTTTTTATGGTGATAGATTCAGTAAAAAAAAAAGTCAGTTTATTGAAAAACGGCGAGTTGATTGCTGTATAGTTCAAATATTTATGCATGAGCCGAAAATTTGCGGAACAAATGCTAGACTTTCCTGAGACATCTCCATCTTCGGGACATATACCTTGCCAATCCCAGCATCTGGTGTTGCTATGTCATTAGTAAGTCGGCCTCAAGAAGAAGCAAGGCGACTTCGAAAGATTCGCCACGCTCGACAGCAAGGTAGTGAAATGGCCTCAACACAGCATTTCCGACCCAACAGGTCTACCGCTGCAATAACATAAATTTAAGGAAAAAACAAATTAAGAGGCAAGAACAAAATAACACATTATTGAGGGGACGATCAAAAGCAGGACAAGAAACACTCAATCAAGGCGGTAAAATTCAGAAGATCATACCTTTAAAACTAGATAATGTCACGTCATAACGGATAGGAATCAAGAAGAAAGATGTAAGGTGTATTCCTAAGATACCAGTGACTATTACAGATATCAAGTCGCTTGACACAAGACCAGTGACACTGTCCTTTTTAATTACGCTCTTTTTTACAGTAATACCATGGATAATTTATAAAATTATATTGACAGAGTATAATTTAGATATGAAGTTTACAAACTAAATACAGGATATTTCACTACAGAATTTACAATTCCTATTCTTTAACTAAGGTTACGTCAACCAATTGACACAACAGCTTAACCTGATCAGAGTAACTGGTCACCGATAAACTATATTGACAGAGTATAATTTAGATATGAAGTTTACAAACTAAATACAGGATATTTCACTACAGAATTTACAATTCCCATTCTTTAACTAAGGTTACGTCAACCAATTGGCACAACAGCTTAACCTGATCAGAGTAACTGGTCACCGATAAATTTACAAACGACAAAGTAAAGGTAAAATATTTGGAACATTCCTAATTAAATAAACCAAATTACAGAAATAGTGACTAAAACATTACCTAACTTTACTTTTACATAGAAATAAGCAATTAAGAAATCTAGGCGCTGGAAAAGAAAACAAGTTATTTGCCATGAAAACCAAAACTATTCGCTAATATAGATTACAAGGTTAAAAAATCATGGTTAAAGGTAAGCGAGTGCCTCACTACTGCAGCATATTTATTTCTAACTACTTATATAACTCACTTCAGCGGTCATTTCCGTGTTTAAGATGGTTTCTTACATTTGTGTATTTATCGTCTCATAATTTTTTTCGTATTGTTATAGGGATCTTTTTTCCCTTGATCGAGGTACTGTGTCTGAGGGGAAGGGACAGCCAAAATTCTCGAGTAAACAAACATATATGATTTTTTTCTAACCTACTCTAAAAATAAGTGTTACGTGTGAGACTGCAGTAGGGACGGGAGCTAATTGCGTCTTAGGGCTGAGTCCCTTACGTATACAAGGGAAGGAAATAATGCAAGAAGACATGCATAGTGGCGGAAAGGGATTGGGTTTCCATGACAACCACTCTGCGTGAACTTTTAACTAAACTACTATAACTAAGAAGAGAAAGGGGAGAACCTACATAGACGCAGTATAAACCCTTTAGACGGGAAGGGTTTAAAAATTATGAAACGCATTAATAGAAAATGCTACAGGAAACAGTAGGTAGGAACCATGCTCTTTATTAGTGGGTAGATAAACATTAGTAGAGAAGGGGCGGGATATTGACGCAGTCAGAGCAAACATGGTTTACAAATGAGTTGTCCGAAAATGAGCTTTCAAAACCCTACACCAGGCAGCAGTTAATTCACAGTTTTTTTATTTGCAGTTGCGTGGGGTTGATTTTGATATTTGCGACGTGTTAATTATCTTCTGCTTGCAATTTAGGCGATTTCAATCTTTTTCTTTATTTTTGTAATATAATCGTTCGAATAAGCTCGGCAACTGACACCCAATTTTTTTTTTTCATTTCAAGTTTTTAAAATTTCCTTCCTTAATATTATGGAAGTGAAGGACAGAGCAGTTATATTACAGAGGTGGTGGCAAGTCAAAGGAATGTTTACAAAGCATGCCTGTTATGCCTATTAGGGTGCATGCAGCTCCCGACCTTGGATATCGGGTGCCTTTGATTCATCTGAGGAATGCTCTGGATTACTGACCTCGTGTCTCTCAGCTATACTCGGAGTGCGGCGAACCTTCCAGGTCAAGGTCAGCGGCTATATGAGGCGTGTCAGGCCTCCGAGCCGCCAGTTGTTGAACTGATGAGTTTCAGCGATAGACTGAGACGCCCTTCAACCCCGCAGGGGTGTCAGGTGTGTCAATCTGTACCTCACTCCACGACACCCTAATATTACCTAAACTACCCCTACTGGGCAGAAAGCGATCTCGATTTGAAAAACCCAAATGCCGCGGCCCAAGCTCTTTCCCTTATAAATATCTACAATCGAAATACTATTATTCGTGTTACAGCAATACAAGTCTTTCGTAAATCTGGGGGGGGGGGGGATGGAGGGGTCATTTGCAAATAAAGTCTCTCTGCTCTTATATTCCAAGGTCTTTGATTCACTGCTTATTTTGCACCGAAACGACTGTTTACGCACTGATTCTACTCGTAAATGCAAACAATAAAAATATTATAATGTTTCGCACTCAATTAACATATTGCGTGGGCAGACCCCTTAACTAACTATTAAAGCCACCAACGAAAATCGTTTCCGCGGCGCTTGACGTGCTTGAAAAGTGTTTTAAAAAAAAGGACGACGGACTCCACAGGCACAAGGTGATGATGGCGCTTATGCATAACTCATACCTTAAGTTTGGTATTTATTCAGAATAATGTACAGACGACCACCGCCCAGTATCAGAGCGCTGTAGACTCCGGCCCACTCGACGCCGTCAAAAGGAGAGCAGCTGACGGGTCGTTCGCCTTGAGGCCTCCACGCAAGCATGCGCGGATTGCTTGCACTCGCTGGCATGTAGAATCGCACTGACGCCCTCGGGAATATTCGGCGTGTTTAGTCATTACGCAAAAGTGCGGGCATGCTTCTAGCAGTCTAACCACGTGAAACACCGTTCGCAATAAAGCCTGTGTTAGACAAGTAGCAGAGAAATATTTAAAGTTACTTTTCTGGGCTCCAAGGAAATATTGTAAACAACACGGGCCGTTGACGTGCGCCAGTGTTACTACAGGTATACTTTAAAACGCTCGTACTCGAGCCACGTAAAACAGGCAGTTTAACCAGCGTGGCAAAATTCAATTTCAAGAGCCATCAGTCACAGTTATTTCCGCGATTTTCAGTAACGCTCGTATTAAAGTGAATACTACTCGTAGACACAGCTTTTTCACACATAGTACGTCCGCGTCAAGTTTACGCCTCTGTGATACTTGGCCCATATTTCACTCGCAGAAGCTGCGCGCGTCAGGCAAACATAGCAACATCGTCTCCGCGTTCACGTCGGGCATTTTCTTACAATATTCTTTAAATAGTCGATTTGTTTGCTCCCGAAAACGTTACGGCGACGTTCACTTTATCGCGTAGCACACGGAACATCGCGACCGGGAAGATATTACATAGCAGTCCCATACTGCTAAACGCCCGCCGACATCCCGATACCGTGCAGCTCCGCGGTCGAGCACACTCTCCTTGCCGCCGTCCAGACACCGCGACCGATTCTCACGCGCTGGCCCGGGCGCGCTGTCTTATCCAAGTGACGTCACGGTATCCCGCCACCCCAAGCGCCACGGTCGCGACTATCTTTACAAATCGATTTGCACAAGGAATATCGATTACAAATATCATACAAAACAACCATATAAAATAAGTGCAGTAAAATTCATTATAGATTGACACTAAGCAATAAGAAAATTTTTACCGTATAAGCTACGTGCAATAAGATACATACTGGATTAATAAATGTACCGGCCGGTATATAACCAAATATAAATACACATAAAAAACAGTAAATACGCAGTTCTACCAACTATGGTGCAACATTACTAAAACCATTACATTTTACTAAGTGACGATCTATGAATCGTCATAAGGTATCGAGAAGAGAAGTGCGCGGCGAGAGAAATTACCAGCGGGAGGAAATTTGCGACTCCGAGCATCAGAGCAGTGAAGAGTGCAACAGCAGGCTGGACTACTGGACTGGATAAGTGAGTGAAATACATTTAAATTGATGGCGACAGATAGATTAAATATGTTTTAATGCTTAGCAATGTTAACTGACAATAACAGAAGCATATACATAAAGAAGGACGTTAATTAGAGTTAAAATAGACTTTTAATATTGTGCTTACTGTGAAATAAAAATATTAATAGTGGATACAGACAATTTAATGCTGCAAATAATATCTGTTTCAATAAATTAAAAATCAAATTTAGTTCATTAATTTTTATTAAGACCTCTATCCCTCACGAACTCGGATACGTCCCTTAGGAACCCATGTAAAAATATTAAATATTTTAGACCGAACGTAGAAAACGATAACTAGTGTTTTGTCCCATTCACTTTCGAAATAACGACTTTGAACGGACATCGCCTACTTTTAGGACGGCCTTACGATGACTTCACGTCTCACCTACCACGTAATGAACAACACGTTCACGTAAGCTGGCTACACCTTTGACTAATGTGTTCCAAGCAGACTTATTACGAAAACTTCACGTAACATTCACGTGAAGGAAACGCCCAGCTTCTGCGTGATTCGTGGCACCGCAACACGTGATCTCGCTGGCGAATCACAATGGAACCGCTATTGTGTCGTCTTTGCTTTTCACGGGTTTTTTTATTTTTTTATTTTCGCGGTGTTGTCTGCTCACGTTTTTAATCCATTTACCGCGTATATAACTTTCTCCCGTCAATTATTGCGAAAGTGTAATAATAGTTAAGATAAAATTATTTATTTTTTAAGCTGTAAAAATTTAGGGAACTTTATAATGCCGCAGTTTATTAATTATGCTTCTCAGAAGTGTAAAATTGCTTGCATTAAATATATAATATTTAACTTTATGTTAACAATTTTTAGAACGATTATTTCATT
Organism: Dryococelus australis; assembly: GCA_029891345.1. Classification (NCBI taxonomy): domain Eukaryota; kingdom Metazoa; phylum Arthropoda; class Insecta; order Phasmatodea; family Phasmatidae; genus Dryococelus; species Dryococelus australis. The sequence goes on along the minus strand of CM056999.1, from coordinate 166,805,194 downwards.
TAACAAAATCGCATTTTTTTTCTACAGAGCAAAGTTTATTTAAAATGCGATTTATTACATGATTATGAAAAAAAAAAAAAATGTCTACATATCCCAGAGATATTTAGTTTATTGAGGTTACGGCGATGTCCTAGTCGTTTTTAAAGATTGTATAAATAACGAGCGCCATACTTTCGCAACCGATTTTTGCCAAATCAGTCTTAAAACACAAATACGCCTGTTTAACAAGAATGTAGAGAGTTTTCAGTCAGAAAAGAAAAAAAAAAAAAAAACTTTTCGAAATTTTCCTTCCGTGCACATAAGGTTACGTGCTTACGTGCAGCATCATAATATACTACCCAAAATTACCACTTCTTGCGTACACACGAGAAATTGTAGCGTGATGTGTACTACTTGTAACGTGAAGAGATCGTAACCCCGGCCTTACAACGTACACATCCCACGAATGGGCGGGAAAAAAATCTGAGTTTTTCTTATTTTTCTGTCACCTTAGGACATGACATGGGGCCAAAGTTCAATACACTGAATTTTTATGACTTGAGACGCAGTTTGAATAATGACGCGGGAGCCTGGAACAGATCCACGACGTCAGTGGGTCGCGTGTACAAGTCAGAGTATTCGTCTCTTAAGTCGTATCTTGGGATAGCGCAACTATACGCAGGCCTTAACAAGGCGTTGTGAGCTTGTCCTCTCCAAAGTTTGTGACTGGATAAGATTGCTCAGGCGTAAGTGTAATATTAACTGTGCTCGGATATGCGATCCACGCCTAAGACGTCCTTAAATGAACTGACGCAATTTTCCGGTACTTGCCAGTTCGTTGGGTATAGACAAGAGGAATTGCTATGGCGGGGTTGAGATAGAACCCTGCAAAAACCTCTAGGTTCTTCGCGTGCGTGTCCCACGACGCCTGATATCAGTCTGCGGAAGGCGCAGGGGAAAAGGAGTGGGTTGGTGGGTGCTGTTCAGTTTTGTGGAGATGAGAGCGAGAGGGGGTGGGGGGGTGGCAAGAACTCGAGGAAGGTAATCATGGATGGGTGCGGCTGGAGAGGCCCCACCATGCCTGCCTGGAATACTCAAACAGCGAGACCGCGCAGCGCAGAAACAAGCCAATCAGGACACGAGCTGAATAAAGTATTCCCTGGGGGGAGGGGGTTGGAGAAGGGGGAGGGGTAGCCGACACACGCTTCAGCCGCGAGGCACGCGTCAACGCGCGAGCAACTTTCAAACAGAGTCACACCCGCAGGTACATCCGCGTCGCTGAGTAGAGGGAGAAGGGTGGTTCTGGAGCACGGAGCGAGATCACGCGGTGGCACGTGATGGCGAAGAACTTTGATGCCAACCACGAAGAAATGTTCTTCCAACGTTTCAGAAAAATGCCACCGAACCTTACTCTCTCGCTGCCAGTGACAAAAAGTGTCTTCTATCTAAAAGTTTGATCAAATTGATCGTAGGCATTGAAATTTGAATTTAACTTCCCATCATTCATTATGCTTAACTTGGAAAATTTGCTGTGGTTTTCAACATTCTTGGCAGAAAGCTGTATAGCAAAATTTAACAGCATATGTGTCACAAACAGAGAATCTTACTGGTCTTGTGAAGTTATAAAGCACATGACTGCGGTGTCCTCTTGTGTGCAATAAACACCATAAAATGCTTTTATTCTACATACAGTTGTTTGTGTGTGCCAGTGGCTGAATGTTTCAGGTGTGCGAAAATGATTGTTAGAAGTTAATTTGAGTCAACGACCTTTACGTTAGCAGTCTTTTCAGTAGCAGACAATTTTATGAATAAAAGGACATTTCTCGAAACCATATACTCGAAAATCAGAGATATGTTCTTTCTAATTACCTTGGAGTACTAGCCACTTAAACTGAGTGCTGCATTTGGTGTGCCACTTCAGTAAAATGAAAGTGTCACTCCTTGTCTATAAATGTATCTAGTACGACTATTTTACAAATTGTAAATCATTTTATGTATCTTTTATATATTCTCTGTACACACAATTGTTGTCTGGAGTCTATTTCAGTCCTATCACTCTGCAAGCTGCAAATGGGAAATTATGAGTACAATTTCCACATATCTCCAAAGAAATAGGTAACTATAGGCGCACAGAATCTAGGCATGTTGCAAAGTTCGTAAAATACTTATTAGTACTGTTATCCTATTTTTATACACACTATTTTTTAAGAACACCGACAAAATCTGGCAGGTTATTCCTTACGAAAATATAAATGTTAAAACTCTGTGTATCACTTTTTCCTTGAATGTTTGCTAAGGGAGCTATGCACCCCTATGGTGGGTGATGGAAGGGGAGGAGTAAGGGAGATGGAGGAGGAGAGAGTGAGTGGGACAGAGAGATGGTGGGGGTGGTAGGGGAGGAGTAAGGGAGATGGAGGAGGAGAGAGTGAGTGGGACAGAGAGATGGTGGGGGTGGTAGGGGGCCAGAGGGGATGAATGGATGAGGAAGGGATGAGTGATGCTGTGAGGGGGAGAGGGAGGGACGAGAGAGTGGGGAGTGAGTGGAATGTGCACTGGAAGAGGTCGTGAGAGGGACCGGCTGGAATGTGGTAAATTGGGACTGGAAGCATGTTTTCATACACTTGGAATTATGATAATGTATGACAACGAACATCGATTGCATATATGTAAATAATAAGTGAGGATTAAGTGAATGTATGTAGTATAATGGCAGTGACAAGCACTTAATTTAGAATTGACATCGGCATTAAATATTGCGCTCATGAAAAGTAATATAATTAAAAGAGCATATACAGAATGCTCGTAAATTCCCCTTACAAACTTCTAGGACTTGTAGAGCGGACTGAGTAGACGATCTTTTGAATAGGAATCTATGTCTGGAAACGTACCCTTTCCGTGCTACAACCATTTCAAATCAAGCGGGCTCGTCGATGCAGCGGTGCAGGAACCACGTTCAGAAGTTAACACGTTATGCAGAATCGGCTGGACGCAAAGGCTGCACCCTTTGGAGGTGGTAAGGATGTAGTTGTTGCTCATGCAGAACCTCCCAGGCGATGCTGGGAGCAACACCCACTGCACGTACAACTGATCGCGTACTCGCTGACGGGCTCTGTTCAACGTGATGCAGTACAGTCTCTTCCAACTCGGGAGTGCGGCGTCTCTTTGGAGCACCAGAGATTTTCCTGTCGGCGGTGAAGGTAACTTGTTCTCGGAGCCGTTGCGTAATTGTGGCGAGAAGGGTATGCGATGGCGTCGCACGTTTTGGATGACGCTCTAGATTAAGCCGACGAGCTTCTCTTCCATTACCTTCAGCTGCGCCATACACGAGGATCATGCCTGTGTATTCCGCAAACGTGTACTCAAACATGTTAATCGGAAACATAAAGGCGCGTGAATGGGGACCGAGGCAGGGTAGACGTCACGTGCCATCAGGTGTTCGTCTCACGTAATGCACTGCCTACCGAGTTTCATACCAACACAAGAAAATCCGCGACATTGTTCTTTGCCTTAGTGGAAGTGGACGAGTGATACTCATGATTTGAAATGGTTGTAGCGCGGTAAGGGTAAGTTTCCGGACATGGGTTCCTATTCAAATATCGTCTAACCAATCCCCTCTACAAGTCCTAGGAGTTTGTGAGGGGAATTTCTGAGCATTCTGTATAGGCTGTTAAAAGCTGTAAATAATAGTTGTGGTTGTTTACATCAAAGTAAATATTTTAAGAAATTAAATTTACTCCTTTACTTTTATTGAGACCTGCATCCCTCACGAACTCGGATAAGACCCTGACGATATATACCAATATTTCTCTCTACGTGGGTTTAACATGAATATTTCTGCGTTTATGGCGCGCGTCGCCTAGACCCTCCAACGTCCCCGAAGTCGTCTCACTCATTCTACTACGGCCATGGTGGTACAAATATTTGGCTAACTAACTCCCCTTTACAACTAGATGCGTTGCTTGCTGTACTTCTGGACTTTTCGGGAGCGCATGGGTCGACGTCAGAAATTTTTAGTTAATTTATCCCTGATATTTTTTATTGGATATTAACAAATATTAGGGGCCGCGGTGGTATAGTGGTCAGACTACCTGCCTCCCACCTAGGCGAAATCGTGCCAGACGATGCAGATGGCCGTCGAGTTTTCTCGGGGGTCTCCCGTTCCCCCCGCCTCTGCATACTCACCTCAATTCACCCACTCCAGCTCTAAATACCTCGAGGTTAAGAGCCACCCAAATTTCTCCACCACACTCCACTCCAATCCACAAACAAATATTTTAAAAAGTTCACTTTTTATGGTTAAAATCGATGGATATAGACGAGAAATATCGCTTGACACCAAAATCAGCACGATAGCACATCGGGGTCACGAGATGTATTGCCCGGAAATTTTCGCCCACGTTCAGAATAACCACAAGTATCCGCAGCCCCCCCTCCCCCTCCCAATACTCGTCCTTCTCAGGGCACGTGCGGCTCCAATGCAAGGTTCTGCTCTCGTCATAGTCACATATCTGACCGAACGAGACCACGTTTATTTCAATTTCATTATTATTCGTGAAGTTTTGGCGTCGGATTGGATCCCCGAGCAACCGTAACATCACCATTTCCGCCCTGGTACCCCATGTGTCGGCCTGATTTTGAAGATGTGTTCACGTAAAAAAAAAAAAAATACTGGAGGTTTTCATTACACTCACTCCTCGTATAAATGCGCCTTTGTTTTAACAGATTAAGTGTTCAGGTAAATTATTAAGTTTTACGTTGCACGCATCCGCACAGAAACCAAAGTTCTTCGAACCAAGCGATACCGAAACGGTTCTCATGAATATTAAAGTCACGAACCATGACCGAGCCTTCGTCCTCGCCACTTCGTGGCAACTTCTTGGCTGCCATTGTCATGGAATTCTCTGTCGGAGAAGGACAGCATTTCCTGGTTTTAGCTCACCTCTCAGGACACGCTTAAAGAGCACCGTCTAAGAAATTTTCTCTGATCACACACATGCAGACAATAGACCAAGGTTAAAATTTAAAGGTGATAAATTTTCGTGGAATAGGTAACGTCAGTAGGGAAAAAAAGGTACGTTGTTGAGATACGTCCAGCCCGGATATCATAAGGAGAATAATTGGTAAATACCCACACTCTAAACCCGAGTCTGTGATACCTATCTGTCAGTGGAATAGTAATCACTAGACCTTGGTTAACAAACTGGTACAGACCATACACAAAAATTAGGTATATCGATTTTTATTCTTCTGCGCTTGGATTTTTTTTTTAATGAACAGGTGAGAGATAGGCTGGTGGTCACGTGACTATTCCATAAAGCGCTCTCATACGATAATACTTTTTGCGGCGTACGGTGCTGATCCTGGTTGTGTGGAATTCTGAGTTTATCTGAAGAATTCTCTCTCTTGATGACTGACCTCATTCTTTCAGCGATACGCGGGGTATTTCGAACCTTCCAGATGGCCAGGACCAACGATATATAAGGGTGTGACAGGACTCCGAGCCAAGTATTTGATGACGGAATGAGTGGCTGAGTTCCGAGCGATAGAAGACGAGCAGCGAGAGAAGTGACCAGCGGAAATGAAGTATGCGAATGCGAGTATCAAGCAGTGAAGGGCGCGGCTAGTAGGCTGGACCATTGGACTAAATGCGCGAGTGAATGACATTATAAATGGTGGCAACAGATATACTGAACACGAGTTAATAATGAGTATGGGTTAATTGACTGTAACCAAACAGAGACAATTAAGAAGTACTTTAATAGAAATAGACATTAATATATCACTGTTCAATAAAAAGGGTAATAGTGGAGACATAATTTGATGCTGTAAATAGTAGTTGTGTTTATAAATTAGAAATAAAATTTAGTTCTTTAATTTTTATTAAGACCTCCATCCCTCACGAACTCAGAGACGCCCCTCAGGCGTCCCATGTAACAATATTAATAAAATACTTTTACCAGTTTAAATTGAATCAAACCATGCATTACAAATTGGCTAGAGGAAGTATGAAGTCACTTCAAAGCACTTGTTTAGTTTTCTGACCTTAAATCCTACCCACGTAGTTTATAATAGACGCATTTACATGGAATAAGTTCTTTGCTGTGTCGCGATGTGGTATTCACTGTCATGTCTGAAGATATGACATAAAAGCTTTATACTTTTTTCTCGTTCGTTCGCGCTGGAGATACTGATTATGTCGTACACAATTAAGGAGTGTATTTTTTGTCGATATAATTTGTAATACATAAATAATTTTGGTGTATTTTGGGATCGTACCTCCGCCCGAAACAAATAGTACACCACGCGATCGTAGGACAACCATCTTACTCAATGCTCTGCCCTCTCACTTAGAGTTGAGCAAAAATATACAGTGGAAATCGAACAACAGTCGTTTCGCTAGTCAAAGGTATCCGCTATTTTTCCAACGCAACTAAGGGACTTTTCAATGAGTGAAATCTAGCCACCGTAGCAATCAGTGGACCACCTTACACTGGCTGACAATGATTTGTAATATATAAGATTTAGTGTGTATACTTATCACACTCGCATTCTTTTCCAGAATTTCTCTATGTAAAATAGTTTTTTTCTGAAGCGACAAACAGAAATGTACTATTAAACCTGATCGTCTTATATTACTCATTCATTACCATACGAAAATACTTTAAATAAAGGCCAGGATATGTGCTATTCTATAAAATAATTAGAAAATAATTCATGTACATCTGTGGTGTCCAGTGGCATTTATCTACTATGCGTCGTCTTCAACCCTACGCTGGTGTAATTTTTCTGAGAGAACTTTGAGCATGTGTGTCTTTCTACATTTCTCCTCACTACCATCCCTCCCTCCTTTAGCCACTGTCTCCGTTAATTCACAGAACGTACTTTCTCGTCCTAGTAAGACATTTTGCTGTTTTTCAGAAAGAAAAGTTTCATATCTGCAAAATAAATGCGGCATAGCAATCCTGCTTTTTATTCGTCAAAACAATCATCGATTAAATAAAAACGGGAATTATTCAGTCTGAATAAAAACCCCAATATCTTCAAACGTTCAGTTTAACATTCCCAGCAGAGTAGTCAGTCACCAGTTAGAAGTAACACGATATTTTTTTTTTTTTTTTCGTTTTAATCTCAAGGGGCGAGGAAATAATTTAAATCGCTTCACAATAAAACAATATTGCGAATATTGCTTATTTATAATCTCTTCCGGTGTTAATAAAACAAATATCACCTGGTCCCTTTTCAGCCCGAAACGATAATTTGTGTATACGTATGCATGTTTATTTACGGTCTTTAAACACCGCAAGTTATGTGCTGACGCCATACAGAATTGGTGGTTCTCACAGCGAAATATTGTTCATTTCTGGACTCCGCAGGCAATAAATTTGGAGAGAAATTTTTTTCAGCAGAAAATCTTTCCTGCATCTGTCACCAAAACGTGTACTTCGCTGACACGCTATACAAGAACTGAATGACATAAATTAGCGAAATAGAAATCACTGCTACCGACAATATGAATCAGTATATTGAACTGAAACTAACGACTGGGACAATCTATTTGCTAGAATGTGGCAAAAATCACCATTGCATCGGTGAAATTAAGAAACCGTGATAATCAGTACGTTCAAATACCATGGTAACTGGAGTATTCATTTTGAGAATTATAGATTAAAAATTATCTAAATTTTATGAGCCACGGAAAGCCCATACCTTTGTAACAAGAATGGCATAAATAAAAAATTTAATTTTGTAAGGTCCGTGGGTTGAATTGTCAGGATAGACGTTATCATGCCACAACAGAAAAATATGCTATGTAGTTTCAGCTGCCACAAAGATAGTAAAAGTTAAGTGTTGTTTATTTAACTGGCTGCGTTATTTAATATGAAAACAAACAGTAGGTTGGGACGGATGAAATGTTCTGGTGGTATTATAATGGGTAATTACAGAAAAAAAAAACATTGCTGTTGTGTACATACATATTGCACGAAATTTCCTGCTCGACTAGTTTCATGAATGCTACATATTTAGAAGTCCTCATAACGTAAGTTTCCTTTTTTTGTCCTCCTTCTGTTCTGCAATAAGGCGAAGGAAAAAAAAAACAGAATTTATATGACTACTGCTGTTTTACCTACATTTGCTTGCGACACATTTCATGAAAGGCCAGATAAATTATCTCATTAATACCGAGTGCTTTCAGTTAGTGACTTGTAAAATATAACTTACATAACAAAACATGATATTTGGGTATCTAAAATATACGTTACTGTAATACACAACATAAAATTGAAAAAAAAAAACTACGAGTCATTATGTTATCAAACTGGCCAGCACACAGCATAATTTTTCTAAAAAAAAATATTACTGGTTCATTTATGTTCAGCAAAATACTATGAAATAGAATTACATTGGCTTGAGTCCCTCCCTCGAAATGGATGTCTGTTACGGTCTGATATTAAAATTTTTTTTACAAGCAAGTCACTCGGGAGTTCATTATTACATCTCGTTACCATATTACCATACTGATGAAGATATGTGAAATATTTGCATTGTACAGACAACTTATAAACATATTGAATCCAAAAAATTACGACATTCTTTTAATGTGCTTATTGTTTCACAACATTAGTACAGTACTCTACTGACAGATCTAGTTTGTGTTTCTTAAACTGGAAACATATTTGACTAATCATATTGTATAATTTTATGGCATCAAGATGAATATTCAACACTTTTGGTTCAATTTATGTATAGTTAAAGTGACCTATAAAATACAAGTGGAGTGACAGCATTTTAGATAAAGGGCTTTGACTACCAAGGAGAATATGTTGGGGGCAATAAGTTATTCCATTATGAATTATATGACAGATATCTATCAATTTTTTATGCACACACTTGTATTAATGATAAATAATTATACTATAATGTATACTAGAATATTGCCAAAGTCTTGCTTTTTTCTTCGAACACCTTGTTATTACATTGATGAAGTTAATACTAGGGCTGCCAGTAGTTTCCTCTTTAATACGTAACCACCATTCCAGTTTATCTACTTGTAAAATATACTACATTTCGAACAGCTGTGTTTTGAGAGTTATCACAAATTCCACTCTCATATTGTGAAAAATTAAGTGTTTTATCTTTACAGAAAACGTACTATTTTTTACTGCAATTTACAGAGCAAAAAAAATATATATATACATAGAAAAAACTAAGAAAGTTATTGTAAAGTTTTTGCAATAATGAACATCAGGAAATGCATTCACTAAAGGCTGTTCTTTACACTGTTAAACTTTTCTTTTGAAGACTGCGAATTTTTCTATACGAGTTCAGATACGCACAATGTGAGTACTTAGGCTAAAAGGGCAAACTGGCCACAGTTCTCTTCGCAAGGGCAGAAGTGTGATGTGCTGAAGGGAAGGCAGGCGAAGAAGCCTGCCACGAGGCCTACAGGCAACGTTTCATTTCCGGCAACACGCTCTGTGTGACTGGCGGCGCGTACTTCCAGCTAATTACTCTCTCGTTTCACCGCCAACACCACAAAGAGTTCCCCCGACCACGCTCTGCTACCACTGTCCCTAACCTCACTCTGCTACCACCGCGAGGCCCGGCGAGGGAGGGGGTGGCCCCTGTGAAGGGCGGCGTGGTGTCACGTGCCGCAGAACCACACGCGCAGCTACTATCCATCATGTACAGATGGACATGCGGCTACATTAGTTACACCACATGCACATCCTTTAGCAGCATGCTGGGAGGGTGCTGCGCCTTACAAGCACTCGCGGATACTTGCGTCCCATGCACGGAGAGAAAAGCCAACAACGCATTTTTTTTTTGTATAGGACCAAAAATATATTTAGTTTCTCCAACAAAACATTTAGTTGAGTAAACGAAACTTGAAAAACAACAAGATCAATGTCGTTCATATAACCAAATACATGTTTGAATGAACAAAACCTTTGTATTGGGCCAAAATAAATTAGACTGTGAACAAAACATTTTTGAATTAACTGAATATATTTGTTTGGCTGCTCATTCAATTGTCTTCATTCGAAAAATACAGCTCGAGAGTTTGTTTGCATTATTTCTGACAGTTAAATTAGTAAAAATATTTTTGGTGCATTTAATAATGCTTAATAATGGTATAATCACTTTAGTAAAACCAGTTCAACAGGAAACTAATAAGTGAATGTGTAAAACTTGAAATATTTATTTGCGGGCATTGTCCAGTGTTTGAGATGAATGTATTTAAGAACCTCGGGATTTCATACACAGTCACTTTAGCTGATGTTGCTTGGTCGTAGTGCTCGGATGCAAGAAATCTTGGTTCAAATACTGGTCAGACACCTTTTTTTTTTCACATTAACCAAAGCTATTTAATGTTAATAGAGCTAAGCAAATCTCAATTTGCACCAACCAAATCCATGTTTGGAACAACCAAATAAGAACAACAAAATAATTCGGTTGCATAAACAAAACATTTCATTACTCGTATACAAACAATTAATTTGGTTGTGCCGAACGCCCTTTTTTTCGGAGAGGAAGTGTTGGAAATGAGACATCACTTCGTCAAACGACCAGAAGTGCCGATGACAAACTGGTGATTACCAGAATTGGTAAGGGGGGGGGGGTGTGGTTAGGGCGAGGGTGGCTCATTGGGTGCTAGTGACGTCACTTCTACTCAGTCCAGCGTGTGTGTGTGTGTGCGCGCGTGCGAGCGTGCGGGCGTGATAATGGCAGGCAGATTTAATCATGTGCTGGCGGTTGTGCTCAGCTCTCCACACTTGTCCTTCATATGTCTTTCACATCCATCCTCACACACACACACACACACACACACATGCGCTGATTGTAGTTTGTCCAAGAAAAAAATCGGAGTGACTAGAAGCCATTAGTGATATCACGCTTCACTGAGAAAAAGTTTTTTTTTTAAATCAAACAATGTTTGTAATATTTTTTTCCAATATGAACTCTATAAGGCATTGGTTATAAAATACAATATAATTTCGAGCATACACTCTAAACTCGAATCAGTGTTATCAATAAATGAAATAGCATCCACTGAAAGTCGGTTTATAAGCTACTGCCGACTGCCAAATCAAGCCAATGGACTGGAAATAAGATACCTATGGCAGCGGAATTCTCGACATTCAGTGGGAAGTCACAAATAATTCAGTGAAATTCTGCCCTAATATTAATTAGTTATCTGGCACTCATTATCAGTTGCTCAATTTTCACTGTTTTCCACTAATCTGGATCAACTCCCATTGTTTTAGATTTAGAGTGAGTTAAAATCTTGTTAAATATGTGTCCTTACATATTAAAAAGAACCATATTTGCATTGCAAAGATTGAGATGTAATTTGGCATAATAAAATAGCCTATTCATTAATTTAAATATATTCTTAAAACAATATAAGAAAATTCTCATGTTGAGAGAAAAGCCAACAAAATAATTGTTTATGTAGAGCAAAAAATTAATTAATTTGCTCAATAAAATACTTTGTTCGATAGACAAAATTAGAAAAAGAAACACGAAATTAATTTTGTTCATCTAACAAAATACGCGCTCAATTAAACAAACCCTCAGGGGAGAGAGAGAGAGAGACAGACAGACAGACAGAAAGACAGACAGATAGCCAGACAGACAGAGACAGAGATATATGTATACATATCTGTCTCTGTATTGCAACACAAATACACAACCTTCGTTGAAAACTGGTAAAAATTCAAACGGTGTAGAATGGCTAGGAATTTTAATTAATTTTTCATTTGAATAAGACAGGGCTAACCGTCGCATAAAAATTCAGTACTGTCGCATTGCGATCGTTTTAAGGATTGCATGGTATTCACAGAAAAAAAAATCAAGAAAACATGTTTACTTTATGTGAAATTCAAATTTAATATACAAATCTGCATTCTTACAGATCCGAATTATAAAATACTTTCATCGCACTTACAAATGCGTTATTATATGGAAATATTTTTAGACATAACAATTTTTGAGATGTTTTATAATAAACAGTACATTTGTTTCTTTTACGTATATGCCCATGATGAATTCCAGCACAAATTGTTGTGAGAATGGTCCTAATAGTAAATAGCAAAGATAATGCAAGACGTATTTACAATAGTCTTATGTGCTGTAGCTGGCGCCGACTCAGCTGCCCCGTGTCATAATCGGAGACCCACTTCGCCCTCCCCTCTTCCTGGAACGATGCGCTCGCGGCCTCCTGACCACCCTCTTCTCTTCTTAGAATCCCGTTAATGCCGACAGTGGCGATACTTGATGGCGTCACAGACCTCCTCTCGCCTGCTAGAGTTTTCGATACGTTTAGCGACGACGCAAGAATGTTCTGGTGAGACTGGCTTCCACCTCAGTCCTCCGCGACGACGACTGGAGATTGCGGGACGACGGCGAGTAAGGTGTTCGTGGCTTGAATGGACGAGAGGGTGTGAAACCGACGAGTGAAGCCTACTGTGCGTGAGGGCACTTGGAGGACTCTAGAACATTGCGACTGGCGGAACATGAACTGAACTGAGGGGGGACTGAATGGAAGTGTAATACTGATTTTATTGTAAATATTCTAACTGTCAAATATAGACGCATAAATTATAAAATAATTGAATAGTTTGATATACTGTATATTGGGACTGATCATTAATTAATTATTTAATTTCATTGATTTCTTTGTCGTAATTATACATTTTATCAATTGTTGCCAATTGTGTACAGTAAGTGATATCATTTTATTGTGAGAATTTGATTTCAGAGAATTTTGCTGTAGTTATCGTAAATAAAATAAGGAAATTATAATTAATTATTTTATTTGATTAAGACCTCCATCCCTTAACGAACTTGGTATAGCCCACTTAATTTCTAGAGAGAGAGAAATTGTAACAATACTTATTAGGTTGACTTAGTTACTTTATTTTAAAATGGTAAACTACTTGAATATACAAGATTGATAAATACTGGCTCCTCATAAATGGAGATATCTGGAAACTTAACGGGTGATATACTTCCCCTTTTCACTAAAATATTATGGGATACTATCTTCATAAAACTTTGAAACTTTCTTGCTAAGATCAATATTTTTACAACATTTTTCGACTGTCGTTCTTAAACGAGCCAACCACTCTGTCTTGGAGTAGCACTCTCCAGTGAACTGTTATCCAGAAGAATAGCTACCAAGCTTAAATTATATCTGTTTGCATGCCATAAATACAACTTTTCGAGCAGTGGTTTGTTATTTGAATGAAAACATATCATTTTAACTATCAATTATTACAAATGTCATATTTATATTTTAAAAATCGCTAGGCCTATTATAATCAAAAATTTGCTTCTTCAGAAATTGTTATTAAATATCATTAAAAAAATAATAATTTGGAATCACAAGTTTCAAGAACGTGAAATTGTTAACATTGAAACTATAACTGCGGAATCTTGAAATTTGTGTTTTCTAAGTAATTTTATTTAACAATATTTACTAACAACATGTGATGAAACAACAAATGCTTGCAGGTCGTATGTCGTATTACGTTTTAGATAAACTCTGTATAACGTTTCTTTTTTTGAATTTTTCGGCTCGAGTTCAGCGTAATCCCAATTAAGTGAATATGTTAAGTTGGTTGAAATTATAATAGTTTGCAAAAAAATTATAAATTACGATTAAAAATATAACAGGACGATACATTTTTTTTCCAACAGTCTACTTTTAGTGATATTAAAATCAGAAAACCATACAGGACCAACTGATACTTTCTACCTATTGCGGGTATTTATGTGTATACATATGTAAACGCACATATGCTTAAAGTTTTAGAACGATAGACGACAATATTACTTGAGCACAGTTTCACAGCGCAGTAAACAATGAAGATATGGAAGCTGCCGAAGTGTCCAAAAGACGTAGAAGAAATTTTAGCAGCGCATGCCAGCAAAATGGCGACGCTGGCCAACAACTTTTCCGAACGTTGTCCGCCCATCAGCGCCTGGTAACCTACTTGCCAGTTGGCAGTCGAGGCTATATGATACCTTCCGCAGCACACTGTAGCCAAACAGGTACAAAACGCGCTTCGGAGAGCCTTGTGCAGCAAATCACAAATGAGCACACACACTTAACAATCATGCAATATCTGGTATGTGTACGTATCTACTTGATGCTATAGGTATGACTCTTCTAAAATTACATCCGTCTATATTGATTTCTCTGTCGATGAGACGTTAAGCGGCCACTGTAGTTGTACGGTTAAACAGTTGTATCTATAAACAGTTTTCTTTTTAAAAAAAGCCTATGGATTATTTCAAGCAAATATTTTTTTGAGAAAAGAAATGAAAGTCGACATGTTGTTAACCGTTCAAAAATTTTGTTATTGCAACACAAATGCAGTCGTTGAAAATTGTCAGTGCAGTCGTTGGAAAATTCCGTAAGTGGCGCTCTAATTTGCAATATTTATTCTTCGGTAAAATAGGGGGTTAAACTATAGCGACAATGTTGTGCCTTTATGAACATATTGCTGTATTAAAATACCATAGACACTGCTTAAAATTCTGAGGAGGCAGATCACACGTTAAGCTTGTTTGTGCTATATTACATCGCTGTCTCGATGTTTTCTTACTGTCGGAAGTGACCGCCAGGCGTTTAGTATAGTTTACTATAGATTCCACTCAAACCCTAACGACATACCTTCTATCGGCCGAACACAAGCGACACGTGTGCGCGCAGACACATACACGGCGCGGCGTGCCACTTGGGTCCTGGGAGACAGCTTCATTGCAGCTCGTGGTGCGCCAGAACTACCGCGGGATCTCTACTACCTCGGGCGAGGGCAATCCGGGTCAGATAAGGCGGTGAGGCGCTATCAGGCTGCGGGCGGGCTACAAATCGCCGCACGCTCGGTCCTCTCCGGCGGCGCTCGGGCCACGGCACGAAGCCCCTCGGCCAATCGCTGGCCTCCTGGGGCGCCCGTTAACTCCCTTATCTCGCCACTACCTAGGCCGGCTTCATTACACACCCCCTTTTTTTTTTCTAGCGTGGCGGTAAGCCACGGGGGAATTTTTTTTTATTTTATCCGCGCGCCGGGGATTAAGTATCCCAGTGGGAGTGGAGGAACATAACCTTCATCCCCCAGAACCCCTTCTCACGGACGGTTTCGAAAATGATGGAAATGGAGGAGGAGAGAGGAATGTTTCCTATCTTTTGCTAACATATTGGCCATGTCTGCGCGACTGGTGCAAAGGTTACACTTCGCGCAAGATATCTGCTCCACCAACTTACCTAAAGACCTCACGATTGGGCTCTGTAGTCGCCTACGTTGTGACACCTACTGTAGCTGACTGACCGAGGGCGTGGCGGCATGGATGGAGAGCTGAACAGGTTCGTCTGTTTTACAATATATACGTGTATTCCTACCGGGAAGAATGATATATTTTCTCTTACTCGTCCCCATTTTATAGAATATAATGGCATGTCTATGACAACAGGCAACACTCGAGCAAGCCAAGTGTGCAACCGGAAAATACAAGTAGTCCATTTACAAAGCGATCCTCTTCCGTTTATATTGATTTTCGGGAAAAAGCGAAAAATATATATATTAAGTGTTATTCTTAATGTGGTTGTACGAATGTTGGCATGGATGTTGCTGTTGGTCACGAACATTGTCTGTAGAAATAAAGAGCTCTCTGAAACCAATCATTTCCCTTCAAATGAAATAAAATTTTATTTTATTTTTATGAGTAATGGCTACTTTGGAAATTGAATGAGTTTCAAACCCGCTTTTAAAGTGGCTTCACGCTGTTTTGGACCTATAAAGCATTTTTCTTTTTATAGCGAAGGATAGGAACGAAACAACAGGAACAATGTTGTAATCTGTCAGGCTTGTGAACCAGTGGCGCTTTGAAAATGGACGACTGATATGTGAACTGCACCAAGTCACGCCGCATCACCCTCCACGCTTCTCTTACTTACCTCTTCGCTCCTCCAGGATAAAGAAGAACGCTCGGCTGTGGATGTCAGGTGCCGTGGAGCCCGTGAGTTGCGGCACAGCGCTGACTAATCCGTGTTGCTGCATTAAGCGGCCCGCCTGCTTGGAGTGTTTCTCCCCCCCCCCCTCCCGCGTTTGTGTTGGAGTATGGTACGTCACTATTGTGAGAATTGTAAATTTTATATAAATCTAAGTGTTATTTGTGTTTTTTACAGTTTAATGCTAATGTGTGCGCTCGACCCTTGGGTCGCGACTGTACCGCAGTACGCGAGTGTGCGGTTGGTTGCTTTACTGAGTGTAAAGGGGCTCGTGTTTTCTGATCTTTGCTGATTGGGTAGCTTTAACGTGTGATATTGAATTATGTTTGGAAAGGAGTGTACTGGTGCTGATGACGCGTGGTCTCTGGAGATGGGGCATGCGTGGACCAGGTGATGGGATCCTTGTCAGATTCGGAGAATGTCAGCTGAATGTGACGGGAAAGTTAAGTATTAGGCTGGGACTTAGAAAGAAAAATTTCCAGTAGTGCGTGGACTTAGAATTTTTTCATGCAGCTTTCGAACTTAGGAAAAAATTTAGGTTTGGCGGGCTCTTTATAGTGTGCGTTGTCATATGTAGGACAGATAGTAATTGCACCACCGTGTGGAATATGTTAACGCCATCGTAATTGCAAATTTTATGGGTTTTAATATAAAGGCTAAATGTACATTCCGGGAGTTTTGTAAAGGTTGTTTTTCTTTAAGAATGATATTTAATGATTTAGTGGAGCGTTTACTTAACCATAGGTGTTCTTATAAGTTTGGTTATATGGATTTATAAGCCATTTTGTCTTGATCAAAATTGATCAGATAAATGAGATCTATACCGTAAGCAATAATTTTGTTGGTCAAAATTAAAGTGTATATCAATAAAGTGTGTTGCCTTGAGTGTGTGTAATTTGGCACCTATTCACTCCTGACAATATAGTATAGACATTTAGAATTCCTACTCTGCTTAATGGTGATGATGTTGTTTATGGGTAATTTGAGGTAATGTAAATGGATCTCAGGCACGCAACACAGTTCGAGCAGCAGGCACACAGACGGGGCCCTTAACGGCGTAGTTAGTATCCAATCCATCTTCGATTTTTCTTGCACATCTTCGAAATGAAAATTTATGGCCAGACATAAAAAAAAAACTAATGTTGACAGGGCATAGATAAATACCTAAGCATTTTTTCGTGTTTTATTGGTACAGTTTCAATCGTACCTGTATTTTTTCCGTGCGGGATTGATATTATTAGATAATTATGTAATATTTTTTAGTGACGGTTACAGAAGTGAAACATCATGTAAGAAAAATAAGTTGGATACTGCATTGACAAGCGTGGTTTTTAAATATCGAACCCGAAAATTAAGTTGATCGAGGAAAATACGTAAATCTGAGACGGCAAGAATACTTCTCCCTTGTGGACTTGTGCCTGTACAAGTTGCTTAAATTCATGTGGGCAGATGTACTCGCGCTCTCTGCAGTCAACTAACGGCATAGAATACTTCTCCCTTGTGGACTTGTGCCTGTACAAGTTGCTTAAATTCATGTGGGCAGATGTACTCGCGCTCTCTGCAGTCAACTAACGGCATAGAATACTTCTCCCTTGTGGACTTGTGCCTGTACAAGTTGCTTAAATTCATGTGGGCAGATGTACTCGCGCTCTCTGCAGTCAACTAACGGCATAGAATACTTCTCCCTTGTGGACTCGTGCCTGTACAAGTTGCTTAAATTCATGTGGGCAGATGTATTCGCGCTCTTGCAGTCAACTAACGGCATAGAATTTCCCTTACTTGTTCCCCTTCCCTTCTCAACTGCTACACTAGAACTCGAGTCTCGCCCCCTCCTAGGACGAACACTTGTCTTTGTCGAGCAGTAGTTAGAAAACTTCTCGGTCTGCATGCGATCCGATATGCGTGTATAGATCACGTCCGAACTGTCTGCAATATCTTGAAGCTTCAAGATAAATGAGGGAGGGGAAAGGGCTTATCTTACAAATATTTTTCGGGGCTACACTCAAGTTCGTCGAGCATTACTAGTGCCTGCCAGCGGGAACAATGGCGAAAGGAAGATGGAAGTCTTTAACGAATCCTGGAATCCATTAGGCGGAGCGTGAGAGGTAGGATTGTAACCGAGCAGATAAAGAGCCTGCCACATTGTGTACACGACAATAGAAAACATTGTCATTTGAGATTACATTTTACTTCTTTATAACTTCATATCTCAAAGCCCGTCCACCTACTGTCGAATAGAGTACGTCATTATCATCTCTGCCTTCACCAATAACACAGCTACACATACTTATTATTTCATAGATATTTTAAATTTTAATTAAAGACAGGAAAATTTCGCGTTTTAAACGGCCTGTATGCTAGACTCAACTGTCCTATGTACTTTCGAGCCGCAATTTTCGGTACATTGGCTGGTGTCCCAGCGTGTAGATAGTTTTACCTCACACTTGATGACACGGGATTTGGTGCTTGTTTCCTTACAAATCTGTTATTGGCTCAGAGTTCATCTGACCGCGTATATTAAAACTGTGATTCAATCACCAATATAACAGAAATGAACAAGTGTTTGAAGTCTAGCTTGTCCTAAAATTAATTCGCGGAATTTTCCAGTCCCTAATTATAATTTACTCTCGCATTGCTGGGCTTATTGAAGGAGTTCAGAACTTTGGTTTTCATAATGGTTCTTTGCGTTCTCAGGTTGCCTGCCTCTTCTCCAAGAGACAATAGTCAATAGCAGGCTACCTCTAAACATCGTTAAGGGTCGCAGATTCACGGCGCGAAGTAGACATGAGTTTAGGAATCCCTCTAACTCGTAAGTGATTGTTCACTGTCTGTTCCTACCTCATCACTATTACTTAGGGACACAAGGTTTTCCCAGAAATAGCAGTCCTTTGCTTATTGGCCAAGTGTGTTTGCCTACTTAGGAAAAACGTCATAAGCAAGCATTGCAATGGGCCTCATTAAGACTACGATGCGCATTCCCGGGAATGCAGAATTTCTAGAAAACAAATGCGATAAATTAATAACAAGGAATAACTAAAAAAAATATTTCGAAACATAATTTAAGAAACAGAGAAATACACTTTGCCATCATGGTGACACTAGAACCCACAGCCCTTGGATTATTAACCGGAATCCTTAACTACAAGACTAAGTTGACTTACCAGCTTAAAACTTATTTTTACAGTAAATATAGCTGCAAGTAACTACAAAATTCCATTGAAGTTAGTTATTTATTTCATTTTAAGAAATATGTTGTTGAGTTAAGAGATTTGGACGGCTCTTAATAACGAGGTATAGAGAGACGATTTAAGAGTTCTGTGTAGCTAAAAAACATCAACACAGTCACGTTTTTATTGAAATTCTAGTCTATTATGGTTATTTGAGTTGTTTTAAGTGTCTTACGTTATTCAAACTTGCAATATATTTCTTTTCGCAGGCAGCTACACTTTACTTCACCCATAGTTTTAGCACAAACAGCTATACATGGTTTTGCGTTATCGAGTGTCCGCCATTTTGCTGAAGCTCGTGGAAACAGATCAGCATATTACAAACATTTCTTGAGGTATATTACAAACACGGCCCTTGTAGTTTTACAAACGAGTAGTTTTGCAAGATAAATCTTGGTATTGTTTCAAGCATTCGTAAAATTACGAAGCATTTCTTAGTGAAAATTACAAATTTAGTTTTACAGTGTACTGGTCTGGGCTATGGATATTTCATAATGTCGTTCACGGTTATCCAAGTATTTTTAAAATCAACCTTATTACTAGGTTATATTTTAACGGACGCGCTGACTGACGAGCATGCAAATAGGTTGGTAACGTCGGAGAGAGCGTAATGCTATATTTTAACTTTGAAATAAAATATAGAGTAAACATGTGTGAACATTGGAATGTTTGACTTTGGTTTCTGTTTTTTCTAATGCATGTTGCGTCGAATGTGTAAAATATTTACTTTTCTAGCAACTCCACTGTTTCATTCGACTGACGCACGGATAAAGTAATCAGGCCCATATCAACGTTAATTTTGCACATGGCAGAAAACTACACAATGGGCGCACAAGTAGATCTTATGCAGGACTTTCAAAAGGGCTCTGTTTCGTGAACACCTTAAACTATGTGCAAACACGAAGCCTACAACTCACTTTGTTATAGACTAAACAAGAATACGACTGTGGCGGCGACCTAAGAATATCAATCATCAAAGATGTTTTCTTGTTTACAACACCCGAAGCCGAAGATTGACACTGTGAGTGCTGGAGACGTAATATCACGTAGTACTTAAGAATTAATAGAAATCTATAGATTTCACAGTAAAACAATGACATACGAACATCTTGAAGACGCTGGAGGCGCAATATGGCCTCGCGTGAAGTTTTTACGACATTCACTGCAAAATAATTATTTGTCAGCAGCATGACACGTAACTACTTCCTCTCTACCTTTTTCAACGTTATTGGATTCGGGGTACTCAGTGCATCCGTCCAAATATATGCAGGTATGAGTAGTGACATTTGTCAAATGTTAGTTTTAAAAGTACTCGCTCGACAGTGAACAGTCTACAGTCGGGTATAGAGAGAACTAGAGAACTGGTGTTCGTGCTGCGGTTTGTATAAGCGACTAACTTCCGTCTTGTTTTAAATGTCTGTAAATATGCGCCGCTACCGAAGTGTTAAAGTGGGCGTGAGAGAGTTAGCAGGCCGCTAGACGCAGGCGTAGCACAACGCCGAGTGCGTGAGAACAGTGACATTGGCTAGCGAACCCCTCACAACGTCGCAGGATACTGTCCCGCCACGCGCCTCACAAGCCGTCCGGAGGGGTGGATTGTCCCGGTGGCAGCGCGCCTTAATGGGCTCTCCATGTGTTGACAGCGACGAGTAATTACAGCGGGCTGCTTCCCTTCCACTCTTACCCTCCTCTACAACCCTCGCTGTTCAACCCTCAACCCTTCCGAGATCTCCCCGGCACAGCTGACAAGCGCCAGTCGATACCGGCGAGAGAAACGACGCTGCCGTCGCATGCTGCTTATATCCAACGCGACGGGCTGGAAGATGAAGTTATGACAGTCCCGTCAAGCACGATTGGAGAGGTCGCGAGATAGCTCCTTGCCCCGTCTGCAGTAATCTTCAAGTCACTAGCCTTAAAATGTTTAGCGCTGGTGACTTTAGGATTGGTGATTTTAGTGGTAGTGAATATGGTGAAAGAGACTTTAGGGCTAGTGTCTTTAGGGTTACTACCAGTTCGAAAGGACGTAAATTGAAGGGCAAGTGACTTTAGGGCTAGTGTCTTTAGGGTTACTACCAGTTTGAAAGGACTGAAATTGTAGGGCAAGTGACTTTAGGGCTAGTGTCTTTAGAGTTACTACCAGTTTGAAAGGACTGAAATTGTAGGGCAAGTGACTTTAGGGCTATTGTCTTTAGGGTTACTACCAGTTTGAAAGGACGTAAATTGTAGGGCAAGTGACTTTAGGGCTAGTGTCTTTAGAGTTACTACCAGTTTGAAAGGACTGAAATTGTAGGGCAAGTGACTTTAGGGCAAGTGTCTTTAGGGTTACTACCAGTTTGAAAGGACGTAAATTGTAGGGCAAGTGACTTTAGGGTTAGTGACTTTAGGGATAGTTTTATTTATGGCTACTGACTTAAGTGTTAGTGAATCTAGGGTTTCTGCAGCGAATCCCCTGATACGCAACGAGAAAAATTACTACAGATCTAAAGAATTTGCGGAGTTATAATGATACAGTGAAAAGATTAGTCAGGGAAGTGACAAGAGATCAAGTATGTCTACAGGGATTGAAGGAGCCAGCAAAACAAAATTTCCTTACTAACATCGTAATATACTGTTAGTTTATTATAGTTTCAGCTACGCCAACAATCTAATTAGCCTACTTCTGAATCTGTTCTGTTTAAGGCCATTCAAGTTCCAAAGAATTTATCAAGATTTTGAGTATGTCTTGATCTTTCGTGGCATTATATCAATAATAATTTAATAAAAATTCCAAATCACTTTGATAAATAACATCTATCATATTAGTGAGTAAAAGTACAGAATGTAACTTATAGTCTTTGTTCGTACAAACTGCAAATAGTTAACGTAATACATAATTTAGTTGTAACTTAAGTGTAATCCGATATTAGACTCACCTATGACACGCTATTTCGACTTTAAATTCCATCTCCAAACTTAAAATTGGAAAACGGGCGATCAACATTAAAGTTTCCGGGAAATATTATTCTTGATATTCTGATAAGGAAAATATTTCGAGCCGTAACTCAACATATTAATTTTGCCCAGTTATGAGACTGTACGAAAAATGACACAAATATAAAATTCTTAAAATTCCTTTCATTAGTGTCTGAAAAGTAATCTCCCTTATTTCAATATTTGTTTTGCAGATTATTATTTTATATCATAACGAAAAATTCGTGTGATATGTTAAAATGAATAAAATCTTGTGCGTTGAACTAATTTATGGAACAGCCATTTCTGTAGTAGAACTATACTGCTTTACTTTAGGAGCTGTATGGTTGCAGATACAAGTACACACAGAATGACAACAGGAAGTCTGATTGTAGTATGTAGGTAAACAATATTTTCGTAGTCCCAACAATCCGTCCGATTTCTGCATTTGTATTTACTGTTCGGATGAGTTATGGATGCGGGGAATCCCGCAACAATACATTTATTTTATAAGATGATCATGCTATAATGACTTAAGTTTGAAATTTGCCTTGCTTTTATGATCGGAGTAAAAAACATTTGTCCTCGCCCTGGAAAACTTTAGCCACTAAGAGGCATCGTATTTGTCATACGCGTCTTAATTTATAGGCTGTCCACGCTAAAGTGAGCGCTTTTGAGGTTATAGTTACTTTTTCCTTTCAACCACTTTTTATCCTTTAATCACCTGTTAAAAATAAATAGTGCCATGTAAGTAAAAAACACAGTTCGTATATTCCACCGCACTCAGAAGTTAACGCTTAAGGATAAAATAAAATAAATATATTGACTATTACTGCAAATGAAAGGGCTTTCAAAAGACCTCACTTTACCATGAATAGCCTATAAGCAGTCGCATCTATTCAGATTTCTATAATACACTGGAATATTTCAATGTCAATATTTTATTCAGGACAGAAGTGAAATGAGTGAAAGCTGTTCGTTTGGGTGTACACGACAGTGAAGTCTTAGAAAACTAGTTTATTAAAAAAAACGAACTCGTAGATATTTCCTGGTTTTCTTATAATATTTATTACCCACCTAAGGGTTATTGACACATTGTTTTGAAAATTATATTGCCCGAAAGGTTCCTAGTGACACAATTTCGATTGTCCATTTTCGTTACCAGCTTCTGAATGCAGCAGTGTTTAAACTGATATTTTCAAAAATATAAAGTCTCACCACTGGATAAAGTTTTTTTTTTTTTTTTTCGAAAAATCAGGAAAATCTTTGAGTTCCAGATGGCAAAAGCGCAGCTGCTAGAATCTAGGAGACTGTCTTTGAATAAACTATACATTTTCGTAGTGTACACCATTCCACTGTTGCACGTTTATTTTCAGCTGGAAATAAAATAAATGGAAATATTTTCTGAAGAAATTGAAAGACACTGAAATCTCCGAGTAAGAGACTAAGAATCAACTAACAGAATTGTCAGATGTTCGACGGCCGCATGCCAGTTAGCCATTGTTTTTCTCTCAACAGGATTTTCATCTTGCACCGAATTCTAAGAATTTGGCCTCGCTTGCTATTCCTCGTTTATTTTGTGCTACGACAAAAAGCATTTTAAATCAAGCACCGCTTTACAATGCCAGACTAAATATTTGCATTCATTTTTCCCTTAAATTAAAGAAGTTTATTTCGCAGTCGGAAAAAATGGGGGTAGGCAAAAACATTCATTTGGTTCATTCACTGAAATGTCTCATTAAAAAGCACAGCGCTTTCGTTGTTTTGTAAACGCTTGATCAAACGCTATAATTTGCATTTTCATGCATATTTTACTCAAAAGCACTCATTTTACTTTATTTCTCTCGTTTTATTTTCCATAAGGCAGTTTATTAACATATTGGCATAAAAAATAACACCGGAAGTATGCAAGCAATTTCTAATTTACCTGCAAAAGTATTTTTATTAACAGAGCTTTAGCCTAATTATTCAGAGTCACAGAGCAATGGCACGATTGCAATATCAAAATCTTTGACACGAAACGAAAACCTTGCTCCCTAAATACAATTGTTCATTATCATTAATGAGAAATATTAATTTTAATGATTAGCTTCTTCCGATTGTTTAGAAATTTTAAGATAGTTCAAGATCAACATAAATCTAAAGACTTAACGTATTAGTAACCAATACAGAGCAATATTGCACATCAAGCTATTTTCAATACACCAAGTTTGTTGTTTTTTTGTAGAAACTACAAATTGATAAGAAAAATTTATTCGATTTACAAATAGCTACAACTGATCACATGGAGTAAAAAATACGTTTAATATTGCTTCCGAGTTATGAGCCAGCATTTCATCGATACAAGTGCAGCGTCAGGCATGCAAATAGTTTCTCCAAACTCTTGATATCATAAATATATTTTTGAATAGAATTATTAACGCAGGCAGCGGCGTGGTAAACTGTTGCTAGGTAAACTGTGTTTTCCTCTTTTCGTATTTTTCTGTTACATATAACATTTACACGTCCAGTTTTCATTCATCATTCAAGCGGTATTGCAAACTTTTTAAGAAATTTGTAAATTACGTGCCACTTATTAAGCTTATGTGCATAATACCGACATACGACAAAATAAATTATTTTAATTTTTGCAAATGATGGCATTATAATCCTCATATGACATAAACACACAGAATTACTTCCCCTGAATCGATGTGAATTTTATTGGCAGCAGGTTAGCAGTGCGCCTGTTAATATTTATGCAGTTATCGATAGGAACATTTGTTCTAAATGCCAGTTTCTAAAGTACTATGAAAGAAAGCCAATTATAACTGAAAAGGTAATGTATAATCTACTACAATTTATTTCGCTTTAACGGCACGCTATCTCTCGTCGCCTATTTCAGCCCGAACGAACCTAATAGAGTGTAACTGAGGCGCAGTCTGCTCAGTTTAGGAGAAAAAAAAAACACGTACTTCATGGGAGAATTTGGAATAGGGTACATTTCTGGCGCAAAGTTCACGATGTTCCTAAGAAGTAGTTTTTAAGCTGGCGGTAAATTAATGAATGATGTATGTTTGTGTTTAAAACTTCATGTTTGCCTTGAATTGTGGCATATACTTGTCGATCCAAATTATTAAATATTAAGTTTATATTGTCAGTATTATTTACGCCCTCGAATTGTGTTCACAGGAGAAAACAGAGAGAAATAAGTTGTGTTCGGTACTGAGGTTTCGAAAACACATTTCTTTCATTGAAGGAAAAAACCTAGGAACTTAAATTCTAAACTAATGTGGCTATCATAAAAATGAATCTTTCGATTCCATTGTCACGTTTATCTAAAGAAATTGTGTAAAACTTAGTTCTGCTAAGTTTTTACGACAGAAAACTAAACAACTTGTTGAATAGTTTCGATGGTTCCTCCTATCTGAAGTGAAGTGGAAAGAGTATTTTCTGCGCAGATTTGTAAACAATACAACTTGGAAGAGTAAAAAATTGCGCAGATTATATCAAAATTGCACATGAAAAACGAAGAAAATCTCACTCGTATTAAACATACGTACTACCTGACAGCGGAAATTTTCACTTTTCCGAAATATAAGCATTGATCTTCCAACCTGTCTTGCGGTTTTCCTAGAAATTGCAGAGTCTGCACGGGCTTCTACTTTGACCGCTAGACTAGCAGACAGCCAGAGTTGTAATGTCTGGACGAGCATTTATTGTAAAGGAAACATTTTTCAAAGCACCGAAAGGAAATTAAAAAGTTTCAAACCACTGATATTCAAATAAATATAAATTAAAATTAAATATTCCCACAACATAAAGAAACCACACTCTTGCACGTCACATAATTACGGTTCTCAAAAAAAAAAAAACTGAAACAAATATGTGGCAATTTTTTTTTACAATCGCAAAACTGGAACCGTAAAAAAAAAAGCTGTAACTAGCAGCTCGTGCAAAAACTGTTTCACATATAAACGAATTATGTTCTTTCATTCCCCATGTTTCAAACATAAAAGAGATCAAACGTTGATTGAAGTAACGCATATATCATTTGTCGCCCTGTTCAATTGTAATGTGTTCATAGACCATCAAGCTCATCCGCAAGGAACTGTTCCATTTTCCCGCACAATATAAAATATTGCATTGCTCGTACGCAAATGCAGAGCTTTGTGATACGTCGTATAAAAAGATATTCGATAAAAGCTAAACACTGAGAAATATTGTAATAGTGTGTCTGTAGAGCACCACTCTGAAATATTTAAGCCACCATGTTAAGTATCTGTAATAGTGTATATGTAAATATATTTTGTGTGAATTGGGAATAATAATAATAATAATATGATAGATTTTTGGGCGCCTTATTTTCGTGATGTGGCTTTGGTCTTACCACACTGGAATCAGAAGCTCTCCGGCTATGCTGTAAACCTCATGCAATAGAAAACGCTATCTACCATTCACAGTACTTCATTTAAATAAAATATGTGTAACCCTGACAATTAATAAATTAATTTAAAAGGAAAATAAATAAACTCAGACTCAAATATGTGAATAATTCAACAAGGTGCGAAATCAAATGTGTGCCTGTCACAGAAATCTCTTTCTCAAATGAAATTATACTTTACGATGATTGACATTAAATGACATACCACCATCCAAGAAAGAACAGAGATAAATCAGAATAAAAAATTAAATTAAAATAAAAGACTGGAAAATGCTGTAAAACTTTAGAACTGCTATTAAAAAAAAAATATTTTACTTGAAAGTTTGGTTCAAAATAACTAAATAGGTTCCACCGGAAGTAGCGTCCTATGTATTTGACTTCCCAGCAAGTTTTGGTAAGCTCTTACTTAATTTCTTAAGTTTCTTGGATCACATTCACTAATAGTTCATTAAGTAATGAAAAGTCAATTAATCACTTAATTATCTGAAATCCCATATTTCACCAAATAAAGTTACTCTGCAGTTATATTGAAAGTTCAAAACAAGTATTTAACTCCTAATGACATATTGCTCCGGCTATGCTAGCTCATCTTCTATCGTTCGGGACTACTGGTTTAATATACACATGGAACTCACAGTCAAGTCGTTGAAAATCAAAATTAAAAAAAAACTTTTTAAAAATAAGTTTAGGTCCCTTGGAATTTAACACTTTCAAAACAGTTCAAAACAGTTAGGCTTTCCATACATTAATTTGCCTTGGCACCACCTGAGGTCCTCTGGCGCTATCCTCTTGCATGGCGCCTGTGTCGTAGTCTCGGCGTCCTTTTCGCCTCGTCAATTTAACACTCAAAATATATAACTATAACTCAGCCTATAGCCTCTTCTTAAATATAGCTGCGGCGACGACCTTAAACTTTACCTCTGGGAACATCATTTATCAACTAAAATTATGATGGCGTTGGAATTTCAAAAATTAAATTACAACGAAAATTTTGACGCCTTACATGTTCAATGTCTTTCCCAGAAGCCCCTTCTTCCGGCTTCCGCACCAACCAACATCCAATCACGGCTCGCTTCCGGCTTTGCCTTCACAAAATGATATTAAGGCCTAAAATATTACGCCTTTAAATCACAAAACTAATAAATAATTTATATTTAAAAATCATGAAGCAACTACTGAAAATAAAATCAAACATATTTACTCAATATTGAAAATAGTGACATAACGATGTGTAGAACTCAGAACAACGTGTAAAAATTACCATAGAGTAATTGACTGGTAGTTCTCATACATCGAAAAAGTTAGAGAAATGAAAGCGTTAACATAAAATATAATAAACATGTGAAAACAATTATATTAACATCAAATAATACGTGAAATCAATTAAACATTACTGTCAAAAATATATGTGTAGCTCAAATGCATATAATAACCATAACCTTACGGTCCTGTGTCCAGTCAATCTGCGACAAATATGCCAATATTATGTGTTTTATCGACACAAATGTTAATTACACATATGAGGTTGCTACGTAAAGGCTGTATTTGGTCAAATAATCAACCGTTGGAAAAACATCACTGCCATAAACTACATACGCTTTACAGTACACAGTCATGTAATTTACCATTTCATTTGGCAGCGTATTATTGAAAAATATTTTAATGGCTTAACGTTATATATTTTTAACAGCTTAGTTTTTGAATGTACAGTTATTTACGTCACTTTTTCTTGTTTTTGTACGCATAAGCGCACCAGTTTCCATATTATTAACTAGTTTCCATTTCGTAAGAAAAATTATGACTTCACGTTGATGACATATAAGAGAAGTAAGGCGGTATATGACAATGTTCGTTATCCACAAAGCTCCTGTCACACTGTCGAATTTTTCCGTCAAACTGCTTGCAATAAGTTTGGTAAAATAAAGTTGAAAAGTCATGACGTCACCGAAACGTCATAAACGTTTCCCTATTTGTCTGAAAAAGTTCGATAGCTCAAGGTTTTAACAAACATTTGAAGATTGAACCGGTTCTAATTTTTTTTTTTTTTCATGTTTGACAGACTCAGCTGATCAGAAGCGTGCACGACAAAAATGACAGTTTCCAGTCAAAAAACTTAAAAATAACGAAGAATTACTGGAAACGAAATAATGCTATGAAGATAATTAATATTGAGCACGAATGCTATTTTAAGTAAATATTGGACATAATATTGAGAACTCAGGGGCATTGAACTTGATTGTGCAGGAAACATCTCAAATATAATTTTAAATTAGTAAGAAGTGAAAATAAATCATAAAATTCCTTATATTTCTTTCAAAAATGGACTGTATGGAAACAAAACAGTATCTCTGTCAGTAAATAATTTTTAAATAAGAAGTCAGTTTTATCCTTCTATTATGAAAATTCGACAGTGCGACACATTTTCCAAAACGTTCAAGAATAATTGATAAAGTTTGTTTCGAGGTAAAATTTGATGGCAGCATTTCGTCTTCAAAACTTTTGTCAGATATATGTTAAGGGAAAAACTTGACAGTGTGTCAGTGCCTTAAGGTAGAAGAATACAATACTAGAAGAAAAGTAAATCCCGAGCAGAGCTTTCAACAAAAGTGCTCAGGTAAAGTTACTTCTACTCTACGATACTACTAAGTATAATCGTGCTCTTTAATAATTCACGTAGTTTAAAATTTTAGTTAATAGTTACCTGTTGGAATACCACCACTCCTAGGGGCCAAAAATTTCCCAATGCCTAACTCTCTTATATATATATATAAATATATATATATATACACACAGTAGAATCCTGTTATAACATTCGCGCATATAATATTTTCCTGCATATAACACTATTATGTAATGGTCAACCATTTCTCCATAAGGCTTAATTGTTTCATTCCCTGCATTATAACAATGTTAGCATTTTCATTTCCTGCTTATAACATCAGTGTTTAATTCCTTGCAGCATCTCAAATTATTATTTTTCTCTTAAGTAAAATTTCAGGCATATTAAAAATCCAGTAGCCTACAAGCAGACACAAAAAAAAACAGTTTATACTTGAAATATTACGAATTTTAGAGGTGATGGTCCTGAAAATTACAAAGATAACCAAGAACAGATGAGTGAGCAAGCATACAGAATGCATGTCGTTGTGCATTAATTGATGATGCTTTGGTCCGCGGGACTCAGACCACTGATGTTTCTGCATCAAATAACTGAGAAAGATGGTGAAGAACTTGACCAGCTATTTATATACAAAAAAATTATTACATTCGGATTTTGTTTTGCTTGATTTGTCCCTGCAGGTGCAATATTGTTTCCTGCTTATAACATTTCTCTGCATATAACATTTTATTGTACTGACCTCTTGAAAATGTTATAACCGGGTTCTACTATATCTATATATATCGTGTGGTTCCTATCCTGAGTAGAATAAACTTGATCACAGTTAACAGCGAGCAACGTATTGTCATTTCTGCTACAGGAGACGACGAGGCTCGACTTATAAAAATAATTTGTTTTTAGTGGCCTTCACTATTAAGGCCCCTGCCTACCCGGCACTTGAACCGCGACACAAAGTGTTTAAAAAACACTCGTTTTTCTACTAAAATATTAAACGCGCGTACAATGTGCTCACCTACGAAAATAGTGAGTGAGTGGAGAGTTTGGACTACTGTTAACATCGTGGTCTTGAGAGCCGATGAAGGTGATTGAGATGAGTATCGAGCAGCGCCGGAATGAAAGGGTGGGGGAAACGGGAGATCCCCGAGAGAATCCGCCGACCAATGACATCGCCCGGCATGAGTCCCACGTGCGAAAATCCGGAGTGACCCGGCCGGGGATTGAACCCGGATCGCCTTGGTGGGAGGCGGGCAGGCTAACCGCTCAGCCACCGTGGCTACTACGAAAAGAACACGCACTCAGACGAGGGCTGTTGAGTACCTTTCAGACGTCATGCACGTTAGAAACACCATTTCCGAGTACTCCAAAATCGCTTAAAACGGCATTTTCAAAGGTCTGTATCTCTAAATATACGGGTTAGATACATACAAAGCTACCCCAGGGCATTACATTGAACCTTCATACAGACTTCCACCAATGAAATGATAGATTCACCGCTGAAAGTCCCGTAGGTACATTCAGTTCGACTACAGCAGTGTGTGCAAGTTGAGAGGCTGGCGATGGCCTCGAACGCGGAAGTAAAGGTTGATGTAGGCAGAAGCCTTGAGCAAATACACTAAGAGACCAATATCAGACAGCTTGGAGGTTTTTGCGAGAAAATCCAGCGGCGTTGTTACCTCCAGCCAGCAGATAGCAGCACATCCGTTTAATAGCACATTCTATTGATAGTAAAGTTACAATACCAACATGGTGTATATGAGGAAGAAAATTTATTATTTTCTCTATGAAAAGTTTATTTAACAATGGCCAAACATAAGACGACGAAAATTCATTCATAATATGTCAAATGTTTAAAAAGTGGGAGATATTTGCTAACAAATTATAGTTATTATGAATTCTG
The DNA here is from genome assembly GCA_029891345.1 of Dryococelus australis. NCBI lineage: Eukaryota > Metazoa > Arthropoda > Insecta > Phasmatodea > Phasmatidae > Dryococelus > Dryococelus australis. The sequence goes on along the minus strand of CM056999.1, from coordinate 166,774,081 downwards.
ACACTTGGTTTTTTTTTTTCCCGCACTCTCGCCTAAGCTGTTTATACGGAGCTGTCCGGTATTGGTATCAAGTGCATTTGCCTCGAGCGCTCCGCCTGGCTCCAGCTTTTCCGCTCGTTCGGTGCCTCGAGACGCGTGAGCGATAAGGCCGACTCTCGCTCGCTCGCCACTTGTCTCGTCGCCCTTACGTACAAGGGCGCGCAGTCTTTCTGTTGGCGACGAGCTTCAACTTGGCATCGTACTTTCATAGCACGCCATGAAAGATAAAAGTATGGCGTGTCTGTCTGACGACAGACAGACTGTCTGAAGACAGTCTGTACAGAAAATTTAGCAGCTAAAACCGATCCTCAAAGCACACGTTTCATCAGTTTCCACGTCCTGAAAAATAATCCTTGGAGTTGAAATGAGAACTTGAAAATCTTCTTTGGGGCAAAAAACGAATCTAAACCCCTCAAAATTTTATCCCGAATATACTCGTTACTGTACGACGTGTTGCATAATAGGCAAAGTTATGGCCTGTGCTGCACAAGGTCAGAAGATAGCTCCAATGCTGACAGCGTATTTGTTCATGATTAATGCTATTGGCTGCGACTGGCACACCAAATTTCAACTATTGTTTACTGCCAGAGCCATGGACCAACGGAAATTGTCTTCATTTGTTCTACCGTGTTAATGTATTCCAAGGAATTTGTTAGTACTTGTCAGACCAAAAATCTCGTATTTTACAACACTTGGAACGAGAAACTAATGTGTGAGTTAGAGGGTTAAATCATTTTCGCATTAACAGAAACATAAAAAGTTTTTCAATAGCGTGTTTTCATATCATACCTCTGCATGCAACACCAGTCATGAGGGAGCATTTAATTGGAAATGGGGTATAAATAAATGTCAGATATAGGTTATTGGTATTTCAAAATTTCAAGGGAGTCAATAGGCACAAACGAAGAAAGGGCGATCCTGCAGAGCTATTTATGACAACGACGAGAGAAAATATTTAAATAGACTGACATACTTCTGTCAATCTATTTCTGATGGTGCAAATGTTTATACGTTATCCCGGCGCAGGATTTTAATCAAAGTAGATGCATTTCCGTAACAAGAGAGTTGCTCATAAAGTTGGCAGAGAGCGTTATAAGTTATTCGCCGTTATTGAGGGAATTTCTGAAAGCCCGGCAGTTAGAAAAAGGTTTTATTCAATCAAATGAAGTTTGTTTGGCACGACCAAATTAAGTGTTTGCATAGGTGCAATGAACTATTTTGTTATTTAAAACATAATTTTTTAAATACTTATTTCGTCCCTAAAAATATTTCGTTGGTGCAACTCAATATATATATATATATATATATATATGCGCTTTACCAACATTGAACAGTAGTTTCTGTTATTGTAGAAATTTAGTGAAACCTCGACCGAGATTCACCCCCAAATCGTTTTCTCCCGAGCACTAATCCTAAGCGACCTTAGCCTAATTGACCTCTCATAACGTAACAATGTTTTCAAATAAATACATCTGAAATGCTGGACAACGTATGTAAATAAATATCTCAAGGTTACTTTTAATTCAACTTTTTAGTTTCCTGTTGAACTCGTTTTTATTAGGATGTTAATACAATTACTAAGAATCAATAAATGCACTAACAAAAAGTTTTGCTATACTTTTGTCACAAACATACAAACAAATCCTAGAGTTTTATTTTTGAACGAATGCACTCAAATGAGTGGCCCAACAAATATATAGTTGATTCCACTAAATATCTTGTTCACAGTCTGATTTGTTTTCGCAAAACACAAAAGGTTTGTTAATTCAAGCGTGCGTTTTGTTAGATGAATAACATTAACTTGTTTGGTATTCAAGTTTTGTTACCCCAACAAAATATTTTGATGGATGGAGCAAACCTCCCCATCTGATAAACTTCCAGCAATATGCAAAATTCAGATTAATGTGGGCTTAATTTCTTTATTCAGGCTTCAGCTAAGTCAACACGTAAAAATTGGGTTGGCTGTGTTGGGGACACGGCCGTTTCTTTTGAGTGAATACGTCTACGTTGACACGCTCGGACGCATTGATGTTTATTTTACGTTCCCGGCACCACTTCACTCTATCATATGGGGTTTTATGGATATCACAGGATTTATTTTGAGATGCTCTTTCCAACAGTATAGATTCCTGTATTTCGACTTGGCTTTTTGACGAGTATAGGCTAAAATTGTGTTACGGTTTATTAATTTTTTTTTACAGTAAAAGCATAACATTTCACCATAACCATGTCATACAAATGTTTTAAGCACAAAATCGATTTATCTTGACGAGATCTGTCGATTGAAACTTAAACGAGCGTCGTAGCTTCCCCTAGACAAAAGTTATACTTCGCGGAAATTATGAGACGCGGCAAAACGAATTCAAAATTGCACCAACCCCCCCCCCCCTCCCCCAATTCCCGGCCGCGCGCGATGCTTCGCAGTCATCACGCAACGTAACATATTCTTTGGTCCTTTGACAATGGAGTGGTGTGATTGAATTTCGAATGTATACGACATATTCGGAGCTGCAGTGCCAAACTGTATCCCCCGATTTTGTCATCATAAGATTTTCTGGATTGCCTCTCACTATGGTTGCAAATTTAAAGACGTATTCACATCAAAAAGCAAACTCGTACGTTTTAGTAATTTATGAATTAATATCCTACCGTGCATAGAATAAAAATCACCAACTTGACTTGCCATATACACTACATACCAAAAAGTAATTGGGCACCTGTCCACAATGTTTACTCGGTGGTTGTCACCCCGTTAGAATCTCGTAGGGCCACCTCTTGCGGCTATAACAGCAGCCACCCTGTCTAGCATGCTCTCTACGAGTGTTTGCAGGACATCCACGGGGATTCGTCATCATTCCTCTTGCAACCATTCCATGAGTTGAGCAATGGATTTTGGCCGCACCTGACGAGCGCCCTCACCCGGCTATCCAATTCGTCCCAAAGATGTTCTATAGGGTTGAGGTCGGGGCTCTGGGCGGGCCAGTCCAATCGGCGAACATTGTTGTCGGCGTACCACTGCATAGTAGCCCTTGAAACGTGTCATCCTGGAAGTAACACGGGTCCATTTCGTAAAAACGCCACAATGTTGGGAGCATTTCATTATCCAGAATGTTACAATAGGCCTCTGTGTTCATGCTACCACGGACAAACACCAGTGGTCCTACGCCGAAGGCCGTGAAACACAAGTCAACTGACGTACTGAATTACCTATCTTCACGGGTGCCCAATTATTTTTTGGTAGATAATGTATGTTAAGCATTACACTCGTCGCAATGCAACGGCAAGAAAAGACTTTGAAATATTTTACTTCATTCTCTTCCAGCTCAACTGAGATCCTGTAATTCAGTGTGGTCTCGTCGACAGATAGGTCACTATAGACGAATAAAGTTTCCTAGGGGGGGGGGCGGGCGGATTGGAGTAGGATTGGGAAAGAACCGGTCATAGCCTTCACTAAGTAGTCGTCCCAGCCTTCGCCTGGAGTGATTTCGGGAGACCGTGGAGAACCGAAATCAGGATGGCCGGACCAGGAATTCAAATCCGGGTCTCCGCGAACGCGAGCCCAGTGAGTCTCCACTGCACCACCCCACTAGGTAACGCCAGTATGTACGTCAGCATACACGCTGTTAATAACAGGCAGTGATTTTTTCTCCAGTGTTTGATTTCAAAAGTGCTCACTTCGCCGTGTACTGTCGATATCTAATATTGTCCCTTTTTACATTTTACATGTTGGTTCCAAAAAATTTGTTGAATTTGATTTATGTATTTGGTATTAATTTACGCCCCAAGATACTATGACATGCTATACAGGATGTTTCTAGATAAGTTCGACAAATTTTGGCTGCAGATAAATGACGTAAAAAAAAGTAAAGTGAAATCTTGTGCAATACCTCTGGTCCAAAATGAATCCTAAAGACGGCACAAATATTTGACACTGGGCATGAAATACATGTTTATCACAACTACTAGAGATGTAACACTGAGTTTCTGGGTAATGTGTGAATTTAATTGTGACATACGGGTTAGTAATCCATCATTTATTTTCCAAGTATGCTACAGCGTCGTGGAGATAAAATCTAAATAAGAGCAGTAAGCATTCTGTATTGCATGAAATAATTTGATTAAGCTACAGACAGGTGCTGTGGTGTTCCTACAGATTTTTGTTCCAGGAACTCAAGTTTAAATCTTAAGAACATTCTTCACAGGTCCACTTTCAAACTTGTATACCTCCCTTAGGATTTACTTTATACCATAATTAGTACACATGTATTTTCCTTTTTTTTTTTTTTTTTCGTGATTAACGCATAGTAGAAGTTTGTCGGTATAATCAACCCATTCATACTCAGTGTGCAAAGTTGTACACATTACGCACGCGTGGGTAATTTTTGGTCTGTACTGCACACTGCGAAACTCAATGACCAATGATCTTACCTGTGGGTCAAGGATTCGCATACCGTCGTACTGATCTAGGTCATAATTGGTTAATGTCGTTGTAGCCGAACGTATAGACTTCAGCTTATTGGCTATGGCAATGAAACAAGAAGGCCTGTGTCTATTTGAGACTCTTGGTAGAGGGAAATACATTATAATTAAAAAAAATGTCTGTTTGACGTTCCTGTTAAAGACAGAAATACACTACCAAGGTTTTTCTTGAGCAGAAAAACTCGTGTCCTTCTGCTATCGGAGCTTTTTGTAACATTAATTTATAGCTTGTTTTCTGGAGAGATCAGAAAACTTAATTAAATAAAAAATTTCTTGAATACAAATCGTTAAATTTCCCTTGATAAATGGCTTGAGAGTATAATTTCTTTCACTTAGGAATTGGTTACAAGTTTATATCTTTAACATTTGGTTAAAAAAAATTAAATTAAATTAAAATGTATTTCCCTTCACCAAATTTTCAACCAGGCAACAGCCGTAAGTACCGCTCGCATGAGAAAATGTTTTGTTTGTGACACCTGAAACCGTAAATTAAGCCTTTCATACCCACTATAATATACGTTTTCAGCTGTTGCGAACAAGAAATTTTATGATGTATGCTGTACTTGAGTTGACATGGCACAAGTCTCGTTGTCTCAGCCAATGAGCTGTAGGCTATACGTTAAGCTACAATTATACGAACCAATAATGGCCTAGACCAGTAAGATGGTTTGCGAATAATTTACTCGCAGGTAGGATCATTGGTCATTGAGCTTCGCCGTGTGCAGAAGAGATCGAAAATTACTTAGACATGCGTAATGTACACAACTGTGTATACTGGATCTGAATGGGTTAACGTGGGTCTGAAAGGTTAAAGAAACATCCTGTGTATATGTGCTGGTGTTCTGGTTACATCATCGTGGCAGCAGTCGGCAGTCGGAGGGAGTTGGTCAATGCGGGATCGTTAAAGCCTTCCCTCTCCTCTTCCTCACCCCTGGACCATGGACCAGCAGAATCGCATACACGTCTCCAAGCGGGTAGCTGTAGATCGTTGGTGGGTGTGAGGGGGGGGCAGTGCCCCCACCCTACCCTGGCTGCCCACACGTCAGCGACGCTGAATGGCGCCCTAACGAGAGACCGCGCCGCAGAATAGCTCGGCGTACAGAAGCGCATGGTGGCAGGGGAAGAAGAGGGTGGGGCTCGCTTCCATGCAACGCGAGCCCTCCCACGCGGTGAATGTCTACGTAACAGTGCGGAAACTAGCCCCGGTGTACGATTGGTGCAGCCCGTGATATGGAAGATGCCCTATCGGCTCGGTTGGCCGCCTGGCCGATTACCCGCGGCGTTACGTTATCGAGACGTGCGACTGGATATGGGTGACAACTGACCCAGGAGGACTCGTGTTCGATGCCTGGTGCAGCGGGAGCCGCGGTGATGTACTGGTCAGACTACTCGCCTCTCACCTAGGGCGAACCATGTTCGATTCAAGGGCGGGGGTCGCCCACGGATTTTCGCATCTGGGAATCATGCCGGACGATGCCGTTGTTCGGCTGGTTTTCTCGGGGATTTTCCCTTTCCCCCATCCTTGCATTACGGGACTGTTTCATAATCGCCTCGTTTCACCCTCATCGGCTCTCAAGACCTCGATGTTAATTGCCGCCCAAATCTCTTCACTCACTTAATTCATTTTCCGTAAAATCTCTTATAGGTTTCGCTGACACCTAGAAAATTAGTTTCAAAGCACAGAGTGATATATGACGTCCTGCCGTGTTTCTGGCACGCGAGAGTATTTTGTATGGAGTCGTCCGCAATCGTTTGTGTGTATTTCGACATTCTGTGTACATGTGGCGGTTGTGTACATGTTCGCGTGTGAGATGCCCCTGGCACAGTCGCAACTCATACAAGCAGATCTGCTATGCGGTCGCCGTACACAGTTTCTGCAGGCGTCGGCGTCGTGGCACGCCCAAAGAACGAACATATGTGAGACACAAGGACGTAAATGGCGATGTAACGACTTGTTATGAACTGTGATCAAGCCTTAGCTGGATGGCCAGCATGATCACACCTTTATTTTGCGGAAATATCAGAGGAAAAGTTGCGCGTTCCAATGCACTTTAGTTTAGAAACACTTTCGTGACTGAATCATTTGAATTGTTTCGTGTCTTATCTATCTGCCTGCGGATCACGGACGGTCAGTATCGGGGAAACTTAATTCTGATTGGCTCTGTGTTAAAAAGACTGTCTTTATACAAAGCCGAGTGGCAATAGTTGAAAAAAAACTGCAAGTGTGAACTTAGGATATTCAATTCTAGCCTCCGAGTAAATATGATCGTGATAACTAAGTAAGTTGTTTGCCAGCTTTAGCACAGCACGTATCGAAAATGTTCTAATTTGCGACACCAGAAATTATAAAATAATGTGGGAATGAAGGAGCATATAAATGTATAAATGTTGGAAGAGTACAGTAGGTTGAAGCCAGAAGCATAGCTTGGTACCAACACCCATTGAGTTGAACAACTGTAGTATATACAAGACGTGCCATACTGTGAACTCCAACCCGTACTTCATTGAACTCGAGAATTTTTTCCGGTCTGTAACCATTGAGTGTACCATGTAACGGAGAGGGGAGGGGGGGACATAAATATGAGATTTTCGCAGCGTTACCACCCTACCCACGGCCGGTTAGGGATGCGGGCCCAGAGTGCTAAAACTCGACGCGGGGGTGGACAAGACAGAGCGGTCAGACTTCCACCCCAACCCCGCTGGCGCCGCCGAGCCGTTAAGGTTGTTGGGGGGGGGGGGAAGGGGTTTGGTTTATGTGCTCTGCCCCCGTCTCGCTAGACCGCCCCGCCAAGCACCGGGCAACCCGCCAAGTCCACAATCCTCCCCTCCACTACCCTTAACGGTCCTTGTATAGAGTGTAGACCACGTTGCCTAACTGCAGGGGCCCCGCCCGTGGAACTGTCAGAGTTACTTCTTCCCCGTGTGCAAAGAACCTAAATCCGCCGCCGGGACACCATGCTCATTTTTCTCTCTCCTCCTCCCCCCCCCCCTTTTTTCCAACTTAACCCATTACCGTTTACGCCGCTGGTGTACACGGAATTCTGAAAACGCCGTAAAGCCACCAGATTTATCCCGTTTGCCGCACACCGCAGCCAATTACATCGAATTTCTCCAGGAGCAGATGCGGCGTCGCGATGGCTGGATTTTCGCAAGTGGGAATCGTGCCGGACGATGCCTCTGGTCGGCGGGTTTTCTCGGGGATGTCCCGTTTCCTCCGCCCTTGCATTCCGGCGCTGCTCCATACTCACATCGTTTGACCCTCTTCGGCTCTCAAGACCTCGTTGTTAAGGGCCGCCCGAATCCCTCCACTTCACTGCACTCCAGGAGCAGATTCTGTGGTTATTGAATTCAAGGCCACTCTCATTTCTTGTTTTACTCGACTGTACGTATCGGAAAATAAAATATTAAATGGTGGACAGTGGCTCAAGTATTCCAAGAGCTCTCAGTTTCACGACAACCCATCAACATTAATTAAAGGAATTTTCAACTTTTAGCACATGACGCAAAATAAAAGTGTGTCTAGAACCCAGCGCCCTTTGTGTTTGGATCATGTCATGTACAAAATTAATTTTTTCCCTTGCAGTTTTAATAAAATACAGAAGTCTTTCATTCATCCAGAATTTCAAGGACAATTACAAGCAAAGCACTCATTATACACTTCAAATATATGCCACACGCAAATAAAAAGAATTGGTGTGTACAGAGAAAGTGGTTAAAAACCTTCGAATGTATATTTGCGAGGTAAGGACGTTCTGGAAAATAAGATAAACTGGTGGTGATAAGGGTCTTAAAAAAAAACGCGATATAGATGGATTCTAGCAGGAGTCAAAGAATTTAATAAATTAATATGCATGTCGCTTGTTTCACGTTGCCATTGAATTCCTGCGATAGAAGAGACCGATTTGTTCTGGTGAGACGAAGAAGCCTCATTTTTGCAACGCAACAGTACCAGCACGCCCACACGTTCCCACTTGAACAACCCAGCTCCGGTGTCGTCAAGTAACGCTGGCCGATATGCTCAAGTGCGCGACGCCATAAAAACGTTTTATGGCGAAGCTACAGCAGAGTCTACACACAAAAGAATTGTTACGACTGAAGAATTAACGTTTCTTACCTCGTGCGTGATCTGGCAGTGTGAGATCGACGATCGGCAACGTTTGTCTGGTGACACGTAAAGTTGGTCTGCAGAGATCCGACACGGACGCGCGGGCAGCAAGATGGCTGGCACCAGACTGGGGAACATGGCTACCATTCCTAGTTCGCCGCGTGCTCACCTTGGAGCGCCCGTGTCGTCGACCGCTTGGGAAGCGAGCGTCACAATTTTAACATGAGCAGATAGCGTTCCACGCGCAAGATTCGGAGAATTTCGGTTAGGGTAAAAATGTCTCCACCTCTCGTGGCTTAACCCCTATGTTTGAATTTGTATGTAAGTCCCGGCAGCAGCCTGGGTACGCATAAACTTGCGACTGCTTGGGACGAGACCGGACTTAAGATAAGTCGTTTGCATTTCAAACTGTAGGGCCCATACGACCAGTAATGTAGACGTGGACCTTGCCGTACAAAATTACTTGTGTACAAGCAATATACGTAGACTTGGATCTTGATGCTAAACCAGGCAGAAATTTAAACTGCCAAAATGTCGATTTTTAATCAATTAAGGCTATTAACATCAATCTCGCTTTTCATGAAAGAACTGATAAAATATCAGAAAATTTCCCAGTTTTGCAACTCCATGCAAAAACGTCAGTAAATTACGCAAATGAAATGCGAAATAAAGGTTTAAATGAGAAATTATAAAATTAAGGGATGTTGGAGAATTTTCCATGTATTTGACAGTCTTTGATTTTGACGCAGTTTTGGAAATGTATGAGAAAGACAGCTTGTCAGAATAAAGCTATCACAAATTTTAACGTGTCTCAAAATGCTAAGATAAATTCTCGTTAAATTGTCACTGAGAATTATTTGAATGTTACATTTTAAGGCTGTTCTACTCAGAATTGTAAATTTTAAAAATTCCAAACTTTAACGCGAAATGTTAGAAAATGTAAATATTTTCATTTTACCCATTCTAAAGGAAATTGCGTATCGCAAGGACAGATATTGTGTCAGCATTTATACCATTTGTGTAGCTGGTGTATGTGAATTCAGAATCACTCCCTTAATGTTTGGTGTGCAATGTATTAGTACTGATCAATGTATTTAAGTATTTCTTTTGTATTTTGCGTGAGCTACAATGCTTGCAGTTTTGAGCATCAACTGTAATGAAATATTTTAAGAACTTGTGTGTGTGTTTTGTAGACTTGTACAATTTAACCAGTGCTGCTTCGATATGGAGGTTTTTTTTTTACGTTAGACAGTTTGCTCGTAGTTATTTTGGAAAAGAGACCTTGCAACGCCCTACGGCATAGGATGAGGCAAGGTCATAACTGTTTAATTGTCAAAAAAAAAAAACTACTCATATCTGAGGTATATCAGTAAAACGCTGGAAATTCGCGTATTCATTTCGCTGCAGTATAATATTCGTTCCTCTTCCCACACACACACACATTTCTATGTCACTTCTACGATTGATTAAACCACAGAGGTTTTGAACTATCCTAGACTATTTTTACTAGCAGCTGTCGCACATAAGAAGTATAACCAGATCACGTGCAACTCACTGTAGAAAAAAAAGACCTCGCATCGTACACCGCCAACGTAGAAATGACATAACCACGAAATTGTAGACCACAATGGCTTGGAGCCAAACTAATTCGACAAACAACTGGGTCTTTACATTTTAGAAAATTTCTGGTCTAAATATCATCGCAAATAAAAAGTAAAATGTAAGAAAATAATCAGACACAAGTTTTTACTTGTCAAATATAAAAATCGTATAACGGCATCTTGACTGGCTAACGTCAACTATTAGTTAAATGCAGAACAGAATTCGCAGTTATCTGTATGGTTAAGTTTCGCCTATTTGTTAATTGCGTAGTACTTCAAAGTGGCGGGTTTCGTAAGTATGGCCAGGCAGTATTAGATTCCGCCATTGCTTCTTCTAGAATTCTCAATATATTTCAGTGTTCTACGCATTGTATAAATAATTGCGATTAAATGAAAACCTGACTAAACCATGCACTTAATGGAGGACATCAGCCTCTTCCATCACAGATGCACACAAAAGTGTGCGGAACACGAATATTGAAAATTCTTTACATTTATTGTATCTAATGGTTTAATGGACATGGTTGTAAATCACCGCGGAAATCTTCGAATGCCTTTCATTTAACAAAAAAAAAAAAATTCTTAGAAAGTATTAGCTTTCTTTTACTAGTTGCTGTGGATTCAGTCAAGCCCAAGGGGAGCTTTTTATTGGAGTTGAAAATACAACACAAGTCGTGAACTTTTTCAACTGTGCATGCGATTATGCTTGTTGGTGCTGGTGGTGAAGAGACAAATATCTCATATAATTTACTGCTCAAGTGCGTTTAACCTCAGGCAACATGGTTAATTTAATAAAGATGTATCTTGTAGTATTTAAGAGCTACTTTTTACTTATGTCTGTGGTCGTGTACTGAATATATTCTCAAACTACAGTATGTGTTTACCGCAGCACCAAAAAGGAACGAAATATAATAAATGAGACGTGTTGAAATTCTGCACCGTGCGGTATGTTAAAGTATAATATGCATACAGCGTGTTAGTTAAGTCAGTCTTTATTACTTCATATTCATGTCTTGGACAGTCCCCTAACTTTTTTCAATCAAAGATTGCGTTGAAAGATTATCTGGGACATTACTTGTAACGATTTTTCGGAACTAAATGAAACAATATATTTTCTGTAGGACTTATTGACAGTTACTTTTCACAAACACACGAAGCTTATTTGTCTCAAAAATAAATGGCTCCTCACAAACATTGGAAATATTTATTGGAAGCTGTTTTATGCTGTGTAAAACTCTTATCCAAACCTTGGGCAACATTTCCTATACATTAGACACTGCCACTGCTACCAACACAAAAAGTTACCGCCGTGTTTTTAATTAATTAATATACTTGGAATTTTACTACTAAAGGCAGAACCAACATCTATGCTCTACGTATTTGCTATTTATGAAGCTGATAGTCTGTGTAAGGTTTCGTCATAAACACACTGTATTGGAAGCAGGAAAAACTTCTAAAGTTTTTAAAGATGAGGTTTCAGGGTTGAAAAAGACACCGAAAGTGTGCTGACATGATGTCTTTAGAACTGGTATACTTTCCCCCCCCCCCCCCCCTTTAGTAGCGAAAGGTTTAACAAGAAAAAAAAATACGTAGCTTACATTACGAATAAAACCGAAGCTCCATGGTTCATGGAGGACTTCATAAAGGCAGCCCAAGTTTTTTTTGAAACACTAAGCCAACTTCCAAGTTTACGCACGCTATATCGCGTTACGTAACGGATTTTCATACTCGGCTGCTTTATTCTGCGCGCGCAACTTCATTTTCCCGACGCCAGGCAGTTTCTCTCCCTCCCCCCTTCCCCCCGCCCGTCCCCCAGGGCCGTCCCTTCCTGAGAAGAGTATGCAGGCCGAGGGGATATATTTGTAAAAGTTTACCCCGTCATGAAACTCAAGTTGCCCCCACTGCCGCCCTGCCTTTGCTCCCCTGCTCACACCAAAAATGCAAGAAGTATCTCCAACGGCCTTGGAGGAACCCTTGGGCCCGTATACTCTACACACGTCCTCGAAGACACTCTTATTCGCCTTCAAGTTCCCAAAGGCGCCACTTGAAGATCGCCGCAAGAGCACGCGTCCACACAGAGTTTAAAACTCTTTGTAACTCGAGCTGTGCCGCCGTGAAAATATCAGTGTCCCTCAAAGATAAAATCTCGCTCGTGCCGCTTGTTTAACAACATATTAAAAAAATATATAAATCTTAATCAAGATTTTTACTTAAAAAATAGTTTTACATAAGTGCTCAAAACGCTATGTTTGTAGGGACATTATAATTGAGACAAAGTGAAATCAACATTTAGTTTCTAACCAGTTTGCGATACCCCCATCTCCCTGATGAATGTATTTGAAGTTTTGTGAAATATCTAATTTATCATTTGACTGGTGGCGTATATCTTTGTTGCTTTAATCAATTTGACGTGTTTACAGCTAGGGACAGGTGTTCTTCGCGAAAATATTTCAAGACCAGTTGTACTCCAAAGCAATTTTTTTTCATCTACCAGTTCATGGTTGGATGATATTAAACGTGGCGTGCCTCAACTGTCTGTCCGCAAATCATGGACGTTCAGTATCGGAGTGCTTACATTACGATTGGCCCATTCAAATAAGAACATGTCTGCTTATGTAGACACGCGGCCAATAACTAAGTGAAGTTGTGATTGTGGACATAGGATACTGAAGTCTAGCATGGCCATAGATATTTTCGCGAAATACATCTGTCGCTACTCATAGCTGATGTGTGCAGGTTACCCAATGGTAAATCTGAAGCGCTCCCAAGCAGGTATACAGATTGCATTTAACATATGTCAGGGTTGGGCAATGTGCTGGCACACAAAAAAAACCCTTTTGTTGGAGTGGACATAATTTCAATTTTAATTTATATCATCAAAGTAAAAACAAATATGTTGTCAAGAAAAGTGTTCATGTACTGAAATTGTCACAGCTCTCAAACTCGAAATTTAACAAAGATTGCAAATATATTTCAAAATTCATTATCATTACTCGACTTACTTTACCTGTCTAAATATTGGTATATTATATTAAAATATACTTGTTTAATTGTTTCGATTTGAATCTGATTGAGTTGAGAGAAAATAATTATTTTCTCAAAATAAGATAAAATATGTTTTGCCACCTTAAATGAACCGTAGTCCGAAAGAAGAAAAATGTCCAATTATAAAAATTTCCGCTAGCAGGGTCTGTATAGGTGCAAAAAATTAAATAAAACTTCTCAGACTTTGTCTGGTAAAGGAATTGTTCAAATTTCCAACGACTGGTCCGGCAAACACAGTCTCTAAATAAACGAAGTAACAAACATTCACCTGCGAGCTGGGAAAATAAATTTTTGTGGGTCTTAACCTTTACTCACTTAGATAGCTGCTAGGAATGTTCTCTCTCCCTCCCTCTCTTTCTCTTTCTATCTCCCTCTCTCTCTTCTCTAACAATTCAAAAGGTCCATCGCTCTCAACGGCCTTTCAGTTTACTAACGGAAACTATCACGCCATACTAAAACATGAAAAAAATTTACTCAATTCATCTGAAATCCAAAATAAATGATATTACAGCTGATTCTTTCATAATAAAACAACAATGTGTATACTTTTATAATGTAAAAGTCAGAAATGAAACCAACTGTCAGAATTCGAGAAAAAAAAATCATTTAAATAAAACGTAACGCCATAAATTTATAACTAAAATCTTACAATTTAAAAATATGTGGTCTTTATATATATATATATATATATATACGTTTCAGACATATAATTTAAATTTTATGTCATCAACTCATACTTCGTTTATGAAGGGTTTTCATTGCAAGAATGATTTATTTCACACGTAAAAAAAAGCTGCATAGTGCAAATAAGAAAAAAAATACAATACTTTTAAAAGTAATAAAATAAATATAAATTCTAACACTTTCAGATGTGTCCCCAGTAGACAGTAAACCTTAAACAGCACAATATGTTTCTCTCTTGTAGAATTGACGAACAACATTGGTGATAGAGAGGGAAGTATTGTTACTCTGTCTGAAGAAATGGATGTGGGCATACATTCTATTGCAATAAATGAGCGCCGACATCGTATTATCGGAGCACTGAGAATAAATAGCTACTATATAGAGTATTTGGATGACACAATAGACTTCCCACAAAAAAAAATGTTTCTTACTCCCGCTATCGTGACTGAACTACATTTAAGAACATCATGACTGAACCACATTTAAGAACATCATGACTGAACCACATTTAAGAACATCATGACTGAACCACATTTAAGAACATTATGACTGAACCACATTTAAGAACATCATGACTGCACCACATTTAAGAACATCATGACTGCACCACATTTAAGAACATCATGACTGAACCACATTTAAGAACATCATGACTGAACCACATTTAAGAACATTATGACTGAACCACATTTAAGAACATCATGACTGCACCACATTTAAGAACATCATGACTGCACCACATTTAAGAACATCGTGACTGCACCACATTTAAGAACATCATGACTGCACCACATTTAAACATCATGACTGCACCACATTTAAGAACATCATGACTGAACCACATTTAAGAACATCATGACTGAACCACATTTAAGAACATCATGACTGAACCACATTTAAGAACACATTTATTTTAAGAAGCTTAATTGCACGTTGAGCCAAGGGCAAACATTCAACAATCTATAGCCGAGTTACGAGTTCAAGTTAAAGGTGAGAATGTTTTTATTTTCAGACGTTAATATTAATTGTAATTTTAGTTGCATGGTCTTCCTTTTCATAAAAGAAAGGATACGTAATTAAAAAGGTTGTCCAATTATATAGCCGTTGTTAAGTTAAATTAAAAGTACAATTTTAGCCCCTTTTAATACCAAAATATTGTGTTAATTTAAGGTTTCCTGTGAATGTAAATAACAAACGATAGTGATTTTCAGAATAGGTTAAAACAAATATTCGCGGAATAACTAAACAAGAATAATTAAAAATATATTTTCATTTATACTAATGTTTGGGTGGAACATTCACTAACAAGATGTTACCTTGCGTAATTGTTCTTGTGTAAGTATTTCCAAGCGATAGAAGAGGCACTACAAATCTTCTTACGCTGTTCTTATATCTGCTGTAAGAGGTGTTGCTACACTTAAGAAAACAGAAAAACGACATGGAGGGATGTGGGTGTTTAAAACTTCGGGATAGTATTCAGTTTTTTTTTTTTTAATTTCGATGGTTTATTACAGAAATGCGAAGTTAATGAATTGAAACGAGGTATGTAGTAGCTAAAAAAATAGAACTACGCTCTGTATTTCCAATAACTTCGGATTTCAACGACGAGCATTTCCGATGTTCGTTCTCGCTGCCCTGACCACAGAGTTATCGTTCCTCAAGCAGTTAGAAAATTCACGCCAAATATACATATGTCTTGAAACATGAAAACGCAACAAAAAGTAGTTTTACTAGTCGACAACAATTCTACCGCTCCAACAATACCACGAATGTTCTTCCAATAAAGTTCGTATCACTTCGAACCATTCCTCTTCGTTATAGAAAAATATAACCGTTTTTTTTTTTTTTTTTTTTTAATTTTCTGTTCATACATAATCAAACACTCGCACAATGTCAATAAACACATGATTTTGTAATCCCATTTCATAAAAAGCAAACATAGTATTCACGGGAAATTCCGTAACTTGACTGAAAGACGTGAGGAATTTATGGAAAATACGTTGCTGAAAAAACCGTAGTGTGTGTGAATTTTTTTTAAATATTCCTGGATAGCATCTATCATCTTTTTCCCCGTAATTCCACGGACATTTTCTATAATAGTGAAGAGTCAAATTCAACAACTCTAAAAGTTCTTTTTAGATTACAAAATTCTTGCTTTTCGTGTTTCTAAAACACGCGTGTTAACTGGTTCCCATTTCCATCGACGCACAGAAAAATATTCTTCCTTTCTAAGCTTCGGCGATAACAGTTGGTTCGTGGACTCTGCATTCGCGCGCACGTAGAAGCCGTTTGTAATTTACGGCGAGCAGAGCGCATTGACGCGGGCGGCGTCATTATCACACGACACGCGCGAGAGATTAGTGTTGCCAGAGAGAGAGAGGGAGAGAGAGAGAGAGACCCACATCAGCATGCACCTCGCAACCAAACATTGTGAACCTCTTCCACAGTCACGTTTAAATACTGTTTGACAACGAGTCTCATTACAAAAGCTCTCCTCCGAACCCGATGCTCACTTTCCTATTACTACAGAATGACATCGTAAACTCACACCTCGCATGGTGAATTTATAGGGTAAGCAAACGTTTCATTCTGCTAAAGATTCTCCTGGCGAAAAATATTTAACCAACTGTATGCTTTTAGGACTGATTTAATTTATTTTTTCAAGTGTTTTTTTTTTTTTTTTTTTTTTTTTTCGGTTTCTTCACTCTTTTGCTGTCAAACTATTGGAAAATCACCCCATTCATCATATGATTGGTTGTGTCCTAAATATGCAGTGTTTCACAAGTGCTTTATACTTGTGTAAAAATTAAAAAAAAACTTCAATTTTGAGAAATCGTAACATTTCATTTATAATTAACATAAATAAAAACAGTGAGAAAATATGTGTGTTGGTACTGCCTAGTAATATGTAAATAGTTATTATGCAATATATTATTAGGCTGAGTGCGTACGAGTGCGGCGCGTTGTCCCTTTGGTGTCATTTTTTTTTATAATCTGTTAAGCTTTAGCATGAGGCGGAAGAATATTGTGGACTTAAGCAGGCCATCACAAAAGTTGTAAGTAACTGTGAATGGGCTACATTGGCCGTTCACGATTGAACCGAGCACTATTGAAATACATGCTAATTATGTACTTTTACTTTTCATTTTGTACCCTTCTGTCATATACAGAGTGTTTTTTTTTTTTTTTAAATAAAACTTTGAAATTCTAACCGCGACATATATGCACTAATACAAACAAAAAATCCTATAGGCTTTTCATGGTAAACTAAGCACTTTTGAAAGCCCTGCTCAAGATCTATTATCATTCACATTACGTATTCTTCCACCATATGTATAATTAACATTGCCGTGGATCTCATCACTTTATTTATGCGTTGGTCAAGTGAAAATGTGAAATTATTAGAAGAGTAAATATTTAACACATTTGCTTACTCTTACACTTGTAGGCATGGAAAATTCCGAAATGAGAAATAAATAAATTGCTTACTAACATAAGTTCACCTAACACTTTTAAATCAACGTTAACACACGGGACTACTTTCCCTCATTCGTTACCAACCTCACTAGGCGCATGCCACTTAGCGCACCCGTTAAAACTTATGCAGATTGGAGCAGTGACATTTTTCAAAGGTTGATTTCAAAAGTGGTCATTTAATCGTGAACAGCCTTTAGTAACAAAATTTGTGGAAAGGTCAGATAGAATGTTTAAATTTTAATAGAAATTAGCAAGACAGCAAATTGCAAATCACGAAGGCGATCGGAGCTGGCGCGTCATGTGGCGACCCCTTGAACATAGGCCACCATGGAGACACGTGCAGACTCCACATCGCCAAATACTGCTGTTTGCGTGTTGTTGGAAACAAAATTCAATCGCTCTTGGCAGCTTTAGCTACTACATTACTAATACCGCGTGTATGGTGTCCTACGTGCAGGAGCTGTCTACATGTCGCAACAGCTTTGTTCGCCTTCGTGCTATGCAACTTGCTGTCCACGTGAATATGTGTAGCTGCGGACTTCCTGCCGCGGTTTGCCTAATATCAGCTTAAATGTAAAACTACTAGATGACCTTTTCAAACGTTTTGTTACTAGGATTAATTATTTCTATTAGACCGTCCAGAGATGATGTGGTTTAAATTTCGACATGTCATTGAAAACCCTTGTATATGTAAATAAACATTGCTATGGACCTTTCCCCTTTATCCATGCACCATCCAATAAAAATCGCGGAATGAATAAGAATGTACAATGAGTTACTTATACGAAAATCTATACTCTTATGAGCATAATTTTAGATATACTAATATTAGAGGCCATAAATTTACACATTGCGGTTGCAGTATAGCGTCAAGTGTTAAGAACAATTTTCATTTGACTCCTACATAACTATGGCCCTGCGAGCCAGTGTATAATGTAGTATGTAAGTGGTTATTGGCAGCAATTTTATTTTCAAAACTAGTTTTTTTTTAATTTTCAAAATTGCTTACCCCGACGTGAACAGCATTGATTTATAACGTAGTTCATAACATTGTGTAAAAAAAATTATATATCGAATTTGAGGCACTCATTACCAATATCTGCAATCGTCTTAGGTTGTAAGTCCCATTGTTCTCTATTTTATTTTGCATTAGTAACTTGGAAATGTATTCAACCGTCAGTTCGAGACGCTTTTATACAGCTGGTTGCTTCCATAATGAAGAGACACCGACGTAATCAAATGCACGTCATTTTTCATGTGTTTTTCTGTGGGCATTATATTGCGCCAGGCACCTAAATAGCCTTCCACACAAACTGTGCTCAGATCTTAAATATATGCGAGAATTTCTCTCAGAAGATATGTGTTCAAGCATTTTTGTGTAGACATGTGATTCAAGCATGCTGCTGTTAGACGTCCCAAAATGTATCAACTGTAGTTAAAAAAATATAGTTAAATTGAAATAATTGCGTTTGTTATAAAATATGACGGCAACAATGTCAGCAGAGCGAACGTCAGGAATTCAAAATGTCTTTGTAAGGTAAAATACATTTCCAGCTCACGTATTTGTATTATTACAGCACAAAGTCGTGACGTGCACTGGGCGCCCCTCGAGTAACAAGAATAAAGATAAATGTCGTAATCGTGTACAAACCTATACAAAGAAAGGAATGTTTACCACTGTGCACTGTAAGAAATTTCTTTCAAATTTATCACATCATTTTAAACGCTCACAGAAAGCAGAAACGGTAAGGTATTTTTTTTCCTGCATTTGTTCAGAAAATAATTAAATGTGTAAAGAAGTTCCCATCTGTAAGTATTACCATTTCTAGCCTACTTTCCGAGAGAAAGAAATGTTTTATGAGATCACTATCCTGTCTGTGTGTGTGACCGCACATGTGATAGTGTCTGTGTTCCACGCTAAAAAAAAAATTGGGTTTGGCTGTGTTGGGGACACGGCTGATATTTTTGCGTGAATACGTCTATGTTGATGCGCTCGGGCGGCCTGATGTCTATTTTACGTTCCCGGCACCGCTTCACTCTATCATATGGGGTTTTATGGGTATCGCTGGATTTCTTTTGAGATGCTCTTTCCAACCGTATACGATTTCTGTATTTCGACTTGGCTTTTTGAAGAGTATGGGCCGAAATTGTGTTAAGATTTCTTAATTTTTTACATTAAACTCATACAATTTCACCATAACCACGCCACGCGAATGTTTTTACACACGCAGTCGATTGATCTTGACGATAGCTATCGATTGAAACTTAAACAAGCGCCGTAGCTTCTCCTAGTGAAGAGTTATACTACGAGGAATTTACGAGACAAACTCAAAATTGTCCCCCCCCCCCCTTGCCACCTTCGTGGCGCAGATGATGCTTCGCAGTCCTCACTCAACGTAACATATTCTTAGCTTCTTTGGCAATCGAGTGGTGTACTTGAATGTAGACTATAGATTCGGAGCTGCAATGCCAAACTGCATCTCCCGATTTTGTTATCATCGGATTTTCTGGATTACCTCAAACTATAGTCGCAAATTTAAGGACGTATATTCATGTCAAAAATATATTATTGAAGTTTTTCTTTACGAGGTGCTGTCAGTTTTGTAGTGGGAAGTCAGTTCTCTACTGCAGCAACCATACGTAGCGTAGCAAGTACAATTACAGACTGGAATACAACAAATTGTTTAGCAGGTATCACTATCCATACTAATAATGTTTATATGGTACAGTCAACTTAACAGAACGCTCTACCTATCTAAAATTCTAGATGGGTAGTACAACAAAGTATTTTCCTCAGTGTGGGTTTCGCACCATTTTCTACTTTTCTTTTTCCGCTATGGGAAATGCACAGGAAAAACCTGAAAATGCTCTTTTCTCCATTTTCACTATCGTTTGCTCTTTGAATAAATTTGATAATATAAAGATTAAAAAGTGGCGTCTATAGATATATTTGTTTATATTTATTTTATTAAAAAAACGCGCATACGTCAAAACACTCTTTTACTAGGTACTGCACTTATCGTTCTGTCGTAAGCAGGATAGTGGAACGAATAAGCCACGGCCTTTATTAAGGAACCACCAATCGCCTCAGATGATGTCGGACCAGCCTCGAGAATTAACATCAGGATGATCGGACTAGAGGTTGGAACCGGGTTCTCTCTCTCTCTCGAAAAAAAAGTTCAGTGTCGACACTCTACTACCTCACTTGGCGTGAATAAGTGAAGAGATATGAACGGCTCTTAACATCGAGGTCTAGAGAGGCGATGAGGGTGAAACGAGGTGAGTATGGAGCAGCGACGGAATGCAAGGTCGGGGAAAACGGGAGATCCCCGAGAAAACCCGCCGACCAGCGCCATCGTCCGGCACGATTCCCACTTGCGAAAAATCCGGAGTGAACCGGCCGGGGATTGAATCCGGTTCGCTTTAGTGGGAGGCGAGCAGGCTAACCGCTTAGCCCCCGCCCCCAAACCATTTAGACTCTGTATAGTTGTCTGCAATACATCACACATCATTATAAACAATAACATAATCTCGTATATTGATGTCGACCGACTCACAAAAACATCAATATTACAGATACACAGAAAAACAAATAAACTAAAGGAACAACACCTACACTGTACAACATCCTACACAAACAACATTACACTGACACCATCACAACACCGACACAAACATCAAACACACGACGGAAACCTCACGAAACGACATTAACCGTCGGCCCCTCTGTCTCCGTAGAGGATGGCGGGGTGAGGGTTCAAGGGTGGAGACAGAGGAATTTTAACTTTTGACATTTATAAACTATAACGTGACATTTTTTTAAAAAGATTATAACAAAATATAATTTTAAGCCTCTGCGATCTTAAAATTTAACCTGTTTTTAATTTTATAACGCGACAATTTTTATGTTTCGACTATTTTCCAAATGTATTTCAAATTCTAGTAACTAATACCAGTTATGGCCTTCAGCTGGGTACTGGTGACATTTTAATATTTTCTGTTGTGTACTTGTCTACTGTGTACTGTGCCCCGGCGAGTCTGTACGTTTGTGTGTTGTAGCACCTGGATTCGCGAGATGTAGCCGGTTTGTTCGCTGATCCCAAAGCCACTTGCAGCGCTCCGCGATGAGGATTACGAGACTTGCCTTCGTCGTCCTGCCTTCAGCAACCTCCCGCACACTTCCCGCGCGCGCCCTCTAAAGCCGAAATAATGAACTTTGCCATCCGCGCGACTTCTGCGCCGGGAACAATAGTGGCAAGTCCCGAAAGGAACTTATTGTCGGACCAGCTGCCTTCCAGACATGCAAATTTCCCGCTCTGATCCCTTAATGGAGGGATTAGTTTCCCATTTCGGGACTCCGGGACTGCGCGCTCGCAAGGAACGCCCCCCCCCCCCAAATTCACGTAAACCCTCTACACACCCCCTACCCTCAGTCGTGCGGTTAGAGTGATTGACCTGCTCTCGGGAGTTCCCATGCACCACCGCGACTGGCGACCATGAGGTAGGTGTTGGCTGGACAAAAAAACACACTCGGAGGCGTTGGCCATGTAAAAAATTTGGGAACATATTCATGGGTTAAATACATGTCACAATCAAATTTTTATTTCCTATAAATGTACAAAAACCAAAACTTACTAACTTACATACATAAATGAGATAAAATGAGACTTCTATAAAATCTTCCAAGGAAATGTTTTGCTATAAAAATTGCTGAAATTGGTACTTTTTTATATTTTTATCTGCTCTTGATTTTTTGTAAAATATCTTTTGCGAAGTAAACTTTATATTAAATTAATACAAGACCTTACAGTTGACTTGTTAAATTAATACAAGACGTTACAGTTGACTTGTTAAATTTTCTGCATATAGTTTGGTTTGTTTTATTTTTGAAGTAAAATTTTGACTTTGACGAGTCATTTTGCAAAACAAAGCCACCAAAAAAAAAATTGTATCCGAGGGAAAATTAGTTGCAGGTAATATCTATAAGTCGAAGTTTATGTGAAAACAAATTTAAAACAACAAATTTTTCCGGGGCCAACGTACTTAAAGAACGAGCTTCCACAGGCTGCTCAACCGAGTGAATGACTTCAGAAAAAAAAAGAGGAGTTTTAAAATATGCTCAACGTGCGTGAGCGACATCTCACAACCCTTTAATTGCAACAATAATTTATGGTTTATGGTGCTGCAAATAAGAAATGATTTTGTCGCCTGTTGTGTCTACTCTAGCAAAGAACACTTTTCTCGTTATCACAGGCAATAACTAGAGACATGCAAAATTCGAGTTATTACTTGGCATCAGGCTAAACTTCACAGTACTGTGTATACTGGGGCCGGTGTCGTTTTCCCATTGGCTGCATATATATGAAGCCACGCCCTTTATGTCTGGACTGAGAGTGATTGGGGCACACAATTGTGAAGTGTTTATTTATCGGCGTACAGTTACCCAGGGCGTGTCAAATAATGCATGGTACAATAGACGTATTGCAAAGGCACGTCTGTTTAAAATTTTACATATCCTCAAATAATGACACGAATTTTTCAGGTCCTTAGCAACAAGCTGTAGGTCTAGTGCTCGGTGGTGAGTGATGCGAACCAGTCATAATGTAGAACTGTATAATCCATTCACGGCTACACCACACTTTTCTAAAGCCCTTCTAAAGTTCTTCTTCCAGGGTATTGCTCCACCTCGTGCAAACTTAGCTGAAATATGTCTAGAAGATTACACCATATGACAACGCGCCGAATTTGTGCGCACTCGGCTGTAATAATATTTTGCATTAGAACAACTTTTTATAAGGCGCTACCAATACAGACGTTTCCTCGCTGTTTTAATTCGTAATTATTATAAATCAGACATCATTTATAAATAAAGTATAGCCCAAACTTCAGTTTAATGAGAAATGAGATAACAGAGGCATAGAACGCTTGTGATACTTGACATATTTAGGAAGTGACTAAACACGTTAAAACATATGTAGGGTGACTTCTCAAAGGTTCGATTCAAAAAGTGTGAAGAAACTGCGAATAGACTATAGCATGTTTAGTGTCAGTTGTCCCCAGGAAATATCATTAGGCACGGAGGCTCGCATCGTTCCATGAATTCCCGGCAAATCCTCGTGCACTGACCAGTTAGTTTCTTATGTGATTTTGGTTAAGAAAGTGAGGTTATGCAAATACCTTTAATTTCAGGTGTGGTAGTGTTTTACTGTATATATAAAGAAGAAAAATTAAAAGGAAAAATAGTTTATTCTGGATTCTACACGAAAATTTCTCAGCAACTGCAACCACAAAATTATCGTTTCTGCGGTAGCTCGGATACCCAACCCACATAGACACATTCCTTAACGTATCAAAACATTACACCAGGCACCTGTGACAATCTACAATTAAAACACTCAAGAGAGTTATTTGCGTTTAGTTTTAAGAAACAACTTTTTAAAACAAGGCAATTTTTAATGTGCGTAGAGCGGAAAATGACAGCACGAAATAAGGCGTAAGGCGTTGCTGATTCTACCGACCTAACGCCTTAAGTACTATTCGTTACGCCAACAAACTTGTTTATTAACATACACTTAGGACTTAGGACTGTACTGGTTAGACTACTCGCCTCCCACCTAGGTGAACCGGGTTAGATTCCCGGCGGTTGTCAGTTTCCCTCGCCTTTGCATTCCAGCGCTGCTCTACACTCACCTCACTTGACACTAAACGGTTCTCAAATCTCTCCACCCTACTGTATATAATACTGCAGGAACACCAGTTCAATTGAACTCTGAATTTCCACTAAGCACCTTCCCTACTTGTCCAAACCACATTGGACATTCTTACTGTATTGTACAACGTCTATTACTGACTATTCATTAGCTACTTGATTTTGCCCCAGTAAAATTTCCTTTGTTTTGTAAAAGGATTTACCTTCAATCGCACTGTACTGTGAAGTTATAACAAAAATAACATTTCATGGAGGAGAGCTTTCGCCTTTGGATTGTGGTGTTCTTGTGAGATCTTGTAAAACCCTTGTGACACAGGGGGGGGGGAAGGTGTGGTCTTTAGGTTACTCGCCTCCCACCAAGGAGAACCGGGCTGGATTCCCAGCGGGGTCACCCCCGGGATTTTCGCATGTGGAAATCGTGCCGGACGATTGCCTCTGGTCAACGGGTTTTCTCGGGGATCTCCCGTTTCCCCCCGACCTTTCATTCAGGCGCTGCTTCGTGCCCTTCGTCGCTTCACTCTCGACGGATCTCAAGACCTCGCTGTTTCCAGCCGCCCAAATCTCTCTCCTCCTAGCGAAACAAAGAACGAGCATGTATAACCGTGGGAGTTTTGTTTTTAAGGACAATACATTTTTCAAATTAGCGCTTCTCAAGATGTCATACGCTAAATACCTGCTTTAATCACGAACCGCAATTAATTATTTCATAAGGTAGACTTTAAGTAAAAGCCAGTTACGAAAGACAATCATTCAGTGATACAGCCGATCATCAATAAACAACTCTATGTCCATGAAACGAACATTGGCAAAATGAAACTCTTAATCATTCTTGACTAAAATAGCAGGAGTGTAAACACTCCACTCCAACTATTATGCATTGTCTTGTCAAACAATAGAAGTACTGTTTGCTCCGGCCAATCTTGTCATTTGCAGGTATACTTTCCATTTCTGCTCCTTCCTCCTGTACAAATACCCAATTCCTCTACAAAAGTCACAATATTTAGTGCCTTACTCAATATATTATAGTTTTTCATTAGTTAACAGGAGTCACATTTCGCTATGGATATATCATTTTATTACTTTTATCGTTGTTTAGGTAACAGAAGTAATTTTAATTATATATGATTATTTATTTTCTTTTCTTAACAGCCTGACTGTAATTGTCACAAAATAGTTAGCAGATTTTTAAAAATTAAAAGCATTAAAAATACTTTGAGTTACACAATATAAATAATGAAAAAGAAAAATGAAAATATTTATAAACTGACAACCTTTTATTCTACACAGAGGCTGCAGACTACCGCCGAAACTGAACTCTGGAACATTCTCATTTATAGTTAATATCTTTCTTTAAACTATTTCAAAATAAGTTCTCTTCGCGAACATGAAACGTGGAAATAGCACCTTCGTCTGTGCTGGTTACCCATCTTTTGTGTTGCTATCAGTTAACACAGCACTTATCGAAAATTACGTGTCAGTAATGGAGCAGCTTGATATGTTCTTCACAGAGATCTTCATTCCCTTCCACTTTAATACGCTTAGGCTCCTTGCCCGTAATGAAGGACAACATGTCGCATGTGAAGTACATTTATGGTGGACACTGTACACAACAAGAAGTCAGCTGCCTGTGTTTTTGGGAAACTTCCTTGCGAGGAATCTGATTCGTTGAAGTTCACGTGGGAGCTTTGTTCATTGGTTACGTATGATGGATACAAGTAATGATAATAATAATAATAAAAACATCTTCATTTTTTTTGTGGCCAAGATAAGGTATTATCACCTTCTCTTACACAAAAACATTTTACATAAAATTAAAACTTAATAGTTATTAAATTATAAAGTAGCTTAAATGAAATATATGAAAGCAATAGTCTACACATAAAATAAAAATAAGCTGAAGAGTAAACTAACATAATTTCTCTTTTGATGTATGTTTATATATGTATACGTATATGCGTACACAAAACTACATACGAATACGACATATATTCAGATACATACAATTGTACTATTTGTAAGAATAAACTACAAGATAACATCGATTAGCACAAATTCCAAAACTCCAATTTACTGTAAGCAAATCACAGCAAATAACTATTTAAACACGAGAAGAAAAAAAATTAATAAATGTAAGACATTTTACTTTTGCTACATTAAAAATTATGTCAGTTATAGGCTATTCACATTAATGTCAGAACTTTTAAAGGCCCTCTCATTTGGAGTGCTGTGAAATCTACACACTGGGTTTATCACTTACATGAGAGTATTTATTTCAAAATATACGTAAAGGATAAAAAATGTAACTAGATCTTCAAAATGGCTCACTTTACTGTGAACAGCCTATACGTGAAAATATACGTAAAAAAACAGCAATGTACTGATTACTCGCACACGCACATAAAAAAAAACGTTCAATCGCACATAAAAAATACTAATCGACTGCGACACTCGAGCTCGTAAAAGAATCCGGTATCGAACGAGTTAATATAGTAGAGTTTCTACAGAAGTCGTACGTGGGGAACGGAAAAATCACCATTCCCGATAACCTATGGGCTGGTCTTCCCATTTATCGTCCCGTTCGAACCGCTGTCCCGCTTGCAGCCACAGTGAGAAATCACTTCGATTTAGAACTGAGTTGCCGTTTATTGCAACCGCAGTTCTCACTGGTTTATTACTGGCCCGTAGGTTGTTCGAGGTCAACTGAGCCCTTTCTAAATCCCTGCCTAGGGTCTATTTCCTTCTAAATTCATATCATTCCACTTTATGCGAGGCTAACATTATCTAGAACCGTTTCACGGTGCTCATACGTAGAACTATTGATTTTCTGCGAAAAAAATGAGTAGCTATACTATAAGAACCCATAATCAGTTTGTATATTGCCATTGGTTGCTGTCTGCTTGAGAAGGAGTTTTCATATTTGACCGGGCCACTCAGAATTCGGCAACATCGGCACGGCTCCTACGCGATTCGTGTGCAGGCAGTTAACACGTGTCAACAAGTAATTCAGCCAATCAAGATAAGGAAACTACCCAACTGTGTTGTAAAATATTTTCATGAAATTACACTACCCTTACTCATACGCCACCCGTATGGAACTGCAGAATTCTTAGAAAAGTTAATTTGTTAATAATATTCGAATACGTGCTCGTATGTTTCTAAAATAATAAAAGTCTGACTTCATTAGCTTCAAGTTTACATACTACACTTGTAACAGGCCATTTTTGTGTCTGCCTGCGTTATAGTTAGTTGAATATATAATTTAAAATAACCTTTGTTAGAATTTTCCTAGAAAAGTTATTCAAATTTCCACTTATTTCTTATGATTGGCATAGGGCGATATGTGTATTGGTATAATAACGATAAGCAAATAGTTTCAATTAAAATATTTTATAGTTAAGGGAACGCCGGAAGCAGAAAGGGGCCTTAATTAATGGCGTTATGAGTGCTAATCCACACCAGTTTGTGAAATGCTACTTTTGTGAATTCCTTGGGACAAAAAAAAAAGAAAAGGAGGCCATGTTTCACCTTGATGGAAAAAAGGGGGGAGGGAATCGACACACGCGGAAGGCGGGGCAAACCAAGATCCTTACAGAGAAATTAGGAATTAATTTGATAAATACTAATGTTATGATGAAACTGTTTGTTGTATAGGTATACGCTGTACACGTTAAAATGAGCACTTTTGATAGTCTTGCTTAGGAGCTACTTATATGCACGTTGTGTATTCTTCCACCTTATGTTAAATTAACATTTCCATGGGCCTCGTTACTTTATTCATGCGTCGGTCAAGTGAAACTGTGAAATTATTAGGAAAGTAAACAGTTCATAAATATGCTCATTTTTACACACTGGTGCATTTAAAAAAAACATAAAGCGAAATAAAGGATTTGAATGATCACAAATGGTTACCTAACACTTATTATTTGATATTAAGACATGGAACTACAATCCATCTATTGTTATCGACCTTACCGGGCGAATGTCACTCAGTGCGCCCGTTGAAGGATATGCAGGCATGGGCAGTGTTTTTTTTCTAAGGTTGATTTCGAAAGTGCTCACTTTATCGTGAACAGCCTTTAGACAAGTATATGAATGTAAACATGTATCAATTTAATTAAAGTACAATAAATGGGGCACTCGAAACCAGCGAGGAAGTGCCCTATTGTTTCCACTGGAAGCACTTGATTGGCTGAGACGTTTTGCCGCAATTCGGAGCCGCGGTCTGAGGAATCCGTTCGCATTTCTGACACTCGACGTCTGAGAGTCGCCCTGCGAGGTCGGGGGGTGGCCAGCGAGGGCGCAGTGTCTGCGTGATTAATTATATTCCCGATGAGAAAAGATACACAAACAATAGCGTACTTACTTTCGGTACCACAATAAAAAAATTCCTGTGTTTGATTCATAAATTCACCTCATATAGTCAGTGAAAATTAATTAATTAATTAATTAATCACCGAGGTGATAACATAGACGTGCCCGTCTCGCTCGAACACAGGACCCAGGCAGGTGTGGGAAAGCGAACGTCACACCGTTTCAATACAACGCAGAGACTTGCAAACAATTTTCACCGATTCGCTGGAAACATAGCTGAGAGCATGCTTCACTATTTCCCCGCGGTCCCTAAACATTGCCTCTAACTATGACCAGGGGCAGGTATAATTTCGCGAAGAAGATTTCACGGCCAGTTACACTCCAATGCACTCTAACTAAGATCCACATTTGTGAATTAGTAGGTTTTGATTGCTACACGTCTTACATGCCTGCCCGCGAATCACTGTGGGTCGGATTTGTAACAACTTAATTCTGATTGGCTCTGTCAGGCATGAAACTGACGTCAAACAAAAATACGCTGACAATAACGGCATGAATATGCAATTATGCACTAGAATATTGAAGTATAACCTGCGCTTCAATCTTTTCGCGAAAAAAAACAGATGGCTAGGACTAGTGATTTCTCGCGAAAAAAATCTGAGCACACAGTAGACTTAAATACCATATAAACACCTCAGCTGTAGTAATGCCTCCATTGGCTGCTGGTGTCGTTTGCACATTTGACCCACCACTCAGGATTCCGTAACTCCGACACTGAACCTTCGTGATTTGTGCGCAGACAGTTAACACGGACCAGAACATGTTTCAGCCAGTCAAGAAAGCTGGACGACCCTACACTTCTTTGAGCTCCATCTAGCCTCCAAATATTTTCGCGAGAAATCACTGCCCTTAACTACGGCGCATGACGGTTAAAGGGTTCTCGGGGTAAAATGAAACAAGACAATTAATATTTTTCTTGATAGTGAGGTTGCCCTGGGGGAATATTTGCAGTGGCTGCTGAGCTAAACAGGATTGTGGTGGAGCAGAAGCTGGATATGATCTTGTTTCAGCAACCATATGTGCCTTTTAATGATGTAACAGGATTTAATGATACTGTGTACACAAAATGGGTCAAACCTCAGGCTGGAGTATTGAGCACTAACAAGAACACGGATGTGGTGATGATGGCCAGTATCTCCAACACACATCATGCATGTATGCAAGCAATTAATGGAAAAACAAAATGCTGGATCATGTCCTCATACTTTCAGTTTGAGGATGACATGCAAACGTCTGGATAGATGGGAAGTAGTGATTTATGTGTTAAGTGAAAAACCTTTGGTTATCGGAGCTGATGTTAATGGAAGTCCGAATTTTGGCATTCACCAATCACAGATGAATGAGGCGAGATAATCAGACAATTCATTTTAACAAATGATTTGGACATTGCAAATGTGGAAGGTGGGTTGCCAACTGTTCTTTCACAGGCACATGGTACTGAAACATATGTTGGCATCAATGTGGCAAATGGGAAGGCCAAAGACCATATCAGACACTGGAGAGTGATGGAGGAAAGTGCAAGTGATCACAGACTTACAACTTAGAGTCTATGAAATTGGTCATGGAGGAAGAAAGGCTGACTTTGTGTGTGAAATTGGAAGAGAAGTACGACACCTACACCAGACAGAAGGTTGGCTACAATACGAAAATGCTCTGTTGGGTAAGCTGAGAAGATACTCTGAACTGCAGCTGGATCAAGTGGGCGTAGAGGAATGAGTAGCCGCAGTAACTAGAATCATCACTGAGACCTGTGAGGAAAATCTCCAAAAGACAAGTCAAGGACTTCCAAACATATCAGGGTGGGGTGTGGAGTTGGAGAATGAAAGGAAGCAAGTGAGAAGAGACAGTAGACGACTTCACAGGGGTGAGGAGAGAGAATTATTCACTCAAGCGTACAAGCGGAAGAAACAAGCTGATTTCAACAGGGTTAAGTCGAAAGAGGTGCAGTCATGGACGGAAAACTTTACACAGGTGGGTAACTAAGATCCCATCGGTGTGGTCTACAAAATTTCTACTGGAAAGACAAAGAAGGCAATACCTTCTCGTAGTATACGGGTGAATGGTGAGACTTTCACTGATCTCCAAAGGTCAACAGAAACTCAGCTTCACGGACTCCTGCCTGATGATTCACGGGGAAATGAGGGAGAGGAGCATATCAGGAAGAGACAACAAATGGGTGAAGTTCCTGAGGACGTTGATGCACCAGCTTTTGATATGGAAGAGTTGACTTGAGTTGTGTATCAGCTAAAGAATGGAAAATCCCCAGGATATGTTGATCTGGGGGCCGAAATAATTAAAAGAAGTTTTTCAAGAACTAAACAGGAACTCCTGAAGATTTACAATTACTGTCTCAGCTCTGATGTGCTTCCGATCCCATGGAAGAAGAGAAGTCTGCGGATCCTGCGTAAAGAAGGCAAGAAGGATCCCGAGGATCCAAAATCTTACCGATCTCTAACATCGCTTCCAGTACTTCGCAAAGTCTATGAAATGCTAATAAACAAAAATTAAATAATTGCTCTGGAAGCAGAAGGAACCCTCGGCGAGAAACATTACGGCTTCCACAAAGGAATGGGTACAGACTTTACTCTGCAAGATGTAATAAATTATATGAAGAATAATCGGGCAAAATACATACTTCGGGTGTTCTTGGATATAACTGGAGCCTTTGACAATATCTGGTGGCCAGAGGTAATGTACCAACTGAAGAGGAACATATGCCCAGAGAATATATACAGAGTAATTTTGGATTTCTTCTCAGACAGAGAGAGCACATACTCGGCCCAGAATGTGCAAGTGAAGAAAAGGCTTACTAAGGGATGTCCCCAGGGATTGATTCTTGGGCCGATCTCATGGAACGTTCTTTTTTGCGGATTTCTGGAGCTGGGTCTTCCGCCGGGGTGTGTGGCCTTTGGCTACTCAGATGACGGCCTTATACTTATGTCTGGAAATGCAAGGCGGCAACTTGAATGGAAGCCAGAAGTCGTAATGGAGAAAATCTGGGCATGGTCTAAATAAGTGAAGTTGGAAATCTCCATGTCAAAAACAAATACTATGCTGCTGAAAAAGGAAACTGCAAAGGCTGGCGACTGTACACTTTGGTGGGGACCGGGTGAAGTGTGTGGGAGTCATTATGGATGAAAATATGAGCTTCCTTAAGCACATAGAATATGTTACCAGAAAATCTGCAATGGTCTTTCAGAGATTAATAAGTATTGGCAACAGAAGCTAGGGGCCTAAATTTCAAAATGGTGATAATAATATATATGGTAGTGTTCGAGGACATTATCTCATATGGTGCCATTATAATATGGCATACTAGAGCTGATATTGTGAGACATAAAAGAAAGCTCATTAGGACTCAAAGAGCAGTACTTATGACTGTTATTAAGGCACATAGAACATTGTCCAATGAGTCACTTTCTGTATTGGCTGGAGTGTTACCAGTTGATAAACTGGTTAGATACACGGGCATTGTGGCATAATGATCACGAACTAGCGGATTATCGAAGATGGAAAAACAAGAAGTAATGGATGAAGTTCTCCGGAAGTGGCAAGAATAATGAGAAATATCCGAGAAAGGGAGAGTTACATATGCGTTGCTGCCGAATGTGAAAACCAGTCTAGAGACGGAATGGATTACTCTCAATCATTATATTGTACAAATATACACTGCTCACAAAAACTTCAATGCCAAATTTCATAGTCTGCTGCTGGTGGAGTCACCTTTATGTGACGTATGTGGACAAGATGATACAATGTAGCATGTCATCGTGGAATGTCTGAAAACGGAAGATATCAGACAATGACTGCAAGAGATGACAGAAAAAATGCATTCACTTATAAGTGGCAAATATATTAAAAGACCAAGCTCCTTACAAGAGACGGAATGAGTTCACCACAAAAATTGAAAAAAGGCTTGTAGGATATGATAAATGGCGACTATAGCTGTCCGAGAATCCATGATGTGTTATTCAGGTAAAGGGTTCAATCTTATGAGTCGGAATATTCCTGATTGGTGAGGAGGACAGGTTTTACCGAGAAAACTAGTAGAATGCAGAGTATGGCAATAAGAACAGTGAATGGGCCGAAGAACAGAAGAGGAGAAAGTGCGGTGCACTGTATCACTCACCAGAGCACAGTTACAATGCGTGAGGATGGAGGGAATGCCGGCCTTCCGGCCTCGAAACGTGCCAGTGGATATGGAACGACCTCGAAGTACACATCTTCAAATTTTTTTGTGACACGCGAAATTGATCGCTCTTGAAGGATGTTTGCTTGAACAGTCGGTGGCTAACGAAAAATAAATATTCGTCAAGTTTGGCGTGGTATTTTGAGCAAACGGTGTGTATTTTCATCCCATACTTTCGCTTGGAACCGCGAGATAACGAGTAAATTATATAGTCTGGTGGTTCAATTTTTTTTAGGCGTGTATTACGTAAAGGAAACTCCTAAACGAAAGGGGTTAAAGTCCATTCATATAGTTACTTCCGTTTTCCTGAAGGTTTTCTTTCAGGTTATTCCTCCGCTTCATGCAAAAAAAGCTTATCTAATTCCAGAAAGTTACACTAAAGGGACTTCGCCCCGCATTTACACATTGAGGTCTGCACAGATTCACTTGCACATAAGACAAATTAGAAGTGTGTCACCTATATCCAATACTGCAGGAACACCGGTTCTGTTGGTGTCTGTATTAGAACTCACCATCTTCCTATTGGTCCATACCACACCGGACACTACGTTACCGCGTTCATTAGTGGCCGGTCATCAACCAATGGAGAGCCGAGATGATACTGACCCAATCAAATGTCCTTTATAGTATAAAATGATTTACAATCAATCACGTCCTTTTGAATGGGAATAAAAAAAAAATATTTTCTTGGCAATGTCATTGTTACTACGGTGTAGCGTTCTTGTGAGATCATGTTAAACACTAGCCGAGCAAAGACTGAATGCACATCCATGCAAGTTTTGTTCTGAATAATAAGGAAGTTTTCAAATTAGCGTTGCTCGAGCTACACTCGAGCATAGTATACAAAGTTTTAATGCACACACAGTTTCATAATATTTTGTATGAGAAGTAGCTATTTCTTACTAGGCATTACAAACACATATATGTATTATCTGTTTTTATTTATATTATTGCATTTGAAATATCATAATTAATAGATAAATCATTCGTAAATATCTATGTAACGAAACATAATATGATTTGATGAGAGCACAATAATAACACGCTTGTTATACACGATATATTTAGGGAACAACTAAATACATATTACATGAGATAGTTTTTTAATGAATATTTTTTCCCCAAAAAGTGTTTAGATAGCGTGAATAGACTATATTATATACACGCAGTGTCTATTTAGATCTAATTATTTCTCTTAGCCCGTGACCAATCTAGTGACTCAGAAACATCGATGGTGTAAACCTGATTTTAGGTGCGTATTACTTAGAAGCATCTCGTAATTGAAAGGGGTTAATTATTACCCAAGCAGGGAAATCTCCAACCTTTCGAGGGGGGGCAAAAAACCTCCCCTGCAAAGCGCCGCTTGTCGGAAGGGAGGAAGAGAGAGAGGAACCGCAGGTAGGCAGCGAAATTTAATCACAGCTGGCTGTTCGGCGAGCCGAGATGAAGTGGAGTTATTGGGGGGTGGTGCACGTACGTATCGATGCTGCAGAGCCGAGATGCGGCTTGTTTGCGAGTGGACAGAGGCTTGTTGGAGCTTCGTCGCCGCGGTTCATTAAAACGTCCTCGCTCACTCTCAACGTCAAGTTGCGACTCTCACTTACCGACTGAGAATAAAAAATAAATAAAAACTGCCAGTTGAAAGGGACAGTGCTGAAATAGAAATTTCCACCAGCAGAAGCTGAAAAGTTATCATTAGAGATGATTGTTCACCAAGGGAAAAGTTGACTGATTGCTAGGATTCAACGTACTGTACACATGCTCGACAGCATTGTTTCTTTATTGGCTGTTATGCATATATTAAGCTACTACCCCATTTCACTGGGCCAATGAGGATTCCGATACTGTAAGGCATAACGTTCGTGATAGGTATGCAAACAATTAAGCCGAGTCAAAACGTTGTTCATTCAGTAATGAAAAAATAAACCAGTTAAAGTGTCATAGAAGATACGTTGGCTCAAAACGTTTCCACGATTGTCTGTTATCTCTATTGATAGCATATACGTAAAATCACTAAAGGCTGTTCACGATCAAATGAGCATTTTTGAAAACCACCTTAGAAAGGTGGTTAGAAATGACAAAGTCACTGTCCCTACCTGCATATATTTTAACGGGCGCAATGAGTGACGTGTACAGTAAAGTTGGCAATAATGGAGGGAAAGTAATTTCATATATTAACGTCGAATAAATAGTGTTAGGTGACCTTTCGTAGTCACTTAAATTATTTATCTGGTTTTCTATATATTTGTACATTATTTACTTTTCTAATCATTTCACAGTTTCACTTGACCGACACATGAATAAAGTGACGAGGCCCAATGGCAATGCTAATTTTACATAAGGCGGAAAAACACACTGCATGTATAGAAGTAGATCTTAAGCAGGGCTTTCAAAAGTGGTCATTTTACCGTGAACAGCCTATACTCTATTAGTAGTCTCCTGCAAAATTCGCGTTATCATTTGGGGACACATTAAACATCAAACACGTGTACCTTTGCAATACGTTTGTCATTGGACTATACTTAAACTGACACGCCTTGAGTAACTATGAGCCAATAGATGAA
Organism: Dryococelus australis; assembly: GCA_029891345.1. NCBI lineage: Eukaryota > Metazoa > Arthropoda > Insecta > Phasmatodea > Phasmatidae > Dryococelus > Dryococelus australis. Next base: position 166,738,818 of record CM056999.1, on the reverse strand, counting down.
CACTTCACAATTGTCTACTCCAATCACGTGTAGTGCAACCAGAAAGGGGGTGACATCGAGTCTAATGAGCATCCAATGGAGAAACAACACCGGCTCCAGTAAATACAGTACTTTGAAGTTTAGCCCGATGACAAATAATAACGCGAATTTTGCAGGTCTCTATTAGCATACAGTAAGGCAATGCCTCACATTACAAGCGTATATGTCGGAACTGGGACTGAAAAGTCTATGGTGAGTTGAAATGCAGGAGTAAACAGAACTGTCGTTACTCTCATGGTGTAAACAGGCGACATCTTGAATAACCTGCTAGAATGAGAGTAAAAGTGTATCCAGCTAGAGATGTAGGGGGCTGGGTTGTTACGTAGCGGTTAGAACGCTCGCCCCTCACCAAAGTGGTCCAGTTTCGGTACCCCTGCTGGGTCGCTCGCGGATTTTCGCACTTGGGAGTCGCGTGGATGATGCCGCTAATAGGGCGAGTTTTCTCGCGGATCTCCCGTTTACTCCGCCCTTACATTCCGGCGCCGCTCCAGACTCACCGCACTACACGATCATCGGCTCTCAAGACCTCGAGGTTAAGAACGGCCCAAAATTCTCCACTGCACTCCAACTCGACATGTTCAGTTTGGTCCTACACTGTAAATTTGATTCCGTCCTTTTGCAAGAAAAAACTTTGGATATCCTATAGGGTAAAAATGCAAAATTCGCGTAATTTTTGTCATTAGGCTAAAATTCACAGTGATGCGGCGTCGTTTCTCCATTGACTGCTGCCCAGATGTGACGTCACTACCTTTCTGAGTGATCTGTATGTGATCGGGGCACACGATTGTGAAGTGTTCATTTACTAGCGCAGATTTTCCAAGGACGTGACAAATAGAACATACTCCAATGGTGAACGCATTGTGAAGGTAAAAGTGTTTTAAGTTTAAACTGTTCTCGAATAATATACGCGAATTTTGCACGTATCTACCTATTGCTAAGAATATCTTGTGTAGAAGTATTATTAATTATAGGATTGTATTTCGTATTTCATTATAAAAAAATGGAAGTATAATAATATTTTGTTTTTTACTGGAAAATAAATAAGATAGACGAGGGCAAAATTCTTTCGAAATATAATTCACCTATCTTTTCGGCACAAGGGCTCAATTCTACACCCAGTGCGTTATATCCCTGCACTTTTAATCCAAACGACCAACTTGATTTATGAGTAGAGACCTGAAAAATTCGCGAGTTCCGTGACCTGCAGGCTAAACTCTACAGTCTTATGTATGTACAAATATGCCGATATCAACTGTACACCGTCACAGTGGAAGGCGGCAATTGGACACCGTTCTCCAGGAGGTGACAAACACCGTGTGAACCAATATCTAGAGTTATATAAACGCATATCTTGAATTCTAGTTTGTCCCAAAATGAATCCGCAAATTCTTCAGGTCTGTACGTATTAGGCAGCAAATGTTTGTTCTAATATATGTATGTATATATATATATACATACGTACACACTGCGATGCAATGACTGAGCAAGAATGGAGTGTGCACAGGTTTGGGTTGCTCCTAATAACAGGGGTTTGAGAGACGATGAGTATGAAACGAGGTGGAGACAGAGCAGCGCCGAAATGCAACGTCGGGCAAACGGGAGATCCCCGAGTAAAACCCGCCGACCAGCGGCGTCGTCCGGCACCGATTTACACGTTCAAATTGCCCCGCCGGCAATTGGAACCGGTTCACTTAGGTGGTAAGCGAGTATTCTGACCACTATACCACCGCGGCCCCACGTCATGAGAAGAACCGATGTTAAAGAAATAGAGAATTGCTGCGCTTCATAATGACGTTAACGCGTTTAGTCCCGCGGTCCAGGATCGGGGACATGTTGCGCATGAATGATACGTATGGTCGGAACTGTACACAACAAGGAATCAATGGCCGGTGTTTTCAGCGTCTTCCTTAAGAGTGGGATGGATCTCCCCCCCCCCTTCCCCTCACCATGGGCCACGGTCAAGAAGCGAGGGAGCGATACGGGCGATACTAACAGGTACGTCTAGCGCCTCATCGCTCCTACGCGCAAGGCGTGCAGTATTTCCGTCGTGGCGCTGTACTGTGCAAATTATATCCATAACAGTGGGATTTTATTACACGCGATGAAATCCCACAGATTAAACAACGTCCGTATCTTAGCTCTTTCCTCTTACTTAGGCAAGCTTTAAAAATGCCCTATTTAACCAATTTCTTGAAAAACATAGTGTTATAGATAATTGTTTTTTTTTAAATCTTTTCTGTCAGAAAGTCTTCTTTGCAGAACATTTATTTACCGAGATACGCGTAATCGCGCAAACAACTATTTCACAAAAAAAAAAAATCCCACTCTTAAAAAAATTCTCATTTGTTGAAATTTATGCGCCTCTCACTTGCGAATGGCCAATGCTGGTATCAACTAGCACACATAACATTCTTCAGTGGCCTGCTCGGCCCAAAGTGCAGCGCGCATCATAAAAACGAAAGATTGAACCTCATGTGCTTGGAAATTATCCCGGGACTAAATGCGGTTATATTTCTGCAGGCGGACTGCCCACTTGCAAGGTTTATGTTCCATAATAGCAAAATACATTGTTTTATGATTGTACGCCTGGTGACTCACATGCCAGTTAGCATCCCAGCCAATGGCGAACCGTTCGCTGCGTGCAGTAGCCAATGAGACACAAGGCTCCGTTCACAGAGGCTCGCTCAGCAAGTGAGCGAATGGTTACGCTAGTATTATAGAAACAGCCGCGCACTGCCGTCTTACTTCCTTATTCTGTCTTATAACTCGGGCCGCCTGTTTTTTTTTTTGCGGAAAGATTTACGCACAGACTAGACTTCAATATCCTATGTGCACACTTGCAGTCTTCATTGGACTTTATTGGACGCTTGTATTTTTGTGTGAAGACAGTCTGGTAAATTAATGAGCCAATCAGAATTAAGTTTCTCCGATACTGACCGTCCCTGAAGCGCGGGCAGACAGATAAAACTCTCAACAATTCATATGAGCCCATTACGAAAGCGGTTGTGAACTAAAGTGCGTTGGTACACAACTTGTTCTGAAATATTTTCGCTAGAAACAGTTGCCTCTAGTTATACTTAAGGGACTGTCTAAAACCATAAAAATTTTTAATGCATGCTGCTCATTCTTTATGCTAAATTCCTGTTTAATTGCGTAACGCTTTTCAATGACACGCTCACTGACTTTATCGCATCGTTACTTATTATCTCGCTGAAAAAATACTAATTATGTAGATTAAGTACAGAATAACTAGAGACCCCGAGAATTTCGCGGGTTCGTTTCTAGACAAGTTGGAATTCACACACTTGTACGTTCATGTTACTTTAGTAATTGGTCGACGTGTTGTTTCACACCTCCTGGAGATAAATGAGCCAATAACAAACATTCAATAAATTGTGCGCCCAACCACCGCCTTTTACTACCACAACAACCAACCAATAAACAGTTGATATCTGTATGAGAGTATATAAGACTGTGAAGTCTAGCCTACAGGTATTTGCACTAGCGTATAGAATAACACAAAGCTCACATTAACCTAAGTCATTTAACTCGAGTGACGTTGCCAGTGGAGCCCGCATAGAATAATCTAAACAAATGCTGGACGTCAACTTTAAGGCGTTCCCATTGCTGATTGACTGCGCGAAGCTCTGTGAACGGAGCCTCGCGTCTGTTTGGCTCCTGCGCTCAGCGAAAGGTCCCATTTGTTGGCTGCACAGCCAACCGGTGTGTAGGCATTAGGACCCTCTGTTCTTCGCGAAGAGATTCTACGAACAGTCGTACTCCGAAATACGTTAGTACAGAACCAGTATCGCGGATGGATCATCTTAACTCGCACGCGTCTTAATTGCCTGCCAGCCAATAACAGGCCTTCATTGTCGAGGTAACTTTATTATAATTGGCCCAGTGGAGCAGAAAATGTCTTCTCTCACACACGCGGCCAACAAAATTTGCAAGCTTGCCCGTAACAAGTTGAAGTCTAGTTTGCGACTAGTAATTTCGCTAAAAACAGGTGGCCTCTAGGAATAACTTGTATGAGAAACTTAATTCTGATTGACTCACTTATGTAACAGACTCTCTTCACACAACGACAAGGGCCTAGTAATCAAATGAACACTGCAAATGGGCACGAGGTATATTGAAGTCTAGCCTTCGTGTACATCTTTTCGCGAAAAAAACAGGTGGTTCTACCTATGTATTCGCGTTACACACAAACCATCCATTCACGAAAGCGGATCTGAGCTGAAGTGTTATGAATAGAGACCTGTAAAATTCGCGTTATTGTTTGAGGACACGTTAAATTTTAAACAAGTGTACCTTTGCAATCAGTTTGTTATTGGACCATACTTTATTCGACACGCCCTGGGCAACTCTGCGCCAATAAATGAACACTTCACAATTGTGTGCCCCAATCACACTCAGTTCAGCCATTCCACTGGGAATACGACACCTGCTCCGGTATGCACACTACTGTGAAGTTCAGTCTGATGCAAAATAATCCAGGGAATTTTGCATGTCTCTAGTTATGAAATACAACTGGTCGTGAAAATAATTTTCGCGTAAGTTCGTGTGTCGCTACTGATTAGTGCACGTGCGCACGTACATAAAAATGGCAGCCACCGTGTTCCTCTTCTCCACAGGAACATGCTTTGCACTGCAGCGACGTCCAGCTTTGAAGGTCACTGAACCCACCAGACATGCCGATAGCCGCCCATCGGTCGAGCAATCCTAGCGTTTGAGGGGAAGGGGTGGGGTGGTAATATTTATCACGCCAGCTTGCCGCTGACATATTAATCAGCGCGAGGGCAGCAGCATTCTTTGTTTACGCTGCATAATGATACGCCCGAGATCCGCAAACGCACACTCACACACACACACACACGCGCTCCCAGGGTCTAACTGAGCCATCGCGCACAGGTGTAATTATTCATTTGTTTTTGTTTCATATTTTCGCCACCGTACCCTCCCATCTCCCTTCCTCCGCACACACCGCGGCTCTTCGCAAACGTGATTATCATGATCGCACACGGCTCGCTCCCTTTGTGGCATGCGTGCCGTGCTGGTTATGGAATCGGCTACACACACACACACACACACACACGCTCTAACGTACAGAATCGGCCAAAAGTTTAAGATCACAACCTAAAATGACAAACCATTTATTTAACACTTTCAGACCCATTTCAATATATGGTTCAGTGAGTTGCAAACAAAAATTTCGTTATGCGCTCGTCTCTTAGCCTCCCACGCTATGCGAGTGGAAGAGAAGGACAGAGAGTTGTTATATGATAGCGACAGTTAGTGCCGTGGACCCTGGTTGTTTTGTTATCTACGTCTATTTTAAGAATGCTCTGGATTACTGGCCTCGTTCTCTCAGCGCGACTCGGGGTGCGTTGAACCTTCCAGACGGATAAGGCGCGACACTGTAAATATTGCGACAGGCCTCCGGGTCGGGAGTTGAGTTGGAGTTGATGGGTGAATGAGTGGCTGAGTTCCGAGCGATAGAAGATCAGCAGCGAGAGAAGTGGCCAGCTGGAAGGGAAGTCTGCGACTGCGAGTTTCAAGCCGTGAATACGCGGCTGGCAGGCTGTACTATTGGACTAGAGGCGAGACGTTTTAAATGATGGCAACGGATAAACAGAGCACTTGTTAATAATGACTATGAGTTAATTGACTGTAAACAACGCAGACAATTAAGAAGGACATTAATTCGAGTTGAAATAGTTATTAAATATTGCGCTCACTGTTAAATGAAAAGAGTAAAAGTGGAGACAGAATATTTAAGGCTGTAAATAGCAGCGTAGTGAATAAATTAGAAATAAAATCTAGTTTTTTTTTTTTTAAATTTATATTGACAGCTCCATCTCTCACGAACTCAGATATGCCCCTCAGACGTCACCCATCTAACAAAACACTTGACTCGTTGTCACAGCCAATACGCAGGGACACCCGAATTTCGCGAAACTATTTCACTACCAATAATTGTATTTCATAACACTTTAGCTCATATTTCCTTTCGTGATCGGATAATTTACGAGTTACGCGTTTTAGATGTCTGTCCGGGAATCGCAGACGTACAGTGTTGGGGTTAACTTATTCTGATTGGCCAGTCAAGTAAGGAACCGTCTTATCACAAACATATGCGGCCAATGAGTAAGAGCATCTGCTGGCACGTCCGAAGCGTATTCAAATCTTGTATGTGCGGGAATATTTTCACAGAATTCTTGTCACACTAGTAAGAAGGGTGCCTGTATTTTTTTTTTGTGAAAAGATATCAGGACAAGTTGTGTTCCAAAGCACTTTAGATCAGGACCATTTTTCGTGACTGGATCATTAACACTGTTACGCGTCCTATCTGTCTGCCCGCGAATCACGGACGGTCAGTATCGGAGAAACGTAGTTCTGATTGCCTCGCTCATACAAAAGACTGTCTTCACACAAAGACAAGCGGCCAATAGCTAATTGAAGACTACATGTATGCACGTGTGATACTGAAGTGTAGCCTCCGCGTAAATATCTTCGCGATAAACAGGTGAGTCCAACAATTTACTTAAACACTGGGTAAGGTGATATTTAGACAAGGATAACAGTTCCGCTGTTTTAATGTTGAAATATACTCGTTTATATCCGTGGTACCACGTAAAGTTGTTTTTTTAACGGATCTTTGAACCGCCATGAAACAAGGAATAACAGCTCATTGTTTGCGTGAGTGAAAGAAGTATGCAATAAAAGTTACAACATTTTTTTAAGAAAAAATTTTCTACCTCAGTGATGTTAATATGACACTTTATCTCTGCAAAATGGTTTATGGTGATACTTGCAAAGACATGTAACACTCAGCACATTTTGTTTCCAAAAGATGTGGATATTTCTTGCTGCCTTTCAAAATACATTTTTAAAAATTCCGAACTTCTACAACACATCATCTAAGTTGTTAAAATCTATGTCCGCATGTTCTGATTAAATAGAGTGCCTAGAATAAATCCACAGGCCGATTGTGGCAAAAGTTTAGTTTTCGTTCTGCATAATGTTTATTGAAAATGCCGGATTACCCTGTGGTCTCAAACTTTTGACCTTTACTGTACACTCCCTCGCAAGTCCGCCAATCACAGAAACCCCCACACTCGCGACCTCGCTGACGGCCCGAACTTTTGTGCAATTTTTTTTCCCCTCCGTGCGCGCTTCGTTTGTGGAGAAAGGCTGCGGCCCGCCCGATCAGACCTATTGTGGGGGGGGGGGGGGATGAAAAATAAAGATAATTACTGCGCCGGGGCTGTCATACGTTTCGAACCCTCCCACGCGCGAGTGTCGCCATTACGTCATGTGTAACCGCAATCACGTGTTTTGAGCGCCGTATTCATCAGCCGCTTGTCCACACAGTTTAATTCTTCATGCACTGTGATTCTACCCTCCCTGGTCGTGTTTCGCTACCTGTGTTAGAATTAATTATGGACGAAAGGAGGGATTTGGACTGCTCTTAACAGCGAGGTATTGAGAACCGATGAGGGTGATCGAGGTGAGTATGGAGCAGCGCCGGGGATGAAGGGACGGGGGTAACGGGAGATCCCCGAGAAAACTCGTCCAGCACGATTCCCACACACTAAAATACGGGAGTGACCCGATCGGGGATTGAACCCGGCTCGCAACGGTGGGAGGCGAGCAGGCTAACCACCCAGCCACCGCGGCCCCGCCGGTGTTAGACTACACGGTCGTACTGAGAGGATGTGGTACAGAGATTTGAGCCGCTCCTAACCCTTCCAAATCCACTTTCATTTACTTGTTTCGGATGTTGCAAACTAAATATTTTATGATGCGTGCTGTACTTAAGCCGGCAACACTCGTTTCGTTTTTACCGCCAATGCACTATAGGCTATTATGTCCGGCCACAATTATATGAACCATTTACGACCCAGGCCAGTAAGACTGTTTGCGAATTTATTTACCCCCAGGTAACATCATTCGTCATTGAGTTTCACAGTGTGTAGTACTGACAAAAAATTACCTACAAGTGCATGATGTACACAGTTGTGTATAGGCTGTTAGCGGTAAAATGAGCACTTTTGAAAGCCCGGTTTAGTATCTACTTGTATACACTTGGTGTATTCTTCCACCTTATGTAAGATTAACATTGCCATGAACCTCCTCACTCTATTCCTGCCTAAGTCAAGCGAAACTGCGAAATTATTAGAAAAATTAATATTTAACAAAGCAGCTCATTTTTGCACTTCGATGCATTAAAAAAACAGAAAGCGAAAAAAAATAATTTCAGTTATCAGAAATGAACACTTTTTATTAGACGTTGAGATACGGAACTACTTCCTATCCATTGCTACCAACTTTACTGGGCGCATGTCACTCAGGGCGCCCGTTAAAATATATGCAGGTAGGAGCAGTCACTTTTTTACAGGCTTGATTTCAAAAGTGCTCACTTTATTGTGAATCGCCATTAAACGTCTGAATGTGTTTAAAGGAACCTTCCTAGGCATATTCAATTCTTGGTTTCTATATTTTGTTCATATTTTTGCATCACTTAGGGTGAAAATAGTACATAGAACAATGAAAACAGGAATAATCAATGATACCCGAGCACATTCAATAATGTTACACAAAGCACACTTCCTTTTCAACGTTTTATTTTTACTTTTCAAAAAGTTTCTGTATTAGGTATCGACAAAATTTCGGTATAGTTGATTTTTTCACCATTTAAAATTGATACAACTCTCTGAGATCAATAAATGATATATTAAAATTATTAACACATTAATTATCCATTCAATTGATATCATTAATAAATATTCACACACGAAAATATTTTTTAATGTGTCAGCATGACATGTAAAGCAAGTATTTGTACACTAGGCCACACTTTAGCCTGACTAGAAAAAGATTTCCCTAGCAGGAAAATACTCAGCATTCAGCTGTGACAATTAAAAGAATCACGCTACGTGACGTGGTTTGATCTCGATATGGTCATTAATGACATAGCGACATTAAATTTCACATCAAAACCACTTTTACTCTTAATTAAGGCTCCTAATACAAGGGGCTTGCAATAGGGCACCAAAAACCTTAAGGTGTCCGCCTGTCTGTACATTAATTAAAGCTACTAATTGAAACATTTGTCCTATGTTAGTTCAAAACTCTCTCCATGAATCAAGCCAGGGGTAATGAACAAGTATAAAATAAAAATTAAACTGGCCTTCTAAAACAGTCACAAATAGTTAAATTTAAAGAATGGCCCGTATATTTGTGTGCGTGAAAAGTATCATACGAACGTACGTAGTCCACGAGTCACCCTATATTTAGGGATAGAAAAATTTCGCGAGTTCAATGACCTGTATGCTAAACTCCACAATCCTTTGTATAGGCGAACCTCAGATGTTTGTTCATTGGCTGTTGCTCCAGTGTTACCCCACATTTGACAGTACGGGATTTGCTTTTTGTTCCCTTGCAAGTCGGCTATTGGTGCGGATTCGTCCAGGGCGTGTCGAATAATCTATTATCCAATTGCAAATGTGATTTAGTGGTACACGCGTTTGACGTCTATCTTGTCCTGAAATGAAGTCGCGAATTTTTCCTATCCCTATCTGTGTCGCATGACTTGAATCTGAGTGAAATATCATAACAAACAATAATTGATTTAATAAACCATCGTGCCGACTGATTCACGGATCATAATAGAAATAGTGACGGCTCATAAAATCGAGATCTTGAGAGCCGATGAAGGTGAGCACGGAGAAGCGCTGGAACGAAGGGATGGTGGTAACAGGAGATCCGCGAGAAAACCCGCAGACCAGCGGCATCGTCCACCACGATTCCCACATTCGAAAATACGGGAGCAACCCCGCCGGGAGTCGAACCCTGTTCGCCTTGGTGGGAGGCGAGCAGTCTAACCACTACACCATGCCGGCCCCGTTCCTGTGTAGATACAAACCATCGTGCTCATGTGAGTAGTTTACGCTCTGACGTAATATAACGCTGCAGAGAACCTTTTGTAAATATGCTGGCGAAGTAATATTTCGTCGCGTGTCTCTTCAAAGAACGTTAGCAACTCAATAAGATAATAGTTAGTAAGCATGCACAGTAGATATAGTAGTATGATGCTAAAATCGATGAAAATATTTGAGATACTTGAACGCCTTGTTACATTGCAGATTTTCGGGTTATGTTTACCGTTGCTCATACATATTTTAATTATATATGATTACATAGTACTTGCTTATGTTGCCACTTTCTTTAATATCATTTCCTAATTACGTTTCACTATATTAATCAACATTACAATCTTTGGTTATTTTAATAGTTTATTGACATAGACATCATGTGTAAGTATTTTTAATTTGTTTCTATACATTATTCAGTATTAATATTTTATTTGTTAATTTCTATTTCTTTCTGAGAGGTTAGTTGACATTAAACTTTTATTAAACAAAAATACTACGAACATTATCCTGGTTGTCCCTCATCTCTCCATTGCTGATTGGCGGAGAGATGTGTCATAGTTAGACGACAGCCAATCGGAGGACAGGATACAACATAAGTAAGTCAGAAGTAAAAACAGAACTAAATTTCTCTTTAGAACAATTCTCACCGTCTCCAACGATAGACGTGGAAATTTACAAGAAATTTTAATGGTATGATAATTATGAATTTAGATGAACTTTACTAAACTAATTGCAACAAGATGTTTCTAAAGGAATTATTTAATAACTAAAGATAAGGAAGAATAATTTTTATTGTGTTTGAGAAGTGATTAATAATTTGTTGAATGTCCTGGAGAAGAGGAACGAGTTGAATAAAACAATATTCTGAAGCTAACAATTTCTTACTATATAAGTTAATTGAAAACGGCGCCCAATGTGATCATTCCACATTTGTGAATTGTACGAAATGTAACAGCCTTTAATAGGAACCACCGACGTGTATCTCATGCAGTGGGCCGCATGATGAATTCCCCTTGTTTACCCGCGGGCCCTGGATAGCTGGCGCCTAGGGCCACACGTAGGTCTGAAGCCAACAGACGAGCTAGGGCCGACACAAACAGACGAAGGGCTCATGCTGTGGGAAAGTAGAGAGATGGGGTGAGGAACTGCGCAGCCTGTAGGAGCATCACTGCCGGACTCAGGGTTATAATAATGTGGATTCCGGTTTTGATTGTACAGGGAGACGATGAATGTGGTTTTGCGAAGGGAACGTTTTTCATTTGTACACACTGGCTCAGTACACAGGAAACATTATTTTAACACCTTTAAAACCAATTTAATTTATGTCGAGTGGAGAAGAGAGATATGTGCGGCTCTTAGCAACGAGACGCTGTATGCCGATGAGGATGAAATGAGGTGAGAATTGAGCACCGCCGGAATGCAAGGGGTGGGGGAACGGGAGACCCCCGAGAAAAGTCGCCTACCATTGGCATCATCTGGCAGATTGAACCCGGTTCGCCTTGGTGGGGTGCGAGCACTCCATTTAATTTATGTCTTCAGGTGCTGCAAATAGGAAAATTTTCTCAATACGGGCTGTACTTGAGCGAACAAAACACTTTTTTTTTTTTTTTTTCGTAATAACATCCAATTAACTCCGTGATTCGATTTATGCTGCAGTGATATGAAGCTCAATAACACGAATCACGAATGAGTTACACATGGGACTTGAGTCTCAATGTTTACACTGCCTGCCAAATACTACCCTCCTTTGCTTAATCGTCAACATTTTGCACACTGGTTCTGATTGGGTTAAATCCAAGCCTATACACTTTCACTTATAGGCTAGTTACGACAAATTATCCATTACTTAATATCAGGAAAATATTCATACCTTAAGGACGCGTATATGGATGGCAGTTAATTAGTAACCACACTTGATTTTCGAGGAAAATGTTTGTGGCTATTTGTATATCAAACCACTTTACTCCAGACCCACCACCCCCTTTTAACCTGCTGACATTTACTGTCCCTAGCGGTTAGCATGAAAACTGCAGCCCATCAACCCTTCGTTTTCTCGTGCAAGACAGTTCTGAAAGTAAGGAAGAATGATGAGATTTGGGCGGCTCTTAACAGCGAGGTCCTGAGAGCCTATGAGGGTGATTGAGGTGAGTATGGAGCAGCGCCAAAATGAAAGGCCGGGGGAAACGCGAGCTCGCCGAAGAAACCCGCCGACCAACGGCATCGTCCGGCACGATTCCCACTTGCGAAAATCCGGTGACCCGGCCGGGAATTGAACCCGGTTCGCCTTTGTGGGAGGCGAGCGAGTTCTAAAAGTAGCTTGTGTGTGCAGTTATTCCCATGGCTAAGTAATTTACGTTGACTTACTGGTCAGGTTGGCAATCAACTGAGTGTGTTTACTTAAACAACAACTGTGGCGGGTAGATAAACCGCTGTACCCGAGGGTACAGCTGTAAACAGGACCAACTCCAGAACTAGCGGCACAGTTTAACTGGCGATAAAGACAAGCAAGATTTAGGTCGAGTATATCCACAAATGCAGGAACACAATTATATATTGGTCTGTACTCTCACCGCCTTCCTTCTGGTCAACAGACTTTCGTTATTGACTGCTTTAAAACTACTGCAAAGCATTGATCATGCATTCGTGATTAGATACCCAACAATTTCGCGGGTTCAGTTCTAGACAAGTTGGAATTCACACACATGTACGTTCATGTTACTTCTGTAATTGGTCGACGTGTTGTTTGATACCTCCTGTAGATAAATGAGCCAATAACAAACATTCAATAAATTGTGTGCCCAACCACTGCCTTTTACTACCACAACAATCAACCAATAAACAGTTGATATCTGTATGAGAGTGTATAAGACTGTGGAGTCTAGCCTACAGGTCATTGCACTCACGAATTTCTCGGGTCTCTAATCATGATGCAACGGAAATTTCTTTGTTTCGCAAACTCCAGCCTCACAAGCCATCAAGACGACCTCGCTGGCTATCAACGTGGCGGACATTTCGTTGGGCAATCCCCGCGTGGCAACTGACTTGCCCGACCGATAGTTAGTACCACCTTTATTTCACGAAAATATTCCACGACTAGTTGTACTGGAAAACACGTTAGTTCAGAAACAATTTCGTGGTTGGACGATTTGAACTCTCACGGGCCTGAGGCGTCTGCCAGCCAATCATGGAAGTTTAGATCCGGAGTAACTTAATTCTCATAAGCCAATTAAAATAGATGCTGTTCCCACAAAGCTAAAGGATACACAGAAAAATGTCTAGTGTTGCGCCGACAGTATTAGTGTTAAAACAACAGTAATATATTTTTTTTATCGGAGAGCCGTCAGTAACTATTATGGCTGCCACTGCAATATCGCGTTACGTGTACTGTCAACATTAAGGTGGTGTTTATGTTGTGCCAAAACAAATACCAACTACAATTATTTTGTCACAAAAGAAATATTACTAACGAAAAAAATATATATTGCCGGGAGGGGAATCGAACCCGTACTTCGAGTGCTTTATGTTCTGCACTTAACGAACCTGGCGTCTTACCAACTGTTCTATTTATGAATGTCTAACTCTGTTCCATATTGCGGGTATTGTGTTCACTACAACATAACGACAAACTGCAGTTCCCTTTTGTTATGTGGAAATACTTTATGCTCTGGAAATATTTGCATATTTGGCACACGTAAACTGTTTTGCAAGGCTTGAGAGTTGGGCTAAGCTACATTTAGTCCTCATATCATCCTTTAACATTTAAATGCTTACAGTGATTTCATTTTACGAAGTTACCGCTGTACACTACTGTCCGCCATTTTGAAACGCCAAGTCAGTGTAAACTTGTGTTGGTTGAACATTACTTTAATGTCGCAGTTAACACAAAATATTTTGTTCTTTCTGTTTTTTTTTTTTGCGTAACATATATATATATATATATATATACCTGAAGAATTCGCGGATCCATTTTGGAACAAGCTAGAATTCAAAAGACGTGTGTTTATATGACTTTAGCCATTGGTGCACACGATGTTTGACACGTCCTCGAGAAGGATGGCCCACTCGTTGCCTTCCACTGTGACAGCAGACAACCAATGCGCAGTTTATATTGTCATATGTGTACATCGGAATGTAGAGTCTAGCCTGCAGGTCAGTGAACACGCGAATTTTTCAGGTCTCTAGTAATACAATTGGCTATGGCAACATAACTTAGGTGCTCTATTAATTCTAACACTTGTACTATATATTTGCATTATAGAAATATAAAGCGTTTGAAATTATTAATAATTTATCTTTGTCACAAAATTATAAATTTTACTACAGCATAAACGTTCAAATAAATGCCTCAATAGCAGGGACCGGAAGATTTCGCGAATTCATTTTAGGACAAGGTAGACTTCAAAGATACTTCTGTTATATTTGCGATTGGGTCATAGTTACTTGGACACACCCAGGTGAATTCTGAGCCAATAAGAGACCAGCAAGGAAACAAGCACCAAATCCCATGCCATTTGGTCTGAGATAAAACAGACCACACGCTGGGGCAGCAGCCAATGAACATAAAGCTGCGACTCGAAAATACAGCGGGCATTGTACAGGTAATATAAAAGGCAGAATTTTCTTTTCTATACTCAATTGTAATTCTTTTGTTGCAAGAACAATTTTTTTCTTCTGTGTACCTGCTTGTATGCACGTAGAATGTTGATGTCTAACCAGCGCACAAGTCTTTTCGTGATAAACAGGAGGCCCTACCAACAGCGAATCTTCCGCAGGCCAATTAGTAGAGACCTACAAAATTTGCGTTACTATTTGAGGACACAGTAAACTTTAAACAAGTGTACCTTTGCAATACTTTTTTTAAATTGGATCATACTTTACTAGACACGCTCTGGGTAATTTATCGCCAATAAATGAACACTTCACAACTGTGTGCCCCATTCACACTCAGTTCAGTGATAAAGGACGTGGATTCACATATATGCAGTAGCCAATGGGAAAACGACACCGGCTCCGGTATACACAGTACTGTGAAGTTCAGCCTGTCAAATAATAACGCGAAATCAGCATGTCTCTACCAATCAGACACGTTGCCCGGTTCCAGAGACCCGCGCGTCCAATAAGAGAATGGGCACGCCCACGTGACAAGCATACGGAAACGAAACAGCATGGCGGTTCCTGTGATGTGTACACGCCCTCTCTCTCTCTCTCTGATTGGCTGCTACGCAAATCCCTGGGAGAAAGTATTGTCCCTGGCTGCTGCGTGATGAGGAAAGCTCCCCAGTGGCTAGCTGCCCTCTGGCGAGTAGGTTACCCGTTTGCTGGTTGGGCGAAAGACATTCCAACACGCTTCTGGTTAGTGACGTCATGTAATTGGCGCGTGTGATTGGAGCTTCTCGTATAAGTAGGGACCTGAAGAATTCGCGAGTTCAATGACCTGCAGGCTAGACTCTACATTCTTATATACCCATATGACAATATCAACTGCGCATTGGTTGTCTGCTGTCACAGTGGAAGGGAACGAGTGCACCAGCCTTTTCGAGGACGTTTCAAACATCGTGTGCACCAATGACTAAAGTTATATAAACACACGTCTTTTGAATTCTAGCTTCTTCCAAACTGAATCCGCGAATTCTTCAGGTCTCTGCGTATAAGAGACGCTTTCGCCTCTGTATTATCAATTGCTCTGTGTCCAAGTCAAATGAACCGCGAAGTCATTCTACCCCTGTGTATGTGGAGACAGGACAATTTCGTGTGTTAAACAACCTGTAAGCTAGATTCCATTGTCCTATGTATTTTCCGGTCTCAGCTTTCTGTTCATTGAAATCAACCTTAGAAAAAAGTCACTGCCTCTGCCTGCAAATATTTTAACGGGCGCATTGAGTGAATTAAAGTTGGTAACGATGGATGGTAAGTGGTTCCATGTTTTAAGTCTAATAAAAAGTGTTCTGTAGCCATTTTCGATAACGTAAATTATTTCTTTCGCTTTCTGAGAGCACACGTGTAAAATATTTACTTTTCTAATAATTTCACAGTTTCACTTGACCAACGCATGAATAATGCAGTGCAATGTTAACTTTACATAAGGCTGAAGAATACACAACGTGCGTACAAGTAGATCTTAAGCAGCGCTTTCAAAAGTGCTCATTTTACCGTGAACAGCCTATAGCTAGTTTTACCTCAGAACAGTGGGTAAGAGATTCGGTGCTTGTTTTCTTATTGGCTCGGAGGTCACGTGGGCGTGTCTTATAAACAGCGCTACGACAGCAAACGTAAGCGAGATGTACGTGTGGTTGAAGTCTTAACTCGTCTTAAAATGAATTCACGGAACTTTCCATCCCCTGCGCATAGGTTGTTCACGGTAAACTGAGCACTGTTAAAAGCCGTGCTTAAGGTCCACTCGCGCGTATATTGCGTATTCTTCCGCCATATGCACGTACAATTGACATCGCCATCAGCGTGATTGCTCTGTGCATACGTCGGACAAGAGAAGCTGTAAAATGATTAGAAAAGTAAGTATTTTGCAGATTTGCTAATTCTTACATCCATAGCTACGGACACCCGGATTTTGCTGAAACATTTCCGTGCATGTCAATTTTCAGCACTCTACGGGTTTATCGGCAGCTTCGTTTCGCCTCGTGTTTGCGTGTCTCGGATTGAAAACTTTCTCTTACTTGGCTGGACATCCGGAATTCGGTTACTCTGTGTGCGTCTGTTATTCGCGAGCAGACACCCAAGGACCCGTACCACGGAAACAAACCAATCACACGAAAGTGGATCTGAGCTAAAGTGTTACGAAATATAACTGGTCGTGAAGTATCATTTCGCGGGGAAAAAAAAAAAAAAAACGGAAAGTAAAATAAATGATGTCACTATTCGCAAATGTTTATCTTATGCCGGAATCACGTAGCCCCTACCAGCACGACACCGAAAGCACGACACGACACGTAAAGCTAAACAACCAATAAAATGCAAGATATATCTGACGTAGGCCCTACAATTCTGTCGTACGACCAACAGTTTTGGATTAGAAATTATTTATAATCTCCGTCGTGTCGTGCAGCACAACACACAGAGTGTACGACCTTGCAAAATGAAATTGAATGATAAGCTTTCCCTACGATGGGAAATACATAGATTAAAAGAAAACAAATTATGATAATTTTCGTATTTATCTCTTATAAATAATAATTTTACCTTTGTATGCATTAGCTATAAAACTTTGTCGCCATCATGTATTCCAAATTTCCCGTCTCCCCACAGCCTTTGAAACTAGCGTAGTTAATCAGCGCCTTCTAAATGGATCTGGAAAACTCCACTCGTGTCGCGTCAGTAGACTGTCGGGCTGTAAATTCGAGCAGCAACATTGAAAATGGTCGTGGTAGCGGTTTTCATCGTGTATTGATGTGCTCGTCGGGGCTATGCGATTCCGGCAAGACGTGAAACTACTGTCTCTCCTTCGTTGCCAACTTAACTGGCTGCATGCCAGTCAGTCTACCTGTTCGAAATACACGGCAGGTTAGGGCAGTGACATTTTTCAAAGGTTGGTTTAGAAAGTGTTTACTTTACCACGAGCAGCCTCTACTTGAATATTCTATGTCCGAGCAGAGGTAGGGCCTAGCTGTGTTAGAGAGCAGCATCCCCTGCAGTGAACAAGAGAAGCTAATAAGCCGCGCAACCCCTTCCCTCTTACTTTTCCACCCCACTGGTCGCTAAACAGACTCGCCATGATACCGCCAGACAGCGACAATACCCTCCTTTGTAAAATAATCACGACCAACGTCGCCCGCTTATTAGCCCCTTCTTGTGCGGATCCTCATCCCCTCAAACAACAGCTCATTCATTTCCACTTTTAGCAAATAGCTATTTTTCCTCCAGAATGAAAATCATTTAATTCGGTCCCCGGTTTGTGCGAGCGCTAAACAGTGAGAATATTCTCACTGATTATGAACTGTGCGTGCTTTGTTTAAAGGTCGAATTTCTTTTTTTTTTTTTTTTCTATATAATTCATTTTGATCACAGACTGTGAGAAAAATTGATTTTACACTAAAACAATTTTCCACCATGTGGTTAATAATTTGATTATGTTATAAAAGTATTACGGAAGGCCATGTAAATTACACAATATTGTTACTAATTACTGAATCGTTGAAATTAAATCTGTTTTGTATTTTTGAAAAAGTGGTCTGTATACCGCGTTTCCAATAATTGTTTTATAAACTATTTTAATAATCGCGCCCACTTTCAGGGTAAAACCAAACGAGAGCTGAACAGCAATGAGATCATCCTCTTATGCCCAACATTTTAAGGTGCAGGGAGGATAGACTGGCATGACGCCATAACTTCGAAGCTATTGTAACCAGAACCTACTCAACATAACATGATTAAACTGTTGAATTTCCTTTACTTATCGGCTATCGCTAGGGACAGGAAACTTTATTCGGTAATAAATCGGCTCTGTATACTTCTAAACATTTTGTGAGTGAGATATGTGGGCGGATATCACAGCTGAGTTATTCAGCTCCGATGAGGGTGGAATGAGGTAGAGACAGAGCAGTAGCGGAATACAATGGTGGGGAATCGGGAGAACCCCGAGAAAACCCACGTCCGCCAAATTACCCACACGCAAAATTTCAGGGTGAGCCTGCAGAGATTCGAGATTGGTTAGCATGACGGGAGCCATTTTCACAGACAATCCAATACTGTGGCTATTCCTGCGCCCACATGTTATTTTTAAAATGTTGTACACAGTGACATGTTTATTTATTACATCCTCAAAACCTAAAAGAAGTGCAAGTTTCTCCCAAAGTGTGAAATTAAATCGAAAACACGTTGACCCTTTGAGGGCGGCACATATTCAAGGACACTGAAGATAATGTTGAAGTGAGATGTCTATATTCTCCACTTCATAAATATCAATTGTGCTTGCCTCCGTAGTTCCACATATCATCGTCCTATTGGTCCTGGCTACACCGGATACACTTACTGTACTCTGCAACGTTGATTATTGACCGGAAGTCAGCGAATGAACTCGCGCATTGACTGTCTACCAATGAATGTGTCGCGACCCGTGCAACGTATTTTACAATCCATTGTGAATTTGATAAATTGTTAAAAAATAACGGTTTTATCCTTGCGAACAGAAATGTCGACTGTTATAAACTTTTTCTTAGATTCCGATAAAGGTCAACGATGCAGGGAAATAGAAAAGTGTGAGTTTTCTCTTCAAGAAAAAGTAAATATCCAAACACTCGTAGCCACTAGTATGTATGTAGTTAAGTACATGCATACTCGGCAAAAGGCTTAAAACTACTCCAATGCAATCAATAAAGCCGTACTGATTCATTAGTGACTGCAATCGACTGATTTTAACGTGACGATATATGGTGTAATGCATTACTCAGGACACAGATTCCCAGGTGTCCTCTAGTCGGCAACGGGGCCGTGGTGGTGTAGTGGTTAGACTACTCACCTCCAATCCTGGAGAACCAGGGTCGATTCCCAGCCGGATCGCTCCCCGGATTTTCGCGTGTGGGAATCGTGCCGCACAGTGCTGTTGGTCGGCGGGTTTACTCGGGGATCTCCCGTCTCCTCCGACCTTTCATTCCGACGCTGCTCCATATTCACCTCACTTCACACTCATTGGCTCTCAAGACATCGATGTTAAGAGCCTCCCAAATATCTGCACTAATCGACAGCAGTATATTCACTGCAGTCACACTCTCGGGTCACTTGACGGAAACCACAGTCTCAACACAGAGCTGATAGGCACAGAGAGAAGAAACGGCGAGGCGGTTCTTTTTGATGTGGACGTTACCATTCTCCGATTGGCTGAGCGAGCCTCTGGGAATAGCCCTTGTGCCTGACTGGCTAACCGCATTCTGCGAGATCTCGCCTACTGGCTAGAGTGCGGGATGGCAAGTAGTCTACCGTAGGCGCTTATTGTCGAACGGTAGTCCAACGCGTCACTGGCCAGTTACGCCATTTGCCCGGGGTGTGTTTGCGATACAAGTAACTGTTTCATCTCTTACTCCTAAGTACTCTGTGGTTTCTATACGCGAGTGTAGGTAGCATGTTTCGCTCCGATTCGTGAAATACTAGCAATGAAATATAATGTTAACGAGCACGACAACGTAATGACCCTTTGAAGGGAATGCACGATTCTTTCTCGGGGCTACATTTTGTCACTGGCAACGATGCCTACATTCCGAGTTGCTAAACAGGACACTCGATCCAAGATGGGAGAGGGGAAAATGCGGATCCAACGAGGCCATTTCTGTCCGTTATCCCCGAGCTCCGGCTGCAGAGACGTAGTCGTCCAGGGGAGATGAGCGGCGCCGACCCGATCCAGAGTTTAATTAAGAGTGGTGAGTCAAGGTGATTAGCTTTGGGTAATTGAGGAGTACTAGAACTTCCACCATAGCAGCTTGTAGACCTTAATAGGTTATTACCGCCCTTCAGACGGAAGAGTAAAAATATTACATTCGATGAGATACAATAAAAAGCCATAGTTTGTCTACCTGGTTATTAGCTTATTTCTAACCCCAGATCCCAAGTAACCAAAATTATAACAATTTGTATGCAAATTCCTTTGCGCTTGAGGTCAAAACCAACACTTTTATATTTTTACTGTTCCGCTGCACTTTATCAGTACCTAAGTAGAAGATTGCAATTAGTTAATATTTCGGTTTTTAAGAATGGAACTGTTCTATATACCAATTTCTTAAAAGAACACAAATGAAAACGATGGACTGCCAAACCTGTTACATCTGTCGCGACTAATTGATTGACCCACAGTCAACACACGACTTCGTTTTCTGACGGCCAGCCAATCATAGTAAACGTTGCAGAGTACAGTAGGCGTGTCCGGTGTAGCCAGGACCAATAGGACGATGGTAAGTGGAAATACAGAGACCAACACAACTGGTGCTGCTGTAGTAGTGGAGAATATAGGCCTCTCATTTCAACTTTGCCCCCTGTGTCAGAAAATCTTTGCCGTCCTCAAAGGGTTTAAAGTAACGTGGTTCTAAGAATATGTAAATCCCGAAGAATTTACTGTCTGGAACATTAAATAATGGCTAGAGTTCCGGGCATTTATCGATTTCATTTTGCAACATGACGGACTTTAAAATACATTGTGTTCTAGAGAATTAATTAGTTCTTTACTCGAAGGTGTTCATGTTTTACCACATACCAGGTAGCACATGATTCGGTCATCGTCAGGAGCACGTGTATTTCGCGGAAGTATTTCAGGACAAGTAGTGTGCCAAAACACTTTAGTTAATAACTACTGTCGTGATAGAATCATTTGAATTGTTACTTACATGCCGTATCTGCCTGCCCTCGAATCACGGAGGGTCAGTGTCGGACAAACTTAATTCTGATTGGCTCACTCGTGTAAAAAATTGTGCTCACATAAAAACAAGCGGCCAATAATCAAAAGAAGACTGCAAGTATGCAACTAGGGTATTGAAGTCTAGCCTCTGCGTAAATATTTTAATAATCTTATAATCACATTTTTTCCGTGAACTTTTACTCACTCGGTATTACCATTACACATATATTCTTTAGTTTTATTTAGTTTTATTAATTATAAATGAAATATTAATTATAGTCTATATATATATAAATTATACGCAAAATTTCAATAACCAAAATACGATACTTTTATGTTAACATAAGTATAAAAGACTCCTGGTAGGTTTTTAGGAAACAACCAAACATTACAGACATGGTATGATTTTTCGATGGTTTGATTGAAAACGTGTGATTATACCACGAATGGATTATAACGAAAATTTTCGCATGACACGACATAAATAAAAACTTGCTAAGTTTCATCAAATTATTACAACTGTAGAGCCTTTGTTAATATTTTGACTAGTGGCTATCGACAATAACAGACCAACATTTTCTTGCGGGCGTTTACATTAATGATACTAGCACCACAAGTAAAGTAATATGTGTTCCAGAACGCCTGTAAAGCGACGTCCTATTCGTCGCCGATGTCTAAAAATAAATTACAAAGCCTGTGTTTCAGGTTGTGGAGAAAATCTTGTAAATCCAAGATGACGTTTGTTGCTCTCCCCTTGACCACAATGCGAATCATTATTTAGTTCCTCCCTTATTGCCACGTTTGAGACAAGCAAAATAACTGCGGATAAAGGCTGTTCATGGCGAAGTGAGCACTTTCGAAATCAATATTTGAAAAATGTCACTGTCTTTTCCTGCATAAATTTTGACCGGCACAATATCTGGCGTTCACCCAGTGTAGTTGGTAACGACAGATGCAAAGTAATACTATGTCTAAACGTCCGATAGAAAGTGTTAGACAAACTTTTGTTGATACTAACATTATTTCATTTTCTTTCTGTCTTTTAAGTGTAAAAATTAACACATTTTTAAAACGTTATAGTTATAATATTTCTACAGTGTTGTGTGACCGAATAGAGTGATCAAGCCCATGGAAAAGTTAATTTTACGTACAGCGGATGGATAAAATAAAATCGGAGAAGTAGATCGTAAGCAGGTCTCCCTGAAGTGCTCAGTTTATCGTGACCAACCTATATTCGGGCAGACGCCAGCGTTTGAAGTCGGCTATAATAGTTTTTTTTCCCCCCCGGGTGCCTAGCCGACAGGCAGGAAACGAGCTGCTCGTGCCGACTCCAACTTGGGACGCTAATCCGCACAAGGGTACGGGAGCTGCTCTTCATTCCACCTGCTCAGTTGTGAGTAGAGGGAATAGAGTGGTACGGGAGCACTTGCCGGCAAACCACCGGGAACGAAGCTGAGGGTCCCTGATCCGCGTCAATCGGATCACTGGCTCCCAGCGCCCCGCCAGGGGATCAAAGAGACCACGTACCCACAGGTGGGGCCCCGTCTCTCAGAGTTGACCTCTGACCCTTCTGATATTCACCGACCCTCCCCATCCCTCAAACCCCATGGCCACTTTTATTCCCTTACTCGTGGCCGCCCCTAGGGTTTATACCTGTTGGCCATCCCTCTGATTATTTATTTACTATATCCATTTCAAAGGGGCAATAGAGATAAACCTTACCAGTTACAGTCAAATAAATTAGCTAATGGTTAGTTCACAGTACGACTGTGTTAGAAAATAGTTCCGAAAGTATATTGTAAATTTTAAGGTCAAACATTGCCATTTAAATTACTAGTTTCGTCGTTCAATATTAAAATACTATCTGCGCATGCAATAGTGTGTTTCATTACTGTTGGGAAGTACTTATATTTGTTGTTTGGTCTTGGGAATCTGCACTTCCACATGTTGCCGGGCAGTGGCGCCATGTTGCTGGCATGTGCTGCTTGGAGTTCGCGGTGCAAACAGCTTTTTCGTATTTGTAGGGAAAAGTTATCTAATTTGGTGAAATACTCAAGTTGGTGATACAATTCATTTCTTCTCTCACCATTGTAGGTTACCACAAAAATGTTTCAAATCGGACCGAGAGATAGTGCAGGCTGTATAGTTTCTTACTATCCAAGCGGTGACGCCATGTTATTTACTTTATGAGTTATGCAAAACAGAAAACAATGGTGTGTTGAATTTTCCATGAAACGTGTGTGTGTGCGCGCGCATATAAATTAATATAATTCGTTTGGATTGTGTGATTGGAGTAAGTAGTATTCAGTATAATGCATTCTGCTCTTAAAATACTAGAGAATCTGTTGGCAATGGTATTTTAAATTAATTTTGTAATAGCATTTTTGTAAACCCTTACGAAGTTAGTCAAAAATTATGCTTTATATTCAAGGTTTTTTAAGGGCGACTGCTCACATCATTAAAAAAATTAAAATTAAATGTTTAAACCTATGATTAGGATTCTCTGATAATGTAATATAGTAAACCATGCGTATAACTGTTATTTAATTACCTTCAATGTGTCCTACAAGCTATAACCAAATTAGGTACTGTCGCCAAATTAGGTATTATCACCAAATAAGGTCTTCGCCTCACCAAAGAAGACCCCTACCTAAGAATTAGTATATTCCTGTATTTTGAGAGTATAAAGTCCAGTCTATGATTTAATTTGTTACTTCATAAATGAAGGTTCCGATACACTGCTTTCTTCTTGTGTTTAGGCATAGCAAAATGGATCAGCATGATAGAATAAAACTCGTGCCAGATGGGGTGGCAATTACAGGAAATATAGTGCTCCCGACATAATTGAAGTGGCAAGAATGGTTCAAGATGGTCATGCTAGTGTATATAAGGCTGCTAACGAGAAAGGGATCCCACGGTCTTCTTTGAAACGTTATGTAACAGAAAACCCAGGTGTTCATTCAGCCATGGGCTTAAAAAAAATTAGGTCGTCCATTTGTATTGGAACCGGAAATGTAACAGAAAGTGTTTAATTACGCCATAAGCATGCAAAAATTAGAATTTGGACTGATTCTGGAGCAAGTGAAAGTTATTGCTTTCGATGTGGCTGAGGCATCTGGCCGTGGGCATTTTTTAAGAAGCAAATAAAGCATGCAAGCAAGCAATGGTGGCGTAATTTTAAAGAGAGGTATGGATTGGTCTTAAGTGTACCAGAAAATCTTTCTATGTATAGAGTTTCAATGGGCAATCCTTCCATGATCGATGATTATTTTGACAAACTATTCGAAACTACGAAGAAACTCAAAATTCAGGACAATCTGAAGGATCACATATGGAATGTTGACGAGACTGGTCTCATTTATGTAGTGAAGTGAAACAGAGTGGTGGCAGAAATCGGGAAGAACTTTATATTCAGCAGGACGTACACAGAACGTGGAGAAACCATGACCTAAGCAGGCTGTATCTGTGCTAATGGAATTTGGATTCCACCCTTTATCATTTTCAAAGGTTCTCACTGGAATGAAGCCTATAAGAAATACTGTCTACCTAACACTCAAGTCCAACTGTCTGATCGAGGCTGGATAGCGAAGGAACTGTTCGTAATGTGGTTTCAGTTCTTCCTTGACAGCACTGATGGTTCACCCAAGTCCATGCTCCTGCTCATGGATACACATGGGCATGCATCATGCCTCAGGTTATCGAGCTTGCAAAGGAAAACGACCTCCATATCCTCACTTTCCCATCACACACGACCCACATTCTACAACCCCTGGACGTCGGTGTTTACAAGGCATTAAAATATGCGTGGCAGAAGGAACTCAATGATTACATGTCTGAACATCCAACAGACAAGCCAAACAAGCAAGTTCTTCATTCTATTTTCAAGTTGCCATTTATAAAAGCATTGTCTGACAAAACATAAAGAATACTGTCAGAACATGTGGGATTGTTCCTTCTGACACAACCGTAATTCCCATCCCCCCCAAAAAAACTGGTTCCATCGTTACTCACTGAACGTCCTGTTCCAGAGGCAGTTGTTCCTAGTGATGCTAACCCAAGATCGACGACTGCAGAGACAAATCCCGGCATACAGACGCCGCCATCTCTAGTTGACAATATTCTGAAGCTCTCGACAGCTGGTCCCCGAAAAGAGCCTACAAGTGGACGAATTAGGCCTAACCCTAAAGCAAAATTCATCACCGAGAACCCACCAACAGTTCACCAAACTGTGAACAAACAATGTCCCCAGACACGGCAGAAAGTGGAGGTTCATCTTGCAGCCCCTGGACCTTCTGGAGCCCAAATCAAGGGAAGGCTACAAAAAAGAAGACGTATGTGTGTGTTTCTAATGATAGGCCCACGGTGGATGATGACAACTAGACATGTGGCATTTACAATGAACATTTTTACAAAGAGAAAAAATTTAAAAATGGGAAGAAGTGGGTGCAATGTTCTTTCTCTCTTACTCCCTACCACGAACTGTGCCAGAGTGAGCCTGCCAGTAGCCTTGTTTACATGTGTGATTTATGCAGTTCAGGATGAAGTTAATGCGTAAATAACTGTCAGGCTTCTCTATTGAGAAAGTTTTTATAAAGACTCCTAGTTAATATTTTCCTAATTTTTGTTATTGTAATAAGTGGAAAAACATCAAGATGATAACTTCGGTACGGATTCCCTGTTATTTCCTTCATCTTTCCTATCGTAACGAGACGAAAGACATCAAGATGATGAATTTTTGTAAAGATTCGTAGTTTTTTCTAATTGTTGCTATTCTAATATGGTAAGACATATTGTCAAAATTAAAACTTTTGAAAAGTTTCCTAGTCAAATTGTTTCTAATTTTTTCTATTGCAATGTGATGAAAGACGTCATCAGACCGAAGACTTTTTTTTCATAATTAGTTACCTCTATTTACTTTAAAATTGTGTAAATACATTAGCACAGACAGTATTGAAAGTCAGTAGTTGTCTGTTGTTTTTGTAGGGTACATTCGATGTGATAAAGCTGTGAAAATGAAACATTTGTGCCCGTTAATGAAATGTCACTAAATTATGGTACCATATCCCCAAATTAGGGCCCATATCACAAAATTAGGTAGGTATGTGAAGGTTTTACATAATCCACCCTCCCTCCCCCATAACTTTAAGTAATGCATTTATTTTGTTATGGTATTTTGGCAATACAAGAGTGTATATAACCCTTATTAAATCAGCAGAAAACAATAATGTTTGAGTATTTAAATTAAAAATATTCATAAAATGTCACCAAATTAGGTAACTTTACCCTACTTCTTAGATACCATGTGGTCTGCTAGATTGATCATGAATCTTTAAGCATGTGTAGCAAAAGTACAGAATGGTTTTTATGCAGAAGAGACGTTATATAAATTTTGAATCTCAGCAGAATTGTGGCACTGAGAATGTTTGCCTATCATTATAGATAGAAAATTTAAGTGAACGTACGGATAAGGTATGTACACTCGGAAGCGAAGCAGCATTTGGAGAAGTCGTACCAGTGAATAACCGTTTGAGAAATGGGAATAGGTACTTGATTAGAAGTAATGCTATGGAATGGAAAATAATACGGGGATTTATAAAAATGCTGTAATGTAAGGAGTGACACAAGATGCAGAGATCGTTATTAAATATATCAATAGCTCTTAAAAAGGAAACTACTCGGTTTTGGATTGGAAAGGGCTTATTAACGTTCCCCATTGTTATGCCTGACGGCTTTTCAGGGGAAGGCTTACAAACTAACTGCTGTGGCATCCCTTTTAAGAAGGGTGACCACGCACTCAAGAAGGGGTTAAGTATAGCAAGAAGGTAATGCACTCTTACTGAAAACTCTACTTTTATTCAATCTAGATCAATACAAATCTGCTGCTTAAAGTGCGGCTTAATTAACGAAATTCCCAAATGGTTGGCAAATATACAATGATGTTATAGTGAGAAGCTAATCAAGCAATCATAGAGTATGTTTGCTCATGGTGAGCATGAATGTCAGCCATCGCTAATCCCTTGCGTCATGCAACCTATCTCGTCCAAATGGTAAGTATAATTATCCTGAGTTATGACGAAGGTGGCATGAAGGCTCCCTCGGCGGCAGCGAAGACTGGCGATGACCCAGGACCCCAAGGTACGGTGGTCCTCCTACTGGCAGCGATCCGGCAGGGCCTCTGGCGGCGGCGGAACAAGATGGCCACGAGCTACCATTGCTCGCAGCTTATATACATGCATGGGCCCGACCTTGTTCACATTCCGCTCAGGCTGTTGACATAACTAGGAGGCCGGGTTGCCGAAGCAGCCTTCCCTCCAGCGTGTAGTGCTTGGCCTGGCAATCCTTGCTGGTGTCGACCACAGCATAACTTATGATATAATTTAAACTTACAGCAATGTGTCGCCTGGGATTCGAACCTGGAATCTCCTGCACATCAACCGACTGCGCCACGGGAGGTCGGCGAAACTGCACGGTGATTTGAAGAATTAAAGTTGGAGCGGGATATAATGTCATTAACATGCAGGCAAAGAAAATAACAATTTAACACTGCAAGAGTGCGCATATGACATTAAAGTATAGGCTGTGTATTTATTTTTAAATTGTGTCTCTCGCCTGGTAAACGAATTGATATTGACACTGGCAGCTACCAAGGCTTGAGTGCAGAATGGAGCATGAATTTTAGCATGTGTGTCATTTAAACACATTAATTTATCCACACCGAAGAGACTTAAAAGAATGCAGTTAGGAACTGGTAAAAGCCATATCTTAAAAGGAATAATATTTGGTATGGGAGATGACGTATGGGTTCAAAAAGAGACAGAAATATTTCTTCACGAAGGGTTTCTCCGCCTACCCTGACAATGAGATGCCTTGGCTAAGCGCCATGAGCTACTTCGTATGAAAAACGTTTTTTTAACAAGCGAAACCCTTTAAAGACTGCACAGATTTACCAGTACTGTGGACATGGTTGAAGTGAGCTGCATATATGGACACGTTTGAAGTGAGCTGCATATATTCACCACTATAGCAATATTAGTTGTGCTGGTGTCAGTATTTTCACATACCATCGCCCTATTGTTCCTGACTACACCAGTTCACGCTTACTGTACTATTAAATATTGGGTTTTTACTGACCATCGGTCAATGAACTCATGCGTTGACTGCGTGAATGTTAATGTTTCAAACAGCTGTAACAGGTTTTACAATAAATTGTGCTCATTTGAAAATTTATTAAAAGGAACAGTTTTATTCTTACGAACTGACAAGTGCTTTCCACCATAGACGAGGCAACATACATCGTGGTCTTCTAGAGCTGTTCCAAACTATTCGCCAAAGGTAGGAAAAGTGTCAACAGTTGAGTTTTACAACGGGTAGGGAATTGCAGATCTTGAACAAGAGACTAGAAAGTATCGGCTCAACGGAGCAGAGTCTCAACAAGGTATGATGTCCTCCATCATGTGAAGGACTTCCCTCATTGCAGGTTATCTGCTGTGTACAGCATACGTAGTTAAATCCACTTTGTGCATCGTTCAGTATACAGCTTGTCTAAAAATTCGTGTTACGATGCTCTAGGGCAGGTAGTGAGCTACCCCTTGGCACTCAGGACCAGAACACCCAGGCGGAGAAATCCTCAGAAAGGAGATGGACCCACACTAAAGGCCTCCAATCCAAGTACCAAGGTGCCCCATAGGAGAACGGGAAACGAAAATAATCCACTTTAAATGTGATCTTTCAGGTTCAAACACAAAAGTATTCACACACACAGTGCCCAGCCCAAAAATTAACATATCATCTTACCTTATTGTTATATCGGGCACACTTTCGCAGGCATTGTCCACGGGGGAACACATCACAAAAATTACCACAGTATAAACTTATATTATAGGATTAGACTTAATTATTATTTCAATATATATAATCGTTAACAGGATAACCATAGGGTTTTATGATATATGAAATATTTTGTCATAATTACTGGGCATATAGAAGGTTAGTCGTAGCAATGACAACACTGTTTTAAGTATATATGATATTTTTTTTGGGTTTATTTTCTATTTTTTTTTCAGATGTGCTCAAGTCATAAAGCCCTCCCCCCCCCCCCAAAAAAAGGGGTGGAGGCACAACAAATAAATAGTACCTTTCTTTGCCTCACTTGAACTAGGTAACAAATAGGTTATGATGAGTATTCTAACACTTGCCAAAATGCTTGGTACACCCAAGTAATGCCACAATTAACTTGTTACATGTTACATATTAAGGATTCCGTCACATTTCATAAAAAAAGGTTATGCTCTAGATCAAAGTATTACATTAAGAATTTCTTTACAGTGACTTGAAATTTACGCTATAAAGGAAAGATATTTCAAAGGTGTCAGAAAACAAAGTTTCTGAAATAGTTTTTCTTTTGTTTTACATTATACACTACGAAAACTCCAAGCTGGTGCTTATTGGATGCATTGCCATGCTGCAAACACACAACACGAAAAACGTCATGCAGAAAAATTAGAAGGATCCGACCAAATTTTTGCTGTAGGTGGTCCGGCCTGCGACACAACAGGATTTGCTTATTT
Organism: Dryococelus australis; assembly: GCA_029891345.1. NCBI lineage: Eukaryota > Metazoa > Arthropoda > Insecta > Phasmatodea > Phasmatidae > Dryococelus > Dryococelus australis. The sequence goes on along the minus strand of CM056999.1, from coordinate 166,708,939 downwards.
CAGGTCATGGTTAGAAACTGCGTGGGCCCATGGCACAAGGTAGCTACCAAGGAAAGTGTGCTCACGTAACCAACATGGCAGTCCGAGGTAAAGTTGAACCGCTCTGCACAATATAATAGAAAACCAATAGTAAGAGAGCGCTTGCAATAATACAAGCTATAGCTGGATAGAAAGGACAAAAACGCTCTCCAATTTACTCACCGAAGGCAGTCTATGTAGCAACTATACCATAATGTAGAGATTAAAATTCCGCAGCAAAAAATAGCAATTACATAGCGGCAACGATAGGTGAAGAAGAGACACTGCAAATTTTTTTCTGCCACGAAAAAACTTGGAAAGTTCCTAAAGTCTCTACATGACCGATCGGTAGATATCGAAGGACCATATCGCGGTGTCGAAGCATAATGATAAAGTGCATCACTTATCATTTATTTAAAAATTTTAACATAATTAAAACAAAAGAGAGAACATTAATTATACTAATATGAAAGTATAAAAATGTAATATACAATATTACATAGAGACGAAATTAACAACAATGTTAGGGCAGGAATGGCGTTATTACAGAGCTCAGGCTACCACCTATCGTGAGAAATGTGAAACACAACACACAAATGCAGTAGAAACCTCAGTAAATGAGTCGTCGTTTGGCAAGTGACGAACAACAAAAAATATTAGCCAAAAATTATTTTACTGCCGTTATGGCATTTACGATTAGAAAATATGCACATACAGTTTTTAAATGAATACAATATGAATATTTTTTTTTCGTCACACAAATTTAAAAATTAGACTAATCCGCAATTTTAAAAACAATTGTAGTATCCTTAAAATAAACAAGGAAAGATGATAAAGGGCTTTGCAAGGGAAGGCAAATTACTACGAAAGTAATTTAAGAAAAGAAAACAAAATTAGTTTAAAGAGAAAAATGCTAAAGCATGGCACAGTAGTACACGTTAAACGGGAAAAGTTTTACGTATAAATACGGGGTCGGGAAAGAATAGTTATATCACTAGTGTGCCTGTACCTTGGCCGCCACGTTCCCCAGATCTCGTCAAGATGGACTTCTTTCTCTGAAGTCGCTAGTGTACGAGACTCCCGCGGATTCAGACATTACCTTCATTGTGTTATCCAGACATATTCAGGATGCTCACGATATGGTAGCGGTGACTGAAGAAATAGAGCCACGTCATTGTCGAGTGTGCATCCAAGAAGGTAGCCTCCATGTCGAACTGTATCTGTAAACTTGTGTAAATCATGCGAAGAGTGAAACTTATTTTGTAAACAAGAGCCACCAAACATCAATAAACACCACAAAACTAAATCCACCAACAATGTGCCGATTACTGCAAATGCTCATATCAGTCTCATTTCCGGTAGTTATCGAACGACATCGCACACCTCAAAGCGAGTATCGCGTTGTGAAAGAGCAGGTTGCCTACCATGACACTCTCACTCCATCTATAGGGTAGTGAAATTTCACGAAAACATTTCAAGAAAAATTATGTTTCAAAACCCTGCAGGGTAGTTTGCCTATCTTGATTGGCTGAATTACTTTTTGACAGGTGTTAATTGTCTGCACACGAATCACGTAGGAGCCGTGCCGATGTTGCCGAATTCTGAGTGGCCCGTTCAAATATGTAAACGCCTTCTCAAGCAGACAGCAACCAATGACAATAGACAAACTGCTGTTCGGTGCTTATAGTATTGAAGTATACTGTGTACTCATTTTTTTTTTTTGCGAAAAATCACTAGCACTACCCATCTAGAAACACAAATAAATTGTTTCCGACCCCGGTGTTTATTCGAATAAGTTATTCCTTACGACGCGTACTACCAGTCAATGTTTTGAAACATCCTGTATAAACCACCATAACTGAAAGTTTTCACACATATCTAAAGTGTTTTCATTGTTAATTAACTCGCCGGGTCACAAGTTAGTTTCCGAGGCTAAACGCTGCAGTCGTGTAATATTTTGATGCGCACTGTACTTGTCTAGTGTATTTTTTGCAACTAGCGAACGCCATGATGCATGCTCAAAGACGTCACCATCAGCCATTCATAAACGAAAGCTGTGGTCACTTTTATAAATCAGAATACCCTCCAGGAAGACTCTCAGAGCATTGGGTACTGACTCCTCAGTGTGTATAGTGCTGGCCATAAATATCCTTCATATGCAACATGGCCACGATCGTGAAGATACGGTGAATAAACGCGTTAAGCAGTTTTGAATCGAAACTTTGAAAAATGTTACTGCCCCTATCTGCATATATATTTTAACGGGAACACCGTCTGCATTGGCACAGTAAAGTTGGTAACGACAGAGGTAAATTAGTTGTATTTTCTCTCGTTGAATTAAAGGTGTTTAACAAACATTTGTGAAAGCTTAAACGCTTTCCTTTTTTTTTTAAGCACATAAGTGCCAAAATAAGTACTTTCAATATGTACGTTTCTTCCTCCTCATAATTTTACACACTCACTTGACCGACGTATGGACAAAGTGATCGTAGAAACATCAAAAATTCGCGTTATTATTTGACATCAGGCTGAACTTCACAGTATTGTATATACCGGACTCGGTTTCGTTTTCCCAGTGGCTGCTGCATAGACGTGAAACCACTCCCTTTATGACTGAACTGAGTTTGATTTAACCACACAGATGTGAAGTGTCAATTCATTAGCGTAGAGTTACCCCGGAGCGGGTCAAGTAAAGGGTGGGCCTATAACAAACGCATTTCGAAGGTACACTTTTTTAAAACTTAACGCGTCCTCAAATAATAACGCGAATTTTGCTGGCCACTTGTGATCAGGCACATGGTAATGGAAATTTTACATAAGGTGACAGAATACACAACGTTTATACAAGTATCTTGAGCAGGCCTTTAAAAATTGCCCAGTTCACCATGAACACATCAAACGCGCAAACCACATAGTATGTGTCGGATGTGAGTTGAGTTGAGATATTTGGGCTGCTCTGAAAAGCGAGGTCTTGAGAGCCGATGAGGGTGAAATGAGGTGAGAAAGGAGCAGCGCCGGAATTAAATGGCGGGGGGAACTGGAGATCCCCGACAAAACCCGTCGACCTGCAGCATCGTCCGGCACGATCCCCACTTGCGAAAAAAAACCGGAGTGACCCGGCCGGGGATTGAACCCGGTTCGCAGTGGTGGAAGGCGAGCGGCCTAAACGCTCAGCCAACGCGACCCCATGTCGTATGTGAAAATCGATGTAAAACAAGAGCAATAGTTCAAATGGAAGAAGTATTTTCAACCGACGGGATCATGAAACGCCACGGAAGTTTTTGGGCCGCTGTAAAGAGCGACTATGTCTACCGCGCAGCAAAAATATTCATCTCGATGATCAAGGTCCTGTAACGATCGCACACCGGCGTCCATCGCGGGCTCGATCAAACGTTGATGCGGGAGGTGTGCGCGGCGCTTTGATCACGAGGCGGCGCTCATTACCACCAGATTAATTCCAACATGGCCGCCGCCATTAGCAACAAATCACGGCTATCTGATCCCCGGCTAAACAAAACCCGATAAAAGCCCCTCGGGGTGGGGGGGGGGAGGAATGGAGGCCCCGGGCTGCTCTCGATGCCGCGGTGAATGGGCTGTCGTGTGATCGCCAAACATCCCTTCCCCCAGTCACCCTACGCTATCCCTTCACCCCTTCAGTAGCCCTCACGAACCCTTATCCTCTTCTCTTGCCAGGATCCTCTCTTGTTACACCCAACGTCGCCTGCAAATTCCGCAGCTCCGGGCGGACCTGTGCTCTGTGTTGTGTAATCTACCTGCCGGTGTCCCAGGATTCTTTCACAGCGGCGGTAAAAAAAAAAAAATTCCCTACGTCTGCTACTGCATGTTTCAAAGAGAAATCTCTTTCGTCAGTGGACGCAGGGCAGAAAAAAACATAGCCGAGTGTTTATCTGAATCGCAGACTTAACTTACCGCGCCAGCGTGCGTGTAAAGTAAAAAAAAAAATGTAAATTGTAGTTTCTTTCCATACACACATGATACCTTTCCTATATTTCCTAAGCAGAGAGACAAAAGCGTAGTGGATTTCAAAAATCTCTGTATAGTCTATTCTCTGTTTCTTCACACCTTTTGAATCAAACCTTTGAAAAATATCATTTATGACGGATTGGTTTTTTTTCCCTAATTATGCCATGCACCGCATAATTTCTACACTTTTGCCTCATTTTTGGTTAAACTGAATTTTTCATATATGTTATACCTAAATTATAGGATGTAATTTATAATTCATATTAATAAAGACCTACAGAAAATACTGATGCTGGTAATGACTAGTAACAAATAGCTAAAGACGTGCAAAATTCGCGTTATTATTTGGGGACATGTTTAACTTGAAACACATGTACCTTTGCAATACGTTTGTTAATGGACCATAATTCATGTGACACACCCTGGGTGACTCTGCACCAATAAAGGAACACTTCACAAATGTGTGCCCCAATCACGTGTAGTTCATTAAGAGAGGGAGTGTCTTCACATCTATGCAGCAGCCAATGGAGAAACGACGCCGGCTCCAGTGCATACACTACTGTGAAGTTCAGCCTGATGCCAAATAATAACGCGAATTTTGATGTCCTTACAAATAGCTCTTATACAAAATATTATTACACCGTGTGCGCATGAATTTGGCCTTTCGGTGTAGATTTGTGGGCTTTGTTTGCATAATGCGGAGGAATATCCTTAAAGGAGAACTTTAGCAGGGCTTCAGAAAGTTGAACTTAACAGTGGATAGGCAATAGTATTGTTTACATACCGTGTACAGTTTAAAAACTTCCATTGCAATTCAGGAAGTTTAGCAAATTTTTTCGTCGTTTGTCCTTTTTCGCGACATAAATGATGCCTGTTCGATTCGTCTCGATGAACTATTGGGTGATAACTCGAGTTCCCGGAACTGTCGAAAATTAATTTTTTCGTTCGTGTTGACTCAGATGTCATGTGTGCTCTGGAACCACTGCCGTTTGTTCATTAGCTGCTGCAATAGTTACTATCCCCCCCTCCTCTTTCGGTATATTCAGCTGTAGACAGGGACGGATTAAGGGGGCTGCCTAGCTGACATTTATAAAGGGCTCAAGGTCACATCCGGCCTTTACATAACATTGCGGCGGCGACGGGGATATAGCATAAAACATAGACTAAAGATGAGGTAGACCGATCTCGCTGGTTGCACACAACCAATCTCCTTGTCCCAACATTTAATTGCGTTTATGCCAACAAGTCTTGCGAAAACGGCATGGTTTGGATTTTGGGTTAGAAAACTCACTTTTAAACAAATGATTCTGAGAAGTTTTTATACTTCGGCTAAACAATTTGTAAAATGTAAAATAAGATATAAACCAACCCTTTCATCACCGTTGACCATGTGACTTTGACAAGTGTGTTTTTTTTTTTGGCGTAGGTCAATGTTGGGCACATGCGCAGAAGTTGAATAAGTGGCCAACCTCATCTTTAATCTATGGCGTAAACAAAATTCTTTTTCCTCAGAATTTTAAGTGGTTACTAAAAGGTTATAATAAAGCAATCAGTTCAGAAAATGTATACGGCATTGTCCTTATGGTTATAAAAACTCTCTTACATAAGAACAACTGTCGTAAGCTGAGGACTTCTGACCGCGGTTTTTTTTTGTGACTTCAACACGTTTCAACAACCTCGTGTATGTTACAACGACCAAATTTGTAAATTCGCATTAAAATATCGACTTTTATTTATGCCCTAAAAACAGAATTGCATTGAAATATTAATAGTTAAAAAAATTAGAATAGAGACAACTGTTAACAATAAGACCAACATGGCACTAGGGAGGCCAAATAACGATCATACGAAACGTGTGGCCGTGTGTGGCGCCAAATTGTGGAGGAGCCTTAGTTTTTTTACCTTGCAATAATTGAGGAAGTTTATTGCAATCAAAGATTTTTTAGTCCGTAATAAATACATATCGTCAATAGATAAGCTCTTTCGACATTTGCCATCCTGTACGTTAAAATAAGTTTTTTTTTTATCGATATGCCTAATCCAATTTTTTGTTATATTAACTTGGATTTTAACTTTTGACATGCATATCCTAAAGGTTGTTTGAACGTATGCAAAGTATTTGCATTAATTTCGAAAATCATTAATAAACGAATGGTAATTTCTTATTTTCATATATTTATGTGGATTGTATATATCCAGTACACTTATAAATAAATAAATAATTCATAATCTACTTTCGAAATTGCTAAAATAATATCATTTTATGACTGGGGGGGGAGAAGGAGAGTGCGTGAGTGAAGAGATTTAGGCGGCTCTTAGCAGCGAGGTCTTTAGAGCTGATGAGGGTGATTGAAGTGAGTATGGGAGAGCGCCGTAATGAAAGGTCGGGGGAAACGGGAGATCCCCTATAAAACCCGCCGACCAGCGGCATCGTCCGGCGCGATTCCCACTTGCGAAAACGTAGGAGTAACCCGGCTGGAGATTGAACCCGGTTCGCCTTGGTGGGAGGCGAGCAGGCTAACCGCTCAGCCACCACGACCCCAATGAGGGAGAGAGAAATTTATAAGGATCGTATGTGGTGAAACGTAGTAAGGAGGCGCAGATAATTTTCTTTGCATGTAACAAAAATATATCTTCATCCGTCCCTGGAATTGTAGAATACAGACTTGTGATCCACAATACAGCGCCGTGTATCATAATAACAAACACACAAGCATTCCTGGAATAACTCGGAACAGAATAAACTCCAGAAATGTCCGGGTCTCTGATTTGAATAGTTGGACCCGATTCTCGCGAACATTGTTAGCAGAAGTATTGATGTATAAAAAAAAAAGGACGTATAAAGGGTGTATAAAAAGGACGGTGGAGTCTAGCACACAGGTCTTTTAAAACGAGATTTTTTCCTGCCCTTGCTGGTTGGCTACTACATACTGCGAAAGTTTCCCCATTTGCTGGACTGGCAGCTATCGTCCCTTCATGGTTGCTTCCAACTTTTCTGAAGCCCTGCTAAAGTTCTACTTCCAGAATATTCCTCCGCCCCGTGCAAACAAAGCTTTGAAAATTTCTCCATAGGGCCAACGCACCGCACTCGTGCGCACTCAGTGTAATAATATTTTGCGTAAGAACTATTTGTTATTTGGCGCTACCAACACACTTGTTCTCTCTCTGTGTTTATTCATATTAGTAGGGACTGCATATTAGTTGGGGACACGTTAAACTTTAAACACGTTAACCTATGCAATTCGTTTGTCGTTGGACCATGCTTTATTTGACACGCCCTGGGTAACTCTGCGCCAATAAATGAACACTTCATAATTGTGTGCCCCAATCACGTGTAGTTCAATCAGAAAGGGCGAGACTTCACAATTATGCAACAACCAATAGAGAGATGACGCCGGCTCTAGTATATACAGTGCTGTGAATTTTAGCCTGATGCCAAATAATAACGCGAATTCTGCAGATCCCTACATATTAGTTATAAATGGAGTATTGTAATTTATAGATAAAATAAAAGTAAATCTTCAATTTAACCAAAATAAAGAACTTATTCTAAAACTAGTACAAAACGCTTGTTATACATGACATATTTAGGAAGCAACCAAACACGTGATCATGGAGTGTTTTTTTTTTTTCCTTCAAAGTTTTGATTTGAGAAGTGCGAATATACCGTGAACGGCGATTAGTAAGGGTAGCGAAATTTCGCAAAAAAGATTTCAAGACAAGTCATATTTAAAAACACTGTAGGGTCGTTTATCTATTTTGATTCGCTGAATTACTTTTTGCCACGTGTTAACTGTCTGCACACGAATCACGTAGGAGCCGTGCCGATGTTGCCGAATTCTGAGTGGCCCGGTCAGATATGAAAACGCTGTCAAGGAGACAGCAACCAATGACAATATACAAGCTGCTGTTGGGTGCTTATAGTATTGGAGTCTACCGTGTACTCATATTTACTAGCTAAAAGTAACTAGCTCTAGCGATTAGGTGACCATGCTCTGACTGGCCAACGGGGTTCCAACAATTTCTGGCCAGTGACGTCATTTTGGTGGCGTGTGCGACTGGAATTCACGTTATAAGCGGCTTTTCTCACCTTAGCAGTGTTGGTTACCTCAGTTGTAGAACAAGCACGCCGAAATTCTCCCCGTAGCATTCAGCGGATGTATCCGCTGAACAGAAGTAGATGAAACTGCAGTTTACGAAATGGCTACGGATTTGGAAAAGCGAATCGCGTTAATAAAATTTATAAACCATTAAGTTTAACGAGCATGATTTTAACAATTCCTGTGGCGTGAAATTTGCGATGTTTGCAGACAGCAACTCCGCAAAATATATCGGCCGGGCGGGTTGTTATCTATCGCACACGGGCAGTAAACCAAACTGCGACCATTAACTCCCTTTGCTACTAGTGCACACACAATTGTACGTGTTGAAACATCGCCTAATTTACAGAGGCTTCTGTACACAGTAGAAAATCACAGCTATACCCAATAGATAAGGACCCAAGAATTTCGCGGGTTCATTCCTAGACAAGTTGGAATTCACATACTTGTACGTTTATGTTACTTTTGTAATTGGGCTACGTGGCGTTTGACACCTCCTGGAGATAAATGAGCAAATAACAAACATGCAATAAATTGTGCGCCCAACCACCGCCTTTTACTACCACAAAAATCAACCAACAAACAGTTGATATCTTCATGAGAGTATATAAGACTGTGAAGTCTAGCCTACAGGTCATTCATTGCACTCGCGAATTTCCCGGGTCTCTAGCAGTCGTGGGATTGCAGTATGTGGTAGCTAATAGTAGGTATTAGCTCTTCATTCACGTCTTGGACCTGCATCAGTTGCTCTCTGACATCTCGTGAGTGAGTGTTTGCCGGTTACGGCATTGCATTGCAGCCCTTCGCGAACTCCACGTACCTCCACAATGTCCAGCAGGATAGAGCACTGTGACATCGGCCCAATGTGCCTATAATTGCTTGGAGGAGCATTCTGGACAGTTCGAACGTCTCCCGCGGCTGCCTCGTCCGCCCAACTTCTACTCCAACGAGCATTTATGGTGCTGGCGGAGAGGTGCAGTCGTGCCCAAGATAGTGCAGCTACAGACAGCAGGAAGCTGTGGGAAACTGTCCAGATGGCGTGGGATCGATGCCACAACGAGACACCGTGCTTCGCCAGTGCTGACGTACACTGATGTGAAACAGCTGATCTTAATGCGAACTCCAACGGAACACGCCAGCAAAATGACGTCACCGTTCAGAAATATGTTGCAACACTGTTCGCCAATCAGCGCTTGCTAACCTATACACTGTAAAAAATAACGGTAAAATTTTCTGACAGGTGTAAGGTAATATTCGGAAAATTGCACGGGAAACACAGTTTTCCTTACGTGCGAGGTAAAATTACCGCACTATGGAGTAAAATTCACGTACATGGTAGTAAAATTCACGTACATGGTAGTGAAAAATCCCGTAAACGGATGGGAAAATTACCTTACGACACGTGCATCTCTTCAGTGTTGCCTCAACAGCTCAGTGGAAGGACGGGCGGTAGGAACAATCGTTTAACACGCTAATACTCAGTTATGCTGTCACGCTGTCATCGTGGTGTAATGGATAGCGCAGCGGCCTATCGCGATAGAGGACCATGGTCCGCACCTACCAACCAGCAAATGTCGAGGATTTTGAAAGAGGTTTCTGCTACTATTCGTCAGAGGATAAAGGTAATAAAAATATTAACAGTACCAATACTGCGGGATATTAATATAACTTTATTATACAATATAATTAATATTCCCTTGCTTGTATGGGATTTTCTCCCCACTTTTGTCAGGTACTTTTTCCGTACGATTACGGAATACTATTCTCTTAGGGTAAATTTACTCTACATTTAAGAGGCAATTATTACCTTACATGTAGAGGTAATTAGCTTCCCTTACATGTAAGGGGATTTTACCTCATTTTTTTACAGTGTACTCGCCAGCTGGCAGCCAACCATTAGGGAATCTGGGGAATCTTACGAAATATGCAGTAGCCAATCAGAAACAAGGTACGTTCTCATGACCTCTTGCGGCCAGTCAGATGAATGGGCACGCCCACCAGAAAGGAACCACGACGCCATTTCGCCTGCATAATTATTCGATATGATAGACAATCGCGGAAATGTTTTAAACCAACACATTTTCTATAACACACTAACTAGTTTATTTTTTCAAGACCGAATGAACAAGGTTCAGACTTGGCTAAGTTATTGGCAGACCAATCATACACGTCTTGCCTTTTAGTTTCAGAATCTTTATTAGCCCAGTGAAGTCGGGTGGTAGCTTCATACATGCACGATAGCCAATAAGGAAAGAAAACTGCCATCTATAATACGAAACTACTCTGTTGTCCCTGAAAACGTCGCTAGGAAGTCAACACTTGAAGGAATAATAGGTCTACTATACCTACAGAATGTCCCAAAAAGTCACTATACCCCTACAATATTTCAAGTTTATTCGTAGACAAGATATATAGTATGGATGTATGTTTGTTCACAGGAATCGCCATGGCTGATCAGAGTCCTTTCACACTAGAGTAAAGAATAATCAAAACAGTATGGGTGCACGAACGACCACACTCAGGAAAAACTTTGAGAGAAGTGTTTCGTGATTTTCAAAACAGATTCGACAAATTACCGCTAACAAAAGCGACAGTTCTTTCTTGGGAAAGAAAATTATTTGCTACGAAGAACATGAAAGGGTTCCCCCAGATCTGTGCGGCAAAAAAAAAAAAAAAACAGAAGTGAGGAGAGATTCGCCTATGTGGAACGTTAACCTAAGAAATCTGTGCGGAAACACACACTCTTACGAATAACTTGAGAACAACCCACCTCATGTTATCGGGCAGCGGTTTCTGCAAAGCACCTGATTGGCCCATATATCTTTAATGGCTCAGTGACGCAACACAGTTGTTTGGACATGCTTCGAGAGTGGTTTGTTGCACAACGTCGTAACCATGGCATCAGAGACGATTATTGGTTCCAGCGGAATGGGGCACCTCTACATTACGTAGTTACAGTCCGAGCATACCGGAATGAAATTTTCCCGGGTAGATGGATTGGAAGAGGCTCTGCGGTAGCACCAGCACGACTCCCTTGGCCGCCACGAAGCCCAGATTTGACGGGTTGCGACAATGCACTCTGGGGAATGGTTAAACAGAAGACAGCAAGACGAGATATGAAACCGTGGACCAACTGAAAGATGCTGTTCGTACTGCATTCCGCAGCATCATGCCACGTATGTTACGAAGAATGAATCATCACACCTGGCGTCGTATCATTCTCTGTGCCGAGAACAATAGAGCCCACACCGACACGATCGATATTTTAAAATTTCATTTTTGCATTTGTTGTAATACTCCAATCAACACCCAAACGTATCTTCACTCTAAAACTTATTCCATGTAAATATTATTGTTGTACACTCAGGGATATGGGGACTTTAGGGACACCTGCGCATCAAGTTACCCACCAGATGGTAGCAAGGAGAAGCGGGCTGAAGAAAGACCTTGCCCGTTCTGGGACAACTGCCTAGGGACAAGATTCTTCCACAGTAAGTTTACAATTACGAGCTTCCCCTCTCCCCCCCCCCCCACCAGCCATCGTGACTTTGCTCATCATAATCGTTCTCCTTTGCACACTTGGTAACACTGCATGTCAAACACTGCTTGAATTTATCTTCCACTACCTGCCACGGAGAACCCACCAAGAATATCTAACGTCATGGGTTTCCCCATGCCCCATGACCCTTCCAAGAGTTTAGTCCCATTTCAATTGTAGGGGAGGGCCAGGCTACAAACCCTCACTTGGAACTCCAAAACTTCACTTGGCAGATTGATGCATGTTCAACCTACACCCAATTCTTGTTCGTAGAGCGTATAGGTGTAGGGCCGGGCGCACTCCTAGAACCTACTCCCTCTCCTAGCTCCAGTTGTTAGTCTGCTAACATAATGTGCACCACTCAATGGAAACTAAATTGTCTGAGTTGTTTGAAAGTTTCTTGCAAAAGGGGGTGAATATTCAAGTGAAATATTTCGAACATACTCCATTACTGGAGATGGGGTGTTATCGCGGGAAATGTTGGCTGTTTGCTAGGATTCAACACACTGTACACATGTCAGACAGTTTTCTTTACTTATTGGCTACTATGCATATATTAAGATACCACACCTCTTTTTACTGGATCAATAAGGATTCTGATACTATAAGACAAAACGTTCGAGATTAGTCTGCAAATAACTTAGCCGAGTATAAACCTTGTTCATCCAAACATGAAAGAGTAAACTAGTTAGAGTGTTATAAAAAATAAGATGGCTAAAAAAATCATCGCGAATTTTCACCATATCTAGCCATTGCTTCACTATATCGTCACAAAAAAACCAAGAGTGAGACACGAAACAAACACAAAGACCGAACACAAAAAACTAAACGACAGTAGCGGCTGTCAAGACGTACAGCTACTCTCGTTTCGTGTCTGGTATTCGCTCTTTGTGTCTGGTATTCGCTCTTTGTGTCTGGTATTCGCTCTTTGTGTCTGGTATTCACTCTTTGTGCCTGGTATTCGCTCTTTGTGTCTGGTATTCACTCTTTGTGCATGGTATTCGCTCTTTGTGTCTGGTATTCGCTCTTTGTGTCTGGTATTCGCTCTTTGTGCCTGGTATTCGCTCTTTGTGTCTGGTATTCACTCTTTGTGCATGGTATTCGCTCTTTGTGTCTGGTATTCGCTCTTTGTGTCTGGTATTCGCTCTTTGTGTCTGGTATACGCTCTTTGTGCCTGGTATTCGCTCTTTGTGTCTGGTATTCGCTCTTTGTGTCTGGTATACGCTCTTCGTGTCTGGTATTCACTCTTTGTGCCTGGGATTCGCTATTTGTGTCTGGTATTCGCTCTTTGTGTCTGGTATACGCTATTTGTGTCTGGTATTCGCTCTTTGTGTCTGGTATTCGCTCTTTGTGTTTGGTATTCGCTCTTTGTGTTTGTTTCGTGTCTCAGTTTCGGTTTTCTGTGGCGATATAGTGAAGCAATGGAGCATGTTCGAAATATTTCACTTCACGAAATTGTATCTGTGATTCAGGCAGAAGTTTCGGATGTTCGGGAATTTGTTACAGCGTAGAAGGCGCACAGCTGCGAGATGCTGCTGGGAAGTATTAGCTTCCGCGGAAGAGCACCGCAGTTCCAGGAAGACAGAAGGGGCTAATACAGAGTCCGGCTGAAATCTCTGCACAGTGAGACAGACCTGGATACTTGGAGACAGCATGAAAGGCGTGTGTGTGTGTGCTTTACGAAGGGGTTTATGGGACCAAAAAGTGGGGGGGGGGGGAGGCTTTAAGGGAGAACAAAGAGGCTTACTGGTGCGGGCTTATTTCCCCTGGGAGACAAACAATCAGCGTGGAGACAGCGCGTACAGGGACAGTGCAACTCCTGCACCGGGGCTACACTCCCGAGCCGCTAAGAACACAATGCGCTCTCCGTGACGCCGCGTGGAGGACTAAAGGACACTACCCCCCACCCCCCCCCAAACAAATCCTGCCCGGCGCTAGTCAACGTGCTGCTTGATAAGTCGGACCGTGCTTCGTGGGAGAGGTGCCATGATCGTCCTCACACGCATTAAATATGTGCGGGAACAATCATAAACAACAACCGCTATAATCCACTCACGGTCATTTCACACTTTTCTGAAGACGTGCTCAAGTTCTACTCCCAGGATATTCCTCCGCATCGTGCAAACTAAACTTAACTAAGTCTATAAAATTTCTCCACAGGACAACTCACTGAGTTCGTAAGCACTCAGTTGTAATAATAAATTGCATGAGAACTATTATATATATATATATATATGGCTAACTTTAAAGAATCAGTTCCGGGGTATACTGAACGTCAGCTTGCATGTTATAAAATTAGTTGAGGACCTCTCTAAAAATACAATGGTAATTTTATTTGCCTCAACGTACATGCCAGAGGCAAATAAAATTAATGGTTGCCATTGATAACATAAAAGCTCCTTCAAATTTTGTAGGTCTTTCTTTTAGTTTATTTATTGGACTATAACTGTTTTGTGACACACGTTGAGTCTAATACGTTTGTATGATATAGCTTGGAATGCGTTTTATTCGTTTACGTCGTTGAGGAGTTTCGCTGCTCTTCCGCAAATCACAACTCTTATACAGTCTAGCTATGAATATGAAAACCTTAAAGCTGAAAAGTTCCTAGGCTTCTCGCGTATTTTCTTTTGTACTATACACAATTGACTAATCCATACAAATTGATTATTCTAGAGACAGTTCTTTCATTCCTTTCTTTGAAAAAATATTTTCTTTGAATTCGAAGAACCCTATGTGTAATCAATGTATGTACACACTGGTGTTCCCTGTATACTGACTTGAATACTAATCGTTCGAATAGAAACACTTAAAGAAAACCCACTGCGTAAAATTACTCAGCGTTTGTGTATAAGGAAAGCTAATATTTTAATTAACAACTCTGTTGTTAAATTTAACATGTGAGCTAATTAGTGTCGCTTTTATTTAATCTGTTTTGAAGGGTGCAGGATATATTTTATCAGACTTTTGTAGATTCTGTCTTAACTATTGATTAAAACAGACTTAAGTAGTTATTTTATTCGACGCTGTTCGATAGTCACGTTAATATATTTAAAATTTATTAGAGCCTAAATAGGCAGCAATAAACGTTTATGTAGTTTCAAACCAAAATCTGGGCCAGTAACTGAGCAATACTTAAAGGCGATGACCTTTCAAGACCTCGATGTTAAGAGCAGCCCAAATATCTTCGCTCTTAACCATCTTCCTCTGAAAAGTTGTAACGATTTGAAGAAACACATATTTAGACACTTAACCTGTTTTCTGCTCAACATGGGGAAAGGAAGAACCTGGAACATTCCATACCTAGGACAAGGTAACTTTGGCTTTTTAAACGACTTTTTTTTTTTTATAGATTCCATCGTCGTACAGTATGTATTTTCAAGCCTTTACTTTCAGTTCATTGACTGCTGCCCTAGTGTGTAGCCAGTTTTACCTCATTACAGATGGAAAATATTTCGTTGTTATCTTGAGGGTCTGTTATTGACCCAATGCTCACTTGGTTGTACCTAATGAATTGTCATTCAATTGCGAACGTAACAGAAATGTACGTGTTTTCGAATTATAGCTGGTCCTAAAATAAATTCGAAAAATTATCCAGTCCCTACTCATAGCACTTTGATAGCGAAAGCATTTTTCTATACTTATACACATGTGCTAGGCACGTTGTCCAAATATGTTTGATATCCTACTTTTAAGGTCTCTGTCCATGAAATTACACAAACAGTTTGCCTAATTTGCGAACAACCAGATAAAAATTAATAGTTACACGATGCTAAACGAGAGAATATCATGTGCCTAAAACATGTAGTCCCACATAGTACACATTAATAGTTACACGATGCTAAACGAGAGAATATCATGTGCCTAAAACATGTAGTCCCACATTGCACACATTAATAGTTACACGATGCTAAACGAGATGTGCCTAAAACATGTAGTCCCACATAGTACACATTAATAGTTACACGATGCTAAACGAGAGAATATCATGTGCCTAAAACATGTAGTCCCACATTGTACACATTAATAGTTACACGATGCTAAACGAGAGAATATCATGTTCCTAAAACATGTAGTCCCACATAGTACACATTAATAGTTACACGATGCTAAACGAGAGAATATCATGTGCCTAAAACATGTAGTCCCACATAGTACACATTAATAGTTACACGATGCTAAACGAGAGAATATCATGTGCCTAAAACATGTAGTCCCACATTGCACACATTAATAGTTACACGATGCTAAACGAGAGAATATCATGTGCCTAAAACATGTAGTCCCACATTGTACACATTAATAGTTACACGATGCTAAACGAGAGAATATCATGTTCCTAAAACATGTAGTCCCACATTGTACACATTAATAGTTACACGATGCTAAACGAGAGAATATCATGTGCCTAAAACATGTAGTCCCACATAGTACACATTAATAGTTACACGATGCTAAACGAGAGAATATCATGTGCCTAAAACATGTAGTCCCACATTGCACACATTAATAGTTACACGATGCTAAACGAGAGAATATCATGTGCCTAAAACATGTAGTCCCACATAGTACACATTAATAGTTACACGATGCTAAACGAGAGAATATCATGTGCCTAAAACATGTAGTCCCACATTGTACACATTAATAGTTACACGATGCTAAACGAGAGAATATCATGTGCCTAAAACATGTAGTCCCACATTGTACACATTAAAACCACGATCTTCACGGTCAATGTGAGTTTTTAACTTCCATTCAACATTCCATTTTGAATGTCGCAAACGTGTCATATTTTGGCGTGTATTTTACTTATGTCAAGTTCACTTCTAACAACGAATGAGTTATATATTAGGAGCTAACTACTGATTAACTTATGTGCTTAAATTAAAACTTTTACTCGTCGTGAGGATACTGGTTGGATTGGACACTGCTTCCTGTGTAAAGTACCAATATTTAATGTGTTGCTTATGCGACATGTTATTGATAGTGGATATTATGAATGGAAAGCACAGTGGATATTATGAATGGAAAGCACAGTGGATATTATGAATGGAAAGCACAGTGGGTAAATCATACCGAAGGTGTAGGTGTGTAAATGGATCACAGTAACGCTGGAGAATATGAAATCACACAGAAACGAATTTATATTATGCTTATCTTTATTGGCTGTCCTGTGGATACTCTGGAAACAGCCTACATGGCTTTTGCGGACAGATCCTTATTGGTTTTCTCAGTTCCAAGGCACAAGGGGTGGCTCTTAGGTAACATGATCAGTAAGAAACATACTATAGTAAAGTGCAAAAATATCACAACATGTGTTTAAACTTCTTCAGTGAACTCTCCTATATTTATACCGCAGCATACGGATCTTCCACTGTTAAAGAAATACCGTGGCTAATCAAATGCCATCATCCTTAAAATTTCCGCCATTTTATTCCACATGTCCAGCAAACTGAAAACTTGTTTCTTTCAGCGCACTTTCCACTGGAGATCATGCATAAAAGCCACACTTCGCTAGATTTACGAATACCAGGGTTTGTTGTGATCAGGGATGGCTTTTCTGCTAAATACTGCTTCACAAAAAGTGTATTGTGAGTAGGAGCTTTGGCACGACGCAAATTCCACGAGTTGTTATCCCAAAGGTTTCGTATTTTCCTTCCTCACACGTATGATTGGTTAAGTCGAGAACTCAGTTTCACAACAAATTTATGGTTCATATGCTGCTCGATTCTTATGCTAACTATGATCCCCGCAAGATAAGATGACAGATTATTTTTATACCAAATCCCAGCGGCAAACTAAATCACAAACACTGAGAGAAAATCGAACAAAATGTTTGTTTGTATAGTAGGGCCAAATATACATTTAGTTGCCCTAACAAAATATATTGTTGAGCATACAAAATTTAAAGAAAGCATCACAATTACTTTGGTTCGCGGAGCAATATATATATATATATATATATATTTGAATAAACACAAGCTCTGTGTTGGGTCAAAAAAATTTTGACTGTCAACTAAATATTTTAATGAATCAACTGTATATATTTGTTTGGCCACTCATTTGACTGCCTACGTTCGAAAATACAGCTCGAGAGTTTGTTTGTATTTTTTGTGACAATTAGGAAATGTAACCGTGCTTGTTAGTGCATCTATTGATGCTTAACAATCTTATAAATAAATTAATAAAACAATGCAACAAGAAACTGACAAGTAAAGCTCTAAAACTTGAAATATTCGTTCCCTTACAGTTGTTCCTCACTTATCATCTCACTCATTAATGCATTTATCTTAATTGTTTAATCACAAATTAACGTATCTTTACAATGTCCAGCCATGTATGTTTTCAATTTAAAACATGATTTTATTAAGGCTATGTCAGGAATGGAACTTCTTTGTAAGATGTTTATGTGAAACTGCAGCTTTTATCCACACTCTACCGTGTGTTTTTAACTAAATGTTTTATTTATTTGCAACGCACATACAAGCTAATGAATTCCTATTAAATTTCTCATACACTACGTGTCGACATGGAGAACAATTTTATGACCATATAAAATGCCGATCTCACGAATGGTTGCTAAGTGGAGCTTTTGCCTTTGACTTGGTTTGGAACATTTTGAGTAGAGCGCTTTGGCTGGAGAAGTAAAAAATGTTATTACGTTCTGGAAATGTTGGCCGCACGACTGGACGAGGTAGTTTCCACGACGGAGAAGGAGAGCCAGAAACTTATTAAAAGGATGATGTCTCATTGGCCTGGAGTCCAGTTCCACTGCTGAGAACGGCTTCCACTTAGATGGCGAGGAGATGGACAGGGGAGTCCGCCTGAATCATACTCAGAACTGCTCTCGTTCCCTGCGCTTCGAAGGCATCGAGAACTTCTAGTCTACTAGTCGTCGCAAATTAATGTAACATTTCAATATCCTACTTTGCATGCTGTATCAGCTTAAAGCCAAGAATGTGTTTCAAAGTACAGTAGCAAGCTAATCAGATACACAGAGGCTAGAGATAATGAACCAGGCATCGTGAATCTAAAAAGGACTGAGCTATGACTGGTCGGACACTTACATATTTAACATATTAGCAATTTCCAAGAAACAATGCAAGATTATTAAAGTGACAGTTGCACATGATTTCGCAATCATGCAAACGGATAAATATTTGTGAGGATGATGATAATCGTTTTCAAGTCATTAAAACTAAACTCATCTCATTTATTTTACATAACTGGCAGCAGTTTTATAATCATTGCTTTGCTCGTTCAATCATTGAATATTATTTTAATGTGAAACCTGTCATTTTTCAATAGAAATAGTTTGTTTCGTCTAATTAAAAATGGTAGAATATTGGAATATTCTGATGTTCTTTGCATGTAGAGTGCTTAGTTGAGATGCACTAGTTCTTCGGAATAATACAGTTGAATGATAGCTAGTTTTAAAGAGGTTGTTTAACATGAGTCCTTATCATTACATATTTTTGCTTGAAAACGTTACTGATTTTAATATTCTCCATCTATTCATCTGTAAAGGCGCACATTATATATTTTAATTGTTATTATTTAATTAAGTTCTGTATTCACCTTTGTGTTATGTTTTCACACTGTCATAATTTAACATCACAATAATTTTCTATTTCATCGCCCCTTACTCTCCACTACAACACGTTGCTCAATATTTGCAGTATATCTACTTAAAAGCTTTCCGGCGTCGTCAGTTGTCACATTAGCTGAGATTACTAAGGCGTAGCGCTCGGACGCAGGTGATCAAGGATGGAAACTATATCGAACTGGTGACATTTTTTTTTCCTGCCCAAACTGTTTAATATACGTGAAGCCAAACAAATTGTTTGCTGCACCAACTAAATCTTACAGTTTGGGGCAACCAAATGAAAACAACAAAATTAATTGTTTTCAGCAACAACATATTTCTTTGCCCCTACACAAACAAACAATTTGGTTGCACCAAACAAGTCTTGTTTGGTTCAACAAAACCGTTTTCTCAGCGTACAAGCATTAACAATTCATGTCAAAGAGGTGTAGAATATTCTACAAATCAGATCAGCCACGAGGAAAACTAGGCCCCCTACCACTGTACGGTATCAGATGTGCCCAGTTCCATTACTTGGTAGCTACATCTCTAATTTGTCAACACTTTCAACACTCGGCAAAATTACGGATCGAAATTATCTCTCGCACTTAGCAAGGTGGGAAACGTCTGCTGTATGTGTATGCGAAAAGCTGAGCAATACAATGGCCGTTGCTTGTTGCTTTCGCCATGCCGTTTGTTTGCTTGACCAAAGAGAGAGGTATTCAGATAGAGCGAAGAATAACCTTTAATTGTCTACTGTTTTTAAAAGGCATGCCCATATTTATGCACATCTATTACAATGGATAACCGATTAAATAACATTTATCAGTTAATTGAGTTATTTAGCAAATTTAATGGTCGGATGGTGTTTATCTGCTCTACGATATTTTTTTTTTTGCAAATTTTTCATCTTGTGCTCCTTGCCAGCTAGACTAAAGAGCAAAATTTATTTCATGTATGCATGGGATATTAAAAACCAAGGAATGTAAATAAATGACTGACCATTTGGCACATGAGCACCGGTTCGAAAGCATTAATGACTAGCAAATGGAATGTCAGTATATATAGACCATTCACAGTTACCTCAAACTTTTCTTAACACCTGCTAAAGATCGATTTCCAGGATGTTCCTCCAACTGATACAAACAAAACTGAACCAAGTCTAGAAAACTACTCAAATGGACAACGCTTTGCGTTCGTACGCAGTCAGTGTAACAATATTTTTTATGAGAACTATTTTTACTAGGCTTCACCAACAAAACCTATTTTTTCTCTGTTTTTATTCACGTTAATTACGAATGAAATAATGCAATTTGTAAGTACAATATAAGTAAAAGTTATATTTAACCAAAAAAAAGGCACGCAAATATAAAATGCTTGGGATGAACGACTTATTAAAGAAAAACCAAACACATCATTCATTGGGTGATTTAGCAAAGGTTTGATTGAAATAGTGCGAAGATAGTGCGAATATATTGCAGCTATAAATATTGTTTATGTTGTACTAAGCGTAGCTGGAACTCAAATTAACACTTCGAGGAATATGCTTGATAGATTCCTTTCAATGCTGATTCATACATTTATTGTAGTTGCAAACAAAAATCACTTGGCTACAGAATCATTAATTTGCTAGTGTTTAACAAGAACATGCAAAATCCGACAGGCCCAACATCAACAACTTTCCTGTATCAAATATTACTATTTTCTGTTGTAATCAGAAAACTGGACGCTTGACTAGAAATCCTTTTATGCAATAAAAGTCATTCACTAGTGTAAAACCAACCTGATACCCCATTGGCTCTTGACCAGTAAATAATGAACGCTGTAGAGTACAGTGTGTCCGATGTGTGCCAATAAGGCAGGAGTGAGTGGGAATGCAGAAACAAGCAGAACAGGTGTTCCTGTAGTGGTATATATGGGTGAATTAATTCAAACTTGTATTGAAACGCAGTATATGCCTGCAGACCTCAAAAGTGTCAAGTAGCTTCATTGTTTTCGATTTTATTAGGTTTGATAATATCCTCAATATTAGGTTTTTTTAGATAGGCCTAAATGTGACACATCATGAGGAAAGGGACATTATCTTCCAGGGTGTAATTTTTCAGATGACAACGAAATGTCTAGAAATTACATTACGTTTATCAAAAACGAATTTCACTATCAGCTCTGAATTCAGTACAGAATGTTTTACAAACTGGTAGATGGTCTATAAGATATGAGTAGGTAACTTAAATATACAGTAATACTAATCATTAACTAACTTAAAACTTTCTTTCCTCCCAACTAACGATTTATGTTTCCCAATTTTAAAATTGCATAAATTTGTCGATTTTTACACATTGGCATGAAATTAAAGTGTATTCAATATTTTATTCTCTTCCACTTGATACCAAAACATATGTGTCACCCAGGGGAGAGATAAGGTCACTTTTCCCATAATGCATGACAAATGGAAATGGTAATTAAATGATAAAATGCTCTATATATTCATACGAAACTTAAATCTGTTACACAAGTTTTGAACTCAAAATGTTATAGACAGATGCCGGCAATTTACTGATCTCGGTCATGGATGGCACGTGCGGTGGTGGAGATGTCTAGATCCTACAGGAAAGCACCTCCGAACGAATGTCCGAGAAACTTGTCGCTGCACGGTCTTCTTGGAAGTGGTCATTTCCGCCCAACCCTCCCTAGCGCCGAAGGAATCTGGTGCGGTCAGGAAAGTGTAGCCCCATCCTCGGCGTAGACATGCGGGCCGAAGGAAGTGGCTGGTCGTCTGGAGCGAAGGCGTGTAATGGTCCACATGAATGATGCACGGGCCCATCTCGGCGTTCCCAAGGGGCTAGTTTACTCTCGCACCCTCTTCGCGCCACCACCATTGCTGCGCAACTCTGCTGTGCGACGACCTGGCACATCGCTCTGACACCGATCTCACAGCTCATCGCTCATACAGCAATCTTTCATTGAATAGTGGTGGTTAGAGACTTGCCAATTTCGCAAATTTGGCTGTCATCAGGCTAGTTTTCAAAGACCTGTGCATTCTCAAGTATACTCAGTTTGTTCTAGACTGTTCGTGGTTAAATGTGTATTATTGTAACCAACCTTGGTAACAGTTTCTGTCCCTACTTGCACATATTTTAACAGTCACAACTGACTGACATGCACCACGTAAATTTAGAAAAATTGAAAGAAAATAGTTTCATCTCTTAGTGGTGAATTGAAAGAGTTAGGTAGATATTTTTGAATACTAAAACGATTTCTTTGACTTTCTGTTTCGTCTATGCAAGTAACTATATGAATAACAATTTCACAGTCAAATGTATCGATGCATAAAACAGTTATATTGCACATGGAAAGGTTAACTTAACATATGGTGGAAGAATGAAATATTTGCTCTCAAGTAGATCTTATGCAAGGCTTTCAAAAGTGCTCAGTTTACCATGAACTGCCTATCATTGGTAGATACATGCGGAATTGGTGTTATAGTTTTGCAGCAATACAGACTATGCAATTCTATAGTCATGGACACCAGACTATTGTGAAAACTGTTCCTGTGAATTTGTATTCGTTAAGCTGACATCCACTTATGCTATGAGATGATCGTAGCTTCTGTGTCTTCGATGCCTGCCTAAGAATCACATGTGTTCAGTACATACGGTAACTAGTTATGATTAACCCATTCAAATATCGAAACATATAACCAAAGAAACCTGCAAGTGGACTTGTGACTTGAAGTATTTTGAAGTATAGTCTGTAATAGAAGTTACTCGATTTTGGGAAAAAATACAGTTCTCTTCCTATCTTGCTTCCACACAGTATGATCAATTTTATGACATATTTGCTGGCCTGTATTCCACTATAAAGATTAAGATAAATTACTAACAATTACAAGTACATGTGTATAAGAAATTTAAACTTCCATTAAATAAAAAGATGAGTCACAGAAAGCAATAATTACTTCTCCTTCGTGAGTTTCTATGGTTATGTATTTTCATCTGGAAGTTAATGAAGAAATTCTAACAAAGTCCTAATGTAATATGAACTGGTCAAGTGATAGCCGAACCAAAATGTGGAGACACTTGTATAGGCCTCGTCATGGTAAAATTAGCACTTTTAAAAGCCCTGCTGAAGATATACTTGTATACATGTTGTGTATTCCTCCACCTTATTTAAAATTAACATTGTCATGGGCCTCATTACTTTATTCATGCGACGGTCAAATGCCATTGTGAAATTATTAAGAAAGTAATTACTTTTCAAATGTACTAAATTTACATTTCGATGCATAAAAAAACAGAAAGTGAAAGAACTAATTTTAAGTTATCACAAATGGTTAACTAACTATTTTTATTAGGCGTTAAGATATGGAACTACTTTCAATCCATCGTCACAAACTTTACCGGGTACATGTCACTCAGTGCTCCCATGAGAATTTATGTATGCGGGGGCAGTGACTTTTTTCTAAGGTTCATTTCATAAAGAGCTCACTTTATCGTGAACATCCTTCATTTCGCTAGATGAGTTAAGACTTACACGCAATATTGACCTAAATCTTCTACATGCACATGTGTAGTTTTGTTTTGGGAGTTTGCTGCACGTATATGTGAAATTACCTATTTATACTTGACTAGGCCAATAAGAGTTATGGAACTGCAATACTAATCATCTGTTATTCCCCGATTAGGCACTCAAGATTTTAATACAATGCACTCATGAAAACGAATATCTGCTAAAGTGTTTTAAAGTTGTCATAGATGGGAAATTTTGTCACGAAAATCGGATGCCCTACTAATAACGATTATCAGCCAGCCCCTACGGCTGAACTGTCATTCAGTATGCCCGCATCAGTGATTTTGACAATGTTCACCACGGCCTCATTTTGGGCTCAGAAAACACTTTGCTCTTCTGTGAGCTTGTTCATTTTAAATACAAGTACCATTATACTATATTATATTTTAATTATAAAACTTGGACGAGTTTAAGGTGAGACTTGATTTCTTCTCTGGCTTCAGAAATCCTACTCGTCCAATAATACAAGTCACTAAAGGTACAAAAAATTCGGGCCTTCATTTGGAAACAGGCTAAACTTCAAATACTTGTGCATTTTCACTACCTCCACAGTCGGTGCATTGCTTGTGGAATACACTCCACAGGAATCTTAGCCAATTAAACAACTCAAAACAAAAATAATTCCAAAATACGTGAGAGCCTAAGTATACAGGAGTGAAAACTTATGAAGGTCATATTTACCCAAAATTCACTCAGATACTTATTAGCTCCTCAGGTTGCTAAGTTCGTTCTATAATGATGTTTGGCAGATTTTACTGGCAATTCATGCGAATTTCCCAGTGCATGCGAATCATGCTCGTGCGATGAATATTTTGGGTAGAAAACTTGTCATTTTGCATTGCAATTTAGTAACAAGCTGTATTATGTGGAAATATAAAATAATTATCCTCTGCTTGTCCAATTTTTCCTGCAGAGTTATGAACTATGGTAAAAAAAATTTACTATTGGAGTTAATTCATCCTATGTGGTCAAGTCGTATGGTCAGATAGGTTCTGAACGTGGCGGCAATGAACATATACCTCTGTTTGAGGATCATTATTACTGTAAAATTTAGCATGGTAGCATTTCATGTTGCATAACAGTCAGGCGTGTAGACATGGAAAACTCATATGCGAAAACAGACGGCTTCTTAATGTGACAAAGCCAAATTAAACAATTCGGTTATACATATGACTCCGCAGAGAATGAAGGTTTGGTTGAATAAAACAAAGTTTCTTTGGCACAACCAAATTAATTATTTGCACAGGGGCAATGAAATGTTTTGTTGTTGAAACCAAATTATTTGTTGTTCTTATTTGGTTGGCTCAAACTGTAGGACTTAGTTGGTGCAACGACCAAGTTGTTTGACTCTGCATGCATTAAAGAGTTTAGGATGTTATAGTAAAAAGGGAAAGTACGATCGAGATGCATACACTGTAAAAAAAATTTCCTTCATTTTACGGAAAAGTGCTAGTAAAAATTCATCCAGAGGTCTCGGTAAACTCTCCATGAAATTACGGACGCATTGATTCTCAAAAACGGACTTTCCATAAAATTCATGGAACCCGCCCGTTAATTCCATCGTTAGTTTTCTGTACTTCTAGTTTAAATAATTTTCAATATCTATTATATTTTGATTTTCATTATGTGGGTGTTCTACTGTGTATAAATAAGATATTTAAAAAAGTTGAAAATTTTTTATACTCAAGCAAGATTTGAACCCGAGTCAAAAAGATGCAAATTCACGACCCTAACCACTTACCTACAACGCTCATGTAGTGAACCTGGTATAACTTTTGAGTTTCTGTATTATTCACATAAGCAACTTTTTTAGTTTCTGTTAAAGTTAGCGTATTTTAAGTGTTGCTAAGTGTTACATACGCCTGTTGCTACTTTTTAATGCTTGAAAGAACTGGGCTTAGTGACTTAACTGCCGCAGAAACTATAATTTTCTGGTTACACTGGAGAACAATGTTTCGTGTAAATTCGCCATTGTCTGTGCCCGAAGAACGAAGGCATACGAAATACGGAGATTTTCCGTATTTCATATTTACGCACTTAACTGCCTTTATCTTCATTGCGGATTGCGTTTCCATATATTTACAGTGCATTTTAGTAAAAATTTCCGTAAATATACGAAAGATTTTAACAGTGTACCCGGATCATCAATGTCCGAGGGCTACACCAGAGCAACATAGGCTGAATTGACATCTGTCAGAATGTTTGTAAATAAATACCGTGCAATTTTTTTTGACAACTTACGTAAAGGAATATTTCAAGATTCACAGCTTTACTTTTAGTTTCCTATTGAACTTCTTTTATTGAAATTTATACACAATCTTTAACACTTTGTAGACAATGCTCGAGTGTAGCTCGAGCAAAGCTAATTTGAACATTACTTTATTGTTCATAACAAATCTCGCATGGATATGCAGTCTTTGTTCGGCCAGTGTTTAACACGACCTCGCAAGAACACGACAGCGTAGCGACAATGATATTGTTATGATAGAATTTATCTTTTCATAGCTATTATAAAGGACTTTTGATTAGGTCAGTATCAGCTCGGCTCCCCATTGGTTGACGACTGGCCAATAATGAACGCTGTAAAGTACAGGGTAGTGTTCGGTGTGGTATGGACCAATAGGACGATGGTGAGTTCTAACACAGACACCGACAGAACCGGTGTTCTTGCAGTAGTGGATATAGGTGACTCACTTCTAATTTGTCCTAAGTGCCAGTAAATGTGTGCAGACCTCATTGTGCTAAGCAAAAAAAAATGCACTAAAAAGCACAGTTACTATCCTAACTGGCATAACAATATCCCCAAAAAAACTCTCGAGCTGTATTTTCGAACGAAGGCAATCAAACGAGTGGCAAAAGAAAATATGTACAGCTTATCAAACAAAATACTTTGTTAGCAGTCAAACTTTTTTTCTGTTTAACACGTATGTTTTGTTTATTCAAGCGTGTAATTTGTTAGAGGAACAAAATCAATTTTGTTGTGAATCAGGTTTTTTTCTCAAGACAATATTAAGTTGGGTCTACTATGTGTGAGTGTGTGTGTGTATATATATGTATATATATATACACATGTAGCCATATATATCCATATATATACAAGTATTTTGTTGACTGGAATAAATCAGCTTTCAGTGTGTTGAGTCTAAACTTACAATCGCTAAAATCACAAAACTTTTCTATATGTAAAACAGGGGTGTACACCTACATGACAGTCCATCTCATGTTCGCCTCACTTTGTTGGTGTTGTATGCACTTGTAGCTTGACATGGAAAAAGCAAGCACAAAGTATCGAGTCGGTGTGGGCGGAATCTTCGCAACAGATTTACCCATTTGTTTAATGGTTGCGTGATGCCTGTTAAATCCACTTCATATCTGACTAGCGACATCATATTTTTTTTTGAAGGTTGCTTATTTGTTCGACCAATGTTCAGCAAGTGCATCTCAAAGCAACGATATCTGGACGATATTATTCCATGTTTCTCGCGAGTGATGCTGTTTTCCTCACCCCTGCAGTTGGAGTTCCATGTACAAAAAACGGTATAATCTCCCTTTCGTGTATTTTGCTATTCGGTGGAGAAATCATAGGATATTTACATACAGTTTCTTGCATATCATTAAGGGATACTGTCATGCCATCGAGTCAGACTTCGCAGTCCTCTACGTGCCCGAGTACAACTCACCTATTCTTGAGCTCGCGATTCTGAAAGAATACATTGTCTTCCAAAACCCTTTTAGCCTCGGGCAAACACCCTGACATTCCTGAAGTCAAGGGATAGCAGTATGTAGAGGCACAAGTCAGTGGCGCCACCGTACCGTTGTGCCTTGGAAGTGTGTCCGTACCTGCATCAGCTGAGCTCTAAAATCGCATGAGTGACTTTTCGCTGGTCGTGGCATTGCATTGTAGCCCTTCTTGAACTCCACATAACCCTGACACGACGAGATGTTCCAGCAGGATAGTACAATGTGTCACGGGGCCCAAGCTGTCCAGAACTGGTCTGAGAAGCATTCTGGAGAGTTTCATTCGGCCGACTTGCGCCCCATCGAGTGCTCACGGGACGTGGTTGGGATGTTCATTCGCACCCAAGATCCCGCACCTACGAATGGCAAGTAGCCGCGAGTAGCTATATCCACACGACATGGGCCAACATCTCCCCACGCGTGTTCCATTCACTTGTGGAATGTAGGCCTGTGCCTCGAGTTGCTTCAATTCATTGAGCTAGACGAGGGCCTGCACAATACTTGACTCGTGTCCCATGGCTTTCGGCATGTCAGAGTATTTCGGGCTTTGCGTTGTAGCAAACAGATTTTTTGTTCAGTATCACCAATTCCACTACTTTCAAAGCTGTTTTTTAGCGAATTAGCTCGTCGAAGGGTTCATACTTTCAAGTTATACAAGTTATCCTCTGAGTAGAAGCTGCACCTTGCGGAGACGCATTTCACGCTCAAGGGGCTACTTCCGTGAGTTTCTCAGGGGTTCGTATCTGCCTTACTTTTCCCCAGGCACGTCAGTGTATATCAGTGGTGTGTGCCCAACATATTCCGTGTCCCACGCGTGTTTACCACCCCCCCTCCCACTCATCCCTAAACAGAGAGAACTGAGCGAGCGAGCCCTGCCGCGCTTCAAGCCCGCTACTCGATTACTTCCCCCGGATAGAGCCCGGATGGGTCTACGCCTTCACGTATAATTTTAATTTTTCCTCGTCCTGGCCGGGACGAATGTTTGTGACGAGGGGGTGGTGAACGGGGCGTGGGAGCGCAGGGAAAACGTTTCGGTGGAGCGGCACGGCTCATGAATAAAATTTGCATGGCATTTCCACCTGCAGACGAACTGCTGGGAACAGGCTCCCCCGCCCCCACACGCGCCCCGGAAGGAAGCTGGAGAACTGTTTACTTCTCCTGGAGGCTGGAGAGATGTTGTAGGAGGGTGTGGGGAGCAGGGGCTCGAGATAACAGGCTCCCATTGGCTGGAGCTGCAGCGTGCCCGTCTTCGTCCGTTCAGGGAGAGGACGGTCTCTCTCTCTCTCTCTCTCTCTCTCCTCTCTTGGGACCGTGTTTTTCTGGCGTGCTTCAACGCCGCATGGTTGCTCTGCAGTTTGAAAAAAAAAATACCAACGAAAGGAAGGAAGCCATTTTCGTGTGCAAGCATTTGTTACGTTTCGCTGCTCTAATATACATATGTACAGAGACGCATATAGTCTAAGACAGTGGAAAAAATCGCGAAAAAAAAAAAAAGTTTAGCGGACGTATCAATCGAGACACTGTGGCGCCCTGATGTTCTTGTGATTGGATGGTGCAAATTTTGATTCAGTTTGACACTTTGCAGATCATTCATGTAAGTTCCATCACAGAGTGTCGGAATTTTTATTGGCCCAGAGAAACGGCCTGTAATTAAATTACAGTTTACTTCTTAAACTGTAGGTCCCTCCCGGTTTTTCACACGTGGGAATTGTGCATGGCGATGCCTTTGGATGGCAGGTTTTCTCGGGGTTATCCCGTATCCCCCTGCATCCTGACGCAATTCCACACTCACCTCTCTTCACCTCGTTGGCTCTCAAGACCTCAATGTTAAGAACCGCCTGAACATCTCCACTCCACTCGGACTCTGTAATCTATATTTATAACTTATATTTAGTATCAGACTTCAATTTTGTGAGTGTTGAGCGTGGGTATACACAACACTAAACTGGAAACTTCATTGTCCATTTTACTCTTTCCTGGTAAAATGTAGGAATGCTGAATGCTTTTCACGATAAACGGAGCACTTTTGAAAGCCCTCCTTAAGATCTACTTATATGCACGTTGCGTATTCTCCCACCATGTGTAGTACAATTAACATTTGTATGGGCCTAATCACTTTGCTCTTGGGTCGGTTAGATGAAATTATGAAATTATCATACAAGTCAATATTTTACGAATTTGCTCAATCGTACAATCGTATGCATAAAAAAAACAGGAATGTTAATGAATAATTCCAATACTCACAAATGTTTTGCTCGCGCCTTTGAATCAATGTTAAAAATTGTACTCACTCTCCGTCGTTATCAACTTACTCTCCGTCGTTATCAACTTACTCTCCGCCGTTATCAACTTACTCTACGTCGTTATCAACTTACTCTACGTCGTTATCAACTTACTCTCCGTCGTTATCAACTTTGTCTCCGTCGTTATCAACTTACTCTCCGTCGTTATCAACTTACTCTACGTCGTTATCAACTTACTCTCCGTCGTTATCAACTTACTCTCCGCCGTTATCAACTTACTCTCCGTCGTTATCAACTTACTCTCCGTCGTTATCAACTTACTCTACGTCGTTATCAAATTACTCTCCGTCGTTATCAACTTACTCTCCCCCGTTATCAACTTACTCTACGTCGTTATCAACTTGACCAGGTCAGTTAGCGTGTCCGTCAAAACATATGCAGGTAGGAGCAGTGACATTTTTCGAAGGTTGATTTCGTAAGACTCAGTTAAACTCGAGCAGCCTATACCGTGGATGTGGTGAGATAAATAGTAAAGAGTGAAGAGATTTCGACTGCTCTTGACATCGAGGTCTCGAGAGCCGATGCGGTTAAGGCGAGGCAAGTACGGAGCAGCGCCGGAATGCAAGGGCGACGGAAACGGGAGATTTCCGAGAAAACCACCCCCCCCCCCGACCCCGTCCGGCACGATTACCACGCGCGAAAATCCGGGGGTGACCCGGCCGAGGATTGAACCCGGTTCGCCTTGGTGGGAGGCGAGCAGTCTAACCGCGGCACCGCGGTCTAGCTTTACAGTTGTTATCCACTCGTGCTGAGATTGAAAATTGTACTGTTAGCTTAATTTTACAACTCCACAAATATAATTGAATATTTTGCGACATTAAGGAAATTTATTATGTCGGCATAATACATATATGTGCAAATTTTGACACCAGAATTATTGGAAAACATATAATCGGCTTGGAACTTAAACCCGTGGTTATTTGCGAGCACAAGTAATGGTCTCAGCAACAAATGGCATTCAATTCATCCGGAAGGGAGCACGGGCTTATAAGATTACATTTCTGTGTGGGAGTGTGTGGGCTAGTGTCTCTAAATCTCTTGTAAGCGTACGGCTAATGCAATAAAACTCTCGGCAAATGTAAACTTACAGTCCTAAAGCCATTCTTTCGCGCTGCTGACTTCGTGAATGGGTATTTTCATATTCGTGGCTGAGCGACTGTTTTCGGATGTTATGTTATGAGCGACTGTTTTCGGATGCTATGTTATGAGCGACTGTTTTCGGATGCTATGTTATGAGCGACTGTTTTCGGATGCTATGTTATGAGCGACTGTTTTCGGATGCTATGTTATGAGCGACTGTTTTCGGATGCTATGTTATGAGCGACTGTTTTCGGATGCTATGTTATGAGCGACTGTTTTCGGATGCTATGTTATAAAGAGGACTACGTGTTTTTCGCGAAAATATTTACGCGGAGTCTACACGTCAGTATCGTATGTGGATAATTACAGTCTTCATTTGACTATTGACCGCTTGTCTTTGTGTGGAGACAATCTGTTACACGAGCGAGCAGATCAGAATCAAGTTTATCCGATACCGATCGTCCGTGATTCGGCGTCAGACGGATAAGACGCGTAGCAGATAAAAGATCCAGTCATGAAAATGGTTCTCAACTGAAGTGCTTTGGAACACAAGTTGTCCTGAAATATTTCTGCGAGGAAAGGTGCCCCTAGATATAACTATTAAAGATTAGTATCGCTTGAAATACAACTTGGCACGTCAACATCTCAAAAATTTCATTGCGCCATGTTGAAAGATGCCACAGAAACTTTACATACAAATGAGGTGTCTCATTAATATAGACATTATTTGGTATCATATTAAACTGCACAGTATTATATAAACACGGAGCCGGTACAGTTTTATCAATGGCTGCTGCACAGATGTGAAGCCACGCCCTTCATGACTGGACTGTGTGTGATTGGGGCACACAATTGTGAAGTGTTCATTTATTGGCGCAGAGTTACTCAAGGTGTGTCAAATAAAGCATTGTCCAATAACATACGCATTGAAAACGTACACTTGCTTAAAATTTAACGTGTCCTCAAATAATAACTCGAATTTTGCAGTACTCTACTCATTAACTTCTCTACCAGATTTCAGAATTATTATTATGCAAACCGTATTATAGAGGGCCACCTAGAAATGTTATGCAGTAGTATATTATATTTTCCATGAA
This sequence comes from Dryococelus australis, assembly GCA_029891345.1. Classification (NCBI taxonomy): domain Eukaryota; kingdom Metazoa; phylum Arthropoda; class Insecta; order Phasmatodea; family Phasmatidae; genus Dryococelus; species Dryococelus australis. The sequence continues at coordinate 166,676,927 of CM056999.1, read as the reverse complement.
GAGACTTGGGTGGCACTGAACAACGGATTCTTGAGAGTCAATGTGGGTAAAGCGAGGCGAGTATGGAGTGGCACGGGAATGCAAGAGCGGGGCAAACGGGAGATCCCCGAAAAAAACCCGCCGACTAGTGACCGGCAAGATTCCCACATGCGAAAATCCGGAGGCGTTCCCGTCGGTAATCGAACCCGGTTCACCTAGATGAGGAGGAGAGTTGTCTAACCACTAGACTACCGTGGCCCCCTCCAACTAGTAAATTTTCTCATCTTCGTAGCCAGACTACGCCTCCACAGACGTTAAGGCTTTGCTCCTCCTCTTTTGCAGAAAACCTTCGTTTGTGCGTCATAATTACGTTTACATTGTAATTACTTACAATGCACTACTATAGAAAGTTTATATTTTACTAGTTCGATATTTTTGCGCCGAATTTTAATTGTGTATTTTTTGTTAGTTGTAAAAATCCGAGAATTTTTTTTATATTTTATCAATAAGATGTGGAATTCGGGTGTCCCTAGAAATATTACACAGGGTAAATTTGATAGAAAAGTATTAAACAACTAGTAAATTGTGAATATTCCACATGCAAACAGATTCAGCAATACCTCTAACACTGGAATTATGACACGTAAAGTATTAAACAACTAGTAAATTGCGAATATTCCACATGCAAACAGATTCAGTAATACCTCTAACACTGGAATTATGACACGTAAAGTATTAAACAACTAGTAAATTGTGAATATTCCACATGCAAACAGATTCAGTAATACCTCTAACACTGTAATTATGACACGTAAAGTATTAAACAACTAGTAAATTGTGAATATTCCACATGCAAACAGATTCAGTAATACCTCTAACACTGTAATTATGACACGTAAAGTATTAAACAACTAGTAAATTGTGAATATTCCACATGCAAACAGATTCAGTAATACCTCTAACACTGGAATTATGACACGTAAAGTATTAAACAACTAGTAAATTGCGAATATTCCACATGCAAACAGATTCAGTAATACCTCTAACACTGGAATTATGACACGTAAAGTATTAAACAACTAGTAAATTGCGAATATTCCACATGCAAACAGATTCAGTAATACCTCTAACACTGGAATTATGACACGTAAAGTATTAAACAACTAGTAAATTGTGAGTATTCCACATGCAAACAGATTCAGTAATACCTCTAACACTGTAATTATGACACGTAAAGTATTAAACAACTAGTAAATTGCGAATATTCCACATGCAAACAGATTCAGCAATACCTCTAACACTGGAATTATGACACGTAAAGGGAATGATGCATGCAAAAGTGATAAAGCCGAGGCTTCATGAGTCCCCGGTGTTTGCGCGGCGAAGGAGGGGGAGATGTGTTCGCCTCACTCAATTTCACGCCTCGCTTGCGTCTTGGCTAACTACCTACCTCGCACGAAGCCCGCTGGCGGTCGCTGCAGACTCAACTCATCGCCCAAGTCTGAAGTTGGTAGTGTGAGTGTGTGAGTGTGTGTGTGTGTGGGGGGGGGGGGGGAGAGAAGCACAACAACGCTAACATGGGCCCGTCGAGGGCGTGTCTACCGTGGAGATTGTTTGTGCCTTGTTGCACCAACATCACCCCGATCCGAGATCGAATGATCCTCGTTCCGAAACAGGATCCAGTTTGATCTTGGTTCCAATGTAAAAGTGTTGCACCAACGGAATTTCATGATACTGGAACTCCGATTCTTGGACCTTGGTTCCAAAGTGAGAGATCGTTATTAAGAATGAGACAAATTTTCCTATTGGTTCGTAATATATGACGTCATGGAAGTAGGCGTATTTTTCACTACAGATAGAACTAGATGTGCAATGTTTGATCTGTTTTAAGTGAATTATTGTTGTACAAATTTTACTGGATAATATTCAAGTGCGTATAATGTTGTTTTAATTTCCCAAGAAAACAATCGAACACTCTGTTGGCGTATTTTCAAACTACATTTGTCGACGATGGCTGCTGATCTCGGATCGAGGTTTCGAACTGCCAATTTCGGCGGTTCGAAATGAACTTCATCTCGATCTCCAGTCCAGCTCTGAACTCGAATGGTGCAACAGTTTTCTGTGTCGATCTTAGATCCGATCTCAGATCGCGTTTCGAACCACGGTGGTACAACCGGCCCTAAGACATCGTTCCCTCGCCATGCTGTCACAACACTAACTCTCTGAGGCGTATGCAGGTATATGCCTACTCAGATCTACGTTTATATGGGAATTCCCTACTCTTGAAGAAAAAACTAACTTTTTGTGTTTTTAGTTTTTCGCTGGACTTTATCGGAATCTAAGTTCGAAGTAAAAAAACGTTTCAGTTCTTAAGAATAAAAATGTTTTTTTTTTATAAGTTTTCAAATTAACACAATGTACTGTAAAACCAGTTACATCTATCGCAACACATTAATTTGTACACAGTGAACGTGCGACTCTATTGGCTAATGGCCAGCCAATAAGAAACGTTGCAGAGTACAGCCCGGTATAGCCAGGACCAATAGGACGATGGCAAGTGTAAATACAAAGACCAACAGGAGAGATATTTCTGTAGCGGTTAATATAGGCAGCTCACTTCAACTTTGTCTTCAGTGACAGTGAATCTGTGCCGTTCTCAAAGGGTTAACAGTGAATGAGTAATATGATAACGCTTAATTAAAATTGTCGTTTCATTGTGATTATTTGAGAGGTTTTAAATGGTTTGCTTTATTCAAACTCGCAATACATTTCTAGTACGTACATACATTTCATCTCGCACGCAACTACACTTTACATAACCCACAGTTTTTGCACAGTGTCCGCCATTTTGCTGAAGCTCGTGGATATGGGTCAGTATATTACAAACATTTCTTGAGTTCTATTACAAACACGGCCCTCGTAGTTTTACAAACGAGTAGTTTACAAGATAAATCTTTGTATTGTTACCAGCATTTATAAAATGACAAGCAATTTCTCAATAAAATTTACAAACATGTTTCCGGTGTATAATGCAGCATGTCTTACGTGAATGAGTAAGCTTGGGGTGGTATGTTAAGTGGCTAAGGGTTGTGATGGCTGACCCTGTACACAAACAATAATTTAGCAACGTGTATTTTGAGCGTCTCCTTTGCGAGACGTCTGATTTGTTGAAGTTTCTGCGCCTCTTATTTGCGAATGGTTAACGCTGACAGCAAACGAACACGCAGTTCATTGTCCATTTGTTACGTTGAATACGCTCGTCCCAAGTACAGTGCTCATCAAAATACTGAAGGGTGTCAACACCTGAGCTCGCAAATTATTCTCTCTACGCATTATCCCGTGCATACTTGTTCCCAAGAGACGTGTTGCAAAATAGGTCAAGTCATGGTCTGTGTTATGTACACAATCAGAAGCCAGCGCCAATACAAACAATGTCTTCTCCCTGACTAATGCTATTGGCTGCTGCTAGAACGTCGAAATTTTATTATTGGTTCGTGGCGGTGCCACGAACTAACATGAACTATTTTCGTAGGCTCCATCTTGTGGGATATTACCAGGAATTCGTAAGTACTTATAAAAAAAAAGCCTCTTTTGCAGCACAAGGAGCAAATTATTAATGCGTAGGTTAAGTGTTTTGGACCCCAAAAAACTCATAATTTTATTTTTGTACCTAACATTGTTCAACTTGTACACATTATATGTGACGACAGTTTCCTCGAATAAAATTTTCTTACACTTTATATTGATTGAATAATTTGAAGTCAAATTCAAATATTTTATGTCTTGCTGCTACGATAATATCAAATACTAACTAAGCTGTAAAATTTAAAAAAAAAAATTACAAAGTAAACTAATTTCATGGGCTACAGCGTGACAAAATGTCATCACCAAATAACAAGCCATATATATGAAATATTGATTAAATATGAAGGAATTTTTGCATATTTTAAACTTTTTTTAAAATATGAACTGTTAATTGGTGATTAAATATAGGCTTATGTCACATGATAGCCCATAGAAATTGTTTGGTTTGTAAATTTTTTCATTTGTACAACTCAGTTAGTATTTGTCATAATGGTTTCAGCGAATCAGATAAATATTGTCTTTGACATAAAATTATTCAAAAAATATGAAGTGGAAAATAAATTTTTTCATCCGAGGAAAATGGCGCCACATACAATGCTTACAAGTTGAAGAATGATTGGTACAAAAATATATAAATATTAAATTTTGTGGTCCAAGATCCTGAAGGGGTTAAATCGGGACTGATCGGATTTTGGAAGCATTGCGATTGGCTCTCCCAAGACTGTGATAGGTACGCATTCCCTGGAAGATGAATGTCTCAAAATGGATATTTGTACGCAGTACAAGCCAATGGATTAAACTACATACGACATTTTGTACTTTTCTCCTACCCGTCAAGAAAAAATTGGCAAGAAAGCCATAAAATTGGTATTTATTATTATGTTCGCAATTTTTTCTCTTTGAATATATTTCATGTAATAATATTGAATTGTGGTTGCGGTAAATACTTTTTTTTTTAAACTTTACTGGTAAAAGCAATTGTATTTGCAGAACATTTATTTACTGAAATACGCATACATACAGCAAACAATGACTTCGCTAGGTTTAATTTACTACGGTATAAAGGCTGTTCATAATCCACAACTTCTCATAGATTCTCAAGATATTTCCATGTTTCATGGCTAGGTATTGATGATAAATACAGCTTTATCATGGAATTTTATATCAACTACTTCTAAGGTTTATTTCACGCAGGTTAGGAACAAAACGACATTACTTATGAAAGAGTTTAGCAGAGGGAAAATTTCTGCCGCTAGGTGCACAATTGTTCCAAAAGGTAAATTTTAATTAAAATTTAAAGTTACGTGAATGATGAAATAGAAAGGTTTTACTTATTTACGATGTAATTATAATATTTTATTTAAGATTATTGCAGTTATCCTTTTTTTTAAACGTAGGAAGTAGAGAAAATCTGGTACCCTGCTTACGCTAGCACTTACCTAGTGGTGAAAAATGAAAACTTTTAAAATTGATATTCCTAACCTGTAGTAGAAGTAATCTTACTTCCACTATGTCCTTTGAACTCCGAAATAGTCATTTGTGGCACAGAAGTGTCCAGATTATGAATAAATTTCCTGAAGTTTAAAAAGTCTTCTATCTGTAACCGTCGCCAATACATTAAGTGCTAAGTTCCATTTCGTACAGGCCTGTGAAGTTAAGCTAGGAACAAAATTAATTCTCGAAATTCGCAGTTCACTTGTTATAACCGCGTAATTCTTCTAGAAGCGGTAACCCATGATTTGTGACTAAAAACTGAAAAATAAGTGAGCACAAAGCGTTAGTGATAGTTCTGTGATCGGTGTTCGGGGAAGCAGCGCCCAAACTTCTGTATACCAGTTTCGAAATGTTATTTTAGTTTGACTATGGAGAGTGTTTCAGAAGTGATGGTAAAACATGTGGGGATGAGGCGTACAAATGAAGAGAAGCAAAGGCGGTACTTGCGTGCTGGTCGGGCCGCCAGGGAATTACGAGCGCCTGGAGACACTGCAATGCGGCAATGTTGCGTATACAGCGGCAACGAACATGCCTCGATTGCAATACAGCAGACATTGCCACGCCTGAAGAATTGCAGCATCGTATTGAACATTGCACAGGCTTTCCAGCAAATGAATAATGAAACCGGATTGCTCGAGCGCATTCGCGTATCTTTGCAGAGACGACTTTACTGATGTATGCAGGTGCATGGTCAGCATTTTGAACACCTGATGTAAACGTCTTCAGTTGACATGTTTATACTGTACCGTGCCTTGTGGATCCACACACTTCACTGTAGTTCAACCCAAATCTTTGCTTTTGTGTTTGGTCACTCACATTTCTGTTGTATTGAAACCCCCATTATGACTTGTGCTGTCTCGTGATTGATACATTAAATAAAAGAGTCATTAAAAGAGCATTTGTATATGTATCTAGCATAAAACTGACATCTCGAAAACCTTAGTTTCCGGACCCATATTTACTGAGCCTTTTTTCCTTCCAGCCTTACATTTTTGACCAACGCTTCTTAAACACTCTGTAAAAGTCCACATATAGTTAAGATGTTGTATTGAAGGCACAGTGTATTCGATAGTAGCATCAGAATGCGCTGGTAAGGAAGTGCATAGAGAGTTGCAGAAAAAAAAGTCAAAGAAAACCAACATGCACTTCTTTTCGTATTACAATTTATGGTAAAAACATTTAAATAGTACAATAAAGGTCATGCAATTGCTCTCCTTATAATAATTTCCTAGACGGAATTATGGGCAGAGAAAGTAGAAAATTGCGAAAATTGCGAACATATTTTCGATTACACTATACCCAGTTTAACTTTTCATGATTGGATGATCAAGTTTTGAACCTTGCAATTTCTTTGTACACCGATAACAAACGTTCGTCTTTAGAGTATCAGAACTATCATTGGCCCAATGAAACGGTACAGTAGCTTTATACACGCGATGTAGCCATAAACGAATGAAAACTGACGGAGACGAGTACAGAATGTTTAATTATAGGGAACAGTCAACATTTACTGCGATGAGCCATCGCACCTGTAGTTAAGGGTGCAGGAATTTCGGCACAGTAATTACAGTTTTCCCTCAATGAACTCACGATTTCTGATCGGCTCTCAAGATCTCGATTTTAAGTGCCAACCGATCCACGATTTTTGAACGAAGTGTCTCGATTCTAGACGAAATTTGAAGCTCGCTTCTTATGTCTATAGACATGAAAAATTCGTGGAATCAGTTGGGATCAAGCAAGTTCTTAAACACTTGTGTGATTTTTGAAATTGATGTTGCATTTATGTGGTGTTTTGTAGGAGAAGGTTAAGTCAAAAAGGCCAAGATGTTTATGAGAGGCCACAAGTTAAGGAATGTACTAAACTCGTTACTCAAATTTGTAACATTACTTTATGTTATTTGTTTTAATGTCATAGCTCAGTTTTTCCTTGTAGTAAACAATGGCCATCTCGTGTCCATAACCCAAACTGACAATTTTCTGATTTAACTCTCTCATCCATAAAGTCAGATATTTGTCCCACGCCTATTTGATATTCTTTGGAGGACGCTAGGCCAATAACTAACAGGTACCAAACATCTGGCCAATTATGACCTCCCATTGTGCCAAGAAAGACCCGATGAGCTGTTGATATTTACTTGAGTAAATAAACGAACGTTTGGTCTAGCACACAGGCCAATGTATCCTTAATATTTTCTAGACTTTCCTCATGTCGTTTGGTTAGGACGATAATGCCTGAAGACGACAGGGACTTAGTTTTCATAGGAGACTCCGAATGGCTATAGAAAGGACTCTATTCTTTTAAAATAATGAGTCGTTATGAAAGGGTAGTTCCAAAAAAGTCATCATTCTGGCATCTTAGCCTCATGAGCAAGGAAATTTACTGTGTTCAACCAACTGAAACAAGATTCCAAACTAAAATTTCCAAAGTCCCCTAATTTAGTTTTACGCTGAACTGCATGGATGACGAAAGAAGATATTCTGAATTCTATGCGAAATCACCCAGTGCTACAAACATCTCACGATTATTGGGGAATAACACATAGTTTCAGCAGTAATATCCTAATCGTTAGGATATCCTAATGGATAAAATTATCATGAAAAGAGTTTCTACCAATTTTGAATCTCAAAATAGGTTGGCAAAGATCCACATTAGGGGTTGGATGGTTTTAATTGCCACGCTTCTTAGGTACCCGCCCACGATGCACAGATGTTCTTTGCCAGACTAACCTAATTCTGACTCGTGAAACACAGAGCCAATAATCGAAGGGACACTGCAGGTACGCACGTAAGTTATTGAAATAGAGACTTAATGAAACCCTTTTCGCGAGAATCAGGGTTCCCTATTAAATGGCTTGTGATGTCCCTTGACTCAGTTCAGGACTGTTCGATGTCATGCAATGATGCCTGGTACTACTTGCAAACCCAATATTTCTGGCAAATGATGCTACAGTAGTGCATTTGCCATTTGTTGAGAGAGAATCATTACCTCCATTCACGTCTCTTGGTCGTTAACTTAGAAGTAATCACTAGCGTCCTTGGGGCCACGGTGGCTGAACGATTAGCACGCTCGCCTCCCACCGAGACGAACTGGGTTCAATCCCCGGCCGGGTCACCGTACTTTCGCAAGTGGGAATCGTGCTGGACGATGCCGTTGGTCGCGGGTTTTCTCGGGGATGTCCCGTTTCCCTCACTCCTTCATTCCAGTGCCGCTCCAGATTCACTTAAATCATCCTTATCGGCTCTGAAGACCTCGCTGTTAAGAGCCGCCCAAAGCTCTTCACTCACTAACTCACTAGCGTCTTTGTATTTTTGCGCTAAAAAAAAAAATTGCACAATTCTAGTCTTCACCACCATTTACGTACTCATGCAGACCTCGTTTTCTCATTGGCCGCTGCCGCAGTCAGAGGCCAGTTACACTGTTCGACTCGGCCAACCGAAATTATACCAAGAGTACGATGTCACATGTTTTATATTGAGACTGAGTCCTGAAGAGCGTGTCAGACAAATGGAGGTCCAACGACACACATATAACTAACATTATTTAATGTCACAAATATACAACGCAGAATTATAGCGTGTCTAGTAATGAGAGATCTACAGGTGGAGTAATTGTAACACTCTCTCGATTCTGCAAAAGTATTCAAATAAGGGGGGTGGGGGGAATGCCAGTCTTGAACAGTTGTAGCAAGCATAATATTCGTGTAATCGGTATTTCAAGGCCACGGATTGCATATCCCTTTCAGACCCACTTTAATTTACGGTTTCAGGTGCTGCAAACGAAAAATTCCATGATGCATACTGTACTTTAAGTCGACAAAACAATTATTTCGTTGTCACGGCCAATAAGCTGAAGGCTATATGTTCGGCTATGGTTATATGAACCAATCATGACCTAGCCGAGAAAGACAGTTTGTGAATCATATTCCCACAGGTAAGATCATTGGTCATTTAGTTTCACAGAATGTAGTGCAGGCCAAAACTTACCTACACGTGCGTAATGTATACAATGTGTGCACTAGGTCTGAATGGGTTAAAATGTATTTTGCAGTCTCTGATTACATTTATAGAGCTTCCACGGAGACTGGCGTCAGTAAAACAGTAAACAGGTAAATTATGTTTCATATTTCACAAATTTGAAAACAGCTACACACCTCAAAAATAGTTTTACACCCTCGGGATATCTGAGTTGTTAGGTTGATCGTGGTCCATGGGTAAGTGTGCGATGGAGATACACGAAGCCTGTACAGAACAGCACGTCAGACTTGAATTTATTTTGTACGGTCCTACTTCCCCAACAAACACTTATTCTTGTACAAACCACTTACATCTGTTGCAAAACTTTTTTTTTTTTTTTAGGTGTGTATTAAAAGGAAATCTTCGCGCAAGCTCCACGAGCAATTGTAGATGTTCTACTCCCGGATAACGATGTGGAGACGAAGTGGACTCACCTCTCTCGGTGGTACTGAAGTCACGTTTGCTGCGCGGGGGTTTTGTTTTATTTAGGTTGTCATGTCCCCGGCTGTCATCTGGCCGCGACACTGCACGCCCGGGCTGTTACAGCCTCAACCCCCAGCCCCTCCCCAATCTCTCTGGGCAGAGGAACGCACAGTCCGTGTTGCCAACACCGAGACACAGATTTACACTAGGCCAATACACTACATTATTGAAGGGTACAAACATTCTTACAATAACATCGTTACCCACAGATTTAGTTCTGATTAACCCGTTATGTTTCACATTTATTTATCGGTGCACGTGTTGCAGACACGTATTTTTTGGTGTGTGCTGTACTTGTGTTTAGTACTTTTATTACAATCAATGACAAATGACCTTCTTGCTGGATGGTACTGGCAGTAAACATTTATGTAAAAAAGTGTAGAAAATTCCCAAAATCAGGTCAGCTACAAGGAAAATTGCGTGGCGGCTCCTCTGGAGTAAGCGAATTCGGTCGCCCATTGGTCACGAAAAGCTGTGTAAATGGGCCTTGTGTCCGGTTTGCTACTGCTCGGTATAGACTGCTCCCTATCGGCCGGGCCACCATCTTGCAAGGCAGTCTCCAGGAGCTGATTTATGAACGACATTCCGCCATATTTCTGGCCAGTGTGGCCATTTTGCTCGCGTGCGTGGCTGAGGTTCGTAATACACGCCCCCATTTCATCTCTGTAGTCTTAGGTACTCTGTGCTAGTGATATAATGTAGCCAATTCATGAAGGGTAATTACAGGGTTATGCTAGAACTCTTTGCCACTTCACATTTCATATGATTTTTTTTTTCAAATATTTGGATAGGGCAATTTGTGATATATATATTTTTATCTCCACAGAATTTTTTTCCACATTATATTATTTATCGGCAAATAGATTAAAAAATGTCCACCAGTTAGACGGTGACTCCCATATCCATCATATATGATGAGAAATCCACTGTGTTGGCAATACTGCGCGCAAGATGTGGGACAGTGGAGTTTCGGGGCCACGGCAGTGCGGGTTGCAGCTCGTAAAGGGGTGGGAAGGGGATCCGCCCACCTCGCGGCCACTGGCTCCTTGAGAAGTGGGAGGAGCGAGTCGTCCTCACCGCCACTCGCTCCCCCCCCCCCACCCACCTTATGTACCACCTGCTTGTCATCTCCAATTTGTGGCTGCTCCCAACAGGCGCTGCTTGCAGCACAGACAGAAAGCCTGCAGATCTTTAATCGGAGACCATTCTGCGAGACTCACAAAGGAGAGGTCCTGGGGGTTAATCCCGCTATCCTTTACTCTCTTCCTCTCTTCCTCTCTCCCGAGGGCGAGTGACAGCTGCAATTACCGGAGAACCCCTCGCAGAGAACGCGAAGTGGGATTATCACAAATTAAGCTCTTTTGTGTTTCATTATTTATTTTTTGAATAATTTCATTACCCAGACCTTGTGCTGCATGCAAAGTAAACTCGCACCGATTAGTCGAGAAGCTGTAATTTTCGAACTTTCATAATCAGTTTATTAAAAAAAAATACATCTTTGCCTCTGCTTTTGTCGCTCACCAATGAGAACTAAGGGGTTATGGAAAATGTCTAGATCCATTATGCAGAGCAGGAAAAGAATTATTGAAATTTTGGTAACTAAGAAATCCATTGACAAAAAAAATTTTAAAAAATTGTTTCAACATTGCCTAAATGTTAACCTAATATCTTGAATTTAATAAGAAATAAAATAATGAAATTTTACTTTCTCATATAATTATTAAGTTAATAAACGTTGTATAAATTATGTAATAGATTTCATATAACAGCAGAACAGCAGCAGTTTTCGGTAAATATATTAATTTTCCATATTCACTGCTCACAACTTTGATAAACTGTATTTCAAGTTTATGTGTATTGACATCAATGGATTTATGAAATTTTGTTAAAAATTGGGATAACTTTTTTAATGAAATAATTAAATCGAAACTCACAAATGATTAAATCTCACATGTCCATTTCTTGCCAGAAAGAAAAAAAAGTTGTAACTTCCTAGAAGGAATTAATCCTATAGCTCTCTTGGTTCCAAATGTTAGATATACCTTCAATAATCGCTGCAGGCCCACATGTTGCGATATTCTCAGTTACTGGTGCTAAGGTACGACCAAGGTTAGCGAGTGCATCTTACAAGGCTTAGTACCAAGATAGGAGTTCATTGGTTATGGTCGGACATCTCATAGGCAATCGAACTTCAAACTGCAGTTGAGGGATACTTGAAAAATGCGACAAATTTTAGGATGCCACTTCAGTAGTTTTCTTTGTATCCAACATGACTCTGCATTAACTCCTTTAATAATTTTGCAAAATGCGGCATTATAACTTGAGACTGGGAGTGATGGAAAATTATTTATAGATAAAAGTCCATATTCGCATATGTGAGGATTTAAGAAATTGTTCTTTAGTATATGCACATAAATATGTTAATGAATTTTTTTTTTTGTAATTTTTTAAACCAGAGTGGGAATTTAATGAAAAATTTCAGATCTAACGTAGTCAGCTATAAGAAGGGCATCATATTTAATGGTACAAATCATTGAAACAACAGGAATTATACACATATTCTTAAATTATTTTGTTAATAACGTGGAATATCCAAAATAAATGCTCTATTCGTCATTGAAAGCAATATTGTATCTTCAGTCCACAGACCCTTGTGTTGCTCTCTGCTAACAACATTGCAAACAAAGGCGATGGTGTTAAGGTGTTTGCAGAAATAAAGTGAAAAAGGTATTGTATCGTATATTTGCCACTGCAAGGCATCTGAAAATGTTTCTGGTAATGAAGCTTACACATGTCAGGTGATTCTCTTCTGGCTCTGTCCGTATCTGTGTGAAAATCAAATGGTACTCTACCCTGGTGGCTTTTTGGGATCATTCAGAACCGGGCTAGTGTATAAGGGTACTTCTACATGTCCACTGCTTCCAACGCGATGTGTATTTTAAGTCTGACTGGCCCAAATAACTGCAAACCGGCTGTCCGTCCAATCTGTCTCTTGCAGCACTTTTATATCATTTCGCAAATTTCATCACTCGTTTCGTATGGCTCTCTCGTGTGTTCTTTCTGCATTACTAGCGATCATTAATCCCGTCTAGCACGTATCACGAATGCATGTCACATGCCTTGTTATGAGGATTGTTCACATGTATGGGCTGTTCACGGTAATTTGAGCACTTTTGAAATCAACCTTCGAGAAATGTCTCTGCCCTTACCTCCATATATTTTAACGGGAACAATGACCGACAAGTGCCCAGTAAAGTTGGCAACGACGCAGGGAAAGCAATTTTTTTTTCACAGAGTGGGAGCACCCCCAGGAAACCCAACCAGTCAATGACAGTGAAATCCCACACCCATTCCTTACATACCTCTCATTTGATCACAAATGAGTCTTACCAGAATGTTTCAATCAGCAGAGTTTCCACTTCAGAGTACAAATAAATAACGCAGTCGCAAAATATTGCGAAAAAGTTAACCATCACCTTATACAGATTGGAATATCGAATCTTAACTCCCAAAAATGGCGAGTAAGAATCAACGAGCAGTTAGTTTTATTTCATTCATATGTGGGCTTATTCTTTCCTCTATTTTTAAATATAAAATGCCCAATATGAGACTTCATACATAACAAAAAATATATAAAACCACCAAACCACAGAATTTAAAAGACTTTACTTTAATAATGTTTATAATAAATAAATTTTATAAAGCTATATTAAACATGAGCTCACAGAGCACAACAAATTTAGCCCAGATACGTTTCAGACGCTTACTGATTATAAAACACACTTATAAAATATATTCCTTATAAATGCATCTTAATAAAGTCCCGATAAATATGGCAGGATATGCCGTCTGCCAAGTTAATGTCTCATAATGTTGAGGTCCCTAAACTTTTTGTCTCCCCGAGACAAATTATAACCCCTTTTATAGCCCATAAAATATGTTGACGGGTGCTGAGGAATATCCCACATGGTTTTCGAAGTGGTTCAAGTCAAGTAAATTGATATCTTGATGGCGTAGATCGTAGCGCCAGATGGTTGCTAGACGGCTAGCCATACGCGTTGTAAGGAGGGGTTGTTGATTGGGGGGGGGGGGGGTGAGTGGGGCAGCATCGAGCCTCAGCAATGTTAAATTTACATATGGTGGGAAAGTACCTAATATGCGTACAAGTAGATCTTAAACAGGGCTTTCGAAAGTGCTCAATGTACAGTGAACATATTAAATAAACGAATGCCTATAGCAGCGCCATCACACGCCTTATGTGTATGCGCTATCACAGAAGTATTATTATTATTATTATTATGTGTGAGCGGAACCTATCGGGTCACGCAAGGCGTTAACGATTCAATGTTCTGTGTTTCCATGCAGTTCTCATATTTTTCTCCGTGGATTATCTTCCTTCCTTCATTCCACTTGGTAACCGGTCTCATAGTGAATCCATTCTCAGGCAGTAATTGTTAATTTTTTGTCTGTATGCGTTTTGTCCAAAATATCTGACGAATTCGTGTTTGCTTTTTCTAGGTTTTTTTTTTGACCTGCTGGACCCAAGGCGTGGTATTCAGTTGTTCTATGTAGGTCACCATTGTGTGAGTGAGTCTTGTTGTTGAGAGCATGTGGATATGCCCATAAAATCTTTATCTTCTTTTTCTGATGTCTGCCGCGAGATTCGACAATGTTTCTGTGGTTTATCGGGATTTCAGTCTGAATCCGCCTTCGGTTTTTTTTTGGGCCGAGAATCTTTCTTATGATTTTGCGTTCTTCTTTCAGGATATTTTCCAGGTCACCTTTTCTGTAAAGTGTAAGGCTTTCGCTGGTGTACAGGTGTGTGTATGTGTGTGTATGTATGTATATATATATATATACAGAATGTAAACGATAAGTGTTAACAACTGTACAGGGCTCCGAGACGAGCAATTTGATGAAGGACACTTGTGATCCAGAGGGTCGGGAAATAGCCGTAAATTGATTGACAAATGTGTACTAAGACACGTTCAGCGCACCACTGTGGGCCCAGCCTTAATCGACCTGCTGGTTAGCTGAATCTATTTTGCACAGAGGTTAAATAGGGCAGGAAACGTTTAGCAATTCCTTTTGTTTGAAACACATGTTGCAATTTCATACATTCTTTCCTGATGTCTCTAACTTGTCTGTAGTATTGTGACAATGCAACATGTGTTTCAAACAAAAGCTATTACTAAACGTTTCCTGCCCGATTTGACCTCTGTACAAACTGGCTTCAGCTAACCAGCAGGTTCGATTAAGGCCGGGCCCACAGCAGCGTGCTGCACGTCTTTTAGTACACATTTGCCAGGCAGTTTACGGCTATTTCCCGACCTTCTGGACCACAAATGTCCTACATCAAATTGCTTGTCTCGGAGCCCAGTACACTGATGTGTACAGTTGTAAAAACTTATCATTTGCATCATGTATATATATATATATATATATATATATATATATATATATATATATATATATATATATATATATATATATATATAGTGGCGTTCGCTTTCGCACACCTGACTGGGTCCTAGTTTTCAGCGAGTCATGCACATCTATGTCATCACCTCAGTGATTAATGAATTTTCACAATGTCTGTTTCGAGGTGAAGTTATAAATCAACCAGACGGATTATTCATTGCAGCATCCCAGAAGCCGAAAGTCAGTTCTCTGTTGTTCGTCCCACTTTTGTCAACGTCCCGACAACGCGCGATCTGATCCGTTCCTCAGCCCGGAAACTCGGCCTATCAGGTGAAACTGTCGGGTGCGAGACAGTAATGAACGTATTGAAGATGACCGGAGACACTGCACTCTCCCTAGCCGCCCCCGAACTCCCAGGGCGCCTGTCCACCGGCGGAACAGCAACAGAATAACGCGCCCTCAAGAAACACTCTCTACCTCGCCGAGTGACTCTCTGACAGAATGTGTTAACGTGATATTTCTTTTTTTTTAATTTGGTTATCTGAGAGAGGTTTCTAAAAGTGCCCCCATATGCAGCTGTTAGTTGTCAAATCATTATAGTATAACTAGGGGCAGTGGAATTTCGCGAAAAGATTTCAAGATAAGTTGTACTTCAAAACACTGTAGGGTAATTTCCTATCTTGATTGGCTGAATTACTTTTTGACACGTGTTAACTGTCTACACACGAATAACCTAGGAGCCATGCCGATGTTGCCGAATTCTGAGTGGCCCAGTCAAATATGAAAACGCCTTCTCAAGCAGACAGCAACCAATGGCAATAGACAAACTGCTGTTGGGTGCTTATAGTATTGAAGTCTACCGTGTACTCATATTTTTTTTCACGAAAAGTCACTAGCTCTAAGTATAACACACAAATTCTAACACAATAGTGTTACAGTCATGTTCAAAGTGTTAGATTTGAGTCTAAGCGCTGCATACTGCATTTGTATTAGAAGCTACAAAATGAACAAAAACAACCTTTCCTCTACATTTTATTGTTTTAACTATTTGTTAAATGAATGTTAACAGTTTTGCTTGAATGAACAAACATATATTTACGACAAGTCTGAACCCTAATTTTCAACAAAATTCAGAGTGCCAGTACACTCTCACATGTTTATAAATAGCACTCATACTGAATCAGCATGTTCTGCACACCATGCAGATTGCATTAAATTCAATTTTATTGGACAAAAAATATCTAGGAGCAAATCCTAGTATGCTGCGGAATTCGGAAACTAATACTTCTGAGGTTAAAGGAATTTTGCACGTCTGAGGCCTAAAAGCGTGGGAACACTGGGGGTGATCGAGACATGCTTTCGGGAGAAATGGATGAACTGTAAAACATATACAGACGCGTAACCCTTCTTAAATGCTGTTCGTAAGCGAACCTCACTCAGGCACTTTGGGCAGTTTTTTTTTTTTTATTAAAAGTTTTCAGCTGTAACTGCGCACACGGTTCGGCGGCCTACCTAGGCGGCCTCCTTAATCACCTACAATAAATCGCGGGTGTCGCGCCCTCGCGAGATGTCCTTGACCTCGTAGGGAGACTCTGAGGCCACGTTCTAATTCATTCCGAGTTTTGCTTTTGGTAATCTGTATTTGGCATTTTGTAAGGAACGCCACGACATTCAACTGTCTAGCACGACGTGCTGCTATTATTTCGGTTTTATGATGTTTGCAAAATGAAAAGTACACGAAATCTTAAAATAAACAGTAGTTATACCAGAGAGTAGTTAGTAATTTAAAGTTAACAAAATATATAAAGAAAATTAAGTAGACTTGTTACTTTGTTTTCTGAAAATACCTATTTCAAGAATATTTGAGAAACTTGCTTTGTGAAATAATTACTGCGAGTACAAAACCAATTTAATTATTCTAATAACCTCGTCTATGTGGGTATTTAAACGTATCAAACAGGCAAAACTAATATGGCGGTGGTTTGGCAATTTGTATTTTGTAATTTGTGAGCTTCGAAGCTGACAAAACGCAAAACCGCAAATTATTACTAAAATACGTCATAAATTCTGTAGACAAAACTGGTCACGTGACCATTTTGTTAGCAAAATATCCCGATTGGAACACGGACTCAGATAGCGAGTGTTAAAAATACAACCGGATTCCTCAGACCGCGGCTCCGAATTGCGGCCAAACGTCTCAGCCAATCAGGTGCTCCCAGTGCAAACAATAGTGGACTTCCTCGTCGGTTTCAAGTTCTATTGCATATTCATTACATTTCTAATTGTTTACATTAGTATACTTAACTACACACATATCAAACAGTCTCATTTATAACATCAATGTATGTCATATTAATTATTTATGTCTCTGTAGGGGTCCTGTTCAGCCCCGTGTTCTGGGCGTGTAGATTCTCCCTCCCACGCGTATCTGCCAAATCTGACCTTTTTTACCTGTCTCGAGAAAGTGAGAAAAATGGTCCATCACTAAAAGGAGCTGATTGGGACCCATTACGCTATCAATTATGGCCGCATTCTGTTTTCAGCATCCTCTCCATTATAAAATATTCACGTTGAAGCTATTTAACTATCGTTTTTACCAATAAACACACCACACTGGGCTAATAATTACAAATAAAGGGAACTTTGGATCAATTTTCTGGAACATTTCTAACATAAGTTATATTTAAATAGCATGTTCTATTTAATGTAATAAAGGCACGACTCAAAATGGCCTGCCATAATACACACACACAAACACACACACACACACACTAATCTACCAAAAAGTAATTGGGCACCTGTTCACAATGTTTGCTCGGTGGTTGTCACCCCGTTAGAATCTCGTAGGGCCACCTCTTGCAGCTATAACAGCAGCCACCCTGTCTGGCATGATCTCTACGAGTGTTGCAGGACATCCACGGGGATTCGTCGCCATTCCTCCTGCAACCAATCCATGAGTTGAGCAATGGATTTTGTCCGCGCCTGACGAACGCCCTCACCCGGCGATCCACTTTGTCCCAAGGATGTTCTATAGGGTTGAGGTAGGGGCTCTGGGCGGGCCAGTCCAATCGGCGAACATTGTTGTCGGCGTACCATTGCATAGTAGCCCTTGAAACATGGCACCTGGCATTGTCATCCTGGAAGTAACGCGGGTCCAGTACGTAAAGACGCCACAATGTTGGGAGCATTTCATTATCCAGAATGTTACAATAGGCCTTTGTGTTCATGCTATCACGGACAAACACCAGCGGTCCTACACCGAAGGCCGTGAAACACAAGTCAACTGACGTACTGAATAACCTGTCTTCGCGGGTGCCCAATTACTTTTTGGTAGATAGTTTATAATGTACTGTTGGATATGATTTGAATCGTCATGTACAAGAAAGCATTGGGAAAAATATTAAAGTAAAATTTGACTATATGTATATATGTTATATTAAATGTCTTAAAAATGAAATATATGGAATTCAAGCGTAATTATTTGTAGAAAAGTTATAATTTTTGAGTGAAATGTATGGTTTAGTAACACGTATTTTGATTCTTTGGAACTATATATATATATTTTAACCAGGCTATGATGATTTATAAATCATTTTAAGTCGCTGTAGTAAATTATGCGTATTAACGGGATTAATATTATTCAGATTATTTTTAAAAGTTTAGCCAGGATTGATACTGTAACACAATTTATAATTTTTGTTGTAACTTATTTAATTTTAATAATTTATTCCAAATAATGTAGTATGTCGTAGCTCAGTACATATGGTAAATGCGAAATTCGTATTTTTGCAGGAAACAACTGTATTGTGCGCGGTTATCAGTTCGGTAAATATAATTTTCAGTATTTGAAACCTCGAACAATTATACTGTATTGTTTCAAGGTGTATTCAGAAATTCAGCCTAATTATAAATTAAAGCAAACACGGAAAATGTGGTTATAATATTTTCCATCTGTGAATGTTTGGTGGGTGATAATAGATAAATACCCACGGGTTAATGTCATGCCATCATCAGATTTCGTAATGACATATGAGGTTGTCACTCGCGAAATGTTTACAGACCACATTCATTTCTCGGTTTCGGACGATGCGTGTCTCAATTAATAATCACGTTTGGTATATGCTGTTTACGATCAACTGAGCACTTTACAAATGAACCTTATAAAAATCTTACTGCTGCTGAATGCATATATTTTAATATGCGCAGTGAGTGACATTTGCTCAGCAAAGTTGGTAGCGATGGAAGGAAAATAGTTCCAGATCTTAACCTCAAATAAAAGCGTTAGGTAACCATTTGTGATAGCTTAAAATTATTATTTTACTTTCTTTTTTTAAAATTCATCGAAGTGTATAAATGAACGGATTTGTAAAGTATTTACTTTCTTAATAACTTCACAGTTTCAATTGAACGAAGCATGAATAAAGTGACAAGACCAATGACAATGTTACATTTAAATTAGCCGAGGAATACACGACGTGTATACAAGTAGATATTAAGGATGGCTTTCGAAATACTTATTTTACAGTGAAAATCCTATATACGAAAAGTCCTTATAACTAGGACCCAGCCAGTTAGCCAATTAATTGGTCAACAGCCAACCAATAATAAAACTTTCTCAGTTTCGCAAGGATAGCAGTCGTAATTTGAACACTTTGTAGACTATGCTCGAGCTACACTCGAGCATAGCTAATTTGAAAATGTCTTTATTGTTCAGAACAGAACTCGCAGGGCTGTGCAGTCTTTGTTCGGCTAGTGTTGGCCTCACAAGATCACAACAGCGCGGTAATCATGATATCGCTAACGATATAATTTCTTTTTTTCATAGCAATTCAAATGGACGTGATTGATTGTTAATCCTTTTATACGATAAAGGACATTTGATTGGGTCAATATCAGCTCGGCTCTCCATTGGTTGATGACCGGCCAATAATGAACGTTGCAAAGTACAAGGTAGTGTCCGGTGTGGTATGGACCAATAGGATAACGTGGTCAGTTCTAACCCAGACACCAACAGAACCGGTGATCTTGCAGTAGTGGATATGGGCGACTCACTTATAGTTTGTCTTAACTGTCAGTGAATGTGTGCAAACCTCAATGTGTTGAGCAATAGAACGCTAGTAAGTGGAAATGCACAGTTTAATAGAACTCAAGTGTTTCTATAGTCGTGTGTAAAGATAACTCGCTTTTATAGGATGTTCATGGTTAGTCGAATACTTTTGAAATCAACATCTGAAATTTCACCTCTCCTACCTGCAATACTTTAAAGGCTGTACTGAATGGTATGCGCCCAGTAAGATTGGTACACTATAAAAAAATTGTAATTTTTACTGAGAAAATTTTTGTAATTATACAGATGCTTTTAACAGTACAAATATTTCTCTTGTAAAACTGCTCTTTTGTAAAACTACAAGGTCCGTGTTTGTAATAGACCTCAGGAAATGTATGTACTATACTGACCCGTTTACACGAGCGCCAGCAAAATGGTGGACCCTCAACAACGTATACAGCTGCTTATGCAAAAACAATGGGTGATGTAAAGTGTAGCTGCGTGGAGAAAGAAATGTATTGTTAAGTTTGAACAACATTAAACACTTAAAACCACTCAAATAATCATAATGAAACGTGACCGTATTATTCATTAACTGTCAATGTTTCCTAGCTACGCGGAACTCTAAAATCTGCTCTCAATATCTCGTTTTCAAGAGCAGTCCAAATCTCGTAACTCAACAACAGAACTCTTAAAATCAAATAAATGTATATATTCTTCTCAACCAAACTACTTCATTAATATGTTGTAGGTAAAGAAGTTATACTGTAAAAATATACGTCATGTACGTAAGTCGAGTTGGCCTTGGGGTTAAAGGTACCGGTTAATAATACAAGAGGTGTGGGTTCTAGTCCCAGTGCTGGCTAAGTGTAAGTTATTTTCTGTAAATTATATTCTGAAATATTTTCTTTTAGTAATTCTCTGTTATTGATTTTTCACATTCGTTTTCTAGAAGAAAAAAAATAAATTTATGTACTCTTCTCAATAATGTCAATTGTAATGCAAGGCTGTCATTTGTAATATTACAAATAAATGTTTGGCCAATTCTCTGCCAATATGATGCGGAGTTGAAGTGATTTTTTTTGCTCTTTGTGTCTTTAAGTGCTTGCAAGTAGAGAAATTAGAAAATTTGGGCAACATTTACCTTTATTATAACTTCATAGTTTTATTTGATCGAAACACGAATAAAGTGAACAAACACATGGAAATGCTCATTTTACATATGACAGAAGAATACACAGTGTACACACAAGTAAATATTAACAAGGCCTTTCGAAAATGCTCAGTTTACCTTTTAACTGTCTATAACTTGTTATGACTGTCAGTATATATGCACAGATGTACTGAAAAGACAAGCTAGAAGTGAATCACCTACATTCACGACTGCACTACCACCAGTTCTGTTGGGTTCTGCATTCCCATTTACAACTCTCCTATTGATTCACTCAACACTGGACTAGCTTACTATACTATGCAACGTTCATGATTGGCGAACTCTCTGCCAATACGATGCCGAGTTGAAAGTGCCACAGTAAAATGTTCTATCACACGTAGAATAATATACAATCCATCCTGTTCACTTGAGTAATTTACACCTACAGTGTTGCTCACGCAATATTACGTTGCAGAGAACTTAATCGAAACTTCTGAAGAAGTATTATTTCTTCTCCCGTGTTTTCAAAGAATATGGATGACGTAATGTTACGACACACTTCATAAAACGCAGTGATATTACGCCCGCAGCACTCAGAGTGTTAAAACTCGGACATATGATCTGTTACGAAAGTTCGAAGCAGGTGTTTGTGTAAAGTGTTTGATAACCAACACTTGAAGTCATGCAAAATTTGACAGCTTCAGTGGTTAGAGGAAACAGGTTATTGTGAGTATGGCATGTTCTCTCTCTCTCTCTCTCTCGCTCTCTCTGCCTTGCATTCCCTGTACGAGATAACAGAGCATTGAAGCATACAGAGGCCAAATAGGGGCTTCTACCGAGAATTCCAAACTTGCACACCTGAAAACATGTGCCGCGGTGGCTAACCGGGTTCAATCCCCGGACGGGTCACTTCCGGATTTTCACAGGTTTGGGTATCGTGCCGGACGATGCTGCGAGTCGGCGGATATTCTCGTGAATCTCCCGTTTCCTCCCGCCCTTACATTCCGATGCTGCTCCATTCTCGCCTCATTTCAACCTCATCGGCTCTCAAGACCTCACTGTTAAGAGCCGTCCAAATATCTCAACTCGCAAAGCTACGCCTGGAAAAATGCCGGGACGCCTGGTTCCTTACTCGCCAGCCGACGGGGTCTACTTTGCTGAACGCAGTAGCCAATCAGACACATGGCCGTTATCAGAGACTCGTTCAGCCAATCGGGCGGGGGACTCTTACGTCAAACATTTCGTCTCTGTGTAGGGAGCTTGCGAAAGAGCTATTTGTAGTTGGTGACTCCCCTAGCGTAGATGGTGGTGAACTCTGGGAGAAACGTCTATTATAATTTCGGAAGTGTTTCAGAAAATACAGTTTTCGTTTACCTTCCTAAAGCACACTTTGAAGGAAGGTCGAAATTTAAATGAAAGCAAACACATATTCGGCTGTAAATAAATGTTAGGGCGTGAAATACATGACTAGCGTTTGAGAGAAACGAATATTCACATGTTACCTTTAAAACTTACACAGTTTTGCATTACACAAAAAAAAAAAAGTGATTTTAATGGCACACCTATCAAAACTGTGTTGTTTATTTTAAATTCTTAACACAAGTTTTACATAATTTGCAATGAATATCAGGTAGCAAAACTGTCAATATTAATAATATAATTTTTTTAAATTTATTTGTAGATCGGCACAATGCGGAATATTGTGACATACGAGAGTGAATGCACAGCAGGACAAAGTGTGGCAAATATATTGCTGCACTGTGTTTCGGAGAGCCATAATTACGTTGTATTAACAAATAAAACACGTCGACCGCGCTTTTACTAGCATGTCAAAAGCGGAACGCTGGAGTGAAAACTTCGTTACGTGAGATTCAAATGTATGCAAAGTAAAGGCTGTTCACGATAAAGCGAGCACTTTTGAAATCAACCTCTGAAAAAAAGTAATTGCTCCTACCTGCATATCTTTTATCGGGCGCACTGAGTGACATGCGCCCAGTAAAGTTGGTAGCGATGGATGGAAAGTAGTTCCGTATCTTAACGTTGAATAAAAAGTGTTAGGTAACAATTTATGATAATTCAAATTATTTGTTTCGCTTTCTGTTTTTTTTTTTTTTAATGCATCGAAGTGTAAAAATTAGCAGATTCGTAAAATATTTACTTTTCTAATAATTTCACAGTTTCACTTGAGCGACGCATGAATAAAGTAAGGAGGCCCATGACAATGTTAATCTTACACAAGGCGGAAGAATACAAAACGTGAATACAAGTAGATCTTAAGCAGGGCTTTGAAAATTGCTCATTTTACCGTGAATAGCCTTAATAGAGGATATGATTGAAATAAAATGGGAAAATTAAAAATTTTATTAAATTCGTAGTTGGTTACAAAATCAAAGCGTTCGCAAAGTGCATATGTAAAGATGATAGTTTATCGCAGGAAAATATGACTGTTTTCTAAGATTCCACGTACCTACACATGTCCGAAGGTTTTCTTTCCTTATTGGCTGTCATGCATGTATGAAGCTACTACCCCATTTAACTGGGCTAATGAGAATTCTGATACCATAAGGCAGAACATTCGTGATTGGTCTGCAAACTACTTAGCAGAGTCAAAACTTTGTGCATCCAATCATGAAAGAATAAATTAGTTAAGAGTGCTATGGAATATATGCTGGATAGAAACAATTCTTCACGATTTTCCATCATCTGTATGAATATATCTTACCTACAATTTTTCTTACGGAGCCTGTCGCGCGAGCGCAGCACACGTCATTTGCACACTCGCCATACTCACCTACCTTGTAACGAGACCTGTGCTAGGATTCTGTAACTCAGCTACGTCTCATCTCGATTTCGATTTCGATCGACTTCCATCTCGATCGGTTCGTGAGAACGTGATTCTGTAACTTTTTCCTTGTCTATCGAAATGGTACAAGAAATATCGATCGCTTTCACTGATGACTATGTGGCAACATTGGATAGTCATAAAGAGAAAATTAAAGTGTATCGTCTTGGCAACCAGTTGCCAATTACACTTTAGTTTGTTTACCGCTTCTACCTATGTAGAACAGAGCAAGTATTTCACGCTTAACATTTAATAAATGTATATATTAGGAAAGAAAATTGCTCACAATGTGTGTTTATTTTTATTCGTAACATGTAAACATCCCCTTTTTTTTTAAATATTAATCTAAGAGCGCAGTCGGTACATAAATTATTAACAATACATAGCATAGTAGTTGTTTTCTTTTCACCTTCATTCAATTAGAAATTATACAAATTAATTATTTTTATTTTTCTTGCCTTACAATTATGGTCATCTTCAGCCATGTCTTAGGTTCTTTATTAAATAATTAACTTAAAAATTAAAATACTACCAGATATTAAATAGTTACTTAATTGCTATTATTAACTAATCGACAAAATACTAAATCGAATTACAGGTACGATTTTTTACATATATTATGAATAAATTGAAACAAATTTGCGTAATATGCTTAGTATTAAAGAAATTACTTTTTTTAATGTATACATTTTGTAACCGTTCATATATTCTATCAATTAATGCTTATACATTTAAATAAATAACACTCACATGCGATAACAATTAAAATTTTATAGTAATTAATAGAATTTATTATATTTAGCTCTATCTAGTCATGTATTACATGGCATTTTACGAAACAACTCTGTATGAAAAATTACAATTTAATAGTATATGTCGTGTTCTAGATACATAACTAAATTATCTTAACAGAAATGTGTGAATATGCAGCCCCATACAAATTGAAATGTTTAAATATTAATCTAATATGGTCTTATAACACTCCGCCTTGTTGAAAACCGCTAACATTGTCGATCGAATTCTGAATTCGATCGAAATGAAATAAAAAACAGGTTACAGCATTTTTTATTTCGATCGAAACGAGGTGAAATATAGTTGCATAATCCCAATTATGACGTGGAATCACTGGGGTAGAGTGAGTGTAGTGTACTACGGGGTAAAGGTAGTTCACAATAAAATGAGAACTTTTGAAATCAACCTTAGAAAAATTCACTGCCCCTATCTGCGTATATTTGAACGGGCGCACTAAGTGGCATGCGCCCAGTAAAGTTGGTAACGATGGATGGGAAGTAGTTCCATATCTTAACGTTAAATAAAAAGTGCCAGGTAACCATTTGCGATAATTTAAATTAACTCTTTCGCTTTCTATTTTTTTAATGCATCGAAGTGTAAAGATGAGCATATTTGTAAAATATTTACATTTTCTAATAATTTCACAGTTTCACTTGTCCGACGCACGAATAAAGTGATGAGGCCCATGGCGATGTTAATTTCACATAATCCGGAATAATACACACCGCGCAATCAAGTAGAACTTACGCAGGGCTTTCAAAGTGCTCATTTTACCGTGAACAGCCTATATGTGCTTTGCTGTCGACCAGTGCGATGAGGTCTAAGTTGGCGCGGAACAACAAAGCGGCTCATACAGGCCCGAGAGCGGTGCGCCCCGCATGACGGGCGGGCGCAACCCCCGGGGCCAAAGTGAAGAGGGTGGGAGGGGAAGGGCGGGAGGAGGAGACGGGGGAGAGATCGCAGACAAACTTGTGCCTCCTGTCTCCGCACGGTCCAGCGAGCCCTCAGCTTCCCTCTCGGAAACAGAACTTGACTTGACCCCTCTAGGATTATATTAACCGAGTCGCTTGGCGGACGGGAAATAAAACAACATCGTCGCCGGTCGGCCACTCCCACTCACCCCCCCCCCCCACCCCCCTCGAGAGACTCATGACGGGAGGGGAGATAGTTCAGGGGAGATCCGCCAGGGGCGCTGGCACGCAACCAGGCTGAAACTACCCCCTTGAGAACGATGGCCGTGGTGTATATATATACAATGTACCATGCACTGTATATCTTGTAAACATTATCTGTGATTACTTTCACCTGAGGTGAAAGTTTTAACATCACACGGTGTTTGAAAAATTATGTTGTACTGTATTTTAATGTATACATAAATAAGATAAAACTTTTCGCAGGAGATTTTACAAGGGCAACTGAAATATCTTGTCTTAATTCATATTTAGGTACGCTTGGGAAAATTTATTTTATAAAACTTCAGGGGCAGCGGCAAATTCAAACACAAAATATTTTCCTTATTACAAGTAATTTCTTTTAATTGGCAAAAAAAATTTCATTGTTGAGTTTAACAAAAGTATTGCAGTAGATCTTGGTGTCATCTTTCAGTGTGTATTTCATCATTTCTGTACGTAAGTTAATTTTTATTTTTGTACTTGTATAAAGCAGTGAAGTTGAAATATTTTGACACGTATTTACGAGTAAATTATGGGCTGGAATAATTTTTGTGCAAAGAAAAGTGTACTATGTTGTACAAGCACAAAATAAGAAAATTTTCATGTCGAACCCCCGTGACGGCTTGGGGTGCAGTGGAGCCTGTACGCAGTTTCGGCACTGCTTTGTGAGATGTTTTTATGTTGCCCAAGCATGATATATTTAAAGTCGATTGCAATTAGTGCTTTCTTAAATGAACTTAAGACAGCAGAATAACAACAACCGACAATGTACGGCGTTTTAATGTCGTGTGCGCTTCCTTTATAATTAGGAAATGACACATTAGGTTAATAGACTGGCGGGATGAATTTATAAATTAAAATAATAGGATGATATACTCCCATCTTTTTGTAGTTTACAGCACTGCTAAAACTCGTCTCCCTGTATCATCGTTATTGGCAGCTTTGCAGCGCACCCCTTGACTACGACGCAACGGAAAAATACTTTGTTGAAATACTATGTTCTACAGCCCGACATAAAATACGTTTTTAGACACGAAAGACAGTTTTATTATTATAAATTATAACCACAATCCTACCGAAGATGTAGCACCAACCTTATTAGTGGGTTTGCTGAACGATCTGTTGTATTCGCCCTTGTGACAAGTGACCTTACAGCTGACAACTCTTCACTCCGCGACACAACATGGCCTCCGGCCTCAACCAGCTCCAAGCTCTGAGCGGCAGCCATGCGAAACAACGGCGCCACTGGTGACGTGGTCGCCGGAAGGGAGGCCACGTGGACGGAAGTCGGCACCAACCAAGAAGTTTCTTGACGTCCCAAGACTATTATCGAATGTTCTCTTGGGCCCTGATTGGCCGGATTTGAAATATGGTGTTGTGGAGTAGGGGCAACGGCCCGATCCTAGAGTATAAGACATTGGGAGGTGATCGGTAGCTCCAGAGACCGACTTTACTCCTGCACTTCTCCACCAGTTAAGTATTTCACCTTAAATGTAGCTTCGACCCTTCAGGTCTGAAAACAGGCAAGATAGCTGCTATGTCCGTCCTTAAAGACATGGATTTAAAATTTATTTAAAGATACAATTTCTTGGTAATTGGCTGTTAGAAATGTTGTACATATCTTTTAATGCTGGAAGAAACAGCCATTTTGTGATCAAACACGATTTATGGAAATTCAAAAAAAATTTTTAGTAACTAAGACATTTGTGGAATAAAACTAAAGAATTTTAAATGACTGTTTTTTTAATGCTGAAATGCAGCAGTGGTTTTAAAGGATGTAGTCTACTTTGCTAGTAAAATAATAGGACGGTTAGGAAAATAAATGGGTATGAATAGATTTTCAAGACACACCTATTAATAGCGGAATACTCGTTTAGAAAATTCACTTTTGAGTGAAATCTAACATTGTGATAATAATCGAAATGTCTAAATCTTTGTAGTTGAAACCTTTTTGTGAGAATTTTGGAGTGATATAAAACTTTCATGAGAAAGCTAGCTTTCTTAGTAAAGGTATTTAGCCTGAAAGTTTAATCACGTAAACAATATATATAATATATGTTATAATATGTACTTATCCCATTAACTTTGGTATGTTTATAACAGTTAAAATATCAACTTTTCTTCAATACTGGAAATTTTAAAATATAAAATATGTTATGCAAAGTTACTTTGTTTGCCCAAAATAATACGAATATGCATTAATATGCCAATACTCCGAATTGTTGTTTTTTCTCCTGAATGTCATTCAAATGAATCAATCTGAATTTTATACTAAATAAATATTGAAATGCCATTACAGAATTCATGTGTATTTCTGCCAGAAATCCTTACACTACGTGGCTCCGTCTTATACATTTGTTTTCTAAATATTTTGTTAACTTACATTGCTGGCAGCCACGCCCTTTGTAAAGGGAGTCATAGTTGCATCGTACAATTACACTGTTTTAGTGAGTATTATATGGCGTGCAGTTTCTCTGTCTACATGTCGTCACCATGGGAGACTTAATGGCGACGCCACAGTTTTATTTTGCAATAATGTTAATTATGAAGTTGTCCTACACGCATCCAGAGCACTGGAAACATCCTTTAAAATGAAAATTATGAAAAATTCCATTAAACCCATTTTACTTTCCAAAAACTGCACATAGAAGATAAACAAAAAACTGAACCTAGTCTAGTTACAAGTTTCTTCAATTAGATTCGTAATGATATGTCACAGAAAAATAATAGGGGCCAAAATAACTTTCGAATAGAAGGATTTTTGCTGAAATTTTGATCACAGTTTATTATAAGCGGCAGGATTAAAGGCGTCGGAAAACCACTTAGTATTTAGACGTAATTGAGAGACTTGTTTTTGCGCAATTACTGGTACGCAATTAAAGTTTTTGCGCCGTAAAACTAAATAATTTAAAATACCAAACAATATTATAACAAGCTAAGCTAAAAGGCGTTATTAAACGATATTTCCGAAGGTTAATTTTTAATAATGGGGAACAACAAATAAGAAAAATGCAAACCTTTGTTAGAATTACATGAATTTAAAATGAAATCCGACTGGTTTACTCTGTGTTACTACATATACATATACATACATGACTAGCAGTATCCTCGCCATCTTCACTGGCCATATATGTATTACACTATATACATAATTAATAATATCACTAATAGGTTTTGTTATTATAATTTTTTATTACGAATTTTCAAATTTACCTTTTAAGTGTAATTAAAAAATTTTCTCTGTAATTACAAATTAAAGCAAGAAAATTAATTACAACATATTATTTTAAATAGCAACCACCTGCGACTTAGTTCGTAGTTTTTTTTTCAGAGGTTTTATTAAATTTACATTAACAGTACCGGAGGGGAGAAGGGGGGGGGGGAAGTAGTAGGGAAGTTGCCATTGACGGCCAAGGGAACGGAGAGTCGGATGCGGATTCGGGCGATCGCCATGTTGTTACGTCACCCGACCGCCATATTGTATGTTATTTACCTTGGCCATGGCCTTTCACTCGCAACCTTGACCTTGACCCCGAGGACCATTGACCCCAGAAAACCCTATAGTTTCGCGTATAAATGTATGTACATACACAAATAGTACTTTAACGGTGTTATGTTTATTTTAATTTACTGTATTTAAGATTTTTCCTGGTGTCATAACATCATGATGTATAGAGAGCCTATGTTCACCCAGAACGACCAGGCTACTTACCAGTGAAAAATTCCTTTGATCGGATAAGAAGTTTCAGAGATTACCTCTAACAAACTCACGATCTTTACCGTTTTATTATATTAGTGTAGACGACTAGGGACAGGTGTGTTTCGCGAAAAGGTTTTCAAGACCAGTTGCTCTCCAAAACGTGTTTGTTCATGCGCGCTTTCGTAGTTGGATGATTATAAAGGTCTCGTGCCTCAAGTGTCTGCTGGCTAATCATTAACGTTCAATAACGAAGTACTTTATTACGATTTCCCCAGTCGAATGAGAACATAACTTCTCACATACACACGCAGCCAATAACCAAAGGCAGTTATGGTCGTGGACGTAGGATGTTGAAGTCTAGCATGGCCATAGATATTTCAGTGGGGAAAAAAAACCTGTTTCTAATGATGAAGCATTTCTCTACATATTTTATTCACCATACATTTTTCATGCGTCTATTATTTTGACATCAGACCACGCATAAAATATCTAACACAGTTGCCATTATTGATACTATCGGAACGAAATTACATGCACTTATAACAATTGAATACTGTTTGTAACTAATATAAATATTGATTTTCTATCCACCGTTCTTCCATCCTACATCAAGCCTAAATTTTTATCCCATTTTCAGCACTGGCGAAAGAATGTCTGCAAAAAAATTACATACGATATTTTGTGAAACTGATCTTTCAATGCAAGAGATCAAATTATACTAGGCCTCATAGGCGGCAGGCTTGTAAGATAGCGTATTGTACGTTTAAAATAACTTAAATTCGTATCTTAAAACGACAGTCATAACTGGCTTTCCAGAAATTTGAATCTGGCATTTACTAGTCTGCAGACAATCCCTTAGCTACCATCTACGTTATATAGTATGCTACAACAGCCGTAACTGGGCAGCTTTCGGTACAGAAGTGCTTCGAGCTGAGTTTTCGCTAAGAATTATTTTCCCTGAAAATGCAATGTGCAATCGTCTAATTACTGGGATTAAAACCAACCCACGAATGCAGGGAATGGTTCGGGTTCCCGTTTTATTTCCAAAATAATTTTCACTTAGTACTTTTCAAATGTGTGATAACTTACATTATAATTATATTACGGAATATTTACATCGTTAAGCATTATCATATTTCTTATCAGCTGAACACCACAAAAGTAGGAAATAATTTAATTTTTGCAGTTTAAACTATCGTGGAACATCTGCACAGCATAATAATAATTTTCATTTAATTCGCTCTTCGTTCGGGCTCTTTTTACATGGAAGTTTGGTTATTTACAAGCTCTTTAACAAATTAAGTCTGGCGTGTTAATGCGCTTAACTGAGATAGGTAAACATGTGGAACGTAAATTTAATTAGTGTTAATGTGATGCGTGAAGTAAAACATTTTTTTTTTTTTTTTTTCAATTAAATTAAAAGTCACGCAGTAAAGTTATGTCCTGCGCCGTGACGAAATACGGGCAGGAAATCCGTCAGTATTTTAGTCGACATTAAAAAGTATTACATAATTTGTAACGTATATTTTGTAGTGAGAGAACTGGCAAACACTTCTCAAAAAAAGTATTAGGCAGAAAGCAATAACGGCGATGCTGTGTTAAGTAATAGGCCCTCGCCACCTCCACACGCAAGACACTGAAGTCGCATTCGATATGTACCCAGCATTTTACTGACGAATTTACTTTCGCGAACGTTTATTGTATTGATGGAAAGCATTAAGATAAACTGAGAGCAGCTTATTATAAAATATGTGCGTATTAGAAGCAGTACAACATTTGAAAGAATATTTTGTTGAAAAATATTTTCCAGAACTATAAAACATTTTTAGTGATGTACTGAGAATTCAGTACAAATTGACAGACTAACATACAAATGTCAATTCAATGACATTTATTTTACAAAGCCCCAATTTCATTACACAATAATTATTTGACCGAATGATAATACTGTTGACAATACTGCATATATGCCCAAGAGAATAATTTGAAAATACCTTAACGTGCCACAAGTAAAACATAAAAAAAAAAAAACCAAGGCGATAAATTCGAAAAAAAAAAAAAATAGAAAAATTACTATGAGCACTTTCACTGATTGAAAAGCCACATAATTTAATACCATGTACAAAATGCACTAACCTTTATTAAAAACACTAACGACAAAAAATAACGTGCAATTTATGCGATAAAAAATATTCACCGCTTTGGGCTAACAACAACAATTATGACCACATGACGACCATGTGCGTGTAAACTTACGTAATTACAGTCCTCAACACTTGAATAAAGGACTTGATAAAATATTAGCTCCGGAAATTTACACTTTGGTATACGTGGCACCGTGTACAATAAATTTAATACACAGGAAAAACTTAGAACTCTTGTAATTAGTCTAAATTTTATGGTTAGTTTGATTTACTGAACCTTTGACAATAGAAAATATAATTCCTTACTCAATAGTGGGGCGGTAAGCTGATTACATAACCAACCTCTGACTCTGTTTCAACAACTTGACAACATACGTACGGACATATTTTACCGTGCCTCTCGCTTTGTCGCCAATTACTTTAAATACAATATAAATGCTTGCAACTGGTAATGAATTAATAATCACTCACGAATATACGCAACCGCACCTAAAGATAAACGAAAACATATTTAATTAAAATTACCAAATGACGGTAAAAACAAACGCATGTAGCAAAAAGCTGCAGTCTAGTATGGCCCTTCAAGGGGATTTTGCAATAAAATTAACAGCTTAAAATAACTTTAAATATTATCAATAAAAACGTGATAATCCAAAGAGCAGTGCAGTCGGTCGTTCAAAGCACCCTGTGGTAAAATAAAGAACTCCGAATGAAAAACTTGTACTTTACAATCAGGCGATGTGTGGACACATAGACCAAGCAAGAGCCACGTGGGCCGGACCAGCCCAGTCGAATGGGGCAGCAACGAGTACAGAAAACTTACGTAGTTGGCAGTTGGGAACACAAATTGACGTGCAAAACCAAACTCATAAATCTACATTCAAACAATAAATTTTGAACTTGTAGGTCTAAATGCAATTTAAAATACACTCAAGTTCTCCTCACGCGCACACAATTGAGCAATCCCTAAGAATACGCCACCACTCACGCAAAACTAAACGCCCAGTTGTAGAAGTGATCAGTCCACAACTCACCAGTTCTTTCCATCTTCCGAATACTTATTAAATTTAAAAGTAACAACCACTCACTACAAACATTGGTTGACAGTAAAAAAATACGTGCTCTGTGCCAGGTATTACTTTCTAAATAAAGGTCGTACATCATTGCGAAGAGAGGCTGATGATTCCCTGAAATGGTTATTTTCAGAAGTAAAGGTAGAATGAACGAGGTGTCTCAGCTTACAACACACAGCTCACCAGAGGCCCCCTCCAAAAAGAAATTGTGACGCACCATGAAGAGGGGGGGGTGGTAAAATAATGGAAGACGGGAGTGGAACCCGAGTAGCCCAAGGAGCATGTCTCCAGGCGCTGCGATCGGGTGGCGAATAATCCTACTAGCGCGACGACTGCCGCAGCACCGTCGCAGTGATTTTTTTTAAATCCAGTTATTGAGCATCTGTGTTCTACATGAGAATGAAAACATTTTCATACTAAAGCGCAACCAATTCCCACCGATAATCGTTAAACCATCTTATTGGAACAAGCTCGATTTCAGTGTCTTACGTACAAACCTTTCGTCTTCATTTCATTAAAGGTAGCGATAGGAACATTTCGCGAGTTCAATGACCTGTATGCTATTCTACACAGTACTGTGTACGCTCGAGCCTCAGCTGTGGGTTCATTGGCTGTTGCCCCAGAGAGTAGCCAGTGTTACTCCACACCTGGCAGTATGGCACTCGATCCTTGTTTCTTTGCAAGTCTGCTGTTGACTCAGAATCGTCCAGGGCTTGTATAATGAGCTGTTATCCAATTGCCAAGGTGACCTCTGTGTACCAGTGTTGGACGTCTATCTCGTCCTGAAATGAATTCGCGAGATTTTCCTATCCCTAATTATAGGTAGGAGTAGTGAAATTTCCCAAAAAGACTTCGAGACAAGATATATTTTAAAACACTGTAGGGTTGTTCACGTATCTTGTTTGGCTGAAATACTTTTTGACACATGTGCATATGAATCACTTATGAGTCGTGCCGATGTTGCCGAATTCTGAGTGGCCGCTGTCAAATATGGAAACGCCTTCTCACGCAGACAGTAATCAATGACAATAGACAAACTGCTGTTGGCTGCTTAATGTAGTGAAGTCCACAGTGTACTCATATTTTTTCGCGAAAAATCACTAGCTTTAATTATGGGCATCGTGTCTTCCTAAAAATACCTGCCTGTGCCAATTGAAATTACGCTACACCTGCATTAAAACATCTGTGATTCGCGACCAAAAAATTAAGAGCATAGCATTTGAAATCGTCCAACAACGAAAGTGAATCTGAACCAGTGGCGCGTGGTGAAGTGTTGCGAGGTAAGGTGGAGTATGCTCACTGCTGTACATTCTTACGGCAGGAGCCAATGACCACCGTGCAGCCTGGGGGATACTGAGTGCATTCCGACCACTCACAAGCGAGCAGCGAGGGAGCTGCGTTCTAGTAGTGGAAGTGTAAACTAGCGAGCAACAAGGTACAGCACACAGCTGACGCCAGATCACCTTGCAGCATTTCACCTCACCCCACTGGTCTGGACTGAAGAAAAAGATTGGTGTCCTCAAGCATACGCCATAGCGCTGGAAAGCTTGTTGCGTGTATTAAGTATGTAGCATTCGTTTCTCAAGTTTCTGTATAGGATGTTCGATTCGTAGTAAACCAGATTGTCAGGTTGAATACGCAGTTCCTTTGCATAGAAACATTTACGAACATCGGCGAATAGAGCGTGCGAGTGATTGAAGAGATTTGGGTGGCTCTTAACAGCGAGGTCTCGAGAGCTGACGAGGGTGATTGAAGTGAATATGGAGCGGCGCCGGATGAAGAGGCGGGGAAAACAGGATATACCCGAGAAAACCCGCCGACCAACGGCATCGTCCGGCACGATTCCCACTTGCGAAAATCCAGTGACCCGGCCTGGAATTGAACCCGGTTCGCCTTGGTGGGAGACGAGCGTGCTAACCGCTCAGCCATCGTGGCTTCATCGGCGACTAGAGTTGGGCACAAGTCAGGAGGGGGGGGGGGGGGTTGTACAGTAACCAACACTTTGATGTTTGCACACATTCACAGACATTCAAGACAAGTTGGAAGTTAGTCAGCTTTATTAACCACCAGATATATTCGCCTGTGTATTCCCATTTGGCTTAGGGTGACGATATTTTCCAATCGCGAAAGTGGATCTGAGCTGAAATGTTATGAAATACAACTGGTCGTGAAATCTTTTCGCGATATTTGGGTTTCCCTAATGATTAACTTCCCAACATGACAGTAATGTGAATACAAACCAATGTGATTGAAACACAGAAAAGAGTGCACCCAAAAATATATTAATCTAGATCAAAATCATTATTTCAATTTAATCGTAATGAAGCCCACACAAGTAAAACAGTTTGGTACTCATATTTATTCGAAATAATACATATTTTTTCACTTGAATGAATAACAAGCAGCAAAGTGTTATTTTGTGAAATCAGTTCATAAAATTCATCGAACGTTTTATTCAGTGCTTGTTTATGATTAAAAGGCAGGAATTTTTCACCGGACACTTGGCTAAAGACGGACATTTTATGACTTTAATTAGCCTTTCGCAATCCCCATTACAAACAAAGAACTGCCCAGCGACAAGCAGGACGTTTGGCCACCGTGTGTTATTATTAGGGCCACCTGTTTTTCGCGAAAAGATTCCAGGACAAGTTGTGTTCCAACACACTTTAGTTCAGAACCACTTTCCTGATTGGATCATTTGAATTGTTACGCGTCTTATCTGTCTGCTCATGAATCACAGACGGTCAGTATCGGAGAAACTTAATTCTGATTGGCTCACTCATTTAACAGACCTATCGCACCATTTTAATTTGTATACAGCCAACGTGTGACTTCATTGACTGACGGACAGCCAATAATATACGTCGCAGTGTACTGTAGCGTGTCCGGTTTAGACAGAACCAATAGTAGGATTGTAGTTTTACTTTTACGAACTGAAATGCTAACCAAAACAGTTAAATATAAAAGTGTGAGCCATGTCTTCAAAAGCAAAGGGATTTACATGAAAACGTAGCCCCGGGTATGTGTGTGCGTAGTCGTCAAAAACATTTCACAGAGGTAGTTTCCAGCTCACTGTTCATGACAAGCGGTCGTTTCCCTCGCAGACAAATCGCCGTGACAAACGGCCACTGGCAAGTTGGCCATGCACTGGGGGACAACCAGGATCGATGGCAAGTTACTCATGTCCTTCCTTGCAGGCGGGAGAGAGGGTCTGAGGTTTGCTTGAGCAGGGCGGATTTGCTTGAATAATTAGTCCCTGTGTTATCGACATACTCCAATTAGCGCGTCTAGACAGGCCGCTGCTCGAACTCGCCTTCAATTAACTTGATTAAAACAGGCAGCTCGCGAGACCACGATCGCTGCTAGCTCTGGCGGAATGGGCCCGGCAAGGACGGATAGCCAATCAGCGACCGCCCGCAAGCCGGCCGGGCCAGTAGGAGACCACACACAGCACGGTGGGGCCAATGAGAAACGACGACACGTTCCAACTCCTTCGGCGACTATCTCTGTAAAAGGAAAATTTTCTGAGAACTTTCTGAACTGTATGAGCTTCTGACGATTAATGGAGTACTTTTGAAATCTCTGCTGGGGACCTATTTATAATGCCTTCTGCCATTTGTGAAATATCTCTACGCGGTAAAAAAATAATAATGTGAGATACCCGGTTGTTCCGTGAACTGTACACGCACACGCCACCAAAATGGCGCCACTTGCCTGCTCCATATTGGAACGCTGTACCCCAATCAGCGCCTGGTGATTAACTTGCCATCCAGTAGCCAATCAGACAAGGCCCGGTCCCAGCACAACCAATCAGAGAATGATTACGCGCACATCAAAGGGACCGCCACATCATTTCGCCTTTGTGTGTTCATTTACTTTGTGATAACACAGGGTCACGTATATCTTTATTTATGCAACATATAAGTGATGTGAAATGGTTATTAACCCTTGCACATATTATCCCGAGTATACTCGTTCACGTATGACGTGTTGCAAAATATGAAAATCATGGTGAGTGCTGTACAATATCCGGAGCTAGTACTTACACAGACAGCGTTTTTTTTTTTTACTGGTTAATGCTATTGGTTGATGCTAGCATACCAGAATTTTATTATTGGTTGCTGCCGGTGCCATAGCCAATAGAAATACTTGTAATGCAATCCATTAAGTAAGTTATTAAATGGAATTCGCAAGTACATGTCAGACCAGAAACCACCTCTTTCCTAACACCTGTAACGAAAAATTAATGTGTAAGTTAAGGGGTTAATGTAAATTTTCCATTAGAAGGGCCACGTGGTTTTTCGCGAAAAGATTTCAGGACAAGTTGTGTTCCAACGCAAGATAGTTCAGAACAACTTTCTGAATGTAACATTTGAAATTTTACTCGTCTTATCTATCCGCCCGCGAATCACGGACGACCAGTATCGTAGAAACTTAATTCTGATTCGTTCACATGTAACATACTGCCTTCACACAAAGACAAACGGCAAGTAGTCAAATTAAGACTGCAAGTGGACGTATATAGGATATTGAAGTGGCTCCGCGGAAATATTTTCGCGAAAATCAGGTGGCGTTAACTATAACCAAATTTTTGTAAGGAAAACTGTTTTATTGTAAGGTCCTGTTAGACACTAGCGGAACAGTGGGCCTACAAACTTACAAGTTTTTTTTTCTCAAAGACGAAAAGATTATTTCCGAATGCGTTGAAAAACACAGGCGGAGTGCAATTTTGGAGGGAATGGCGACGCCTCACCAAAGGTGAGCGGCAACGTCAGCTATGTTTCCCATTTGCCGTTGATCGAAAACCCGTTTGCCTTGATGGGAGGCGAGTGATATGAACGCTAGACCTCCGCGGCCCCACATGACGCTAAGTACGTCGCATTCATGGTTAGTTACATCTATTCTAAAACACTGCTGAAGTTCTACTTCTAGGATATTTCTCCGGTGCATCCAAACAAAGCTTAGGAAATTATACAGCAAGCAAATGCAGAGCATTTGTGCGGTCAGTGTAATAATATTTTGTACAAGAACTTTCTCTTACTAGGCGCGGCCTCTGTCGCTGAGCGGTTAGACCGGCTCGTCTCCCACCTAGGCGAACCGGGCCTAAGTGGGAATCTCCCGTTTCCCCCGCCCTTTCATTCTGGCTCCTACTCCATTACAATCTCATCGGCCCTCGACAACTCGATGTTAACCCTTTCAGACTCACTTTAATTTACGGTTCCAGGTGCTGCAGACGGAATTCTATGATGCGAACTGTACTTTAAGTCGACACAACAATTATTTCGTTGTCACAGCAAATAAGCGGAAGGCTATGGGTTCGGCAACGTTTATATGAATCAATCATGACCTAGACGAGAAAGACGGGTTGGGAATCATATTCCCACAGGTAAGATCATTTGTCATTTAGTTTCGCAGAATATAGCGTAGGCCATAACTCACCTACACGTGGGTAGTGTACACATAGGTCTGAATGGGTTTAAAGCCACCCGAATCACTTCGCTTGCATTCACTCCCTCTAACTAGGCATTACCAACACACACATTTTCTATCTGTCCATATTTATATATACTAATATTATAAAGAGGTATTGTGAGTTTGTTTATATGTAACGGCTAATCTTGGAAACTACTCTGCCGATTCTAATAATTATTTCACTGTTAGAGAGCTTCATTCTCCTACATGGACATAGACTATGTTTAGTTAAAAAAATATCCTTGAGAAATTTCAACATTTGTAATCCAAGTCGGTTAAAAGAGCTACTTGGCTGTTTTCTAGGCACGCTCTAACAAAACCATTAAAGATAAATTTAAAAAAATGTTAGAAGAAACTGTGTATCTTAATATAAAAAATTCGCAAGTAGTCGCAAGTAGTCGCAGGTAGTCGCAAGTAGTTGCAAGTAGTTGCAAGTAGTCGCAGGTAGTCGCAAGTAGTTGCAAGTAGTCGCAGGTAGTCGCAGGTAGTCGCAAGTAGTCGCAGGTAGTCGCAGGTAGTCGCAGGTAGTCGCAAGTAGTCGCAGGTAGTCGCAAGTAGTCGCAAGTAGTCACGGGTAGTCGCAGGTAGTCGCAAGTAGTCGCAGGTAACGGAAACGACCAAACACATCTAAAAAAAATTTTCAAAGGCTCCATTGAAAAAGAGTGATGGAATGGCGTATAGACTATAATCTATAGACTAACGGGATCGTTAGTGCCATGGAATGTTATAACCATCCTACTGCTAGACAAAATAAATTAATATTCTACGTTTTCCTGTTTCCAGACTTCGGTTAGTTCCGCTTTATGCCACCAGAAACGGAGAGAACAAAAATACATTCACATCGTTTTGGTTTGGTGAATACACTCATTTTATGATGCATCCACTAACTCCCTGGTGTGGCTTTCAACTGTGTATTTATTCTGTACGATGTCGACCGCGTGGAGATTTCTCGTTGTGTGTTTTCTTATTGTTATAGACGCTCCAGGGGATTACTAGTGATAGGGTTGGTATGCCTGACTGCTTTGGAAGAACGTTGACTTTGTTGTCAACGGGTTTGCATAGCAAAAATGCTTTCTCCCAGTTTGTTTACAATTCCTCTTCCAAATATTTACTTGCCGTAATTATCTACTATCTCTCCTTCACACAGCGAGTAATGAACTATAGATGCGTTTGGTATTAGACGGGCACTCAAGTTATCAGGTATACAAATAGCAGTTCCTGAGGGCAATCTTATTATTACGAATTTTTTTTTCCCCTGAACTTTATTCTCGTCATATCTTTTCTCAGGTGCACACAGTGTTGTTCGCTGCATTCTTCCGTAAACAGATACCATCACTTATAAACGTATGTACACTATTTTTTTTTTTATATATCAACTCTACGTTTACGTCTCCCTCCAAAACTATCCCCCATCTTAGCTTTATTTCCTCACAGGTTTTTTTTAAAAGTACTCCTGAAAGGAAAACAAAACAAGAGGAAGTATGGATATAGGTAATGGTATATGAATTCGTGTTTGGAGCAACGAACTCGAAAACATTTTACAGTTTTGCAAATATTATATTTTTATTTGTATATTATATACAAAGTAAGAAAGATTAAAGTTTTACTAATTTGCCATAATCGAAAAGGTGGTCCCAAACTATTAAATATTTATATCCTACTTCTTGGTTCCATAGCAATTAGAACCCCTTCCTAGAAAATCCGTAGGAAGAGAGACTAAGGGGTATTAGATTTTTTAGTGTCTGAAATTTCTCGTTCTGCTGCCCCGCACCGTTTTCCCTACAGCTTTCGAATTTTGTGCTGGGGTTGTCCTCTCAAAAATGTCTATTGCAGTTTGTCTTTATAAGATAACTCATTGTGTGATATTCCCCACCAGATTTCCGTT
Organism: Dryococelus australis; assembly: GCA_029891345.1. NCBI lineage: Eukaryota > Metazoa > Arthropoda > Insecta > Phasmatodea > Phasmatidae > Dryococelus > Dryococelus australis. The sequence goes on along the minus strand of CM056999.1, from coordinate 166,636,671 downwards.
TTGGGTCCTTCTGAACGAATTCCTACTGGAACATTTACACTTATTATTCCGTACAAATATTATCCTCAGTAGTATACTTATCTTCGTTTTGGCGTAGCATTCCAGAATCGGATCTCGGATCCGTCCGCCACTTTGGTAGGTATCTCAGCCAGGGCTCGATACTATTGTAATGTGCAGCAACAGGCTTACTAGCCTGATTGCGAGAGCATAAACGTACCACGAGGAAGCGGAATGAAGCCTTGAGCGATTAAAAACAAACCCCCTTCAGCAGATCGAAGGCCGGGCCGGCTGCTACTTAATACGGATTACGGCTAAATACCCGGCGAATAATCGTTGTCGAGACACTGCGCCAGGAAGACGACCAGAGATGGAGTCTTGCCGTCCGCCGACCTACGTCTAGTCATTAGCCTTCGGCATTATGAATAAAGTCACAACGTTCTTTAGATACACTTCAGAGTGGCTTTGACGTAATTAAGTAACTAAATAATAATTAGAAATAATCATTAACACAATGCAACTAATCAGTATAATAACACCTCCAACACCTTTACAACCAAAAGGTTGTAAACGACATGTAAACTATGTTGTTTCAATACAGGACAGTAAAGAGATAAATAGTGTTCACCATCGAGTTACTCCTAACCCCAACTTGTGTGTTTTTGTAAACTAAAAGAGCACGTCTTTTTATAAAGCGTAACACTATGTTGGTCGTTGCAGTCTGCCATCTTGGTTGGTGTCACAGCCAGAGCTCGCTGCCATGTTGGATGTTCGCCCCCCCCCCCTTCCCAACATCTCTTAACCCTACAAATAATTTTAATAAAATTTTTTATTAAAATTACTTTAAAACTAATATTTTAATAAATAATCAACCCAATTAAATTATAAATAATTACCACCGAGCACCACGCATCCCCTCACCACACACCACCAACCACCCCTCCACATCTCCATCCCCACTTCCCCTCACCCATCACCACACTCCCATCAACCTTCCCCCAATCCATCACACCTCCCCCTCTGCCACCACTGACCAACAAAATTCGAAAAATCGAGGAACAAATAATGTTACCCCACCCCACAATCCTAACAAACACCCCAACTCCCTGCAACAAAAATTAAATCATTGGCCTCATGAAACAAATTATCTCTCCACCCTTAACAATCCCATACTAATCAATCGTATATGCCGAATGACCAATAAATTATGACTTTAAAACATATTTCTCTAGCTTTGGACACTATATACACTGTTAGATATTTAACTTTTTTTGTTAGTATTTAACACCATAGCGCTCCAATGTCGTCCATTTAGAAACTTTTTTTAGCAACTACAAACGAAATATTTACTAATAATATTTTGAGACGGTTCGTCACGAAAATGTAATTTTACACCTCCCGTCGCTAAGTGCCGGCCTGGCTTGCTCGTCCGAACTACACAGTAGCACCTGGCGAAATTCACGGCGTTTAAGTGAAAATAATTTCTGCTCAGAACGTACGTGATGTGTCTTGAAAACTACGTAAGTGTGTGTTGAATAATACTCCCTACCTTATAAAATGCTACGACTTGAAGTTCTGCGCGGAAACTTCGGTCACGGGCAAAGTTGGCGACCGGCGCAGGTCGATCAGCTGGCTGACAACATGGCGTCCACGCACGACACTTGCACCTGACGTGGTCTTGGCTGTGGTACCTAGGGGAGCACGGCCAATGTAGTGAAGCGGCGTTTTGAATGGTTCTCAGCGCTCTCCGCAAGACTTCAGCGCCGGAAGTGATATTTTCCCCATCAGATTTATGAACAGTTTAAAACACGACAGAATGTTCGCAAATTAAATGATTGGTTGGAACTTTGAGTTACCCCCTATGTTGGAGGGAGAGAGACAAGGTCAAACTTAGTATATTAGGTTAGGAGCTTTGCTGTCTCGAGGAGAACGGCAGCTCCCGGGTCTAGATGTCAAGACAAGTTAAGTATGATTTCAAACGAGAGTGGCCCTTCAGGTCATTATGAGGGAAAAATACGGGATATTTGCAGATACCTTATATAGACAGGAAATAATTTCTCAGAGTTAAATGCATGGTTTGAATTTATCCAAACCAGCTGTTTAACTTTCAAATAAAACATTTGTTCTTTTGCACAGCTGAACGTAATGAAAGTGTCCAAGACAGTATGACTGTTAGCTTTTGTGATTACGTGACCAAAGTCCTAGTTAAACTTGTGATGATTGACGAGCAATGGAAACTACAGCAATGTTCAGTTAACGTAAATATTTCCATCTACATGGCTTATGCACTGTATTGTTTTATGAGCACGCCATGACAAAAAAAATCATGTTCCTTCCTAAAAAGACAATTATTAGCTCTGAAGGAGACAGTCGATATTTCACGAGATTATGTTTTTATTGATAGCCTCGAGGAATGAAAGTTGAGACTTCCAAAACATTGTCCACAGCTAAGACACGATCCCTGTAGAAAATGTGCTCATTGAAGTAAATATTCACGTATTTTTAATAGAGACTTTTTATGATAATGTCAGTTAATGTTAATTTGTGTGATTTCTCATTTATCATATGGCTGGTAAATTTTATATTATATTTTATGAGAACAGCCGTGTATATCTTAACAGTATTATCAATAAATACAGCCCTAATAGAAAAAGGTGTATATACTTACAGCTTTAGAGTATATTCTTATGAAATTTTATAATCATTCTAAATATAACGGATCCGCCAGAATTCATTTTTATAGTATGGTATTCTTTATGAAAACAGATACAAATAATTAGATTGCAAATTATTTAATGTTTCTCAGTAGATGTAAAAAGCCGATCCTAGCGCAGCACAATTTTTGGGGCTATTTCTTCTAAAATTACAGCAAAAAACGCAGTGCCTTGAATAGGGTTATTTCGCCCAAAATTGCAGAAAAATAAATAAAAACCCAAAATTTGAAATCCGATGAAAAACTATGAAAGTCAAACAAATTAAAGCAAAAATCAAGGTTTTTGAGGGCTTAATTTAAGCTCTAAAAGCTTTTTTAAAAAGGACCTCTCGAAAAGAAGCAATTTTAAGCCAAAAGCAAGCAAATTTTAGCAGTTTTTCAAACATGAGTGTTCAGGATTTGACACAGGGTAAAACATGGAAATTTCTGCAAAAATTAAATGAAATATTACAAAGAATCAAGTTAATAGAATTTATATATATATTTAAGAGAACTCAATATAATGCGCAGACTTTCCATTTTTTAGTTCTTTTCAACCTTTATACATTATAAAAACTTGTTATCGTTTATTAATGTTAAAGTATTTTTATCAAACAGGTTTACGTAGTATCTGGTAAAGTGATTTTATACTTTCCATCTAGAACACAATTAATTTTTTTTACCAAACTTAGAATCATAAATTTGGAATTCGGTGGCAACATACCTTATATTAATTTCAAGTTCCTGTAGTTTTGCGAATTCGCACGAATTGTTTAACTTGGCGAGCACCGATTAAATTTTTTTTATATATAAAGAAAAAATTTTTATATGAAAATAAAAAAAAAGAAAATTAAAAATATTGTATAATTTTAATATTATTATGTTTTAATTTTATTATTTTAATATTATTTACTTGTGGGAGGGGAAATATTTCCTCCACCCAGAATATTATTACAGTGTAATTATTTTAATATTAAAATAATACATTTATTATTTTTACTTTTTTTATTTTCTTACTGAAAATTTTTTCTTTATAAATAAAGAAAAATGGAATCGCTGCGCGAAATGGAAAACAATAAAATTTGTAAGAAGTTTAATGAATTATTCAAGAAAGAAAGAAAGTTTTTATTTTATTAAATACTCGAAGATAAGCTTTATAACATCTGTGATAAATGTTGCATTGAAAAAGGTAGAAAACATTATGAATTAAATAAAGAGAAAGTAATGTGTGAATGTGGAAAAGATGTTTATGATGCATCTCTCAAAAAGCATAAAAATTCTAAATTACACAATACGGGGCTAGATAATCTGAACGAAACCCAAAGTGGTGATTAACCAACAAAAACATGTAGTGTGTAATGAGACTAAATCATTAAAACTATTTATCTTCATAAAAATATTCAGGACAAAAATATTACATAATGTAAAACTTGTTATAATAATGAATATATGAATAAATAATTATATGAAAAATATAATCATAGTAAGGAATTTAATAATTAATAAATATTGCTTTCGATATTAACATTAACTAAAACTTAGTGTTATTTTGTTTAAAAAAGCATTTTACCAAATAGTCCATAAAAATTAAAATGTAATTAAATTAATTTTCCTTATAAATAGAAGTAAAAATGGAGTCTTATATAAGAGCTGAGTTGAATGATGCGTTAGTGAGGGAGTTGAGAGATATTGCTAGATAATAAAAAAAATATATATATAAGGATACAAAGGAAAAACGAGCTAATTAGAATTCTTATACCATTTATTATGCAATAGCTTATAGACGAGCAGAGAAAAAGAAAGCAGGTAAAAAGAACAAAGAATAATTTTACAATATTAAGTTTAGCTGATGTTGATATCCCAAAGATAGAAAGTAATTAGAACAAACATTTCCATTCTATAATCATTTATTTGTTAACAAAATATAAAGAAGAATCAACAAAAACTATTTAGTTAACAAAGCTTTTAATCATAGGATATCAACATATAACATTGAAAATACTTTTAATATAGTACAGCCTATGTATTATTTTCTTCAGCAAAAAATAAGGAATTTGAGATAATACACAATAATATTATAACATTTAGAGGGGTGCAAACTGGTATTAAATTATATGCCTATTTTTGTAAGCAAGATAATAATCAAGTAGAACGATTTACTATTCAATCGCCCAATTATACATTATTGAATGAAGGAGATAGTAAAAGGATTTATATATTCATAATTCAAGAACTAATTACACAATTATATGAATCTAAAAAAAGAGTCTCTGGATGGACTTAAGATAGAATAATTGGAATACAAATAGCAATAAATAAGTATAATCCATTAAATGGGCCATCATATATTGATCTACCTGAATTTATTAAGAATAAAAAGGCATGCATAAATGTAAAGGATAACGATTAAAAATGCTTTCTTTGGGCAGTAAAATCAGCATTGTTTCCAGTAGAAAAAGATCCACAAAGAGTATCAATATCGATAAATTAATAGATAATTGTGAATATCCTATTAAAATTAATGATACACTGAAAATGAAATTGAAACACCTATAAATGTATACTCTATTGAAGACGAGTCTACAGTATATCCACTAAAACTTACAAAAAAGAAAAAGAAAACCATATAAATTTAATTTATTTCAAAGATGATGAAAATTTACTCTATTGTTGGATAAAAGAGAATTTATATAAACATACAGAAGACTGCTCTAAAAATGAAGCAGTAAAAATCACTTTACCCTCGAAAACAGAGCAAATAGAATTTAAAAATTACAAACATACAATGAAGGTTCCTTTCACAATATATGCAGACTTGGAATCAATTCTAAAGAAAATATCAACAGCAAAACCAAACTCAAGAGAATTAAGTAATTTAACCTTATCAAAATATATCCTATTTTAACAGATGATATGGATAAAGGAAGATATAATCTTACTAAGGAACAAATAAATAATATTGATTTAAAGATAAGCAATGAATCACATACTATGAAATATGAGTTACACGAGGCATATGGTTGTTATTATATTGTATCTAATTATGATTATAAGCCTCCAGTAATATATCGTGGCCCAAATGCTCATAAAGGTTTTATACAACCAATAAAAAGGGAAGTAGAAGAAATTGGGGGAATATATTCATAAATTTAACCAATGCATTCGCTAACCAAAGAAGAAAAAATGTTATATATTAACTCAGATGAATGTACTGTATGTGGATATGAATATATGGAGGACGATAAAAAAAAGTACATTATCATGATCATATAAGTAGAAAATTCGTAAATCCAGTATTTAATCTACAATTAAAATTACCCAATTTTGTACCAATTTATTTCCATAATTTAGCTGGGTGACAAATATATTGATTTAATTGCAAATAATAAAGTAGAGTTTATTACTTTTGGGAAAAACACAGAAAATTTAAAAATGAAATTTATAGTCACTTTTATAGTTATGGCCAGCAGTTCAGCTAAACTATCATCGAATTTAACAAAACAACAAATGAAAGACACAAAAAGAATTTCCCAGAAGAACAGATAGATTTGTTTATTAAAAAAGGTGTTTACCCATATGATTATATGGATAGTTGGAAGCAATTCGAAGAAACTGAGCTTCCACCAAAGAATGAATTTTATAATAAACGAAACAATACTGATATAAGTGAGGATGAATATGAGCACACATAACTTCTATGGAACCATTTTAATATTAAAAATCTTGGTGAATACCATGATTTATATTTTAAAAAGTGATGTATTTTTGTAAGCACACATGTTTGAAAATTTCAGAAATACATGTATAAATGCATACGATTTACATCCTTCGTGATATTTTACAGCAGCAGGATTATCTTGGGATGCAATGTTAAAAATAACTTACTAACCACTAGATTTATTACACAATTATGATATGATTTTAATGATTGAAAAAGGAATTAGAGGTGGAATATCACAATGTTGCGAACGATATGTTAAAGCCAATAATATATATTTAAAAGATTTTAACCCAAATCAAGAGCCCAACTATTAAGCATATGTCGGTGCTAATAATTTATATGGTTGGGCGATTTCACAATATTTACCATATGGCAGTTTCGACTGGGTTTATTATACATTATATGATTCAGATTATTGGAATAAAAAAATATTAGATGTGGCGGATGATACTGAGTATGTTTATATATTAGAAGTTGATTTAGAATCCCCTCAAGAACTACATAATTTTTGATAAAGATCTACCATTTTTTCCACAAAAAAAGGCAGTTCCAGGAACAAAACAATCTAAATTATTCACAACTTTACATAATAAATAAAAGTATGTAATTCACTATCGTAATTTAAAACAGAGTCTAAATAATGGTTTTTAAAAACTTACTAAAATACATTAATATTGACGTTTGATCAGTCCAATTGGCTGAAGAAATATATAGATTTGAACACAGAGATGAGAACTGATGATAAAAATTAATTTTGAAAAAGATTTTTATAAGCTGATGAATAATTATGTGTCTGGTAAAACAATGGGAAATATTAGATACAGAGCTGATATAAAACTAGTTTCAGATGTAGAAAAATGTGAAAAATTAGTAGCATAACCAAATTTCAAAATAAGCACTATATTTAATGATAATCTTGCTGCCTTACATATGATTAAAACAAATTAAAAATTTAATAAACCAATTTATGTTGTCATGTCAATTTTAGACACATTGAAATAATTTTTGTATGATTTCCATTATAACACAACGAAACCAAAATGTGGCAATAACATCGAATTATGCTATCAAGATACCAATTCATACAACTATAATATAAAAACAGAATATTTTAACAAAGATATGAAGACAATATTAGATAAATTTGACAGAAGTGATTATCCAAATGACAATATTTATAACACACCTCAAATAAAGAAGAATATATATATAAGAAAATTTTGGATAAAATAGAAAGATGAATGTAATGGCAAAATAAAGAAAGAATTGGTTGGTTTACAAGCAAAAATGTATGCATATAGAGTTAATGACAAAGAAAACAAAAAAATCTAAAGGATTAAATAGGTGTGTTGTTAACATACGAATTACTTTTGATGACTATAGGAGTTGCTTAATTAAAGAGAAAATACAATATAGAATAATGAATTTAATAAGAAGCAAAAAGCATGAAATAGATACAATCAGAGTTAACAAAACACCTTTAAATCCTTATGATAACAAAAGGATTATATTAGAAAATAAAATCGATACATTGCCATGTAGTTATCGAAGCAGAGAATCTTAAACATCTTTTGTTTCTAAAATAATATCGATATCAGCACCATCGAAATAAATCAGTTTGCCATTTTTGTCTCTAATTTATAATTATATATATAATTAAATCCTTTAATTTCCCAAAGGGAATATCGAAAGTTATATTTATCTTCATTTATAAGTGGTGTGTGTGTATATATATAATCAATAAAACATTTTAATTCCCCACTCTGATTTTCTTTTTTTAAACATAGTTGAGGCAACAGCAGCAGAAGCAATTTTTTCTCTCCAATTGGAGTATTATTATCTAACATCATTTCTTTAGCTTATTTTTGTAAGATTTTATCAGCATCATGTCTAGAGTCTAAATCTTTTTGACCTCTGTAAGCAATATCGTGATATTTGCATACTTCATCTGATTTATTTACCCTTGTATCACCTCGCTCTAACCTTTCGTCGAATTTTGTAAATGGACCACGATAATTATAACCAGGCAAATGAATTTCGGGTGAATTTAAATTGTTTAGACCAGTTTATAATGCATTTGACATGACGTTCAGAATTTCAAAATTAATGCGGAATTACATTTAAAACTCTTTTTAGAAAAGGGAATTCCTTTTGGATTATTATTAACAAAATCAGAAAATTTATTGTTTAACATATTCATTACAAGTACTTTTTATTGTAATAATTGTTATTTTCAGTATTTTCTTCACGATGAATAATTAACAATCTATCGAATAATTTTCTAACATGATCCATCCAAATAGGTTTTTTTGGCAAACTATTTTATTTTTTTATGTCATCACCAGATTTATAAGTTATTGGAGAAATTTTTTTTGTGGTGTGTTTGGTTCTTTTATATAGTTATCATAAATTGGTTTAATTTTTTTTTTTTTTTTGCATTTCCAACCTCCACTCAGAGCTACTGTTTTAATATGTTTATGTTCTTAGAATGCAGCCTTGGTTGTTTTAATTATTTCTGCATAATTTTTATAGTCATTAGCAGTGTATTTACCCTCAAGGGCTTCTTGTGAACTTTCTGTTAACAAATTACAAACTTCTGGTGTTAAAAAATATTCGTTATCCTTAACAAATAATGTATCAATATTTATCGTTACTTGTGTATCACCAATGTAAAAATGTTCCCCAACTCCGCCTAAGCCAAATATTTCATTAATAACATTTATTCTTTTGCAATTTATATTCCGAGATTTATAGTAGAAACACTTTTAATGGAATAATGCCCATTTGCTCTTCCAAATTAGAAGATTCTTGTTCTGGAAAGAATTCTCTTTCAAATGATGTTTCTTCTGGAGTTGGTGGATAATCTAAATTTTTTACTGCAACAGGAACTAATGTTGTTATTAAATTTTTGTTTTCTTCACTTACTTTTTCTGCTTTTTTTTATACCAATATTTCGTAATTCGTAGATTAATGGTTGCTCTTTCTTCTTATCTTTTCGTATTATTTTTCATGATGCTTTTTATAATTTTTATGATTTTCGATGAGTAATTTAATTCGAGAAACTCCCTTCGATTCTGCCATTTATATATAAATATATTTACTTATAAATGAGTTATAAAATTATTCAAAACTTCGAGAGGCAAACTTTTCCTCCAACTGATAAAACCTGGAAAAATTAAAATATTTTCAATAATAGAATACAATTTTATATTCCTCTAGGTGACGGCCTTTCCTTTTCCAAAAGATGCATTTGTTTATGAACAATTTAGTTCACTAAAGAAAGATAAGATTGGAGACGAAGCAAAATATGTTGAAGAATACAATATTGATGTTTGTTCAAACTTTTTTCCTTTCCAGTTTTCTAGAGGATAAATCTCAAAACATGGAAATATTATTGAAGCTGTTGATAATCCGGGTATAACAACAACAATAATGAATGCTTTATTAACATCGCCAAGTGAACAAAATTATTTAGAATTTTCTGGTGTTGATAATATATATCGAGATAAATCTGCTTGTAGTGAAAAAATGACAAAAGATGTTAAACTTGTTTCTTGTGTTAAAACAATGAAATAATGCATCCGCTGAGATATTTGTTTGGTTTTATTCATGATAACAATGAAATTGACTGGAAAGGTGGCTATAAAATTACTTTTTTTCGTAATTCGTCTGATAACTGTTTATTTCTTTATGAATCTTTTGATGAAGATAATAAAGTTTCGAAACATCGTCCTGATCCTGGTAAAATTGTTATTGAAAAATTGGAATTTATGTATCCTATTGTTGAATATGAAACGAACACAGCCATTGCAACTAAAGAAAAAATATGTGAAGAACCTAAAATACCTATTAGTTTTGATTTTTGGCAATTTTTAGAAAAATGGGTTCCTGCTGGATCAATTATTAGCTTTGATATAAGAGATCAGTTTAATACTTTCAAATTTGATATGCCTGATTTTATAATTGTAGGTTTTCAATTTAATAGAAGAAAATCGTGCTGAACAGCATAAACATGCTGCTAAGTTTGATCATTGTAATGTGAGAAAAATTTAGGTAAAAAGCAGTAGAAATAAAAATTTTCCTAGAGAAAACTGGAATCTAGATATTGCAAACTTTGTTTGTCTTAAGCAATTTCTTGCTTATAATGATTTTAGAAATTCAAGAACTAAACTAGATACCGACTATAGAAATAATGAACTTTATTATAAACCAACCATAAACATTGATGGTGATGTTAATTACTATTCATTTTGGGTGCGAAGACCGTTATATGTTATAGATTGTTCATACAGAAAAACAACCTTAGTTAAAATATAAATAAAATTTGTGTTGATTTTAATAAAGATGTGAAGCAGATAACATTTGTAATGTTGTTTTTATTAGTAAACGAAATATTACTTATGATTATTTGAAAGTAAGAATTACTGAAGATTTGTAATTTTTCAATATTATAAAATTGAGGAATTAACAAATTGTGCCGATAGTTAAAAACAATTTTCTGAGCTCATAGTTAAGTGGTTACATTTGAAATTTTTACGATTTTTTGATCAAATAAAAAATCGTTTGGTAATTCTATTTTAAAATTTTCTCATGGTATCACTTTTTACAAAACCTATATAAATTTTAAGTATTATAAATTGATAAATTAGTAGAACTTTTAGAAGATTTGGATATTGAATATGAAATTATCAATACAGCAACTTCTATTGATAAAGAAATGTACATTGTTAATTTCAAAATTGTTTTAAAAACAAATAAAAGTGATTTAAGATCTGATGAATTTTCTAATTTTAAAGAATATGTTTATACTTTGGATTGTTGTGATAGGTGGGATGATGTAGTCAGTGATGGTTATGGTTTAATTGTTAGACTTTGAAAAGTCTTATTGGTGGTTTACTTTTGTTGAATTAAATTTGTAAATTCTATTAATTTGAATCTTTTTTAATATGTCATCTGATTTTTTTAGCTTATTTTACTTGATTTCAACTTTCCTTCTGCTTTTATATAGTTTGCAGATTTACCTTAAATTTGCATGATTTCTTCATAATTTTGCATGTTTTACCCTGTGTCAAATTCTGCATGCTCATTTTTTTTAAAACTGCTCAAATTTGCTTGTTTTTTGCTTAAAATTGCTTGCTTCTGGCTTAAAATTGCTTGTTTTTGAGAGCTCCTTTATGAAAACTTTTATAGCTTATATATAGCCCTCGAGTATCTTGATTTTAGCTTTAGTTTGGTTGATTTTCATCGTTTTTTCATCGAATTTCAGATTTTGGGTTTTTAATTTTGTCCCTGCAATTTTAGGCGAAATAACACTATTTAGGACACTGCATTCTTGTTGTAATTTTTGAAGAAATAGCCCTAAAAGTGTGCTGTGCTAGGATCGGCCTTTTACATCTACTGTTCTTCTTTCAGGTATTTTTGCCCAAAATTTTTATCTCTTTCGAGGTTCCCATATTTTGTGTTTTTGTGGTAAAGTATAGCGGACTGTTGTATGCCTCTTTGCAGCGTCCTGGGACAAGGACATAGCAATTTTAAATTTCAAGGTCAATATTTTAAAAATTAAACAAACAACATTAAATAACTAATTACATTCGGTGATATACAACATGAGGAAACCCAGAAGCCCCTGAATAAATGTCATATATATATATACATAGGCTTCTTCCCCGATAAGTTCACCTCTCAATGTATGCTTCAGCCACCCAGGAATTGTAGCTGGCAGAGAATCCTCACCACTTAACATACACCCTTCTGTTACGAACTTTCAGCACCTTCTCGACCAAATACATGTCTGGAAACTTCGCAGGCTGAATGTCCTCGGTGTAGAAACTGCCATGGATGGATACGTTGTTCAGATCTTCGAGAAAGTAAGTCCTCGGAGTACAGTTACATATAAGTCGCACACGAAACAGTTCGGGGGTCCAATTAGCTGTGAACCCTTTCTCGAAGATGCCTTTCTGTTTGCAGATGCACACCAGGTCGCCGTCGGCCCTTCCTCTTCGGAAGTACATACACCACCCAAACCAGGGAGTCGCCCTTAACATTATCGGGCTTCATGCGAGTTTTAGAATGAACGGTAAAATTTTGCTCATTGACGAGTTTCAGCAGTAGCATCAGACACTTGTAGCTGTCATTCGCCACGAAATGCTTTTACATCTTGCCCTTCAGATTCCTGTTGAATCTCTCGACGATGGATGATTTGAGAATGTTGTACTTCGAATGATGATTGTTATGTTTCTTCATCATGGCCTTTAACTTTGCAATAGTATTTCTTTAAAGTTATGTTTATTTATTTTTAATTATGATCAATACTTTAGTGGTTTCTTCCAGTGTCCTGAATAAGTCAGTGAAATTGACAAATGTCTAATGCTAACTAATTTTTATAATGTGTGCAGCAGTATTATGAATTGTTAATATTATTTACATGTAAGAAGAGTGGTTTAAAAAACTGCATATATAAATTTTTTGTTAATCACAATAAATAATGTGGTTGAGAGTACCATCAAAAATAATAGGCACCTACTTTAGAACTGAAAAAAAAAAAACTTTTAAGCGATTTTTAAATAAATAAATAATACTTGGGAATGTAAGCAAACATGGGGGTGCATGTCCTCAAAATGCCATATACTCGGAACATTTCAAACTTTGGTTTATAAAGTGTTATGCAGCGCAAAATACATAATAGTATTTGGGAGTTTCCTAGTTGTACGCTCAGCAGAATTACCTCAAGGAACTGCGAGTTTAGTCAACTCAAGACTCATGTGAGTTAATAATTTTGTGTATGATCAATGTTATGGACATTTTCAATGATATTAAGGCTTTCTCGTAGTATTCTCATGTCAGGCAACAGAGAATGCTATCGGGCATATTACATAGGTGTGCAGTGGTTAAATTTTGAAATAAAAGTTCAGTTAAACACTTCCCCAATTACAGTAGTCAGTCACAGAACACATTTTAATTTGTTTACACACACTGAGAGACAACTGCTGGCCCCATTTGAGAATAATATCACTAAGTGAATGTTACCTCTTCCATGTAATATTTAGTTATGTTTTTGTTGCCATAGTGCAAGGAAAGGTTTTTATAAATGTATGATTAAAATGGGAATATAGTCATAACTTATACTTTTATAAATAAAATCTAGTGTGTAATTGCATAGAAGATGTTTGAAATTTTTTTGGCAATGACATGAATGAATTAAACCAATATTTTAGTTGAACTTTAACCACTGCTAAAGTTGTTTATAAGAAAAACAACCAAACATAAAATAATTTCCAAATTTGTTGACAATATTTTGTTTCAATTTTTATATAAATATCACATATTTATTTGAGTATTTTGATTAGTTTCTAGGTAAACAATTTTATTTGGAAATTATTTTACCTTCAGATGATTTATCTATAACTAATGTTGGCAACTGAGAAGTCCAGTAAGTTTATGAGTTCAAAACGTGTATAATTGTTAGCACTGATATTTAAACTTGTGTACTAGTTACGTCATATTTGCTGCACAATTAAAGGCAATGTGCATTGTAACATATGGTGAAGTTTGTCTTCTTTGCAGGTGACGTGCCCATCTGCTCACTGACTCATTCCCCCAGTAGTGTCGGTCATTCCCAGGAGCATCTTCAAGCCACGTAAGTGCAAGCACAAAGTTCGCTACTTAATCCTGCAATGGGCACTGCATTCGATCTTTAAATAACTTACTCATCGCCCTTGGTAGAGCCGTTGTTAACGGTGTTAGTCGCCAAGAAATGCATTGTTTGCAGTTGTACGAAATATTGTTCATTTCGTAGGCGTTAATTTGTAAGTAGTGTTTCTTCGCATAAAGAAACTTTTAGACCAGATTTTTTTTTAAGGTAATGGAAGGTCGAAATCCAAATTCGAGTGTTTTTGAGACATACAAATCAAAACTAACTATCAAACCGAAATGAGATCGTTAACATTGAATGAGGTACTTAAATTACTCGAAGAAATCTTTAAAATCACTCTATGAAATATTTTCCCGATTTTTTAAAAAATGATTTTTAGGATTCTGCTAAATTTTTTGTATAATAAATATTGCTAAATATTAATTTAAAAACAATTATGCTGTGGCTATTCTGCCACCCTTGTTAAATTTCTTGTTAACATTTCCTTTTTTTATATATCTCAGAAATTATGAAATTGTGAATTCGACATGTCATGTTTACAACGTATGCGATCCAAATAATTTTAATGCGGAGATAGAGTACTTAAATATCTATAATTTGAGCAGCATTTCGCTGAAATATTAAGCATGAACTTAGTCTGTGAAAATCCCTTTACTGAAAATCAGTGGTAACCTCTTCCTTACATTTTTTTACTCTGGTATTTAAATTAGTTAGTGTTTCGTGTTTTTTTCGCATAATTATACTGACTGATAATATGGTTCTTAACAGATTGTTATTATTTCGGAATTGAGAGTAAATTAACAAGTGCACATTTATGACTAAAATGTTACTAAAAATAAATCATTATTTCGTATTTAAGAATACAAAATAAATTGGCAAAAGTTATCTTAAAATGAAGATAGCTGCCAAAAATTGGAGCAGTTATATATTTTACATAATATATTTTCACATAAGAACAATGCTGCAATAAATAAACACATACACCTGAAAATAATTTTGAGAATTGTTACCATGTTCCAAAATATAGCACCACATAAACTACAGCTGCATTCTCTAGGTTTGTTGTCGTTTTAGAAAATGTATCCATGCAATAGTTAAACATTTAGGAATTTTTCTTGTTTTTAAATTACGTAATTTTTTATATCAACAATAATGAAAAACTACAAATAAACTTTCATCTAAATATGAACTAGTGGAAACTGAAAACTGGACCAATTCAGAAAGCGAAATCAAGTGGTTCATTACAGCTATCCAGTTTCGAGGATAGATTAGGGACTTGTATTTGTCACTGTATCCCAAGTGACAAATAATTGTATACTAATACACCGTATGACCAAATAAGTGAAATCTGTTGTGCCCCATTTGCCTCAGCTCTTGGAGCACAACCACTTACCCAACACTCCTTCCTACCTTACACAAAGAACTTAGGATAGAGGAAGGGTTCATTAAACAATTCGTCAAAACATATAAGCAGCGTAGGTATCTTGTTAAACTGGTATGCATTTCACCTTGCCCAAAACAGATCGAATTTGGGAAAAGGGATTCCCCACTCCGTAAATTAAAACATTACCATCATATCGATTTTTCAATTTTTAATTACTCTTTTTAGAAAAGTTTGCTTTTAACAAGTTTTCGCAGAAATATATACAATATCAATTTTCCCACACAGATAAACCTTGATAACAATATTAACTCCTGGGTAATTTTTCTCTCCTCATCAATATTTTCTTTTCACCTTCTAAAACAATCTCCAATATACGACAGTTACTATCTACTAGTTACATAGCTTCATACTACACCCATTTTTATAGAAATGTACAGTTCCTATACCACACTCGAAATTACACTGGTAAATATTTACTTAGCAATTTTTCTTTCTAAACTTCAGGATCACTTCCTCCAGTATCCTTATGTTCTAAAACATATATTATATATTTAGAACAATTTAACAATTTAAAAGAATAGTTTAAAAAAACTCCTTTAACAGCCTTCTCCCTATTTTTCCTAAATACGTCTAAATATATATAATTTGATACCTAGGACCGGCATAGATCCTTTAAAAATGGGCATATAAAATACCTTAAGTTATTTATTTTCCTTTCACCTCGCAGGACGAATCACAAAACCTTTTATTAATGCACACCTTCTAAAATATATGAACTTTATATCTAAGAGAAACGGCCGCTGGAGTAATGGTCTCTTGGTTTTAACTTTAAATCTCACAGGGTCTCACAAATTTTCCCCCAAATTACATTCCTAAACAGACTGTGGGAAAAACAGAAACATTTTCTCACTCACCACCTTCCCATTTGAACATACACCAAGTATCTCCACACAGTCACCTCTTTCAGAATAGAGAGGGGGCCTGAGGATATGCTCCCCACCGATATCGAAGTACAGGCTGTACCCACTCACTACCACCATATACACACACCATCCAAACAACTCCAAACTCGTTTTATGGTGGAGGAACACACTAGGGATATTCTCCCTACTACTGTGGGCTTCCTCTCCTCCACCCAAGCATTCCACATTCAAACATACACACCTCACATACCGCATCCCACAACTTTTTCCCAAAATGTAAAATAAATAAGTCCACACAGTACCAAATCTCGTCGCCCTCTTCCGCGTTGCCCAAAAATCCTTGATCCACTTTTCCTAAATTCATATATCAGGGCAGCAATGCCACAAAATCGCAAAATACAACTAAGTTCCAGTTCACATCAAAAAATCCCTAATTTCCCCAATTTATAGATACAGAGCTCCCATAGCCTGTCTTCTCCATCTCTTCACGAAGGGAAAAACCACAAAGTCGGACCTCACAGGAACTATTTTTTCTCCTTCTTTCTTCCGCAATGCATTCCCAAAATAATGTTCCATTTGCGCGTTCTATAGTAAAGAAACAAATTTCATATCCCCACATAAGAAAAATATGGCTAAATTAATTTTTTTTCCTTTTCACAAGCAAATTTCGGAGTTTCGGATCAAAAAAGAAAAAAGGAAATATATATCTAAGTCCACACTGCAATCAAGCAGCCTAAGTTAGAAACACTAGCTCTTCGGAAAAAAATTATAAGTCCAAACTCTGAGTTCTCACAGTCTAAATCAGAACACTAGCTCCTCAAAAAATTGTACGAGTCCCAATTCTGAGCTCTCACAGCCTCAGTCCGAAACTAACTCTTCGGACATTTCCGGAGTCCTCTCGTATCTGCTCTCGGCGATAGTCCCAATTCTGAGCTCTCACAGCCTCAGTCCGAAACTAACTCTTCGGACATTTCCGGAGTCCTCTCGTATCTGCTCTCGGCGATAGTCCCAATTCTGAGCTCTCACAGCCTCAGTCCGAAACTAACTCTTCGGACATTTCCGGAGTCCTCTCGTATCTGCTCTCGGCGATAGTAACAATCTCTAAGTCCGACCTCGCTGCAATACTTAGCATTTCGACGCGCAGCCTCACGGTCAGGCGACCATTTCACTCATAAGCGGACCCTTCTGCTTAATGAGCCCGGCTCTCAGGCTGGCGATGTTCTCTTCGATCGACGTCCGCGCACCCGTATTTATCCTGCCAGAGCTCCCTGCTCCCAGTCATCCTATCCGCAGAAACCAGCACTCCAGCACCCTCTATGTCACGTTTTGCGACACCAGCGCTTTCTGCTTACAAACATTATTCGCTCTGGTGCGAAACTCAAGCCAATCACGGACAGGGCCACATGTTGCCCCTAATCTACTGCCAGCTGCAACCTGGCGCACCTCTCTGCTGGGCGAGTAGAAGCGTCCACGGCCGACAGGCGTTATTCTACTGCAAAACAAACTTTTCCAAACAGTATTTTCACTTATTTGTGACGGACACCCCGTCACACTTTTATTAAAACAACATTGATTGAAAATTAGTTGATAGTTACTACAGACAAGTGAATCAAGCTAATTAAAGAGGGAACAGGTGACTTATGGTAATGGAATTCATGCCATTAGTACGAATAACGTAAAATTCAGTGAAATTCAGTTATTATACTTTCCAGTTATCTGGCCCTGATAATCTGTGAAGCTATTTTCACTGTAAACTGTATATTCGAAAGTCCATCTTTGGGAACCCAGTTTTCCTGAGTGGGAGGCAAGTAGTCTAACCACTACACCACCATGGCTCCCCTGGCTATTAGACTTTCATGGTAACCCCTCACAGCAAATGACTTAGGACTCTCAACGCTGGAAGTGATAGCAAGTTTGATTATTTCTAAGGATATGTCCACGTGACTGCTGAGATTAAATGATCTTATTTCCAATTTGCATTACCTATATATACCGGAGCTACAAAATTCACAATTTGTGTTAGCAAGTGTTTGATACTAGCTCAAGTAATATGTTCCGTGCTTGCGCACCCACGCCCAAGAGATGCCAGCGGTATGGTGTTTGCATAAAAATATTAGTCACATGTTTTACGCTCGTGTTTTAATTTATAACAGTGCATTTATCAGTACACATCCACTCCGCAACACGTGCAAAAAAGTAAAAGACAAAATATACGTGCAGGATGTTCACGAAGAGAAAGTGTGCTACCAGCGTAGCGGGTGGTGGAGTGCGGCGCGAAGAATGGCCCCGAACCACCTCTCTCCCTCTACTTGGTATTCATGACCGCCGCCTCAGCCAGCCATTGGGGTAATTAAGATGTGACTAGCGGCGAGGGCTGAGCCCTACGCGCGACTAGCTGTACGTGATCGCGGCCCCCCGAGTGTTACATTCATCCTGCTCGCTTCACCCTGGAACTGTGCATTCCTTCTCTACTATCGCCCTCGGACGTATTCGCCGGTAAAATATTTCTTCCACTAAATTTGCTCGTGAGATTTTATATTCTGCACTCGATTCTGAGGAACTCAATGATTCTGCGTTATCAAAGAATACGCAAGAATACAGAAGTCCAACTAACGCGTGCAGCATCGCCTACTATATACGTCAACTCACTAGTAATATAGCGGAATTTCACCCAACAACTGGTACTTGTAAAAGGATTCTGGAACTCGTTAGTTTTGTAACGTAATCCAACTAAGTGACAATGGTGGCAATATAATGGACGTTTATCGTAAAACTTCCGGCTAATAATAACATTTCTTAATAGTTATCTTCGTGTAATCGATTTTTAAGCATTTACATCAAAACGTATCGATTTTATAGCGTTAATTAACAAACATCGAGACTCTTTGTACTCTATTTGTACTAGATAGTATTCTAATACTTCTATCGAATTAAGGCGAAGTTTCACGATATGAAGATATTTCGCTACATAAAGGTCCTACCTCTGAATACGTTTGTTAGCCATATTAGAAAACATAAATTCGAAATTCATTAAGTGTGGCGTTTTCCAAAATCTTGACCGGTAGTTTTGATAAAGTTCTACTGAGATAATAAATCATATTTTGGTATTTATTTGTCGCTTATGTTTAGGATTATAATATTTGCTGGCTTCGTAACGAATATTTTCCATGCGGCGCAGAAAAGAAGTTGTAACGATTAGGTATTAACGAGAGGTTATTCTGCAACTCAAGCGTGGAATAACGATATCCATTTTTTTTTTTTTTTTCGTTAAATACCGTGAATACCGGAGAAGCGGGAAGTAAAAATTATAATTCATCTTCATCTTGTATGTTTGTAGTATTTACGCAGTTATGACAAAAATTGCTCTAGTAGTAAGCCAGTTAAATATAACACTCTTAATACTACGTACACTGCCATTTGAGAAGCTAAGTCAGAATGTTTGATATCGCAATGAAGAATAAGTAAATTGATTTCCACTTGTATATAACTTAAATCACTTTCTACGTGCCGTGGTAGCTTGTGTGTAAGATATCCGCTTTAAAAATTGTTGGCAGTGTTTTTAGCATGCTTGTTCAAATATTGGTAAATACTTTAGCGTCATTATCAATATTTTAGTTCTGGCTTTGACTTTTCCGCAAATAAATAATAATGTGACGCCAAAAGAGATTATTTGACTCATCGTTTTGAAACATAATCATGAGACAATATGTATTACAATAAATTTGATTTATATTGGTATTCATATGTGGGATATATTTCTCAAAGCCACTTCATTCAGTCAAGGATCTGAGCAGTGGTGGGGAAAAAACTAATTTTGATATAAAGGTTTTGGAAAAAAATGATTTTGTCTTTTTATAAAAAAAAAAATTCAATTATGACTAGGGGTGGGAAAATTTCTCGAGTCCAGTGACCTGTTGGCTATATTCCCCAGCCCTGTGTACACTCGAACCTAAGATGTTTGTTCATTGGCTGCTGTCCCAGAGATTAGCCAATGTCATTCCATGCCTGGCAGTTTGGCACTCACTGCTCGTTTCCTTGCAAGTCTGCTATCGGCTCAGTGTCGCCCAGGGCATGTTTAATAAACTGCTATCTAACTGCAAAATTTACTTTAGTGTACACGTGTTGGACGTATATCTTATCATTAAATGAATCTGCGAAATTTTTCTACCCCTAATTATGACCAAGTAGAAATTGTAATACAACCAATCCCTGATATGCGTGACTTATCGTTTATTTAAATAAGGCATCTTGAACGTGGGATATCACTCATAGTTTTATAAGTTACAGTTTTACCGGAGTTGATTTGATTGATCGTAAAAGTGTTTCGAGCATAAGCTCACAAAAAAAAACACTCGCCGAATTTCCTGCCTGTAAAGGGCTAATGGACCACCGGTTCACTTTATGGACTTTTTGCCTCAGTTTAATGAGCTCAGCAGGCAACAAAATATAGCAAACCTGGTGGGGAACGAAAAGGCCTTTTAATTACTACAGCAGCGAGTCATCAGCGGCGGGTCATGGCTGTAATTAAACGATGACACTTTTTTAAAGACCCTGTTGCTGCAGACACTAAAACTATGTCAGAGTACAAAGTGATTGGTGTGTAGACACGAGTGTGTGCTTTCTAGCAATAAATTGGCTCCGCGGTTTCACACACACGATACACACACACAGTCTCTCTCTTCCTCTCTCTCTCGTAACACTTGCCTTACATTGTTTACTGATTTTTTTTAACTAAATTTAATTAGGGTTCCATTAATACCGTAACATTATACCAGTTAGGCTGTTGGATCTTATATAATAAATAACACGTTCTATTTTTGTGTGTTAGTTCCAGTGCCACGCAAAAACTGCTGAACGTTTTTGATGGTATTTTGTCTCCAGAGAATATTTGAAAATTACCTTAATACCAGGTTACAAATCACGATCACGTATATTTAGTAGCCATGACGAAATTAGTTGTTGAGTAAACAAAACTTGAAAAACAACAAAACCTATTTTATACATATAACATAGTAAAAACTTGAATAAACAAAAACTCAGCGAAGCTGTTAACAAAATATTCATTGGAACTGTACATATTTGCTTGGACACTCATTTGGTCGCGTTCGTCCGAAAATACAGGCAAGAGTTAGAAAATACAGGCAAGAGTTAGTAAATACAGGCAAGAGTTAGTAAATACAGGCAAGAGTTAGTAAATACAGGCAAGAATTAGTAAATACAGGCAAGCGTTAGTAAAATACAGGCAAGAGTTAGTAAATACAGGCAAGAGTTATTAAATACAGGCAAGAGTTATTAAATACAGGCAAGAGTTAGTAAATAGAGGCAAGAGTTAGTAAATACAGGCAAGAGTTAGTAAATACAGGCAAGAGTTAGTAAATACAGGCAAGAGTTAGTAAATACAGGCAAGAGTTAGTAAATACAGGCAAGAGTTAGTAAATACAGGCAAGAGTTAGTAAATACAGGCAAGAGTTAGTAAATACAGGCAAGCGTTAGTAAATACAGGCAAGAGTTAGTAAATACAGGCAAGAGTTATTAAATACAGGCAAGAGTTAGTAAATACAGGCAAGAGTTAGTAAATAGAGGCAAGAGTTAGTAAATACAGGCAAGAGTTAGTAAATACAGGCAAGAGTTAGTAAATACAGGCAAGAGTTAGTAAATAGAGGCGAGTTAGTAAATACAGGCAAGAGTTAGTAAATACAGGCAAGAGTTATTAAATACAGGCAAGCGTTAGTAAATACAGGCAAGAGTTAGTAAATACAGGCAAGAGTTATTAAATACAGGCAAGAGTTAGTAAATACAGGCAAGAGTTAGTAAATAGAGGCAAGAGTTAGTAAATACAGGCAAGAGTTAGTAAATACAGGCAAGAGTTAGTAAATTTTTTGACAATTAAATTACTGACGGTGTGTGTAAGCGCATTTCTTGGTGCTTAATAATGGTTTAAAAATCCA
This sequence comes from Dryococelus australis, assembly GCA_029891345.1. NCBI lineage: Eukaryota > Metazoa > Arthropoda > Insecta > Phasmatodea > Phasmatidae > Dryococelus > Dryococelus australis. Next base: position 166,614,355 of record CM056999.1, on the reverse strand, counting down.
CATAAAACTATTTTGATAGGAAACTAAAAAGTATAGTTTTAAAACTGGAAGTGCCTATTAACTTTCGTGTGTTGCCTAGTATTTGAAATATATAAAACTATATTTATAAACATGGCCATACGAACAGTAGTGACTTAAACTGACGTTGTTAGGGCGGAGGTTCGGGCTTAACTGGTCTTGGTTCGAGACGCTATAGTGCTTATACTTTTTTTCATAATAGCAACGTAGAACCATGCAAGTAGAAACATTCAAATATTTAGTTGCGCCAAATAAATCTTACAGTTTACGTCAACGAAATATGAGAAAAAAATGATTTGGTATTAATGACAAAATATTTTACTGCCCCTGTACAAACAATTAATTTGATTTCTCCAAAAACTCATCGTTTAATTTATCAAAATATTTTTCTCATTGCGTAAACTGTAAATTGAACAATGGAAATTAAACTAAAAATTTCTTCAAAATGTTGGTTTACTCTGGAGGTATTTTGATCCGAATCTCGCTTTTGGGTTAGCTTATAAAGTTACAGTATTTTTTATTATTCTGTTCAATAACAATCGATATGATCACGGGGAGCGGGGATGGTGTTTTATCTCAATATGTAACACACAAAATCAGTGACTAGTTCTTATTAAAAGCGATTTTTGTCTCGGGAGGAATAGGTATTGAAGGAGATAAGGATAGGAGATGGCGGTTTAACATCTGCATGCCACAAACAATTTAACTAGCAAATCTATATCAAAATGAGAAGAAAAAAAATTGACTTATCTTCAGTACGCCAGACACAAAATTGAATCCCGGGCGTCTTCTGGATTTACAATTAACTGTTCAACCATATACTGCTTGTGTCCATACAATTAAAACTTGCGACAAGCTCGTCCTGTTTGCTTTTGTACCTAACCTAACTTCGAGAAACACAACCGTATCTAAGCAGGCAATACTTCAATGTAAACATTTTATAGCATAGACGCTTATCATTGCGAAGAAAAATAATCCTGTACATGTGCATACACATGTATTTTTAATATTTTTTATACTTACGTTATTGTCAATAGTAGCCTCCCACCAACAGCACCGACTGGCTGTTGCTACACAAGTTTACTTAAGGTGTAATATAGATATATATCTTATATATATATAGATATATCTACATATATCTTTTAACGCTCAAGGAAAGCCCAACACTGCAAACGACCTGCTAAGTTCCATTGGAAACCCACGCATAAGATTACTCACTTTCAGTTCTTCTGTACACATACGTCATTACGCGTAATTTAACGCTTAAGTTCTCTATCGTAAACCCGGCATAAATGCTGGTTTGCCATTAAACACTGAACAATTAATACTTGTACTTGTGGACTGATAAGTACACGGAACATAATTTTAGCAGTTCAGGATTGATCTAGCAACTTTTAAGTCTAACCACTCAGAATCGTAGGAAACAATGGCATCCCAAATCGCCCAGAAAAATGGACATTGATTGAGGTTATTTACACATATTTAGTTATTTCTGGTTACTCGGGCAGTTAAGCTAATAAATGTAAAAAAAAAAATTAAAATTAAAACGAATTTAACAACCTCTTCCAAGTACTAAACCACGGGGAACAGTTCTTTAACTAACCGAGAATAATGTCACCCGATTTAATAATGCATTGGATACGATTTCACGATGCAACATAACCTAAACCCTAAGATGTAACTGCAGTTTTCCCACCAACAAAAACTGTGGATGTTCTCTGATTGGCTACTTCGTTTCGACTTGTACTTAAGATATACAGGATGCAAACAAGTGTTTACAACTGTACACAGCAATGTACAGGGTTCCGAGACGAGCAATTTGATGTAGGACACTTGTGGTCCAGAGGGTCGGGATATTACCGTAAAGGCTCTTGACAAATGTGTACTAAGGCACGTGCAGCGCGCCGCTGTGGGCCCGGCCTTAATCGGACCTGCTGGTCAGATGAAGCTTGTTTGTACAGAGGTCAAATCGGGCAGGAAACGTTTAGTACTTGTTTTTGTTTGAAACACATGTTGCGATTTCATACACTCTTTCCTGATTTCCGTAACTTGTCCCCCGCGCCTATATCCTCTCTGGTAATGCAGTGGTGTAAGTATTTCCTGATTTCTGTAACTTGTCCCCCGCGCCTATATCCTCTCTGGGTAATGCAGTGGTGTAATTATTTCCTGATTTCTGTAACTTGTCCCCCGGGGCCTATATCCTCTCTGGGTAATGCAGTGGTGTAATTATTTCCTGATTTCTGTAACTTGTCCCCCGGGGCCTATATCCTCTCTGGGTAATGCAGTGGTGTAAGTATTTCCTGATTTCTGTAACTTGTCTCCCGCGCCTATATCCTCTCTGGGTAATGCAGTGGTGTAATTATTTCCTGATTTCCGTAACTTGTCCCCCGCGCCTATATCCTCTCTGGGTAATGCAGTGGTGTAAGTATTTCCTGATTTCCGTAACTTGTCCCCCGCGCCTATATCCTCTCTGGGTAATGCAGTGGTGTAAGTATTTCCTGATTTCCGTAACTTGTCCCCCGCGCCTATATCCTCTCTGGGTAATGCAGTGGTGTAATTATTTCCTGATTTCTGTAACTTGTCCCCCGCGCCTATATCCTCTCTGGGTAATGCAGTGGTGTAAGTATTTCCTGATTTCTGTAACTTGTCCCCCGCGCCTATATTGTCTCTGGGTAATGCAGTGGTGTAAGTATTTCCTTTAGCATATCATTGCATTTTATATCTTACAACTTTCCTTTTGTTTTGGGACTCTCGGACCGCGTAACATGAACTTATTGTTTTTTATTACTTTACATACCATCACCCTGTGATTGATTATTGTTGTACATGATTACAAACCATATTTTATTTTACTACCAAGCTACTCGGAAGTTGCCATACACCTTGACTCTCCCAGCAACCTGGGGGGTTATTCTCTTTATTATAAAGTATATATTTCTACTCTACTCTTCTAAGCCAACGTACAGCAGCTGTATAATATATTGACTATATCCATCCCTTCGTTAGCCAGCATCCGAGAGGAGATCCTTTGCACCCTTTTTCGATCCCAACTCTCCCGTCATATACATTACTTCAGTCTGGATTCTCATTTAATTCTCCTGTTCCACGTTCCATTGCCAAGTCCGTATATTTCCACTCTCTGTTATCCTGGTTCCTTGCTTAGCTCATTGTTCCTCCATTGTTCATTTTACTTTAACGTACCCAGATCTGCATCGTGCCTTCTAACTTCTTCCTACTTAGCAGTACAGCCATCGAGGGTGTCCAATTATATCATGGCTACTACAATTTATCAAACAGTTTATTAGTTATATAGATTCACAATTTCTTTGTGGGAGGGCGCCTGTTCGTCTGGGCACCCGTAATTTAATCTGCAAATTCTATTCCTATTCGATAGCATATTTCACACTTCCTAGGAAGGTGGTGGGCTATTCTGCCCCGACCGAGACAGCTCCCCGACGGGTTTCGGCCACCCCCCGTTTCGCCGCCCCCGCCGGAACAGACCAGGGACCGGGATTCCCACGAATCCGCCCGCGCGACCAGACGCCGTCGGGCCCGCACACAGCTAACTAGCCTTTCGGCCGGTCCGCCATGGCTCCCAACGGTCGAATGGCCTCGCCCACCGTTCTGCTCCAACCTAAGCATCGTCCAGAACATCGAAGTACCTCTTCTGGACACCCAGGCCATATTACTGAACTCCCACTTCCGTGAACCGCGTTAGATTCCCTGCGGAGTCACTACTGGATTTTCGCACGTTGGAACCGTGCTGGAAGATGCCGCTGGCCAGCGGGTTTTCTCTGGTATCTCCCGTTTTCCCAGCCCTCGCATTCCGGTGCTGCTCCATGCTCACCTCACTTCAAGCTCATCGGCTGTCAAGGCCTCCACGTTAAGAGCCGTCCAAATCTCGTCGCTCCACTCCCTGCCACAACGAATGAGCTTAGCGTTCGATCACAGAGTACTTGGTAATACAGAGGCGGAGTCTACTGCCAGCTCCAGCCAACCCGTCAGCAATATGGCGGGACGTCGTAAAACAATTGAAGATGAAATAAGTAGATGGTTCTGCAGTTTGTTTAAAGAGGAAAGCGTTGAAGATATGATACAGTGCATGAAGTGCAGGTTTTGGGTACATTCTGGAATGTGCAGGTATTAATAAGGGTGAAATAGTATTTCTGTGGAGTGTGGTGTTAAAAAATAATTTAGCACACTTTAGTACATCCTAAATACTTTAGGTAGCCCATCATCTAAGCGGTCCAATTATGAGGAGCGGCGGACAAATTTAAGCAACCAGTTTCCTAAATTGAACCAAGTGCAGGATCCAACAAAATGATTTAGTCCTCTACCTGTATGTATGGTTTTGTAACTCTGGTGTCATATTATGTTACCAAAATACACACTGCTCATAATACACATATGTGATAATACGGAAATTTATTTATAAGTACATAAAGAACGAATTTCGGAAATTGGTCCAATATTGAATTAAGATTAATGTGTTTAGATTTCCCACGCAAGTCTGTTGACACAACATCAACATAACACAGTGTCGACCACTCTACCAACTTCTGTGTATGTTGAATATTTTTAAAAATCGAAACAGTTGCAACTGCATAACATCGCGTGTATTTCAATGATAAATGAACAATATCAGGAACTACAATTTTGAAGAATACCTGTGTGCGGAAACAGACGTCAATTTGTGTGATAGGCTAGCTAATTATTGGCACATAAATACACAAGTTTGAAAAATTACTATACCAATCTTTTTATATGTATGTTTACTATTAATTTTCATTGGCCAACATAGATGTATACCGGATGTTTTTAAACAAATCGACAAATTCCGGCATGTAATAACTCACGGAAATTAAAGACAAAAATTTAGGCACATGTTCCCCTCAAAGTGGTTTTTAAGGGTGGTGTGCGTCGGTGCCAAATCCTAATTTAAAAACTCTACCGCGTTCAGTTTGTTATATGCCCATCAGTCAGCACACATTCTGTGTAACTAGAGACCTGCAAAATTCGCGTTATCTTTCGGTTGTAGGATAAACTCCACTGCTATCTACATAGTGAGCACAGTCAGTGGTTTTATTGGACGGTAATATTTAAGCGAAGGCACCTAAAGGCTGTTCACGATAAAGTGAGCACTTTTGAAATCAACCTTAGAAGAAAGTCACTGCCCCAACCTGCGTATATTTCAACGGGCGCACTGAGTGGCATGCGCCCAGTAAAGTTGGTAACGATGAATGGGAAGTAGTTCCGTATCTTAACGCCAAAAAAAATGTGAGGTAATCATTTCTGATAACTTAAATTATTTCTTACGCTTTCTGTTTTCTTTTAAAGCATCAAAGTTTGAAAATGAACATATTTGTAAGATATTTACTTTTCTAATAACTCCACAGTTTCACTTGACCGACGCATGAACAAAGAAGTGATGAGGCCCATGGCGAGGTTAATCTTACATAAGGCGGATGAATGCAAAACGTACATACAAGTGGATCTAAAACAGGGATTTCAAAAGTGCTCATTTTACCGTAAATAGCCTATACCTATTTGAGTTCGTTGAAAATGACTGTCCAGTCCGCCTCTGAAGTGACGTCATTGGCTCAAGATAGCCGCGATACATACTGAGGGCATACTAGGTTACAAGTCGGTCGGGCGCACAGTAACTTGGCGTTTAGTAGGCCGCTAAATTATAACGCGAATTGTGCACGTCTCTATGTATAACTCATACGCGGATTTACCGAAAACTGTTCACCTGAGAGTTTTTCGACAAGACGAGATTTTGTGTAAATTTAGAAGTACTGATCCGTAAGACTTCTTTTAAAAAAAATCGCGTGCGTTATACAGGATTACAAATTTTCATCCAAAAATAAGATTGCGATCCTCATTTCCACCGCGAAGAGGGATAATATTCCCAACAGCGTTTTAAGAGGTGTGTTCTAAACAACACCAAATTAGGTTTTATTGCTTAATCGCAAGAAGTTTCTAATATTTTAAACGAAAAGCATTTTAAAATTAGATTTGAGGGCGCATAACGCCCGAAATAATTTCTTCAGGGAAAGGTGTGTGTGTGTGTGTGTGTGTATATATATATATATATGTGTGTGTGTGTGTGTGTGTGTGTACTAACCTGCTGGAGTTTGTCAGTGTGATTAAAAAAACAGCCATTATAATCACGAGCCTTTTCCATTTTACAGAGCACATTTGCAGCGTGTTTAGTTAGTTAGCTATATATTATGACTTATCAAAGAAGAGTAAATATTAATTATCAACTCTAATACGAACACTGGTACAACTTCATAAAAACTTTGGTGATATTTGGTCGGCTCTTAAAGCGAGTGTGTACTGAAACATTTTCTGTGACATCGTTGTCTGCGCGAACACGCGTGTCGTGGCAAATAAATGTTCTCGGAAGACGACTTTTTGCTACATAAAGTAAAAAAAAAAAAAAAGCATGCACTCCCCATATTTTTTAACTTTTGTCATATTTAATTTATTCATGTCGAAACATAATCGTGAAACATGTTCAAATATATTATTTTTGAAGCTTGCCTGTGTAGTTTCCTTAAGCGGCAATATAAAAGTACGACTATATGGGCATAGTTTAATCTGTGAGCTTTCATCGCGTGTAATAAAGATCCACTGTTACAGACTTAATTTCCACAGTACAGTATCATAAGGAAACACTGTATGCTTTGCGCGTAGGAGCGATGAGGCGCTAGGCGTGCGTGCTGATGTCGCCCGTATCGCTCCCTCGCTTCTTGACATTGGAATCGCAGGCACATATTTATCTTATCATCGAGGTCTTGAGACCTGGTGAGTTTGAAGTGAGGCGAGTATGGAGCGGCACAGGAATGCAGGGGCGAGGAAAATGGGAGAACCCCGAGAAAATCCGCGGACCAGTGGCATCGTTCGGCACGATTCTCGGGTGCGAAAATCCTTAAGCGACCCCACTGGGAACCGAAACTGGTTCGTCTATGTGGGAGGCAAGTAGTCTGACCACTATATCACAACGACCCTTCTTTGGCATAGATTTAACAAAAAGTTAGCATGACGAGCCTATTCTTAACATGGATTTGAATCGGTTTTTATGCGCCCGGTGTATAGGTAAGCGTGTGTGGTTCACCCGCACTCTAAATCTGATTCAGTGATTTAAATCAGTAAGCTTATTTATTGAGTCTCCAGTTAATAAGCTGTTATATACTGGCGAATTTATGTACCGCACTGAAATTTCACTGCCAGACCAGCGCAATTCGCTAGGAATCAGTAGATATAGGCGGTTCAAGGTAAACTGAGCACTTTTTAAGGCCATTCTAAATTTTTCCTATCATCAAAGTTACATCTTCCTGCCGCTTTTTGACATAAACATTGCAATGCGACCAATAGACGCAGTATATTCATTTCACCACCCTCAAACTTTTAATGTCGGAGGCTGCAATAAGATATATTTATTAGTGGTTGATGCCTGTTGGCTGGACCTTAAAAAAGTGCTCACTTTACCGTGAACCACCTGTATCACTGTTCATTCAGCGAATAACACTAGAAACTGAAAATGCTCAGTAAAATTTTACCGATTCACGTTGACCAGTTTCTTTAAGTCTGCAGTCAAATTCACTGATTCGGAGCGGTTCTCACTGTTTCGATTTTAGGTCACGTGCGTGTTGCAGAACCGTTGCTGCGATATCAAAGGCTGTTCATAATCACTTTATAAATGAACCTTAGAAAAAAAATGACTCCCCCTGCATGCGTATATTTAAATGGGCACACTGAGTGACATTCGCCCAGTAAAATTGGTAACAATGAATTGGAAGTAGTTCCATATCTTAACGTCAAATAAAAAGTGTTAAAGAATCATTTGTGATAACTTAAAACTTTTCTTTCGATTTCTGTTTTTTTTTTAATGCACCGAATGTAAAAAATGAGCATGTTAGTTAACTATTTACTTTCTTAATAATTTCGCAGTTTCATTTGACCGACGCATGAATACGGTGATGAGGCCCACGTCCATGTTAATTTTACATAAGGTGAAATTATACACAACGTGTCTCCGAGCAGATCTTATGCAGGGCTTTCGAAAGTGCTCATTTTATCGTGAACCGCCTATACTCTTGTAACTCGCGCGCTGCAAGTTGTAACCCGGCCGGAGGGGACCACGTTGCCTCGGAGCAGACTGTACAAGTCTGCCGCCGCGGAAGGGCTGAGAGCCACGCCTGATTTATCCGCCAATTTGCGATAAATGAAACAGCTAGACGTAATTGATGCGACCCCGTCGCAAGAGGAGCGGGGTTGTTAAGGGGACCAGGGGGAGGAGGGGGAGTAGGTCCCAGGAACACAGGGGTGTGGAACACACACACACTACAGCGCTTCCCTTATCTAAACCCTCTCGCATAGTTGCACTTATTGCACCACGGGCAAATACATACACGTCTTTCACCCTTATTTTACCCCCGATGTAAAAAATTAACGTTATTTAATTCCGCCGCGAACAACAATGTAATGTTTTTGTGTTTGTAGCCTACTAGAAATTCTGTGGAATCTATTTGCCAAATTCATTTTTGTGACATCTCAGAGTCTACAGAAGCAGTTGAATATTACTGCAGAAAATATGCATTTTGTTAATCCGTTTGTTGCATAAAGAAATATTTGGGTTTTCGCTGATGTGCCACATCTTACAGAATTGTTGCGGGCCACACCACAAATGGAGTGCCTCGTAATTGGATCTCAAATCTCCTGCCTACGACTAGACAACAAGTCGCCCAGACATCGGTTCTCGTAGAAACAATTAAAAAATAATAATGATCAGAGATTTGAACTTTTTTTTTTGTGTTATCACATTTGTGTATTTATCTGAGTAATAAAATGTGTGTGTGTGTGTGTGTAAAACCATTTATTTGTTGTTGTAAAACTAGGGAATGTACAAATGCCTCCAGGTTGAAACCGGCACAGTATGTCAGATGCAAGGGAAAGGATGTATGGAAGGAAGTTTGGAAGGGGGGGGGAGGTTCTATCGGTATAAATAATGGCTCTTGTAGAGGATCAGCTGTTTGTCGACATAAGCGTGGAGGTGCGGACCTTCTTATCTAGCTTCTAAAGTCGACGACATATTTAACATCTGATGTCTTCGGACATTCTAGAGATAAAGTGAACTACAGCAATGTCATAGATTTCTCCGTGTATATGGTACCATTGGTGTCATCGACTTGTTCGGGGAGGCTGCGTGCAATAGCGCCATTGCCGACTGCTGTGGGTATGGTTCCACTTCCAACCATCGACTTCTTCGGGAATGATAACAGCAGTGCCATTGCCTTCTTACTCTTCAGACACATCTTCTGCATCTGCAGCTGCGGTCCCCATGTGTAAACCGGAATTCCCAGGGCCTTCGGGAATGTTTGACATGGGGTCTGCAGAAGTGTCATCTAAATCTTCAGCTGAGGCAACTGCATCGCCAAATGGACCATCGACCAGTTCCAGAAACAACTGTATGGCCGACCACCTCTGCTGAACCATTTAGACATTATAAGTGTCGCTTTTGTGGAAACCACCCCCCCCCCCCTCCCCCCCTTCACATGTAGCAGCACTGCGCGACGACATGAGACGCATGGTTGTACAAAGAGCTCTCCATCCAAATAAATTACGCGTGTCTGAAGTGTAGGGTGTCGGTTTCTCGGATGGATGGTGTACGAGTCCACATGTATATGAGAAAGGAACTACCCCCATATAACATAGAGAATAAACCTTGACAGTTATCGATGTATGTTGACCTTCGCGACTTAATAAAACACAAACATGACGTAATCAATACCCACAACTATTACACCCAATGTTTGAAGTGGTTAGTGTTGGCTGGATTTGTTAAGTCACCTCATCTGCAACATGTGGACCAGAGTTATGGTGAGGTGGAAGTAAAGTTTAGTTTTAGAGGACTGAATTTTTTTTTTTAATCCTCTACAGCAAATAAGTGCCTTTGATAACATCAACCCTGGCGTGTCTATAAATGTGTGCTCGTTGAATGCCAGGGGAAAAGTGGTGCCAAAATGTGTGACTAAGAACATTAAACCTTAACAAATCGACATACTGATGGTGAAGGATGAAAGTACGAATACTTCGCATTATTGTTACATAACATTTTTTCAAGGCTGGTTAACTGGCAGATTACCTCGCACGGGTACAAAGTTCATGTCTACAAACAGTGTTTTCAAGTATTATACCGGTTACCCATGGACATCAGGACTCACCTAGGAACAGTGCCTTGCAATACACAAAACAAAGTGTACAAGATACATTTGCAATGTTCTTAAGTGTGCATCATGTTATTTTTAATGATTTTTAAACGTATATTGTATTTTATTTACTTTTCAAAGATTGACCTTAAAAATTAAAAAAATATATATATTAGTTCATACTTAATGTTTGGAGTCGTCAAAGAAAGTTTGGTAATTAACGACATGTGCACTAGCTGGTGGTAGATGCTAAAAAAAAAAAAAAAGAAATAACTAGCACTTTCTATAGTGTCCAATATTGACAATATATGTGCTGAAGGTGTAATTTAGTGCCCAATGAGCATACACCATTGATTTTCTGGTGTGGTTGGAATGATAATTACTTTTATTTAGGTCCAATTATTGATTTGGGGGAGGAGAAGGGATGAGGGTGGGGCGCTGGTTAGAGTTGTGGGGTGTGGTAAAATATGCTCCTCGATTTTTCAGAATTATTTTGTATTTTTCACGATTTTTTATTTCAAGGTCCCAGGGGTAAAGGTCATGTGTTGAGATCAAGGGCATGTGTTAAGATCAAGGTCATAGGTCAAGGCCATGGGTAAATGTCATAGGTCAAGGTAAAGGTAAAAGGTAAAGGTCACGGGTCAATGTCATACGACAAGGACAGAGCCAGGAGTCAAGGTCAAGGTCAGGAGTCACTGGGTTGTCGAAACTAATAGAAGGGGTGAGAGGTGTGGTAGTGAGGGGATGGGTTAAGGGCGGGTGTTAATTTTTTTTATAATTTTAAAATAATTCCTAGGGATGATGGGAAGAACAACATCCAACGTGGCTGTGACGCCTACCAATATGGCGGACGGCACCGAGCATCATGGCCGTCGGCCGCGCTTGTGACGTCATGGCAGACAACGCCTAACTCCTATTCTGGATCCCGTTGTCCCCGAAGTAACTTTGAATAACTACTTAGATGCTTAGGCCAAGTGTTTTCCGAGAAAAGAATTCCTCACGTGTTAGATTTCAATAACCTGCGGCATACCATCAGTGTGGTTTTGCGCACTGGCGGCGTGTCTCTGCCAGCAGCCATTTACTTTCTTAACTACCCAATCAGAATTACGTTACTCCGATACCGCGTGTCTGTGATTCGCGGGCAAACACCTAAGACGCGTGTATTAAAATCATCCCGCCCAGAACTAATGTGTATTGTAGTGCAATTAATCGTAGAATATTTTCGCGAAAAGCTGCTGGCCCTATAGATACTACCAGCATACAAAGTTAATTCGAAATTGGTTTCGTTATTTCGTAGATATAGCGTATTAAATTAAAATATTTATACTGCCACCATTTTGAAATAAATTTCCAGATTTACCTAAAACTTGTCCATTTACATGGCCTACTGCATTAATAATTGTGTGCAAAATTTGGTAGGACTCGGTTGATTGTTTCCCGATATAAGAAATACATTTATTTATTCATGTTGCATTTCTATAATCAAAGGTCCCGCAAATGGGGCTCTGTGTAGAAACATTGTATTGCTGTAAAATACACTGCCGTCATACAAAGTAAATCTGAAATTGGTTACTTGGACTCGTAGATATAAAATACTAAAGTAAAATATTGATATTTGTACTGTTTTGAAAATAATTATCTGGCCCAAGTAAAACATTTATGTTTATATTTGGCCGACTGCAGCTCTACTTACTTGCCAAATTTGGAAGGAATCCGTTTATTTTTACCCGAAATATGACAAAATCCTAACTTATTCCAGTGGTACTATCTTACAAAATGGTGGATAAAAATACTTTGGGTAGACGCATTTGATAATTCTGATAGACAGTGATAGCATACAAGGCTAAGTTGGTATTTGCTACATGGTTTCGTAGATAGTGTATAAAACTATATATGGATGACATTTTAAATGTAATACTCCCACCTAAAAAAAAAAAATGTTAGATTACATGCACAATCGTAGTATTATGGCCTACACGAGTGCCAAATTTGGTAGGAATCAGTCAATTATTTCCCGAGACACGATATTAAAATTTTATTTTCCATGTAGTCCTACGACACAAAATGACTGAGAAGAGGCTATGAATTGACACATTTGATGCTTGTAGAAAATACATTCAGCATTACAAGTTTGGTCGAAATAGTTTAAACGGTATGGTTGATATCGCAAATGAAACTAAAACATGCATACTATCCCTTTTTTTTTAAATAAGTGCCATATCTATATAAATTGCCCGGAATTCGGTGATTGTTTTTTTTTTGCAGGCCTGTTATTGGTTCAGAGTTCACGTGGTAGTGTCCAATAAAATGAGGTCGAATTGCAAACGTAACACAAATGTACACGCGGTTGAAGTCCAGATCGTCTTAAAATGAATTTACGAAATGTCCTTGTCCTTAAATATCAACTGTGTTGGTCTCCGTATTCCCACTTACCATCGTCATATTGGTCCTGGTCGCCCAGGCCACGCCTACTGTACTTTACAAAGTTTATAATTGGCGGGCCGTCAGTCAATGAATTCACGCGTTGGCTGTGTACCAGTTAATGCGTCTCGACAGATTTAACCGATTTTACAACCCATCGTGTTCATTTAGGTAATTATTGAAAAGTTCAGTATAATTTTTGCGAACGTAAATGTTTACAAGTTATAATCTTTTACTTATATTCTGATCAAATAGAATGCAACAATAAATGTATTAAATTATGTATTTTATCTTCAAGAGCAGAGAAATATCCATATAAACGTAGCCACGAATACATACGTGCACAGCCCGCAAATGCTTAATAATACGGCGGCGAAGGGGCCAACAGTAGTTTAGTGGTTAGACTGCTCGCCTCCCACCTTGTCGATTTCTGGCGAGGTTGCTCCCAGATTTTTGTATTTGGAACGTGCTGGGCGATGCCGCTGGTAGGAGGGTTGTCTCGGGGATCTCCCGTTTCCCCCGCCCTTGCATTCCGGCTCTGTTCCACCCCTCATCAGCTCTCCAGACCTCGATGTCAGGAGCCGCCCAAATCTCTTCACGCAGAACAGGGATGGAACAGCCGCGTATACAGCGAGCTCGAGACGCACGCTCCAACAAGATGGCGTCACTCGCCAGCAAAGTTATGGCACGACGTTCGCCAATCTGCGCGTTGTTATCTAGTCGGCAGCTGGCGGGCCAGCCAATAGGGAGTAGGGAGTCTTCCGCAGCACGCAGTGGCTGACCAGACACAGAGCCCGTTGCCAGGCCCCCCCCCCCTTTTTTTTTCTCCTACGCAGCCAATCAGAGAGCGAGTACGCACACATCAAAGTAACCACCGCACCATTTCTTCTCTGTGTATTTATCTACTGTATGGTTTCATCATAGAGTAACTAATCATATAGATATGAAACGGCCGCTTATAACATGAATTCTGTGACGGTCGTCACTTGGACGAGTGCTTTATCTGCATAGGTCATTCTGCGCTGCTCGCATAGTCCTTTGGTTGTCGCATATAGATGAGCCTACACAAATATTTGCCTTTGTATGTTCTTTGGATTTTATAGCACAAACTAATTTTGTATTTTTCGTTTATTTCGCTTATTTCGCTTATTTTATCATTGTAGTATTTTATTATGTAATCAGCTGCTCGTGATTCTATATATAACCTATAAGGATATTTGCTTACAAATATTTCTGGGAGCTTCTTTAGAAAGTGATAGTTCTCGTATTTGCCGCACGTCGCGCCACCGGCTGGGAAGGAGGGTGCGCGTGACAAAGGATGCCAGGGTTGAGCGGTGGTCGCGGTGCACAAATCAAATAAATTTTATTTTATATCCTTGAGTAACTTCCTAATAAATTGTTTTAATTGGACCTTGTGCGCCTGTTTGTTGTACTTTAGGTTAACCCTTCATGACATTTTTCTTTCCTTCTTTGGTAGCCAATTCCAAGCGGTCAATCACCATCTGGTAGTTTACTCGCCAGGAGGCATCCCAGACATTTGGCAGAGACAGGAAAATTTCGCGTTTTAAACTACTTGTACGCTAGACTCCACTGTCATATGTATTTGTCAGTCTCATCTAACTGTTCATTGGAAGACTTTCCACTATATAGCCAGTTTTATCGCAGACAAAGTGGCACGCTAGTCAGTGATGGTTTCCTTACAGTCCTGTTACTGGCCCAGAGTTCACGCGGGCGTGTCTAATAAAATATGATTCAATCGTAAACATAACAGGAATGTACGTGTGTTTGAAGTCTAGCTTGTCCTGAAATGAATTTGTGAAATTTTCCAGTCCCTAACGACTGGGAATATTTTCTAGCACGTAGTAGCCATTCAGGAAAAAATTGTGTGTGGCTGTGTTGGGGACACGGCCGTTTGTTTTGCGTGAATATGTCTACGTTGACGCGCTCGGACGCCTTGATGTTTATTTTACGTTCCCGGCGCAGCTTCACTCGTTCATGTGGGGTTTTATGGGTATCACTGAATCGCTTTTGAGATGCTCTTTCAAACAGTGGACGATATCTGTATTTCGACTTGGCTTTTTGACGGGTGTAAACTCACATTGCGTTAAGTTTTCTTAATTTTTTACATTAAAAGCACACAATTTCTCGATGACCACTTCACACAAATGTTCTTATACACGCAATCGATTGAGCTTAACGAGAGCTGTTGATTGGATCTCAAACTAGCGCCATAGCGTCTCCTAGTCAAAAGTTATGAGACACGGCGAAACTAACTCAAAAGTAGGACCCCCCCCCCCCCCCCCTCCTCCTCACCACCTTCAGCTAGCGATGCTTCGCAGTCCTCACTCAATGTAACATATTCTTTGATCCTTTGGCAATCGAGTGATGTAATTGAATTTTGAATGCAGACGACAGCTTCGGAGCCGCAATGTCAAACTCTATTCCCCGAATTTATCATCGGATTTTCTGTATTGCCACCCATTGTGGTTGCGAATTTAAAGGCGTATTCACGCCAAAAGCCCGCTTTTGTCGCGTCTAAGGTCGTGGCCATCTTCTCTCGTGTTTATAACATTATTAGAGCGGCGTGTACTTGGCGAAATGCTACGCCACCATACCTGATCTCACAGTCCTTGCTAACTTGAGCCACAAACGTGTGTTGATTGTCTACTGTTTTGCAGTTTGTGGCTTTGGCACTGAGCGGTTCTTGACTTGGTCAAACCACTGTCTCGTGTTCAACTCTGCTGTCCTACATTTACACAGCAGGTGTCCGAAAATAAGAGTTGACCGCGTGTCTTTGTGGGAATACGTTTTGGAAATTTGCCCGACCAAACAGATGTAAGTTACCCCGAGACCGAATGCCTCTGCCGCCTAGGCCGGCACCTATAGTCCGTCCACGGTTTCT
Source organism: Dryococelus australis (assembly GCA_029891345.1). Classification (NCBI taxonomy): domain Eukaryota; kingdom Metazoa; phylum Arthropoda; class Insecta; order Phasmatodea; family Phasmatidae; genus Dryococelus; species Dryococelus australis. Next base: position 166,598,797 of record CM056999.1, on the reverse strand, counting down.
CTAAACTTTCCTTAGGCGCCGCTAATGTTCTACTTCCAGGATATTCCTCCGCCTCTTGAAAACAAAGCTTAACAGAGTGTAGAAAATAACACCAGAGGGACAACGCACCTCATTCGTGAGCACAAAGTGTAATATTACTTGACATAAAAACTATTTATTTCTAGGCATTACCAACGCAATTATTTCCTCGCCATTTTTATTCATTTAAATTATAAATGTAATATAATAATTAATAGTTAAAATATAAATAGAATTTCAATTTAGCTATAATAAAGAAAAGTATTTTTATGTTATCACTATTTTAAAATGCTTGTGATACATGGCAAGAGACCTGCAAAATTCACGTAATTATTTGAGGTCACGTTAAATTTTAAACAAGTGTACCTTTGCAGTACGTTTGTTATTGGACCATACTTAGCTCGACACGCTCTGGGTGACTCTGTGCCAATAAATGAACACTTCTCAATTGTGTGCCCCAATCACACTCAGCTCAGTCATAAAGGGCGTGGCTTCACCTCTATGTAGCAGACATTGGGAAAACGACACCGGCTCCAGTATATACAATACTGTAAAATTCTTGCTGATGCCAAATAATAACGCGAATTTCGCATGTCTCTAAACATGATACATTAAAAAAAAACCAAGCACGATATACTTGGGGGTGATTTTTCGAATGTTTGAGTCATACAGTGTGTAGAAACGGCGAATAGAGTATAAGACTATTTGCAGATTAGGCCTCCGCCTACCTGTTGGAGTTTTCCATGTCTCATGCCGAAATCGTGGGGGAGATAAGGGCTAGAATGCCACGCACGTTAAGTACGTTATCGTCGTTACGTGCCGTTTTCTTGGCTCACGCGCAGTGTTCTCGTCGAGTTGAGCCGAGAGATTTGGGCGAACGAGGTCTTGAGGATCGATGATGGTGAAATGAGGGGAGAATGGAGCAGCGTCGGAATGGTAGGGTGGGGTAAACGGGAGATCCCCGACAAACCGTGTTAGTGTCTCGCCGCCTCTCAGCTATGGGACTTACAGCCATGGCCGTATTATTTCGTCGGTGAAATTATGTAGCAAGGTTCAGAGGAAGGCCATCCAGTACTTTCGTAGAGAATTGATCCGAAAATCTTTAGATACGGTGCTCTTAAAAAATCCGTTTTTAGTTATGTAGTGCGTCGAAATATTTCTAATTTGCGTGACATTCGAAAGTAACTATTAACGCTCAGGTATAGTCTGTGAAGTGTGTGTTCTCTTCACACACTCTAAATCTGAATCAGTGAGAATTGCACTTTTTCAATCAGCCAGCATTACCTGACTAATTAAACTGTCACTTCAGTGAATTTAACTTATGAATCAGAGAGAAAAAAGATGACATTTCCTTCGCTTATTTATACAGTGACATTTTTCACTAATTCTTCAGTCTTTTTTTTCCCCCTGTTTTTCAGTGGTTTGTTTTTTGACTGATGGATCAGTTAAACAGCTTGTAAAAATGGCCGTCAAACGACTTATAAAAGTGGCCGTTGAACAACGCCTATCAAGTGAGATAACAACGAATAAACTAATAAAAACAGTACAGAATACTTTCTAAAATGTGCTTCGTCTTTCAAAACACCATTTTACGAGGTAACACGAACAGCCAGCCTTTCATTCCGTTGTTAAGTCTTTCACTTCGTTTCCATGTAATCATCACAGCGCTCTGTTTGAAAGTCAAAACTGCATATAATGTATACTATTCGTTTTAACAATCCTAACGGTACCATTAAATCGAAAACGAAAATGAAGGTCATGCTATTTAAATCTTTACGATTTCGATAAGTATTATAAGACATATAGGCCTATTTACTCTCATTTACTAGCATGACTTGGTAACAGCTAAAAAGTAAAGTGGAAGGGGCGTGCGAGTTCTATCCCAGCCAGCTTCCGAAGTTTTTTACTTTTTTAATTCACAGTAAATTGCGAAATATAAATAGTAAACTATCGTAAATATATTTATTTTGCGTAATTATGTGACTAAATTCAATAGAAAGAATATTTAATTCGCCATTGCGATTGGCCGTCACTTATTCAATTAGTGATATTGTTTCACGTTACAAATTCAATCAGTGAAATGTTTCAGTGGTGTACAACTGATTCTAAGTGGAGCCGTTTTCACTGATTCGAGTAGTTGAATCTCACTGCGAATCGGCGGTTTTCCACTGATTCGAATTTAGAGTGTAGACCAGCAAGTTGGTCGCACGTTTAATAGATTCGTAACAAAAAAAAATGGACTTAAAACACTACACAGCGCATACATGAACCACTATGTAGGCGGGCCGCTTAAAACATATCAGTTGCGAAAGTGGGACCGAAAAAGGTAGCATTTTTGTAGTTAAACTAGACAGAAACTCTTTTCGCTAAACCCGGGTCCCCTTAATCACAGTCCCGGTTTGTTACTAGTATTATCACAGAAGATAATAATTTATTTTGGTTCTGATGGAAAGAAAAATTAGTGTTAAAAGTAACGTGTTTTATATTTTTCTGTTTAGAGGTATATTTCTCGCGCGAACTGTGGCTGCACTGTGCGTATCTCAGTCAAAAATAACAATACCACAACACAGCAGCAAAAGAACAAATGACGGCGACTCGAGTGCCAGGTTTTTTTTTTCCCGCTCCTTAACGAAGGGAGACATCCTCGCAGCTTATTTTCCAAACGAGGAGATGTCAAAAGACCGCAGGGTTGACGGCGTCGAATACAGCATCCGCTGCCAGTGCCAGGCAGAGGTGGATGTGAGGGGGTTGGAAAGGAGAGAGGGTTGTTTTTGAGTGGCTGTTTCCTCCCCTCCCCAACCCTCTTTTGCGTCCCTAGCAGCGGGGCGTCGATAAAGCCCCCCCCCCCCCAGCAACACCCTCTTTTCCCACCCGCCGTCGTTACTTCAACCCTTCAGCAATAATCATTCTCTGGGAGAGGCGAGTAGTACAGAGCAGGCGATTCGAGTGCAATTAGCAAACTGACGTTGTGACTATGCGCCGCGCCGGCACGCGAAAAGCGACCTTAACTCTCCTGCTCGAGGGCTTTCCAGTTCTCTATCTCTCTCTATCTATCTCTCTTCCTTTGGCGCGTGGGTAGAATACACACGTCATTAGCAGCACGAGTGTCGGAGAATCGAGCAAACTTTAACACTTTGAGCGCCCCCGCAATATCACGTAGCCGGAATTTAACCGCGTTCTACGGAGTCTGCTGTAGCTTTTTATCTGCATTCTTTGATGACACCGGCGAAGATATGGTATTTCGCCACAAGTATCCATAACGCCCATTGAAACATAATTTTCATCAGTAACACTTAACCCTTTCTGACTCACTTTAATTTGCGGTTTCAGGTGTTGCAGACAAAAAATTTCTTATGAGGTTGCTGTACTTAAGTCGGTACAGCACTTGTTTCGTCGTCGCAGTCGATTAGCTGTTGGCTGTACGCTCGACTACAGTTATAGCCTATAAACGAATCATGACCTGGATCAGTACGAAGGTTTGTGAATCATTTACCCACAGGTCAGATCATTCGTTATTGCGCTTACAGTTCGCAGCTAAACAAAAAAATTACCTCCATAATTGTGTACAGAGAGTCTAGATAGCATAAAGCGTAAATTTATTAAAAGACATCAGTTTTGTTCTCATTCATTTTATTAGCCTACTTTAACAAGGAAAGAAAAGCTTATATCACTTTTAGACTCTCTGTCTGTGTGTATGTCTGTGCATGTGTCCCCCTCCCCCTTCTTTCATATTCCAATTTTTTGAACGCATCTACAGAATTACACCAAACACTGTACATATATAGTTCATAGTAAGGACACCTGACTATTGTAGTTTTCGACAAAGTCGGGCACTTATTGTCAAAATGGTGGCCATTTTAATATTTAGGGGGATATTTTATACCTCGGGAACCATTCAATCGATTAAAACCAAATTTTGTATGTTGTTAGATCACCGTGGAAGCATTCAATTTTGAAACGGATATTGTTAATCCGCCATTTCGTAAGATAGTACCTTATGAAAACTAAAGATTTTACATTATTTCTCGAAAACAATAAATACAATTCTCACCCAGTTTGACATTTAAGTGATACTATGACAAGAAATGTACTTATTTTTTCAAAAAGATGGCCATTCAAATATTTAAGGTTTATTTTGTATATCTACTGCACCTTTAAACCAACTTCGAACAAATTTTGTACGTTGAAAGTATCTATTACAAGCATCATCTATGCCAACACATAGCCACTTCTGTCAGCCTTTTTATATGATAGTACCACATGAATAAAGTTTTTGTCATACATCGGCAAACGATGACCGATTCCTACCAAATCTGGCAATATTGGTTGTACTGTGGCAGATGATGGTAAATTATATTTTTCAGTTATGTCAGACACTAATTTTCAAAATGGTGGCCACATAAACATTTTAGAATAGAATATTATATCGTAAAAACAATGTAATCAGTACCAACATAATTTTTTATGCTGACAGTAGATATTATAACTACCAACTGTCTCTAAATGTAGCATATTTTGCCTCCATTTTATAAGATAGTGCCACACGAATAAATAAGTTGTCATATCTCGGGAAAAAATGGACCGATTCGTAGCAAATTTCACAAACTATTTGCAATGCAGCAGATAGTGTAAACTGCCACATTTTGAAAAGTTAGGGTACTTATTTTCAAAATGGTGGCAATATAAATATTTTGCTCAGTGACTTTTATTAACGAAACTAATTCCAACTTAATCTTGCACACTGGCAATATTTATTACAACCATCTCATTTGTATACACAGAGCTTCATTTTTCTGCCGTTTTGTAAGTTAGTCCCCTAGCAAAATTTATGTTTTTATGTAATCTGGGGAAACAGTCAACTCATTCTTAACAAAGTTGACGAAGAAGTTGTATTGTGGTATGCCATATAACTATATGAATGTTTTAAGTGTGACAGACTCTTATTTCAGAATGGATGCTACAAAATAATTTTATCTTAGTGTGCTACGTCTACGAAACCATGTAATAGGTTTTAGCTTTACTTTCTATACTGGCAGTGTATAACCATCGAATGTGCTAAACCATAAATTGCTGTTCTCTTTTATGAAGATCATCACTTGCAAAATACGACCGTCCTTATGCTATATCACAGGAATAAATTAACCGATTCACGCCTATTTCATAAGTAGCACTAAGTTAGGCCACGTAAACGTATGTGTCTTACGTTGCTCGGGCACTTGTTTTCAAAGGGACGGCTATCTAAATATTTTAAGTTAGTAAATCCTGTCCCCTGAAAAATTAGACGGATTAAATTCGAATTTGATGTTCGAATCCGACCCCCGTAATGCCGTTCATCGCACACAGCAACTGGTGCGATATTTCCCGGGTTCGAGTCCCGGATAAGGCAAGTGTGTGCATTTGTAACTTTCTCAATAATATTGCATATATTTCTGGTTTCATCTCTAATGGCATTGCTTCCAACGAGGCAAGTTCTTAATTGCACACATGTTGAAGATATTAGGCTCATTATTTGTACTAGGAATTACCAACGTGCATCATTTCTCTCTATTTTTGTTCACATTAATTATGAGTAAAATATAATTCTTTGTAGATGAATAAGTAAAAGTTAAAATTATGGCGCCCTCTATACCACTGGGACACCACAGAGCTACCTTAACCGGTCTTTTAGTCAGAAAAAAAAAAACGTACTTTGAAACGACTTTGGGTTGCGCAAATCAACATCCGACATATATAATTACATAATGGATAAAGGAGAGACATGTGCATATGTATTTTCAAAAATGAACCTAGTTTATTAATATTTTATCAGCCTTGGCAATGGCTCTTTCAGCACAACCTCTCACAGTATCTCAAACTTGTTTTACCCAAAAATACATCAACTTTGATTATATCCATGGAAAAGAACTACCAGATTGATCCCAAAGAAATTATGTTACAAAAGAAGGTTAATATGTAATTGATTGCATGCAAGCGAACTCATAAAAAAAATACACGAAAATCATTCTAAGGATTTAAATCTTCCTAAAATTTTCACCTACTAGTGGCAAAAATGACACAATGTAAGAAAAGCCACATCTACAAAAAAAATATTAGTATAGGCTTTTAACTGTGGCGAAAACCATCTTTCATATTAGAAAGACAACAAAAATGGCAGAAATAGCACATTATAAAAGCCATATTAAATATTACTGGCTGTTTGACTAGTGCGAAGGCCATCAATACATAACATTTCAATGTAATATTAATATTTACAACGAAAATCTATGACCTGCTTGGAAGTGTTTTCTCTTTTTCTGGCCATTCAAAGTAGTACAAGGCCATTCATACAAATATCATAATTGAAATGTTACATTTAGCATTTTTTTTTTTTTTACTTTTTAAAAGCTCTGACAGGAACAACGAAATTCGTTGTAAAACAGATTAGTAAAAATGCATGATGAATATTTTTAAAATTTCCTATAAGGACGAAAATATTGTCCTTCCTCAAACAACGTTAACGGCATACCAATTTTATAATAATTTAAATATGTTACGTAACTTCCAATACAGACGGTCCATCGGTGGAACAGCCATTCTCCTTGACTGGCTGTTCCACCGATCTTATATACATAAAATATTCCAAATGTTTCATTCATGCTCAGCCAATAGGAAACCGCCGAAACGTTCCGATGGTTACAACAAGGGGAAAGTTCTTCCACGCTGCCGAAACGTCAACGTGGTTGCAGCAAGGGGCTGAAGATTCTTCCACACCAACGCTGTTACGAGACAGTTCCGCGAGGCGCCGCTTGAGAGCGCTAGGTGCGCCCCCGGCCAGGTAATTCAGCTCTTCCGTCTAGTTGGCTAGGAAGCTATGATCAAGCCGGGCGTGTCGCTGATGAATTGTTCTGGCCGGTAACGGGACGACGGAAGAGAAATCCCTCGGCGAGCAACACAAAATAGCACAAAAATACTAGTAAGTGTTGAAGTTTGTGTTGTTGTTTTAGAAGTAGTCTGTATTTACGGGGAAACTGATTACTTCGTACGACAAGTTCGGGAAACAGTTTAGTTAAGTCTGCTGTTTGAACGGGACGAAATGCTCACACACAACCAATGTCATAATATTTTTTTTTATTGATATACGATATACTACGTGTTGCATAGATTGAAAACCACAGTTCGGAAAAACGATTAACTTTGAGGTATATTTTCCAATTTAAGAAACTTCACGTACAGTTCATTACAATCGTGACGTAAGTTCGAAATAAACAGTTCACACTCGTGTATGAAAATGTGCAGAAGGAAAAAGGTATTAAATTGAGACCCCCAGTCTCAAAATAAGACAAAGTTATGTTATCACAAGTATAAAACGCTTGCGATAAATGACACGGACATGACGATACATGACAGCCAACAGCGAAACACATCATACATGGGGAGATTTTGCAAAGTTTTGATTCGAAATGATACGAAGATACTGCGAATAGCGCATAGTCTCTTTGTGTATAGTTTTGCCAATCCCTGTTTGACGCTGGCTCCCGCCAAAACAACAGGGGTGTACGCGAAGTGGGCAACTTTACTGCGACGAGCACATCTCATTAATTGATCGCGTCCACAGTTCATCCTCCTGCGAAGATAATGGGAGAGGCGATAAACCCGGATTCCCGCAGTCGTATTTCTTTCTCTATCAAGACACCCTCCCTCTTCCTCTTTCTTCTCCTTTCTCCTGTCTTCTCCCCCCCCCCCCCCCCCCTAGTCTTCCCCGTCAGATTTTTTATGGCTGTAGGTGAGCGGGGTAAATAACCTTTTACGTCCTCTGGAGAAAGCCGCATTAAAGGATTACACGACTGCAGGCTAAGTCCCTCATTAAGAATACTTTCAGCGTTTTTACACCGGGCTGGGACCTTCCCCGCCTCGACGAAAGAAAGAGTAGACCACAACAAAAGCTTTTCAAAACGCAATCTCGAAATGTGTTTACAAACTATATTTTACGCTGGACGTTTTGCTATCGTCATCTTTTTTTTTTTACGGGTGATGAGGAGTCTCCTCATAAAAGCGGCAATAAGGAAGATCGTCCGTAACAGTTTTAAAAGCTACTTCATTTTCTGACGAGCACCGCGGGAGAAGGAAGTTGCTCCGTTGACACAATTTCCTTTGAAATATTTCTACAATCCTGTTTGTGTGTAATTCCTTTGCCCTCTGCAACGTCTTGTTAGGGGTTAACAGCTTTTGTCTGCAGTTTTGAAGTGGGAACGTTTTCTTACACGCACGTCAGTTAAAACATGCGTGCCACAACCTGAAAACGACATCCATATATAACATCAGTACGAGATCAGTGTCAAGTTACTACTGGTATGAAACAAGCCATTAGTAATAAGTACACAGTTACTAATACGTGAGTAACACGTTACAATTCTATTTTACCCGCAGCATAATGCCAGAAAATCATGTACGTTTCAGTTTATGTATGTTATCATTATACACAGGAAATATATGAATGAAATATTCCGTCCAAGTTTGTGACACTAAACTACGTACATATTTGTAGGGTTCATGAGTAGAAAAATGTTCTTCATGTGTCTTTCTAGTCTTTCCTCTAATTGCATTTGTAAAACCTAGTGGCCGAATTCTAAGATGACCGATTAAAAAGTAGTAAATAAAAAGTGTGTAATCCGGGACTGTAATAATTCGCATACTACACACTCTACGCACTATTATGCTTATAGTGTAAGCACAGTAGTACATACGAACATTGTTTGTGTTCAAGAAGGGGACCCTATTTCTTGTTCTCCTCGACCAGTATGGAATTTGTTTCATAAGAATGGTCACCAAGTATCATAGTGGTTAGAACACATGAACTTGGATACATGCCACAAGAGACGGTCTAAGTTTTTTATATATTTCTTGTGACAAATGTAAATAAATAGCATTTGGTGTAGGTAAATAATAAATAAATATTTATATATTATTTTGTTCTTACAATATATTTAATTTCCCCTCAATAACACATACATTTAAACACATTCTATATGTATATATTAGTAACCTGTTACTCGTTTCTTTATTGGGCGAGAAAAAAGTAATCAGTTTATATTGGACTGCATAGTGTATTTCTTATTCTATTGGGAGCCGCGGTGGCTGAGCGGTTGGACTGATCGCCTCCCACCAAGGCGAACCGGGTTAAATCTCCGGATTTTCGCGAGTGGAAATCGTGCCGGACGATGCCGCTGGTCGGCGGGTTTTCTCGGGGGTCTCCTCTTCTCCCACCCTTGTATTTCAGAGCTTCTCCATTTTAACCCCATTACACCCTCATCGGCTCTCAAGACCTCGTTGTTAAGACCCGCCTAAATCTGTCAACTCATCTCAACTCAACTAAAAGTGTTAAACTACAAAGAGTTGCCCAGAATTATTTTCACGACTTATCTTCTCATTGTTTCTTTATATAATTGTTTTACAAAAACCTAAAATGCTCTCAAAGGACAGGAAGAAAACTAAAGTTAAATGCACTAACTGCTCAGCCACAGCGGACCCAATAACTTGAAAAATTTAGAACATTTTATGTTTGTTCTACGTGTTATTTGTTACGTGTACGGGAAGTGAAATTTCGCGAAAATATTTCAAGACAAGCTGTACTTCATAACACTGTAGGCTCATTTACCTACCTTGATTAACTGAATTATATTTTGACACGTGTTAACTGTGTGTACACGAATCACGTAGGAGCCGTGCTAATGTTGCCGAATTCTGAGTGGCCCGGTGAAATATGAAAACGCCTTCTCAAGCAGACAGCAATCAATGGCAATAGACGAACTGCTGTTGGGTGCTTATAGTATTGGAGTCTACCGTATACTAATATTTTTTTCCACGAAAAGTCACTAGCGCTAGTTACGTGCCTCCAGTTTGTAAGGTGACTGCATCCTCGCATTATTTCAGTGTCGCTTGTGTCCCCTATTTGGCGAGGAGCGCTCATGCCTGTGCCTTTCTCCGGCCAAACACATCCTCGCCGTGGACCTGGACACTAGGTGTCAGGTGTGAGGCTGCACCGTATAGACTAAGTCACTAGCGCCAGTTATGTGCCTCCAGTTTGTAAGGTGACTGCATCCTCGCATTAGTTATATGTCGCTTGTGTTCCCTAGTTAGCGAGGAGCGCTCATGTCTGTGCCTTTCTCCGGCCAAACACATCCTCGCCGTGGACCTGGACACTAGGTGTCAGGTGCGAGGCTGCACCGTATAGACTAAGGATGATTAACACTTTGTATACTATGCTCGAGTGTAGCTCGATCAAAGCTAATTTGAAATTTTCTTTGTCGGTCAGAACAAAAGACGCGTGTATGTGCAGACTTTGTTCGGTTAGTGTATAGCATGATCTCACAAGAACTTGACAGCGCAGTAACACAGATATTGCTAACGACAGAATTTGTTTTTTTTATAGCCAATCAAAGGGATATGGTGGATTGTTGATTCTTTTACACGATATATTACATTTGATTGGTTCAATATCAGCTTTGCTCCCCACTGGTGGACAGCCAGCCAATAGTGAACGCTGTAAAGTACAGGGTAGTGTCCGATGTGGTAAGGACCAATAGGACGATGGTAATTTCTAACACAGACACCAATGAAACCAGCGTTCTTGAAGTAGTGGATATAGGCGACTCACTTCTAATTTGTCTTAGGTGCCAGTAATTGTGCGCAGACTTCAATGTGTTAAGGTCGCCTGTCTTTTGCGAAATAAATGTATTCGGAGGCTAACCTACAGTATCCTATGTGCACGCTTGCAGTCTTCATTTGATCATCGGCCACTTGCCTTTGTGTGGTGACAGTGTCTTAGATGTGTGAGTCAATCCGATTTACGTTTCTCCGATATTGACTGTCCGGGATTCACGGGCAGACAAGGAAGGCGTGTAACAATCCGGATGATCGAATCGCGAAGTGCGTCGGGACATAACTTGTCCCAAAATATTTTCGCGGAAAACAAAGACGTGTCCATAAGGATGATGTTGACTGGACTCCCGTCTTCTGCGCATTTACCCGACACTGACCTACCTCACAGCAATACAACTGTCACGGTCACATATTCCATTCTGATAAAAGTACTTCTTTGTACACTAATATTTCAAGACGTTAGAGAAAGTGTACAAAGAGCTCGTTCATCTAAACAGTCTCATGGCCTCAAACCGAATTGAATTCACGTCGTTTATCACAATCGCATTAGCAGATAAACAGTACCATGCTAGCACACGGAGGCCATCCTCTGCGCACCTTGTGCGCGGGCCCCTACCACATTTGGCATTTGCGTGTTACACCGGAAAGAGATGGTCGAGAAAGTGTTGGGATGTGTAGAGGGAGGATAATGGCGGGTAAAACGAGAGCCAGTTTTGCCAACTTGGTCACTTTTTGTCCTATTCCCCGCTGGCTATGTTTACCGGGAGTGTTACTCGCTCTTTGTCATTCGCGCTCTTTTTAACACCGGAATACTGCAAACCCAGTTCAGAACTGTAAACGTTTGTTCTTACATTTTGTAAACATGCGCGTGGCTATCCGGGGAAAAAAAAATTCGCAAAGTTCACCGACCCGTAGTCATAGAGTAAGTAAGAGTAGAGAAACGAAATTGTGCGATGGTTTCTTTGAAGAGCGAGCGCCCATTCTCTGATTGAATGATCGAGGCTCCTTGAAAGGACCTAGTGTCTGAGTGGCTACTGTCTGCTGCGAAATATACCCGACTGGCAGGGCTGCTGGCCGGCATGTAGGTTACTAGGGGCTGATAGGCCTCATCGACTCTCAAGACTTCGCTGTTACCAGCCGTCCAAATCTCTCCACTCACTCCCTCATTCGTATTCAGCGCCGGCAAAAACGCGCCGCCCTCAAATGGTTGATTACAGAACGTTTTGAACTTCCGAAACCGTGCATTGCCAGTTTCAAAAATTATTTCCCGCAAATTTTTTGGTTTCGGCGGAATCTGACCTACAGCTCATTAACATCTTGAGTGCGGTGCAGGCTCTCGGACAAATCAGACATGCTAGAAGAAGTAAGTCGCCAATATGCGTGAACTGCATGACCATAAGTTCTGTTGATATATATGTTCCCATTCACTACTGTCCTATTGGTTCAGACAACACTGGACACATTTACTACACTACACGTCCTTCATTACTGGCCGGCTGTCGAGAAGTATAATACCGAGTTTAAAGTGTCCCAATCTAATGTTCTGTCCTACGCATAGTAATGTACAATCCATTCTGTTTATGTAAGTAATGTACATGTTGAGTGTAGATAAAATAATATAACGTGGCAGAGAACCTTATGAACACTGCTGGCGAAGTAATATTTTATCGCCAGTGTCTTCAAACAATGCAGATGTCGTAAGGATAAAGCAGGCTCCATGCAATGCAGTTAAATTAAGGATATATATATAAACGTTAGCAGCATTTACGTGCGTTATACCTATGGATAAGAAAATTTCGCGAGTTCAATGACCTGTAAGCTAGACTCCACGATCCTATGTACAGTCGAGCCACAGATTTTTGTTCATTGGCTACTGTTCCAGTGTTCCCAACACCTTGCAGTATGGGATTCGCTTCTTGTTCCCTTGAAAGTTTCCTATTGGCTCAGAGCCGTCCAGGGTGTGCATAATAAACTCTGATCCAATAGCAAAGGTGATTTTAGTGGATACGCGTTTGAAATATATCTTGTCCTGAAATGAATTCGCGAAATTTTCCTATCCCTAGTTATACCTGGAGCTAGTGGCTTTTCGCGAGAAAATATGAGTACACGGTGGACTCCAACACTATAAGCACCCAACAGCAGTTTGTCTATTGTCAATGGTTACTGTCTGCTTGAGAAGGTGTTTTCATATTTGACCGGGCCACTCAGAATTCGGCAACATCGGCACGGCTCCTACGCGATTCGTGTGCAGACAATTAACACGTGCCAAAAAGTAATTCAGCCAATAAAGATAAGTAAATGAGCCTACAGTGTTATGAAGTACAACTAGTCTTGAAATATCTTCCCGAAATTTCACTGCCCCTAGTTATACCCGTGAAATTTCCCTAGCTATTGGCAAAGAGTGCAGCCCAGTGTTGTTAACGCGGAGAGTGACTACCTGCTGCGTATCTGGTATGCGCACTCTGCTACTACGGGGGCGATACCTGATAGGCCCGGTTGCCGCCACTCGGCGATCAGTGGCGCGTTGTGTTTGCCTCGGGGAGAGGACGTGGGGGGGGGGGGGGGTAGACGCGCCTCGCCCCCGCGTCTTGCGGCGCTAATGGCGCCAGCGTCTTCTCATGTGCGCGCGCGCGTTTGTGTGTGTGTGTTAATGCCCGGCATCCTTTCAGCGCCGCTCCATCATCCCCCGCAGCCGCAGGATCAACACTGCTTACCCCCACACACCCTCCCCCCTTCTCTATAAAAACCACTCTTCTCGCCTGGCGACATACATCACGGCTGGTAATCGGACTAGCTCCTTCTCGCTGAGACCCTCCCCTCCTCCTCTCAGATCCCCCCTCCGCCTCCTCCTCCATAACTCCGGAGAAGTCCTTCAACACACACACTTGCGAATTTTTTTCTGACGTTCGCAAGAATGCCATTTCTTCAATTGCCAAAGTACGCTACAGTCCGGAGATGCTGATTAAGGGAGAAGTATCCTTGCTATCTTAGATTTAGTAATTATCCCCATTAATTTACTTTTCGGAGTCAATATTTAAAAACCAACCTAGTCATGACATAGGGAACATTTTAACAGTTATTTCTAAATCCCGCTTGTTTTTCTTACATGCTTAGTGTCACATCTGTAACCGTAATCAAACATTATCTAATCATTTAATAATTTCAGTCACACGTGGGAAAATACAGGTATATTTGGAACCCTACAAATAAAAAAAAAATCTGTAAGTAGTCGTCTATGTCATGTCTAGTTTTGATTTTTTATTTTCGGCCATACATTTTCATTATGAAGATTTGTAAGGAAGTTCGAAGATGGAGTGGATACTACCCCTTTAACTTAGTATTTCCTTCCCCTGCAGCAAAAAGAAAATATATTTATCATAAGCGAAAAATGAAATGTTTCATATAATTTATCATTAACCCCTTAACTTAAACATTTATTTTTCGTTCTAGATGTTCCAAAAGAGGAGATTTTTTATTTGATATATAGTTACGAATCATTTATAATTATTTTACTCGCTGGAGTCTATGTAAAGAATTTGTATTGGTCTGACACCGGCGAAAATCAATAGCAAAATTATTGTTAGGAGTGCCACCTGCAGCCAATAGCATTAACCAGAGAAAGGAGCTGTCAGTATTGGGGCCAGTGTCTGACGCTGCACAGCGCCGACCATGATTTCGCCTATTCCGCAACACGTCGAACGTGAACGAGTAATGTCGGGATAGTATGTTAAGGGGTTCAACTATATCTCACTCGAATGGAATGGATTGGATTGGAAATGGCTTATTAACGTCCCCTGGTGTTATGCCTGGAAATTTATCAGCGGAAAGCTTACAAACTAACTTATGGCCTAACTTAAGCTAACGCCTATGCCTTACCTAGGATTCGAACCCAGAACCTACCGCACCCTAAACCAGCGGCGCACCATCTGACTGCGCCACGGGAGGTCGGCTATTTCACTCGACACACTGCAAAATTACAGAGTCAATAATAAGCTGGTAAGGACAGAACTTGAGAATCTTATGCTGAACAACTGCAAAGCAAACTCGTATATATCTGTAGAAAGGCTCGATATATATACAAGGAGATTTCGGCTTCCCAGGGGCCGCGGTGGTTGAGCTGGTAACCGGCTCGCCTCCCACCGAGGCGAACTGGGTTCAATCCCCGGCCGGGTCACTCTCAGATTTTCACAAGTGTGAGTCGCACCGGAAGGTGCCGCTGGTCGGCGGGTTTTCTCAGTTGAGCTCAGTCTTGTAAAGAGTCGTTCTGGCAGGAATCAGTTGTCTGCTCCATGTGTGGCCATGATTTCAAGCTGAGCGAAGAACTTATCTGGAAAAACTGTTGAAGATATAACCGCATGGCAATGTGGTAAAGGAACTAGATAAAATTGTCAGGTTGAATGGAGGCATAAAAATGCTTAAATCTTTCTGGTGAAATGTGTTAGTAATTTATATATGTATTTATATATAGCTATGCTAAGTAGATACACATGTTGCTACTATGTAAAACACTTAATGTTTGTTTCTTAAAGATGATGCAAGTCAATGATTGTACAGCGTCTACTGTAGAGTTTACTTTCATAGATGTAGTAACCCTTCGCCCAGTGCTGGGAAATGACGTCATGTAAAACAGTGTTTCTATTGTGGAAAGATACTCAGCAAAAGCCACAGTGCCCGGCGACATGACAGAACCGCCTGCACAAAGAGTCTTTTTCGCCCGATAAAGCATTACGAAAATGGACAATGCTGTTTGTGCAAGGTTATGTATTGAAGAACTATATCGATAACTGCAAGGATTCGTCTTTTCAGAGTTAGCAAGTGATATCGTCAATACACCCTGCTGCCTCGATGGGTACTGATTCCACAGAAGATTACGATGGGGCAGTTAATGCTAATGGGCAGAATGAGAGACGTACGAGGAGTGGCAGAGACAGTATGTGTGGAGCGCACACCTGCAAGACGTTCGTGTGAAGTCGACGAACTCCAGAATAAACAGTTGTTGGCTCTAAATACTGATGTCTGTGCGACCACTACAAAAAAAAAAGTAATCTTTATATTGATAATAAAACAGGAGGTGAAGACGATCATGAGGAAGGCATTGATGATAACCATTATGAAGACAGTGTTGATGAAGTGTCTGATGAGGATGATGATGATTCTCTCGACGTTCCCACACATTTCACAGAGTTTCCTTCGACAAGTTATTTGAAGAAGGCAGAAAGCGTCAACAACGCTTGTTTACTTGCAGAAGACGCTCAGAATACTGACTACATGTTTACCGAAGACTCAAATGAACTTGTTGATCTCTCATGCATTGTTGAGATATCTTCAATCACTAATGAACTTAAGGGTCGTGGGTATATCATATGAGACTGCTGGCTACTACCCGTGCCCTGCAAACATCTGACAAATGTAAATATCGTTTGTACAAAATAATTCGATAAATAGAATGTGTATAATACACAAAATAAATTTAATTTATTTATACATAGTAATGCGTGTTTTATATCTTATACAGTCCATTCTGCTTCCTGACAAGCTTATTGATTCTGGGGTATAAACAATCCGTTGATATAGACTGTTTTAGATCAAATTTATATGAGCGTGTGCAGGAGGAGGAAAAATAGTTCAATCTTAAGTATTATGACGTATTCGGGTCGTTTAAAATGGATGAGTTCTATATAATGAACGAATGAAATGAGTCATTTAGCCTGGTAAGTTAGTATGACACTTTGGTATGGACAACTCTTGTAGAAATATTTTGCGAAGATTCTGCAAAGATTTTCTGCGAAGACGTTATCTACAAGTCACTTATTAGGAGGCTTTTTTTTTTTTTAGAGATTTTCCGTCATCGTTTGTTTGTATAGGTGGGTGGTATGGCAAGTTGGTCTAGCCAGTTTTGCAGGAACTGGTCTCGTCAGGAGCTAGTCTTGGGCTAAGTCAGTCTCGTCAGGAACCAGTATTCGGGGTAATTAGTCTTGGGCGCAGTCGGTCGTTGGCTAGTATGTTTAGTCGGTATAGCCTCCTGCTGTGACCAGCTAGTAATGGACAATTGTTTTGATTGGGATTTTTCTCAATTTTTCGAGTTCACTGCCATTGGGATCAAGGTTAAGATCGACAACAACTAACATGGTGGCTAAATAGGCCGCTCCTCTGGCAGCGAAGGTGATAATTAATACAATAGCGCCACATATGTGATGAAAATGTAAACAAATGACAAACGAAAAAAGAATATCGTGTGTGTAGTGCATTTGTCAGAATAAGTAAATGTGAGGGGTGTGGAGGCCTGCCGATTAATTAGCCATTGAGGAACTTTGGTAGAGGAGGGTAATGATAATAACATGTGATTTATTGGAGGGGGTCAGTCGTCTGCTGGAAATGGTGCTGAGTGAACATCTGTAAATGTAATTTTTCCAAATAAATTTTTTTAGTTTTCTAGATGCATTTTTGATTTAATTTAAATAATTTTTATACATTTTTGGAAGTAATTATATTTCTAATTTAGGAGGGATTTGTTAATTTTTTTTGTTTAAGGTAAAATGTCACCACAGTCAAGGTCAAAGGTCAAGTTCATGGTCGCTTGGATTCACTATGGTGGTTTGGTGACATTACAACATGGTGGCTAGTTGGTTCCAGTCTCATATCTCCTCTAACCCCAAACATTCAATATTTTCATTTTCTATACATTTTTAAATTAAATTTTAAATTATTTTATAAATATTTCTATAATTTTTTGAATGTAAAATATTTTGGGAATGTTTCAGAATTTTTGGAATATTTTTGATACGAGGTCAACAGGGTTCAGGTCAAAGATCAAAGTGACCATCATCCAACCTGAGGGGGGGGGGGGCGTGGTCAGTAATATAATATGCTTTCCGCCTTTTATGAATTTATTCGAGTTTTATACTTCGAGTTTTTGTTTTCAAGGTCTTTGGGGACAAGGTCACTAACATCCAACAAGGTGGTCGGAGTCGTCGATTTAAAATCGTTTTCTCGATTGAATTTTTTTTTATTTTTTAAATTTTGTAAGGATTTTTTTAAATTTTCGTTTCAAGGTCATTCAAAGTCACGGTAATGGGGTCAAGGTCAAGGTGACTGGCCCCATAATGGTGTCGTAGTCTGTAACGTAATAAGTTTGCCAACTTTTATGAATGTATACGATTCTTTACCATTTTTCTTATGTTTTTGTTTTGAAGGTCATTGGAGATAAGGTCACTGGCATCCAAAATGGTGGTCGGAATCATCGATCTAATTTTTCACTCTAATTATTATTTTTTCAATTTTTTTTCTAATTTTTTGGTACTTTTTAGAATGTTTTGGTTTCAAGGTTATTCAAGTTAACGGGAATGAGGTAAAGGTCACGGTCAAGGTCATCGACATCTAAGACGGCTGACGAAATGGACACCGGCCGATCTAGCGAGGGTCGATCGTTTCGATATCTTAGCCGATTCACCTGTCGTCGAACCCCGGACCTTCTAAATGTACGTACATATGTAAATATTTTTTTTAAAAATAATTTTTGATTTTTTTTTAAGTTAAAGAAATATTTTGTATATATATTTTTAATTTTTGGTAATTTTTTGGAATTTTTTGTTTAAGGTCAACGAAGGTCACAGTCATAAGGTCACATCCAAGGTCACGGATCAAGGTCACTTGAATCCAATATGGCGGTTGGGTGACGTCACAACATGGAGGTCAGCGCCTGACTCCTATCTCGTATCCCGTTGTCCCGAGGTCCCATGATAATTCTACTTATTAAATTTAACTAACCCTTTAATTAAGACATTAAGCTATTCTTTAAGGTGTTCAAAATGTAAAAAAAAAATATTTGGAGATGTGCTTTACTTAAATTGGTGAAGAACTTGTTTCGTTATGACAAACCATAAGCTGTAGGCTTTTTGTTCGGTGAAGGTTATATTAACCACTCATGACGTAGAGTAACACGGTTTAGGAATAATTACCTGCAGAGAAGGTCATTGGTCACTGAGGCTCATGATATTGAGTACTGGTTAAATATTACCGTACTGTGCTACATGTAGGAATTTGTCTACACCCAGCATTACAGGGTTAAATTAAAATTAAATAAATTGTTATAAATGCATTACTATTAAGATAATAAAAATTAAATTCTATTTAAAAAAAAAGCTAATCCATAGCTTAGGCTGTTGATAGTTACCTGAGCACTTTTGAAATCAAGCTCTGTAAAATATCACCACGGCCACTACCTGCAAATATTTAAACAGGGACACTGTCTCGCGTGTGTTCAGAAATGTTGGTAACGACGGAGATAAAGTAGATTTATTTCTTTACGTTGAATTAGAAGTGTTACGTGAGTATTGAAACTATTTATTTCTATTTCTGTTTATTTCTTCAATGCAAAATAGTGCAAGAAAAACCAGATTTATTAAATCTCTACTTTTTCTAACAATTCCACAGTTTTTGCGTGATCGACGTATGAATGAAGTGACGCGGCCCATATCGATGTTAATTTTATACGTGGCGGAAGAATACACAATGGGTACGCAAACGGATCTTCAGCAAGGCTTTCAAAAGTGCTCAGTCTACCGTGAGCAACATTCAGTTTTCTTACATTCTGTTCAGGAAAGTGTGAAATAAGTTTTGAGGTTCCCAAGTGTATATAGTAGCATTTATATGTCTGAAGACTGATATAGCCTATAGAAAGTTTTCCATGCTATGCAGTTGTTAAAAACTTTCATAATTTGTTTTCGAAATTTACAGAACAATTTTTATACCTAATTATATGTAGTGCCGTTTTAGTTGAGAGCAACAGTTAACTTGATATTTAATTAGCTGACGACCAGCCAATAATAAACGTTGTATAATTAAGTACATGTGCCAGCGGAATCCTGTACAAACAGGATGGTGGAAATGAGAGAGAGAGAGAGAGAGAGAGAGAGAGAGCAGAAGGAACTGTATTTGCCTCGCTTTCAGCTTGCCTTCACAGTGAGTAAACGAGTACCAACTTCAAAGTGGTGGTTAATATATGTGATGGACGGACAGAAAAACCAATAGAAACATAGCTCTCAAATGTGTTTCATGATAAACTTTATATGGGAAACCACAAATTTCACGCTACAGTATGGTGGTTGGTTATACTTCAACTACATGAGTTTACATCTATTTTATTAGTGAGGAATATTTCTATATTCTGGCGTTGGGTGGATTTTAACCAATTATAAACAAGAAACACTGGTGTGACAGAATTACCTGCAATATATCACAAAGTCGACTGCCTGTCATTGAAGCAGCAGGGGTCGCGGTGATGTAGTGGTTAGACTAATCGCCTCCCACCAAGGCGAACCAAATTTGATTCCCGGCAGGGTCACTTCAGGATTTTCTCATGTAGGAATCGAGCCGGACGATGCCGCTGGTCGATGGGTTTTCTCGGTGATCTCTCATTCCCCCAGGCCTTTCATTCCGGCGCCGCTGCTCCATACTCACTTCGCTTCATCATCATCTCTTCTAAAGAACCCGATGTTAAGGGTTGCCCAAATCTCTCCACTCCATTTCGGCAGTCGCCGACGCTGATATTGGTATGCTTCGTATATGTGAAACATACGTTTATCTGGAGGTCCATAAAAAAAGATTGAGAATGCGAAGTTTATCGTTTTAGAGATATGATCTGAACATGTTGAGAGTATAAACGGTACAAGGGCCCGACTTGTTTCATTTAACTCTTTGCAGAATTGTCTACACAAACAGCCCAAACCCGAAAATGGTTTTTGGTAACTTTTCTGAGAACGTTTCACATATGTATAATTTAGATCATTGACAAATAATAGTGTCAATTTTATAGTACTCTGACTTTAATTTGTATGCCCTACACAGATAACATGGGGCCCACTGTGGCCAAGCGGTTAGCCCGCTCGCCTCCCACCAATGCGAACCGGGTTCAATCCCCGGCCGGGTCATCGGATTTTCGCATTTTGGTAATCGTGCCGGACGATGCCGCTGGTCGGCGGGTTTTCTCGGGGATCATCCGATCCCCCCCCTGCCCTTTCATTCAGGCGCTGCTCCGTACTCACCTCAATCACCCTCATCGGCTCTCAAGACCTCGCTATTAAGAGCCGCCCAAATCTCTTCGCTCACTACACAGGTAACACAAAATTGCATATTTACCTCCGACGTTAAATTTGCAAAGTCAGTGTTGTAAACGTGTCAGAGGCACTCACATTGGTCGTTGAGATAATTTTACTCTTTATTAGATGACCCGTTCAGTTTCTTTTAGCTAGCACAGTGTACATCGACAGCACTGCCACGGTCCGGACGAGTAATAATTAGCTCGCGGCGAATCCATGTACGAGTAGTAGTAGTAGTAAGATTAGTAAAGATATTTGTGCAGATCTTAACCCATTCAGACCCACTTCAATTTACGGTTTCAGGGCAGCGTACTAAACATGTTAAGAAGCGTACTTTACTTAGTCGACACAACACTTGTTTCGCTGTCATAGCCAATGATCTGTAGGCTCTATGTTCGGCTACAGCAATATCAACCAATTACGACTTAGATCAGTAAGTCTGGCGAATCACTTACCCACACGTAACATCATTGGTAATTTAGTTTCTCAGTGCGCAGCGCAGACGAAAAATTACCTACGCGTGCGTAACGTACACAATTGTGTACACTGAGGCTGAACGGGTTGATATCGAAGTTCTGAGAGTCAATGAGGGTGAAACGAGGTGAGTATGGAGCTGCGCCGGAATGCAAGGGCGGGAGAAACGGGAGATCTCGGAGAAAACTCGGCGACCAGCGGCATCGTAGGCGAGTAGTTTTCTGTAGACACGCTTCATGTTTTGTCTTTACTAACTTAATAGAAAAATATAAGTCCCCTTTAGGCTGGTCGTCGGAAAGACGTCTTGCTAGTTGAGCGTCTTGCGCGTAGAGGTGATGTGTAGACACCTGCAAATGTCGCGTTATTATTTGAGGGCAATTTAAACTTAATGCTTTGAGGTCTGGATACTTTTACAGCTATTTCAGACAAGCTAGAAGTGAGGTACCTGTCCCCACCATAAGATGGAAAATCGTTTAGTTGGTCTCGGGATACACTCACACTGCTGTGATATTGGTCCTCACCACGCTATGCCCCGCACTGTACTGTACAATGCTCGTGATTGGCCGGCTGTTAAAAAATATAATGGCAAAGTCTTCAGTCTTCCAGTGAAATATTCTTTAATGGTTAACATTATTTGCAGCCCACCGTGTTCATGTACATAGAAATACAAAACGTCATATTTTGTACATGAAAGTGTTTGTTGGTCAGCTGAAGTGTTTATATAAATTGCGATAAAACTACAAGGTCGACTAAACTATTATAGTTTGATTTTTGTCTCCAGGCTTAAAGATATTTTCAGATTTCCTTCGCCGGAGCTACACTCGGGCATAGTTTTCAAGGACAATACGTTTGTCATTGGACCATGTTTTATTTGACACGCCACCGGTAAATCTGCACCAATAAATAAACAGTTCACGATCGTGTGCCCCAATCACGTGTATTCCACTCAGAAAGGGAGTGATTTATCATCTTCAGCAGCCAATAGAGAAACGACGCCTGCTCGAATATATGCAGCACTGTGTATTGTAGCTTGATGCCATAAAATAACGCGAATTTCACAGGTACTTAGTGATGAGGCTAGTGATGCGTGAGCAATACTCGACCTTAGAGCTGAAAAATTTTGAGGCCTCGAAGGTACAAAATATATGTAGGTAGGCGAAACTCTTTAAGGTTCCAAAGAGGATGGATATATATATATATATATATATATATATATATATATATATATATATATATATATATATATATATATATATATATATATATTTGTATAACGCATCGTTAAACTTCAACACATTTAATCTTTCCTAGCATTAAAAATATAAGACAGAATATTTTTACTAAGGGTTGTGAAATTTCGCGAAAGATTTCAAGACAAGTTATATTTCAAAACACTGTAGGCTAGTTTATCTATCTTGATTGCCTGCATTACTTATAGACACGTGTTAACTGTCTGCACACGAATCACATAGGAGCCGTGCCGATGTTGTTGAATTCTGAGTGGCCCGGTCAAATATGAAAACGCCTTCTCAAGCAGACTACAACGAATGACAATAGATAAACAGCTGTCAGGTGATTATAGTATTGGTGTCCAGACTGTACTTATATTTGTTCGCGAGAAATCACTAGCTCTAGGCGTAACAAAATCAAAAGTTTAGCGCTTGGCGGATGTAGAAATGTAATAAAGGAATACGGGCGTGTAATGGAAAGTAAAAAATGCAGTGCCTTAATTTTAATATATGTTAAGTGTAATTTATTGGACGAAAATGCATAGGTGGATACGAAATAAAATTATGCAAAAATTTTTTTGCATTGACTAATTTAAAAAATGCGAAGCAGTTATAGCAGGATTTGAAATATATCTGAAAAAAAAAGGTATAATATTTCAATGCGAATTTTATCATTTCAGTGAGATATTTTTAAATTATTTGTGCGTTCCATAAACTCTATATTATACTTTGACTTGTTATTGTGCAAAACATACTTGGTCTAAATTTTATATAATGCGAGGATATTGTTATATATATATATATATATATATATATATATAATAACTACATGTTGAACAGTATTTCTTTAAAATATAAAATACATTCAATTCAAAACACTTCCAACTTTTTTACAGTCCTTCTAAAGTTATACTTTCGGGATATTCTTCCTCTTCATGCAAACAAAGCTTAACCGAGAGTACAAAATGACACCACAGGGACAATACACCACATTGACGCGCAGCCAGTGTAATAATATTTTGATTAAGAACCGTTTCTTACTAGGCATTACCATAACACGTGTTTTTCCCGTGTTCCTATTCATATTAATTTTAAATGAAATATTATATTTTATAGATAACTATATATAAATTTCTAATTCAACCATATATATATGGTAATTTTATGTTAACACGAGTATCAAACGCATGAAATGCACTACATATTCGGGAAACAACTAAACACGCCATATAAGGGATGGTTTTTTCAAATGTTTGATTAAAAAATCGCGAAGAAACCGCAAATAGAGAGTTAAATATTTGTTTTGTCTACCAGCGACCTTTTGGAGCATCGACAAGGAGCGAGCCTTGCAATGCTTTGACGTTTCACAGGGAAAACAAAAATGTGTTTGTATTGATGTTGTTGGTAGCAGCTGTTTAGGAACCTGTTGTACATAGACTGAACGAGTAAGACGCCTCCTTCAAACGTAAGACTTCCCGCATTCTGCTGCGTACAGAGTATACGAGACGCGAAGTGACAAGTGTCCTCTCTGCGTATTGCAGACAGCTGGAATAGTGATTGTAACGTATTTTCCGATGCGCTTGCCAATGGAAAAAGTGCGTTTGTTTTCGTGTTCGCAGACGTCGTTGGTTTTAACCCATTTCGTATGTAATCTAGGCTACATTTATAAGGAAACTGCTTTGATCTTGCTAGAAGAAAAACCTTACAATTTTATATTTTTACTGCGCGACGTATTTTGTCGGAAGTTATGAGATTTGGGCAGCTCTTAACAGCGAGGTCTTGAGAACCGATGAGGGTCATTGAGATGAGTAAGGAGCGGCGATGGGATGGGGGGAACGGGAGATCCCCGAGAGGGACCCGCCGACCAACGGCATCGTCCGGAATTATTCCCACATGAGAGAATCCGGAGTGACCCGGCCGGGGATTGAGCCCGGATGTCCTTGGTGGGAGGCGGGCAGGCTAACAGCTCAGCCACACCGTGGCCCCTTTTATCGGAAGGAAAATAAAGTATTAAAACCAGTCGAAACTTCGGTTCGTAAGGATAAAACTTTTCTTTTTAATAATTTCTTAGGTGAACAAGATGGGCAGTATAACCTGATAAATCTGTGGCGGCTCATTAAACGGTACACAGTCAAAGTGCGACTTCATTGATCGACAGCCAGCCAACGATGAACGTCGCGGAGTACAGCAAGCATGCCAAGAATAGGCAGGACCAATGAGACGATGGTAGGTGGAAATACAGAGACAAACACGACTGATATTGGTGCAGTAAGGAATATAGGTGTTATGAAAAACTGTGCCGTCCTTAAATGGTTGTTAAGGCGCGGAGCTCGTGTGACATTTTTAGGAGTCGTTATCCTGGTGACAAATCTATAATAAAATCACTATGCAGGTGCGAAACCGCCTCTTGTTCCACGACTCAACCTGCACATCCACCGAAATGACGTCGCTGACCTGCAAGAAAGTTGTAACGCCTTTTGCCAGTCAGCATCTTATAATGTAATCTTACCCGGCAGGTAAGCCAATAGGTGACCTTTCGTAGCATTCAGTAGCCAATCAGTAAGGACAGGAGAATTTCGCGAATTCATTTCAGGACAAGAAAGACGTCCAACACGTGTACACATAAGTCACCTTTGTAATTGGATCACAGCTCATTAGGAACGCCCAGAACGACTCTGAGACAATAGCAGACTTGTAAAGAAACAAGCACCGAGTGTCATACTGCCAGGTGTGGAGTAACACTGGCTACTCTCTGGGGCAACAGCCAATGAACACACAGCTGAGGCTCGAGCGTACGCAGTACTGTGGAGAACAGCCTACAGGTCATTGAACTCGCGAAATTTTCCTATCGCTGTCAATCAGATACAAGGCTGATTCTTTAGAGTTTTCGGGCAGCCAACCAGGGGAGGGCTAGGCCTACACCCACTTCAAACGAACTGCTATGCCGTTCGCGTCTCTGTTTGTGGTATATTCATGGTTAGTGTCAACATTTCCGGGGCCATTTTCAAAGTTCTATTTTCAGGATATTACTCCGCCTCATGCAAAACGAAGCTTAACCAAATCTAGGAAATTACACCAAATGGACGACACATCCCATTCGTGCTCGTATTTTACATAAAAACTATTCATTGCTAGACGTTACTCGGGACACCCGAATTCCGCGAAAAGATTTCACGACCAGTTGTATTTCATAACACTTTAGCTCAGATTCACTTTCATGGTTGGATGGTTTCCGTGGAACGCGAATCACAGACGCGCGGTATTAAAGTTACCTAATTGTGATTGGCCAGTCTAGTAGGAGAATATATTCTCACAACAATACGCCGCCAATAAGCAAAATAAAACTGTTATTATGTCCTTAGGGTATTGAAACATAACATGTGCAGAAATATTGTCGCGAAATTCGGGTGTGCTTAGAAATTACCTGCATACCTATTGTCTCTGTTTTATTCATATAAATTATAAATTAAGTGCCGTAATTTGTGGTTGAAATATGATCGAAAGCTTGTTTTAACTATAAATAAGAAACATTTTATGTTAACAGCAGTGTAAAATGTTCGTGACACGTGGCATATTTAGGAACCAGCCAAACATTTCATACGTGTGGTGATTTTTCAAATGTCTGGTTCGAAAAGTGCAAAGAAACCGCGGATAGACTATATAGAGATACCGTCTAGTATACTATATGGGGCCACCTGTTTTTCGCAAAAATATTTCAGGACAAGCAGTGTTCCAAAACAGTTAAGTTCAGAAGCACTTTCGTGATTGGATCATTTGAATGGCTGCGCGTTTCATTTGTCTGTCAGCGAATCACGGGCGGTTATTATCGGAGAAACTTCAGTCAAATGTTCTCACTCATGTAACCGACTGTCTTTACGCAAATACGAGCGGCAAATAGTCAAATGAAGAGTGCATGTGTGCACATGGCACATTGAAGTGTCGCCTGCGAGTAAATCTTTTCGTGAAAAACATGTTCTCTATAACCATACTTAATATTAGTGACCCCGAGAAATTCGCGAGTGCAATGACCTGTAGGCTAGACTTCACAGTATTATATATCCCATACAGATATAAACTGTTTATTGGTTGTTTGTTGTGTTAGCCAAAGGCGGTGGTTGGGCGAACAATTCATTTGCGTGTTTGTTATTGGTTCGTTTGTCTCCAGGAGGTGTAAACAACACGTCGACCAATTTGCAGAAATTACGTGAACGTACAAGTGTGTGAATTCCAACCCGCGATATTCTCACGATTTCGAAAGTTCCAAAATAAACCACTAGCTGTCGGCCACCTCGCTCTGCATCTCCCGTAACGTCAAAACCACTTCTCGCGCAGCTTCCGTAACTGGGATGCTGTCGCTCGCAGAGGGCTAAGTGTGGCCCACTTTAAGCGGAGACATCTAGAAGGAGATGACGCCTGGGGAAGGAGACCAGTGGTGGTGCTACGGGGAAGGGGAGGCTGTACAAAGTGCCTCACCTTGAGACCTTCCCAAGGGACGGTGCGGAGTAATCTCGGCTACCGACACCGACCATCCTTCCCTCCAGTGGCTGTCAGGAGAGTTTAGACCCAGCTCCCTGGTAGCACATTCACCCATGCCTCCCACCTTGCCTCCCACCTCCCACCACCTAGAAGACACCGATCACTGTGTCTAATATAGTAGACATGTTGCACATATAGTGCGTTTAAGGTGAGGCTTCATCATGCATGGGGCGTATAGGGAATTAAATGCTAAATTCGGGAATGATCTCTCAGTCGCTTTTTAGGGTAGTGTTTTCAACTAAAGATTATTTGTTAGAGAATGAACGCGTCTAGATTTGCAAACCTTCCATATTTTAATTATTTAATACACTTTTTCATTTTTATAAAATTGTTACATTTTATAAATAATAAAGAAATAAATTTTACATTTAAAAAATTAAAATTAAAACGGTTTACAAATTTAGATGCCTTCAATCTCTAACAAAGTATCTTAAGTTGAAAATACTACCACAAGGAGATCCTGGTCCGAATCGAGCACGTAATTCCCTATACGCCCATGCATGGCGAAGTCTGGCCTTACACTCGTGGGAACCGCGTAGTTCGGCATTCCGCGCAATGACCAAGCAGACTGCGAGAAAAGCTACAAAAAACAAAACATGGGAAATAAAAATGCAATGCATACAAGAAAAGACGAAACAAAGTTGCAGCACAAATTCGAGCAAAATAAATATGCATAGATTTGAAATGTTTACTCAAAACTTGAACAGAATATTATTTTTAAAATGCAAATATATACCATGGAGTAAATATGGTGACAAGACCCCTCAAGAGCTCGCAACAAGAAACTATATATATATATATATATATATATATATATATATATATATATATATATATATATATATATATATATATATATATATATATATATATGTGTGTGTGTGTGTGTGTGTGTGTGTGTGTGTGTGTAAAGTACGGTAAATAAGTTAGTAAACACCTTGGTGTGTGGCTGCTTTATCTCGGGAAGTTTACCATCTTATGTAACGTTAAGTCTGTGCACGGTTGCATAAACTCAAGGCGCCAGTCCAAGATTTAAATGAACGAAGAAGTTGTAAGTGGTTGTCTACACGAAAGGAACCGGTCCACGAGGTTACTGAACATCGTTGTACATAGATGCCCGTAGTCAAGGCGCCAGTCCGCGAACTTAACTGAAGTCGTGAGTGGTTGTCTACACTGAATAAGGCTTTTTACAAAATTACTGAACGTCGCTGTTGTGCAGGATTGCCTACACTCAAGGCGCCAGTCCACTAACTTACCGAACTTTGTGAGCTTTTACGTAATTCTATAACCTACGGGATTTCTTTTAATGTAAATTCTTTTGTTTCATTTCAGTTATGCAGTAGTTATTTTCTGGTTAACGGAGGGGCATTTCTTCTGGTAAATATTTTTATGGGATTTTAAATAATCATATTGTACTAATTAGGTGGCCATGCCACAAAAGTAAAAAATATATATATATATATTCATAGTTTTCTCTGTCGTTACCAACTTTACTGGGTACATGTTAAGCTGTGTCCGAATTCGCCTGAAGTGCATACTTGTGCGTACCTTTTCCCGGAAGTGAAGTCTTAACTGTTGTCCGAACTACAAGTAAAGTATGCAAGTTTACAAGTACACGAAGAGGTTTACTTCTCGCATATTTGGGATATATGTGCCGCCATTTTTAAAAGCATTTTGTAGGTTATAATAGATTTTCGACAATATGATTTTATTTAAAGATTATAAGGGCACCATTACTATATCGGGGCATAGAATTTTACACCTAGTTAATATTAATCGCTACATGCGTCTAAACAATACATTTGCAATTGGGCTATGTTCATAACTTGCAAAAGCTAAGGTGAAATAAGAAATTAAAATTGCAAACTTCCGTATAATCAGCAAGACAATAAATGTTACGTAAATCAAATAGAAATATTATTTATTACTCGATTAAGCCCTGCAAATTCTCGGCAGTTATCAAGTTCTTCGTAAGAATGGACCCTCATTAAAAGTGATTACTTGGCCAACAGCTGTTGTCGAAGCCAACTCTGTACGAATTCATCAAGTCTGGTGCCAACAGTAAGTAAAGTATGCAAGTATGCAAGTACAACCGAATATACCTGAATTTGGACACAGCCTTAGTCAGTGTGCTCGTTAAAATGTATTCACATAGGGGCAGTGACATTTTTCGAATGTTGTTTTCAAAAGTATTCAACCATGAAGAGCCTAGAGTGAAATGTGCACATGATTGACACCTAGCTTCTGAATTACTTCACGAACTTCCGAGTTTATATTAGCAGTTGATATAGGCTGTTCACGATAAACTGAGCACTTTCGAAAGCCCTGCTTGAGATCTACTTGTAAGCACGTTGTGTAATCTTCCACCTTATGTAAAATTAACGTTGCCATAGGCCTCATCTCTTTATTCATGCGTCTTTCAAGTGAAACTGTAAAAATTATTACAAAATTAATGATTTTACAAATTTACTCATTTCTACATTTCTATGCATAAAAAATAGGAAGCGGAAGAATTAATTTAAGTTATCGCAAATTGTTACCTAACACTTTTCAGTAGCCGTTAAGATATTGAACTACTTTCCCTCCATCGTTACCAACTTTACTGGGCGCATGTCACTCAGTCCGCCCTTTAAAATATGTGCAGGCAGGAGCAGTGTCTTTTTTATGAGGTTGATTTCAAAAGTGCTCAAGTTATCGCGGACAGCTTTTATAAAACAATTAATTTTTACCCTGAATGAAGTTCTAATCCTGTAAACCCTACTGTCTTTTGGCCCAAGCAGCGCTAATAATTTTTTTTTTTTTTTTCCCAAAATGTTTCTTGCTTATATTTTTAATTCCATCCTGTGGCATTTCCTCGGCGCGGATTCGCTGACGACAGGGCAGGAAAATTTTGCCGCGCTCGCGTTCCTCGAAGCTGTTTTCTCAGCTGCGGAGGTAATGAATGTTTTCTCAGAGGGAAGTTCCTTCGGCCGCAGCTGACGTCCTCACTCCACTGCGCGCACGCACAGTTGACACCTGCCAACATCCACGTCCTATATCCACCCCCACCCCCCTACTGGCTGACAACTAGTCCTTTCGCGCCACCCCTGCCATATCGCAGCGAAATAAAAATAAATAAATAAAAATAAACGTCTCGTTAACCAAGCTCCGAAACCTTTCACTTCCGTGTTCCGAAATGGCGGAAACACCTGCAGGTCATTTCGTGAGGTGAGTTATTTCACTTGCTGTCAACGCGGCGACTTTTTCGGGAGCTGCCTAGTTTAAGTGTTCGAGTTTTAGGTGTACTTCCAACACCTTACACAACTTCCCAGGCCACATTTATAATAAATGTTATTTTTTTTTCCTCGTAAAATTTTAAACACCCAGATAATTACAGGTAAATTAAGATTTATAGATTCAACCAAAACTAAAAAAAAAAAAACTCTTCTTAATTTATTCCTACTTATTATCTGTAGTGAGGTGGTTAGATACCGGTTGCTCTTAAAACCCCTTAAGGTTTACATTCAGTTTCCGTTTCAAAATTTTGTTGTAAGAAATACTTAGGAATTTTTTATAACTAGGGATATGCAAAATTCGCGTTATTATTTGGCATCAGGCTGGACGTCACAGTACTGTATGCACTGGAGCCGGCGTAGTTTCTCCATTGGCTGCTGTATGGATGTGAAGACACTCCCTCTCTGACTGAAATACTCGTGATTGGGGCACACAATTGTGAAGTGTTCCTTTATTGGTGCTGAGTAAGCCAGGGTGTTTCACATAAATTACGGTCCATTGACAAACGTATTGCGAAGGTACATGTGCTTCAAGTTAAACATGTCCCCAAATAATAACGAGAATTTTGCAGGTCTCTGCTTATAACATCTGACACTTTGGGACCTATGGAATTAGTTTAATAAGATCCGTGGCACAAGAAACAACCAGTTATAAAAGTTCTCATGTGTGCACAGAAACCAATATCTAGAGATCCGGAAATTTCGCGGATTTATTCTGTAACGAGCTAGACTCCACAATCCTTCGTGTATTCGAGCTTCTTTAAGTTGTTCATGGACTGTTGCTCCAGTTTAACTCCAGATCCGGTAGCACGTGATTCGGTCCTGGTTTTCTCAGGAGGTTCGTTATTGGTCGAACGTGGTCTGGGTTATGTATAATAAACTGTGCTCCTATAGGAGCAGATACTCCCATTTACATGTGGTTGAAATTTAACTTGTCCTCAGATGGATCCACGAAATTGCCGGGTCTCTACCAATAGCATTTACTAGGGAAAGTTTATGTTCGTATAGGTGCTAGTTAAGCAAATACCACGATTTCATGTATTCTGCAACATGTAACACGTACTCGAGAGTACTCGGGGTAATACCTTAAGGGGTCTTGAGAGCCGACGAGGGTGGAGCGAGGTGAGTGTTGGGGTGTCATCGGAATACAAGTGCGGGGAAACGGGAGATCCCGGAGAAAACCCACCTACCAGTAACATCGTCCGTCACTATCCCCACATGCGAAAACCCGATACCGACCCCGCTGGGAGTCATACCGGTTCGCATAGGTGGGAGGCGAGTAGTCTAACCACTACACCACCGCGGCCCCCCCCCTTGCTATCTTGTAACATTGTTCTTCGTTTCAAAGCTGGCAAAGTGTTTTTTTTTTTTTTAAGCCAGTCCCGTACTAGTCTGCGCCCCAAACTTATTGCGTATATTGAAAAATTCTTTGTAATATTTATTCCTTGGCTACCAGCACTAAACGATAGAAGTTTTGATTGTTGTTACACTTTAAATTGCATACCTTGCATTTCTCTATGAAAACTGATATTAAACTCCCATAGTTCTGAATAGTATTAAAATATATTCGCACTCTTTGGATTAAATCTTTAAAAAAATCGCATCATTTATGAGGTGTTTGGCTGTTTCATAAATGTGTCACGTATGACAGGCATTTTATACTTGTGTTATCGTAAATGTAGCTTATTTTCACCTTATTTTTGCTTAAATTGAACTTTTACATATATTCCGTCTATAAATTATAATTATAGACCCGAGAATTTCGCGGGTTCGTTTCTAGACAAGTTGGAATTCACACACATGTACGTTCATGTTACTTTTGTAATTGGTCGACGTGTTGTTTGACGCCTCCTGGAGATAAATGAGCCAATAACTAACATACAATAGATTGTGCGCCCAACCACCGCATTTTACTAACACTACAATCAACCACTAAACAGTTGATATCTGTATGAGAGTATATAGGACTGTGAAGTCTAGCCTACAGGTCATTGCAGTTGCCAATTTGTCGGGTCTCTAATCATAATATATCATTTACAATTAATATGAGAAGAATAGAGACAATGTATGCGTTTTTATACAAAATATTGTTGCACTGAGTGCGCACTAAAGCGGTATGATGTCCCATTGTTGCAGTTTTATAGACTTGATTTAATAAGTTATGTTTGCATGAGTCGTAAGAATATCCTGGAAGTAGAACTATAGCAGGACTTCAGACAAGATGAACATAAGTGTGAACGGACTATAGTAAACGGTAACAAATTTAAGAGCTTTCATACATCACTAAGCATCAATAAATACTACTGGTCACAAAAAAAATGTTAATACAAAACTAGATTACAATTTCGTACCATTTACACACCACACGCCAAAATTTGTTGACATGTTGACATGTAAGCATTACCTTACAACACCAATAAAACGTTTAATATAGACTGCAAAAAAAAAATTCGTTTACCTGCGAGATGGACCTAATAGCTTTCTACATTTTGGACTCGCAGTTATTTACTCCTTTGAGGCTGTCTTTCCCGATGAGATGCAAGTTTTATAGCTGGTCCAGTAGTTGTCCGAGGTATTTTTATAATTGATAGCTTTTTAGTTTATAAATCCAATTAGTATTTAGCATAAAATATACGTTTGTGAGGGTCGTACTCAGTGGGTTAGAGCTACTCTGTAATTGACTCAAGACTTACCCCTTCCATGGTTTGACGCATTATTATTTACCTCTTGGGTTTTACACATATTACTTCAAGTGGAAAGATATCGGAGGAGCTAGCACGCTATGCATTTAAGTTATTTTAATAAAGTCTAATGAAACCTAATACGAAGCCACCATTGCGGTTAATTACTGGACGGATCTTTCCCGCCTTGCATGATGCCGAAGGCTGGTTTGTAGACGGACTACGACGGTTGGCACGTCGTCATCCCCTGGCTCTCTGGAACGTCTTCCCTGGCTGGCGTCGAGGCGAGGACAGACCTCCTTCCCGTCGTCTGGCTCGCCTATATCATGCCGCCGTGGCCTCATTATTCGTCCGGCCGTGGTTTGGCAATGGCGCCTACTTTAGAATGGAGTGTTCATGCAAGAACTACAGACACGGCTTGCCACAGTTATCCATTACCTAACAGTATGAAGTACTGATGTCATTTCGCAACTTATTACTTACACACAGTCCTACAACGGAAGTTAAATTATGTATTACATGTTTGCAGAAGTAATTGAAATTTGCAGGTGTTTTCAGCAAAACAACTCGTTAAATTGCCTGGATAACAGAAATTGCATCATCCATTACAGTCTAAAAGGCATGACAGCCGCGATGTCATCAGCAGTTTTTAGTTGTCTTATTTGCTGCCTCATTTACAAATTGCTTTAACCACATGAAAACGTTTGTTTTATAGTACACTGAAGTTTTTTTCGGTGTATGGCTCAAATCATAAATCTGCTTCCTGTCCAGTATATCATCTCCGGTTAACACAAGTTATCAATATTTTAGTCTCATTAAATGAGACGTTTTCAGCGCGCACTTCTGTATTGATCGCACGTCATTAAACATTAAATGTAGCCGTTATAGGAATAGTTCGTGTCACCATCACAGAGTAAATTAGCCTTGTCAAATTATTTGCACTTTAGTAGGTATATTTTTGATGTATTCTCCAATTTTCGTTTGTTTCTATTAATATATATTTGTAACGCTTTACTCAAAAATTAAAAACTAAAGTAGACATGTATGTCCTCGTAAATATCTTGATTGAGCTAATAGTTCTGCGCTACTCTGACAAAATTATTGCAGAGACGGTTGCCTTTGTACACAAAATATTGCGTGAGCTGGTGTCTCGAGATATTTGACAGATTGTTGTGTCTCTAGTGTGTATTTTATATGCGAGTCTGGTTTGAAGCACTGTTGAATAAAATAATACTAAAATTAATGCCTCCCCTCTGGTGTGTGTATATATTATATATATATATATATATATATATATATATATATATATATATATATATATATATATAGTAACCCCAACACAACACTCACTATCAGCATCAAAACAATCTGGAATATTGCAAATAGTTCGATGTTACTGTGAGCTTTGTATTTGAAATTTCACAGTCCATGCATTTGTCTATCTCAGGACCAATGAAAACCCTCCACGGTGAAACGAGAAAATAAGCCATATAGTTACATCACAGAGTAGATTATAATACAGACGTGCAACAGACGCTTATACTGCGAAATCCTGCCACACGCGCCAGCAAAATGGCGTCACTGGCCAACAAAATTGCCGGAACGCCGTTAGCCAATCTCCAGCTGGTAACGTACTCGCCATCCGGTAGCCCAGCCATTAGGCGATCTTCCTCAGCATCCGGTAGCCCAGCCATTAGGCGATCTTCCTCAACATCCGATAGCCCAGCCATTAGGCGATCTTCCTCAGCATGCGGTCATAAGCAGAGACCTGAAAGATTCGCTGTTTCATTTCGTGACAAGTTAGAATTCAAAACCTTGTACATTTGTAATGCTTATGCTATTGGTCCGCCCGTCAATTTACACCTACTGGACAACTCTGGGCTATTAATACACAGACAATAAAATGCAGAAAAAATAACAGTCTTCTGCTAATACAACAAACAACCAATGAACAGTGATATTTGCAAGATTTTACATACCAAGATGGAGTAGAGCATAAAGGTCATCGAACTTGCAAAACCTGCAGGTCCCTATGTATAGGCTGTTCACGGTAAACTTAAGACTTCGAAAAGCCGTGTGCT
Source organism: Dryococelus australis (assembly GCA_029891345.1). Taxonomy (NCBI): domain Eukaryota; kingdom Metazoa; phylum Arthropoda; class Insecta; order Phasmatodea; family Phasmatidae; genus Dryococelus; species Dryococelus australis. Next base: position 166,563,771 of record CM056999.1, on the reverse strand, counting down.
TAATCCGTCCAGTCATCGTGGCCATGGACACGATGTACTTTAACGATATTTGTGGCTTGTACTGTACACAACGATGAATCAGTACCCAATATACTGAGAGTCCTCCTGAAGTGTATTCTGATTTGTGAATAGTTATAACGCCTCTCCTTTATGAATGGCTGACGGTTATGCATTTGAGCAAGTAGCACGGATTTCATTGAGTGAAAAATTTACACTAGACGCGGGTACAGGTTAAATAAAAATATCACACTATTCCAACACTTAGGATTAAGAATTAATTTGTGATTGAACGGGCTAAGTCTACTTGTATGCACTTTTTCTCCTTCTACTATAAGTAAAATTAATATTGTTATAGGCCTCATCACTTTATTCATGCCTAGGTCAACTGAAACTTTGAAATTATTGGACAAGCAAAACTTTTATAAATTAGCTCATTCTTATACTCATGCACGTTAAAAATAAGATAAAGCTAAAGAAAACATCCTAATAATACCAAATGTTTACTTATCAGTTTTAATTCTACGTTAAGACTGGGAACTATTTTCCGCCCGTCGTTGCCAACTTAACTGAGCACATGCCAGTCAGTGTGCCCGAAAAAATATTCGAAGACATGTTTAAAGTAATTTTTCAAAGGTTTATTTCAAAAGTGCCAATTAGACTCAAGGCCCAGAGCCTGGGGCAGCCAATCAGAGAACGGCTACTCCCACGTCAAAGAAACCGCCAGTCCACATCGTATCTGTGTACTTAACTACTATGTAGCGTTAGAGAAAGAGGTGAGATAAAGGAAGTCAGGTAAGGTAGAAAAGCATCACCGCAGATGACGACTGAAACGAGAGATGAAACAATACTCCTGTGGCAGGAGGGATGAGAACATTCTGACAAAGGCAGAATCACATGTAATGTATTTCCGAATGTAGAAAGTAGACTGAATTACCCTTGCATTGCAACAGATCATTCATTACCTGTCACAGTTCTTGTCAGGACATGCGAACTTCAAGGCAATATTATACAAATCAAATTTTGTGGAATAGCCTAACTGTGCGATTTGTAAAACAAAAGATGACGTCCAGTATGAGATGCGAGATTATCCCAAAGTTGAAGATGTATGAATCGAACTGTAAAGAAAGCTAAGTATAATGAAAGGTTAAAATCTTTACTTCAGAAATATAATGAATTGTAAAGAAAACTTTAAGCTATCTACTGACTTTGCAAGACTGCTCATCAAAAGATTCGAAGAGTTCGATGAATAGTTAACTCACAACCAACACATATTATATCCGTATCAGATTAGTGATCCTGGAAGTGACACTGTAAAACCACAATAAACTCACAATCAACACATGTTACACCCGTATCAGACTAGTGATCCTGGAAGTGACACTGTAAAACCGTTATAAACTCACAACCAACACATGTTACACCCGTATCAGACTAGTGATCCTGGAAGTGACACGGTAAAACCGTTATAAACTCACAACCAACACAGCTTAAACTCGTATCAGACTAGTGATCCTGGAAGTGACACTATAAAGCCGCTATAAACTCACAATCAACACATGTTATACCCGTATCAGACTAGTGATCCTGGAAGTGACACGGTAAAACCACTGTAGAAACCTATAGTAGTGGGAGAGGACCCACTACAAAATCTGGGAGATTCCAAATTTAAACATCAGAATTAACTTGATAAGGTACAATTAGAAGGCTACTGGTTAAACTGCACGGAGGGGATCTTCTAATGCCCCCGCCTCGGCTTATTTGAAGGAAAAAAAAAAACTATCACGACGACCCGGCAAAGGCCAAGAATAACGAAACTGGGGAAATGTACGAATAAAGCACTAAGACTAATGCGGAAGTAGAAACTGAAGAAAGGAAACGAACCTGGTTAAAGACGACACGGTGCGAAAACTGTACCTGAGACATAAGGACATTATTCAGTGCGGGAGTGCCGGCGTTTGGGAGAGGGGGGTCGAGTAATGAGGTGCATGTCTCCCTCTCCGCTTACTTAGCCAACTCTGACCAAAGGAGTTGTAATGTATTGCATAAATATATTTGTATTAGTTAGTGCCACTATACAAGGCAAAGTACTGTACGCATATATAGAATCCCCTTGATGTGTGGTGAAAGGTGGCAGATAGCAGGTCAACCTCTCTACTTCCATACTCCAGGCATCAAGGGCAACAACCAAAGGGTAAAAATATATAGAAATGACAAGCCACTTCGTGGTAAAATGCATGTAGTAAAATGAAAATCATTTTTTTTAAATGTGGTTTTAGAACAGGGATGCATAGGCCAAAATAAATGTGTAAGGAAAATCAGTAAAAGTAAAGGATAACTTATACCCCAGCATTTCCCAGAAAGGGTGCAGTTGTAGGGGTGGAAAGTCACGCATGCGTGGTTCAACCTATGACTGGCTATGGAATGAATATGTATATACTCTGTAGCGTTACTAGGACACTTATATTAAATAATTTAAAAGTAGGACGTTTTACATGTTGCTGGAAAAATTATGTGTTTCTAGGTCCGAGCGATTATTGCATCATCAAAAGTTCTCATCGAACAATAAAACAAACTTTGTATTGCAGACAAAATATCAAATTTACCTGTGCATGAAAGATTTTGAGTCTGAACCATATCATGAAAAGTACCATTCAAAGTTCCCATTTATTTTTCCCAAAAATAATTTTCGACTCACTTTGCGCTTTTAACCATTTGAATAGTGTACAAATATAAACTTGGAAATTGTATGGAAATTTCTTTTTTCTTGAAGACAAAACTCACACTTTTATTACTTTGCATCTTGGCTGGACTTTTCGACATCGTGCTAAATATTATAAGTACTTAGCATTTCAGCTCTTAAGATATAAAACAGTTATTTTTAAATATTCTCTCAAATTAACACTATGTATTGTGAACCCTGTTGCATCTGACGTGACACACTAATCGGCACACAGCCAATGTGCGACTTCATCGGTTGGCGGCCAGCCAATAGTAAACGTCGCAGAGTACAGTAGGCGTGTCCGGTGTAGCCAGGACCAATAGGACGATGGTAAGTGGAAATGCAGAGACCAACACAACTGGTATTGCTGTACTGAAGAATATTGACTGTTCACTCTTCAACTTTGTCTTCATTGACTGTACTTTTGTGACATAGAGTTGATAAGCATAGAGAAGCGAAATGGGTTGACGGCTCTTTTGATGTAAGCGAACTCGGTCCCTCATTGGCTACGAGAAGCTGGGGAAACTGACCTTGAGTCCGATTATCTATTGTACGTTATGGATTACTCACTCCCTATTGGTCGGGTTACCGTGTGACCATTTCATCTCCAGGAGCTGATTGGTGAACGACGTTCCCCCATATTTTTAACAGTTGTTGCCATTTTGTTGGCGTGTGTGCTCGCAATACAAGTCAGAATTCACCTCTATATTATTAATAGAGACCCGAGAATTTCGCGGGTTCATTTCTAGACAAGCTGGAATTCTCACACTTGTACGTTCATGTTACTTTTGTAAATGGTCGACGTGTTGTTTGACACCTCCTGGAGATAAATGAGCCAATAACAAACATGAAATAAATTCTGCGCCCAACCACCGTCTTTTACTACCACAACAATCAACCAATAAACAGTTGATATCTCTATGAGAAACTTTGAAGTCTAGCCTATAGGTCATTGCACTCGGGAATTTCTCGGGGGTCTAATTAGTAAACACTCTGTGATACTGACGTTTTCAAATATATTTCCGAAGTGCGAGGTTTTATAGGATGCTCGCGTTATATTGAGCCCTTTAAAATGCCCTACTTGATATATACTTCAATGCACATTGTGTATTATTCCACCACGTGTACAATTAGCATCACCAAGGGCGTTATAAGTTTATTCATCATTTTAAAAATGGTAACTATTTTGCATGTTTCCTCATTTTTACGCTTATATGCATTAGAAAACCAGAAAGCAAAATAAATAATTTCAGTATTCACAAATGTTTATTTAAGACTCTTATTTAATAGTTAAAGCATGGAAATGCTTTCCAACGTCGTAACCAACTTTCTTGGGCGCATCCACTGCAGTTATTAGCAATGACATTTTCCGTAGGTTGAATTCAAAAGAGCTAATATAAGTGTGAGCTTCCTATAGTACATGGTTGAAAGAACGCATCACTTATAGGCTGCTCACGGTAACATGAGAACTTCTGAAAGCCCTGCTCAAGATCCACTTGTATGCACGTTGTGTATTCCTCCGCCTTATGTGAAATTAACGTTACCATGGACCTCATCACTTTATTAATGCGTCGGTCAGATTAAACTGTGAAATCATTACAACAATTAAATATGTTACAAATCTGGTCATTTTTACACTTCGATGAATTAAAATAACAGTAAACGAAAGAAATAATTTAAGTTACCACAATGGTGACCTATCACTATTTAATCAGCTTTAAAAATGGAACTATTTTTCATCTATCAGTACCAAATTTACTGGACGCATGTCACTCAGTGCGGCCGTTAAAAACCATGCAGGCATGGCCAGTGACATTTTTTTAAGGTTGATTTCAAAAGTGCTCACTTTATCGTGAACAGCCTTTAACAGAATTATTTCAATACAAGAGAGGAAATATTAAATTCGCCTCAGACTGAAAAGGTTTAGCTGCAACCAGCCAATTATCTTAAAAACATACCATACTAAATTCGGTCAATTTTTTTTTTAAAATAGTCCTTGGCTTACTTTATACTCCTTTAATCAGGTGATCGTTTGATACGCGAAAGCGAGAGGATTAAGGCTGTCCGGAGAGATGCCGCGAACTCATCGCGAAGAGAGCATTTAGGGATGGCGGTAATGACACCACTCCATGAAGCGATTCTCCTTTTTTTTTTTTTTAGAGCAGGAACGGCCGAAATGGGTGCATCCGGGGTCGAGTGTCGAGTACGAAACTCGAGAGAATGAGAGAGCTCGCGATAAAGAGGAGGGTTGGACTCGATACGAGCGGGGTCCTCGCTTGAGGGGGCGCGAGGGGGCACATAAAAATGTACGACTGCAGTTGTGTGCCGCCGCGAGAACAGCGAGGATAAACGGCGAATATTGCGCGCAAGGGCGCGTGTGACGTTATGTGGGCCCGAGAACGTCGCCCTTAATGCTCCTTTGCTTTTATGTTCAAATATGCGACGACCTGAAAAGATATACACCCGTTGCGGGGAATACACATCGCCTTTATCTACACTGATGTCTGCCAAGAGCTGACAGAATCAACAATTACCAGAGAACATATATTTTCTTATGGTTTCTTTGTTATTATTATTTTTAAACACATCCAACATTTGACAAAACTAAGAAGCTAAATTCGTTTGCAAATAATAGTTTGGAAATATATACATGCGTCTGTGAAGAACTAAAAGTTTCATTGATCATCACTAAGGACTGGAAAATTCGCGAATTCAGTTTAGGACAAGCTAGACTTAAAAAACACGTGCATTTCTGCTATGTTCCCAATTGGATTACAGTTGATTATACTCGCCTACATGAACTCCGAGCCAATCATAGACCTGTGAAGAGACACCCCCGAATCACGTGCCACCTGGTGTTGACTAAGGGAAAGAGAGCTGAGGCTACAAAAACACAGAATCGTATAGTCTAGCCTACGCGTTGTTTAAAACGCGAAATTTCCCTGTCCCTACTTATTGCTTATTGCTAGGAACACCGAAATTTCGAGAACAAATTTGACGACCGGATGTGTTCCAAAACACTTTAGCTCAGATCCACTTTCGTAACTGGATGGTATCTGTGTCACGCTATTCACAGACACACGGTATTGAAGTTACCTAATTGTGATTCGCCAGTCAAATAGGAGAGGATCTCCTCACAAAGACACGCCACCAACAAGCAAAGGAAAACTTTTAGCATGTCCGTGGGTAATTGAAATCCAGCACGTGCGGAAATATTTTCACGAAATTCGGGTGTCCCTACATATTGCTTCCTTCCCTACATATTCCTTCGCTCACTTGTACAAACAGAGCTTATCAGGTGAAAAAAATAATGGTAATTAATGGACTTCGGCATTTTCACTTCCATCTATAACAACAGCAAACCGAATTAATTATTGTTATCAATTTATCCAGCCCATTCGCGTGTTTTATGGCCTAGTTGTGTTTGTCAGCTCTGGGGAATTTTTTTTATCTGCACATTCCTGATCTTACGGTCCTTGCTCAGGACTCTTTAGAATTAAATTTGTTATATGGGGGTATGGGATTTTGAAAGCAAGTAAACAAAAATAAATTACTTCACCCATGACATTCGCACAACGCGTTGAAAGTGTTAATATGTACTTTCAAGCATGGACACATTTTCATGTATTTAAAACAAGCAAGAAGCAATTCGCATATATGCTTCTCTGCAGAAACACAGGTTCTGCAGGTTTCTGCTATCGCACTTACCGCTACAGCTCTGCTATAAACTACAATGGATACTGTATACATGATACCCAATGCAGTACTGAGTTGACTCGTGATCATATAAAACATTTCCTTACATCTAGGGCCACCTGTTTGCCGCCAATATATTAATACACACGGTTGTCTCCAATGTCTTACTTGCAAGTAGGGATAGGAAAATTTCGTGAATTCATTTCAGGACAAGATAGACGTCCAACACTTGTACGGGGTAGTCACCTTTGAAATTAGATCACAGCTTATTAGAAACACCTCGGACGACTCTGAGCCAATAGCAGACCTGTAAGGAAACAAGCAGCGAGTGCCTCACTACCAGTGTGGAGTAACACTGGCCAATCTCTGGGGGCAACAGCCGATGAACACACAGCTGAGGCTCGAGTGTACACAGGACTGTGTAGAACATCCTACAGGTCACTCAACTCGCGAAATTTTCCTATCCCTACTTGCAAGCTTACAATTTTCCTTTGGCTATTGGCCGCATGTTTGTGCAAGAAATAATTTTATACTCGACTAGGGCAATCATAATAAAACAACCCGGGCACTGAACGTCCGTGATTGGATGGCATACACCTAAGACTCATGGGAGTTAAAATTATCCAACCACTATAGAACTAACGTGTTTTGGAGTAAAACATGTGGAATCTTACCGCGAAAAAGATGCTGGACCTATACATATACTTAACCCGCAATACGATACATCGTCGCAGAATACACTGGGCGGCCGCTCCTTTGACGTAAGCGAACTCGGTCGCTCATTGGTAGCGTGAAGCTGTGGAAACGATTCTTATGTTCGATTCGCTATAGCACGTTACGGAATACTCTTTATTGGTCATTCTACAGTCTGTCAAGGTGGTCTTTAGGAGGTGAGGGAGTAACAGATTTGGGTGGCTCTTAACACACCGAGGTCTGCACAAATTCACTGGCACTTACGACGAACTAGAAGTGAGTCACCTATATCCACTACTGCAAAAACACCGTTTTCTGCTGGAGTCTGTGTTACAATTCACCACCGTCCTATTGGTCCATACCATACCGGTCACTGCCCTGTACTTTACAGCGTTCATTATTGGCCGGTAATCAACCAATGGGGAACAAAAGCTGATATTGACGCAACAAAATGTCCTTTATCGTATAATAGGATTTAAAATCAATCAAGTACGTTTAAATTACTATTAAAAAAATTCTATGGTCATCCATAACATTGTTACTGCGCTGTCTTGTTCTCGTGATGTCGTTTTAAACACTAGCCGAACAAAGACTCCCGAACCATGCGAGTTTTGTTCAGAATAATAAAGAATTATTAAGATTAACTTTACTCGAGCTACAATAGAGCACAACCTACAAAGTGTTAACAACGAGGTCTTGAGAGCCGACGCGGGTGATTGAGGTGAGTATGGAGCAGTACCAGAATGAAAGGTCGGGGGGAACGGGAAATCCCTGAGAAAACCCGCCGGCACATTTCCCCATGCGAAAATCCGGGAGGGAGTGACCCGGCCGGGGACATAACCTGGTTCGCCTTGGTGGGAGGCGAGTAGGCTAACCGCTCAGCCATCGTGGCTCCCTTTAGGAGGTGATTGTTGAACGAGGTTCCGCCGTATTGCTGGCGCGTGTGTTCGCAATGCTCGTCACTATTTCACCTCTGTATTGCTATGTACTCTGTGACATTGTGTTCGTTCCCGCAACTATAAAAAATTTCAGAACTATATTAACGAAAACGTCGTTACATGAGAAGAAATGTTCTTGTAAAACCACGATAACTTGAAAACCAATGAAGCTACAGCCACGCTATTTTTTCTTTTCAGGCGAGGAGGAGTTTGCAGATTTGCTTTGCTCCTAGTTAAACTCTGGCATAGTACTTAACCTTCAGAGAAGTCTGCGCGTTTTTACTCGGGGCAACGTTTATGTGGAAATATCTTCGCTCTTAAAGACAAAACAAACACTTATATTTTCACTGTTTCGCTAGACTTCAGCATTACTTGTCAGTTTCCTGTTGGACTTCTTTTATAAGGATGTTTATACCGTTATAAACCATCAATAGATGCACCGCCAAACACTTTTACTACTGTCGCAAAAAACTTTAAATCATTATTTGCGCTCTTTGGCTGGTATTTGAACTATGCTTATAAACCTTCCAATGGCATCAGTAGTGATTTTAGCTGTAAAGTTCCTAAAGCGTAGCGCTAGACCCGAAATGATACAGAGTCGAAACGGTTTTATCTACGAAGACCTAAACAAATGTTTAATAGCACCTACCAAATTTTCGTTTGGCGCAACCAAATGATAAAAATAATATAGTTTGGTTTTAACAAGAAAATATTTTATTGCCCCTATACAAAAAAAAAATGTATTTGTTTGCGCCAAATAAACTTTGTTTGAGTTTATAAAATCTTTCTCTAAGTTCATGTACTTGGCGAAATCACGTGATGAAATTACCGCTTGCAGCAAGCTAAGATGTGAAATATCTACATATACAGAATGTCCCAGAAGACGCGCATAAGAACCACGCCACGTGAAACCTGAGCGAAACAGGAGACGATAATGTTAGATGGCAAAATGTCGCCCGATGACTTTATTTCGTGCACAACGTGGCAATACAGCATAGAGTTAGTCCTCTCTCTCTCTCGCGCTCTATTGATATCGCACTGCCACGGTTCTGGCCATCATATTACGGGCGCGCGCGGGTTTAAATCCCTCCCAGTCCTAACATTTGTTCAACTTGTAGTTTACATGACGTGTTGACCATTGTACAAATGATGGGACGAACTTTGTGCTGCGTTGCCTCATTGTGCACGAAATATGTCATCCTACGTTATTTTGTCACTAAGATTTTCGTCTCCAGTTTCGCTGAGGGTTCACGTGGCGTGGTTCTAACGCGCTCGTCCTGTATATGTCTGTGAAGAGCAGAGCATTTCATTGACGGTTGCTTATTGATTTTGCTGCGATGCTTGTTAAAATGAGCACAGATAGCTCATCAAGCCGTATTGTTGATGGCTCGCTATGTTCAAGGGAGTGGACATCTTCATATTCCCCAATATTAACAGTGAACCGAATGAATGTTGTTTACCAATTCGTCAACCTCATTCACGAACTTTATGTCCGAGTGTTTTTTTTTTTTCAGCACTTTGATGAGTGAAATAGTTGATCCACGGTCTTAGTTCTATACACTTTTTGTACCAGACAACCGTTTGAGGAGTATGCACGTTTGTACATGGGTATAGGTTTAAATAGAAGTTTCTTGGTCCGTCAAAACAAACGAAACACTTTTACAATTTTAACGATTCGCTGAACTTCATCGGAAACCAAATAATCCATTATATCTTATCAACATTTCAATTTGCAAGATTTATACAGTAATTTTTAACAATTTTTTCAAAAGATCACTATGGATTGTAAAACATGTTACATCTACCGCGACACATTAATTGGTACACAGTCAACACGCGACTTCATTGGCTGATGGCCAGCCAATAATAAACTATGCAGAGAACAGTAGTCGTGTCCAGTGTAGCCAGTACCAGTAAGACGATGGTAAGTGAAAATACAAAGACCAACACAACTGACATTGCTGTAGTAGACAACCTTCAACCTTGTCTTCAGTGACACTACATATCTGCCATTCTCAAAGGACCAAAAACCAAATTAATGTTGTAAAAGTAAATTATTTTACAGAACTGAGGATATAAATAAATAGCAACGTTAACATTACGCACAATAATTTTGTGACAAACTATTTGTCATGAACATATATGTTAGAGTCATGTGGGTTTTTGAACTTTCGCTCATACGACAGCCTATGAGGAACTCTTAACCAGCAGGAAACCAGTGACATGAATAGAGACCTGAAAAATTCGCGTTGTTATTTGAGGACATGTTAAATTTTCAACAATTGTACCTTTGCAATACGTTTGTTGTTGGACCATAATTTATTTGACACTCCCTGGGTAACTCTGCGACGATAAATGAACACTTCACAATTGTGTGCCCCAGTCACACTCAGTTCAGTCATAAATGGCGTGCCTTCATATCTATGCAGCAGCCAGACGACACCGACTCCGGTATATACAAACATACAATACTGCGAGGTTCAGCCTGATGCCACACAATAACGCAAGTTTTGCATGTCTCTAGACATCACTCTTGTGTCATCATTCCATTTGGCCGAGTCAAACAAAAGGCTGTGTTTGGGAGCGGCCAATAAGAAATGGAAATCTGCTCGAGTATGCATACGAATTTAAATTTTAAGCTGGAATATTGATAAATTCAAGATTGCGGGGTCTGCTACCCCTCAAAACAATTAGCTACTTGGTACAAAGCATTCCCCTTATGGCAATTAGTTATTTAATTCGCCAACATTCCCTTAAGCCAATTAGAAATGTCATACATCGAGGTTCCCTTAAGGTAATTAGTAGCGACACCCGAATTTCAGAAAAGATTTCCGCATATGCTAGATTTCAATACCCTACGGTGGAGTGTCTTTGTGAGAGGATCTTATACTACTTAACTGGCCAATCAGAATTAGGTAAACTAAATACTGACCGTATTTGATTCGCGGGCAGACACCTAAAGACGCGTAACACGGGAACCATCCAATCACGAAAGTGGATCTGAGCTAAAGTGTTATAAAATACAACTGGTCGTGAAATATTTCCGCGAAATTTGGGTGTTCCTACTAATTAGCTATATAACACATCGAGTTCCCCTTAAGACAATTAGTTATTTCGTATACCGAGGACTCCACAAGACTATTAGTGGAAACCTGCACAATTCACGTTATTATTTAAGGACAGACTGAATTACTTGTTACTGTGCATTTGAATGACTTCAGCCATTGGCCGGAAATATTTGTGACTCGCCTTGGAGAACTCTAATACAAGATCAACAGTGCAGTAGCCAATCTATTTTTAGGAGATCAAGCATGTGGGTTATGATGATTAGAGTGCAGTTGCCAATGAAATTGCGTACTGTGCTCACCTGCGTATAAGGTAGTGGAGTCTATGGTATCACTGAAAGATAACGCGAATTTTGCACGTATGTAACAATTAGCTATTTCATACACCGAGGTACTGTGAAGATAATTACCTGTTTCATACACCGATGTTCCTACTTTGCAGACGAGCGAGGACGATTACTCCGGGATCCGCTGCTCTGTAGGTGTATATATTCTATGTCCCACTCCTCTGGAAGGGGAGGATTGGAAGGAGACTGTTGCCACAGCGGTATCGTAAAGAGGATTTTCTGGGGGTTTTGATGTCGTAGAAAGTGAGAAGGGGGGGGGGAGGGGGGAGCAGGCGGGAGGCAGATAAGGATAAGTGTTACTGCCGCCTTCGTCACCAGGAATATAAACATTTTACAGTTTACTGCCGGCGCGCGGTGTCTTGCCCCTCGCACACCCGTGAGACTCGTTTCGTCCGCATCACGCGCGTTACCTTGCGCATCGCTGCGTTCCGCTTCAGTCCCCGGCCGACTTGATGCGCGAGTTACGGTTTTATACCCGGTGAAGCTCGAGAGGATTGAGGGCCCCGAGACTTCCGAGAGAACTTCTTGGCTAACCTTCAAAGTACAGATTCGGCGCTCGTATATAAGCTCAGGGAATTTCGTGACTATGTTCAAGGGCAGTTTATTCCTTCGGTGGAACTCAGAGTGCGGCACATATTTACACACACCCGAGGCAAGTCAGCAGTTACTCATTTACACTAGAATGTGAGTGAGTGAAGAGTTTTGGGCGTCTCTTAACATCGAGGTCTTGAGAGCCGATGAGGGTGAAGCGAGGTGAGTGTGGAGCAAGGGTGGGGGGAACGGGAGATCCCAGAATAAGTCCGCCGCCGACTCGCGGCGTAGTCAGGCACGATTCCCACATGCGAAAATCGTGGGGCGACCCCGCCGAGAATCGAACCCTCTTCGCTCTTGGTGGGAGGCGGGTAGTCTAACTACTACACCACCGCGACCCCTTCAGTCAGTAGTGGCGAATTAGTGGTCTGCACTAAGGTCAGTGCCATTCACTACGTATCAGTATAAATCGCGCTTCAATCAGCAGAGACCCGAAAATTTCGCGGATTCATCTAAGGACAAGTTAAACTGCATTCACGTGTACCTATATGTTGGTGCTTCAATTGGTCCATAGTTAGTTAGACACGCCCCAACGTCTTCAACCAATAACGAATTTGCAAGAAAAGTAAGAACCAAATCCCGCGCTACCTGGTCTGGCGTTTAAACTGGAGCAACAGCCAATGAACAATTATAGGCCGTTCACGGTAAAGTGAGCACATTTTGAAGCTGTTTCATCAGACATAATAACCAGTAAATACATTTCATTGTTGCCTTGGAATTTCGGTTTTGTGTATGGCGAATGTTTACACTGTGTTTATTACTAACATGTCAGGGTTTACATCAAAAAGTTGCCGAAGGATATAAATTGGTAGAATGAAAAAAGTAACCAGAGCTTAAAAGTGCTCACTTTACCGTGAACGGCCTATAACTGATCCTCGAATACACGAAGGATTGTGGAGTCCAGCTTATTGCCGAATGAACCCGAGAAATCTCCTGCTCTTAAATTTGCTGTTTTGGAGCCATTTTATCTTTTTCAATTTTTAGGGTGTATAGGTATACCTATCATCTTTAATATTTCAGTTCCCGTGACCACTACACTACACGTGTTGCAGAGGAAGGAAACACATGGCAAGAGCTGTATATGGCAGACATTGTGGCACAATGGGATCAGTGTCTCCCTTATGGGTAATGTGAATGGTGCACTTTTCTACAGCTCTGGCTTGCGAGTATCTTTCCCGGAGTCTCTTAGGCAACTAACACATGCTTAATTGTTTCCATGAATGAGGCAAGTGATGCATCAGTGTAAGAACAGCACGAACCATAATATAACTTTATCAGAATACTTGAAAATTGGTGCATACTTGGCTTGAAATGTAACAAATATATTTTATTTTATCCTTGCACGTTAATTTCTGAGTGCGGTGGAATATACACACTGTGTTTTTACTGACATGTCAATATCAATTCTAAAATGTGATCAATTGATAAAATGGCTGAAATGGATAAGCAACTAGGGTCTCAAAAATGTTTACTTTGCCGTGAACAGCCTATAATTAGGGACGGAAAATTTCGCCGAGCTCTACTTTAAAAAAAAAATTACGCTTTTTTTATGTTTGCAATTGGATCACAGTTTATTTGATATGCCCAGTTGAATTCTGAGCCAATAGTATACCTGCAAGGAAACAAGCGCCGAATCGCGAGCCACCACATGGTGTGAGGTAAAACCGGCTACAACACTGGGCAGAACTATGAGGCTTGAGAATTTACAGGACAGTAGAGTGTAGCATACAAGTCGATGAAAGCGCGACATTTTCCTGTCCCTAAGTAGTATATATATATATATATATATATATATATATATATATAATATATATATATATATATATATATATATATATATATTATATATATATATATGTCGGTTTTGACGCATGCGTCATACATCGGATCTCGGATCTGTCCTCCATCTTGGTAGGAGTCAGAGCCAGGACTCAATGCCATGTTAGACCCCCTCCCCCTTTTTTCCCCTTCGACATACTTAGAAAATATTTTAATGAAAATATTCTTATAAAATTATTTTAATAAAAAAAATTAATGACAAATTATTTCAATAAAAAATGTATACAAATCAAAAAGGTATCGGCTCGCGAACTTGTATTTTTAATAATGATATTAGTTTAGAGGGTCGCTGCAGGTCATAATTACATTTTCCTACATTTTTCAAGTAAATTCAAAACAAGAAATTGTGTAATGTTGCCTACAAAATATTTAAATAAAAATTAAATAATTTCGGCATGTTACTTTGATAACCAGTGTATCGGGGGGCGTATTTATCTCCCCTCCTCCATCACAAAAACCTTTAACCAAAAAAATTTGTAAAAATTAACACACACCAGCACTCATCCCCTCACCACTAGCCACCATCCTATACCCTCACCGCACACCAACGCCCATCCCTTCACCGCACAACCACAACACTCCCCCAACTCCCTCCACCACCATTTCCAATAAACCCCCTTCCCTCCCCTCCAACGTAACCCCCCTTTCCACGTTACCATACCCCCCTCTGACACGTTCTCACTCAGTCACACTTCCCAAACCTCCCTCCACCACCGCCATTCCCCCTTCACATCCCCTCCCCAATTACTATCAACAGATCCCCTTATCGCCCCTCATCAAATAACCATCACCTCCCTTTATTAACAGTGCCCCTTGCAGTGCATGTTTTCAGCATCCACCACCAGAGCTCATCCATGTCGCACACTTCACCGCCCCTCCCCCTCCACTCCTATCCTCCTCTTCCTCCTCCAGTGCACGCATAAACCGGCATATGAAAGGCCACAGGACCCAGTCACTGCCCGGCCGGGGGGGGGGGGGGGGGGGGGGGGGGGGGAACTGGATTTTTACGGTATCTATGCCAGTTTTTCCCAGTCTCTTCTAGAGATAGCTTAGCTATAAATACACTTAGGGAGGTAGTCATGGCCCCAATAGCAGGCCATGGCTGCCCAATCCCTCTCTGCCGCGATGCATGTCTCCTTGCATGATTTCCTTTCCTTCTAGGCGTAAGGGGTCTATTCCTGAGAAACTATAAAATCCCGCCCTACCCACCGGGCTTTCACTTAACACTTAGTTATAGAGGAGTTAGAAAAAAAGTTGAGAACCGGGGGGGGGGGGGCGCTTCTCCCCTCTCAAACTTACCAGGACTTTACAATGAAAGCCGAATGGGAGGACAAAAGCCCTCCCCAGGGCCTATACCTCACCCGCGCTGAGGGAGTAGCGTCTCAGTCAGGGGAGAGACACTGTACAGGGCTTACAATGGCGTTATTTGAGGTAAGTGCCCGTGGAAACACCAACATAGACATTTTACCAGTAGAATTAATGATTTTATAGAACAGATCGGTTTTGAGTCAAAACTATGAGTGTTTTGTATCTCAAACATACTGATTTAACCTACATATATTTCAAGTGCTGATTTAGTTACTTACTAAAACGATTAGAAATAATAAATCCGTTTTTTTTGGCACAGCTTGTGGAAGATTTATTTTATTCTGTTGGTCACAATTGAAGGAACCGTAATTATTTCAAAGACAGAGCTAACACAAACAGCACAGGTATATATTGCCGAAAACAGCATTCGGCAAATTAATGGTGTTAGTTAAGCAGGTTCTAATTAACAATTCTGAAACGTCGTTCTAGAACCTCTCAAGCATAATGCAAGCTGTAAACATACTGTAAATGCTACCCGGCAAGCCTAAAAAAAAATTCAATAAAATTTTATTTTTTGTAAACAAGCTATTTTCATTTAACATAGAACACGATGTGATTATTAACTACTTCAATGAAGCGTGTTTATCACAAAATAATCACTAAAACTATTATTTTTATTTTATTCAACTAGGTGATTATTTTTCGTAATGCATGTCTGCTGTTGGTATTAATCCAGGCGTCTACCACCCACCCACCACCCCCTGAATAAGGCTTCAGAATAAGATCGTTACAACATAGAAGTGTCCGCTCTTGTCTCCTTACTTGCTCTGTGCTCTCAGTGATGTAGAACGACGGGTTCCGCCTGCTGCTGCGGTCGTAGTCACCTGCTCGCCTTGCAGTATACAGTTTGTTTTTTCTTCATGTGGAATTTTAGAAGATGTTTGAATGCTGTCCCAGTGGACAGAAAATAATTTCGGCGAACTTCATGTCTTTTTTTTTTTTTTTTTTTTTTGTGGTGATGTTATTCCTCCATACGGATTTGTTTTTAGGTGGAGAATTAATTTTCCCGTCCGTCGGCCGACCTTCGTAATGTATAACTTCATGGCGTTTCTCGCGGCGTGGGGGACAAGTCTGCCTATCCGATACAACACACGTGTCAGGTGCTGGGATGGAGTCGGTCTCACTGGCACGGGTTTTTCCGCAGCGTAGTTCTTTACTCACTGGGTAACCTTGCCATCGGACCTGTCTCGGGTACATATGCACCTGCACCAGGTGTAGACGCACCAAACACCAAAGCACATGCATCACTTGCATCACTCTACTCCCGTGTGCCTTGTGCACACGCAACTCATGACGGGCTTACGCACCGGTCGAGGGACGAGGTCGGGTGACTATATATATATATATATATATATATATATATATATATATATATATATATATATATATATATATATATATATATATATATATATATATATATATATATATATGTGTGTGTGTGTGTGTGTGTGTGTGTGTGTGTGTTTGTGTGATACATTAACATTACTACAAGTGAAGGAAGACCCTAAACATCATTTGGTTTTTTCTGTAGCGAAGTTTTTGCTCACCAGACAATCTACCCTTGTTATGCGTAATGGCATATTATCCTGGATCCGTCACATGCTAGCTCAATGCAGGATTTTTTCAGAGCGTCTACACTCTAAATCGGAATCAGCGAGAATTTCACTGTTTCGATCGGTGAAACGTGTCCAACTGATACAACAGTCACTTCAGTGGATTTAACTGATGAACCAGTGAGAGGATGCCGTATTTCCTTCACTGATTGATTCAGTGATATCTCCCACTGATTCGTCAGTCATTTTTTCCACTGTTTTCTCAGCGGTTTATTTTTTGACTGATGGACCAGCGAAACATCTGAGCAACTTGCTCCGTCTCTAATTATTTTTTGACTGATGGGTCAGTGAAACTGCGTGTAAAAATCGCCGGCGAACATCGTTTTTAAAAATGGCCGTTAAACAACGTGAATCGTGAAGAGTGCGCGAATTCAATCCGGCCACCTGCAAATCTTTTACTTTTTTAAATTACGGTAAATTGCACAATATAAATAATAGACTATCGTAAATATATTTATTTAATGTAATTATTTGCCTACATTCAATAAAAGCAATATTTCATTGGCCACTGCAGTCAGCCGTCATTTATTCAATCAGTGAAGTAGTTTCACGTCACTAATTCATTTAGTGAAATTTTTCACTTAAACAATCAGTGGTTTTCCACTTATTCTACATGGAGCCATTTTCACTTACTATAGTAGTTGAATTTCACTGCGAATCAGTGGTTTCCCACTGATTCGAATTTAGAGTATGTCTTATAAAATGGGAAACTCATTTAACATGCAGGTATTTTCGTTGGTGGGAAATTTCTCCACCTCAACTGAGGTCTTTCTCTATTGCGGGGATCTTCCTTCACCCATCGAGCATACGACGCTCATCGCACGAAATAGCATAGTA
Organism: Dryococelus australis; assembly: GCA_029891345.1. Lineage (NCBI taxonomy): Eukaryota > Metazoa > Arthropoda > Insecta > Phasmatodea > Phasmatidae > Dryococelus > Dryococelus australis. Next base: position 166,546,062 of record CM056999.1, on the reverse strand, counting down.
TCTCGGATCCCTTCTTGCGCGAGATAGGCAAGTGGAATTTTTTCAGAGCACCTCAATGTACTGTATTTAACAAGCTATGATTCAATCCAATGCTGCCTTTCATAATGTTGAAAGGTAAAAAGCCTCCAATGTTCGGTAGCAGCTTCGTGTGAAAGCCATATTTTGATAACAATGGGCATGGGTAGTGTAGCTGGCAAATGCTAAAAGCCGTACTTGCTCTGTATGTGTGTGTGTGTGTGTGTGAGCAGGGTTTGTGTTATCGTGTATGGAAATCTGGTGTGCCCTATCAGGAATCGAACTTGGTTCATCAAGATGGGGGCCAGCTTCCTGGTCACTTCACAGAAGCAAGGCTCTAGGTTTCAGAGTGAATGAGGCCGGATACATCGACTCCGAGTTGAGTTAGATACGGGGTCTGCCAGCTCAAATCTGAAGTCCTCTTAACTTAATTTCGGGTCTGTCTATTTAGGCAGTTGTATGTGCTCGACAGCGAATCTCGCGTAATACTGAGAGGGAGTGAGGGAAACAGGAGGGGCGGGGGAGATTGCAGACCAGAGGGGAAGCCCTCATCTATTTCGAGGTTTCCTTAAAGTCCGAGTTCGAGTTCTGAGTTACGATTGCGGCCTGACTTGTTCATTCCGTGCAAACATAGTAGTTGAAGGATCTATCAACCTTTGTTTGACTGCTGGACAAGGGATATTGTTCGTTTACAATCAATACTTTAAACATTATCTAGTGTCTTTCCTGCTGCAATTTTTTACAAACCTAGAGCGCAACAAAATTTTTTTCCCATATACCCCTCAAGATAACTGAACATAGTTATTATGTATGTCTGGATTATGTATGTCAGCACTGTATTGTTACAATTTCTCCCTCAAAATTCAGTGGGCTAAATTAAGTTCATTAAGGAATGTAGGACTTGATGAAAGAGATAATTATAATTTTCAAATTATATGTACAATAACTACAAGCAAAATCTTCTGGAATCAGCATCTCACAATAAATTTGTATCACTTACTGTTTATATGTAATGGCTTTAATTAATACCATATAAATAAATGAAATAAAATAATTAAAAGCCAGTTCCAATAGACAGTGTATAAAAATATATTCAAAAATTTTATAAATTATGTTTCCATGTTTGACAGTTCCAATATTTACAATAAAATCCGTATTACATGCCCACACAGTCCCACCGCAGTTTAGTTCGTGTCCCGCCAGTGCGCAATGTTGTAGATTTCTCCGAGCGCCTCACACTCAATAGCCCTTACTAGTTGGGTTTCACGCCTTCTCGTCCATTCACACCACGAACACCTCGTCCGCCGGCGCCTCGTAATCTCCCGTTGTCGTCCGTCATCTTCGCCGATATCGCGGCTACCGCCCTCATCCCTGAGGCTTCTACCAAGACTGCTGGCAGCTGGGCCGCTGCAGCATTTATAGGGTCGTAGGCCGTCATCCAGAAATTTCGCTAAATCGCATGTTGCGCCTCCTGTATGTTTGTCGGCTCCTCGGCAGGGGGAGGAGGAGGGGCCGTGACGCCAGCAACGTCTGGCCTTGGTAAATCATTCCCAGGCTTCCCCGGGAGCGGGGTTGGCAACGAGGCAGCGAGCGCGTCAGCCGGGGAGGGGAGGGGAGGATCGAGGTGGTCAGCACGGACCACGCATAACAGGAGCTGGTCGCCGGTGCCAGCTGCAACCCGTAACAGTATATACATATTTTTGGTAGCCAACCTATTGCTTCTCCCCAAACGTGTGCAAACCAATGTGTTTCTGGTCACAATGTGTCCCCTATATGCTTACACTTTGCACGTGCAAAAATAGTTTTTCACCCTTGTCAAATTTTTTTTTTTTTTTTTTTTTTTTTTTTCGCAGTCCGCACCATCACGCCCCCACATTCGACTTTTTTTTTTTTTTTCCACATCCGCGGTTTTTCCCCACTCTCATCCGGCGAGATCGTCTTTACGTTGGCACCACAGGCTGCGAAGAGTCGTGGTCAGCTCGACGAATGGAACCATGTCGGCTCCTTTATCTGGTAAGAGGCTATGCGTCTCGCCATCGCATTCTTCGCTGAAGCGAAGCACTGTTTCCCGGCCCCCTTATCGTATCTCGTAGTAAACTCACGAACCAAAATTATAAATTGAATCGGTCATACAAAAAAAAATGATATTGCTCAAAATGCACAACAAATACTCGATTAAAAAAGATAGGCAATACCATTTCTAACGTTTCCAATACAAATTATTAACTATATTGATTAGAGATTTTCAAAGGAGCAATTAAACCAAAGTGTGGCAGCGTTTGAAGTCCGGTAACGCCTCCTTTTTATAAAAATACTCATTAAAACGGCAATAAAAATGTTACATTAAAATGTTATATCGGTGGAGGCTGTCCACAGATCCGATCAAAGCTCCATAGAATAAAAAATAAATTACGACCACATAAAAAAAAAATTAATTAAACTACCCCAACGCGTGAGTCATGGAAGCACAGCAAAAGCAATTAAACGTTAAATAATGTTCGGGCAGCTGACGAAAACTGTGCACAACACGTTAAAACAACTAAAAAATATACACCAAAGATAGAATTTAGTTAGACAAAAACCACAATTTAGACTGGTGACCTAAACGAATATTTCGTAAAATACTTACTTAATGCATGCCCGAAACAACACATAACTACGCCACACAATTATTAAAATCATTAAACAAATCGAAAAGATAAAATGCTGCCACCACGACTCGCCGTTTTAAATAGCTCCACATATTCGGCCGCTCAATCAACTATACAAGTTACAAGGCTTCTCATAGCAGAAACTTCCCAAGGACGACTAAACTGACAATTTTAAATCATATTGCAATTTGAAGTCAGCTCTGGCAGAAGTCGACCGTACGATCTTCCAACATACGATAGGAGTAGAATAAGGGCTGCATAAGGCGAGTAACGACATAAATAAACATACGACTAGAACAGAAAAAATGATGACAAAGAAGGAAGGGTAATCAAGGATGGAAACAGGAGGGAAGCCGAGCAGGGCATAGAGCAAAGCACATTGCAAATGAGAAATTCCAAAAACGAACTACGCGACGGCGCTAGTGGCGCAGTCCAATGATAAAGGTTACCTAAGCGTGGGAGATATCATTCGCTGCTGAGACTATGTTCCATAGCCTCATAAATCACCTCTGCCAGGAACATAAAGCACAGATATATTACTATTGGTCCCGATGTAAGATAAAGTGTCGTCTGGATATCAGTATAGTTTCGAAGAAACCATTGTTTGTTGCAACGCCTAAAACTACATTTTTTTTTTACTGAAAGTGTTAACCAGTGCTTAAGATGTAGGAACTGAAAATTTTCGTGAATTCATTTTAGGACAAGCTAGACTTTAAACACATGTTCATTTCTGCTCTGTTTGAAGTTGGATCACAGCTTATTACTAGGGACACTCGAACATCGCGAAACGATTTCACGATCAGTTTTATTTCATAACACTTTAGCTCAGATCCACTTTCGTGATTGGATGGTTTCCATGTTACGCGTCTTAGGTATATGCCCGCGAATTAAAGACGTACTACAGTATTGAAGTTAACTAATTCTTACCGGACAGTTAAATAGGAGAAGATTTTTTCAGAGAGACACGCTGGCAATAAGCAAAAGACAACTGTTGGTACACCCATAGGATATTGAAATATTGCATGTGCGGAAATATTTTCGCGACATTCGGGTGTCGCTACTTACTAGCAGAGACCTGCGAAATTCGTGTTATTATTTGACGACACGTTAAATTTTAAACAAGTTTACCTTTGATATACGCTCGTTATTGTACCATGCTCCATTTGACACGCCCTGGGTAACTCTGCGCCAATAAAAGAACACTTCACAATTGTGTGCCCCAATCACACTAAGTTCAGTCATAAAGGGCGTGGCTTCATATCTATACATCATCCATTGGGAAAACGACACTGGCTCCATTATATACAATACTGTGAGGTTTATGCTGGTGACAAATAATAACGTAGATTTTGCATGTCTCTACTTATTAGACACGACCAGGTGAACTCTGAACCAATAAAATACCTGCAAGGAAACAGGCTCTGAATACAGTGTCACTTGGTTTGAGGTCAAACTGGTTGCACATTAGGACAGCAGCCAATGAACAGAAAGCATAGATGTTTCTTTACTATGTTGTGTGATAAATAAAACATACTGATACATATTTGCTGTACCAAGGATGTAAGATACGACTGCAAAATTCCATCGAACGTTTTATAGTGGCCCTGAGTGTGAATAAAGTGTTGAAGAGCTATGTGTAAATTTCCAATAATAAGGCTTGTTAAATTTCATAATTTAAAATGTTACTGTACCTTGTGGCGAAATTGTAGAAATATATAGTTTAGAATGAACGATAACAGCTCATAAAAATTATATAATCCAAGCCAACATTTTGCTGTAGGCTGTTCAATGTAAAATGAGCACTTATCAAGGCCCTGCCCGAGATCTGCGTGTATGCACGATATGTATTCTTCCGCTATTTGCAATATTAATACTGCCAAGGGCCTGTTCGCTCTGTTCCTGCGTCGGTCAAATGTAACTGTGAAATTATTTTAAAAGTAAATAATTAACAAATTTTTAATTAAAACATAAAGAAAGAGAAATCATTTCAGTTTTCACAGATGTTTTACCTGACAATTTGATTTCAACTTTAAGACATGGAACTACTTTCCATCCATCGTTGCCAACTTTACAGTACGCATGCCACTCAGTGTGCTCGTTAAAATAGTCACAGGTAGGTTGACTTAAAAAAATGCCCACTTTATGATGAACAGCCTTTACCCATGAATTTTCTCTGACTCGAGAGCAAAGTTTTGGGGTGGAAACGGTGCAGTCTGATAAACAGGCATGTTCATGACGGGAAGTTCGTCCCGCGGAACAAAGCTAATTGACGACCCACTGTCGAGTACACGCGGTCCCTCCATTGACGTTTCGGCCGACGAGCTGGTAATGAACAGTCAACAGCGCAGCGAAGAGCGGGACTCGACCAGAAGGCACAGACGGCTCGTCACACAGACACAGCGGACGACAGCAAACGAACGAAGGGCCTCTCTAGTTTTCAGGCCAATTTGATTTCCGCCGACGGGCGCATTGCATGTGTTTTACCCCCGTGCCCACCACATATAACCCGAGTTCGTTTGTCCATCGTATCTCTCTTCTTTGTTGTGACATCTTTATGGTCCCGCGGGGTAAGAATGCCCGCGCAATCGTGATGGCTAGAGCTAGTGATTCAATACTACAAGCACCCAACAGTAGTTTGTCTGTACTGTACAAAATTTCCTGGCAAACTTCCTAAACTGAAATGGAAATTTTTAACCTATACACTGTATGGTAATAACACCACACAACAAGCTGCAGATATAGGAATGTTTAGCGTGGCTACTATACAAAGTTGGGAACTTCCCTATGTATTTGACTTTCCTGAGCAAATGTACGAACTCTATAATGGACGTATAGTGGAAAACATTACCATTCCTGCCTTCTCGCTAAGCGTATACACTTGTATGGTAAATTTCCGAATAATTTCTTATAGTGTAGTGTCATTGGTTGTTGTCTGCTTGAGAAGGCGTTTTCTTATCTGGTCGGGCCACTCTGAATTCGTAAACATTGGCACGGCTCCTACGTGATCCGTATGCAGGCAATTACCACGTATCAAAATGTATCTCAGCCGATCAAGACAGGTAAACGACGCTACAGTGTTTTTAAATTTATATAACTTGTCTTGAAATCTTTTCGCGAAATCCCACTAACTCTAGTAACGGCGTAGCTGTTCTCTTCCACGTAGGCGCTTCGGTTAGCCAACTGAATATGTGGCTTGTGCCGTTTGGGCGGCTGAGATCGCTTCTTCAGGGGACTTAAGGATTCGCCTCGCCTCAGGTTCGCTGGGCTACCAGAAGGAGCTCAGCGGTTATGCCCACTTGCTCGTCAAGCACATATATCTGTTTCTGGTAGCTATTTTGGTTTTATACGCATAGGTAATGACGAATCTAAAAATCTGTATTTATTATTCAATTTTAAAAATCATTTTTTATCGATTTTTTAATTGTGACGAAATTATACATAGAAAATACCGGAACCAAACAAAAGTCTTTCAACTACAATTCTGGTCTCCTCTCTTGAAGACTAATTACAGCGTGATGTTGAAATGGCACATTATTCACTGCCTCGACTGTTTTCCAGGTATACGTATGCTACTCACATTTTTTTTAATGTATGCATATACTTATTACTTAACCAAGCTGTTAACTCTCAAATGAGTAGCGACTCTCTGCACAAGTGTGTTATAATCATGGTATGGATCAGCATCTACTAACAATTTTATAGACATACTTGTCTATGGCTCACAAACCAATAGTGATAGTCCCTCGAGAGTTGGAATGTATAGTGGTAATAAACTATCGTAACTTTCGCTCTCTTCTCAACCATCAATCCATGCCAATCCTTCTATCAATCCCAATCCTTCGAACAATCCCAATATTTCGCAATCAGCTCCACAATCTCACAATACGTCCATTAATCTTACAATCTTTCCATCAACATTCCAATATTTCCATCAATCTTTCGCAATCCTTCCATCAGTCTTTCCCATCGTTTCATCAATCCTCCAATCTTTTGATAAATCTAGTAATCTTTCTGTTACTACGCCGAGCAATCTTTCCGTCAATCTTTTGCATACATTCGTAATATTTCCATTAATCTTTCAATCTTTTCTTCAATCTTTCAGTCTTTCGGTCCATCTTTAGCAATCTTTCCATCAATCTTTCAATCACTCTTGCAATATTTTTCATAAATCTCACACGTTTTCCCTTAATATTCTAATCTTCTCATTAATCTTTCGAACAATCCCGATCTCTCGATCGATCATCTTATCAATATATTGGTTTTTTTCCCAACCATACATATATAAAAAAAAATCACCAACTGTCTTCAAAATTTGTTCATGAAGACAGACTTAATGTTTTGTGTGCAATCCACTATTCGTACATTTTTATACTTAAAGACTTAATTAATATTCTGTATGCAGATATTTACCTCTATAGGTGAGTGGTTATAGCACAGCTTTAAAGTTGTGAGTGATGAAATGCTAAGAGACACAAAAAGTAAAGAAAAAACAATTATTTTATAATAACAATTTATTATTTTGTAATTACAATTTCAGAAGGAAGCAGTTCATCACGCCCTCCTCTTCAGTTCTATATTGATTGAAGATATCTCGTTAATGTGCGAGAAATCTCCACTTTGAAAGGCAACCCAGTGTCTGAGTCTATCAACAAGTCCATTGGGATCTTCAGGAAATATGCAGATGGTATTCTTAGCATCTTATGCCCGTCTTCATGTCACGTGACGTAGCAAATATGGTGGAGGAGTGTGTCAACGCGTCGCGAAAATCATCATCGTCATCACTGTCAACACAGTCTTTATATTAATTTTCATCAATGCCGTCTTCATGGTCATCTTCGCCTCCTATTTCGTCCTCAGTATCAAGTTTACTTTTCTTTGTAGCAGGATTTGTTTGGCCATTAGTATTTCGAACTGATGGCCGCTTATTTTGTATTTCATCGATTTCAAGTGAAAGTCTTGAAAGTGTACATTCTACACAAACTGACTCTACTGCTCTGAGGATTATGTAACGCATTCCGCTAAGGGAGGAGTTTTCGGCTCTTGCTTACAGAAGTTTAGGATCCGTTTTCCTCACTTTTTCATTTTTCGGAAATTTTTTCGTAAAAAGAGTGACATTTTCGTATAATAATTAAATTTAGGGAGTGATTTTTGTGGTTAAACAGGCAATTTTGCCGACTACATAGCCGTCCCAGGCCGCGGGCCGCTCGACAACCAAGTTGGCTGTTGGCTCCTACTTCTTGAATCCTGTCTCCGAATGCCTATTTTATATCTTCTCACAGCAGATATAAATGAGGGTAGGATAACACTGCCTACAAACTTCTTCTCATCTTACGGAGTTTATAATGTTTTGCTAATAATTAAATTTAACTGCCAACTTTCAAGTGTGCCACTCTCTTAATGATCACGTTATATCGTAGGTCGTATTATATACGTTTTACTCTATTTTACATAAGACTAATCCTTCAGTGTTTTTACAAGTAATTCAGGATAATCCTGTATAGTTGACTTGCCACGCCAAGTACAACATTTTTTAATAGTGTATTTCCCCCCCTTTTTCTACTGATGTTCAAGATTGTGAATTTATGTACTGCACTATGCTCGGATGGCATATGGTCTCGCACTTGAAAACAAATTCATGACACGTTAAGTTCATAAAACAATGTTTTAACCCTAAAAGCCTGAATTTAATTTTATCAATTTTCCTCGAGCACGGAATGATCACAAATAAAGAGTGTTAACATTTTGATGCAAGAACACTTATAATTTTTGCCTCTTATTGACTACCTAAAAATTTAAGTAGATTCAAGTTCACTTACATTAATGTGAAATTTGTAAGAATATTGGAGGTTGTTAACTGTATAATTTTAGTCCTTGGTTCTCTATAGTCTGGGACTTAAGATATTTGAATTCTTCTAACAGCAAGTAGCAGATATAACAAAATACTCTCAAAATTTTTATTAAATTCCAATTAACTCTTCCTTAATTTTACCCATGTTGCTCTCCGTGCCTCGAGAAGTATCAAAGTTAAAATCCATCCATAGTAGAATGCCGTTCGCATAAGTTCATGGGAATTAAACTAATTTTCTAATTCAGCGACTAACGGCGTAGCTCAGTTTACTTACGCTAGAACACATACGCTATTCGAAGGGTTACTGGATGACTGGAAGAAGCAGGGAAAATGTTTTGGGCTTTTGTTAACTACACATTAATGTGGAGGGTTCTTGCACTTATCAGGGGTCCGCTTTCTTGCTTAGGTAAGTAGAATTAACACACGCTAAGCGCTCAGAGATAATATGTCAAAATTAATCTTGTGTACGTATATAGGCATGCATTTATGTATAAATCTGTGTGGCTTTGTGATGATATGGGCAGGCCTTAGCTCCGCAGCCTGCCTGAACGCGGTATCACATATAATATAGTAACCAGGCCAGCGGACAACAGATTACAGCAAAAGGGACGCTTTCACCCAAACTGTTAAGTTAAACAGCAACAATCCCTTCGGTCAACAAAGTTCCCGTCTAAGCCGAGCTTGGCATCTCCACCACCGATTGACGACTATGTGGCTATTTCTCGGGCACTACCATCCTGGCTTAACATGAAGTATGCACAAAATGTAAAGCCAATAACGTTTCATTTTTTTTTGGCCCACGTTTTGAAAGTTTAGGTGTGAACTATGCAATTTCTAACACCATCAACGCCTGTAAATCCAATCCCCAGTGTAGTGGGGAGACAGCCCTCAACTTGTGGTACAACACCGCTGCCTTATCTGCCAGAAAGTGTATGTGATCATGGAACCGCAAATTTTTATGTATCAAAGTTCCAAGATACCTACCTACCATAACACATTCTGACCCAGTGTACACAATTGTGTACTTTGTGAAAGTGTAGGTAATTTTATGGTCTGTACTGCACACTGCGAAGCTAAATAATCAATGATCTTACCTGTTTGTAAATGATTTGCAAACCGTCTGACTGGTCTAGGACATAATTGGTTCATGTAACTGTAGCCGAATATATAACCTTCAGCTCGTTGGCTGCGACAACGAGAAACAAGTGAGCTGTGAAGACTTAAGTACAGCATGCATCATACATTTTTTGTTTACAATACCTTAACCAGTAAATTATAGCAGGTCTGAAAGGGTTAGCAAACTTTACCACCCTACCACCAAATTGGATAACAGGGGCTCTCTGAAGTCTACCTTTCAGTACGATAGCATATGTCTTCTTAGCCACAGAATGAAACTTTACTCTATCAGCCCACCTCAGCTTTATACTTAAGCTCATTCCTGAACATCGCAGGGTCCAGTCAAATGACATTTACATATCCACATACAACACGCCTTTCTGGAAAATCAAGTCACATATACTCATCAAACAGAATGTTCCACAGCGTTGGACCCAATACAGGATCCTGAGGACAATCATTAGTGAGAGATTTACCCGTTGTATACGGACCGGCCTCGTACAAGAAGGGCCAATCTTAAAAAAACGCCGACATAATACCACACAGATTTCTCGAACAGCCAAGTCATTTCAGTCACCACATAATCTGAAGCCACGGTGCATTGTGTAAGGCCCCAGAAATATACAGAAACATTCCCGAAAATGTCTGTATTCTCTCTGATCTTAACTCCAGTAATCACATCCAGAACAGCAAGCTCACTGCTTCTTCCACGCCAAAATCCATATCGCTTCATGTGAAGTTATTCCTCTGATTCAAGAGTGCAGACTGGGCTCCCGAATTTCGCGAAAATATTTCACTACCAGTTGTATTTCTTAACAATTCAGCTCAGATCCACTTTCGTGGTTGGATGGTTCCCGTGTTACGCGTCTGTAGGCGTCTGCGCACGAAATCAAAGGCGCGCAGTATTGACGTTGCCTAATCCTGATTGGCCAGTTAAGTAAGAGAAATAATCTAAAGAAAACTTTTGGTATGCCCGTAGAGTATTGAAATCTAGCATGAGCGGAAATATTTTCGGTAAATTCGGGTGTCCCAATCTATGACCCAGTGTATTCAAAACTTGAAATCGGGACGGTAGCAAGAATTTGTTCAATTCCCTACCACGGTCGTCTGTGATGGCTGAGTTTCATACTGTAGACTTTGAATTGATATCGACACTAATATATGTTCGTTTCCCCTTCAGTCCACAGAGTATTTTGTTCCATTTATTCAGATGTACCTCGATCCATAGCGATGGCAGGAAATGGGACGACACTGCGTGCAGTTCCAGACCATAAAACTTTCCGAGCACACACAGATTACGTGCGTCATAAATTCCGTATATCAATAAAGTTTGCGTTTCAGGGATGATGTGTTCCGGCGAAATAAGGGGCCTTGAAGAGCTCTCGAGTCTCTGGTAGTCAGACTATAGTTAGAGCTAGTGACTTTTCGCGAATAAATATGAGTACACGGTAGACTTCAATACTATAAGCACCCAACAGCAGTTTGTCTATTGCTATTAGTTGCGGTCTGTTTGAGAAGGTGTTTTCATATCTGACCGGGCCACTAAGGATTCGGCAACATCGGCACGGCTCCTACGCGATTCGTGTGCAGACAGTTAACACGTGTCAATAAGTAATTCAGCCAATCAAGATAGGCAAACGACCCTACAGTGTTTTGAAATACAACCTGTCTTCAAATCTTTTCGCGAAATTTCACTACCCGTAACTATAGTCTATTCGAGGTTTCTTCACACTTTTTTGATACAACTCTTTAAAAATCGTCCCATGTATGACATGTTTGTTTGTTTCCTAAATATGCTGTGTTTCACAAGAGTTTCGTTCTTCTTTCAACACAAAAGTAACTTACGGTCGGTTGAATTGATCTTCTACACTTATTCTATCTCAAAAATATAATATTTCATTAATGTGAATAATGACAGGGAGAAAATAGGTATGTTGGTAATGCCCAGTAATAAATAGCTATCATCAGATATATTATGTAACTGACTATGCAAGAATGCGGTGCGTTGTCCCTCTGGTGTCATTTATAGACCGAGTAAAACTTCGTTTGCATGAGGTGGAAGAATATTCTGGAAGTAGAACTTAACCAGGGCTTCAAAACATTTTTAAGTTACTGTGAACTTACTTTCCTCGCCTACATTCAAGGTGAACCGTGAACCGCTTTCTATCCCCGGCGGGGACCCATCGAGTGCCGGACGATGCCGCTGGTCGGCGGGTTTTCTCGGGGATCTTCCGTTTCCCCTCGCCCTTGCATACACACCTCACTTCAACCCACGGTGTTAAGAGCCGCCCGAAATTTCTCCTCTCACCCCCCCCCCCCCAACCAGCTCCTAATAATAAAACGTCGAGTCACAAAGTACTTGAGTAAACAGAGGCGATACAGCCGCTTATAACGCGTGCTCCTGTCGCACTATCCAGCTACGTATCGGAATGTCATTCGCCAATCAGCGCCTATAGCGTATTCGCGGTTTCTTCGCATTTTATGAATCAAACCTCTGAAACCCCATGTATGACGTGTTCGATTGTTCCATAATTATATTCATTACCACAAGCGTATGATACTTGTCTTAAAATAAAATAAACTTATTCTCGTTAAACTGAACTCCTAATCAATTCCATCTATAAGTTAAAATATTTCATTTATAATTAATATAAATAAGAACAGGGAGAACATAGGTGTGTTGGCAGCGCCTAGTAAGAAATAGTTCTTATGGAAAATATTGTTACACTGAGTGAACAGAAATGCGGTGAATTGTCCCTTTGGTGTAATATTCTGAACTGGGTTAAGCTTTGTTTGCATGACGTGGAGGAATATCCCGAAAGTATAACTTTAGCAGGGCTGCAGAAATGTTTGACGTAACCGGTGAATGGGCTATATTAGCATACTTGCAACGAGGCAGCCCCTCCAATAGGGCGTCTTTCCAGCACGCAGTAGACAGCCAGACACGAGGCCCGTTCCCAGAATCAGGCATGGCCAACCAGAGAATGGCTTCGCCCACACCAAAATAACCGCCACTTACTCATCTACTCTGTCGTTAAGTGATTGGGGGTATTATGTTTTCTACTTAACTTTCCATAAGGAGAAATTTCAGAAGATTTGTGTCTGGAAAACAGAATAACACTGTGTACACTGTCATATAAAAATTAACCGATTTTGAACTTTTATTTTTTTAGGTCGTTTTAAGGGCCCCTGAGTAGTGACTAAGCCTTGGAAGAGAAACACGAGAGTTTAAGGAAATGTGGGAAGGAATCGGCTAGGTCTTATTTTAAGGAACCATATTCGCCTGGAGCTACTTTGGTAAACGCTGGAATAAGGAAATCAGGGTGGTCGTAATGGGAATCCAACCTGGGTCCTCCTATTCACCAGTCCGGCGGGGTTTCGTCGGGGTGCTTCCCTGGCGAGCTGTGACCTCAGCCTCTCCTCTAACCCTCTGATAAGAGCGGCAGGCGTGTTCGATTGTGTTTGGCTAATGGCTTGCGCGGTCAGTCATTACTGCCATGAGGGTGGGGGCGGAGGGGGGACAGGATTATTCCATTTTAATGGCATCAGCCGCGGCGAATGCAGAAATTCCGGTGAGGCAATCAAATTACGGCCGGCCAAACACTCGCCTGGGCGGGAGGGAGTGGCAGAGGAGACAGAGGCATACAAGGGTTTGGGTCGCTCGACAAAGGCTGGGCACCTACAGGCCGTTGACTATGGAATGACGACTCGTAAATCCTGCGCCCGTCGTTGTTTTCAACGCCCTTGAGATTCCCGTTATACACTGAAAATAAAACTGTTTTGTTCAATAAAACAATACGTGTTTCGTGCAATCAAATTAACGCCTCAACACACACGCTGATTTTTTCAGTTCATGTTTTGCAAAATAAGAAAATGATGGTGTAAATATTACTTACGAATTTCTTGTAACAACTGAACGTTTGAAACGGATTAACTGGTTTTCAGTAGATAGGCCTTCATGCCACAAGATCAACCAGTTATATAAATAACTGACGAGTCAACAGCAACCAATAGCATTGCCCAGAAGAAGGGAATATGTATATCGGTGCTATGTTCAGTAATCGCGCAGTAGTAATAACGATTTTTTTTTAATGTTCTGCAATATGTCAGACGCGAATGAGTATACTCAGGACAATATATTGACATAATAGTTTGCATAAGGGCAATTGCATATTTTTCTTACTAAAACCAAATTATATCGTTGTTCTTATATGATTTCCCATGAACGTGTGAGATTTGGTTGGTGCAACTAAACATTTATATGTAGAGACCTGCACCATTCGTGTTATTTTTAAGGACAGTCTGAACTCCAAGTTATTGTGCTTTTGGACGACTTCAGCCATTGGCTGGAAATATTTGTGACACGCCTTGGAGAACTCTTGGACCAATAATACAAGATGAACAGTGCAGAAGCCAATCTATTTCAGGAGATCAAACAGGTAGGTGACGTTGATTAGAGTGCAGTGGCCAATGAAACTGCAGACTGTGCTTACTTGTTTATAAGGTAGTGGGGTCTGTCCTATCACTGAAATATAACGCGAATTGTGCACGTCTATATTTATATGGAACTATGGGCAAGTTTCAGTTGTTATAACATAAATTAAAAGCAGTACCATTATTTTAACCTGCCACTCTGGTGGCCGAGCTCTACGTTTTTGCACAGAGAACTTCATAACACAGATGCGCAACAGTCGCCTACACCAATTACTAGAGTCGTACTCACTAGCAACGTGGCGTCAGTGGCCAACAAAATGGAACTTGGTTCGCCAATCAGCGCCAAGCAAACCTACTCGCCAGCCGGCAGCCCGTCCAGTAAGGAACCTTTCGCAGTATGCAGTAGCAAATCAGACTCAAGGCCCGTTCCCAGAGACTCGCGCTGCCAATCAGAGGACGGGTTCACTCATATCAAAAGAACCGCCACGTGCCGTTTAGTTTCTGTGAACTTATCTTCTCTGTGGCTCTTGCGACTTAGACCAAAGTGGTCTTACAGCAAAAGGGCAATGTTTTCAAATATATACCTACACTCGAAGAAATTATTTGTAAATTCACCACATCGGTGTATACGTGCAGTGACAAACCGAGAATTGTAAAATATTTCCCCATACATCCATGGTAACATTCCTACAGCTGCTGGGAAAAGTGTCAAATGTGCAGTCTCAACTTTATATAGTAGCGATACTAAACAATCCCATATTTTCAGCCTGTATTTCAGTATTATTATTCCCATACATTGTATAGGTTAAAAACTTCCATTACAGTTAAGGAAGTTTACCAGAATTTTTTACCGTGTATGTTTCTATTTCGTGACAAGCAAATAGATTAACGATTTCTAGTCATGCAGACTTACCATTTTGTGTCCCGTTAAAGTTTTTCAGTGCGTCACTTTACACTAGTACTAACCACCAAGAAACACTGTTGCTATCCTAATTGTCACAGAAATTATAAACAAACTCTCGAGATGTAAATTCGGACGAATGTTATCTAATGACTTCATTACCCTGCAGCCAGTGAAATAAATGTCATTACTGGACCAAGCTTACTTTATTATTTCATAATTTTGGGCGGTAACAGACACATCAGACTTTTCCCGCTAACCAAAGGTTTTTTCACTTGAAACAAAAAAATATATTAGCCTTTACCGTGATGTATTTACAGAGATTACGGTAACCAAAACAATTAATTGAATGTTGTTGTATAATCGTTGTAAATTAAGTTGGAACAATCACATACGGAACAAATGCAGGAGTTTGGAGCAACTGCCGATTAGTTGGGTAAATACAATATTGTTTCCTGTTAACCAATACTTTGCAAGTAAATCTATTTGGTAACCGGAACTACATCATCCTCCCAGTGTATAGTAAAGATATAAATTTTCCGGACACCTCGCGAATATGTTACAATATATAACGTAAAAATGTGTGCACACAGCCTGTCGTGCTCAATAGTGATCAATACTTTTTTTTCTAAGATAGTTAACATGTATCTCATACGCTTATCTACGCTTTCAAATACATTCCAGTGATCTTAGTAAACTGCAATGAAAGTTTTTAAGGTCTACCTAGTATGGAAAATTCACTAGGTGTCAAGCTGTAAATACAGGAATTCTACGTTACAATGTTGGAAAATTCACTACATGCGTGACTCATTTCTGAATAATGTAGGGAAGCTGCCATGAATGTAAAAAATATTTTCACTAGTCATTCTTTCTCAGTAACCGCATACAATGTTGCGGTAAGTTTGAAAACAATCTCGTAGGGAACATATTTTTCAAATGGAGATTTATGAGCGTGCTAAAAATTAGGATTTAGAGTGGAGTGGAAATAATTAGGCGGCTCTTAACATCCAAAGTCTCGAAAGTTGATGAGGATGAAGTGAGGCGAGTGTGGAACAGCGCCAAAGTGAAGAGGCGAGAGAAAACGGGAGATCCCCGAGAAAACCCGCCGACCAGCGACGTCGTCCAAGGACTGTTCTCACATGCGAAAATACGGAAGCGGCCACGCCGGGACTCGAACCCCGGGTTCGCCTGAGTGGGAGGCGATTATCCTGTTCACCACATCACTGCGGCTACCTGAACGTTTCGATATTATGCACATATAATCCATTCACGGTTAATTCGCACTTTTCTGAAGACCTGATAAAGTTCTACTTCCAGACTGTTCCTCCGCCTCGTACAAACTAAGCTTCATTAAGTCTAGAAAATTACACCAAATGACAAGGCACCGAATTCGTGCTCACTCATTTGTAAATGTATTCTGCACGAGAAATATTTTCAGCTAGGCGTTAACAAAACACACACACACAGACACATACACACACAGACACATACACACACAGACACACACACACACACGTGTTCTCTCTGTTTCTATAAATATAATGTTTCATTCTTAATAAATAACTTATAAATAAAATATTGCTCATACATCAGTTTAACGACAAATAAGATAATTTTATGCTAACAGGGGTATAAGACGCTTGTGATACATGGTGTATTAAGAAAGTAATTAAACACGGCACACTATGGGGTGATTTTTCGAAGGTCTGATTCAATAAGTGTGCAGAAACCGCGAATAACACTATACCAGCTACTTCATGTTATATTCCATTCACTGTCATGGGCCGCGGTGTGGAGCGTGTAGTGTGCTCCTTCCTCACCGCAAAGCGAACCGGGTTCAAATCCCGTTGGGAATCGTGCCTTGCTCTACCGCTGGCCGGCGGGTTTGCTCGAGGATCTCCTGTTTCACCCCGCACTTGCATTCCGGCGGCAGCTCCATTTATACCACCCTCATTTGCCCTCAACACCTCGTTGAGCCGTTCAACTCTCTCCCCTTCACATTCATGGCTACGCACAAATTTCCTGAAGCCCTCTCATGGTTCTTCTTTTAGGATATTCCTCCGCCTCGTGCAAATAAAACTTAACCAAAATCTAGAATCTTACATCAAAACGCACCGTATTTTTGTGCACTCGACTTAGTAATGTTTTGACGAGAACTATTTGTTACTGGGCAATATTAAAATGCCCAGTTTTAAGTCACATTAATTATAAATTATAATTTATAGACAAAATAAAAGTAAAAGACTAATTTAGCTAAAAAAGTAATTTTTTTTGTGTCGACAGAATTATAAAAAGCTCGTGATACGCGACATGTATGTGAAACAACCAAACACGTCATACATAGTGTAAGTTTTCGAAGTTTTTATTCAAAATGCGTGAAGATACAGCGTATGTACTCTACACTGGATTCCAGTCCTGTAAGAACTGCAGTCGGTGGTTTCATTTGTATTATTGTCTCTTTATGCCGCACCTCTCAAGATGTTTCCCTCCCGACTTGCCTGCGTGTTATTGGGCCATCTCGCCACTAAGAGTGCTGGACCGGAAAACAGTAATTGTTCAACCTGTACACATTATGTGTGATGACATTTTCCTCAAACAAAACAAAAATTTAACTTTAAATTTTTTTAAATAATTGTATTTCAAATACAATTTGTTCTGTTTTGCTGCAGATTTATTAACAAATTACTAACTAATATGTAAAAATGAAAAAAAAATTGCAATAGAAACTAATGCTACCATGTGACTTGTGTAATCACCAAATGACAGTTCATATACCGTATTTTAAAAAATGTTAAAAATATGCAAATATTCCTTTATATTTAACAATTGTTTTCATATATATGGCTTTTTATTTGGTGATGACATATATGTTACGCGGTATACCGTGGCATTAGTTGAATTTGTAATTTTTTTTAATATGTTTAACTTAGTTAGTATTTGTAATAATGGCAGCAGCGAAACAGAAAAAAAATCTGAAATTGTCATCAAATTATTTTTAAAATATAAAGTGCAATTTTTTTAATTCGAGGAAAATATAAGGACATATAGTGTGTACAAATTAGACCATTTTTGGTAAAAAAAAAAAAAAAAACTAAATTATTTATTTTTATGGGTCCAACATTCTTAGGAGTTGATTGCTGGCCCAGAGTCATTAGGAACATGCCAGACTTACTGTAGTCCAATGAAAATATCAAAATGGCCACTTGAATTTTGTAAGAATATTCTGCCCCGATTAAGTAACCCGAATTTCGTATCTTCCAACACGTGGGGGACATTTATCACGCCGGTGTCTTCATCTAAGTGGGAAATAACGAAAACGGTAATTATTCTTGATTCTTGCAGCAGCCAATAAACGAACGGTCTTTGCTCGAACCGGTGTCGTATAGTGAAGTCTTGCGTTACGCTGTTTTATACTGTGAAATTACACGACAGCTGATCATGCATGTCTCGTATCGAAGTAAACTTACCCTGATTCACCTGGCCACGTGTAAGAGAATGTTAGTAGTTATAAATAGTTACTTCGGGCACACAGGCTCCTGGCGTTGGAGGTCGGAGAAATGACGTCACAGGCGAATGTCGCCTTGTCTATCCCTACCCCAGGCTGGCCATCCCCAGCAACTTGTAAGTCTAAACATTGTTTTAATAAATATTATTTTAACAAGAAATGTGTTTTATAAAAATAATTTAATAATAACTTAAAATATTGGCCCGCCATCTTCGATCATTAACAATGATTGCCCATTCACATAGAGAAATAAGTGATGACAGGGTCGAAGCAGATCATAATTTTTTTTTTCAAGAAGGCATTCGTTTTAATTAATTAAAAAAAAAAATGCTAGTTATATCGCTACGACATTTATGGCACACAACATCATGAAGGTATACTGATCTCTTCTAACCACCGACAAGCCATACTGAGAAATCGGTAGAATACAATTATTTAAAATATATCTATTTAAATTTATATTTATCTTTATTTTATAATCAAAACAGTTAAAGTTATTATCATTTATAGTTATATATATAACCGGACTCGTATTTTAAAGGCACATAAGATCGTGATTAATAAAGGACATCTAACACAATGACAGGACCTCAATACTGCATCTACGAGTTCTGTAATACTTTACTTCCCTTTCAAAGGGTGTTAAAATGCTACATACGATGAAATTAAACAAAAATAGCTCCAAAACATTAGTGCTCAGTATCCATTGAAAATTTTTTTATTATAATATTACGAAATGTTTAATATATTAATAATTAATCTATTATGTGAGGACATACGGTCATTTAGTTTGTAAGAATATATTAGTATATAACAGTAAGTGGTCCGTTCTATTTGCCGGCTTGTTAGCTCGGTGGTCAGTGCACCCGACTGTTGTTCGAGGGTATCTGGGTTCAAATGCCCATATATATCTATCACATTTTCTTCCTTGTTTTTAAATGTTACCAGCTATCATTGGAAAAAGAAAGAATTTATAATTCTTAAAATTTAAAAGCCGATTTTGCATTTCAAATGCCTTTTCGACACCGTTAGCTGTATTTTTTTTTTTAAATTTGGGAAATTTTTCAAAAGACAAATAACACAAATTTAAATTAAAATAATTTAAATTCTGTTTAGATCCGCCGATTCCCGGATATCTGATCGTTTCACAATTATTTTTGACAAGGCCATCCAACCGTCTGATTCGCGAGCCGTGTGGGATGAGGTGGGATCTCAAGAGAGAAGGTTAGGGGAGTCAATGGTTTTAGAATCGGGTAGTAGGGGATGATGGGGGGGGGGGGGGGTCATTATGGTACTGGCATGTCTGAGAGAGGGACGGGATCATAGTCGCGTGAGAAGAGGTGGGTTGGGGAATGCCTCTTAAATTCAATATAGCGATCCTTTCTTTGGGTCACATAATCGTTATGGCATCACATTCGTATGTGCCTTGAAAACACGTGTCTTGTGATGTACGTCACTAAATACTTTTGCCTTTAAATGTTTTAGTTTTAAATTAAATATAAATTTAGAAAATGTATTTTTGAAAACAATTTTATTTTATCGATTCCCCGATGTGGCTTCTTGGCGATGGAGGGTCTCAGCATACACCAATGTCGTGGCTATAAAACATGCTTTAATTTTTTTTAACTATGAAAATTAATACATTTATAAAAAAAACATTATGATCTGGAACTACGCTATGGCCAGTTGTTTCTCTATGCAAACGTGCAATAGTTACTAGAGATCGAAGGTGGTAACACAATATTATAATTTTTTACTAAACATTTTTCTAAAACACATTTTTACTAAAACAATTTTTAGGGTTACTGGTCTTTGGGGATGTGAGGGTACAGCGGCGAGAAGGACGACGAACAAATTCGCTGAACGTGATCTTCGCCTGTGACGTCATTCTTCCGACCTTCGACGGAGTGACCCGGTGTGTCCGGAGGAACTATTTATAACTACTTACTAATGTTTTTTTTTTTTTTTTTTTTTTTTTTTTTTTTTTTTTTTTTTTAAAACAGATTCCACACTCAACTAAATAACTTTGCGAAATTATTGCTTCAAAGTAGTTATGATAGAAATATTTACATTTTCTGTGAAAAGCTGAACATTTCAGTGGCCATTTCTTATTTGCTTCCGCCATGTTTTAATTAATCGTCTGCAGATAGCTCATAAGGTTATAAATGGCTCGCTGTTTTTAAGGGCGTGGACGGATTCACTTCGATGTGGAACAAAATAGACAGTGATTGCCACTTTATCAAGCAGGTCCCATAGACTGAAGATGAGGTAGACCGATCCTCCTGGCTGCGCACAACCAATCTTCGTGTCCCAACAGTGAACTGATTTTCTGCCTACATGTCTAGCAAAAATGGCGTGGATTGGTTTTGAGGTTAGAACACTCTTTAGTAAACAAGTGCTTTTGATATCTTTTTATACTTCCTCTAATCAATTTGTAATACTTTGCAATTCTATTCAAACTGGTAAAAGTATTTTATTAATATAATAATACTTGTAATTTAAATATTAAGATGGAAACAAACACGTTTATCACTGTTGACCATGTGACTTTGACCTACCCCAGTCCTACACAACTGTCAATGTTGGGTACATGCGGTCTACCTGATCTTTAGTCTATGGCTGGTTCAAGTATTTTGTGGTCGAACGGTGATTTTCAGCCAAGTGGTATTTCGACAGGGATACATTGTTAACATTATACGCCTACTTTTTCAGACTTCAGAATAAAATTGACTATATTGCCCATATTACATACGGGCGCCGTGTTGAAAGTAGTAATACACTTACAATAAACTAAAGAACACTACATTATCACAGAATATGTTATGTAGGTAGACAGAAGCGCCTTGGGCTTCCGGTTCCTTTGATGAAATCTAACTTGATTGCTTATTGTCGACGCGAAGCTGCAGAAATGGGCCTCGTGTCTGATTGGCTTGCCACGTTATGGAATACTCCCCATTGGTCGCGCTGCCGTCTGGCAAGCCAGCCTCCAAGAGCTGATTGGTGAACGACGTTCCGCCATTTTGCTGGCGTGTGTGGCTGGGGTTCGCAATACACGCCACCATTTCTCCTCTGTATTGTCAAGTACTCTGTGCCTATAAGGTCAAGCTTGCGCGTAAATCTTCTCGTTAAATCAGGCGTCCCTTCCAACACGGGTATACAAACTCGAAAGCGTGGAACGTGTGCGCTGATGTGAGATGGTAGAGGGCTGAGGAGGGGGGGGGGGGGGGTAGGGTGGAAAGCCTCTGAATGCGCGGTCCTTTCGGAGATGTATCTGGAAACGTTATAGAAAGATGGAAGTACGCGAAGAAGAGATCGACGGTCCAGGGGGAGTGGGAAAGAGCATGCAATCAGCGACACAATCGCGCCGCTGATTGGCCCGGTCGAGCGGACTTCTTTGACGGGTTGGCGAAGTAACAGCCGCGGTGATTGGCTGCGGTCCTTGCGAAAGTCGTGCAGCGCAGTCACCGCGCCGCTAGAGGTCTTCTCGTTAACGATCGACGACAGACGTTTCCAACCGGAGACCAGCGTCACACAGAGTGAAAATACAAATATTAGTCAAAGATTTTCCCCGTGGAAACCTTTGATAGTCTGTGTACGAAACTCTACAATTTCACTTTTTAATTAGTAACTGAAAATGTTCTCTGTAAAATCGAGTGTCCCGCCAGGTCGTAATTGTAATTTTTTGTAATGTATAATTTAGTGTAGATAAATCGGAACTTTCTTAATAGTCAGATATTTACCAAAATATTGTTATATGGTAATCTACATTTCATTACACATGCTGACATGGAATTTCTACCAGAATATCATCATAAATGAAAATTTAGTACACTCTAAATTCGAATCAGTGAAAAACTTCTGATTGTTTCTGTGGGAAAATTTCACTGATATAATTAGGGACGTGAAATAATCCCAGGTATTAATAAGTGATAGCCGAATGCAGTGGCGAATTAGATTTGGTTTTTATTGAATGCAGCCAAATAATTACGCGAAATAAACATATTTCGATAGTTTAGGCACTTACTATTTTTATTACGCAATTTACAGTAATTTATAAAAGTAAAAGCATTGTTTTCGCATGTGGCGGGGATCGATTCCACGCACCCTTTCCGACTCACCTTGCCATCTGTGAAACGAAGTCAACTTAGTAAAAAGGAGGAAAATATATGTCTGACAATTTTCATCGAAAGCGTGTAATTTTAAATTGCATGCCCTTACTTTCCGTTTTCGGCAATATCAGTACCGTTAAGATTGTTAAAACGAATAGTCTATATGAATGCACTCTCTTCATCACATTTTATGCAGTTTAAATTTTCAAACAGAGCGTTGTGACGATTACGTGAAAAGTAAATGAAAGACGTACAAACGGAATCAAATGTTAAATGTTCACATTACCTCGTAAAATGGAGTTGTGAATAACAAAACATATTTTAGAAAGTCTTCTGTATTGATTTTATTAGTTCGTTCATTGTTATATATCTTGATATATGTTGTTTACCGGAAATTTTTAAACGTTGTTTGACGGCCATTTTATACGCTCTTTAAACTGATCCATCAGACAACAACAAACCACTGAAAAACAGGGAAATAAATGACTGGTGAATCGCTGAAAAATACCGCTGAATCATTAAGTGAAGGAGATCTGGCAAGTTTTCACTGACTCATCAGTTAAATTCACTGAAGTGACTGTTGAATCGGCGAGGTACTGCTGACTGAGTGAAACAGTGTAGATCTCACTGATTCAGATTTAGAGTGTATTTATGGAAATCACATATACGCAGTAATTTTACAGTTACTTTAACACTGGAATGCATTACATTACACAATACGTAATTTTAATTAAATTCATGCATCCAGCTATTTATTTACGCATATATTTATTCTATTTTAGTCAGCCGAACGAGAGGACCGCAGTGGTGAAGTGGTTAGGCTACTCGCCTTCCTCTAGGCGAACCGGGTTCGATTCCCGGTGAATTCGCTCCCGGATTTTTGCATGTGGGACTCGTACCGGATGAGGCCGCCGCCGCTGATCAGCGAGGTTTTCTCCGGGCTGTCCCGTTTCTCCTACCCTTGCATTCCGGCGCTGCTCCATTCTCCCCTCATTTCACCCTCATCGGCACTCAAGACGTCGATGTTGAGAACCAGTCAAATCGCCCCACTCCCCCTCTTCCCGCTGTAAAAAAATATTTTAATTTCAAGTGCAAACGCAAGGGAACCAGATTGAGTTTGTCTATCTCAAATCTCAGTACTTAATTTTTAGTTGATTTTCTAAAATGTTATTGTATTTTGATAATATTAGGAGGGCTGCTGTCTGTACAGCTTCCCACATGCGTACGACTCTGCCAACAGGGAGATCGTTTGGACGGACGATATACTCCCAGCGTTGCGGTTTCTGGCTATCGGAGGAACTGTGGTCTTTAGAGCGCGATCCGAACTCGTCCGAGCATGTCCTCGGACCGGCCAACGGCGCTGCCATCGACCGACCACCCGCCGACTGCGGCGCGAGCTAGACAGAGAGAGAGAGAGAGAGAGGAGAGAGAGAGAGGGGAGAGAGAGAGAGAAAGGAAGGGAGGGAGGGAGGTGATGGGTGGGCAACGACCTGCGAATGTCAGAGGTTGTGCCGCCAAAAGCCACGTGCGATTTGGCCCGCACCTACATTGAGTGTGGCCCACCATTCTTCGCAGACTGATAACGAACAGCATCCAGGACTGGATGGACTCGCTTGAAACCTGCTTAAACTTTGCTATATGTAACTCTCCGTGTTTCCGACGTATTTTCGTACATTCAAGACACGCTAGAGGTGATTATCCCATACACACACTTTCTGCTGGTCGCTGTGTTCACTTTTACTACTACCCTATTGGTAGAAACTGCACAGGATAGCCTTACTTGAGCAAAGCTTACTATTGGCTGGTCGGCTGCCAACGGAAAGCAGGATTGAGCTTACTCCAATCAAAACACCCTTTCATACATAGCACGATCTCGTGAATTTGTGAGGTTATACAACAATTCAGTATTGTATTCACGACAATGACTGTGGATAAGAAGAATTGCTATCGCAAACTCATGATAGAAAAGTAGCAAACCAATGGAACTATATATCCATAAACTTCTTCAGCAGTGGAGATATTTCTTTTGCCCAAGCTGCAATCTGGGCATGATGCTCAAAGTGCAAAGTTTTTTGATGTGCTCTGTACCTGTGTCAAGTGCGCTTTTCGTAACCAGTGAACAGGGCATTGTGTGTCCGCTGGCATCAACGTTGGCCATTCGAAAATGAGAGCTGCAGAAACTTTAACAAATAAGATTACCCGCATGAAAGACGTTCTAAACACAATCCAATGGTCTCTTGTGTACAGTTCCGACCATAAATACCCTTCAAATGCAACATAATGGCCACGGAATCTGGACTGGTTAAACCTCCTACAGCTTTAATACAAGTATCGAAAGAGTATTAATTTTTTTTTAAATTTTCAATTAGTCTACGATATTACTAAAGCTTAAATTGTTTCTCACATTATAAAAAAAAATAACTTGTTTCCATTTAACACTGTGACGGCTATACCAGTGTATCTCGGGAAAATGAAATCTGCAAATCTCTGCCTGATAAAACGAAAAATCACGCAGATATACTTTCATTGTTATCCTCGTTCTCATCGAGATTTTACTTGATCACTTCATCTCATTAACAGAGATTGTCGAGAAT
The DNA here is from genome assembly GCA_029891345.1 of Dryococelus australis. Taxonomy (NCBI): domain Eukaryota; kingdom Metazoa; phylum Arthropoda; class Insecta; order Phasmatodea; family Phasmatidae; genus Dryococelus; species Dryococelus australis. The sequence goes on along the minus strand of CM056999.1, from coordinate 166,520,889 downwards.
ACAACAACGATTTTCCGTCTACTCACGGATATAAACTCCATGCATTTTTGCATCACTTTAATAATAAAGTGCCATTTGATTGGAACTCGACATTGGTACACAGCCAATAATAAACGTTGCACTGTGAAATAGGCCTAACCGGTGTAATTTTGACCAATAGGATGGCGGTAAGTGTAATAACTGAGATCAGCAGAACTTTTGTTTTGCAGTGATGGATATAGAAAACTCGTTTCTAGCATGTTTCAGATGTCTTGTGAATGTGACCAGATCTGAAAGTGTTAATGTTTCTATTGTTTTTAATATTCAAAGGCGGAAATATGGAATTCTTATTATTATTAGGATATAATAAGGAGTATGCCCCACCAGTTATATTTATTGCGGCATTAATGTTGCTTCTATAAAATATTTAATAGATATTGGTAATATTACTGATGCAATACGGGCCGCATTGGCCGCGCAGTTAATCTGCTCGTCTTCCCCGAAGGCGAACCGGGTTCAATCCCCGGCCGGGTCACTCGGGATTTTCGAAAGTATGGATAATGCCAGACGATGCCACTGGTCGACGGGTTTTCTCGCAGAATTCCTGTTTCCCGCTCCTTTGCATTCCGGCACTGCTCCATTCTCACCTCACCTCATTTCACCCTCATCGGCTCTCAAAACCTCGTTGTTAAAACTACTGACGCAAAGGCTTGCACCAAACGGGATGATAAAACGGATTATTTTATTATTAATGTATAACTTAAGTATTATTAACATAATAACATATTAGTAATGGTATCGATGGAATAATTTTGACTAAAAAGAATAAAACTAATTATGCTGAAAAAAAAAATAATATTTGTTCCTATCGCTAACCATATCATATACATGAGTTAGTTGAGACAGAAAAAAATCACTCTTAAGATAATAAATCAAAATAATAAGTTTCTTGAATTATTTGCTATTATAAACGGGATGAAAGTCCACTGATGAAGTATGAAAGGAGTTACCAAGATGTTCATAATAAATAGTTCCTTTCAAGTTGTATTTGTAAACACTTCAGCTCAAATCCAGTTTCCCGACAGGATGGTTCCATGCTTAGAGTTACCGATGGCTCATGATGTCACCTGGATTCAACTGAATTGTATGGAGTTCGCGTCTAACATCAGGACATTCACGTTCTCAGGAGACACTGGCGACGAAATATTGCTTGGCCAGCAGATTCCATCAAGTTCTCCATAACGTAATGTAAACTGCAATTGTTTGCAATTCGGCGTCTGAGCTTTATGCACTAATTTCTTGAAAACCGTGGCGTGTAAGATAAAAAGGCAAGATGACTTTTTTTTTTTTGTTTACCATGTACGGTAGACTACTAATCCGCAGGGAACAACAACAAAAAACTGGAGAGTTTAATTTTTAATAAAGGCACAAATGAGGTTACAACCCCTCCTTCTTTGTGAAATGGGGTTGATATCAACTCCCAATCATTTGGTCTGAATTTCATTGAGCAATAATGCATTACAGTTTTCAAAATATTTGAGATTTATGTTTCATTCTGGTTGTCCTACTAGCAATAAACCTCTACTTCCTCTAAACTTACGAGCGTTGGTTACCCTCTCCAGAAATATATTTAGGCTACTGGATCTATACATATCCTACCTACGTTTGATGAGGAATCAACCGCCGAAGATTGTCACTTCCATTTTTTATATATATGCCATAATTCACAGCCGTCATTATGATCAAAATTCCAGTATTTGTTCCTTTGCTACTGCGAAGCTCGCGACCAGTTTTACATCTGGCCATGTTTGACGGTATGTCAGCCTCCTTGAAGGATTTTTATTGGTACAGAATCGACACTGTGAAAAGAATGCTAAATATTTTGAATTTCTTAAGCGTTACCATAGGATTAGTGAGGAGGAGTGCAGAGGTTTGGGATGCCCTTAAAACAAGGTCTTGAGAGCCGATACAATTTGAGCGAGCTGAGTATGGAGCAGCCCCAGTATGCAAGGCGTAGGGAGTACGGGAGATCCCCGAGAAAACCCGCGGACCAGCGCGATCGTCCGGCACGATTCCCACTAGCGAAAATCCGGAATGACCCGGCCAGGAATTGAAACCGTTTCGGCTTGGTGGGAAGCGAGCAAGCTAACCGCTCAGCCACCGTGGCACCTACAGCATTTACAACACTGTCGACATTTCTAAGTGCATACAGAATCGGTGTTAACATTTTCAACACTTGTGTTTCAGTCACAGACTGGAGGAGTACACAGAAACTAAATGGCGTTGGCGCTTCCTTTGAAGCCGGAGTACCCAGTCTCTGATTGGCTACGCGAGCGTCCTGGGAACGGTTCTTGTGCGTAACTGGATACTGCACGCTGTGAGATGTTCTACTGTAGTCCATTCACGTCTACTTCGCACTTTTCCGAAGCCCTGCTGAAGTTCTACTTCCGGGATATCCCTCCGCCGCATGCAACCGAAGCTTATTTTATTTAAGAAAATTGCACCATAGGATAACTCACTGTATTCGTGCGCACTTCGTTGTAATAAGATTTTGCACGAGAACTATTTCTTACTAGTTGCTACCAACACACATGCCTTCTCACTGTTTTTATTCATTTCTATTATAAATAAAATATGTGGTAAAACTTCAATATAACCAAAAATGATATACCTTTATGTTAACGGGGGTATAAAACGGTTGTGATACGTGGCATATGTGGGAAATAACAGAACACGTGAAGAAACCGCTAACAGACTATGTTAGCTGGACTGCGGCCTGGCGAGTAGGTTACCAGGCGCTGATTTGCTTATGGCTTTCTTACAATTTTACGACCAGTGGGGCCATTTTGCTGGCACGTGCAAGTCAATTTAGAAGTACATGCGCTTGTGTTACCTCTGTACTTGTGACTACTCTGTAGTGCTATGTAGCTGGAGCGACGCTTTTTTGAAAACTTCGTCGTTTTTGAAAACAAATCTCGCGCGGTTACACATTCATTGTTCTCCTAGTTCATAACAGTATATTACAATAGTACTGCCTTCCAGCTCCAGTACTTAACTACAATATATTATTCTTTTTCAACCGTTTAAAATTACAGGATTGGCTGTAAGACATTGTAGACGTGAAAGGAAATCTGTCGGGGACAAAATCAACTCGGCAGCCCATTGGCTGATTATGAAATAATGTTGGTCGTTGTAACTCACTGCCAACAAGGGTAAAACAATAGGTGAATTTTCCTCCTCCAGTTGTAAAAATATATAAGCGACGCTATCCCACGTGTGGGACAATGTTTCCGACTGAAAATAACGTAATTCGTATAAAAGGTTTTTCATATTGAAATAACTGCTTAGTTTTTTTTTAAAAACCAATTAAATGTTTGTGGCTTTAAAGTTTGTTTTCATATATAATATTGATTTTGGTGTTTTAACGAAGTGATTGCATTGTCAGTATTCGTTTTGAAGAGTTGTTCAGTGCTAGTGTGAGGCAATGTCACTCTGTGTAGACGTAAGTTTTTCCGAGAAAAAAAAATGGTTTGCTGATTGGGGAAAGTTTGTAGTTTCTTAAAGGCATGTTAGAATATTCGTTGAAATCTCTTGTGGCCATGATAATTCCTGGGGAAAAAATATATATATTATAACTTTTGATGTGATCGTTAATTTTTTAAAATAAGGCGCGAAAAATCAATCCTAATTCACCTAAGTTAAAGATTCAGTAAGTATGTTAGCGTGGTGTGGCTCAGTAGGGCAATATATAGAGATGGCGCTATATTATGGGAAAAGAGTGGCTGTTCTATAGGTTTCACCATATTGTGCAAATTAGAAAAAAGAAATGCATTCTCTATTTGTTGTCCTGTTCGTTTGCAGCTACTGTCTCATTTCTCTTAGCCAATGACAGTTCTGACACTCTTAAGACAGAACCTTAATGATTGGTCTTATGAAGTGCCAAACCGAGAAAAGACACCTCATCCAATAACAAAACTATCAGAGGACGCTACAGTGGTTTTGAAAATACGCTTCCTTAAAATATATATATATATATATATATATATATATATATATATATATATATATATATATATATATATATATAATGACTTCTCAGTGTCTCTAAAAATTGTAATTTTCTACAAGAGAGGTTTTTTTCCCCGAAAACCGGGAAAATGATACCTGCGAGTGGTTTACATGGTAATTACTAACTACGCAAAATTAGAATTTAATTGGGCTTCACGTAATTTGCAGTTTATACCATTAAATGTGATAGTGAGGAGGGCTATGGAAGATCGGGGTGTTTATGCGGTAAAACACGTAAACTAAATGTCAACTGTATTTCTATCGGGTATGCATAATGTTAAAAGCGATAACGACTCTCGAAACATTACTTACAAAACGTTGTTCACGTGGTATGTTTTTGCCAACGCGCTAAGCTTATACAGCTATAAACCACGGCAATCAGGCATCATCGGTAATAATTAAATGCTGTAGAATTTTGCAAGTCTTACGTTCGTTATGTTCTACACATGATTGTAGTACGTAGTATGCAAGTAGTAGAAACAAATATTTCCAATATATCTTATAAAAAAACGTTGCCAGGTGTTGTTCACTTGCAGTTAGTGTGCATCTCCATGGCGAATTTGTTCAACAACAATGTCCATAAACAGAAACAGGAAACAAATGCGTAACGATTTGGGTATTCCGGTTCAATTTTTACCTATTTCACGTCGCAGTTGTATGCTGGTGGTGTCCGGAAGTTCAGAAAAAAAAAGGTGAATAATTTAACCGTGTGAAGGTTTGTGATTTACGAGTGCTGATACGCGTGTTTCATTGTGATTATTTTCACGTGACGTGTTTAATCCAATTATTATGCGGAAATAGGAACGTTTCTTTGCCATTTTTTTCCCCATATGGAGTATTATAATACAATAATTGTGCGGAAATACGAGTGTGAGCGGAGTTTGCACAAATTGAATAGAAGTTAAAGTGTCCTATACGTGAGTTATCGGCAATAGATCACAAAGGAGCTATATTCGCCTCTCACATGGGTGAGTAACGTACTTATAGTATAGTTAGGTAGTGAATATTACCGTGTTATATTGAATGTGACTGCCAAAACTGAAGGTATTTCGCACTGCTGCCATCAGCCATGTAAAACGAAGAAGACCTAACCAAATGAAACCTAACTTCACGATAGGCGAAATTGATGAAAGTTATTCGAAAGTTTACCACACACCAGTGTATACGTGTATTGTAAAAGTGCGAAAGGGTAAAGTTTCCCCCCCCCCCCATACATTTATGGTAACGTTCGTACATTTGTCCAGAAAACAGTCAAATGCATAGTGAAGTTCCCCATTTTGTATGGTAGCGACGCTAGACATTGCTATATTTACAGCCTGACGTTTGGTATTATTTCCATGCCACGTATACCTGAACAACACCCATTATAATTTAGGAAGTTTGCTAGAAGTTTTTTTACAGCGTAAGTGTTATGCATTTCGTAACACTGTCTCGTATCGGCACGCTCTCCCCCTGCAATCACATATCGTGAAGTTAGGTTACATTAGGTTAGGTCTTCTTGCATTTAACGTGGTTAAGAAATCAAGATGGCTCTTAATTAAAATAATTTGTACGTGTTTTAACCTACGATATCCCTGATCTTTATTCCCCTCCCCTTATCGCATTTTGTAGTATATACTGCGAATATCGTGATGCCCCTAGAAAATTCATTTTCTGTGTGATAAGTCGTGTCGATTTAAACTATGTTCCGAGATTTGTTTCGTTATATTAGGAAATGTTCCTATTCCAGATAATTACCTATTAGTAAATTTATTCGGTTAATAAGAACACATTTATATCATTTCAATGTTTCTGTGCATTTGTGAAACATTAACATTAACATCAGTTAATGAGTAATAGCGTCATATGTTTTTAAATTTGTCGTTTTATTATGATTACCTGAGTTGTTTCAAGTATTTTTACGTTGTTGAACATTGAAATACATTAATTTTTCCACGCAACTACACTTTAAGTCAACCCCAGTTTTTGCAAACAGCTATATACTGTTTAACGTTGTTGAATGTCCGCATTTAGGCCATCTCTAATTACCTCGCTGTCGACGAAACGTTAAACCCACCTACCTACCTATAGGTTGTTCACGGTTAAAAGAGCACATTTGAAAGCCCTGCTTAAGATCTAGTTGTACGCACGTTGTAAATTATGCCACCTTGTGTAACATTAATATTGCCACGGACCTCATCCCTTTATTCATTCATCAGTCATGTGAAACTATGCAATTATTAGAAAAGTCAATATGTTACAAATCCTCTTTTCTTTACACTTCGGGGCATTAAAAAAAAACGGAAAGCGGAAGAAATAATTTCAGTTGCCATAAATGTCATCCTAACACTTTTAATTTGACGTTAAGATATGCAAATTTTATTCTCTCCATCGTTACCAACTTTACTAGTCACATATCACTCAGTGCGCACGATTAAAATACATGCATCCAGTAGCAGTGCATTTTTGTAAGTTAGATTTCAAAAGTGTCCACTTTATCGTGAACAGCCTTTATACGTATGTTGCTTGAGCTCGGGATACTGGTCAGTATGGTTCAAACATTTCTTGAGGTATATTGCAAACACAGCTCTTGCAGTTTTACAAACGAGTTATTTTACAAGAGAAATTTCTTATAGTGTTACAAACATTTATAAAATTTCAAAGAATTTCGCAGTAAAGATAACAATTATTTTTTTTTCAGTATGTCACATAGTGTTTTATGGTCACCTGAGGCTACAGCGTGCGACTCGGGCAAGCCGGGCAACGACAAACGATGGCTCAGTGACTCTAGCGAGTGGAGTTTATATGCAGTCGAATATGACTTTACGAAGGACAGATATAGCAACAGAAACACCTGAAGGATTGTACGGAAGTGAGGCATTTTTCTCGAGTCACGCACATTTATATTATGCATATGTACATTAACAAGCACTTTTATTGTATATTAGTAATTATTAAGCGATCATCAATTGTCTATAGGATAGTAGATGGACTTCATCTTGAGCGTAGCCTACAAACAGCGCTCACTCTTAAAAAGAGTATGTTTTTATCAGTAATTTAGATGTTGATATTATTTAAATAACAGCTGAATGCATTTAATTACTTTGTTAATAAATTAAGAAATTAAATTGTTTTATTAAGACTTTAACATAAAACATTGAAAATTCTTTTCATTAATGACGTGTTTGATTCATTCCGAAATGTGTCATGTATCATAAAACGTAACGTAAAATTATTTTATTTTTGGGTAAACGAAACTTTTACTCGTGTCTCATTTGTAAATTACTATGTTAAATTTATAATTAATACATTTAAATCACAGAGATAAAAGGGGTGCTGGTAACGCCTTGTAAGAAATTGTTCTTCCGCAATATATTATTCAGTTGAGTAAGCACGAAAGCCGTGCAGTGCGCCTTGGCGTAACTTTCTATACTTGGTTAAGCTTTCCATGAGGCGGAGGAATATCCTGGAAGTAGCACTTAATCAAGGCTACGGAAAAGTTGTTAGTAACTGTGAATGAACTTTGGTGATTCATTTTGTTGTTGAGTTGCATATACATACAAATGAAATGCATCTAGAAGACTGATACACTTTTTTTTTTTTTGCCTATATTTTCAAATCTCATCTCGTCTCAGTTCAGATGATAAAATACGGCCGCAACATACACCACCACCAAGTTCCTAATAATATATCTGAGTATCTCAGGAGGGGCCGCGGAGGTGTAGTGGTCAGACTACTCGTCTCCCACAAATGTGAACCTGGTTCGATTCCCGACGGGGTCGCTTCCGGGTTTTAGCACGTGGGAATTGTACCGGACGATGCTGTTGGTTGGTGGGTTTTCTTGGGGATCACCCTTCTTCCCCCCGCCCCCCTGGCATTCCGGCGCTGCTCCATCCTCGTCTCACTTCACCCTCACCGGCTTGATTTCACGGCACAGCGATACGGGCGACAATAACACGCGCGACCAGCGCCCTATCGCCCCTACGCGCAAGGCGCTGAACCTACGCTGCTACGCCTTCCTGAGGAAGTGAGATCTGCAACAGCGGAATTGTATTAAACGCGATGCAAGCCCATAGATTAAACTACGACTGCAATTTTTCATTTTTCTCCTACCAATCAAAGAAATTGTACAGGAAAGCAATTGACATACGATTTTTTTGACCATTTTTACGTTTTGTTAACGCGCAAATAACTGATGTACAGATTATATGTCCGGACTATTATTAACTCTTAATAGCAGGTGAAATCCCTCCTTTAAGCAACTCAAAATGGGCACCGCAAACTGTCTTTCTTTTCTCTCTCATTCGGGCGCCCTTTACTGCATTTATGAAATGCATACCCTGCTCCCCCCTCCCCGTTCATAGTTGTTACGCCACTCTGTTTATTTATCTACTCTGTGGCGCTAGCACATACTATGTGAGGTCACTGGCGTTGATTAGCAGGGACCTATCGAGTACTCGGCAAGAATTTGTACACGGCTGTAACCTCCTTGAGACGATCTTTTGAGAGTCCTCCAAGGAGATTGCTAACAAAGTGGAGCGCAGAAGGGGCCCAGGAAAGTCCTACTCCATCGAGAAGGCGACAGGACAGACATACTAAAAGCGGCGGGAAATTTGAATATGAATGCGTGCGGGGACGAGCTTCAGGGTGGTGGGTGTTGGGGGGGGGGATTGCCCAAGTTCCTTTTTTTTATTGTTATTTTAATCAGAGTTTTAGTAACGTGAGAAACGGCACTTGCTCTCGAGTTGCAGGGTTTCGAAGGTGGTTCGGGAGGGGGGGGGGAGGGGAGGGATCGGCGAAGAAGTCGTGTAACTTGGGAGGAAACTGTGTTCGGAGAAACTGGCCCTGAGAGGGCGAGAGTAAAACTCCTCATTAGCAGTCGCGCGGAGCCCGAGGAGGGGGAGGGTCACATTGCCGCCAACACCTCGAAACACTCTGGCGGTGGCTGGCACGCCTCAGCGACGGCACAAACTCCCTGGAGCAAGTTACGTGGTATCGCACTTTCCACAGGTTTGCTCGCCTGACGATCTCGGCTACCCCACGAGCTGCGAAATCCTTTCCCGAACTGCCATCACCGCATCCAGATTACAAAATACCTCTTCCGCTCACAAGTTAATTAACAGTTTGAAGTCCGTGAGTATTTACCATCAGTCACGAAGATATAAAGTGAATTTTCCATAGTAGATATGCAATGAGGTTTCGGGACCACTTTTGTCCAATTTGTACACTTTTCAGAAAACATTTATATTCTCATGAGGGGCTGAAGGGGGTTGTGACCATGTATGTATTGGTCTATGGAGTGGAAGCCGAGACACGAAAGTGAAGCTGAAAATGAAAGACAAGGACAGGGCTAGTAGTGGCAAAAAGGTGCATATTTAACATTACTTACTATGTATCTTTTGCCACTCATAATATGGCAGCTGACGTAAACTATCGGTCCGCGCATGCGCAGTTGAAAGAAGTTAGAAAAGGCACCGGCTTCACTTGATAAACGTGGAGAAGATAGACTGTTGCCACTCCATCATCTATTACCTCCATGGTGGTGACACGTTGCTGCCTGCACCACTAAACACTTCGGCGCAGCGTTGGTATGCCTGAGTGACGGCGCAGACCTCGGGGCAATTTTGCGTGGTATCCGCACGTTCCACAGGTTTGCTTGCTTGAGACATCCCACGAGATTTGAAATTCATTACGTACGTCCATTTCCGCATTCAGATTGCAAAGTTCCTTTCACTCACAAGACAATTGACACTTTGAGGTTGTGCGCATTCACATTCAGCCACGGCGGCTTACTGGTCAGGCTATTCGCCTCCCACCTAAGTACACCAGGTTGGATTTCCGGTGGAGGTCGCTCCTGGGTTTTCAGACCTGGGAACCGTGCCGAACGATGCCGCTGGTCAAGGGTTTTTATTCGGGGACCTCCCGTTTCTCCCCGTCCTTACATCCCGGAGCAGCTCCATACTTGCCTCATTTCAGCCTCATCGGCTCTCAAGACCTCTGCGTCAAGTGCTGCCCTAATCTCTTCACTCCGCTCCACTTTCAGTCACGACAAGATATAGGCTATTCACGGTAAAGTGAGCACTTTTCAAAACCTTCTTATTTGGAATCATAGTCAATAAATATGTTTTATTTTAGAATAAGACGTTAACTTCTGAATGCGGTGGAATATACACAATGTGTTTATTACTTACGAGGCAATATTCATTTTAAAAGGTAGATAAAGGATAAAAAATGGCTGAAATGAAAAAAGTAATTAGGGCCTCAAAAGTGCACAATTCACCGTGAACAGCTTATATAAATGAATAGTGTATGCAAACTATGGAACGAATACCAGTTCTATTGGCGTATTCATTTTCACTTACCGGTGTACTTTCGGTTCAAATTACACTTGGCAAGCTTATCATGTTGAAAAGTCTCATTATCCGCTGGCTGATGAATTAATGAGGTGCATGTGTGTTAATTGCAGGGACGTGCCATGTGTAACACGATATACAATTCACAATGTTCATTTTTATAGAAAAAAATTTAAAATTTTGCTTAAGAAAAATACGATTGATTTGATACAATGTCCATGTAACGTCAGAATAATACTAAGGAAGCATAGGAAAACACATCCACACTAATTTATTCTTCAAGGACGAAAACATCCTCCGTAGAAGTGTTGCCTTATTTGGGATCAGGCCTAGACCTCAAAATGGCAATTATTTATACTTAATGCTTGGTGCTGTCACACAATATGTAAGTGTAAAGAAGTGAAATTGTGTGGCGATTTCTTTTATGTAAGCACATCACTTTTCTGACTGACTCCGCGAGCATCTGAAACATGCCTTTCGTTCGCCTGGTAACTGTGTACTGCGCTCTCAGCTGGGCTTCCGTCTGGCAAGTAAGTTACCTCACGCTGATTGGCAGATGGCTTCCCGACATCATGCTGGCCAGTGGTGCCATTTTGCTGGCGTGTTTGGCTGGTGCTCGCGTTCTGCGAGGCTGTTTGTCCTCTTATAATCTTAAGTATTTTGTGAGACTGCTCTTACAATGATATGTCACCTTAGACCATTTGACAGCACTCTCAAATATAAACATTTTAAACTGGTCCAAATCAGCCAAACTGACTGTAGATGTGTTGAAACTACTCAACTTGAAACAGTAAAATTCTACTGATCATTTCAGTTGCAGATATCCACTGATTAAGCTGTGAATTATACTGACGCCTAGTGAATTGCACTGGCCTGGCGTTGAAACCTTAGCAGATACCATTGGTTTGGTGCATATTACAGCTTATTAACTGAAGATTCAGTCACAAAATTGAATCGCTACATGCTAAAAGACCTGAAGTCACATTTTGCTCAAAAAAGGGAAATTTGTGTCTAAACACATTCTTTTACCTTATACCTGTCAACTCGTGTTACATGGACTCTAGAATAGTCCAAAGTAATGGTCATGAATAACATTACAACACAACGCTGTATGTTGAAAGGGCCGAATTTCTGGACTCCTCCCTTTTTAACGAAAAATTGCACTTTCAGTTGGTGTTGGACGTTGACAGCCCTGAATTATGTTCGAAGTTGGAGCCCTGCAAATGGTTCGATTTTTAGCACCCCTGAAAATACATTTAAGAAATTGATGTGTAGTATTTTAGTACTGTTTATTGTTGACTTGTTTTAAATAAAATGCTCCTTGAATCGTTGCAATGTTGGATGATATGGAAAATGGAAATGGAAAATGTGTGACAGTTCTCAGAAAGGAAAAAGATGAGCAAATCTGATGGATTATTAAGTTAGTGTAATCAAAAAGGCTAGTTTAATGGGTAAAGAATATGATAACAGCGTTGGGAATGATACTCCTTGCTGAATCATTGGCAATGATTGTCGGTAATAGCTCCAGGTCTCCTCCAGAATACGAAGTTAACCACTGCCAGCAAGCGACCAACCACTGGATGGTTCGCCAGAGAAGACCTCATTTACAGCCAACCGATCATCCCATGCTCTTACTTACTTTCCATGGTGCTTGAGAGTTTTCTCGACCTATGGCGAGGGACCAGAGGCATCCTCGTCCAACCCAGAGCACACTGTTCTCCAGGTATAGTTGAAGACATTTTAAAGCCTGACTGGACACAAGCCTTCCACCGATTACAGGCAGTTTGCTCACTGAGGAATCCCGCCTCCAGCTGCCTATGTCAGCAGATAATACGTACCGCAACACGCGGAGAGGTATAACCCTTTAACCCATTTCTTCACCATGAAATTCTTGTCTTGGGCCCCAGCGCTCTGAGTGCCAAGTACACTCTAAACCCGAATCTGTGATATCAATCAGTGAAATAACATTCACTGAAAGTCAGTTGATAAGCAACTTCGCACTGGAGAATCAAGCAAACTGCGTACAAGTGACTTAAAGCACTGGAATTCTTGACTTTCAGTGGGAACCTATTAATAAATCAGTGAAATTCAGCTCCCATTTAAATTAGTTACCTGGCACTGAATATCAGAAACTCAATTTTCAGTTTTTTCACTCGTTGTGGCTCAATTCTCACTGTTTCAAGTTTAGCGTGTAGTCCCAACGTCCTGCCAAGTGTTCGGGTCGGCCCAAGCCATCATGGCAGATGCTCCTCGCCAGTCATGAGGAAACTGACGTCCCATACGAGAGCGACGTCGAATTTGCTTAAACCCAGTGGTGGCACTAGGAGCCTTGGGTCGCCACGTATGGAGAGAGGCTATGTAAGTCTCAAGGACTGTCTCTTCATCCACCCTTCCTAGGGTCGTGCGTGGATTATCGGGCTCAGCAGCTGTAGTATGGTACTGCCACACCACCTCAAGCGCCCAAATAACTTCCTCCACAGGCAACCACGACCTGGGAAGTCACCGACCCGTATCCCACGATTGCTAGGGATAGGAGAATGTCGTGTTTCAAACTGCCTGTAAACCATACTCCATGGTCCTATGAATTTAAGACACCCTTTAAAAAGGGTTTATTAACGTCCACTGGTGTTACGCCTGAAGACGTATGAGAGGACGGCTTACAAACTCACTTATAACCTAACTTACATTAACACCCATCCTTTACATTGGATTTGAATCCAGCACCTCCCGCACCCCAGACCTGCCGCACGCCACTCGCCCCGTAACGATTAGTAAATCTGTACACTGGAAGAACAGATGACTTAGGAGTACAGAGGAGAAAGAGCCGCTTAATCCATGAACTAAAATTGCACAGGCCAACAATATGGCGGAGCGTCCGTTTGCCAGTCAGCGCCTGGCTACACACATACTTGCCCGCCAGCAGCCCAGACCATAGAGGAAATTGTGCATCATGCAGTATCAAGTTAGACACAAGGCTCGTTCAAAGAGAACTGCGCAACCAATCAGAGAACGGGTACGCCCACATAAAAAGAATCGCAAATTTAATGCATTTGTACTCATATTTCATGTGGTGGAAGTTTCCTTATCAGTCCGGTTGATGTCTGACAAATTTATTTTTAGGTATTGATTGGCGAGTAACACTTTCCAAGTCGTTTGCAAGCAAGGCCATTTTCTTTGCTCGCGCGGTTCGAAGTAACTGCTTGCGTTGCACTTACACGTACTGGGACATTGAATTATAACAGTTCATATGGCACGCCCTAGGGAAATCTAGTCAGAAAAACCAACACGGGGCAATAGTCACACTCATCGATAAGTATGTGTGTCATTCTCATCAATGAGAGCTATTACGAGTATGTATAGAATTGCGATGTTTAGTCTGATACCAAATGAATTTCACGAGGCGGGATGTTGGACCAACTCGCTCTCAGGTCATTAGGCCACAGGATCGAAACTGTGAATTGCACAGTACAGAGATTCATGGAGACGGGAAGGACCTGCTGGTACAACCCATTAATGCAACGGAATCTTTACGTAGCACCACGGCCAATCGGATAAGCCCCCCCCCCCCTAGGTTCTATAGGCCGCCCGATCTAGGAGGTAGGACTCGTGGTGGAAGAGGGTGGAACTCTCCATGTTAGAGAAGAACTGGAGAGATCCACACTCACAGAAGGCTCGACCCAGTGAGCGACTTACAGTTTCAGTACTGGCCTGGTGTAAGTGCTTTGGCAGGAACATGGGTGTGTGTGTGTGTGTGTGTGAAAGGCTCTGAGGATGTGCACTGAAAAAGGGATTTGTTGAAATTGTCTCTCTCAGTGAGACTCGGGTTGCGGAGAACCTTCTAGGATCGAGCCAGCGAGCTACTTAAGCTGCGACGGGCCACCGAGTTGACAGTTTTAGAGTTTGAAGGATTGTGCCAACTTAAGGGCACTGCCTCCAGGCTAGCAGCTGCGAACTTTATACAGGAAATCCCATGTTAAGGTAACTTCACACGAATGCGTTAATCTTAAAGATAAAGAGTTTCAAAAAAATTTTCAGAAATTCTCTACAGTGGAGATGTTTCCATAAAATGTGTAGCATATTTGCAAGGAATTTTTAAAATGTATGTTTTACAAGAAATTACATGCTGTCTATCTATATTGAAAATATATGCTCATAGCGAACTTCTCCTAAAAAATTTGCGAAGAACACATTTTGTTTGAAACGCCTATCTTTAAAATTAATGCACTGAGACAAAATTACCTTAACATGGGATTACCTATAAAAATTCCGCAGATACCAGCCGGTGGGCAGTGTCCTTGAGCTCCAGGTGTGCGAAGACAGCGAAGCGAAGAGCCAGCGAGTGAGCGAAGTGAGTGAAGAGATTTATTTGGGCTGCTTAACAGCTCGAGGTTCTTGAGAGCCGATGAGGGTGACGTGACTGGCTATGGAAAAGCGGAGGAATGAAAGGGTGGGCGAAACGGGAGATCCCCAAGAAGACGCGGTGACAAGCGGCTTCGTCTGACACGGCCGCGGATTGAACCTGGTTCGCCCTGGTGGAAGGCGAGCAGGCAAAAGGCTCAGCCACCGTGGCCCTAATTAGATTTGAGATAGACATTACATATTGCGCTCACTTAGAATAAAAAGAGTAACCGTGGAGATAGTTAGTTTAACGTTGTAAATAATATTTGTGTGAATAAATAAATAATCAGATTTGGTTTTTATTTTTATTAAGACCTCCATCCCTCACGAAATCAGACCCTCTGGCGACTTGTGACAGTATTCTTTCACATGCAAAAAATGAATTACGATTTCCGGACACATTCGGTAGTGTATGTTCTACTTTTTAACGAGTTCTGCACTTTCTACAGCAGGGTGGAAGTAACTAAGCTGGAAGAGACTCTCCTTCCGTGTTAGGCGATTCGCGCGTTGATCGCAATCCCACGTGCGCTGTCCCTCCAGGACGGCTCTGGAGCGTAAACAACCGCTCATCCAGCGGGAAGATCCTGCTGGATACTCCAGGGATACGCGAGAGATGCAAGGGAGCAGCCGCCATGTTCCCAGGCAGCATCTGGCCTCCGAAGTTGGCACGAGGAGGGACTCCGGAGGATGACAGGAAGTAGCTTGAAGGGAAGGGGGGGAGGGGAGTGTAAGCGTGTATGCCTGCACACGTCGCCGAAGATTACGTTTCGGGAAGTAGTCAACGCGGTTGGCTTGGTGATGCGCTGCCGCCGCGACAGGGGTTAACCCAATAATCCCTTCGCCGCCAACCCCCGCAGACCGCCGTGGAAAGACCCGTAAATGCGTGTATCACGAAGAGACCCGCCCCCGACAGCCATAATGCCATCAGCCACAGGCCGGGCCACCCCTTACCCCCTCAAACCACTCAGCCACTTCCCTCGCACAAGTTTGCTCCGGGTTCCATTAGAAGTTTGCGAGCCGCCGTGCACAGCGCGTTGGGCCCGCGTTTTCCATTTGAAGTTTACATGTAAACCGGTCTTTCATCCTCCCCTGACGACGCCGGGGGATTCAAGGGGGGCGGGGAGGGTTTAAAGCATTTAATGTATCAATAAAAAAAGCGAGAGTCACTTTGGCTGCCGAGCAGGCAGCGAAAAATAACAACGTCACTTCTTTTTCCCTGAAGTCGCTTCAGACTCTTTATTTAGAGACATCCCAGTGAAGCACTTGTGTAAAGGCTGTTCACCATAAAGTGAGCACTTTAAAAAACAACCTTAGAAATAAGTCACAGCTCCTAGCTGTATATATTTTAACTGGCGCCCTGAGCGTCATGCGCCCAGCGAAGTTGGTAGCGATGGATGGGAAGTAGTTCCGTATCTCAAAGTAAAAAAATAAGTATTAAGGAACCATTTCTGATAATTTAAATTATTTCTTTCGCTTTCTGTTTTTTTTAATGCATCGAAGTGTAAAAATGAGCGGATTTGTATAATCTTTACTTTACTAATAATTTCACAGTTTCACTTGACCGACGCATAAATATAGTGACTAGGCCCATGACAATGTTAATCTTACATAAGGCGGGAAAATACACAACGTACATACAAGTATGTCTTAAGCAGGGCTTTCAAAAGTGTTCATATTACCGTGAATAGCCTATAGTCTGTTTTTTGTTAACTCAGCCCTTTTGAAAACAAACATTTGAAAAATATCACACCTTCTACCTGCATGTATTTTAACTATCACACTGACTGTCGTGCGGCAAGTAAAGTTGGTAATGGCGGAGACTATAATTAGTTCCGTGACTTGGCGTCGAATTAAAAAAGTGTTTGGTAAACATTGTGAATAATAAGTTATTTCTTTTGCCTTCTGCTTTTTTTATTACATATAAGATTAAGCATTAGCAAATTGGTAAAATATTTACATTCCTAATAATTCCACAGTTTCTTTTGACCTACGCATGAATAATGTTATCAATTCCATGGAAGGGTACACAATGTTCATACAAGTAGATCTTATTAAGAAGCGCTTTCGAAAGTGCTCATTTTACCGTGAACTCCCTATCCGCAGGGTCAGAGCTAAAATTTAGTTTTTTTTTTTTTTTTTTTCGGTGGGCATGATATTTTTTTTTTTTTATTGTGCATGTTCTGGTCTAGTATTCCAATACGTGGCATGTCAGGAGAACACTCTGACATCATAATTTTGGGAAGAAGCGTTTAATTATGCGAATAAACTTACTGTTTTAAACAATTATGATAAAATTTAATTTTAGTTTTAAAGTATTCGCATAAGATTTTCAGGTCAATGTTAATGTTTTAGGAGTGGGGTCATGTCTCCTGTATTATATTTTTATTTTCTGATAAATACAAACTCAACTGTCTTAGATAGACACATATGTTGTAAGAACGGTTTCTTTTGAAGTAAGGATAATTACCGGCAAGAAATATTTTAGGACAGTCATAAAAATATTTACCTTATTTTTAAATACGAACTTTTCTTAAATTTTACAGGATTTTCTCGTAACCTCTCCGCCAATGTCGTGGAGTACTTTATTTTATATATCCAGCTTAGGAGATGGATTACGCAGAAACTGGTTTTTCAGTATGCATAATAATATATAAAAAAAATATTTGAAACTATTTGTTTGGGAGCAAGATTTAGACACGAATCAATTACATATGAAGGTGTAAGATGGAACCACTCTTATGGGTGGTTTTTATTTATTAAACAAACTACTAATTAAATTTTTTTTTTTCATATTCCTGTTTACTTTATTACTGTCAGGATAACGTCCTCTTTACTCTTGCTAATGTTTTCCACTGGACAGTCATTTTGAAATGCAGCAGCCCTGTGCAAACAACTTTTCTCGTGCTATAGCGACGCCTTACGCTAGACTCAAACCCGGGACCTCTAGCGCCATAAGCCAGCACACAACCAACTGCGCCACAGCTGTCGGGACTCCGCGTTATCACAGCAATAAATAATGTGAACACAGTGCTAGGCGCTCGCTGCTTCGCATCGCTTGCGAGAGCGGAGATGTGTGAAGGTCACGTATTTAACACAAGAGCGGGAGGTGAAGACTAAGGCCAGCTTACACGGACTTTACGGAGCACGTGTCGCGGCGATAACCCCTTTGCGGCTCGCGCGCTCTTGAGCTTCGGCAGCTTGAATACTGCTGTCATTTGTGTGTTCGGTAACGCGTCGCTGTCTTCGCGTAATAAAATGAAGTTTGCGCTTGGCAATCAGATCTGATTTTACCGAAAGTTGGTTGGTACGACTGGCAACCTGCATATTCATGAACATCTGTAGTTGTTTTCCAATCCTTAGTGCACAGAGGATTTTCTTCCGTTGGATCCACGTTATATAAGTTGTGTTTTATTTTATATGCTAAATAAATACTTTGATATACGAATGTACTGTAGTGTTGTTATTTTTATTTTTATTTTTTTAATTTTGTGATATTTGTAAAATATATGGAGTGTCATCAACATGTGCCACTTTTTCACCCAAATATAACGTGTCATTGCATACTTGAAAATGCCCTTATAACATTTTTAGTCCAACATTGAATACTGACATTATTTGTATTAAAAATGTGATTTCATATTAATTACTAGTTGGTTTGAGTGAAAGACATGTAAACGTTATGTACACCGACTATATTCTCCCTCCCACTGTGATCCCTTTAACTTGACCGAAATAATAATTATAATAAAACTTCTTTATGTTTTGTGGCGAAGTTAAGGTATTATCACCTTATCTTACACTTAACCACTTTCCACAATAAAACATAATTCGTATTTTTTAAAAGAAAAATAAAGAAAACAATGACACAAAACTTAATGTCTACTACAAACTTAGAAAGAGACTTGCATGAAATATATAAAAGCAACTTACATAAAATTAAAAAAAAACCTTAATTCTGAACTTAAACGATTAACACATATATACATACATAAAACCATATACACATCTGACATATATCCATATACATATAATTGTACTATTTATAAAAATTAACTATACGATAACATTGAATAGCAAATGTTCTAAAACTGAAATGTATTTTAAGGATTACTGAAGGACAGAAAATCACAGCATGTAATTAATTAAACACGGGGAAAGGACAAAAAAATATTTAGGTGAGACATTAAAAATTATAATATAAAATTTCTAAAATTATCAGTTACCTACAAATATACATAAAATAAGACATTAATACGTCTACTCGCACACGCTTATTCACACATCTACATACATTAATTATACATTTAATTAATTAAACAGTAACATAAGCATTAGAAACATCACTACAGTCGCAGGAAGCAGAAAGCAAATAAGTTACAGGTATTATAAAATAGGAACCTCCACAATAAATATTTTGTTTGCTTATATCAAACCCACATTTCAAATTCATTTAAATATTTATAGCGTGAGAAAGCTGTTATCACATATTTTTTTTAATTTAGTGATTGAAATTGTATCTCTGGCTTCCTGAGGTAAGCAATTCCAAAGTTTGGTTGCGGTGACGATGAAAGATGAAGCGAAAAATGACTTGTCTTTTGGTAATAGAAGCTTTTGTTGATCGAAAGAACGAGTGTTTGATGCATTGGGCGGTAAGAAACGAGACAAAAGGTATCGAGGACATCCTGTTAAAAATAATTTCTTTACCAAGCTGATCTTGGGCACTAATCGCAGATTTTTTAAATCAAGCCATGAGAGAGTGTGTCAGTATTTGGTGATATGGTCTTTCTTTCTAAGATTAAAAATAAGTCGTACACAGTTGTTTTGTATTCGCTGAAGTCTCTGAGATAGATCGTCATGCAGGTCACTGAAGACTTTATAAACATAATGAAGGCGTGAAATTATTAATGATTCTGTTAAGGTTTTCATCAATTTCGTAGGTAAGACATTTTTAAGCCTTCTTAATGAATGTTAAGTGACATTTGTTTGTCTACAGATGTAAGTGACATGGTCTCTCCATGTTAAAGTTTCACTTAATATTACACCTAGGTATTTTACGGACTTTGATAGAGGAATCGGCTCGCCATCAAGTATGATATTAGGGGAGCTAGTGACGTTTGGTGGTGTTAGTAGTTTCTTGGATCCAATTATAATGCTCTGGGATTTCTTAGGGTTTAATAGTAGCCCGTGTTTTATTGACAATTCTAAGATGTTTGACAATTCATGGTTAATTGTATCAATTGATGTAATATTACCGGCATTAGATGGCAGGTAGAGATGAAAGTTGTTTGCATAAAGATGGTTTTTACAATGTTTTAGTATCTGAGGGAGGTCATTAATGAAAATATAAAATAAAAGGGATCCCAGAACAGAGCCCTGGGGAACTCCAATTTTAACTGTGAGCCAAGCAGATTGTTGTTCTCCGCAAACAACTCTCTGATAACGGCCACACAAGTAACTTTTAATCCATTCTAACGATATTTTGGAGAAATTAAAATATGATTTTAGCTTGGCAAATAATAGCTCATGGTCAACGGAATCGAATGCTTTGCTAAAATCTAATAATATCAAAATCGTTACCAAACGGTTATCCATGTTATATTTTATGTCATCAGTGACCTGAAGAAGAGCCGTACATGGCTAAAGCCCTTTCTGAAACCAGACTGATTGTCGACCATCAGGTTATTTTCACTAATATACCTAGTTATCTGTTGTTGCCAATATAGTCAAGGGCTTTGGGAATTGTGGGAAGAATGCTTATGGGTGTATAGTCACTGGCACATTGGGGTTTATTTGTCTTCGGGATCGGTATTACTAAATCAGATTTCCACTGAGTTGGAAAGCTGCCTGTGATCAGCGAATAATTAAATATTTTAGTTAATGCATCTAAGATAAAGGCAAGGCTAAGTTTATCATGTCAATTGAAATTCTGTCATTACCCTCGGCCTTGGTTTTAATTCGTCTGATAGCTTTCAGAACGTCAACAGGCGTCACGACATTAAAGTAAAAAACGTTCTTCTACACAGCAAGTGTGGGCTTTAACAATAGACAATGTTTCATTTCTTGTTTCAGGAGAAATATGGGTACATGGAGTTGTGAAGTGAGTATTAATTTCGTCAGCACTTGGATTGATTTTTTGGTGATAGTTTTTAGTGTCTTTAAACTTTACACCCATATTTTTTAAAACTGCTTCATAAATGCCGCGGGGATGAGTTTGGCTGTATCAAGCGACGAGCGTGCGCAATTTTAGCCGTTCTAATGGTTTGGGTACACCGGTTTCTGAGTAAACGGTATTCCTCGAAATGCACAGATACAAGGATATAATTTTTTCTCTTAGAAGATTTATATTTACGAAAAGCATTATCCCGATCAGCCACTAAAGCTTTAATTTCCTGGGTCATCCACGGTGCTGGTGGACGAGAAACCCGCTTAGTTTGTTTCGGAATGTGCTCATCAATAATTTTGTATAATAAGGTTTTAGATGATTAAGTTTGTCATCAACTGTATGCAAATAATCTATGTCACTCCACTGTATTTCAGAAGCATCGTTAATAAAATGTGGCATGCCGATCCTTTTCAAATCTCTGTAGGTGATAATTTTCGGTAAAAATTTTGGAGTACGAAGTGAATAGGTTGCATGTATGAGGTCATGGTGAGGTAAACCCGGCTCACTGATTTGTCCACAGTGTAGGACTTTGTCAGCTTTTGACGTGAATATAAGGTCAAGCAGCGTGTCCGCGTTATTAGTATGGTGGGTGGCTTCAAGTGGACAGTATACTAGATTACACGAGAAGAGTAAGGAGCAATGTTTGACGTGATTCTGTTAAGAGGTCGGTGTTAATATCACCCATAGTCAATACATTATCATAACTATGAAGTATAGCAAATAGGTCGTTTTCTAAGTCATCCATGGGCCATATCTTAGGGGGTTTGTAGACAACGGCAATCAGTAGTTTTTGAGTAGAAATGTTTAATTTTATGTCAGCTATGTTGGTGGATCACGAGTTATGTTGGTCAACATGTCTGCAAGTGTGTAATAAATTTGTTTGTTGCTTGTATCTGTTGCAAATAGCTTGGCCGGATGTTGTAATCAGCGTGACTCGGGGTCCGGGGAATATTCCAGGCCAAGGCCAGGTGACACTATAAATGCGCTTCAAGCCTCGGACCCGGGAGTTGACGAGAGTCTGGAGTCTGGGCGATAGCGCGACCTTGAGCGATAGACGACGAGCGAGAAGAGAGACAAGTGGCGTTTGAAGTGTCCAGCGGGAGGAAAATCTTCGTCTGCGAACATCGGCGCAGAGACAAATGCGACTGGCTGACTGGACCTTTAGATTGGATTCGAGGATGAGAGACATGTCAAATGATGGCAGCAGACAGACTGTACATGTGTTAATGATGAGCGTGAGCTAATTGACCACGACCAGACAGAGACGTTGAGAATGTCTTTCATTAGTGTGGGGACCGCGGTGTCTTAGCGGTTAGCAAGCTCGCCTCCCACCAAGGCAAACCGGTTTCAACCCCCCCCCCCCCCCAATCACTGGGTCACCGGATTCTCGCAAGTGGGAATAGTGCCGGACGATGCCGTTGGTTGGAGGATTTTCTCGGGGATCTCCTATTTGCCCCGCCCCTTCATTCCAGCGCCGCTCCATATTCACTTAAATCACCCTCATCGGCTCTCAAGACCTCGCTCCCCCCTCAATTCTCTTCACTCGCTAATTTAATTAGTGTGAGATAAACATTAAATATTGTGCTCTTCGAGAGATAAAATGAGTAGTAGTGAAGATAGCTAGAATAATGCTGTAAATAATAGCTGTGTGAATAAAAGAATATAAAATGTAGTTCTTGTATTTTTATTAAGACCTCCAACCCTCACTAAATCAGATACTCTTCTCAGGTGTAATGCAGCAGTATTGCGATTAAAATTACGTATGAAAGAGGTTAATTCACTAGTAATAATGAAGTGTTTCATGCATCACTGTCTGTTGCAGGTGGTCTACACTACATTCTTGTATTGAAAGATGTAGATGCATGCTGTGTGCCAAAGGTCTCAAAGCTCGAGCAGCGTCACATGGAATAGGGAAGCCATTGACGATTCCTGCAATCCATTAGACGGTGAGGGAGGCGGGTGGGGTAGGATTATAACCGAGCGTATAAGAGCCTGCCGCTTTGTGTATAGAACAACAGAAAACATTGTCCATGGTGACAGCATTTACCTCTCACACCTTCATATTTTCAAAGCCAGCCACTGAGTAGACCATTTTCGCCACTGCCTTCAATAGTAATACTACAAAAATGTACTATTATATATACTTTGAACACAAATTTACCTGCGCAGTGTTTGACTCATTGAAAGAGTTATATTTTCCGATCAGTTTGTAGGAAGTATACAGAGCTGTGTTTTCAGGTTGCATTTTTCTCATCCGAGAGATAGAGACAGATATCAGGTCCCTGTCATCCAGACTCGCAGATGTATGACGTGTGTACTCTTAACTGAGGCACACAAAAAAAAATTACTTTTACAAAAAAACTTTGAAAAATATATCCCAAAAATCGTTAGGGAAAACTTCTAAAAAAAAATATACGTAAACTTTGCATGAAATTGCTTACAAAGTGTACAGTGTACATTTAGCATTCGTACAAAAAAAAAGTAGAGTAAACCACCAACGTATATCCCGTAGAATTGCAACAATCTAGTCTTGAAATGTGTGGCTTTTCCAGAAGTGATGTGTGACACGCGGTGGTTTACGTTCTCTTTGTGACAACACAAACTACTTTCGTCATTCATATCTATACATGAATATGTCAGTTACAATTAGACATATTTTCTGAGAGTGCATCCGTCCTGCTGTATATGAAATACTGTCCAATGTTTAATTTGTATATGCCATTTTTTATGTTAAAGAACATGGACGTATCACACGACACAACTTGTTTAAATATGACGTACGCTTTTAGTACGTTGAATCTAATTATTTGGATTATGAATATTCCATACACAGTGTAGTAAAATTATTTGTGATAACATTTACTGGTTTTAATGAAAACATCATGAACATTTTTAACCCAAATAAACATACAAATAGCTACTCAATGTATAAAAAAAACCTTTTACGCTATTTGAACACATGCCAACATCTCCATGGCTCTGTCAGTACAGCTGTCAGCACTGAGTAAATTCTCGGAACTGATGACACTGCTTGGACTTGTTCGAAGATGTTTACAAGTGTCAGTATTTCGACAAGAATTTGTTTTTAGTTCTAAAGATTTTGTTTTTGCGCAAGTATAAATGCAACCGGTTTACAAGAAATTACTTGTACAAGCACTAACACTTAGTTTACAATTATTTTTTACTGTGCATGGGGATATAATTTCCTGTCTCCAGTGGAGAAGAAAACTTCATGCTGAGGGTATTTTATTTTATAGACTGTCCACGTTAAAGTGAGCATTTTTGAAAACTCCGCATAAGATCTACTTTTCTTCTCGTTTGGCACTCTTCCGTCACACGCATAATTTGCGTTGCCATGTCTCGAATGACTTTGCGTCATTTAAGTGAAATTGTGGAATTGTTCGAAACCTAAGTGTGATACTACACTCAAAAAAAAATTTCCGGTGAACTTCCAAAATAGAATTGGAA
Source organism: Dryococelus australis (assembly GCA_029891345.1). Lineage (NCBI taxonomy): Eukaryota > Metazoa > Arthropoda > Insecta > Phasmatodea > Phasmatidae > Dryococelus > Dryococelus australis. The sequence continues at coordinate 166,496,481 of CM056999.1, read as the reverse complement.
GTTTTTAACCGATAAGACGTATGGAAATAGTACCACATATTTGGATAGAAATATGGAATGTTTAGCTTTGCTACTGTACAAAGTTGGGAAGCTGGGAAGTTGGTACCCATATGACTGCTTCCTGAGCAAATGTAGGAACGCTAGCATGAATGTATGGGAAATAACTTTCTTTACAATCCCCGCTGTCTCACTCTACGTAAACACCCATATGGTAAACTTGCGAATGATTTTTTAGTGTGTATAATGCCAATTTGTACATTATAACGTGTATAATGTAAACAGAAACTGGCAGATTGATTAGTTAGAAATTTTAACTTCACACATACGAAACGTCGAAACCTGGAACTATTGCACTTAATTCGCTGCAAGCTTAACTGGGAGTTTGCATGCCAGCGTGTATGGCAGCATACATACGCAATTAACGTGCGGTGATATTTTTGAGACGATGATTTCAAAAGTACCTACTCGCTTCGCCGTGAATGAGCGAGTCAATATATTAGGGCGGCTCTTGACATTGAGGTCTTGTGAGCCGTTGAGTAGATGTAGTGACATTTCGTGAAAAAAATATGTGTACTCGGTAGACTTTAATTCCACAAGCACCCAACAGCAGTTTCTTTATTGCTGTTCGTTTTTGTCTGCTCGATAGGGCGTTTTTATATTTGATCGAGCCGCTCAGAATTCGGCAACATCGGCACGATTTTTACGCGATTCGTGTGCAGACAGCTGACACATGTCAAAAAGTGAATCAGCCAATCGAGATAGGTGAAAAACCCTACAGTGTTCTGAAGTATCTATAACTTGTCTTGAAATATTCTCGCTAAATTTCACTGCCCCCGCCGATGAGGGTGAAGCGAGGTGTGTACGGAGCAGCGCCGGAATGCAAGTGCTGGGGAAACGGGAGATCCCCGAGAAACCCGGTTCGTCTAGGTGAAATACGAGCAGTCTGACCACTAAACCACCGCGGCCCCTTGCGAAGCCGATATCACCTCATATTTTTATTGCTTGTTGCTACAGAAATGTACAGTATGCTTTGCTTTGTAGTTATTCAGCCTACGATTCTGAGGTTCCGTCCTTACTAGTTTAGTATCGACCTTGTAATTTTGTAGTATGTCGAGTGAAATATAATTTAATGATAAATTATACGAAAATAATATTTTTATGTACGATTTAAGTTTTTTTTTTATTGTGGGGGAATGGACTACTTGTTTAATCAGCATCTTCGGACTGTGGCATTTCAAGAAATTGCGTTTTTAGGTACATCCGAAAAAAATTCCTAATTTCATAACAAAGAAGCGAAGACCGTGTGTCGTAAATAATGACATGCGGTATGGGTGATCTCTACGCTACGAGTTTCAGCACATTTGCCGTCAGAAATAATGATCTTATTCTAAGCTGATTTTCCAGTCACTGAAATGCCTCACTTCATCTTCTTAATATTTTTTTTTAAATCGCAACATTATTCGTAATGCGAAAGTTAAATAACCATAAAATTGACAGGTTATTTTAAAAATCAGAATTTCAAGTTAGTATTACCAGAGAAATGGGGGAAAAAAACTAAAATACTATTTTTTATTAGCTGGTTTTGTGTTGTTAAAGAGAACAGTTTTGAATAAAAGTCGCGATGGAGTTGGCTCACATGTAAGTTCTATCATTTAGAATTTCTGTTTTGAATATCAGCCAGCCAAGTCACTTCCTCGTAGCTAACAACACATTACTCACATCTTAACTACATCATCAGATCGTTCCTTTGTGCTTATCTAACTTGACATCACATTACTTGTGACTTGGATATACGGCATATCGCACACGGCAGGTCGATGTAACAGATATTCACTTAAGCTGTTCTCTTGTTTCGTCGTTCACTGCGGGCAGAGAAAAGGGCAGTTCGCGAATTCACTTGACATACGTCTAAACTTCAAGGTCCCGTGTTACTAATCGCCTCCCGCCAAGACGAACATGGTTCGAATCCCGGAGGTCTTCACCCAGACACTCGCATGTGGTAAAGCGTTGAGGATGTCGTCGGTGGCCTGCGGGATTTCTCAGGGATCTCCCACTTGCCCCCGCTCTTGCATTTGACAGCTGTTCCATACTCGCGTAAGGTTTGTTCGCGTGGTATGCCAATTCTGCTGTCTGAGAGCAAGTGATATACTGTATTTCACGAACAGCGAAGAATCATAAAGAGCAATTTCACTCGGCGGGACGACAAGAACGATAAACCGCAGACAATTAGCGTGTCGGAAATAAACAAATACATTTAATTAGGAAAATGGCGGTAGTGAGTATTACCCGTGTACAGTTTACGTGTACCAAAAAATCGCTTTACCTAGGGTAAGTTACTCTCGAGGATACATGTAACTTAATTATTTTGATTATTAAATACATATCCTTGTGCAATTCTCAAACGATACCCAAGCATCTTATCGTCACCAATCTGTGTAAAATTATATTACTATTCTAAATCACTACTCTGAAGATTCATAAGCGTCTGCACTTTTAATTTGGCTGTCCTTTTCTTGTTCGTCCTCGTTCTGCTATTTCCGTTGAACCTCGGCGAACAAGAGCAGAAATAGCTGCCTGTAATAGCAGAAATAGCAACACATATTTCCACCTGAACAGCATACAAGAAAAAGTGCTTCCGGTAACATGAACTCCAACTATCAGAGAGAGTGATAAACTATCAGAATAGTAAATCAAACGAACTAGCAGAAAAATAGGAGAAATAGTAGCGCAGAATTAATAAAATAGAAAACCACGTGAACACACATATTAGCAGCGAGATGTTCAGCGCTGAACAAGATCTATTGCACCACACTCTATTACCTCGTTGAACGAAAAGACCGTCGTTTCCTCTGCGATGTCCCCGCAGCCCGCAGCCGAATCTGTTCTGTGTAACATACTTGTACGCGTGTAGGCATCCACAGCCGCTCTCACATATGCCACGTGAAACACACATATTAGCAGCGAGTCTGTTCTGTGTAACATACTTGTACGCGTGTAGGCATACACAGCCGCTCTCACATATGCCACGTGAAACCCGTAACAACGTCCATTTCTATGTATGATCGGAAAAATGTCTTGTTGGATCGAACAAAGTTGGCTTGGCGCAACCAAGTTAGTTATTCGTATAGCGGAAATGAAATATTTTGTTGTTGTTGTGAAATTTAACTTCTTGTTCTTCTTCTTTGTGGTTGCCTCAAACTGTAAGATTTGGTTGGCGTAACTAAAGATTTGTTTCGCACCACGTGCATTCAACAATTTCTGTTAATGTAGAACGAATTTGAATGCCCGGCGGAAGTTCGATACTAATTAGTAGTAGAAAGTAGTATTTTGATAATATATCCAATTGCCTTTTTTTGTAAAATGTTACATAGTATTCAAAACACAAGAAATATTTCAATAAGTAAATCTCTCCTGCTTCTGCATTGTGCTGTCTCTTTCCACCAAATAATTCCAGGAGGGTGTAGTTTTGGGACAGTAGTATAAAACGACAGCTAAGAAAGTAGGGAAAATATGTAACGCTTTGCCGCCTTTTACGCCTTATGAGGAGGCTGGGAAACTGCTGACGAAGAACACGTTTCGCAAGGATAAATACTGGTCGAGTAACCGCAGGTGTGGTGTTGAGCGTGTTACGAACTCTAAATATTTTATGAGCGCAGGTCGGTCGGCATTGCAATGACATAAATAGCCGTGCCCCCGAAACTACCGCAACCGGAAATGCAATCAGCTGCCGCGGGTTGCATTGTACAGTATTCCCGTCCTTCCGGTGCAGTTGTGCATCAGGCGAAATCTCTTCTTGAAGGGGAATGGTGCACGAAAATCGTATATTTATATCATTTTTATCACAACTTGTTTTACACGGGATTTTTCAAAATTTTAAACACCTTATTACATTGTTAAAATTTATCTGCGTTCGTTATTCTCAGAGCTCTAATCGATGATGAGAAAAAAAAATTCCTTTCTTTCCTTCCACCGGTGTTCCGAAAATAATGAATGCAGTGAAAATCTAACAACGTAAAAAAGTTTTGAGAATTATTATTTCATGTCTTGTCGAGCCAAAAATTTCGATAAACCCTTTGGAAAACGACTTATATAGAAAATCGGATAAATATACTGCTTGCATGCACCATTCCCCTTAAGGGCCCTGCCAACTGGCCGACAGCTGTGAAATTTAATTAGGAAAGTTCGCCTCTGTGCATTAATTTTAAAGATAGGCGTTTCAAACAAAATTAATTCTTCACGAATTTTTATGAGACGTTTCCTACAGCGTAAATATTTCCATAACATGTATAGCATGTTTGCAAGGAATTTTAAAATTTATGTTTATAAAAAAAAAAATACATACTTATTATATATATTGAAAATATATGCTCATAGGGATCATGTCCTAAAAAATTTGCGAAGATTGTATTTTGCGTGAAACGTTTATCTTTAAAATTAAAGCACTGTGGTGAAATTTCCTTGACATGGGATTAATGAGGACTGTTGCGTAGTTTCAAAATGTCGCGTACATTTATTTTTAAAAAAACATAATTTCTGATTACTCCGAAACTGTTGAAAAATTATTATTCCAAAGCGCTGTAGCTGAAAATATAGGCATCAAATACATACAAAACTACTGAAGGACCCAGCACTGCACCTTCCTACAGACGATCCACCAAAAATAATAGGTTCGCCGCTGAAAGTACAATTGGTACACGCAGTATGACTAGAACACTGCACACCGGTTCAGAGTCTTGCGCTTAGTGGCGATGGTGCACTTGGTGCGCGTGGCATTGTCGTCCTTATCGATCCCAAGCTTCTTGGGCTCTAACGCTGGGAAAACTGCAGGTAGGCGGGAACCTTAAGGCTGAAGTATCCTTGTCATCTTGGATTTACGTATTGTCCACCATAGGCACTTAACTTAATTTACGAAGTCAATATTTAAAATCCAAGCTAGACAAGACATAGAAACATCTTTACAGTTATTTTAAAATACAACTTGTATTTCTTACATTATTAGTTAGTTTCACATTGGAAACCGTAATGGAATATTACCTCATGATTTAATAATGCCAATCCCACGTGGTAAAACACAAGTATAATTGAAACCGTACAAATAAAAATATCGTTAAGTGGTAATCAATGCCATGTATAGAGGTTATTTTTACATTTGGTCATACATTTTTATTTCGAAGATTTGTGAGAAAAATCGAAGATAGAATGGATAATCCACTCAGTCCCTGTGTCCTTGATCGAAGACATGTTTCACATGAAGGAAGTTTATATATAATCCATTCACTGTTACTTCGCACTTTTCTGAAGCCCTTATTAAGTTCTGCTTGCAGGATGTTCCTCCGACTCGTACGAACTAAGCTTCACTAAGTCTAGGAAATTACTCCAAAGGACAACGCGCTGAATTCGTGCACACTCAATTGCAATAACGTTCAGAATGCTAACTATTTATTACTAGTCGCTGCCAAAACTCATGTTTTCTCACAATGTTTTTATTAATATTAAGCATAAATTAAATGTTACAACTTATATAATATTTAAGTCTTTAATTTAACGAAAAATAAGATACTTTTTGTTAACAAAGTTATGGAAAGCTTGGTATACATGGCGTGTTTAAGAAATAACTAAACCTGTCCTACATGGGTTGTTTTTTCCAAGGTTTGATTAAAAAATCGCGAATAGACTATAATAGTCGGCACTGGGCGCGCATTGCCAGGCCGCAGTAGGCAGGGACCTCCTCTACCAGCCAGGGGATCAGGCCACGTTGCTTCACGTGACGCCGAAATGAGGACAATGCAGTGACGCCAGCTGAGATGACGTCACAAGACGCCTGCTGGGCTGGCCGCCCTAAATCAGTATACTTCATCAACCTCCAGTGCCATATAACAACTTGTCTCTCAATAGGTAGTTGATGTAGCTAGCATGACACTGCTCCCCCGACTTTTTAGTATTTTATATAATGCCAGGATGTTTAATTATATAACCATATAGTAACCTACACTGAAAAAATATTTTGTGGCAGCTACAAAATATTTTGTGTACACCACAAAATATTTTTTTCAGTGTACAGCTCTTTATATTCATTAACCACACTTGCTCTACCACCATGAGGTCCCCCAACTTTTTCAACAAGTATTATATAAACTGGATATAGTATCACAAACCCCGACTTCCCTACATAAAATGCTAGATCTATACTCCCCCTTAGGGAAGTGTAACAACATGTTAGATCTTCACCCCGGCACCAGAAAAATTCGCGGAATTTTCCGAGCCGCGATGGCGTAGTTTACTGTATAGAAGCAAGCACACACTCACCTGGAGTCGGGAAAGCGGAAAAACCTCTCCTAATAGGGCAGCGCTCCGCCACAATTACGGGTCGTCGGTGGCTGGGTCGTAGCGAGCGCCGTGGCGTGTCCGTTAATTAGCAGGACTCGCGTCCGGAACAACAAGGGATGGTGTAGAAAAAAATTAGCCGCGGCTTATTTTCCTCCCCCTCCAAGCTCACGTTCGCCGGACACACTGCGGAGGGGTTGGTGGGTTCTCTCTCTCTCTCTCGCATGCAGGGATGCCAACTCAATTACCCCGCTCGCCCGTACCCGCCAAGGTGGCAACCCTGAGTGGCGCAGTCGTATATTGGCATGCCTGGTCGCGACCCACAATGCAATGCGTCACGGCGCTGTCCGCCATAGCACGTCAGACCAACCCTCCCGCCTTTTGTGTCTCGGCGCGAGGTACACTGGCCCTCAGGCCTCCCTGTCGTAATCCAATCATTCAGTCTATTCCGCTCGAGTTTGGCCGACCCGGTCGGTTCCAATGAAACGTACCGAGGAATTAGATGCGCGAAGAAAGCTAAACTAGATGCAACGTTTTCCCACGGTTGAGAGAATGTTCATTATTCGGCAGTTCGATAAAGAGAACAGAAGCGAACACGTAATTATTCTTGATCACTTCGGTGACACCATTCATACAAACTTTGCTAAGGATGCATAGTGATGAAACGTGTATTAAGCGTTATTCTCGCGGAGACACCCTCCCCCCCTTTTTTTTTCACAATCAGATCCAGTAGTGCGTGTGTAATCAGGTTATGTAATACTGGCCGTATCTTGTACCGTTTCATATGATAAATTCGACAACACTAAAACGCGTGCGCTTTTGTGTACGCATGCAACGACATTGCTCATAATTACCAAAAGTAAGATATAGCTCGTTCACTAAAGTAAACAGTTTTGAAATCAACCTTTGAAAATTTGATAAAATAACGGTACCTATTAACCATATACATATAGGCTACCGTAGACACTGACATACAAACAATCACTTAAGTTGGCAGCAAATGAAGTAAAACGGTTCCAGTATTGGCATATCGCGAGTGTAATATTTAAACTCTCGCGAATAAGTTGGTGTATTTTCTTTTGTACACATTAGAGTACAAAAAGCATTAGAGTGACATATTTATGTTCGTAACAATTTAAAGTTTTAAGCTGGAGTCACAATCGCTTGACGAATACGACACACCAGGCCACCATGATGCCAGAGCTCGACGGAATACGACACGCCAGGCCACCATGATGCCAGAGCTCGACGGAATACGACACACCAGACCACCATGATGCCAGAGCTCGACGGAATACGACACACCAGACCACCATGATGCCAGAGCTCGACGGAATACGACACACCAGGCCACCATGATGCCAGAGCTCGACGGAATACGACACACCAGACCACCATGATGCCAGAGCTCGACGGAATACGACACACCAGACCACCATGATGCCAGAGCTCGACGGAATACGACACACCAGACCACCATGATGCCAGAGCTCGACGGAATACGACACACCAGACCACCATGATGCCAGAGCTCGACGGAATTTCTTTTTATATTATATTATTCAGCATTCACAATACCGCGACGAAATCTGCCCGAAAAGTGCGTCAGCTGGCTGCTCGAACATTCTAAAATGGCAAGTTACACTTATAATATTCAATATTTGCTTTTTGGAAGTCGAGATAAAGAGAATGATTATTTTCATTTTGACAGTATTTGAATTTATACAAGAGATAAAAAGTATTTTTAATAATCCGGAACGTTATTTTGGCGGCAAGTTAATGTATCACTTATTACAGTAGGGAAATACGAAGGAAATTTTGTTTTATAATGTTGTATTTACATTTTTTTGCGCGCGCCGACGAGTCTGACTCGACAGAAAGAATATATATCAAATTTAAAAGACTTTTTGAAACGAACTTTTATTTACAAAGGCACTAAAAAGAGAAAAATAATTACAGTTGTAGTTACATAATGTGTAGAACTTGTAAGACGTGGACGAGCAGCAGTAATAAATTTAACTGCAAACTAATATTTTTGTATCAATTTATATTTAGTATAGAAAAGCTTGGCACGAACAGTTAAGCGACTTACGCAAGATATGTGCTTCCGACGCTTACGCAAATTAGGTGTAAGTTATATATTGCACACTTTCAGTCTTCATTTGGCTACTGGCCGCTTGTCTTTGCGTGGATACTGGTAGCTACGTGAGTGAGTCAATCAAGATTAAGTTTCTCCGTGATTCGCGGGCAGACAGATAAAATGCCTAACAGTACAAATGGTCCAATCACGAAAGTGGTCCTGAACCAAAGTGTTTTTGTGTCCTGAGATCTTATCGCTACCCTTTGTTATAGTGCATTGTGGAGGACACGCCTGTGTTTGTAATATTGTGAATCAATTATGACACTACACTTAACACTCAATTCGCAGTATCTTTTCACATTTTTTTATCGAACGTTTGAAAAATCACCCGACGTATTGTAACGCCTATTACTGTTTCCTAAATATGTCGTGTATCACAAGAGTTTTATACTTCTGTTGACATTAAGTTATCTTCTTTTTTAATTAAAGTTAACACGGAGAAAAATATTTTGTAGGGAGGTCACCAAGGAAAATTATTTCGTAGGTACAAAAAATAATTTATTTCTTGCCACAAAAGTTCTGTGGTAACAAGTTAATATTTTAGCGTTCGCCACAAAATTTATTTGGCAAATTGAACACTAACAAAACATTTTTGTGATCGTCACGAAATATTTTCTTCAGTGAACTTTAAAATACATTTTATTAATAAATTATAATATTTCATTAATATTTAAGATGGATTAAAACATAGAAACGTAAGTGGTTTGGCAATGTCTAGTAAGAAACGGGTCTAATACAAAATATATTGAGTGGAGTGCCCACAAACACGACGTGTTGTCCCTTTCGGTTAACTATCTAGACTTAGATAAGCTTTGATTGCATGAGGCGCGGAGGAATATCTTGAAAGTAGAACTTTAGATGTTCAGAAAGTTTTGAAATAACCACGAACGCACTATAGCTCTCTTTTCATTTCTTCGCGAAGCTTGCCAGATCAGAAAGCTCTGCGATAATTAGTCAAGTAAGTGAAGTGTCGGAAACTTGTCGATATCCTAAGTGTTACAAAAGTCATTGCTGGCTAACCAATAGCATACTCTCTGACTATTCCCACTAAGCAAGTCTCCTACAAGTCAGGGTATATGAGACATTATTTATCCACCATGCTCAATAAAATTTTCGGTGTGCAATTGCATTTAATTTTTCAATCGTTTTTTGTTCTAGCACACAATTAGTTTCGAAGAATAAATATAATGTTAAGAATCTAGAGCTAATATTTTAGTAATTCATTAAAATGGTGGCTGAACTCTAATTCATTACTCTGTTTATGTCAAACATAAAAGTGTAATTTTTTAAAAATAATCTGTGTACGTTCTTTGTTTTGTTAAACAGGTTTCAGACAGCAAGAAATTGCGGAAGTTCAAATTAAAATAACTAAATATACATGTTTCCCTGTTTACTGTGACGTAACCACGTGACAGTGATGATTCTTGCACTCTGGGCACCAGACAACAATGCTTGAAGTGTGTCAGAAAAACGTAATGCAAAATAATTATAAACTGGGATAGAAAGGGGTTTTGTGTACTTCTGTGTATATGAGTATGACGTTGCGGTAGCTGAAATACATATAACGACTTTTCCTAGGTAGAGTGCGAACCTTAACTGCGTAGCCCTGATTGTTCAAACTGAGCACTAGATTAGCGTACTTTTAGAAAACTAGAAATAGTGCCCCTTTAACTCCTTGTTCACTCATAAACAGCGTGAAAACGGAAAATAAAATCCTCTGTAGTGACGCTTGAGTACAGTCTGGCTAGTAGGCCAACTTTGTCCGGCCCCGTCCAGAGTATAAATAGGAATGCACACACCACCTTCATCTTACCAATCTGACGTAACGTGTACCATTTGGACACACAGCAGCACAGCAGTCTGGTAGCAAAAACACTCGCGGACAGAACAAGCACATACTCGAATTGGAACACTGTGAGAAAACTTGCTACCACTACGAAATGACAACAATGTTCGACTGTGTTAAAAAAATATCCGGAGGTTTCATTGAGCTCAGAATAACTTGAGTTTTTCCAGAAAAAGCAAGTACTTCATCCATATGACATTACAAATTAGCAGATAACTTGTGGTTCCGAAAATATTAAAAATATAATTGAAATATATCTGCTTCGGGTAGTGTCCTTTAGAACACTAGCTATCGTGATGGTTAAGAAATTATCACTTTAAAAGTTTAAAAATCACCCCAAAAATCTTTGTAATTTTCCTACAAAAAAATTACTTTAAATAGATATTTTGCAAATATCAAGCGGTAGACCAAGAATTCAGTTCAGGTTTGCCGTAGTAAATGTCAAGGGTCGTGTACTTAAGAAAAACAACATGGTGGCGTGAGAAAATGTTGTACAAATGCGTGTAAACTGTTTTAGGTGAAAAACTTAATTTACTTGCAATTCCTTAGCTGAAATTAGTGTTAAAACGTATAATTTTGAAGATGAAGATCACGATGATCAAGTACGCCGACGGGGCATCTCTCCGGATGGGCGATGTCTTCTCTATAGGTAAGCACAAAGCTTACGGTGCTACCATACAGTTCAACGTCACCTTAAGGGTCATGTGTACCTGTGCGTTCAAGGTCAAGAAGCGAGGGGAGCGATACGGGCGACACTAACAAGCACGCCTAGCGCCTCATCGCTCCTACGCGCAAGGCATGCAGTGTTTCCGTCCTAACGCTTTACTGTCTAAACGAGATATGTAACTGTGGGGGTTTAATTACACGCAATGAAAACACACAAATCAAACTACCTTAGTATGGTTGTACTTTTCTCTTACCGCTTAAAGATACTTCATAGGCACGCTTTATAAATGCGATACTTGACCACTTTCACGATTTTTCTCCATTAATACACTTAATATGATAAACGTAAAAAGATAGCTATATGGACAATAGTTTATTTTTATCCTTTCTGGCAGAACTTCGTATTTCGAGAACATGTATCAACCGAGACACGCGTTTAGGTGCAAACAAACGATTTCACAGAAAACATTTCAGTACATAGGACACTTAACGGACGTCTCTAGTGTTCTAGCTAACCTTGCTGAAAGCTACGTGGAGGATGGCACTACAGGCCTACTTCTTGCTTGAAACAACCTCGCGTATTTGCCTCTATTAGACGGACTGCAATTTCAGTACATAGGACACTTAACGAACGTCTCTAGTGTTCTAGCTAACCTCGCTGAAAGCTACGTGGAGGATGGCACTACAGGCCTACTTCGTGCTTGAAACACCTCGCGTATTTGTCTCTATTAGACGGACTGCAATTTCAGTACATAGGACACTTAACGAACGTCTCTAGTGTTCTAGCTAACCTCGCTGAAAGCTACGTGGAGGAAGGCACTACAGGCCTACTTCTTGCTTGAAACACCTCGCGTATTTGTCTCTATTAGACGGACTGCAATTTCAGTACATAGGACACTTAACGAACGTCTCTAGTGTTCTAGCTAACCTTGCTGAAAGCTACGTGGAGGATGGCACTACAGGCCTACTTCTTGCTTGAAACAACCTCGCGTATTTGTCTCTATTAGACGGACTGCAATTTCAGTACATAGGACACTTAACGAACGTCTCTAGTGTTCTAGCTAACCTCGCTGAAAGCTACGTGGAGGAAGGCACTACAGGCCTACTTCTTGCTTGAAACACCTCGCGTATTTGTCTCTATTAGACGGACTGCAATTTCAGTACATAGGACACTTAACGAACGTCTCTAGTGTTCTAGCTAACCTTGCTGAAAGCTACGTGGAGGAAGGCACTACAGGCCTACTTCTTGCTTGAAACACCTCACGTATTTGTCTCTATTAACGGGCTGCAATTTCAGTACATAGGACACTTAACGGACGTCTCTAGTGTTCTAGCTAACCTTGCTGAAAGCTACGTGGAGGATGGCACTACAGGCCTACTTCTTGCTTGAAACAACCTCACGTATTTGTCTCTATTAGACGGACTGCAATTTCAGTACATAGGACACTTAACGAACGTCTCTAGTGTTCTAGCTAACCTTGCTGAAAGCTACGTGGAGGATGGCACTACAGGCCTACTTCTTGCTTGAAACAACCTCGCGTATTTGTCTCTATTAGACGGACTGCAATTTCAGTACATAGGACACTTAACGAACGTCTCTAGTGTTCTAGCTAACCTCGCTGAAAGCTACGTGGAGGAAGGCACTACAGGCCTACTTCTTGCTTGAAACACCTCGCGTATTTGTCTCTATTAGACGGACTGCAATTTCAGTACATAGGACACTTAACGAACGTCTCTAGTGTTCTAGCTAACCTCGCTGAAAGCTACGTGGAGGAAGGCACTACAGGCCTACTTCTTGCTTGAAACACCTCACGTATTTGTCTCTATTAGACGGACTGCAATTTCAGTACATAGGACACTTAACGAACGTCTCTAGTGTTCTAGCTAACCTCGCTGAAAGCTACGTGGAGGAAGGCACTACAGGCCTACTTCTTGCTTGAAACAACCTCGCGTATTTGTCTCTATTAGACGGACTGCAATTTCAGTACATAGGACACTTAACGAACGTCTCTAGTGTTCTAGCTAACCTCGCTGAAAGCTACGTGGAGGAAGGCACTACAGGCCTACTTCTTGCTTAAAACACCTCGCGTATTTGTCTCTATTAGACGGACTGCAATTTCAGTACATAGGACACTTAACGAACGTCTCTAGTGTTCTAGCTAACCTCGCTGAAAGCTACGTGGAGGAAGGCACTACAGGCCTACTTCTTGCTTGAAACACCTCGCGTATTTGCCTCTATTAGACGGACTGCAATTTCAGTACATAGGACACTTAACGAACGTCTCTAGTGTTCTAGCTAACCTTGCTGAAAGCTACGTGGAGGAAGGCACTGCAGGCCTACTTCTTGCTTAAAACAACCTCGCGTATTTGTCTCTATTAGACGGACTGCAATTTCAGGGGTGCGAATTCGGGCTTCCCTAAGAAGAATATCAATTTGATACCCATTGCACAGCCCACCCTGGCTGGCTGCCTGACATGGCGTAACAACATGTCCTCCTGTCTTCTCGAAAACATAACTTATGAACTTTCTTTGAAAGCCGACCACCCACGAGGATTACAATTTAAATTCATGTGTACCTAAAACTGCTCCAACGATTAAAAAAAAAATGCAAAGGGTCATGTGGTCTTGTAAGTACAGGTACACAATGTAAAAACAGAAAGACGTATAAATATGTGGCTAAATAAAAAATACTGTTACAAAAAAAATAAATATTAATGACTTTGTTTAAAAACAATTAAATGAATCTTGCTACAAAAACGAAATAAATCTTTTGAAAAAACAATATTTAGACTGTTACAAATAAAAATTACGTTTTAGTTACTATTCATTATTATAGCTCATATTACGTGTGTTACACTACCATAATACAATAAACTTAACACTCACAATAATATTGGGGCCTAACTCTAGTGTCAGCATATGTTTGTGTAAAACTTAACCATCATAATAATATATCTTACTATTTTTTTGTGTTTAATTGATTAGTTAGACTAAAACGCAGATATTGTAGATATACTAATTGGAAGAATTAAATGTATTTGGGTTTTAAATTAATATATTTTCCTACCTACCATAATACGCAAGAGTAAACACATATATTAAGAAAAAAATTTTATATACCACGGTAAAAACTGTTGTCGTTCGAGCCTGAGGTAAATTTTACTATCCTTTCGTAGAGGTAAACTTCAGAATAACGACAAATCTTGACAACCACGGGAACTTTTTATGACGCCAATCCTCCCAGAATTTTGAGCAGCTCAGAATTCATTACCATATTTATCGTTGCCCGGCGTCACCAGTTTCCAGTTTCCCGACAGTGCTGCATGGCCATTCGCTGTAACACCGGGGTGGAATTTTTATTTCTCGCACTTACACAAGCACTTTGCATGTTCGCGTGTTCTTGTAAGGAGATTAAAAAATTGAACCTTATGAGGACTATGCACTAAAACATTTTCTGTGAAGTCGATGTTTGCCCGTTTACGCGTATTTCAATAAATAAATGATCTGGGAATACAACTTTATTCCAGAAAAAGTAAAATATTAATAATATAGAACGCTGTATTATTCTGATTCTATGAGACACTGGTGGGAAATGAAAAATGAACACCACTAAAGCGGTGACAAAGAAACAGCACATGTGCATGGGGCACTGTTATATGGCAGTACATGCAATGATTAACAGCGCTGAGCTGTGGATAGAGTAGGAACCCCGTACTAGGCATGACACTGCTGAGTCCAATATAACTGTGGTTGATTCAGTGAGTGAATGAATTGTCTGTTGGCCTGTATGTTTTAAGATTTGTAGACATACGATGATGGCACTGACGGCCACACTTGGTGCAATAACGGACTTTGAGCCTGAGGGAGGCTGGATGGACCTTCCGGAGAATTCTCCAACGCGTAGGAGGTGAAGTGTCTTCTGTGAATGATTGGCGGTGCCGGTGGTCCAGCGATGGTACGTGCTCGTCAACCTGGTTCCGGACGGCAGCGGCATATGGATTCCCACCTAGACACGCCGCACAGATTAGGGCAAGTTTTGCACCCAGGGTGTCAGCTTGGATCATCACCGCCGGGCTACGATCAAAGGTGCCGCTCGCCAGGCTTCCTCTCAGACCTCACCACTGTCCAGCCCGCATCGGATGGTGTCGCGAACGATGCAACTGGAGGGATGAATGGCGTGGAGTTGTGTTTAGCGATAAGAGTAGATTCTGCTTTGACGTTTGCGAGCGTGGTGTCGGCCAGGAGAGCGGCAACAACCAGAGGGTATACGGCAGTCACATACAGGACCAACTCCTGGCATCATGATCTGGGGAGCAATAGCCTCTGGTGTTTGTTGACGCAATATTGAACAGTGTGCGATACATCCAGAACATCATCCAGCCTATTTTGTTGCCGTTCCTAGAACGCCAAGGAGATGTACTCTTCCAGCAGGACAATACCCGTGCACACTTAGTCAACTCCCCTGGCCAGCAGGTTCATACGACCTGTCCCTCAATGAACGTGCGTGGGACATGATGGGATGGCGTTTGGTGCGGTCTGCAAAACCGGCAACAAACCTCCACCGATTGCTACAACAGGTGGAATTAGCGTGGAACACTACTCCCCAAGATGACATCCGACACCTTTACGATCGTCTCTACGCAGACTGCAAGACTGCATCGTCGCTAAAGGCCGCTACACAAAATACTGGCGCTCTCTAGCCTCTATCCATAGGATTTTTTTGTCATTATTGAGAATAAACAAATGTACTAACAAAAACTGTTCATATCGTAATTGTCACAAAAAATTGCAAACAAATCCTCGAGATGTATTTTCGAACGATGGCAATTAAATATGTGCCCAAGCAAATACATGCAATTGATTCGACCAAATATTTTTTTGTTAAGAGTATTTTTTTAGCCCATCATAGATGTTTTGTATATGTTTTGTATATTCAGGTGATTAATTTTTTTGCATGAAAAAAATTAATTTTAGTCGCCATAAATTTTTATTTACTTAAAGAATTATTTTGTTACGGCTACTTAATACTTATTTTCTCTATAGAAACCAATATTTTGTTAACCGAAAGAAACTTTCTCCCAGTTCACGGAAATTTGCGTTAGTATCTATCTAATGGTAGTCGAGTAATATTGGCTATTGTTTCCATCTACCAACGAAATATACGTTCATCCATAAAACAAATTTTTTACACCCTTCCGCGAAATAAGTTGTGACCGATTGTTTTCGAAAACACGCCAGATTGGATCCAGTTTCGTGAATGGATGATAGTGTTTATTACACGTCTTAAGGATACTCTCTAGTTAAGGATTTTTAAATCCTCAAGGTCACGTCCTGCCGTAAGGAATCGTCGCGAAGGCGATGAAAAATAGCATAAACAATCCTTTTGTGTTTGTTCAGTTTCGTTAGGATTTTTGAGTGGCGACTATACAATGTAAAACATTTTCTGGTGAACTTCCTTGACTGTAATGGAAGTTTTGGACCTATACACTGTATGGTAATAATACCATACATCAAGCTGCAGATATAGGAATGTTTAGCAGCGATTCTATACGAAGTTCGGAACTTCCCTATGCATTTGACTGTTTCCTGAGCAAATGTAGGAACTCCACAATGAATGTATAGGGGGGAAAATTACCATTCCTACTTTATCACTAAGCATATACACTAGTATGGTAAATTTCGGAATGATTTCTTAGAATGTAGGGTTTTAAAATATATAGGCTGTTCACGGTAATATCTGCACTTTTGAAAGCCCTGCTTAAGATCTGCGTGTATACAAGTAGTATATTCTTCCGTCTCGTGTAAAATTAATATTGCCATGGGCCTCATCATTTTATTCATGCATCGGTCAAATGAAACTGTGAAATTATTAAGTAAGTGAATACTTTACAAATCTGCTTATTTTTACACTTCGATGCATTAAAAAATAACTGATAGCTAAAGAAGTTATCACAATTGGTTACCTATCACGTTTTATTCGACATTATTATGTGGATTTACTTTCCATCCATCGTTACAAACTTTACTGGGAGTAATGTCACTCAGTGCGCCTATTAAAATACATGCAGGCAGGGGCTGTGACATTTACCTAAGATTCATTTCAAAATGGCTCACTTTATCGTGAACAGTATTTACAACAAACATTTCAGAAAAGGTGCAGCACTGTCGCAATATTTTCAAATACTGTTATACAGAAGAATAAATATTGTTAGCAATGGGCTACTTACAGCGATTTTTCTGACTGACACTTGCCGTCGATCACGTTTATTTTTGTTACGTTTCAGACAATTAACAATTGACGCCATTTTCAATTAAATTACAAATTCAGAATTTTTCAGTTTCAAAACATTTTTTTATTTTAAAATGATCCTTTTCAGCATATTCAGCCAATTATTCACCAGTTTTCTCAAATAAAATTCAATGTTCCTTACTTCTCTTCAGTTACTACACATTCACCTAAAAAAAAAAATACTTCTGTAATTAGTTTGATAAAATTTACCTATTTTCTTAATTATTGTATAATTAAAACTTCCTGTAAATATCTACGACCATATTTGGAGGGGGTGAGAATTGTTGTAAAGAAAAAAAAATTAGTTCCGTTTTACTTCTGCCTTACTCATGTTGTCTCCTGTCCTCTGATTGCCTGTCGCCTGACCATGACATCATTCCACCATTCAGCAACGTCGAGACGAGAGACAACCAGGATAATGGTCTTTATTACTTTTGTTTAGTAAACATTTAATGCCGACTACCCTCTAGTAAACAAATTAAAATAACAAACTGAATACTGCCTATAAATAAATGAAAAAAACACATATCTCTATTTATAATAAACAATTATAATAACCAAAGATTATACTGTTAACTCATGTAATGAAACGTAATTTGAAATAATATTAAATGAATGGACAGCACAAACAAAAACTCTATAAATATATGTAATGATAATGTATATGACTAACTCCAAACATAGCCCCGAAAACATGCAATGTTACAAATTTATGAAGTGGCAACTGATTAACGACTTTCGTTTATGTCCTGAAACAAGATTAAAATTAAAACTTTCTTAGTTATTTTTAGTTAGAATAAGCATCTGCATACAATGAGACCTGCAGATATGTCAACTAGGGAAGAGCCTTAAGTGTATGTCCGTCAATAGCAAATGACAGGCGTTTGATTAAATGGATGGCGATTGGCCCCGTGAGCTAGAGAGAATTATTCTCACAAAGTTACGCGGCCAGTAAAATAATTAAAGCTATCAGAGTCTGAAGCGAGCGTTAATATTTCCGAATTGTAATGTGTGCGTATACCCATACGAAAATCTAACACAGCATATGATGGCTGTCATACAGCACGCATTGCAAACGTCATGACTTCGCAAAATGTGCGCTGCTGTGCGCACCATTAACAGAAGGTTTAATAGACAAAATTTAACTTCATTTGCTGACAACGTGACTGGCTAAAATTGCTGTATACTGGTATTAAATAATTTTCGTAACATTTAAAAACTTAAATTCTGGCAACGTGTTTTACGTTGTTACGACAAAGAAATTAATTCGTCATTGATGTGAAGTCTAAAAGGTACTTTTATGAATTTTTCGAAGCATGTACTACTTTCTAATGAGTTAGTGAGTGAAGAGATTTGGGCTGCTATTAACATCGGAGTCTTGAGGGGCGATTACTTTCTAAGGAGTTCTGCATGTTGTCGAGAGCACTGCTACTTTCAAGGCCATTCTCCTTCTTCAACACAACGCTATTTTATGTTTTATAATTGTAATTTAGCTATACGACAATAATTCAGATATTATTTTATTTTCTACCAGGCGATCTGAATAGTTAAATAAACTACAAATGCATTTTAATTGTTTTTATTTTTTTTTGCTTGGGCAATAGAAATCTACTGTGCAGTGTATCATGGTTCTTCCCAACTTTTCTGAAGTCCTGTTCTTGTTCTGCTTCCAGGATATTTCTCTGCCTCAAACCCAAGAAGTTTAAACCAGTCTAGAAAATTACACAGAAGGAACCACGCATTGTATTCTTGCGCACTCAGTGTAATTATATTTTGCAAAAATCCCCGAGAAAACCCGTCGACTAACGGCATCGTCCTGCACGATGCCCACTTGCGAAAATCCGGTGACTCGGCCGGGGACTGAACCCGATTCGCCTTGGTGGGAGGTGAGCAGGTCTAACCACTCAGCCGCCGTGGCCCCCACCAAAAATAACAGACTTTAATGGTAACACACGTATAAAATGTTTGTTAAACACACGCGTTATAGACGGGGTGATTTCCCGAAGGTTTGATTCAAGAAGTGCGAGGAAACCGGGAACTGGCTATAGGATTAATTCGCACACAACACTATCCCAGCGGTAAAGAAACGTGAGTCCTGCACGTATAAACAGCCAACCAGCAGAGAAAGTGACACGGGTCAGTGTCCACCCTTCCCCTCGAACCCCTCTTCTGCAACTTCCTTCTCCTCTGAAACTTCATACAAACCCACTCACATCGTTGTGAATTTCCACGTGGCCGAAGATCCACCCGCAGAATAAAACCCTCGTCGTAAAGAAACTTCACTGGAAGGTTCTCTCTTTCTCTCTCTCTCTCTCTCTCTCTCTCTCTCTCTCTCTCTCTCTCTCTCTCTCTGAATTGCTACACTACACAGGCGCAAGAGAGAAAATACTTCTGGAGAAGAATTATGCAGTAGCTCTTTTTTATATCTTTACCTCTTACAAAATCTTGTGACCCATCTCCGCCTCATTCAAATTCCACACGGACATTTTTACACTGTGCGCGACTAAAAAAGAAACCTCTGATTAAAAAGAGTTTACACTTTAAATAACTTAAGACAGTAAGTAGAAAGACGTAAACGCTATAAATGTTTCCAACGCAATGGCTCAAGGTTAGTCCAACATAACGTAGTTGCTTACTGCAGTGGATATATTTTGAAACACTTACGTTTGGCCAATCACCGAAAAGCTTACACTCAGATGAATTTGAAAATGTTGGTTTCAAATTACGGACCAAAATATGAATTTATACAGACTTGGTTCGTAAAAAATTGGGTATGGCTGTGTTGGGGACACGGCCGTTTGCTTTGCGTGAATACGTCTACGTTGACGCGCTCGGACGCCTTGATGTTTATTTTACTTTCGCGGCACCGTTTCTCTCGATCATATGAGATTTTCATCACTGGATTGCTTTTGAAATGCTCTTTCCAACCATATATGATTTCTGTATTTCGACTTGGCTTTTTGACGAGTATAGCCCGAAATTGTGTTGAGTTTTCTTAATTTTTACATTAAACGCATACAATTTCGACATAACGGAGCCAAACGAATTATTCTACACACGCAATCGATTGGTCTTGACGAGAGCTGTAGATTGAAACCTAAACGAGTGTCGTAGCTTATCCTAGTCAAAAGTTATTACTACGCGGAAGTTACGAGACGCGGCGAAACGAACTCAAAATTCGGCGCCCCCCCCCCCCCCCTCGCGGATGCATCAACAAAACATATTATTTGATCCTTTAGCAATCGAGTGGTGTAATTGAATTTCTAATGTAGACGATAGATTCGGAGTTGCTATGCCAAACTGCATCGCCCGATTTTGTTATCATCGGATTTTCTGGATTGCCTCCCACTATGGTTGCAAATTTAACGACGCATTCACGTAACGACGCATCAGCCTCCAAAAACCAAAGTACGAACAAATAAACAACTGTGTTCATTTCGATTGAATGCCCCATACACTAAGATGCGTTTCTGTTGATGAAACTTAAGCTGTCTCTGTGGCGTCAGTTGAACTCTGGAAGACTGCTGCTTAAGACTTACTTCGTAAGTTTTTTTATTGCGCAACCCCTTTATTTGTTTCTTTTTTAAACCCGAAGTAAAGCGGGCCGCATCTGCCCGGAGTGTTTTCTTTCGATCAAGACAGACGGCGTAGTAAAACGATTTGATCAGAAATGGAGTTGTCCCGTCCAGAGAGGGGTCCTTCGCCCCGGCGTATAAAATATACGTCTTGCGTAAGATCTGATCAGTAGGTCCACTCTCAACTAGCGGATACGACTGAAGTGTCTGCAGTCTCCGCCGTAGGGCACTTACGTCGCTTTACTGCTTTGCGTGTGGAATACAGAATGTTACTTTCCAAATCAGGACTGCAGGTCAGGCGAATTCACTGCGTGATTTTAAAAGATGCTGATCGATACGGAGAGATTTATCTTCACGCATCTGCACAGAATTTAAAGTTTCTGTAGCATTCTTTATTCACCAAAGCACAGAATCGACCAGCGTGTTATAATTTTAACCTTTTTGGTTTATAAATTCAATTAGTATTCAGTTTAAAACATACGTTTGTGAGGGTCGTACTCAGTGGGTTAGAGCTACTCTGTAATTGACTCAAGACTTACCCCTTCCATGGTTTGACGCATTATTATTTACCTCTTGGGTTTTACACATATTACTTCAAGTGGAAAGATATCGGAGGAGCTAGCACGCTATGCATTTAAGTTATTTTAATAAAGTCTAATGAAACCTAATACGAAGCCACCATTGCGGTTAATTACTGGACGGATCTTTCCCGCCTTGCATGATGCCGAAGGCTGGTTTGTAGACGGACTACGACGGTTGGCACGTCGTCATCCCCCTGGCTCTCTGGAACGTCTTCCCTGGCTGGCGTCGAGGCGAGGACAGACCTCCTTCCCGTCGTCTGGCTCGCCTATATCATGCCGCCGTGGCCTCATTATTCGTCCGGCCGTGGTTTGGCAATGGCGCCTACTTTAGAATGGAGTGTTCATGCAAGAACTACAGACATGGCTTGCCACAGTTATCCATTACACGACAAGATGTAGCTATTGCTTGAAGTTCATTAATCAAAGAAACCCGAGTTTCGCGAAAAGAATTCCATGCCGGCTGATCTTTATAATAGAACACTCGAAATATGATTCAGTGAGAATTTCACTTTTTCAGTCAGTCAACAGTACCTGGCTGGTTCAAAACTCACTTCAGTGAAGGTAACTGATGGATTAGTGATTACTTATTGATCCAGTAACATTTTCCACTGATCCATTAGTCATTTTTAAAAAAAAAATTTGTGGTTTGTTTTCTGACTGAAGGATCAGTTAAACAGCGTGTAAAAATGGCCATCAACCAAAGTTTAAAAATTGGCGCTAAACAAGGTGTATCAAGTGAAGTATAAACGAATATACTCATAAAACCAATACGAGATACTTTCTAAAATGAGTTTCGTCTTTCACAACTCCATTTTACGAGGTGATATGAACATTCAACCTTTCATTCCGTTTTTGCACCTTTCATTTCGTTTTTATGTTTCCGTTACAGCGCTCTATTTGAAGGTTTAAACTGCATATAATGTGATGAGGAGAGTGCACTCATATATACTATTCGTTTTAACAATCCTAACAATACCAATAAAACAAAAAAACGAAAATATATATCTTCACGATTTCCATAAGAACTATAAGACAAAAATTTTCCTCTGATTTTTTTTAGTTAACTAGGTAGCATAGATAATAAGGCAACGGCCTAAAAGCGAAGTGGAAAATGTGTGTAGGTTCGTTACCTGCCACATCCGACATCTTTATTACTTTTTATACTACGCTAAATTGCGCGATAAAAATAGTAAACTGTTTTGTTTATTTCGCGTAATGATTTGGCTAAATTCAAAAGAACAATATTTAATTCGCTACTGCAGTCGGCCGTTGCTTATTCAAACAGTGAAATAGTTTCACGTCATTAATTCAATCAGTTAAAACTTTTCACTGAAAAAGTAAGTGGTTTCCCACTGATTCTAATTTATTACAGTGTACCAGCACACTTAGAGGTATTCTTTGGCTATTGGTCGGGTGTCTCAACGGAGAAGATAATGTGGTGTTTGACCGGGCCAGTCAGAATTTGATTATACTATTGTGCTCAACATGTTCGGTACGCGGGCAGGAACCTAATGTCCATGCAAAACAGTTCAAAAACCGTATAATCGGGAAAGAGGATCTGAGATAATGTGTTCTAAAACGCAGACAGGTAAATGTGTTTGAGAATGCCGCGTCTACAGAACCCAACATCAAAGAGTCATATTTCACTGCTAGTTTGATACTCTGCTGCCTTGTAGCAACGGAGAACCTGCCGAACATACCTAGAGGAATCGAGGAAAACTATTCAAGGTAACCTGTGTCGAGGTCATGAATTTGTTAAGAACATCGAAATACCCGCCCTGTACTTAAAGTGGCAGATGCCCAACTGGGACGATGAGGCAGGTAAACCTGGCCGACTTAGTCCACAGTCCTCATCGTAGAGGGGGGCGTGGTGATGTAGTAATCACACTACTCTCACATCCACCAAAGAAAACTGGGTTCGATTCCCGGCGGGATCGTCCGGATTTTCACACGTGGAAATCGTGGCGGAAGTTGCCATTAGCTGGCAGGTTTACTAGTGGCGCCCCTCCTACTCACTTATCACACTAGTATCACTGACTATATAAGTACACCGAGATAAATTGTCATGACAGTTCTACTGATGTGGGTGGAACTATTTTTGGAATGGCTGTGCCAGTCTCTGGGAACGGGTCTTGTGTTTTTTTTTTTGGCCAATGTACACTGCGAAAGGTTTCCTATTGGCCGGGCCGCCAGCTGGAGAGTAGGTTACCAGGCGCTGCTTGGCGAATGGCTTTCAGACTTTTGCTGGCTAGCGACGCCATTTTGGGGGAGTGTGTTGTTGGAGTTTGCGCGGTACAAGTTTCTGTTTCATTACTCTATACAGCCGGTTAGCGGTTTCTTGGAATTTTTTAAATCAAACTTTGAAAATTTGCCTCCTCTCTGACCTGCTTGTTTGGTTTCTAAGTATGTCAAGTATCGCAAGCGCTTTGTACTTATGGAAACATAGAATTAGTTTATAGCTTATTAAACTGGACTATTCCTTACACACAAATTATGTAATATTATTTGTAATTTATATTAATGAAATATATGGATGATAGGTGTGAAGTGAGTGTGCACGAATGTGGTGCGTTGTAATTTAGTGTAATTCTCTAGACTTAGTTCAACTTTGTTTGTATGAGGTGGAGGAATAGTTTGGAAGTAATCGCAGATGTACTATACCTACCCACTGTGTGCTAGTGTCGTGCTCCAGAACTACCCAAGTTACACTACTCCGGGCGCGCGGCAGTATCGCGAGCGAGCCATTCACCCAGCCAGCTCGCGAGTGCTGTCACGTCAAATGACGCCCACAACACCACTTCGCGCCCAAGCACGCGCCTTTATCTCCAAGATAGGACGATGTGCTGGTGCGCAGCCGTGCGCACAAACATTCAGCTGGACGAATCGATCCGTTTGGATCAGTTCAGTGTAACGATTCGTTACAGTTCATTACGTTATTTTCGTTCTCTTTCTCTGCTTCTCGTCTTCTGCTCTTCCTCCATTTACACAGTCTTTATCTGCTATTCTCTAATTTAAAAACGATCGCTAAAGGTCTTATTTTATTTTCACGGAAGATTTTGTGTACGGGTATGTGAACTACGCAATTCTAAATTACTACTTGGCCCTGTCGCATGTCAAGCTACGAAACATTGTGTGTACAGGTGGTATCGATTAGGAGAAATAGTCGATAGTATTGCGATACTTGCTGTGAACACCATTCCTCTCTGTTCGCGCTTCTCTTGACTCCAGATTCTTTTACGAAAGAACCAGACTTTCTGATTCTTTCGTCCTCTCCACCTTTAACGTTCTTTCGGCTGGTGTTCTAGTTTTGAACTGAAAATTGTTTCGTTTTGTAGCGAACGAATCGTAGGATTTCGTTCACTCAGTGATCAGTTAATTTTGAAGGAATTGTTCCCCAACGACCAATCACTACCGACCAGTGGGAATGGCCTCGTGCGGATGCAGCAACAGCCAATGAGCGATGGGAGCGTGTGGCTCTCACGAGGGGGAGACGTTTGGGCGGGATTCAATCTCGGTGGGTCAAGAGCCGGGGGAAACAGGAGAACCCCGAGAAAACCCACCGACCAGCGGCATTGTCCGGCATGATTTCCACATGTGAAAATCCGGTCGTGCCCCGGCCGGGGATTGGGCGCGATTCGCCTTGGTGAGAGGCGAGCGGGCTAACCGCTAAGCCACCGCGGCCCCCATACGGTGCAAGTTACACAGGGGAGAGGGGTTGGGTAAGGAATGGGAAGGAATGGACCATGGTCTTTGTTAGGGATCCATCCCAGCATTCGCCTGGAGTGATTTCGGGAAACCATGGGAAACCGAAATCAGGACGGCCAGACCGGGAATCGAACCCGGGTCTTCCCGAATTCGAGTCCAGTGCGTTACCACTGCGCCACCTGTAGGGGGTGATCACTATGAACCCCCAACCCCCACAGATTTTTCGGCTAGCATGGAGTTAGCAACGTGGCTTAACTGATAATGGTCGCCTACTACTTCAGTTTATGATAGGCACTGTATGTATTTATAACGTACTATTAACTGCTAGCCTTATTCTCTTTCAAATACAATATTAATTTATAACTATCACCATGGCAAAAATTAGCAGTTTCGCAGCTTAAAATTGTAATTTCATTTAATTTTTAAAACATGATATGTATATTTCATAGAAAATAAAACTAATCTCAGTGTGTCAACTGGAGTGCCAATTAGCAAAAGAAAAAGAGGGGGGGGGGGTCATATAGTACATTTACTGCGCACTTAAGATGTGCAAAGTGTGGTATTTAACAAGTTTTAATATTTAGTTTTGAATGAATAATTTGAAGGACGTTTTTATAAATTACATTGCTGCTGAAAACAAACTTCTAATATTTAGTTTCCTTAAACATTTGCAAATTATACTGCTTAAAAATTAGGCCTACATGAAAGTAACTATTCCATTCGTGCAAACATAAAATAGTATGTGCGATTAAGAAAGACAGACACAGAGAAAGAGAGAGAGAGAGAGAGAGAGAGAGAGAGAGAGAGAGAGAGAGAGAGAGAGAAATGATATTAAACTCAATGTGGGTATGGTTACAGATAGTCTGAGCTTTGCCCTCCTTCAGGAAACGGGAATTCGGGGTCTATGGTTAAGGTTAATATAGTATTGTTACGTGCTGCAGCTGGCGCCGACTCAGCTGATCCGCGCCATAATCGGAGACCAACCCCGCACCCACCTCATCAAGGAACGATGCGCTCGTGGCTGTCTGCCTTCCTTCTTAGAATCCCATGAATGCCGACAGCGGCGAGACTTGCTGGCGTCACATACCTCCTCTCGCCTGCTAGAGTTTCCGATACGTTTAGCGACGACGCAAGAATGTTCCGGTGAGACTGGCTGGCGCCTCTGCCCTCCGCGACGCATCACGGCGAGTTGGGGAAGATTCTAGGTGGCGGCCTAAGACACTATATATACTGCCGCAACCCAGCGGCCGACAGTCTTTGATGGAGGCCGCCTGGCTGAGTGTGCGCGAGAGAAGTGAATTGTGGACGACAACTGGAGATTGCGGGACGACGGCGAGTAAGGTGTTCGTGGCTTGAATGGACGAGAGGGTGTGAAACCGACGAGTGAAGCCTACTGTGCGTGAGGGCGCTTGGAGGACTCTAGAACATTGCGACTGGCAGGACATGGACTGAACTGAGGTGGGACTGAATGGAAGTGTAATACTGATTTTATTGGAAGTATTCGAACAGTAAAATATGGACGCATAAATTATAAGATAATTGAATAGCTTGATACACTGTCTATTGGGACTGATTTTTAATTATTTAATTTATTTGATTTCTTTGACGTTATTATACATTTTATTAATTGGTGTCAATTGTGAACAGTGAGTGATTTCAATTTATTGTGAGGATTTGAGTTCAGATAATTTTTCTCTAGTTATAGTAAATAAAATAAGGAACTTATATTAAATTGTTTTATTTGATTAAGACCTCCATCCCTTAACATACTTGGTATAGGCCACTTAATTTCTAGAGAGAGAAAATGTAACAGTATGTAAGCCATTTTGCCGTTTAGTCTTCCGGCATAAAGTAAGGACTTTATAGTAGCACTATAATAAAATGAATACACTCTAATATTGTGGTTGCGAAGGAAAGGAAGGAAGCAAGGAAGAAGACCAGAACCATGGCGTGCCACTGAAGTACGTTGAGTGTGTGTTGGTGTGCGCCAGTCGTTCCGTTTAATACCACGCAGAGTTTCGCTAGTCGCGGCGGAATCTCGCCCTCGAGTGGCCTGGTTCCCCTGAGGATCCTGCGAACTTCTAATCGCGTCGCGAAAAGCCCCTCGATATGTCGCAGGGGGAGGGGGGGAGGAGGGAGACCGGGCTTTGACGAGTGAAGAGCTATCGACAGGCCTAGCCCGTCTCCGAGCAGCGATAACGGGTTCAGCATAACGTTCGTGTAACTCAATTCCCCCCTCGTAAAGGTTCTGAAGGGGTGGTGGTGGGGGGGGGGGCGCGTGTGCATAGAGGATCCCATCAGACACCCGCCGCCCCTCCCACGACTATATTCCTCCATCCACTCCATATTTCCGGGTTATTGCTCTTTTAAACGCGGCGCGCTCTATCCCGCGCCCCTGGGAGAGGGTGAGCTTTGAGCGAGGGTGGAACCAGGGGGGGGGGGGATGGATATATGGCGCACGAGCCCTTGTAATATCCGGCAATCAAACAGCAGCGTGGCGTTGGCGGAGGTCGATGTTACCTGGGTATCAGCGCAGGTGTGCCGGCTGGGTTACCCCAGGACCGTCCTGCGCATATCGAGTGGCTGCTATCGCGTGTTGCCTTCTCTCGCCATGGCGCGTGTGTACGCTCGAGGAATACGAAGAAGTCGCGCCCCGTCTCCGGTAGCAGCGAGGGGCGTGGCCGAGGGTTCTGCGTCTCTCACATGTACGTAAAGGCAGCTCACAATCAAGTGAGCACTTTTGGAACCAACCTTAGAATAAAGTCACTGCTCCTACCTGCATGTATTTTTTAACGGGCGCACTGAGTGACATGCGCCCGGTGAAGTTGGCAATGATCTATATAAAGTTCCACGTGCTAACGTCGTATAACAATTGTTAGGAAACCATTCGTGACTACTTACGTTATTATTTCTTTCATCTTTTTATTTTTTAATACGTCAGAGTATAAAAATGAGCAGATTTGTAAAATATTTACTTTTATATTAATTTCACAGTTTGGCTTGACCGACGCGTGAATAAAGCGATGAAGCCCATTACACTGTTAATTTTACATAAGAAGACTATACAACGTGCATATAAGTAGATCTTGAGGAGGGCTTTCAAAAGTGCTCATTTTACCGTGAATAGCCTATAGCTACAGTTGAGGAATCCAAAAATTACGGGCCTGCCTCCGTTAGCAGCGAGGAACCACGCTGAAGGTTCTGTGGCTCGTGCATATTCAGGCTGAATCACCTCAAACTTGCACCGCTAATGTTTCGGAAATTGAAGGAGCTATTGATGCGCTGGTTTCAAAGAACTGAAGTTCAGGCAAGGGCTCGTAATTGAAGCCCAGAATCAGATTTTAATATTTACTAGAATATGTATTTCTTGAACACAGTTAAAATGTTCATATTTTAACAATGCCTATTCACACGAAGAAAATAAAACTGGAGGGCGTTATAATGTCAGTCGTGTTTTTTTGCAGGATTTTTATACAAGTAATTTACGTGCTAACGTAATATGACGGTGCACAGTGAGTGAGTAAAGGCTGTTCACGATAAAGTGAGCTCTTTTGAAATCAACCTTAGAAATAAGTCATTGCCCCTGCCTGCGTATATTTTAACGTGTGCACTGTGTGACATGCACCCAGGAAAGTTCGTAACGATGAATGGAAAGTAGTTCCGTATCTTACCGTCGAATAAAAAGTGTTAGGTAACCATTTGCACTAATTTAAATTATTTATTTCGCTTCCTGTTTTTTACTGCTTCGAAATGTAACAAATTTGACCAGATTTTAAAAATAATAATTTTTCTAACAATTTCAGAATTTCAGTTGACTGACGCATGAATAAAGCGATGAAACACTTTACAATGTTATTTTTACATAAGCGGGAGACTACTCAACGTGCATACAAGTATATCTTAAGCAGGGCTTTTAAAAGTGCTCATTTAACCGTGAACAGTCTATAGTACATTTGTCTGACTCACGCTACACACTCTTGCGATTACATGGAAGTAACTAGCTGATTTATAGTAACAGCAGCTATAACACTAATTTCACCCTCTTCTCTGATCACCCCTTTGTTTCTGTTACGTTTTCGAGTTGCCACACTTCCAGTTCCTCGTAATTGTTCAAAGAGGTTCGCAATTGTGATATGGTTGACGTCTACTGGGATATCGTCCAACGTACACATTGCAGGAACTGAATGCACTCTTCCTACATTCGCCATACACAATGATCATATTGGCTTTTTCATAATTAGTAAAAACCATCTTCCACCACGTCCTGCGTCTAGGTAATATGAACTAACACGAAGTACTGACGTGGAGGTCCCAATGTAATCAGTGTAAGGGGAACAGAATATAAACACACATACGAATAATGTAGCCTAGTGACTAAGCAGTTGAATAGAGCAGACAAATGTTGGTATTTAAAATTTTCATATTACAATAGCACGTAAGCTACTTGCACTAAAATACTATGAAAAACACAATTGCCGCTCTAATTTCCTCTAGGTTTATTTTAGTGATGTGAATAGGAATTGTTTCATTTCAAAAATACAACTGTGTGTAAGAAATAAACATATTTAGTTAAGTGTCAAAATTTGTGTTTGGGCTACAATTATAAGTCCTTGTATAAACTTCAGTTCAGTGGAACCAGTTTATCAATAGCACCTTTCATTTCCGAAATATTTGATGTGCAAGTTTTGGGTGATTCATTTTATATGTGCAATTGAGGAATAGGGAAAGTATGTACTTGGTCCATCTCGATTACCGGCAAGGGAAGATATCGGAGGTGCTGTTACTTTTGCTGTTTCTGCAATTGAGGAAAATACAAATTTTGTAACATTCTTGGTAGGCGGCAAGTTACGATAAAGAAAAATGGTACATTTGTACGAAACTCAGACTACATCTTATCCTATCCATCCTTGATGCCACTGGCTCAAAGTTAACTACGTAAAATGCACGCCAGATATATACGAGCTTGATCGACGTCACAAGGAGGGAAATGCCACTGGCGACTCCTGGAATCCATTAGACAGAATGGTAGGGGGTGGGGATGTAACCGCGAGGGTTAAATCTTGCCACATTATGCAAAGAATAACAAAATAATCATTGTCCTTATTGGCCACTTTTTGCTTTTCCCATTTCATATTTTCAAAGGCACCCACTGCTGTCAACAATAGTTCACCACTAGAGTATTTGTTTTCGGTATTAACACCTCATAGACATGTACAATTCATTTCATAGATTCTTCACACTACAAAACTTCTTTACCTTCGCAGTGTTGAAATTATTGAGGTTAATATTTCCATATCCTTTTGTAGGAAGAATTTATCGCTGTGTTCTCAGGTTACGTCCTCTTAGTCTCTGCCTTAATCCACGAAATAGGGGCAGATAGATATGGCTGTTTGTAACTGTCGTCCAGGGTCGCAGATATGTGGTACGTAATATACATCTGTCACATATCTACAAATTTGAAGAATAGTAAAATATGTACTGAGTCTGCCTTGGTAACCAGCTATGTAAGACATGGGAGGTCCAATTACTCTTGCTTGTAAGCGTACAGTTGAGGAATATGAAACGAGTGAACCCACCTTGGTTTGTGGCAACTGATAATATATTTAATTGGTTCCTGTGTAGCAAAAGCACCCTACATCTTACCCTCTGCATCCTTCATAAAGCTAAGCTTCCTATAAAATTCGCATTATTATCTGTACGATATTGTTTACATGATTTTTTATACCATATATGTACCGTATGTTTACTAACATCTTCTTCACCAATGCTCCTGAACATCTTTCTTGGCCAGTATCTTCGTGGCAAGGTGGAGATAAAGAATAAATGTCAAGGATTATCCCATATATGTTACATGCCTCACTTATACATAGTGTTATAAGATGCCTGAAGGGCTTATCTATGTACGTGATGTATGGAGGCTTTAATAAAAATGAAAGAACAAATTTATTTTTTAATGTTATTCACACAGATATTATTTATAGAATTAATATATCTCCAACAGTATTCTTTTTATTTCTCAGTAAACGAAATATTTATTATCTATTTAAACTCTAATGAAAGTCCTTCTTAATGTGAGTTTGGTTATAGTCAATTAATTCATACTCATCATTAACACACATCCAGTCTAACTGTTGCCATAATTTGTAATGCCTTCCACTGACGTATCCAGTCCAATAGTCCAGCCTGCAGTTGCACTCTTCACTATTCTGATGCTCGCAGTCGCAGATTTTTCTCCCGCTGGTCACTTCCAGTGCTACTCGTTGCTCTTCCAGTTCGCCGCACAATCGCCCAGACTCCCGACTCTCATAAAATCTCCACTCATCAACTCTTGGCTCCGAGTCCTCTCGTGCTTTTATATCGGTCGCCCTGACCATCTGGAAGGTTCGACGCAGCCCGAGTCACGCTGAGAGAACCAAGGTCAGCAATCCAGAGCATTCTTCAGATAAGCGCAGAAGTTCAATACAACCAAGGTCAGAAGCTTGCGGTGGAGGGTTTTTTGTAACGGGCACGCGCGATCTTCCACTCCAGTGGATAACTACAACTATAGGCTGTTCACGGTAAAGTGAGAACTTTTAAGGCCATTCTAATAGGCTTTAGCATCTAATAAATATATTTTATTGCAGCCTAAGCTGTTAAATTTTGTGAAGGATAAATATATATGCACTGCGTTTATTAGTTACACCGCAGTATTTATATTAAGAAGTGGCAGAAAGATAGAAACTGACAGAAAGGAAAATTTTTTCAAGGCCTTAAAAAGTGCTCTCTTTACCGTGAATAGCCTATATCAATAAATAAGATACACTGAACGGATAACGGACAAACATAATTAAATGTATTGACATCTAAGCATTATACAAAATCTATACACGACCTATATTATCTCTATCACCTACTTTACAACGAAAATATGTAACATCAATATTTCATCTAATAATACGAATTCAACTTTATTTCGAGAACAAATTCGAGGAGCCTGTGCTATGCTGATAACAGCAGTATAATTGAGAACCCCTGAGTGAACAGCAAAAGTGTTCCAAAATAAAATATCATGTACATTAATTGATTAATATATGCTGCCTTGAAAAAACTATTTCGAAATACCACTTCAAGGGTTAGGTATCAAACCTTGGTAATCATACCTAACTATACTTAAAGTATACTTGTCATGTTTACTAACATCAGTATCTGTTCCACTACCTTGTCTGAGTGCCTCGAAAGTTATGTATTGGTATAAGAGTAAATACGTTCTTCCCCGTAGGTTGATTTCACAAAATGCTTATTTTACCTTTGCTAACACAGTAAGCTCGCTACACATAAATTGGCATTGCAGGCAAGTTAAAAACCATTCGCCCTATATCTACTACTGTAGCAGCACCATATCATGTACTCCGTTGACTCACTTGCCACTATTGTGTTTGCTCACACTACACCAGAGATAAGTGCTGTAGTGTGCAATGGTTTCTGACTGCTATCCAAACGACGTGCCAGTTGACTTGAGCCAGTGAAGTTTTAACTATAGGTTCCAGATGACTTAGAGCCCAAAAGTAATTTTATATGCTGTATAGTGCTCTCGTTTAAAGAAGAAGTGACATTTTATACTAGCCCTGTCCGCACAACGTCTGGTAAAAATGATCAAAACGAAACGATTTCCTCATATTTGAAATAAGCTTGCAAAATCACAAGATAATTGCCTTGTATCTTTAACAGAGTCCCAAAATTTCGAGCATTATTTTAACATCAATATGATACCCATAACATTCTACATACTCTAACGAAATTTTTTATTTTATTGACTGATAGTAATGACAACTCGCTGTACATTATTTGGAAACTCTGTAGTCGAATGTTTATTACAGATCGGGATTTCTTCAGAGCAAATGCGCTCGCTCTAGCCTCAAAATGCATGTGCATAAGAGATAGAAAGTAATTCTAGTGATAAACGTACCAGTAATGTCCTGTGGTTCTGGATATTAAGACTTTTTCACTCATAATTAGGGGAGTTCAAATAGTGTATTTTGATGTTACAATTTTGAATCAAATAGTAAAATTTTCAAATGTCATTCGATTTGTTTCGAAATCGAATAGCTACGAGAAATCATTTCGTTTCAGTTATTTCACTGATCACACAACAAAACGTTCCCACAAAAATGGCACAACTTCAATTGCAGTATATCATCTTTACAAGATGGATTTCTGCTTATTAATCTTTAAAAAATACTCTCCAAACGTAACCATTAATAATACATACTGCACTAACATATATATTTATATATTTATATTTATATGAGTAGTCACGTAATGTTATCAATCAAATAAATTATTCACAATTTTTGAATAAATTATTTGAAGTTCGAATGCAAATACTTTGTAAATTTCTATTCGTAATTATCTGAATTTTCAAATATTCGCACGCCCTTCCTCATAATAGCTGCTGCATTCACTCCGCAGTACAGCCACATGTTACCTTCATCTTATAATATGATAATGGTTATTGTCAATTATTCTGCTTAGCCAAATTAAAAGAAACAAAATAGATAGCGCTGTGAAGGTGACAAACACACTCAATTGGCATTCAACATTTCCGACATGTAGGAGGCACCAATTGGCTTTAAATTGTGACCTCATAATTTCATTCACGAAAAGCCGAAAGCATTTTAAAATTCCGTATTATGGCCTACTTTCACATGTCCTCCTTTGGTATGTTTTCGGCTACAGTTTTCAGCTAAGCTGGAGAACTAAAAAATAGTTTTTTTTTTCTAATATGCTTCATATATTACACGTACAATTTGTTAGTCAACTTAACCCATTCAAAGCCAATGTACACAGTTGTGTACATTACACACGTGTAGGAAATTTTTGGTCCGTACTGCACACTTCGATGCTCAAAGATCAATGATCTTACCTGAAGGTAACTGGTACACAAACCGCCATACTGGTCTAGATCATGATTTGTTCATAGACGGGACATATAACATACAACTCATGGGCCGTGACAACGAAACAAATGGCGTGTC
Source organism: Dryococelus australis (assembly GCA_029891345.1). Taxonomy (NCBI): domain Eukaryota; kingdom Metazoa; phylum Arthropoda; class Insecta; order Phasmatodea; family Phasmatidae; genus Dryococelus; species Dryococelus australis. The sequence goes on along the minus strand of CM056999.1, from coordinate 166,462,340 downwards.
GACTTAAGTACAGCACACATCATAATTTTCTGTTTGCAACACCTGGAACCGTAAATTCAAGTGGGTCTACAGTTTAAGTGCACTTTCTTTTCATAGTAAAAATAATTGGTGCCATGTCTAGTAGCACTGTCAAGAAACAAAGACTTGAATATCGCTGCAATGCCGTTGAATCGCCGGGCGTATGGGTTCAATAACACAGTTTAGTTGTTGGCGAAGGCAAAGTGAATTACATCTCCAGGACGAGATGTAGTATTTTCCTTGCCGAGACTCATCGGCAGGAAAGTGAATTTCAGAAGACGCTCTGCTCGGGATGGAAGAAGAAATCGTTCTTATTCGAACCGCTCTTTGTGCGGCATCACTTGAGCATCACAAGTGTTTATTGATAACCCCCCCCCCCCCCCCCCACCTGTTTCGCCCCGTGAGTATTTTTTTTCTTCTGGCAGTCTGTCAACTGCAGGATGAGAGGACCCCCCATTATTTTTAAAGCACTATTAAAGCGCGACTCCGTCTATTTTTTTTATCTCGCTTTCACTTCTGTGCCGACGCACCAGTTCATATTTCCTACATCCAACCTCAGAACGGGGAACAAACTTGCACGAGTCCCGAACGCCGGCTATACACCCTGGCAAAATGGCATGGCGTCGGACAATCGGCAACAACCAGACACGATCCTGTCAGACGTCAGTTAAACCATCATGAAGTGTTAAGGTGGTCTCGCAACCATCCGTCGCATCAGTTAGTCCCCCCGTCCGTCAGTCAGTCATCCGTCTGTGTTCTTGTCCGTTGGTTGAAAGCGATACACAACAATCCGTCGTCTATCAATCCTTCTCTAGGGTAAAATTTCAGTGTCGCAATTTAACAGAGTGATATCTTTGTAGTTGGAGATATATTTCGGTTGGAGAAACATTTTCGAGAAAGAAATATTTTGGGGAGATAATTTTCTTACGTGATAAGGATTTATACCGAATATTTTTACATTTATAATTCCTGAATGTACCATAAATGATAGGTAAACACAAATCCACCGCATTGCATTTTAATTCTAAGTGCGTATCCACTTAGCAAATGTCGTCAGAAGGCAGTGCCACATTAGTCCGTCCGTCCGTCCGTCAAAAGTTGCCCTGCGATTGGTTGGCGACCACGTGTCCGCCGGACGGACAGGATGACTGGGAAACTGGCGTTCCAGCGTGATACTGGCCCGCGACGCCATTTTGCTGGCGTGTTTGCATCGTAGAGTCGATATCGAGTAGAGTAGAACACACTCGCTGGCTGCGCGGAACCAGTATCTGTGTCCCAATATTGAATTACTCTTTTGCCAACACGACCATCGTAAATGGTGTGGATAGGATTTGAGGTTAGAACATTGTTTAGTAAACACGTGCTTTGATATGTTTGTACAATTCCTCTTATAAATTTTTAATTTAGTTTGATTGATTACAAATCGATGACAGTGTTTTATTCATATAAAAGTGCCTGTCTTTTGAAAATTAGGATTTAAACAATCGCGTACATCACTGTTGACCTTTGTGACTTTGACAGTTGTGTTATTTCGAGGTAGGTCAGTGTTGGGTACATGCGCAGAAGACCAATAATCGGCGTTGTACCTCATTTTCAGTCTATGGTTATAAGCGATTGTTTAACCTCTGTATTTTTCAGTTCTCTGTGTCCTCGCGACGAAGGCACCAGCCAATGAATAATAGCCAGCACCGCGGGCGTATAGATGACTATGACGTTTATTATACAGCCGTGAAACGAACAATTGCAATTTCCGGTCCTCTACTATTCGTTCACATAGCCGTCACCAGATTGCATACGGAAAGTCACTTCTCATCTCGTATCCGGTGTCCCGCTATTCTCTCGGCAATCCTCAACCAATCGGCAGCAAACACCTCCAGTTTCTGGAAACTTGTTGCTGGAGTCTGTTCCTGACATTTTCATTCCTCCGCTGCTGGAAAGACTTCAGAATCAAGAGAGATCGAGAATTCGAAAGAGAGAGAGAGAGAGAGAGAGAGAGAGAGAGAGAGAGAGAGAGAGAGATAGAAATCGCGAGGAACTCGCGATGAAATGTGGAATGAAGATTTTCCCCTCAAGCGTGCGGATCCTTCCCCACTGCAGCGAAGCACTTCTGTTATTGTTTATTTTGACATAATTAAGTTAGGCGTTTACACTGAGATCCGACCTGGGTCTGGCGCAGGAATTCTCCTCTCCCGTTCGGCTCAAGTTAGAAATTGGATCGCTCCGCTGGAAGAGGTTACATGTCGTCAATTTCGGAGAAGGTAGAGCGCGAGAGTTTTCACGTAAATGGTTTCGGGGGAAAAAAAAAAAAAAAAAAAAAAAAAAAAAACCCCCAGACCGCGTATATTTCTCTGTGATGATGCAAAGATTGTGTGTTCATCTTTGTCAAAAGTCGTGCACTTTTTTATACAGTTCCTTACTCGTCGCTTTTCTCCCCGCGATTTTGTCATTAATAAACCGTTTATAACAAATGCCCCGGGAAAAAAAAAATTTTAACAAACACTGGAATGAAATGTAAAATTTCCCTTATTCCTTAAAATTTTTAAGGTCAAACATAAAAAATTTATTCCATATTCTTATGAAAAGTCATGGCTGCTTTATCCATAGCTTATTAATTTAAAGGGATAACTTGAATAAATCAAACCAAGGGGGTTTGAATCCCGGGAATTCCCGGTTTACCCCTTTGGCAGGGGTTTATTTAAACAATAATAAGCTGAGCTTTTGAGACAGTGAAATGGCATTACGTGAAGCCCTTTAGAATATGGAATTTTGGGAGGGCACTTTTTATTTTAATAACTTTATATTTCACGAAATAAATGAAGCGGGATTAAAACCCCTTTCCCATGATGACAAGGCAGATGTTTTTCATTGCATATTTCCCCATGAATATTTCCTTCCCACCTCAATGATCTTTCACTTAAAAGGAAATTTTTAATAAAATCAAACCCACATGGACTTTGTCCTTGTATCCACTAAAATCACCAACGACGGGGTGACTTTGTATTCCTCAAAAACATTCAATGACCTGAGGGTTGGGGGTTTTTCAACCCAAAACAACAAAGGGGTTAATTACTTCAACTGACAATTTCCCACCAAAAAAATTAAAGCTCATTCTATGTCAGCTATACGGGAAATGAGCTTTGAGACATGAGCAGCTATTCCACTGCAGAAATTCTACTGTCACCACTGAAGACAGGGACAGCTCTTCCAATCTACTGTCACCTGACTTAAACCTGACGGGCCTTTTTACACAAAGAACTACTTCATTTCATTAAAGCTCTTTTTTCATCACTAAAATTTATGTGACAGTTGAATTACTGTTTTCTCCAACGAGCAATTTGCTGTTGATACCAGGTAATCACTGTCTCTATCAAGCATGACTTGTTATTCACTAAGCAGTTTTATGACCTGAAACCATGAGGACTTTATTCACACTGAGCAATGTTACTGACTGATTTACAGTAGATTCTTTCTCACTGACCAGTTTCAATGACTCATGTAAAGTTAACTGCGTATCTACTGAACTTTGTCCACTGAGAAATTAAATGCTGATTCTTGACAATCACTGGTCACTACTGCATTACTACCAAATCCTCCACTAGACAGGTATTTTCCACCAGCAATATTTCTCTAAACGAAGGCTGTACTGAAGTCTTGTATTCTCAACTGAAGTAATCTACTTACACTGAAGAAGTTGAAGTGAGCTGATTCCACTAAGCAACTACTACATGAAGACAGTTGAAGTGAGTCTTGATTCTTCACTGCACATTAACTGTCAACTAGACAAAGGTAAGGCTGTATGTTTCCACTCAGCAATATTCATTAAAAAGGCTTAAGAGCGTTTATCTATCCATTACTTCAACTGAAAAGTATGACTGTCGTATCTCCACTGCACAATATACTACAGAAACAAGGTTAGTGAGCTGTTGTATTCTCTCAGCAATATCTACTTCACCTGAAAATCGATGAATTTTACCCTGACCCTTCTCTTTCACAGAATCACTGTCATGAAGCCTGGTTACTCAGCGCTTATTCTCCATGCAAGTTTATGACAAACGTTCAAGTATGTTGTATTTCACTCACAAAAATTACACTCTGCTACATTGATGAACAATTTTATCATTGCAACACTTGTGACTGAAAGGTTGTATCTGTTTTCCCTGGCAATATCTCATGTACACAACAGTTAGGACTTGTTCTTCAGCATATGTTACATTGTTAACAGTTGAATTTCTGTTCATGCTCAATCTGCAACTGTCACCCAAGACAAGGTGAGTGACTGCTGTTCTACCTGCAAAACGTTTAACTGTGGTGAAATTGCTATTTCCCCACTGAAGACTACTTCACCTAAGAGTAATGACTTCTTGTATTTCCTTCAGCAATATCACTTACACTGAAAAGTTTATGCTTCTACTCACTGCAGCAATACTCTTACATCTGAAAACTTGAGTTTGATTGTCTGTACCATACATTTTCAACAGTTACGCTGCTGTGATATCACTTCCAATCATCAGATAAGCAATCGTGAAGTTGTTCCCCGAATAGTAGCAACAAGAGGTTGAAGAGTGTGTATTATCACGCAATCACTTAATAGTGAGTAGGTTGTCTCATCGACTGCCTATGACAAGTGGAATGAGATTTATCCACTCAAGCAACTATGCATCTGATCATAGCTGCAGTGACACTTGTTTCTACTTGACATATCTACTGTCTCACTGAGACAGGTTGCATCTCTTGTACTCATGATTCATCCCTGACATAGTCATCACGTGAAGGTGAGAAAGATGAAAGTAATTGAAAATTCTCCACTGCACAGCAATATCTTACGTGTCTACACTGAAGACAAGGTTGAAGTGTGCAGATTGTCCTATGCACATATTCTACAGCAACTTGAAGACAGGTTTGACTGCAACTCTTGAATATTTGGTTTTCATAGCATATTACTCCACTGAGCATATCTTGTACCCACTGAGAAAGGTTGAAGCGTAGTTTGTCGTTTTCTCATAGAATTCTACTGTCACACTGAAGACAAGGCTGAATGAGTCCTAAGCTTCCAAGCAATATCTATCAACTGAAGACAGGTTGAAGTGGGGCTGCTTGGATTCTACCACTAGAAACAGCCTAATATCTACTATCAGCAACTACTGAAGACAAGGTTAAGTGAGCTGCTTGTATTCTCCACTCAGCAATATCCTAACTTCTCACGAGAAAAGTGGTAGCTGCTACTATCTCACACGACAGTGAAGTTGATCTACGTTACAACTGAAGACAGTTGAAGGAGCTGCTTGATCATTCCACTGCAGCAATATCTACTGTCACACTGAAGACAAGGTTGAATGAGCTCTTGTCTCCAACTGCAAGCATTATTACTGAACCCACTGAGACAGGTTATGAGTGCTGTATTCCCACTGCAGCAATATCTACTGTCACATGAAGACAAAGTATCTGAGTGAGCTGCTTGTATTCTCCACTAGCACATGAGACAGGTGAGCTGACTCTAGTCTCACTGAAAATGGTAAGTGACTCTTTATTCTCTCAGAATATTCTGCACTGAAACAGTTGAAGTGGCGCTTGTATTCTCCACTGCAGCAATATCTACGCCAACGGGGTTGAATGCAGTGAAGGTGAGCTGCTTGTATCTCCACTGCACCTACTGCAGAATATCTGACTTCACACTGAAGACCAAAAGGTTGAGTAGTTGAAGCTGCGGGCTGTATTCTCCACTGCAGCAATATCTACTGTCACACTGAAGACAAGGTTGAAGTGAGCTGCTTGTATTCTGAACTGCAGCAATATCTACTGTCACACTGAAGACAAGGTTGAAGTGAGCTGCTTGTATTCTCAACTGCAGTAATATGTATTGTCACACTGAAAACAAGGCTGGACTGAGCTGTTTGTATTCTCCACTGCAGCAATATCTACTGTCACACTGAAGACCAGGTTGAAGTGAGCTGCTTGTATTCTCCACTGCAGCAATATCTACTGTCACACTGAACACAAGGTTGAAGTGTGTTGCCTGTATTCTCCACTGCAGCAATATCTACTGTCACACTGAAGACAAGGTTGAAGTGAGCTGCTTGTATTCTCCACTGCAGCAATATCTACTGTCACACTGAAGACAAGGTTCAAGTGAGCTGCTTGTATACTCCACTGCAGCAATATCTACTGTCACAACTGAAGACCAGGTTGAAGTGAGCTGGTTGTATTCTCCACTGCAGCAATATCTACTGTCACACTGAAGACAAGGTTGAAGTGAACTGCTTGTATTCTCCACTGCAGCAATATCTACTGTCACACTGAAGACAAGGTTGAAGTGAGCTGCTTGTATTCTGAACTGCAGCAATATCTACTGTCACACTGAAGACAAGGTTGAAGTGAGCTGCTTGTATTCTCAACTGCAGTAATATGTACTGTCACACTGAAAACAAGGCTGGACTGAGCTGCTTGTATTCTCCACTACAGCAATATCTACTATCACATTGAAGACCAGGTTGAAGTGAGTTGGCTGTATTCTCCACTGCAGCAATATCTACTTTCACACTGAAGACAAGGCTGGACTGAGCTGCTTGTATTCTCCACTGCAGCAATATCTACTGTCACACTGAAGACAAGGTTGAAGTGAGTTGCCTGTATTCTCCACTGCAGCAATATCTACTGTCACACTGAAGACAAGGTTGAAGTGAGCTGCTTGTATTCTCCACTGCAGCAATATCTACTGTCACACTGAAGACAAGGTTCAAGTGAACTGCTTGTATTCTCAACTGCAGCAATATCTACTGTCACACTGAAGACAAGGTTGAAGTGAGCTGCTTGTATTCTCCACTGCAGCAATATCTACTATCACACTGTAGACAAGGTTGAAGTGAGCTGCTTGTATTCTCCACTGAAGCAATATCTACTGTCACACTGAAGAATACTTTGAAGTGACCTGCCTGTATTCTCCACTACAGCAATATCTATTGTCACACTGAAGACAAGGCTTGACTGAGCTGCTTGGATTCTCCACTACAGCAATATCTACTATCACACTGAAGAAAAGGTTGAAGTGAGTTGCCATTATTCTCCAATGCAGCAATATCTACTGTCACACTGAAGACCAGGTTGAAGTGAGCTGCTTGTATTCTCCACTGCAGCAATATCTACTGTCACACTGAAGACAAGGCTGGACTTAGCTGCTTGTATTCTTAACTGCATCAATATCTACTGTCACACTGAAGACAAGGCTGGACTGAGCTGCTTGTATTCTCCACTGCAGCAATATCTACTGTCACACTGAAGACAAGGTGAAGTGAGTTGGCTGTATTCTCCACTGCAGCAATATCTACTGTCACACTGAAGACAAGGTGGACTGAGCTGCTTGTATTCTCCACTACAGCAATATCTACTGTCACACTGAAGACAAGGCTGGACTGAGCTGCTTGTATTCTCCACTGCAGCAATATCTACTGTCACACTGAAGACAAGGTTGAAGTGAGCTGCTTGTATTCTCCACTGCAGCAATATCTACTGTCACACTGATGACAAGGTTCAAGTGAGCTGCTTGTATTCTCCACTACAGCAATATCTACTATCACACTGTAGACAAGGTTGTAGTGAGCTGCTTGTATTCTCCACTGCAGCATAATCTACTATCACACTGAAGACCATGTTGAAGTGAGCTGCTTGTATACTCCACTGCAGCAATATCTACTGTCACACTGAAGACCAAGGTTGAAGTGAGCTGCTTGTATTCTCCACTGCAGCAATATCTACTGTCACACTAAAGACAAGGTTGAAGTGAACTGCTTGTATTCTCCACTGCAGCAATATCTACTGTCACACTGAAGACAAGGTTGAAGTGAGCTGCTTGTATTCTCCACTGAAGCAATATCTACTGTCACACTGAAGACAAGGTTGAAGTGAGCTGCTTGTATTCTCCACTGCAGCAATATCTACTGTCACACTGAAGACAAGGTTTAAGTGAGCTGCTCGTATTCTCCACTGCAGCAATATCTACTGTCACACTGAAGACCAGGTTGAAGTGAACTGCTTGTATTCTCCACTACAGCAATATTTACTGTCACACTAAGACAAGGTTGAAGTGAGATGCTTGTAATCTCCACTGCACCAATATCTACTGTCACACTGAAGACAGGTTGAAGTGAGCTGCTTGTATTCTCCACTGAAGCAATATCTACTATCACAATGAAGAAATTTTGAACTGAGCTGCTTGTATTCTAGACTGCAGCAATATCTACTGTCACACTGAAGACAAGGTTGAAGTGAGCTGCTTGTGTTCTCCACTGCAGCAATATCTACTCACACTGAAGACAAGGTTGAAGTGAGCTGCTTGTATTCTCCACTGCAGCAATATCTACTGTCACACTGAGACAAGGTTGAAGTGAGTTGCTATATTCTCCACTACAGCAATATCTACTGTCACACTGAAGACAAGGTTGAAGTGAGCTGCTTGTATTCTCCATGCACAATATCTACTGTCACACTGAAGACAAGGTTGTAGTGAGCTGCTTGTATTCTCCACTGCAGCAATATCTACTGTCACACTGAAGACAAGGTTGAAGTGAGCTGCTTGTATTCTCCACTGCAGCAATTCTACGTCACACTGAGACGGTGAAGTGACTGCTGTATTCTCCACTGCAGCAATATCTACTGTCACACTGAGACAAGGTTGAAGTGAGTTGCCTGTATTCTCCACTACAGCAATATCTACTGTCACACTGAAGACAAGGTTGAAGTAGAGCTGCTTGTATTCTCCACTGCAGCAATATCTACTGTCACACTGAAGACAAGGTTGAAGTGAGCTGCTTGTATTCTCCACTGCAGCAATATCTACTGTCACACTGAAGACAAGGTTGAAGTGAAGTTCCCTTGTTTCTCCACTGCAGCAATATCTACTGTCACACTGAAAGACAAGTTGAAGTGAGCTGCTTGTATTCTCCACTGCAGCAATATCTACTGTCACACTGAAGACAAAGGTTGAAGTGAGCTGCTGTATTCTCCACTGCAGCAATATCTACTGTCACACTGAAGACAAGGTTGAAGTGAGCTGCTTGTATTCTCCACTGCAGCAATATCTACTATCACACTGAAGACAAGGTTGGTGATGAGCTGCTTGTATTCTCCACTGCAGCAATATCTACTGTCACACTGAAGACAAGGTTGAAGTGAGCTGCTTGTAGTTCTCCACTGCAGCAATATCTACTGTCACACTGAAGACAAGGTTGAAGTGAGCTGCTTGTATTCTCCACTGCAGCAATATCTACTGTCACACTGAAGACAAGGTTGAAGTGAGCTGCTTGTATTCTCCACTGCAGCAATATCTACTGTCACACTGAAGACAAGGTTGAAGTGAGTTGCTGTATTCTCCACTGCAGCAATATCTACTGTCACACTGAAGACAAGGTTGAAGTGAGCTGCTTGTATTCTCCACTGCAGCAATATCTATGTCACACTGAAGACAAGGTTGAAGTGAGCTGCTTGTATTCTCCACTGCAGCAATATCTACTGTCACACTGAAGACAAGGTTGAAGTGAGCTGCTTGTATTCTCCACTGCAGCAATATCTACTGTCACACTGAAGACAAGGTGACTGAGCTGCTTGTATTCTCCACTGCAGCAATATCTACTGTCACACTGAAGACAAGGGTGAAGTGAGTTGGCTGTATTCTCCACTGCAGCAATATCTACTGTCACACTGAAGACAAGGCTGGATGAGCTGCTTGTATTCTCCACTACAGCAATATCTACTGTCACACTGAAGACAAGGCTGGACTGAGCTACTTGTATTCTCCACTGCAGCAATATCTACTGTCACAATGAAGACCAGGTTGAAGTGAGTTGCCTGTATTCTCCACTGCAGCAATATCTACTGTCACACTAAGACAAGGTTGAAGTGAGCTGCTTGTTTCTCCACTGCAGCAATATCTACTGTCACACTGAAGACAAGGTTGAAGTGAGCTGCTTGTATTCTCCACTGCAGTAATATCTACTGTCACACTGAAGACAAGGTTTAAGTGAGTTGCCTGTATTCTAACTGAAGCAATATCTACTGTCAACTGAAGACAAGGTTGAAGTGAGTGCTTGTATTCTCCACTGCAGCAATATCTACTGTCACACTGAAGACAAGGTTGAAGTAGCTGCTTGTATTCTGCACTACAGCAATATCTAGTGTCACACTGAAGACAGGTTGAAGTGAGCTGCTTGTATTCTCCACTGCAGCAATATCTACTGTCACACTGAAGACAAGGTTGAAGTGAGTTGCTGTATTCTCCACTGCAGCAATATCTACTGTCACACTGAAGACAAGGCTGGACTGAGCTGCTTGGATTCTCCACTACAGCAATATTACTGTCACACTGAAGACAAGGTTGAAGTGAGCTGCTTGTATCTCCACTGCACAATATTACTGTCACACTGAAGACCAGGTTGAAGTGAGCTGCTTGTATTCTCCACTGAGCAATATCTACTATCACAATGAAGAATAGGTTGAATGAGCTGCTTGTATTCTAGACTGCAGCATATCTACTGTCACACTGAAGACAAGGTTGAAGTGAGCTGCTTGTGTTCTCCACTGCAGCAATATCTACTCACACTGAAGACAAGGTTGAAGTGAGCTGCTTGTATTCCCCACTGCAGCAATATCTACTGTCACACTGAAGACAGGTTGAAGTGAGCTGCTTGTATTCTCCACTGCAGCAATATCTACTGTCACACTGAAGACAAGGTTGAAGAGTGATGTTGACTATATTACTTCCCACTACAGCAATATCTACTGTCACACTGAAGACAAGGTTGAAGTGAGCTGCTTGTAATCTCCACTGCACCAATATCTACTGTCACACTGAAGCCAAGGTTGAAGTGAACTGCTTGTATTCTCCACTGCAGCAATATCTACTGTCACACTGAAGACAAGGTTGAAGTGAACTGTTTGTGTTCTCCACTGCAGCAATTTATACTATCACACTGAAGACAAAGTTGAAGTGAGCTGCTTGTATTCTCCACTGCAGCAATATCTACTGTCACACTGAAGACAAGGTTGAAGTAAGCTGCTTGTATTCTGCACTACAGCAATATCTACTGTCACACTGAAGACAAGGCTGGACTGAGCTGCTTGTATTCTCCACTACAGCAATATATACTGTCACACTGAAGACAAGGCTGGACTGAGCTGCTTGTATTCTCCACTACAGCAATATCTACTGTCACACTGAAGACCAGGTTGAAGTGAGTTGCCTGTATTCTCCACTGCAGCAATATCTACTGTCACACTGAAGACAAGTTGAAGTGAGCTGCTTGTATTCTCCACTGCAGCAATATCTACTGTCACACTGAAGACAAGGTTGAAGTGAGCTGCTTGTATTCTCCACTGCAGCAATATCTACTGTCACACTGAAGACAAGTTGAAGTGAGCTGCTTGTATTCTCCACTGCAGCAATATCTACTGTCACACTGAAGACAGGTTGAGTGAGCTGCTTGTATTCTCACTGAGCATATCTACTGTCCACTGAGATTTGCTGCTTATTCTCCTGCAGCAATATCTACTGTCACACTGAAGACAAGGTTGAAGTGAGCTGCTTGTATTCTCCACTGCAGCAATATCTACTTCACCACTGAAGAAATGTTGAAGTGAGCTGCTTGTATTCTCCACTGCAGCAATATCTACTGTCACACTGAAGACAGGTTGAAGTGAGCTGCTTGTATTCTCCACTGCAGCAATATCTACTGTCACACTGAAGACAAGGTTGAATAAAGCTGCTTGTATTCTTAACTGCAGCAATATCTACTGTCACACTGAAGACAAGGTTGAAGTGAGCTGCTTGTATTCTCCACTGCAGCAATATCTACTGTCACACTGAAGACAAGGCTGGATTGCTGCTTGTATTCTCCACTGCACAATATCTACTGTCACACTGAAGAAAGGTGGACTGAGCTGTGTATCTCCACTGCAGCAATACTACTGTCACATGAGAAGGCTGATGGCTGCTTGTATTCTCCACTGCAGCAATATCTACTGTCACACTGAAGACCAGGTTGAAGTGAGCTGCTTGTATTCTCCACTACAGCAATATCTACTGTCACACTGAAGACAAGGTGAAGTGAGACTGCTTGTATTCTCCACTGCAGCAATATCTACTGTCACACTGAAGAAAAGGTTGAAGTGAGCTGCTTGTATTCTCCACTGCAGCAATATCTACTGTCACACTGAAGACAAGGTTGAAGTGAGCTGCTTGTATTCTCCACTGCAGCAATATCTACTGTCACACTGAAGACAAGGTTGAAGTGAGCTGCTTGTATTCTCCACTGCGCAATATCTACGTCACCTGAAGACAAGGCAAGTGAGTGTTGTATTTCACGCAGCATATCTACTGTCACACTGAAGACCAAGGTTGAAGTGAGCTGCTTGTATTCTCCACTGCAGCAATATCTACTGTCACACTGAAGACAAGGTGGAAGTGACTGCTTGTATTCTCCACTGCAGCAATATCTACTGTCACACTGAAGACAAGGTTGAAGTGACTGCTTGTATTCTCCACTGCAGCATATATCATAACATCACATGAGGACCAAAGATTCAACGTGAGCGTTGTTCTTGTATTCTCCACTGCAGCAATATCTACTGTCACACTGAAGACAGGTTGAAGTGAGCTGCTTGTATTCTCCACTGCAGCAATATCTACTGTCACACTGAAGACAAGGTGAGTGAGCTGCTTGTATTCTCCACTGCAGCAATATCTACTGTCACACTGAAGACCAGGTTGAAGTGAGCTGCTTGTATTCTCCACTGCAGCAATATCTACTGTCACACTGAAGACCAGGTTGAAGTGGCTCTTGTATTCTCCACTGCAGCAATATCTACTGTCACACTGAAGACCAGGTTGAGTGAGCTGCTTGTATTCTCCACTGCAGCAATATCTACTGTCACACTGAAGACAAGGTTGGTGAAGTGAGCTGTTTTGTATTCTCTCACTGAGCAATTAATACTACTTGTAACACACTGAAGAGACAAGGTTGAAGTGAGCTGCTTGTATTCTCCACTGCAGCAATATCTACGGTCACACTGAAGACAAGGTTGAAGTGAGCTGCTGTATTCTCCACTGCAGCAATATCTACTGTCACACTGAAGACCAGGTTGAAGTGAACTGCTTGTATTCTCCACTACAGCAATATCTACTGTCACACTGAAGACAAGGTTGAAGTGAGTGCTTGTGTTCTCCACTGCAGCAATATCTACTCACACTGAAGACAAGGTTGAAGTGAGCTGCTTGTATTCTCCACTGCAGCAATATCTACTGTCACACTGAAGACCAGGTTGAAGTGAGCTGCTTGTATTCTCCACTGCAGCAATATCTACTGTCACACTGAAAACAAGGTTGAAGTGAGTTGACTATATTCTCCACTACAGCAATATCTACTGTCACACTGAAGACAAGGTTGAAGTGAGCTGCTTGTAATCTCCACTGCACCAATATCTACTGTCACACTGAAGACAAGGTTGAAGTGAACTGCTTGTATTCTCCACTGCAGCAATATCTACTGTCACACTGAAGACAAGGTTGAAGTGAACTGCTTGTGTTCTCCACTGCAGCAATATATACTATCACACTGAAGACAAAGTTGAAGTGAGCTGCTTGTATTCTCCACTGCAGCAATATCTACTGTCACACTGAAGACATGGTTGAAGTAAGCTGCTTGTATTCTGCACTACAGCAATATCTACTGTCACACTGAAGACAAGGCTGGACTGAGCTGCTTGTATTCTCCACTGCAGAAATATCTACTGTCACACTGAAGACCAGGTTGATGTGAGCTGCTTGTATTCTGCACTGCAGCAATATCTACTGTCACACTGAAGACAAGGTTGAAGTGAGCTGCTTGTATTCTCCACTGCAGCAATATCTACTGTCACACTGAAGACCAGGTTGATGTGAGCTGCTTGTATTCTCCACGGCAGCAATATCTACTGTCACACTGAAGACAAGGTTGAAGTGAGTTGCCTGTATTCTCCACTGAAGCAATATCTACTGTCACGCTGAAGACAAGGTTGAAGTGAGCTGCTTGTATTCTCCACGGCAGCAATATCTACTGTCACACTGAAGACAAGGTTGAAGTGAGTTGCCTGTATTCTCCACTGCAGCAATATCTACAGTCACACTGAAGACCAGGTTGTAGTGAGATGCTTGTATTCTCCCCTGCAGCAATATCTACTGTCACACTGAAGACAAGGCTGGACTTAGCTGCTTGTATTCTCCACTGCATCAATATCTACTGTCACACTGAAGACAAGGTTCAAGTGAGCTGCTTGTATTCTCCACTGCAGCAATATCTACTGTCACACTGAAGACCAGGTTGAAGTGAGCTGCTTGTATTCTCCACTGCAGCAATATCTACTGTCACACTGAAGACAAGGTTGAAGTGAGCTGCTTGTATTCTCCACTGCAGCAATATCTACTGTCACACTGAAGACAAGGTTTAAGTGAGTTGCCTGTATTCTCCACTGCAGCAATATCTACTGTCACACTGAAGACCAGTTGAAGTGAGCTGCTTGTATTCTCCACTACAGCTATATCTACTGCCACACTGAAGACTAGGTTGAAGTGAGCTGCTTGTATTCTCCACTGCAGCAATATCTACTGTCACACTGAAGACCAGGTTGAAGTGAGCTGCTTGTATTCTCCACTGCAGCAATATCTACTGTCACACTGAAGACCAGGTTGAAGTGAGCTGCTTGTATTCTCCACTGCAGCAATATCTACTGTCACACTGAAGACCAATTTGAAGTGAGCTGCTTGTATTCTCCACTGCAGCAATATCTACTGTCACACTGAAGACCAGGTTGAAGTGAGCTGCTTGTATTCTCCACTGCAGCAATATCTACTATCACACTGAAGACAAGGTTGAAGTGAGCTGCTTGTATTCTCCACTACAGCAATATCTACTGTCACACTGAAGACAAGGCTGGACTGAGCTGCTTGTAATCTCCACTGAAGCAATATCTACTGTCACACTGAAGACCAGGTTGAAGTGAGCTGCTTGTATTTTACCCACTGAAGCAATATCTACTATCACACTGAAGACAAGGTTGAAGTGAGCTGCTTGTATTCTCCACTGCAGCAATATCTACTATCACACTGAAGACAAGGTTGAAGTGAGATGCTTGTATTCTCCACTGCAGCAATATCAGTTGTGTTGGTCTCTGTATTTACACTTACCATAGTCCTATTGGTCCTGGCTACACCGGGCACGCTTACTGGACTCTGCAACGTTTACTATTATTTGCCGGCCGTAAGCCAGTGAGGCGCGACAGATATAACAGGTATGACAGTCCATCGTGTTCATTTGAAAAATCGGTATATAGAACGGTCTGGCCTTAATGCGTCCTAAATCAAGGGCGTGGAAAGGCAGGGTTGGCATAAGACCTAGCAACACTAACAGAACACTAAAATGCCAAAACCCACGCAAAAAAAAAAAAACATTTTTCTGTACAGTGTAAAGGTAAGTTGATAATGATAAACGATTTGTATCAAAAGCAAAGAAGTGTGGTAATATTCTTTTATTTTGGTTACTATTCTTTCAATTATTTTCAATTGCGATTAATCTTACATTTGGACAAACTTCCATTTGTTATAAATTTTACATACATTTGGAAAAACTAACATTATCTCCTCTCCCTTAAGTAATAAATCCATTAAAAAGGTTACATAAAAAACCTGGTTGCCAGAATATAGAGTAAAATGCAACCAGAAATTTCAGGTACAATAAATTCGCTGTTATTCAGCTAACACTTGTAAAATTCCACACATATTATGATGTTATGTTTATGCGCCTAACTAGCCATACAGTTAGTAAATATAGAAAACCATCACAAAATATATTGGGCAAATAACCTCAAATTATTATCGTTACGAAATGGCGGATATATGTATGTAACACCGACATTTACTCCTGACATAACAGAATAATTTTTGTTCGTACACCAAGAAAATCCAATTTGGTAACACCTTACTGGTCGGAAATCAATGAACATTGCAACCTCAATGTTTAATATCTAATCTATTCGCGACCCCAAGTGGATGGGAGCAATTGCTCAGCAATGCCAGCCTTAACTCCCGCGAGTAAATATGATTTTGCAAGATGCACCAAACTTCGTAAAATTTTCAAATTGTTGGCCAATAATAAATACAACAGAGTATCATATAGAGTCTACCATTACCTAACTCATTTCCAAAAATGCTAACACCATAATATATGTTTTTGGTTACCAGTGGTTACAACCACCTAATGCCTGGCTAAGACTAGGTCATATACTTCCTTGTGGGTTTACAAAACGGCTGGATGTCGACACGATGCGGTGTCTGCAATGGGTGGATGTCGCTACGATGCCGGGTCTGCGATGGCTGGATGTCGACACGATGCGGTGTCTGCAATGGGTGGATGTCGCTACGATGCGGGGTCTGCAACGGCTGGATGTCGACACGATGCGGTGTCTGCAATGGGTGGATGTCGCTACGATGCCGTTTCTGCGACGGCTGGATGTCGACACGATGCGGTGTCTGCAATGGGTGGATGTCGCTACGATGCGGGGTCTGCAACGGCTGGATGTCGACACGATGCGGTGTCTGCAATGGGTGGATGTCGCTACGATGCGGGGTCTGCGACGGCTGGATGTCGACACGATGCGGTGTCTGCAATGGGTGGATGTCGCTACGATGCCGGGTCTGCGACGGCTGGATGTCGACACGATGCGGTGTCTGCAATGGGTGGATGTCGCTACGATGCGGGGTCTGCAACGGCTGGATGTCGACACGATGCGGTGTCTGCAATGGGTGGATGTCGCTACGATGCGGGTCTGCAACGGCTGGATGTCGACACGATGCGGTGTCTGCAATGGGTGGATGTCGCTACGATGCCGGGTCTGCGATGGCTGGATGTCCACATGATTTTGGGTATGAGATGGCTGGATGTCATCATGGTGCCGGGTCTGTGGCGGCATGACGTCCAGACAATAAGCAGGACGGCCACACAAAATTCTTAAATTGTTTCGAATTGCATCTCTAGTGAATGATAATTTCTCTCTGCGCATATTAATTTAATTCACTTTTCAACACATTATATGATATATGAAAATCTTTTGCTTGTCGATCGCGGTATGCGAACCTAAGAACCTTGCGTCGATAGTCCAGCATGCTTACCTATACTCCACAGAGTAAGTTCATGATTTCATCCAGTAATTTCGAATATATCATGACAGAACTTATTTTATAAAAAAATGTGCAAATTCCATAAAAATATAACAAATAATTTTAAAACACAGGATAGTGAACATTGATTTCTCCTGAGGATTGCAAACAATTATGGTTTTGGTTAATTTTTAATATATGTATGTTGGTTAACTTTTAGAACTATTTATGAAACAGAAATCACTTAGTTGTATGACATATTTAAAAGTTACCGAATGAACAATCAGTATACGCTTATGAACGTTTAATACTAAAAAATTAAAATTTTATATTTTTAACTATCCTTGTTCAACTTGTCCGCATTGTATGTGATGGCATTTTCCTCAAATAAAAAAAATTGCACTTTATGTGTTTTAAATAAATTAATATCAAATACAAAATATTTCTGTTTTGCGGTAGCCATAACAACATGTACTAAATGGTACTGAATAAAAATTTACAAATAAACAAATGCCATGTGCTACCACATGACACATGTGTGATGGCCAAATTACAAGCCATATGTATAAAAAATATTGTTAAATATAAGGAAATAATTTCATATTTTTAAAAGTATGTATGAACTGATATTTGTTGATTACATATGTCAAGCAATGGCCTTGGGATGTTGCAATTTTTGTAAATTTGTACAACTAAATTAGTATTCTTTGTTACATCTTAAGCAAAACCGAAACATTTTGTACTTGATATTAAATTATTAAAAAACTATATATAAAGTGCTAATTTCTTAATTCGGGGAAAATGTAGTTTCATATAATTCGTACAAGTAGAAAATTGTTCTGTACAAAAATATAAAATTATCATTTTGCGGTATCGAACGTCCTTAATGTTAAAAATTTTGCACATAAGCAAAAATAATAATTTCATGAAGAGTAACCCTGCACGAATTCACAGCAAATACAGTGTTTATGGTATCTGGCAAAAACCATTAGATGTAAATATAGCCATATAAAATACCCATGTAATAATGTGCTTACATTGTAAGAGTTTAGTAGCCCTCTGTGTGACAGGGTGCCAAAATAATAGTAACAGTGTTTGCAAATGCATATACTGATGCTTAATCATGGTCTAAACATCCTAATAAAGCAAGTTCAAGAGGATAGAAAGTAAAGCTGCAGAACTTAAAACCTTAATTTGCACGTTTTGTAGAGCATTTGAACTGCATATATTTAAAAACATTCCACCTCAGTTGTCAGTTTATCTGAGGTTTCTAAGGCATCTCGCTCGGGCTTAGGCGATTGTGCTTCGATTCTCGGTCAGGTTTCTGGCTTTCCTTCATATTATCCGAAACTCGTAAATTTACGTCGAGCGAAATGAATATTTAGTTGCATCAAATAAATCTTTGTTCGGGGTAGCCAAATGACAACAAAAAAAAATTGGTTTGAACAGTAAAACATTTCACGGCTACTATAAAATTAATTAATGTGGCTGCGCCGAAAGAAAACTTTGTTTGACTCAACAAAGTCATTTTCTCAATGTAGGCTTGCCTGAAACATAATTTTTGTTTCATCCATACAAAGAAAGTTATGACAACATTACAGTGTCGTTACAATAGACCAGCGTACATCTATGTGGCAATTTCAATTACCCTGGAAAGAAAATTTGCGCTTTGAAAACGATCGCGATTAGTTAATAAGAGAGAAGTAACAAATCTCGCAATATTGTATTCACTAAATAAATGCACCAGGAATGTTCCCAGACTTATTCCCCCTCGCCCCCTTTCCCCTTCCTTTTGTAACTATCCACGAGCCCCTCGCCATACGACCATTAAGTCTTGTTTCGTTCATAATACACTTAATAGGTAGGTTACGTCAGGTATAGGCTGTTCACGGTAAAATTAGAACATTTGTGGCCCTAGTTACTTTATCCTTTCAGCCAATTATCCTTCAACTGCTTTTTAAAGATATATATTGCCATGTAAGTAATAAAGACAGTATATATCCCGCCAAACACGTCTAAGGCTAAAATATAATATATTTGTTGACTATTATTCCAAATGAGAGGGTTTTCAGAAGGGCCCACTTAAACGTGAATAGCTTATAGTAGAATGGGGCTGAATACAATGCCACCTGTTGGGAAGAATAGAGAGTAGTGATAGGAGAATCACTGTACTTCAGAATGATATTGAGCGTATGCTGTATGCAGCAGTACTGTATATATATATACTCAATTACAGTTTCCTAACTGCAGAAGATATTAGTTTATGAATGTTTGGGTCGGGATAAGAGTTACGCATTCGACGCTGCATTATAAGACAGAAAACCTTTAAAATCGCTAAATCGTTAACTTTGGCACCAAGTAATTTTCCTTCACTGAAAACACTAGCAGCGTAAAAAATTTTGATTTCTTTGCTGTAAAATAAGTTAACATTGCCATAAAACAAAAACAGACAAAGAAAACATTAATTAACTAAACGCCTTTGTTTCTATAAACTTCTCTTTGAATTATAGCATTGTTGTGTAACTCTAAACAAAACAGCTGCACAGAAAACTTTGAATGGATTTTTGAGTGTAGATTCCTTTGATCGAATAAGCCATGTATACTGCAAATAAACCACGAGCAAAATATATCTTGTTTACTCGAACAATATTTCTCTCTGTGTCTCCTACATGTGCAACGTTATCGTGTTATCGGGAACAATATCGGAACGTAAATTAATTGCAACTAAATTAAAATTTCATTTACGACGAGGTTTTATTTTTGTGTAGGGCCTAATCTACGCACAGAATATATATATAAATATAATTTGAAATGTCTGTCCTAGCGGCGTATCGTGATTGCGATTACAGAGAATGTCAATGCCAGTGGCGAGCAATCACACAAATTACGTTTGCTAATTGGTTAAAAAAAAAAAAAAAAAACTCTCTTTAAAAGGGTCACATATAAAACTGAACTGCGTGAGGGTTATACAATAAGACAATATTTCTTTGCATTTACGGCAAAGTAATGGTATTACGATGACAGGAAATTTTCGTAAAATTACAGACACGTCGTCAGTTTTTTTAACATCGGGCAGAATGTTAGTTAAAGAAAATTCCGTAAATTAACAGGAATTAACGGAATACCGTAAATTAACTAACATTCCGTAAATTTCACAGATGATACTGTGAATTCTTGGAACCTCCACACAAATATGCTAATTAGTTTTTCTGTATTTTCGGTGTACATAAAGAGATTACGAAAAGTCTTCAGTTTTCGGTATGCCGGTGTTTCACTATAGTTGTTCACAGCCCAGTGAGCTGTTAACGTTCCTACCGGAGTCAATATACCTCGTCGACATGAAAGGGCAACTTAAAAGCGCGTTGCGGGATTTCTACAGTACTGTATAATTGGCTAGCGCGAATGAATATTTCCGTACCTCAAAACAGCTACTCGTACGGGGCATGACAGCGCAGCAGTGATACGAGTGTAGAAGCAGTGGAGTGATGAGAACCAGGACGAGTCGAAAACTCGAAACTGAACCACGGAATTTGACACCAATGGATGACAGTACACCTCAACCGCATGGCAGTGGAAGAGAGTTCAGTTTCATTTCGAGTGCTAACAGAACTTTGGAAGAGTGCAACAAGTCTGGCACTCTCTGCTTCCACATTTTGGCAATGTATGCTTCTCAGAGGATTGAATGCATGTATTACATCTCTTGAGTATTCCCTTGAGCATGGGCCATGGATTCCTCCTGCTACAATGGACCCACCCGCAGGCGTGCAGAGTAGCAGGATGTGTTTTGGACGAGTCCCGTTTCAACTCGGATTACAATGATGGACGTAAACGTGTTCATCCGTACCATGAAGGGAGCGCCATCTTCCAGAATACATTGTCCAGAGCCATACGACAAGAGTTATGGGCCTTCACGGCTTGGGGAGAAATTTGGTATGTAGGCGATCTTGGCAGCTACGAACTGTGGCCACTATCAACAGTAGCCACTACGTCACGAAAGTTGTGGAGGCTGGAGTCGTATTCTTCTTTCGTTGTATTCCTGGGGTTATATTCCAACAAGAAAAGACCAGGCTACATGTTGACAGAATTGTCCTGGCAGTCTTCGAAGTCAGGCAGGCCCGCTTCTTATCTAGCCTGCATTTTCACCCGATATGTCTCCTAATGATCATTCCTGGTATATTGTTACTCAGCAAATAGCCCACGATTCCCACCCGGTAGCCAATACCAGTAAACTGATGACTCTGGTTGAAGCAGCCTGATAGGCGATTCCTTAGGAACATATAGGCCTACCAGGCTTGTTTGATTCGATGCCACGGAGTGTAGTAGGTCTTATTGGATCTCGTGTAGGCTCTACAACATGCTGTTTCTTTGCAGGTAATGTCACATTGTTCTGAAACTGTAATCGTTTGTTTGTAACATCGTTAGTGATTTTTGTAGTCAAATTCTATCCATTCTTATGATTCCTTGGTGGTATTGTTTTTGTCACGAATATGAGTACATGTAGATAAAACAAAAAATAATTTGTTTGTGGAAAACCTACTGTTGCAGCAATGACAGCGTTTCTTGAATGTAACTCCTGTCACATGACGAATCATGGAAAACCACTTTACTAGTGGAGGACAAATATCTTGGCCTAAATGTCAGCTCAGAAACTCACAATAAGTAGAGTAACTTTTATTTAAAAGAGACTTGGCTTAAACGTAATTTGGTTCATATTGAATATTATAGTAAATAGCGAGCCCTATTTAATTCCTTTTACAATGTCACGGGGCCTGAAAATTATTTGACTTGCCTACAAGTTCATATCTCATGACAAGGGTTACCTGTTTTTCGCGAATAAATTTACGCGGGCGCTAGCTTTTAATAACCTATATTCACACTTGCAATTTTCATTTGGCTCTTGGCCGCTTGACTTTGTGTGATGACTGACTGCTACATCAGTGAGTCAATGAGAATTACGTTGCTCCGATACTGACAGTCTGTGATTCGTAGGCAGACAGATAAGACGCGTAACAATTCAAATGAACCCATCAAGAAAGTGGTTCTGAACTAAAGTGTTTTGTAAGACAACTTGTCCTGAATTCTTTTCGGATTTCCCATGAAAATCAGTCGGCCACTTCAGGCCAAATTACTTCAGGCAAAACACCGTCGTATACTCCACAAGTACACGGAAGATCGAAAATCTATCATCAGCGACCGGCCTCACACAATCCCCAAGGGGAAGATCATTTACGTTATTTCTGGCACGGAGTTTCCGTCTCGCGCGAGGGGGATGCTGCGCACGGATTTTTATTCACCCGCATAAAGACACGGTTCATCCCCGCCTTCCAATTCCCCCCCCCCCCCCAATACTCTTCCACCCCTTATTCCACCAACTCATCTTTTGAACTTCACCTCCTGAATTTATTCGTACCGCAATGCCCTCTGTATTCTTCCCCTTCTCATGATCAGTCGTGTTTCCACGACGATTTTTACCCCCGCCCTACCCCCCCCCCCCTCGAATCTATCGTCACTGATTTACCGCGGCTTTTATATCTGTTGCCGTCCCTTCTACCACACCCGTTTATTTATGGATTCCGTCTATACGCACAACTATTCCCTGCCCATAATTTTACGATCAGCGGCGTGGCGAGAAAAAAACGTATATTCTTCACATCCCTTACGGTAACTTATCGAGGAAGGAATAACCATAAAAATTTATCCAATCTGTTCTTTATAGCCACGGATATTTTTTTTTTTTTTTTTGCCTCACAGTCGAATTTGCAGTAGTATGTCGTTGGTCGGCTGGGGCAGGGGATTTTGCAGTGCATCCCCGTGGTTCCTATCGGCCATTCCATCAAGATGCTCTCGTAGTCCGCGTGTTAAGTTTGTACGGATCTGTATCGCAGACCGACCTGATTTTATACCTCCCGAGAGTTGAATTTACTACACACTGCTGGTCAGCCCAGCACACTTTCATTCGAGGTCGCCATGAATAACGTAGCTTGCCACAAACCGAGGAAAACTTTGCTAGTGGAATTTAAAGGCAGGGTAATAAGTTTTCTTTATGTATTTGCGTAGATCCATGTTCATAGATTTTGAAGTATTTTTCTTTACAGCCTGCGTGTATTGACGTAAAAATTCTGCTCAAAATATGTTTGTAACATTCTGTAATATAGTTATTTTGGTAAGGGCCGTAGCCTGATAAATCAGTGCCTAAAAAGAGTTAAGATGAATATTATTCTTGAGTACTGGTGGTTCTTTGGCCTACATTTCAATGGAGATAAGAGTAATACAGTTTCACACGACATATGTTAGAATATAAATAAGGAGATTTTGAGTTGTAACAGAAAAATAAACCACAGTTCTAATAATTAGGGGGGGGGATGGAAGTCCCAGCGTCTGGTACAGCGAAACATGTTGGATGGTAAAATTGAAGTTACTGAATACGATTACAATCCCTAGAAAATATCGAAACCTCTGGTTACCCAGCAGTAAAAATTATAACTAACCCATGTCTCCTTGAAGTTTATAGAATGAAACAGAAATCGTTACATGAAATACCCTGATTTTAAGAGATTATAAATAGCTCACGCTTTAGTAGAGTGTGCAAAAATATGGGCACGACTCCCGTTAAATGTCCACAAAGAAAAATATTAGACTGTTTCAATTTAGCTATGGGACTGAAACATAGGCTTCTCAGTTTTGGATTTTTTTACGACGTTCGTAGTTCAACCCCATAAGCGGAAAATTAAAAATCAAAGCTTGACGTGACATAGAGGACTATTTAGCAGAATTTTTCGAGATTTTTACAGCTGTAGCTATGTCTGTGTTATCCCATTGCGCACAAAACTGTAAAATAATGAGGGAAACTTTGATTTCATTTACAAATGAGAAACTAGTGACTGGAGAAAAAGAAACTAGTGACTGGAGAAAAAGAAACTAGTGACTGGAGAAGAAGTAACAGTAAAGACGTTCACTGTGCTTTAACAGGCTTGGGTTTTAAATATCGAACATGGAATCAAAGTTATGGAGAAATACATGTGCAAACTCAAGATTGCGGGGAACTCTCGCCATGAAGTTGCTGTGAGGAAGTAAGCGAGGTATAGAAAGTTTCTGTCGAATAACTCCCGAATGGAACACTCGTCTCCGCATAAAAATTTCCGCATGTGCACTCTAGAGGCGACGAGGTGTCGTAATTTGCAAAATGTCTGCGAATCGTCCCCTTGGAGAAAGAGCGCTGATGCGCCGCCAACGAACTGAGGATTGGAAGTAAGTTATGTTGGAGGATTTCAGCTGGAAGGAGTAACTTACATCTGCAGAGAGAAGGAGAGATAGAGAAAGAGAGAAATATAGGGAGAAGAAGGGAAAGAGGCTTAAAAGACGAACGCTTTCTAATAGTAATCATGTCCGTTTAATTAGCAACATTTCTATCGGCTTTGGCTCTTGTCGAGGGTCATGTACAGCTGTCTTCCTGCTTTCCCTTACAAACGAGATAATTTTCATCTCGCAGATTGAGTGTCGTTCAAAAGTCTTCTTGCTTTTGTGGAAGAAGCTGGTGAAAGGGCTATGGAGTCGCTGGAAAGAAGACAATTCTCACAGAAATTGCTTACCAGGAAAATTATTTATTCAGGAGTAACTAGTGACTTGAAACATTAGTATACTTAATGTTTGATTAATATCAGAGCTGACGTTTGGAAATATTACTTAAGAATTTTTATAATTTATTTTATTTTACACTAACAAAAATTTGAGTCACCTCAGACAAAATTGCATTACTGTCGCAATCCCACCAATTAAATTGTACTAAAATTTATGACTAATGTTATACAATTTAAACGATTTTCGGTTCAAGTTGTAAAATATGAAATTATAAACACTTTATTGTGGAATTTAAAAGTAATTGAAATATGCGAGAACATGAACTGTAATTTCTTTGAAGTCAATATTTTTTTCATCTTTATGAATTATTAGCTTTAACAAAAACATTAATTATAGATTAATTTGTAATCTGCCAAACAAAATTTATTTCTGAAGAGGATCCACTGAGTTAACCTTTGTTCTTAAGGTCTCAGGTACGTCAACTCAACCTCACTCACAATTAGCCCCTCAGAACAATTACTATACTTCAAGGAACAAGCAGCGTTCGTCTTCAAAGACCCCCTGTTGCTGATGTTCAACACTATGAATATATTTAGGGCACTTACTTTAAGGCACTGATACTCGTGTGAAGATGCATTCATTACTTTGTGATGAAATTTTTAATTAAGTGTATACAGAGTTAGCGACACTACCAATTGACACTCAGCGTAAAATACGCTATGGGTCCTTTAATACCAATCACTGGAAATATTACTCGTACAGCACTTTAACTTCATTTGCACAAATGTTGAACGTTGGCCTTAATCAGGTGGCAATTAATATACTGCGCCATTAAAAAAAAAAACATATCACGCACTAGTGTCGGAAGCCAAAACACGATATTAAAGGGCTTTCGCAACACATAATTCGCACACACAGAGTAGTCGTCGGGGAACATTTCAGCCGTTGACGTCCACGATGTTCTCGGGCAATGAATTCGTTGACACAGCACCTTGTTTACAGCTGCCCAACGAACCCGTGCATGTAAACGCCTCCTGGCATGCACGTGAAACGAACTACGCCATTACCGACTGCAATCCCGGCAGGCCTTCGAGCCCGCAGTACAATCCCAACCATCTGCGTCTGCATCTGTGTGGCCGACGGCGAACGCACGCCACTCGGGGCGTAGCGAAAGAAATTCTCCGAGAAATTCGGCTCGTTTACGCAGACACACGAATCACGCGCTTTCGTTTCCGTAGCTCACCCGCGCACACGCGACAGCTACGAACGTGATGTAATAATTCAAACAATTACTCTAACTGTAATATAATGATAATATAATAATAAAAGTCTTTATTTTTTGTGGTGAAGTTAAGGTATTACCACCTTCTCTTATACTAAACCACTTTTCATAGTAAAACATAACACTTACTTTTTTTAAAGGAAAAGAAATAAAGCAATGACACAAAACTTAATGTCTACTATAAACTTAGAAAGAGACTTACATGAAATATATAAAAGCAACTTACATAAAATAAAATAAACCTTAATTGTGAACTTACACGATTAACACATACATGCATACATAAAACCACATACACATCTGACATACATCCATATACATGTAATTTTACTATTTATAAAATTAAACTACAAGAAATAATTTACTAGCAAAAGTTCAAAAATTGAAATTTATTTTATAGTTTACTGAAAGACAGAAAATCAAAGCATATAACTAATTAAACACGGGAAAAAGACAAAAAAATTAATTAATGTAAGACACTAAACATTATAATATGAAGCGACTAAAATTATCAGCTACCTAGAAATATACATAAAATAAGACATTAATACGTCTATTCAAATACGCTCATTCACACATCTACATATATTAACTATAAATTTAATTAATTAAACATTAACATAAGCATTAGAAACATCACTACAGTCGCAGGAAGCAGAAAGCAAGGTATTATAAAAGAGGAACCTCCACAATAAATATTTTGTTTGCTTATATCAAACCCACATTTCAAATTCATTTAAATATTTATAGCGTGAGAAAGCTGTTATCGCATATTTTTTTCGAATTTAGTTATTGAAACTAGTGCTGCGAAACGCACGCAAAAACTGCTGCAAAGTCCGCGGAGGCCTTTCCTTTGACATACGGTGCGAAAACAACAAACTTATCTTCAACAGCCCGCCGACGTGTCTAGCACCGTCCATTGACCCGCGACCGCCGAGCCCTTGTTATGTGGCGGACACATTGCACAGTCGCCTTCCGCAGCTGATATCGCGTGCACATTATGTCCTTAACCTTGGCAAGTCAACCCCGCGACTTCTGACCGCAACCTACCCCAAGGTAACGCGGTTACCCTGCGTGCTACTCGCTGCGACCACGCAAAACACACACTGAAAGGTAAAGAGTATTTACGGTCACCCTCAGCTGGACAGAGTATAATTACAAATGCAAACTTTAATATAAAAAGTAGCCGAGATATAAAAACCAATAATAATTACGTGACCGTGATCAAAATATTAAGCCATAATAAAACATGTAATCGAAATGAAATTTTGATATAAAAATACAAATTAAAATTACAAAGAGCTTAGTAAGAACTATAGCTCGCGCACACAGGGCTACCAACTGTAGACATTTACACCTAAAGTGCGACTCGTGACGACACAATCGTTACACCGCTTATGTATGTTGGTAATGCCTATTAAGGAATAGTTGTCATGTAAAATCTTATTAATCTGAGTGCGCATGCGCACTGTGTGTTGTCGCCTAGGAGCAACCAACTTTATAGACTTGTTTAAACGAAACTGGAGACGGATATGTCCGTGGCAAAATGTCGTACGATGACATTTTTCGTCCACAATGTGGCAACACAGCATGGAGTTAGTCCCCTCTTTCACTTCGCTGATATCGGACTACCACTGCTCTGACCATCATATTTTGGGCGCGGGTTCAAATCCAGGCCAGTGCGAATAATTTCCAGAGACATTAACCGTGATAAATGGGCTTCGAATACATGTTGATTTCACGTCCCGGCATTCTTGTGTATGTTACGTAAATTATAACGTTGATAAAATATTTGGGCCGGCCTGGATTTGAACCCGCGCCCACCATTTGATGGCCAGAGAAGTGGTAGTACTATACCAGTGGAGCGCAAGAGGGGACTACCTCCTTGCTGCGTTGCCCCATTGTGCACGGAAAATGACGTACTACGACATTTCGCCACTACGAGTTTCATCTCCAATTTCTCTCAGGATTCACGTAATATGGTTCTTACGCGCGCTTTGTGGGACATTCTGTATAAACCAATCGGCGACCCAACAGTCGTGGGAGCGCGTTCTACCGTGTGGTGGGGGAACCTACGGTTAACAGCAGTGTGTGAAAAAAGTTTTCGCTGAAGGGCGGGGGGTGGGGGTAGCTTATTTTAACGAACTCTAATATTTTGTAAACTGGAGTTTTCCAGCAAATTAGCTGATATCTGGTGGGGGGGGGGGATATTACATATATTATATGCTATAAACAATCTCCAGTAGGTATTATATTATTCCAGTCCGAGGATGGTCTGTGAACGGTGTGAAATTAACTACACCAAGGGCGAAACGAGACATGGTAGTACACTGGAGACCTGGGTTTTGAATGTCGGTAATCTTAGTCGCCTTGTCTCCTCCTCCTGTGACTTTTCATAAAATTCTTTCCATAGACATCAAGCTTCGTGATTATAATTTGTTCATGGATTTTACTCTTCATGTAAGGAAATCTCTGTAACTGGAAGGAAAATAATTTTCGTTGCGCGAGCCAGGTGTCAAAAATTATGATAGTGAGAATTCCCGGGCATACCACCCCCTCCCCGTTTTTCTCCAAATTAATTCGTACACTGGTTACAAGACAATCAGGACATAAAAGAAGGATATTGACCCTAAAAATGAAGACATTTAAATTAAAAGGCGAACAATGCTATTCCCTTAGAGACTCGTATTATTTATGCTGTAGAATTATACGTTAACTTTTTTCGCAAATAGTTTCAATTTAATAAACTTAAAACATAATTTGATCAAATCATCTGTATTTCAGACAAACAACTTTGCAAAAATTTACCTTATTACATAATAATGTTCCCATTACCAGTTAACATAACATATAAAGTTTGGGTACCAAGCTATTAAGTCTTTTTGTTTACAATTGTTTTTACACCGCTAAATTATTTAACACACACACACACACACACAAAGAGCACGAAAAATGAAACAATAAGAAATTGGGGGAAAAATTATAATCATAATTTGCATAGTTTATCGAAAATCATAAAGACGTTTTTGTGTCATTAACAAGTGAATGTTGACAACAAAACTATAACATGTTTTGGTAAACAGAAAATTATATCATCACATTATTGGTGTACAATTACTATGTTTTGTGAGGCAAAAACCAAGCCGGACGCTATTGACTACAACAAAAATTACTTTTTAGTTCCTTTTTCAGTAAACAATAAAACATTTTCATTTTACATTAAATTAATTTTGATTAAAATAACACATTTACGTTAACAAGGTACGCTTTGGGGATAATTTTTAAAAATTTTCTTCAATAAACTCTGACACTGTAAGATGTTTTTCAGTGTAAAATGGTCGTATATTAGGATTTTGAAAACATTTGGCTATGATAAACGAGTGCTTTTAAAATAACTGAGAAATATTGCCACACAGGTTTCATAATCATTTCGCAAATTTAAACAGCATAATTTGAACTATTTTAGTATATTCAACCTACATATTGCTCTGATTCAGATACATATTGTTCTGTTTGGCACGATATTTATTTTCCGTATTCGTAAAGCTTCAGTGCCAAAGCAATATTTAAAAAAATGAGTAATTTGATGCTTATTCAAATTTTTAATTACTAGTATATTTCATCACTATTTCAACGCGTTTCAAAAAATATTTGATATTTTAGAGTTTTAGGTATGGGTAGCGTTAACAATCGCCCATGTTATTCTCCCTGAAAAATGTACAGCTTTATGAATATTTCAACAATTTTGTTTTCACTTGTACTGTAGCAGTATTGTAACCCTTTTACATCATTTGTGGCATATTTACATCCGCAGGCTACAGTAATTCGTCCGTCACTCCACAACGTCACATATCCTGTGCTACAATGTCTGTATTAGCGCGAACGTAAAACGCAAAATAAATAATAAATGAACATCCTCTTTACTGTCGTAGAACTACTACTTTGGATTCTTGGCTCCTGCTATTCGTCAGAGCTCTTGCTAACTTCAGCATTTCGTTTTGTTTTTGTTTCATTTGTTTTTATTCTTCCATTGTTGATAACTCGCCCCAATTAACACTCGCCGACTTTCTGGGATTGTATTCATTTATTCACTGTTCATATATTATTATTTTATTAATAATAAATACGCACATTTTTATCACTCTTGTATGCTTACAGCCAATTACCAAGATACACGAAATCAAAAATAATATAAAATTTCAATTTCACTTATTTGATAGTTATTCAATTTTTTCCATGTTATGTTAAACAAAAGTCATGGCCTAGGACAAGATGTCCTTATTGAATCGTGTCAACTGAACACTGAATTGTACTTTGCCTTATAATTTAATTTATCATCTTCGTGCACTGCGGAAACAACCCAAACTAGAGGAAAAAAAATTTAAATTGAAATATATCAAACGCAAGTTTGTCTGTGCCATTCACCATGTCGCAAGGACCACAGAGAGACGCACCTACACAGCGAACCTGAAAAATAATCTTAATAAAGTCTATTCACGGAAAAGTTAGCACTTTTGAAAGCCCTCTCATTTGAAATGATAGTCAATAAACATATTTTTTTTTAACCTTTGACGTTTACTTTCGAGTGCGATTGAATCTAGTATATTACTTACATGGCAATATTCATTTTAAAAGGTTGTTAAATTGTACAGAAATGGCTGAAATAAAAAGGAGAGTAAGTAGGGCCTCAAAATTGCTCACTTTGTCGTCAACAGCCTAGAGCAAGAAATATTTAATAATGTTTTTAAATCGAATGTTATTGATAACAGTTTTACTACCGTAAAACTATTATTAAATGTAATCTCTACCAGCAGCAGAAACAAAGTGTATTTTTCAAATCTATAATAATAATAGTAGGTGTAGCACTTGGAATTGTAAAATCTTACCTTTACTCTCAGAACCAAAGAAAATATTCTATAGAGCTTCGGTAAAAGTTTAAGTGTCCTTGTATGATGCTGCCAGCTTAGATGCATCAACAAGCGAAACATTGTATAGGCTGTGGTTTAATTACGGTTGGTGTGTTGTATGACATTTTACCGCGTATATGTCAAAGTTTTGTCTTTGATTGTTTTTAGAATTAAGACGTATTCTTTTGCATGGATGAACTTCGTGTTATACTACTCTTTAAAATTATATTTTATTTTCTGAGGCGACGAAATGTAAATGCAATCCAGTTAGTCATCTAACACATAAAGTGTCCAGAAATCAACAGTGGCTTTGTACCATTAGTTCCTCTTCGTGTGCACCTAAGCTACGTTTGTGGAACAGGTACATCCACTCATTTCTTCGCAAGGATCCAAAGCGTAATGCACGAAATATATAGAAAATTAAATCACAAAATCAGTTGTTGTATACCTTCAGGACGACACCAACGTAATCAAAGCTGGACTCGTAAATCATCCGACGAACCCGTTAGTCAGAAATTCGTCTGTTTTTTTTTTCTCGTCCATCAGTTGGACGACAAATTGTTGTAAGTTTCTTTCGTCGATCCTTCTGTCCGGCAAAATTTCGGCGTGATAACTTAACAATGCGATCTTTCTCTCGTAGAAGGTACATTTTGGTTGGAATTACATTTTCAAAACAGAATCATTTTGGGGGAATATTTCGTACGTGATAAAATTTTATACTGAATTATTGTTTCCGTTTTAAATTCCTGAATTTATCGCCAAGATAAATAAACACACATCCACCGCCTGGCATTTCATTTCAAAGTGCGTGTTCGCGTCTACGGAATCTCGTAAGAAGGCGACAGACCATACGCCCGTCCGTCGAAAGTTAGTGTGAGATAATTCGACGGATTGAAGGCTAGAAAAAAAAAGCTGCCCTGCGATTGGTCGCAGATCACGTGACCGCCTGATGGACGGGCGACTGACGGATGGGACGGGTGGTTGTGAGTCCACCTTAATTCAAGGCACACAATGATATAGGCTATTCATGGTAAAGTGAGCACTTCTTAAGGCCCTTCCAACAGACATTAAACACTTATAGATATTTTCCATTGATCTTAAGGCATTAACTTTCGGGGGTGGTGAAATATATACACTGTGTTTATTAGATACGTGGAAATGTTTATATAAAAAAGTGGCGGGAAGATATAAATAAATCGAAAGGAAAAATTTGTGGGGCCTTAAAGAGAAATTAATAAAGTTAGTTGTTGGGAATAATAATGACTATAAAACACGAGTGTAATTGCAGAAATTTTAACCAATATTAGTAATAATTTACAGAGTAATGAACTTACCACAGAAAAGTGTTTAAAAGTGCTCACTTTACAGTGAACAGGCTATATAGTGCTGAGAACATTCATATTCACTACAGCGGACCGGTTCGACTCCAGACGTGTGTCAGATACAGATTGTTGCCGGTGGGATTTTTCTCGGAGTACTTCTGTTTCCCCCACCACAATATTCCGCCGATGTTCCTTCCTCGCTTCTCTAGAAACCCGCCGGTAGTGGTCCGTGTATTTCGCAAATTCTCTCGGTGAGTTGGTAGGCATGAAGAACGTATACTCGCGTGTTCATTCCAAGATTGCAGCACGCTGTGTTTGGACGCGCCCCCTGAATGGCTCTTTAGCCGTTAATAAACAGAGAGATGCGTCATAAACGTATCACATGCAACCAAGTCGAATACATAATTGTGTCCCTCGCCATGGCAGGAGCCAATCAGCAAACAATTCGTCGCTGGGAATACAAACTGGCGAAATTGAGTTAGAACTAGCGCTGTGATCGTCTCAACGAGATGTGCAATGTGGCAAAGCGACGTATCTCTACGGGCATTAGCTACCGAGACACAGCTAGTCTGAGACGTCAGCGCATCTCAGAATGAGGGGAACACATTATGACCAACTAACGTCTTTCTTGTAAAAATGGTTGTTTTTTCAACTTGCTGTATGTATATCGCGTGCATAGTGTGCACGCCTGGATTGTTTCATTTGTGTAATTCATGCGACGTCATGTTTGTTCCAGACTCTGATGTGAACGTTACTGCAGTTGACGTGCTTGTGCAGCAATGGACGAGTTAGTGAAACGGGTCGACCCAGACATTACGAGTTGTTTCATCAATGGAACTTGAAATCGTTGAAGGTGAATGAACCGTGTGCTGTAGGAAAAAGAGTGCGCACGTTTTGGAAACCAACAAATAAATATTATTTCGGAAACATAGTGGACACTGAAAAACGAAGTATATTATGTGAATCGGAAGAGGATAGCAATTATGACTTACTTTTAGCAACATTTGCAAAATTCAAAGAAAAATTTAAAAACAAGAAGGCAGAGAATGGAAAAGAACTCGCATAATCAGAAATAGCAGGATGCGTAGTTGTTCCAGCTTGTAAATCCCCTGCACAACACTTACATCCAGCGTGTAAACCCCCTGTACAACACTTACAGCATTAATCATTACTAACATCGTAATATTATTAAATTTAGTAATAATAAAAAAACAATAATAGATCGAGAAAAAAGATCTCCATTTGAATGTGGGTCGATCCTAAATCATCATCACGAATACCTTTCCCACTAAACTTTTTCCTAATTGCTATAATCTTCTTAATTTTCGATGTCGAAATTGCATTATTATTACCAATACTACCCACAATAATTTTATCACAAATAAATAACTGAATAATAACAGCAATCGCATTTGTTGTTATATTAATGTTAGGACTTTACCATGAATGAAATCAAAGGGCTCTTAATTGAGCCAACTAGGATTACAGTTAATAATATTTGTTTTGCATTCAAAAAGTATTTAAATAATCAATTTATCTCAAATTAGAAGCAATAATTCAATAACTTTCGACCTAAAAGAAGATAATAATATACATACCAAAATGGAATATTGTGTGGAAGCAATAAACTAGTAGCTTCTGAAAAGGACGACAAACAATCCGTAGTTGAAAGTACTGAGTATAAGAGCGAGTATCCGGTAGATGACAATGATATAGATTCAACGTATGACCCTAATGATGGACGTTGTGATGTTCCAAATATTGTGATGTAGAAATTTGAAGTTCATGCCATAGATGTTTGGCTCTTCTCTGTTACAGCCACTTCGTAAACGTAGGACCATGCAGTAACTCCCAATTACCACATTATGTTGTGACTGATGACTATGTGATCTTTTCCTACTCACATAGAGTGCCATCAAATATCCAACTATTTGAAGAATATGTTGTTGAAGGATGTCCGAAGGAAGGAGCACTACCTAGAACAAAGAAGCCCCGAGAAAATAAAAGAGAAGTAGCACATGAAAGACGAGCCAAAGGAATGGAGTATACAAATACAAGTGCTGGCAAGACTGTTCCTACCTGGGCATTGAAGACAAGGTGCAATGGGATTTCATGTACCACGCTAGGCAGACAGTGTTATACTTCCTCAGAAGATGCAAGACTGCTCCTACCTGGGCATTGAAGACAAGTTGCAATGGGATTTCATGTACCACGCTAGGCAGACAGTGTTATACTTCCTCAGAAGATGCAAGACTGTTCCTACCTGGGCATTGAAGACAAGGTGCAATGGGATTTCATGTACCACGCTAGGCAGACAGTGTTATACTTCCTCAGAAGATGCAAGACTGTTCCTACCTGGGCATTGAAGACAAGGTGCAATGGGATTTCATGTACCACGCTAGGCAGACAGTGTTATACTTCCTCAGAAGATGCAAGAAAAAACATTTTCTCTGCGTATTATAGCACTTCAAGTTTGCAGCTTCAAAGGGAAGTAACAAATCAAAAAAACCTGTAAACAAGAAACATCTAGATGAAACATGAGCCAATATTATTATTTACCTGGAATGGATGAGCGTGACGTAATGGTTTGTAAGACTTTTTTTCTAAATAGATGTGTGAAAGAACTGCGAGCACAGCTATGGAAAAGGAGGAAGAATGTGGCACATTTGGGACAGAGAAACGCGGAGACAGACCAGAATCATTGAATGAACAAGATCACGCAAGAAGGGAAGTTATACTGAAACGTATTTCAAGCTTCCTGCGCATGAAGTCCCACTACTGTATGAAAATCTACACGAGAGAGTATTTACATGTCGATTTGAACAAACAGAAAATGCGAGATATGTTCGTTCAAGAGCATAAAGACCAACATATGACAGTCAGCTGCCATGGTGAAACGCCCATTGTTTCATTGTGAGAACACGTATTGTTCTACGAGTCCTTGCCTCATCAGTAAACTTACAGCTTAGTGTTCCATGCTGTACGTTCAGCTGTATTTACAGATACACTGGCTGTTTTCATAAGTGTTTTTTTCTCTGCCATCCACTCCACTTACAGCTACAATGCACACAGCCATTGTATTTAAAACTACAATGGATATCTTAAAAAGTGGTTGGTCATTATGTTTTACACCTTAAGATTCTATTGAAGAACATGAGATATTTTAAAGCCATTCTTATGGTTGAAAGACTAAACTTGATCATGATAATTTATTAATATAAGTTTTCATGACACTTTTGTCATACGAGAGTGACTAATGAATCACAAACTTTCTTTTGTTTACTGATTCAATCAAGCAGTCAGCATGTTTAATAAAATTTAGTTGGATTTACTGTTTTCTGTGTAAAATGTCTGTTTTAATTTATATTTTACATCATTTTTAAGTTAGCCTCTCAGCTGTTGATCAATACTATGTATCCTACATTAAAAACCTACTTCTGACTCAACAGCAGTGGAGTGCTCAGAAAATACTCTTTAGTGGTGACACATTGCGATCCCTAAAGTGTTAGGCAAGAAATATATTATTTTGTGTAGCCAACTATACACTTCCTCTGCTTGAATGGAAGTGACACGCTGTCAAATGACAATCACTTTGTATGGAGTTAAACAGTATGGCGTAACTCAACACTGATGTGATACGTTCACTCTTTATAGGAAAACGAAGTAGCGTATATCTCTTATTTCAGTATTATATTGCTGGAACCCAGAAATACATGTTAGAACGATATTTACGTGTCGGAAAGTTACCTCATTAAGCTATAATAATAACCTTCTTCCATTAGGATAGCTTTCAACACTGTGACATGGCAGAAGAATGAATTTCAACAAAAACTCTGAATGACTCTTCTGAATAGCGAAGAAAAGTAAGATACGCCACTTTGTATTCACAGCGAAGAATTGTAACCAGAGCATGTAAAGTTATGCAGGTACGTGGGGCTTAACGTTTCGTCGGCAACAATGTAATTAGAGAGGCAGCATGTTGCTCAGAGAACCAGGAACGAGGAAGTATCCGAAGTCAAGGAACCACCCCGTCGTTTGCCTGGAGTGATTTGGGAGAACCGTGAACAACCGAAGTCAGGATAGCTGGATCGGCAATCGAACCTTGGTCTTTCCGAATGCCATTCCATTTACAATCACTGTGCCAACTGGCCCAGTAGCATGTTGTTATGAAATTATAAAGCCTTAGGTGGACGGCCTGCCTGATCACGCCTTCAAACATTGGACCAGGGCATGAGCGTGATAGCAGAAGTCATCTCGCGACCGTGTGGTACAGAAACCCCCTCCATCAACCAGTAATCGGATCCGGATACATTAAACAACGCCCCCGATATAGGCCAGCGTAACACGGGGCGCGGTGTCTTATCGTCGGACCATCGCAACAAGAAGACACGAAGATGGGTATGTCCGGCCGTCGTTAACCGCCTCCCAGAAACAGCCTCCTGCATCATAAATAAGGCGGGGACTTTCCAATTACATTGAAATAGTATTGGCGTGTGGTAATTAATCATAACAGACGTAATAATCATTATGATATTCCATATAAGCTCCCCCGATTAATAATCACTAGAGCCCTGCAAAATTCGCGTTATTATTTGGGGTCACGTTTAACTTAAATCACATGTAGCATAGAATAGGTTTGTCATTGGACAATAATTAATTTGACACGGCCTTGGAAACTCTGCGCCAATAATTGGACACTTCACAATCGTGTGCCCCAATCACGTGCAGTTCAATCAGAATGGGAGTCACTTCACATATATGCAGCAGCCAATGGAGACACGACACCAACTAGAGTATATATATATATATACTGCTGTGAAGTTTAGCCTGATGCCAAATAATAACGAGAATTTTACAGGTCTCTAATAATCACATAATTCGTTCAATATACCCCGCCATATACTGCTGTGCTCTACCTAAACATGACTCATTATTCAGCTACGCCCTTAGCCCCTTTCATGTGTGAAATTGACTTCCATGTGTGAAATTGACCATAAGTCAATTTAATAACAATGTACAGAATTCGACTCGTTTAGGTCGCTGCGGAAAGAATTCGCGAAAGTCGCGTCCCGCAAATCATTGTCGGTAATGATCTCAGCTGACCAGCGAAGAGCAATGTTTTCCGCCCTCACTACTGTAAATAGCGGAGACTGTCCAAATATGTTACCACTAGAAGGACCTGTCTTTTCACGAATGGATTCCGCGACTAGTCGTACTCCAAAAACATTTCACCTCAACTGCACTTTCGTCATTGGAAGAATTTTTCTTTGTCGCGCATCTTAGGGCGTTTGTTGCCGAACCACAGAATATGAAGGTCAAAGTAATGCAAACTGTAATAGGACTTGTTGGATAGACTATGTCTTTCTACAAAGACACGCAAATAGTTTTGCGCCTAGTTCAATGATACATAGCTTGCGTGTAAATATTTTCGTAAAAAAAAAATGTGGCCCTAATTAGGACACCAACAGAATTAATTTAGTTAATTAACCTCTTTCAACTCAACCCATAATCTGGGACAGTGTTATTTAAACTCTGATCCATGCGACACTCACTGGTAGTCTGTGGTTTGTTATTAAGCGAAACCTTGCCCAGCCATATCGTGTTCCTGGTTTCTCTAGTGTATTTATATTTTTAAAAATGAAAATTCAGGAAGCTCTACTATACCCTACTAGCTACTAGGCCTTTATCCTGCAGTACAGACAAGGCAAGGGAACTACAAGCACGTATTTACGTCACGATTTTAATTGTTGCAAAATTTTGCAAAAGCAATATTGCGGCATGAATACGAGCTCCTATTTCGGTCCTTAACCCCTGCACTGCTGTCCAAGGTCAATAGCTATAGCCTGTTCAAGGTAAAGTGAATACTACTGAGACCATAGTTACTTCTTCATTTCAGCCATTTTTTTTCATTCTTTAGCAACCTTTTTAAATAAATAGCGTAGATTCCACCGCACTCGGAAGTTATGGTTTAAGACTAAAATTAAATATATTTATTGTCTATGGTTCCAAATGAGAGGTCTTTCGAAAATGCTCAATTTACCTCGAATACCGTGGGTGTAGGGGTAGTTTCGAAATTACATTTTTAATATAAATAAACATACTATAAGCATTAATATTACAATATTGTGGGAGAAGGTTCTCCTTAACGGATCCGCTAAATAAATGTAACGATTCATTTGCCTAATTTGTTTGATTTTTCTGTAATTTAATAATTTCCTTTGAACGTTCTTATACAGATTAATGGCTAGTTTTTATGGCAGTTATTAATGGCGACGAGCAGTTAAATATTTATTCCTATGATTCACTACTTGAATTGAATAGGGTGCCGACAGTGGACAGGCCACACATGTTACTCTACGATACCAAAAAGTTGAAGAACCGCTGATATAGATCATGCACTCTAAACCTGAAACTGTGACAATAAAGCCAAATCAGTGGAAATATTGAAAATTGAGCGAATGATAACCAGGGCCAGACAACTAATTGTTATGGTAGCTGAATTTAACTGATTTCTTGTAATTAAGACTAAATGCCGAGAATTCCACTGCTACGAGTCACTTGTTTCCTGTTCATTTCCTTGATTTTCCAGTCAGCGGTAGCTTACCAATTGACTTTAAGTGGAATATATTTCACTGATTGATATCACTGTGTTCTTCACTGCCCACGGATCGATGTTCTCAGCTCGAGTAGTATTGTCATTCCCAGACACGCAGCGAGAGGGGCCTTTGTGTCCTGCCATCGTCTGCCCTCCTTTCGTCCTGCTTCGTCTTTTATTCCTGCAGGCTCGCCCCTCCATTCCTGCGCGGCGCCGCCGCCTGCAGAACACAAGAAGTCCTTTTCCTTATAGAGTTTTCTTCTCTTCGTCCCCTCCGCCCTGGGCCAGTTCTTTATCGGCGAATTTCTCTCTTTCCGCGCGGCTGGCTCGTGTTTCACGCCGTGGCTACAAGGGAAGAGCGAGAGAGAGGGCAAAGAACGGCTCTATCGGCGAGACATAAAGGATATATCGAGGAGCTGCAATCCCCGTCCCGATATAACCTGCCTCTATTGTTATCGGCCGGCCCGTCGCTTCAGGGCGCCTACACCAACGAGCTAGTGCAGTAACCTCAATAGCCTCGTGACCACAGCCTCCTCCCCTGCACACGACATAAGGGCGTTAATACCGCCGCACTAGCAATCAAGGCTCTCCTTCACCTCTTTTCTAGAAATTCTTCGTTTTCGCGTGGTCATTTCGGATCCACAGTAATTACTGACAGCGTACGAGCGTATAAAGTTTACATTTGATTAGCTGTTTAATATTTTTGTGCGTAATTTTAATAGTGTGTTATCCGCTTGTTGTAAACGTCAGGAACATATTTTTATTTTATCGAAAACTACTGCCTGTTTTGAAAGCAGGAAGTAACATATAGTAAAAATTATATACAAACGTATTAAACAACTAGCAAATTGTAAATTTTCTGTAATCAAACAATTTCCAGTCATACCTCTGAAACTGCAATTATGACACGAGAAGGAAGAATTTCTGCATAAAACGTGAAGACATGTATTAAGTTCCCTGGTTCGTCAAACTCTGCGGATGCTGTCAGCCAAAGTGTAGCACTGACATTCTTGCAACAAGCACCAGATATGTCGAGCATGTTGTGTCTTCACTATGAAAAGAAATTACAAACTTCCATGGTGATAAGTAGCTTTGGCAATAAAAACTGTACATTGCGCCGGAAGATATCTGCGACAGTGAGTAACGCCCACGACGATTATTGGAATCCGTTGTGATGGAGTTGTCATCCGTCACATGTTTATTATTTTTTTTATTTTCCATCGGACCCTGCAGCTTTCATCAAGATGTTGGCATTTTTCTTTCTGTCATCTAAAGTGTTTTTTGTATTCATATTTTAACATCTATGATCAGCAAAAACTAAAAGCTTGCTCCATTATGATGTTCTAGTGAAAAAAAAAAGTCCAAAGGCTGTTCTCCGTAAACTGAGCACTTCTGAAAACCCTGCTGAAGATCTACTTGCATGTACATTGTGTATTCTTCCGCTGTATGTAGAACTAACATTGCCGTGGGCCTCATCACTTTATTCACTCATCGGCAAATTGAAACTGGCGAATTATCATAAAAGTAAATATTTTAGAAATTAGCTAACTCTTTCACTTATAATCGTTTTAAAATGAAGAAAGAAAAAGAAATAATTCCTTTTCACTAATGTTTACCTAACTCTCTTAATTCAACATCAAGATATGGAACTACTTTATCTCAGTTGTTACCAACCTTACAGGCCGGATACCAGTCAAAGCGCCCGCGAAATTCTATGCAGGTAGTGGCATTGACATTTTACAAAAGTTGATTTGAAAATTGTTCAAATAACCTTGAAAAGCCTATAAAGGTGGTT
This sequence comes from Dryococelus australis, assembly GCA_029891345.1. NCBI lineage: Eukaryota > Metazoa > Arthropoda > Insecta > Phasmatodea > Phasmatidae > Dryococelus > Dryococelus australis. The sequence goes on along the minus strand of CM056999.1, from coordinate 166,421,670 downwards.
CACAGTAAAGTGAGTACTTTTTAAGGCCCTCTAGACAAATATTAACCAATAATAAATTTATCTCATTGCAACCACAGGCGTTTACTTTTGATAGTGGTAAAATGTACGCATTGTGTTTATTAGTCACAAGGCAATGTTTACATCAAAAAATGCCAGAAAGATAGAAACTGGCTGAAAGTAAAAATTTAACAGGGCCTTAAAAAGTACTCACTTTACCGTGAACATCCTATACCATAAAGTATTGCCTGTGCGTACAACTGTAAGGCCCTGATGTATTGCAGGTTGCGGCATGTGAAAGCTCAAGGGGGCGATTGAAACTCCGCGTTATCCCAGAGCAAGTTCGCCGAGACGAAACAGCGTGGAGTCACCTCTGTTGTGTGCGAGCTCAGTCTGTGTGTGTGTATGTGTGTGACTGGCTACGCGAACCTCTTGTAGCAGACCTTGTATCTGGCAAACAATTTGCTGCGGCAGGTTGAGAAGGTTTCCTATTGGCTGGGCTGCCGACAGGTTACCAGGCGCTGATTGGTAAACGGCATTCCGACACGTCGCTTGGTTTCCGCAGTATGAGCGGCTGTATCACATCTGTATCTTTAACCCGCCCAGTCACAGTGTCCTCTATCAAGGATGTTCCATACTAAGTGGCTGGAATGGTCTGCACTGTGCACAGTAGAACATAACGTCCAATGAGAAAATTTCCCTGCGAGAGGGAAACATCATTCTGTAATGAATATAACTTATGGTCAAATTCATACATGGAAGTGTGGTTGAATAATGAGAGATGATTTGGTAAACAACTACTGTGGATGATGGTGTCGATTGACATTACCACAATAACATATTACGTTAATACTAATTTCTCGGAGGAGCTTATCATGAATACATTATACAATTAAATTGTTATGAATGTTCGTTTGACGCCACTACTACGACAAACTAATTAGAATGTCGCCACCTTTATCATGCTTCCGGATGCTGTTCTGATAAGCGGTTATCGGCGATCGGACATACCCATCCCTGTAACCTTCTTTCGGCGATGGGCTGATGAGGAAAAACGGCGCGTCCAGCGTGACGCTGGCCTATATCGGCACGTTGGTCGGCATGCTCATCCCCGATTGCTGGTTGGTGAAGGGAATTTCAACACCTGGCTTATCCGCAATGTGTTGTTGTAGTTCCGCCACGTTCTGGTTTAATGTTTAAAGGTGTGATCAGGCAGGCCGTCTACCTAAGGCCTGATCACATCATGACAACTCGCTGTTGAAACTATATAAAGTAACCTTATAAACCGCTGCTGTCAGTAAGACAAAGCACGGACAGATATTTATTCGTGCCGTTGTATGACAAAACGTCGTACTGATATCCGGTACAGTTCCGAATTTTTTTTTCAGAGCTTAAAATTGCAGATTTATCTGGAACTGAAAGGGTTAAGTACTCTTGGTTTAATCGTGTTGTTCCAAACGACCCGACCTTGAGTCATTTTTCTGGTTGGCTGGAAGCGCGGCCGTAGGATACAGATCTGGACACTCTCCTACCTAACAATGTTAGCGAATCGACCCCCTTATTGACTGATTCAGCGCATGCAGTAGACGCAGATAGCTGCAAGCAAACTAGTGTTGTTAGCATGTCTGGTATAGGGATAATACCATAGATATATGAATGCCATTTTCCCATTTTAAGAAAAAACATTGCAATTACCCTCCCTATGCTAGCGATTTCAAACAGCACTACTTCGGTAGCAGCGCTCTGTGGCTGTACTCGTGAACTAATGATGTCAATAAGGGCGTCAACTCTTCAAGCTAGTGTCCAGACCTGTCTTCTACAGCTGTGGCTGGAAGTGTCGTCCTTGTGCAGGCTTCCAAGTTATCGGTGGCTATTTTCGTTCCGTGTTCCACGCAGATCTGGGCTCTGAGATCACGTGGAGGGGCCGAAAGGAGCGTATTTACACCGCGGGGAGAGCCCCAATGCGCTGTGATGAGCACGTGCATTCCAGGAAATCCACCCAAGTGTTCAGTTTACGTAACATCTTCGTTTGACATTCATCCCCCTTCCCCCCTCTACCGCAAAAGCTAACTAACTTCTTGTTTGGCTCCCAGGAATTCGAATTCACGTCGCTTCTCTGTTTCAACAAGCCGTGTGAATAATGGAAATTTTAAATGCACGGATTGGCTTGCAAAAACCAAAAGGAGGGAAAAAAAAAAAAAAAGATTACGCATGGTGAACGTTTACTCAGTCATCTGCTCTGTCACAGATAAATAAAGGTCGTAGGAAGAGGAAGAGAGAGAGAGAGAGAGAGAGAGAGAGAGAGAGAGAGAGAGAGAGAGAGAGGAGAGAGAGAGAGAGAGAGAGAGAGAGAGACCGAAATAGTCGCACTCTGAAAACAAATTTTTGGTATAATAGTGTTAGGTATTCATTTCGTTTGTGATTTTGAATGCTTTCAGTGGACGTATCTCCACGTGAGCTTATTTAAGGAAAGATGAATTCCATCACTGTCCTACTTTTTTTTTTTCGCAAAAAAAGATTAAACTAGGAAATATATTATTTGATTTTTAATTCCGCGAAAAAAAAACTTAATTTGATTTAAAGTGTAAATTTTCACCGAAAAAAAAAACTGTAATTTTGAGTAATTTCCAGTCTTTAAGCCAATGTCCAATTTAACTCATCGGTTTCCAAAGGTTTGTATGATTACTATGGTCCAGTAATTAGACTTTTTTTACAAAGGAGGCAAGCGACGGACAGAGGCCGGATACCACAATATTCCTGGACGATGGTCACCAAAATAATTCATTTGATATTTGTTCGAAATATTGTTCAAGTCGCGGTCATTACTAACACGTACTGTTCCCTCACGTAAATCATTTTTGACCGCCTATTTGCTAACATAATGACATGTAAAATCACAGTTATAGTGTTCTTAGGACATGCAAATAATAAAACTAACTTACCTACCTAAATGAAAGAAGTCACGTCATTTCAAAAATATTTAAAATCGCGCTACAAAACCCGTTCGTAATTTATGAAAATGACTCGAAACGAGGAAATATTACCATATTATTGATTTTTTTTTTTGTCGCACAGGAAAATTCTTTACATTTATTTTGAGAAGCATGCCTAAAAATTAATTACTAAACGACCTTTCAGTAAGCCTTGTTCAATTTCCTGTGAAGGTTTTGTGTATTTCATTTTTACAAGAATATTTACCGTATTTGTAATTTCGACATGCCACTTTGGAAGAACTATTGATATCTTTTTTTCATTCTCTGAACGAGTACTAACTAATAATATGAACAATTTGAAAGGTTTCTCATACAAATATAAGAGAATGAAAATTCTTAGATAATTGTGTAGACCAGTCTGATGACAGAATCTAGGGACTTGTGATTTTCTGAAAGAGACCCGAACAGGCTAGACTTTAACATGCTAGGCACACACTCGCAGTTTTCCTCTGGTTAGCGATTACGTGTCTTCGGGAGAAAATGTCGTGGTAACTTACTGGGCCATTAAAATTTAATTCACTCCGGTACAGAACGGCTGTGATTTTAAGGACAGGCACCCAAAACGCTCAACAGATAAAACTACTGCACAATGTCGGAAGTGGTTCTGAGTCTAAGTGTTGGAAAACTATTTGATATCTCTGAAATCGATCGTACCCGTCACTAAAGAAGAATTATGTTTGTCTACTCTGTGTGTATAACTCTTTTTTTTTTTGTGGTGGTACGCGTGATTTGTTATCGCAAGGATAAAGTTGTTCAAATACGAACCGTAGAATTAGGCTTGTAACCACAATTTTTGTTTTGAGCTATATTGTAATAGCTACGATTACTTTGTATTGTCGTTGCAATAACTCAACAGACATAAGTAAAGAAAACTTCTGCTCTAAAACAACTGTGATGAGTAAAGAATCAACAAATCTTTCAAAAATATTGAATTAAAAATAAAAGTACTGTCATGCCCGAGACACGAACATGTACACCCGTTCTTCTAGCATTACGCCCTTCACCAGACGACCATTAGTGTTAATTTATTCAGATTAATTTTGATAGGCAGGGTAAGCTAGGTGGTTACATGGGCCTTAACTGTCACCTAAGGGGAGGAATTGAGGTTGGTAATTCGGAGTACCACTGCACTTTATAGTGACATTGAATGTTTGTAAGAACATTCTACTTGCCCTGTTCCTGTTTAGTAACTGCAAATTATATTTGTTTATGAATGTTTGCGTCAATAAAAATGTATGTACTGAAAACTAGAAAACTACAGTGTACGAAACTAAACACTGAATATCTCTAAACTGTTACCTTTGGTACAAAGTAACTTTTATTACAATGTACAGAAAAGCCAAGTAATGTTCATTTCTTGGCGGCAAAAGAAATGAAAACGTTTAAGAAAAACGAAAACAGCAAACCTATGTTTATCTACCCTTCACACTGAATTACACCCTCGAAGAAGTGGTTTCCATTGCCGCACAGAAAACATTGAATGGATTCTTTTTCTTCAGAATATAGGGTAAGGAAGTATGTTAATATATTGTGATTTAACTCGTAAATAATGCACATGGTGTCAGGCTTCATCGTCCAACGCCCGTAGTTGCAGCATCGCAGCATCCCCCTCCCCCCCCAAAATAGTTGTTTGAATAAATGGGAGCTAATATTTTCTTGTTTAACTGGTCCAATGATACCTACGTTACTCTCAAATTAAACGTACATAAATAGCCTTCGAAAAGCTGCGAATGTGTCACCCGATCATAAAAGTATTAGGAAACCATAGACGGCAAAAGACTACTTCGACACCATTATCTGTAATATGGTCATTAAATATTTGTGTGATATATATATATATATATATATATATATATATATATATATATATATATATATATATATATATATATATATATATAGGTACGGTATTGACTGAACAGCTCATTTCACAGGAACTTGGAGGCCGCGGTGGTGTAGTGGTTAGACTACTCGCCTCCCACCTGGGCGAACCCGGTTCGATATCCGGCGTGGTCGCTCCCGGACTTTCTCATGTGGGAATGGCGCCGCCGGAAGATGCCTCTGGTAAGCGGGTTTTCTCGGGGATCTCCCGTTTCCCCCGCCCTTTCATCCCGGTGCTGCTCCATACCTCAGTCATTCTCATCGGCTCTCCAGACATCGTTGGTAAGAGCCGCCCAAATCTCTTCACTCTCTCACTCACTCATTCAAAGCAACTCAAATATTTATATTATATTACATTTCAAAACAAACAAAATAATGAAATTGTGGTCATATTTCACCAAAGTCATACACATGATAACGTAACTTGCGGGCGTAGAAACAAGTGCCCCAATGGCACCTTTTATGAATACGTACTAATGGTCGATTTGACAGGCTCTGATTTGGAAATGCTCACGTCAAATTGGCCTTCGTTGCAATTATTAAGGTGCAGAAGGGTAAGTGCAAGTTAGTTTTAAAAAAAAAAATATTTCGTAACTAGGTGCATCTTTAAATTCATTATCTTCGTTTAAAATCTTGTGATAAGATTGCTTATTTTTATTTTACGTGGAATATGCGTTCGTTGTGGCAATATCTGAGTCCTTTGCCACCCTGCTAGATAGGCAGATCGTTCACCGTAACAAATCAAGTCAATAACTACAGAGAACCCACGTGGGTCTACACAGTTATTGAAAACAATCAGCCCACAGACTTCCTTGAGGAAATCAATTCTTCGGTTAAATAAAGCACAGAGTAATTAAGAATACAGAGGTGAAATAGCCGCCGCTAGTGCCGCGAACACCTGCCGCGCAGTGGGGAAAAAACGCCCATTTTCCTGGACAAAGCCTCTGGCGTTGTGTAGTGCAGATTTTAGCCTACTTTCCAAATGGTAGGAAGCTTACGGTATCACTTTTCTGTCTGTCTGTGCATGTGTGTGTGTGTGTGTGTGTGTGTGTGTGTGCGCGCGCTCGCGCGCATGTGTGTGTCCTCCCCTCTCCAATCCAACTCCCTTCGTTTTATGAACGCGTGAACCGAATTACACCAAACGTGGTACACATACAGTACTCTCTAAGGACACCTGACGTTCATAGTTTTCGACCTTACCGGGCACTCTCTTTCAAAATGGTGGCCATTTTAAAATTTAGGGTGATACGTCATATCTCGGAAACCATTGAACCGATTTAAACGAAATTTTGTATGCTAACAACGCAAGTTGTAAGTATTGACTTCAATGGCGAATATTGTTGTTAGTCAGGCAGTTCGGAAGAGTGCGCTACATGAATTAATAAAGTTTTTTGTGTATTATCTCAGGAAACAATTCACTAATTGCTAACAAATTCGGCAAGCAAGCAGTAATGTGGCAGTTGATATGTACAAATATTTTTTCAAGTATGTCATACACTGATTTTTAAAACGGCGGCCATCTAGCTATTTTGTCATAGTATGCTATATCTTCGAAACCATGTTATCAATTCCAACTTAACATTGTACGCTGGGAGTATATTTAACAAACATAAAATGTGTTTTCATGGAGCGTATTTTGTCCTTCATTTTGTAAGGTAGTGCCAGACGAATAAATAAAGTTTTACGACATATCTAGGGGAAAAATGACAGATACCTATCAAATTTGGCAAACAAATACTATTGCAGCAGGTAGTGTAAACTGGTATGTTTTACGTACGTCAGGTACTAATTTTTAAAATGGTGGCTATATAAACATTTTTAGCTCAGTATATTTTACTAACGAAACAAATTCCAACCTAACTTAGTATGCTGGCAGTACCTATTTACAGCCATCGAATTTATCTATGCAGAGCCTCATTTCTCTGCTATTTTATAAGATAACCCCACCAATAAAAATAAAGTTTTTATCTCTTATGTCGGGAAACAATCAACCCATTTGTACACCATTTGGCGAAGATGATGTACTGTGGTAGGCCATATTAACATATGTCATTTTTTTTAGTTTGACAGGCTAATTTTCAAAATGGTGGCTACAAAATCATTTTTAATTTGTGTACTATATTTGCAAAACTCTGTAAACTATTTCATCTTAACTTTTTATATTGGCAGTTTACAATCATCGAATCTGCAACTACATTACTCTTTGTCCTCTATTTATAAAGATCGTTACACAACAATTATGGAGATTTTATTGCCATAACTCGAGGACCATTCGACCGATTCCCACCAAATGTCACACTTAAATATATAAACTTATTTGTACTAAATTGTGCACATCATAAATGCTATAGACAGTCATTAAAAGTTTCATGATTTAAATGGGTCTCACATGTTTTAAGTGGATCAGTCACTTATTTTTAAAATGATGGCCCTATTAATATTTTAGGTTAGTGAACCCTTTCATTCTAAACACATGCTGATTAAATCTGAAATTGATGCGTCGAACTCGAACTTATGCGTCGAACTCGAACTTCGTAATGCAGTGGATTGCACGCTAGCTTGTGGTAAGAAATTTTCTGTGCTTGAGTCCCGGTGAGGCACGTGTTTATTGATAATTGTCGCTCTACTGTTGCATCTGGTTTCATTTCTAATGGCATTGCTTTCAAAGAGAATTCAGGTGATACGTACCAACTGAGGTTTTAAGAACTTATTTAAAAAGGAACTGCACCCATGTTGAGGAAATTAGGCTTATTATTTATGTAAGTAACTTTATGTTTATGTTTGCATCACTTATATAGTTACCCTTTAAACATATGAAGGAAATATGAAGCATAATACTCTACATTTCGGAACATCAAGATGTCAAAATGAAACATTATTTTATGGACACAAAACTCCAGGAATTCAGGGGGGAAATGAAGATAATATTTTTATTTTAAGGATCAAAAACAATAATTTTTTTCATTGTAACACAGAATACGGCAGATAATACAATAACTCTGATCATCATCATTATCATCTTCACAAAAGTTAAGAACAATTAGAAGTCATATAACTTCTGGGCTTATTTTTTTGTCTTTTCTTGGGACCAGTGTCCTACTGCAAGATGGTAATATTATATTCATTAGATTTCTGTTAGTCGCTTTTCTGCTTGACTCAGACATCTTTTCCCCCGGGAGCTGCGAAAATCTTTGTTCCGGTTTTCCTGAGCCTCTTCACTTAGCATTACTATCAGAGGAAAAGCGACTTCAATAGCATGCGAACCACGGATTATAAATTTTGTGCACTGCACGAGGCATTGGATACGACGAGTACATAAAGGCGGTCGCACTGTTATCAAGGGTGTGTTGCCGAAAATATTGGGCAGTGACAGCATATCCACCGGATAAAATAGGCGATATTATATTACAACGCTGCATCAAGACATCAGAAAACCCTTGATCGATGCCGAACATGCGGGATCATCGAAAAAACGACGGGAGGTATTTCAATAATTCGCTGTGCCTTGGCCTTGTTTGTCAGTATCAATAGCAGACCCATCACTAGTCGGAAACAAGACTTCATGCTGTGTTATTCCCCTCGACCTCACTTATAAACTCTTACTTTATATGCCATGGCCGTATCTCTAATCTATAACTTACATTAAGCAACCATTCGATATATTGTATGTAAGCATTAAGTGTTGATAGCCCATACTCTATAGCCTGTTCATTAACAATATTAATGTCATCTATATAATTTATGATCGTATGGAACGCTCCACACAAATCGCAGCGTGGACTCGATGTCATGCCTGTTATTAATGAACTCACTTTCCCCATGAATCGTGGTCATCAACATTTGGTGTGTGACCGACAATTCTTCTTGTCATGGTATCAACATTTCAGATACAAGAAGTACCTTTATTTGTTTCTCAGTATATTTTATTTGAAATTCAAATGTACGTGGGCGACAAAATCTAGTTGAAGATGGTCGTGGATTCTGCCAAATGATTACTTTCTTTACAGAGTTTACATCCTGACAGTATATTTGAAGTGGCACAACACTTTAAATAAGTAAATGACACTCTCCATATAAACTTTCCCCAGTCATTTTTGTTAGTACATTTATCAGTTGCTCCCGTCAAAACCTCACTGAGACATCAAAACAAAATGTTCACGGGATAATGAAATGCATTAAACACATATATCTGGAGGGATAAAATACGAGCCAAAGTGAGATCCATAAGCTCTTGTAATGAAATTTCGGCATTATGCTTTGTTATAATGTTTTTTTCGGGTAGCATTCTTTGTTTACATTTTGAAAGTGTTTGTTAGTTGGATACAAATGTGCACCTTTCTCCTTATCTGTGAGGTTTTAACATAAGTCATGAACAAAGACAACCCCCTCTTAAAACAATTTAATAAACTTGGAATAAAATTACTATGTAATCAAATTTGAAAAGCAACAAAATTACTTATGTTAGTCTAACAAAATATATGTTTGGATAAACAAAATTGTGCTGAGCAAAATAAATTAAACAGTCAACTAAATATTTTGTTGAATCAACTGTTTGTTTTTCCCATTCGTCTGACTGCCTTCGTTCAAAAATACAGCTCGAGAGTTTGTTTCTGTATTTTATGACAATAGGGATAGTAGCTGTGTTTGTTAGCGCATCTATTGATGCTTAACAATCGTATAAACACACTATTAAACAATGCAACACGAAACTGTTTGCACACGTTGTCCAATATTTGAAGTGTGTCTATTTAAAATTTTTCCAGTGTCATCAGTTGTCACATTAGCTGAGATTACCAAGGCACTCGGGCGAAGGTTATTTGATTGATTCCAAACTCGGTCAAAATTGTAAAATTCTTTTATATCGGCCCAAACTGTTTAATGTGCGTGTAGCCAAACAAATATTTAGCTGCACCAACCAAAACTTACAGTATATAAGTACAACAAAATAATTTTGTTTCGGCAACAAAATATTTCATTTCCCATATAGGAACAAATAATTTTGTTGCATCAAACAAACCTTCTTTGATTCAACAAAATCTCTTTCTGGGTCTAGCAGGTGCTCGCGCGGTAACTCATTCGCGGTTTTCTTCAGAGGGGGCAAAAGCCGGAGGCACGTAATTTATATATACATTGTAAGGGGAGATTTTCTTGTTCAATTGGTAAAACATCTAGCATGGTGCCTCGTGGGGTAAATATTGTATGTCTGCGAACGTACAAAGACGTGTGCAGAAATCGACCTGTGCAAGAAACGCTGAGGAAAAATAAGATAATTGCATAAAGTTATATTGTTAAGCTATCTTACGAACATCACAATAGGCGGTTCTTTGATAGCCAAACTTGATGATTGTATCACCTCCTCAGCTAAGATCACAGGACTACGAGACATCTAAGACTCCAGTAGCTCGAGAAAAAAAAATGGCACATGTATGATGGAGCTAGTTTTTGGGCTTCTCGCCGCTAAAGGAAAGAAAATACACTACTTGTAGTTTTTAATGCTATAGACATTGTATTAAATGGCCATGAATAATCCAGGCAGTATTTTTAACTTTCATTTTTGGGGTTCTGTCCAAGAAAATGGGTGTTTTGCCCCACTGTGCGTCGTAGGCGCCAGCAAAACGATGGAATGAGTCTCGCCAGTCAATCAGCCCCTGGCGACATAGACGCCAGCCGAAGCCAAGGCGATAGAGAACATGTCGCAATGTGCAGTACCCAATCAGACACAATACACGTTCCCAGAGACTTCCGCAGCCAATCATAGACGTGCACGACCGCATCTAAAGAACCGCCACGTGTCTATCGGCTGTCAACACCTCGCTGCTTGTATAAGAAATGCATTTTTTTTAAACGAAGTACTGTTGAAGTTGTATACATTATTTTGATTACTATTTCCTCGCATCAATTTCTTTCTACAAATTTTTCTTGCACAAAGGCATGCAGGAGGAACGTACAAATTATAATAATTAACTCACTTACCGAAATGATACAATTCACGTCGAAATAAATGATCATGAGTTCCGCCGTCCTCCCGTGACGCAGTCGGCTGGTGCGCCACCGATCTGGGGTGCGGGAGGCTCTGGGTTCGAATCCCGGGTAAGGCACGGGTGTTAATTTAAGTTAAGTTATACGTTAAATTGTAAGCCGTGCCCTGCTAAACTCTCAAGTGTAAAATCGGCGGATGTTATAAAGCCCTATACAACACAGTACCATGAGTTAATGCAAATTGTATTTGAAATCTGACTGCGCAATGTTTTAGCAATTTTGGAAATAATTTAAAGTGTCAACATTTTTGCATATAGATTTTTGGTTAGTAACATTTTATGAGTTTTTGTAAATCTATTTATAAGAATCCCTTAAAATGAAATAACATATCACATTTGTCATCCTTGTTAAATTTTTTGTGTTACCGTTTATTTTATTGGTACATCTCAAAAACGCCAAAAAATGTGATTTTAACATGCAAGAACATCCACACTATGAGCTCTAAATTTTTTTTTTACGTGAAATGATAATACTTACACGTAGTGTCTAAAGGTTGAAGGGTATTTCGTAAAGATGTAAAATAATTTTTTTTTTTTTTCGGTCACGAGCATCAGAGGCGCCTAAAACCTCACTCGACTTTTCTCCAGTATCTGGACTGGGGGAATATCAAGCGAATTTTCAAACGCTGCCACCCCACATTTCCGACCTCAATACAACCTGGGCCTGTGTATCTGTGTGTGTGTGTGTGTGTGTGTGTGTGTGTAGGCTGTTCTGTGTACCGCGCCGCGTGCGTATTCCAGACACGGGCGCAGTGTGGCGAAGTTCACTTTCACAGCGGCCATAGAAGCCTATCCGTCTGCGATACGGTTACGTCACGTGCCTACCTCTGCCTGCCTTTATTGTTATTCAAATGTCCCCAGCGCTCATGTTCATATTCGCTGCGGGCGCGGATGGAGAGATGGAGATAGAGAGAGAGAGAGAGAGAGAGAGAGAGAGAGAGAGATGCGACATAGTTAAAGCAACGCACACCACTTATTTGTGTCCACAACAGACCACGTGACACTGGATTCGTCCCTTGTCCACCGCGAGAAACCCACGCACTCCCCCAAGATACCAGAAGTCCAGGTTCTACAGCCACGAAACTTCGACATAGACAAAGTTGTTGTATATTTAAACGTAGTATTATATAAGAAAGTCCGTTCGCGAGAAAGTGAGCACTTTAGAAATGAACCTTAGAAAAAGTCACTGCCCCTGCATGCATATACTTTTAATGAACTCACTGTGTGACATTCGCCCAGTAAAGTTGGTAACGATGGATTGAAAGTAGTTCCATATGCTAACATCAAATAAAAAGTAATGGGTAAACAATTATTATAACATTAAATTATTTATTTCTTTTTCTGATGATTTTTAACCCATCAAAATGTTAGAATTAGCAGATTTGTGAAGTTTTTTTTTATTTATTTATTTATTTTTTTATAATTTCACAGTTTCGTTTGACCGATGTATGAATAAAGTTATGAGGCCCATGGAAATGTTAATTTTACATAACACGTGGGAATACACAACGTGTATACAAGTAGATCATAACCAGGGTTTTTAAAAGTGCTCATTTTACCGTGAACAGCCTATACCTGCACATCGCGTGATTGCACAGTAAACAATTGTGTAGTATTCTTTACAGATATTTTATAAATACGGTCTTGGTTTAATATTTTAATTTTCATGGGTGCAACAGTCGTGTTTATTACGTCCATCTCACATACGTAATTTTGTGTCACGTAAATTTTCGTGAATATTTGCATTAAACTGTTTATACAGCAGTGTTCTATCTTCATGATTATAATTTTTATTCTTACAGATGCATTTGTTGCATGAAAAAACTGCGGATAAATGACGCAACAAATGATTTTGAGTAGAAAACACAAGCCAGTATAGAAATATAAAGGTATTCACGCTGGCGATGTACTGCCTGCCAACATAAAAAAAAGTGAAAACTTGTAGTTTACTCCTTTTCTCACGTTCGCAGTGCCGTATAACCTAATTCGGCCGAATTCGGCAAACACATGAACAAGGTAATGTCCTCCCGTTATACCGCTCAGTTACGACTATATTCTGTTGTGCTCCTTGGCGAAAACTAACTATTGTTTGTGCCAGACATGGTGGCGCATGTTTGTCGATAAAGGAAGGGGGGGGAGTGGTTTTCCCGTGGAGAGGGGAAGCAGCCGTGTGCTGAGCTTTGGCTGTGAAGTATCCGACCTAAAATAGTTATATGCATCTTTATCTATATTTTGAAGAGCTACTTCCTGACATTGCGATACCACGAAAGCAGCATTCCTAGATTGGATAGCCATCAAACTGCCACTAGACGTCTTTACCATATACGAAAAAGCGAAAGTTCTAAAACACACGATTTTGCTAGTAAGAGAGGAAGGGAAGATGAGTAGATTTGTCTTGCAGCGGATAGGATAGGAGTAAAGCGGTAATTCCAGTCCAGGATTGGTTCGTGGCTCAGCGTGAAGGTCGATTCACGATCACTCCCGAGTACATAACAGACGTGTACATAGAACGTTCACAAAAATGCGTGGTTTATAGTGATTGCACTAGTCTTATGTTCAACCAATCACACACGGCCAGAAATTAACTATATTTTAGTGAAGCAGTGATTTATTAGCTAGTAACGTTTCAATTAATTTTATTCGCCTCCTCGATACGTCAGTATTTGCTGCACAGGATAAGTCAAAAACATATCACCAAAACATTATAATGCAATGCAAAATGTAAATAAAATAAATTATCACATAAAATTCAGACGTATTCATTAATGAGCAAAATAAAATAAATACGTAAGTTTGCTTTAAGAACTAAAGTATCCATTGAATTGAATCAATTAATATTTATTCTAGTTTTTTCCCTTCAACTATATTGACTGAAAGCTTAACGTGTACACAACACGAAATAAAACACCGCCATTCCCTTACATATGCAAGTCTAAGGTGTTCCTACACGACACATACGCGACGATAAATAACCGTTGTTTCATTCTGATACATACACGTTCACTGCGTGCACGCTTATCATCGTAAACTGACACTAACTGATGGCAGGGTCCAGTCTGTGGTCGTGGCCTCTCTGTTTATAAGAACTGCTCTAACGGGAACCCTGGTAAATGTTTGTGTTTATGAGAGTAGATGACCGGGCCGTTACTAACGCCGCCCGCTGCAGCGCCTGGCCGTGGGTATTTCCGTCACTGTAAAAGGGGGGGGGGGGTGATCACGTGCCACGACGTCCGGTGCTAGCAGTATATTATTGTCTATTATAGTTTCTTCGCACTTTTTGAATGAAACGTTTGGAAAATCACCCGATGTATAACGTGCTTGGTTGTTACTTAATTATGTGGTTCATCACAAGTTTTTTATTCTTATTCAGCATTAAAGTATATTATTTCCAGTTTAATCAAACGTTTGCTTATATTTTACATATACATTATAATAATTAAGTATTGAGGTATTTTGTAACTACACATACTTCAACGTTATTTAAATCTTAAACTGTAAAACAATATAGGTCTAATTGTGTTTGCCATTAGGCTTTCGTAGACATTTTTTTTTTCTTTTAAAAAATTACGATCTTGGTTGACAGCAACTATTTAGAGGAAGTTCCCATTCTCTTATCACATTTCAGTTAATTTTATAGTCCATCGCGTTTCCTTGACTTTGCTTAATGAAATGATACTAAACTAAATGTGCACAAATTTCTATAAATTTACACTCCAGTGAGTAGAGTATAGTATATTCTTTACACATGTTCTCGAAATATAAATCGAGAGATTTTAGGTGCTATTTATTTTATGAAAACTATTATCATCCTCGTGGTTCACGTAAAAAAAAACCGTAGAAAATCCAGCAGGCATGTAACAACAGTAAGTTACTACCTGGGAGCGGGAATTTTTATTTACCAAACTATTAGCATTAAACTTCTCAGCCTGCGTTGACTAATCGTTACCCACCATCAAATCGACATGAAGTGCTGCCAACATGGCAGAGTGCTCGTAGTGTAGCCAACCTGAAGAGCAAGAAGTCGACTGCATGAGTTCGGAAATTTCAGAGGCGTGTGGCGAACTGTAACGAGGTAAGCTGGTGTTAGCTGTGTTCTATACCCTGTTGCTAGCTAGTTTACACTTCCACCAGTAAGACGTAGCTCGGCAGCTGACGCCACAGGACGCGTGTGATGGATCCCCTGCTGCTCGCTTGTGAGTGGTCGGTATACATGCAGTCTCCCTAGACTGTACTGGCTCCTGCTGCCTTCACCGAGAATGTACAGTACTGAGCAAGCACCAGCTCACCTAGCAACACTTCACCACACGCAACTGGGGAATTCGGCTAATATTTACACAATTAAGCTACGCTAAAATCGTAAAGAATTTGCAAAACATTGTTTATAATATAATAATACATACTGTGTTTAACGCAGATAACTTAAATTCGCGAATTGCTTATCAGACACTTCAAAAAAGAAATTTAATTCTTATACAAAACATTGCGAATATATTGTGTTACCATATTGTGTGAACCTTCTACCTGAGAAACGAACAAAGTGATGATAAAATTTTAATTTGAAACGCTGAAGTGTTACCACTGTCTGTTATATGAAAAAAAAAACCACATCTAATATAAGAAAGTATAAGTTAGGGAAAACTAACTACATTCAAATATCAGTTTGTTTACATATTGACGTTTGACTACAGTCATTTTTTACAAGCTATGCGACATAAAGTTAGGCTACGTGCAGCTGAATTCGGCTACGGTTGGCAACACTGCCTCATTCTCCAGTCAGCGACTACAGCCTCACTTGCCGCACACAGTAATTGTCTTCTCCGTGTCTTCATTATTTACAACCAGCTACCGAGTAGGCTCACATCAAAACGATTACCAGGGAATTTCACAGCAGATTTTTATCAGTTACCCACTATATTGGATTAAGTTTAAGCGGCTAAGATTTCAAAATGTTATACTGTTTATTTGACTAGTATGGTCAGCCCATAGTACATTTATCACGCCGTTAGAGTACTTAAAGCCAGTGGCAAATTTTGAAGACTGCAGTTTTGGAATTACGTACTGACTTCATAAAGAAACGGTAACTTATGAAATTTTGGCATATGTACAGCACTATCAAGTCTATAGTAACAGTCGAATACAGCGCAGTAAGGCGGCGTCTAAGACTTTAGTTAGTCTTTCAAGTTCTAGTGTTTAAATATGGAAACAGGTCAGACAACGCAGTATTATAATGTTACTCAATTCTGTGTACTTGCTTGTTGGTCGCTGCCGCAGTGATAAGATATTTTACCTAATTCCCTGGGTTTTATAGTCTCCTCGTGGCTATTTCCAACTTTTCTAAAGCTCGGCTAAAGTTCAATTTTCACCATTTTCTTCCTCCTCGTGCAAACAAGGCTTAGCCAAGTCCAGATATCTACACAAAAGCCACAGCGCACTCTGTTTAGCAATACATGTTCTCAAAAGGCTGTTCACGATTAAGTGATCGCTTTTGAAATCAACCTTAAAAATATTCACTGCCCCTACCTGCATATATCTTAACTGGCGCACTGAGTGACATGCACCCAGTAAAGTTGGTATCGATGGATGGAAAGTAATACCGTATCTTAACGTCGAATAAAAACTGTTAGGTAACCATTCCTAAAAACTTAAATTATTTCTTTCACATAGTTTTTTTTTATGTATCTAAGAGTAAAAATTAAGAGATTTGTTAAGTATTTACTTTTCTAATAATTTCACAGTTTCATTTGACCGACGCATGAATTAAGTTATGAAGCCAATGACAATTTTAATCTTATATTAGGCGGGAGAATACACAACGTACATGCAAGTAGAGCTTAAGCAGGGCTTTCAAAAGTGCTCATTTTACCGTGAATAGCCTATACAAGGCATTACCAACACAATTTTTTTTCGCTCTCCTTTTATTCAAACTAATTATAAACAAAATATAATAATAATGTATTGATAAAATTTAAATAAAAGTTTATTAAACCATAAATAAGGTAATCTTATGTTGACATAAGAATGAAACATTAAAGTTGTAACATACTCCATACTAAGCACATACGTGCTAAGACGCCGCGAATAGAGTAAACACGCTTCGCTCGCTCTGTTGCTGAGTTTAATTCCTTGTTTCGTGTTCGTGTAGGATGAGTCAGATGAATTTTAATATGGGCAGGGTAGCAATACAAATTCACGCGCGTCGGAAATTAAGTCGTCGTCAAATATTAAAGGGGATTTCGAAGTTTCGCAAACGCGGCATGAACCGCAGAAAGAACTGGCTTTGTGACACTCCTAACTCTTAGTAAATAATTCATGATCCCGTCGCGTGGAGAAGGTACTTCGTACGCGCTCGTTGTCTGCTGCAGTGCAGAAGCAATACAGTCGAGGAGCAGCGAGAAAGCGTGGTATGCCCAAGCCATGCATTCTGCCTGTGAGCTCCGGGAGAGTTGGGTGCGGTTCTCAGCAGAGAGAGAGAGAGAGAGAGAGAGTGCCTGTGTTCATTCACAGCTATAATCCATTCACGGTTACTTCACACTTTTCTGAACCCATGCTAAGTTCAACTACCAGGATATTCCTCCGCCTCACGCAAAATAAACTTAACTAAGTCTAGAAAATTGCACAAAAGAACAACGCGCCAAATTCCTATCCATAAATATGTAACTGAATTTTCCATGAGAACTATTTCTTACTAGGCGCTACCAACACAGGTGTTTTCTCGCTGATTTCATTCATATTTATTTTAATGAAATATTATTATTAATAAATTTAATCTAGGTAAAATTTCAGTTTAACAAACTCTAAGATAATTTTATGTTAACAGAGGTACAAAACGTTTGTTATACTAGACATAAATAGGGAATAACTAAACACGTTGAACATAGAGCGATTTTTCAGAAGTTTTAATCACAAAGTGTAAAGAAACCGCAAATAGACTATGTAGACTGTTCAGACTTATCTGAGCACTTTCGAAATCAACCTTTAAGAAATGTCACTTGTCTGCATATATTTTAATGGGCACGATGATTTCCATGCACCCAGTATAGTTGCACAGAAAAAAGTCTCATGTTATGAAGACAATTAATGTTACTACGACAGTAAGGTTGTGGTTATTTACGAGCCGTCAGTTACTTATGTTAATGTAATATAAAGTTAAGCTATTAATGTCAATCTAACGTTAAGTAATTTTGTAACATCATTACCTCTTTATTGTTCTCTCAACATTAACGTGGTTTTTATGTTGCGGTAAAACAAATTTTACGTTGAATTAATGTTAACATTTGTGTTAATAATTTTCTTGTAATTTATTTGCTTTAAAAAACCATTTGATGAAAATAAATCAAGTTCTATAATTTTTTTCCCAAAAGGAAATATTGCCAACGAAATAAAATTTAATCGCTAAGATTGGTATTGAACTCGCGCTTCAGCTGCTTGACGTCCTACCAATTGATCTATCTTAAAATGTGTGATCGTGTTTCATAACGACAAACTTCTGTGCTCTTTCGTTGCGTGGATATACTTTATGCCCTAGAAATATCTCAACAAACACGAACAGTACGGGCCGGAATCGGGCCGGTAAAAGATAGCCGACAAACTCCGGCCAGATGATGACGGCCTAAGGTCTTATGCCTGAAGCGGCCCGATGGATGACGGCAAGATGCCGGGCCTGCGGCGGCTGGATGGTGGCAATGTACCGGGCCAGCGACGGCTGGATGTCATTACGATGCCGGGCTTGGAGTGGCACGATGTCCAGAAATAAGCAGCATAACCATGAAAAAACCTTATCTTTTCGATTAAATATGTTAGTAATTGTTATTATTATTTATTTAAATTATTTATTATTATTTACTTCTCAACACATTATATGATATGAAATCATTTTGCTTGTCGAGTGCGGAATTCAAACCTAAGACCTTTGAGGTGACAGTCCAGCAGGCTAACGTTATACACCACAGGGTAAGTTGCTGATACTCGTGAGTAAATTTAAATTTATCATGACACAGATTATTATAAGTGAATTTATAAACTCCATGACAATATAACAAATATTTTTCAAACACTGATTATCTAAAAACTATTCTTTGTTTCTTCAAAGGCTTGCAAACAAAATATTTCGTTAGTTTTTAATATATATGTCGGATAGTTGTACAAACGAAAAAAAAAAAATCACAATAAAAATGCCATGGGCTACCACGTGACACATAATCATTAAAATGACATGTTAACGGTTAACATGTGGTCTCAAAAAAGACATCATGCCATTAACAGCTAGCTAACACCTTGCCTATTCAAAAGAACAATTTCAAAAAGTTTGCCGGCAAAAAGACATATTTTTTATATCTTTATTGTAATAAATAGCTATGTTTCGAAAATGTTAGCTGGCTGGAATAAATAATATGACGGCCAGCTTACCGAAAAATAAAGATACCATTTCGGAATTGGGCCAGAATATTATTTTTGCTATTGGCGACATGTTGGCCGTGAGATATCACGCCGACATAATTTAGGTGATATCTATATGTTATCCTAAAAAATACACTGGGTCGTTGAATTTTTTTCTAACGGCAAACATACCGTCTCAAAAAAGACATCACGCCGTTGTCAGGTGGCTATATTCTGGCATTGTAACGACAGTTACCGACAGTAGAGGTATCGGGCCGACACTTTGCCGACACTTAGCCGACACTTAGCCGACACTTAGCCGACACTTTGCCGACACTTTGCCGACAGGTTGTGTTTGCAGGGATATGCTTATTTGCCACACGTAAACTGCTTTGCAAGGCTTGAGCGCTGGTATAAGCAACATTTTATCCTTACACTATGCTTTGAGGTTATCTCTGTTCACTATTATCCGCCATTTTACAAAGCCAAGTCATTGTAGACTTGTGTTGTTTGGACATTACATTAACGTCGCAGTAACACTGAGTATATTTGTTCTTCCTGTTATTTTTAACGTCATACAACATTTGGTTGGGACAACATTACTCCAATGCTTTATTAACATTATCACTTCAACAGTATACTATATTTACGTTCTAGTAATATAAGACTTTGTGAATGGTTATTATTTTTAACTTTGTGACGACAGTAGTAATTTTACTACAGCTTAAACGTTTATATAAATGTGTAAGTAGTATTTTATTTGTTGCAAAAACATTAAATATTTTGCGTTCTAAGGACGGAGGGAAAGTCTTTTCGTGTCAAAACGTTGAATTAAAATTATTATAAGAACATTTATGAATACTGAAATTATTTATCTGGCTTTCTGCCGTTCGATGCATAGTGAGCAACCCCCCCCCCCCCCACTGCCACGAAATTGGTGGCCCGACCACCACCCCAACTCGCTCTTTCTGCCCTATCTTATACTCATGAAAATGAGAAGGATGGGGTTTCATTAATTATCTCAAAACACACCAGAAAAAGTCTCAGGAATTTGTTGCTAGATTAGGCAGCTTGTGCTAGGCTCAAAAGTTGCGTGAAATTTTGAAGAAGAAAAAAAAAAAAAAAGTTCACAAACACTACCAGCATTCAGAACACTGCCAAAACCATTTCGTTTTTCCAAATTATTTACTTTGGTATTCATAATATTTGTACAAGATACTGTCACAATGATATTTAGTCTTCAAAATCGTGAGTACAATATGCTTTCACAAATTTCTTTTCAAACCACTGTAAAAGTTTATTTTGACAACTTTATATCAATTAACAATCATTGGCCAAATCAAAGCTCACGCCCATGCCCCAATTTCAATAAATTTCTAATGTGCACCAAGTGCTTACAATGAACTGAGCAATAACATACCTTAAGGAATTTCAAAACACATTTTTAAATGAGTGTTACAAAAACCTCACACAATACTAAAGCCTCTCACTCCGGGAGAATACATTGAAATCCTTTTTAAAAACGTAACAAAAATACCACACATTAAAACTGGTTATTTTTCCAGTAACATTGCAATAATAGTAGCCCCTTCCCCCCCCCTTCCTGACAGGATTTAACCTTTGTTTTCGTATTTATTACAACTCTCGGAAACTCCACAACACACTGGGGTAATAGTCTCTGGTATAGGGAAGTCTTACCATAAACTTTTATTTTTCCCGAAACCAGAATAAACTGGCCGCCATATCTGGACCTCGGCCATATATCATCATCCGACCCCAACACTCGTGCAAACAACAATCCTTCAGACACCACTACTCAGGCCCAGGACCCAGGGGTACTCTCCGAACCACTCACCTTTCAGTGATTGCCAGTCCTGGACCTCCAGCCTCTAAACACCACACAATCGACGGAGGGTGTGGACATTCTCCACAGCTGCGCACCTGGATGCCGACTTTCACCCTCCGCTGATGCCACTCACTCACACGCACAGCTGGTGAAGGAGAATGCCAGGGATATTCTCCCTTGCTAGTCTCGCGGACGAGCGGCAATGCTCCTCCTTCACCCACACCGGAACACAACAGGCATATCCAGAACCCACCTTCTTTAACTCCAGCCAGGTCCTGCGCACCAGTTCCAAAATGGGATGTTAATTAAAATCTAAAACGCTCCTCTTCGAACGACCTGTAGAGCTTTGGGCACTGGCTCTCCTCGCAAAGTAAGCGGGCGACCTTCAGTCACTTTCACTAAATCACTGGGCACGAACTCAAATCTTTCTTTCACGAAGCCGCCGTACAGGATAGCAGAAAACACTACTGCCCAAGTTCCGCTCTCGGGTCGCACCATTCCCGGCAAACACGCGGTAAAACTACCAATTCTCAGCTGGGCTCCACAGTTATAACAAGTTCTGCATTACCTGTATAAACGCCTTGGGCCATGTTCAATGTCCGCACACACGGTCACTGGATTTGTGCTTTAACAAAACGTCCCATTTTTCAGGCCACGCCCAGCTACCAATCCTCACTTGAATGTGTTTTATCCATGTGACCTTATAAAGAGGGCGCAACACGTCTAAGTACGGTTCCTTCAACTAAATTTCAAAATAGTCCCTGACCAAGCAAATTAATCACAAGTCCATTCGGCGCCCTACAGTCTTTTTCTAGAGTCCCGCCGACTCATCTTTCCTGAGTTCTTTGTGGGGATTACTAAGTGTGTCATCACACTACCAGGTGTAACCTTTTATAAGTCCGCAATAATTTCTGGGCAGAATATTTATAAGTGCCAATATTTTTATAAGTTCGCTCACACTTGGCCCCGAATATTAATATGTCCTCTACTGCCGCTAACACAAAAATTTCGAAGTCTCGACTCACGGGTACAGACATGCAATTTTCAAAGTCTCGATACATTAATATTACTTGAAGATGAAATAAGTCCCACAACTACCATATCCGAAGAAACCAATACTTAACTTCATCGCTGTAGTCTACCACTCACCACTAGAACCACGCACTCGGCGGGCCGACGAAAACCTCGATCCTAGCCAGTGCACCTGTATTTATACTGCTCCGTATCCTCTCCTCGAGCCTACCCCTTCCCAGAGACCAGATCTCAGCGCCACCTATACAGGCGATCGGCACTCCAGCTACAATTAAGACATTATTTTCAGCCAGCGCGCGAAAGTCTTGCCCAATGAAAGCAGGACGGCGCCTGCGAAGACTGGTCCCTGATCATTACGCAACCAGCAGCACACACGCGCTCGGCGGGCTAGTCTCACCACCAGAATTCATGCGTGATTTTCACAACTGATCACTCTTAATACAAACCCGTGACGGACCCACCGTTACAATAGGTATTTCTCAGTGTGACTGGACCGACGCACTAATCGAGTAATCACACCCATGTCAATGTTAATTGTTCATACGATGGAAACATATACAATGTGTATACAAGTAAATGTTAAGAAGGGGTTTCATAAGAGTCCAGTTGACCGAGAGCAGACTATATAATTATGAAAGGGCTTTCTTTTTCTTTGTTTGGTTGTGCAGGTTTCCGTCCAATATCTTATTTCAGCAGCATCGTGACCTCCTGTCTGGAAGCGCGGGGGAGAAGTGCGACAATGACACTGCTAGGAGCTTGGTGTGTTGGTCAGTTTCCTACCGCCACGAAATTCGTGTTGGAGTACAACTAGTGACAATGGAGAATGGAGATACTTGGGCAGCTCTTAACATCGAGGTCTTGAGAGCCGATGAGAGTGAAGCGAGGTGAATATGGAGCAGCGTCTGAGTTGAAAGGTGGGGGAAACGGGAGACCCCCGAGAAAACCCGCCAACAAGCGGCACCGTCCGGTATCATTCCCACGCGCGCAAATCCAGGAGTAACCTGTCCGGGAATTTACACCGGTTCACCTAGGTGGGAGGAGAGTAAACACCTACGGAATAACTATAATATGTAGTGCCGAGAAAGCTATAATACTATATTATCGATAAATATTATTAGTTTGTCTTCTTCCAGTTATTTTGGTAAGACACATCAAAGTGGACTGTAAAAAATATAAAATTATCATCTGAAACATATAGTGACATGGGTCTGCATAAAAATATACTTATTCGTATGTCTACAATGCAATTATTTAAAGCAAGATGACCCGCCCTTGTGTGACGTTAAATTCTCGTTGCAGAAATCTGAGGCTTGACAGTAGGCTGAGCACACTCAATAAAATTGTGTAATTGTTCAAGACAAAGTTTTTTTAAAAATTATATATATTTATTTACAAAATGAAGAAATACAATGCAAGTGCTATAATAAACATTACAATACATTATATATATATATATATATATATATATATATATATATATATATATAACATTCTCTGTAATTCCTTCACCACAGGCATTATATAAAATTAGTAAAACTGATTTTAGCAAAGGCTGCTTGCATACCTACAACAAAAATTTCCACGGGAAAGGGGAACTTTTTTTACTCTCTAGCCACAGAAATGAATTTTTCGGAAATCGGAAGAATTTTTTTTTGTGTATGTTTAAACTCGATAGTGACTGCATACAGGTATGGACTTCGCAGTATCTCTGCTTTTGTATTTTTTTAATCGCAGCGTTCTCAGCCTTTTGGCCACTCCGCCGCTACGATGGCCGAATTCGGTGGTGGAGAGGGATCACGCCCTCTCATCGCAGGTGCCCTAGCTGAGCACCTGAGCTTATAAGATCCAAAGCCCCAACCTGATGCACAAGTGCAGCAAGGAGCACCCTACCGCAAGGTTCTGAGATCCTCGCACTATGATACCAAGCGTGAGGTCTGGCCAGGTTTATATCCACACAGCTAGTGTCTCTCCAGGACACTGGATCGGGTTGCTGCTAGCCGCCCGGTCTTTCTTTAAGAGGGGGGGGTCTATCCAGACCTCCTCCAGCATGCGGAGTTAACCACTGTCACCACGAATCCAACCTCTAGTGACCGGGACACCAGAGAGAACCTCAGGAAGAAGTCTCGAACGACCAACCCCGTGCTCCCACTTATTTTCCATGGCACTCGAGAGTTTTCAGAAACCGACCACCCTACCTATGGAGGGAGCCAGGCGAACAGAGGCAGCCCCTTCCTCCCCGCAAGCAGCGCGATAGGGGCTGATTTCAAGCACACCCTCTTGAATGGTGCTACTACGGGTAGAGCTTGATGCTACTGCAAAGTTTCGCCGGGCATTACGGGTTACTGCAGCCGAAAACATAACGAATGGCAACAAAATTCCAGTGATATGCTGCGTTTGTTATATGCATACGTGGCTCTGCGCGCTGGTAGCCACTATGAGAGCTAGTAGAGCACCCCTCAACATTTTATAGAGAGTTGCCTGTATTTGTGTGATAATATGTTTGGTTCCATCGCACTGTGCTTGTTCTGTTGGCGATCTAGTGTCACGGCGCTGACATACTACCACAATACAGAGAATATGAGTAGGGGTAGGAAGCTTTCGTGAATTCATTTCAGAACAAACTAGACATCCAACACGTGTACAGTGAAGTCAGTCTTGCAATCGGGTCATAGTATATTATACACGCCCTAGAAGACTCTGGGCCAATAACAGTATTGCAAGGAAACAAGAAGCGGGTGCCATACTCACAGGTGTGTAGTAACGCTGGCTACTCTCTGGAGCAGCACGCAATGTACAAACACCTCAGGCTTGAGTGTACAAAATAATGTGGAGTATAGCCGACAGGTTATTGAGCTCCCGAAATTTTCCTATCCTTAAATATGAGTAGTAAAAAAATTCCCTGTCGACGATAAATTTTTGTGTTTGACTTTAATTGAGCTACGTGGTACGGTTGTAAACCTTTGTAGTCGCATTTGAGAAGATGTGGGTTCTAAAACATGTACAAAAATCTTGATTTCTCTTTTACAGGGTTTTCCAAACTTACTCTAGGCGAATGCTGGTATGTTTCCTTTATATCGTAATCGATTCGTATACTGTTTATCTGAGAAACTTTCTCCGTCTCAAATGACTTTGCTGTCGACGAGAAGTTAAAAAACTTACTTATGTAAGTTTAAATTCTTTGCTTTCGGTTCGAGTATACACAACTTGCGTGATAACGATAAATAAGACGCAAAAGAATTTGGAAAATTGGCGTACTTTTGTAGCCAGCAAAATTACTCCCTAAATTCCGAAACATTTGGGGCTCTGACAGGTTACGTAGTCGATTTAATATCCCAAATTGGCTTGAGATATATGCGTATGTATATGGGTTAACTGCAGATGGGATACTCTCACCCTTGCCTTCTGTACAAGTCCTCAAAATTGACGCACGAAACGTCACAAGAAAAGCTGAAAATCACGCGTTGGAAAAGTAACATGAGGTTCGTTTACGTTTAGCTCAACAACATATCTACTTTTGATGGAAAAATTATTTTTACCTAACTTGCTGAGTCGCATTAAAACTTAGTCCGAAGGTGGTTACTGATATCTGAACCTATTCACTCGTATGCTGAACCAGGCACATCCATTCCCTGCTCCAATTCTTTGTTGAACTGGATCTTCTGAAACTTGGTAGAGAATAGCGTGGCGTTGCTCTTTGGATGTTTTGAAATGAATTACTAATTTTCAGGGTGCTCACAGGCCAGATATTTTGCATGTGTTTAAAAATGGACCTGGATCACCATATGAGTATAAAGCTGCTTTTACAAGAAGAAAAATTGATTTCGTTCAAGGCCTACCGTGAGAAATCTCATGCGAAAATATCAAGAAAATCTCACTGGAAACGGGTTCAGAAATCAAACTTGCAACTAAATGCCTGTTTTCCTGAGTAAAGTTTGTCGCTTCGGAATAACCATAATTTTAGTAACGAAATATTACGAACATTTGCAGTTTAAAATAAATTGTTTTGTGTTGTACTAGTGCAACAATATCGCAACACTGTCTGAACCCCACTCCATTTTAAAGAAGAAATTTCCAAGGGCTTTTCGCAATGGATATTTTTGCATGATTCCTTTACGCACACCTACATTATCTGTTGTTCTCCTACCAATATGCTTGGTATATAGGTTATCACGTGACTAGCAGAGAACTACCAACACAATCACTCGCTTCGTACAAATTCTTCTGAAAATAGGGCATGTCCTATCTTCTGATAGTTACTTCGTATGAAATCTGCTACATGAGAACGCCATCTTGCACGGGTTTTGGGTGTGATTAAAGACTTTGGGTAATTGTTTAATATAAATTTTATGTAAATCTTAGTCGAAGTCACTTAGTTTGAACAGTTCTTTTGGGGGGGGGGGGGGGATCCGGTTTATTTTTCCAACCGCGAGATAGTCGTCTCTGCGCAGGTTTGATGCGAGCTGTACTCTGTATCCCCTTTACTGATGCAGTTGAATGGTTGAGCGTGAATATCGAGTGCGTGCCGACAATTCAGCGTACCGTATTTACGGCACGCGTACTGCAGTGCGCAGTCTACGAGGGCACACTTCTCGCGTGCCGGTGCAAGGCAGCGTGATATTGATTTTATAATGGAGTGTACTCAAGATACGAGAGATGTCGCCATATTGATTTATGGATCACCGGCAGAAAAATGAAGTGTGCTGGGAGGTGGAAAGAATGGAGTACGTTGAAGGGGGGAGGGGGGGGTTAGGGGGGGAGATAAATATGTGAAGGAACAGGGAGAGAGAAGCTGCCTCGGTATCTACGACTGTCGGCTGCCGAGTGCAGTCCTCAGAGATGATATCCAGAGCCGTTCACAACCTGTTAAAGGCTGTTCACGATAAAGTTAGCACTTTTGAACTCGACCTTAGAGAAATTCACTGACCCTAACCTACATATATTTTAACTGGCGCACTGAGTGACACATAAGCCCAGTAAAGTTGGTAACGATGGTGGGAAAATAGTTCCATTTCTTAACGTCGAATATAAAGTGTTATTTAACTTTTTGTGGTAACTTAATTATCTATTTCCTTTTCCGTTTTTTAATGCATCCAAATGTAAAAATAAGCACATTAGTAAAATATTTACATGTATAATTATTTCAAAATTTCACTTCACTGACGCATGAATAAAGGGATGAGACACATGGCAATGTCAATTTTACATAAGGTGAAAGCATACATAACGTGCATACAAGTAGATCTTGAGCAGGGCTTTCAAAAGTGATAATTTTACCTTGAAGAACGTATACACATTTATGTAAGGTTTTTTATGGTGGATAAAACACTTAAATGAAATTTGTTATTTTACAAAAAAAAAAAAAATGTTTGGAAACTTGTTAGAAATTATTTTTTGTAGCTCTGCAAATTTTTTTTTGTAAAAATTGCAATAAATGACTTTGTAAAATTAAAAATTGTCTTTTGTATTTAAAATTACATTACTGATAAGTAGAAACAAACTATTTTTATAATGCTGTCGAAAACAACTACAATGAAAAATTTATATAGGATGAAAAAATTTTTGAATTGTTTTTACACAAAGATAAGTCCTATCCGGCAGGGAGATTCGAATCCTCCGTGTTATAATACACGCCATTTACTACATGAACGCTTCTCTTAGCTCACATTTACTTTCTTACAGTGGTGTTATTGTGGTTCACTAGCTAGAACAGGAATGTAACAATTCCGCATCTTGGAAAGGGTTGAGGATAGTAATTAAGGTAATTATTGGATTTCGGAAGGACTTCATATCTACTGGTAAACTGAACAGTTGCAATGAAGCAGTATAGTATTTTTTATGAAATACGTTTTGGAACAATAATTACTGGCATTGCAAACCAATAAATGATCATTCCAGCGTGTTCAGTTGGTTATAAAGATAACTGGGCGGGTGGAACACACAAAAACGTGATTGCGTGAGATTTGAAAATAAAGTAAAACTCGATGAATTATTTTACACTTGAAATAACATCAAAAGAAAACACCCCCCCCCCCCCCAACTTAATAGTTATTAACCAATAGCACGTCATTAGTAAAGATATTAGTGTGTTAAGTGACACAAATACCATAGACCGTAGTAATATTAGACTTTTTAACTTCGTGAGTTATAGTGAATCCAGGTCGTTACACAATTGTTTTTACGTGTGTTACAAACATAGCTTTTGTATCGTTACAAAGAAGACGTTTTACAACGAGTTGTATCGTTAGAAGTGTTACAACGTGCTGTATCGTTAGAAGTTTTACAACGTGTTGTATCGTTACAAAGAAGACGTTGTACAACGTGTTGTATCGTTAGAAGTTTTACAACGTGCTGTATCGTTAGAAGTTTTACAACGTGTTGTATCGTTAGAAGTTTTACAACGTGTTGTAAATTTACAGAAGGTTATCAGTAACATTCCCAAAATGTTTTCAGTGATGGCACAATACAGAAAAATAATGCCATGTAGTATACAATTCTGGACTTTCATAACACGCAAAACAATTGTGTAAAATAGCGTCCAACCAAGGGCAACGCACGGTTATTATTCGTTGGAAACTTTTAAAAATAAGATTTACAAAACTATAATAACATATTTATCAATATTTGTCTACAAATAAAATTCGGATAAGTGAGAACAGTTATTGAAATATTCGTTACTGTATGTCCGTAAACCCATCAACCTTTCGACAACGGTAAGTATTTACTGTCACTGGACATCAGTGTTAAAG
Organism: Dryococelus australis; assembly: GCA_029891345.1. Taxonomy (NCBI): domain Eukaryota; kingdom Metazoa; phylum Arthropoda; class Insecta; order Phasmatodea; family Phasmatidae; genus Dryococelus; species Dryococelus australis. The sequence continues at coordinate 166,392,761 of CM056999.1, read as the reverse complement.
CCGTTGCGTGGTTATTTGTTTTAAATATCCCCAACTAAAATAATAATGAGTCATAAGGCAATAATAATTCTTATAATTGTTATTCATTCAGTTATTTGAACTACCCCTGAAGTAATATTCCCACGTAAATTATAGCAATTTTTTACCACAGTTGCAAGACCCAATTTACCTATTCGATTCAGGATATACAGGATGATACACGAGTGGTTATCACCACCGAGAGGGCTTAGTTCAGACATCATTGGGAGCAAAATATGTCATTTAAATTATGGGTCATATTCCCAATATTTACAGAGTGACTCGACAAATGGGAAATGCCTAGATTATTGCTTATGGATATGGATGAAGGATATCGTTTACCAAAGGACTGCACTAACACGTGAGGAACTGCTTGCGCGTATCATACATGCCGCTACAGAAATCAAAGACAGCCGTGTGTGCAGTTACGTAGAGCGAGACGAGCGGTTCATAAGAGTGCGGCCGAGTGTAGACGGAAACATTTGTAAACATCTTTTGTAAGCTTGTTAAACGCAATTGTGATTCCGAACTGTAAACAATGTGGTTTGATAATACATAACTTTATTTACTTCTGAAAATGTTACTAATTGATTCGTCATTATTCAAACTTTTCCAATTACTCCGTAAATATTGTGAACAGGACCTTCATTTATATGAAATATATTGCACCAGATGATATAAGGCAGTGGCGGTAATACCTCGTGAATCACTCTGTATATATCGATATCCAGGCATTTCTGAACTTCTCCTGGTGGCTTAAAACTCTCTAAGGGGATGGGCCATGGTGGCTGAGCGGGTTAAACGGCTCGCTCCCCCCCCCCCCCAGGGTCGCCTTGATGGGGGGGACGAGCCGGGTTCAATCCCCGGCCGGGTCACTTCCCCGTTTACGCATGTAGGAATCTTGCCGGACGATGCCGCTGGTCGGCGGGCTTTCCCCGGAGATTTCCCATCCCTCCCCTTTTCCATTCCGGCGCTGCTCTATACTCACCTCACTCACCTTTATCGGCTCTCAAGACCTCGCTGATAACAGCCGCACAAATCGCTTCACTATTCACATACTCGTTAAGGGGGATTCCCAGAAAACAATATTTAAACGCCTATTAGTTACACTCGACTATAAAGAAGCATAGCGATGGCAATGGAAAACAGCATAAACAGCTTTCGCATGTGTTCTGTGTCCTCAGAACTTTAAGAGGCCACTGTAGGGTTTTAATGGAGTAATACTTTCAGAATAGATTAAGCACTATCGGTGTAATTTAAAACACCGTTTTACAGAAGGACATATATCGTGAACAGGCGGCTACAGACAGAAATTTTTGGTGACTTTGACGCGTTTCGATGACAGCATTTACGTTTCTATTAACCAAATATATAAATGATCAACAAAATATTTACTTTCTTTCCTGTGCCGAATAAAAATATTTACATTCACAAATATTGCATAGTTATTTTTATTAGAATGGATCCATATGACAACTAGGCATCTTGGAGCAGAGAAAAGCTGTTTGAAGTTCAGGCCTCTTCCAATCTGTTACTAGAAATGTCGAAGTTCTCCTCTGATGACTGAATGAACACTTCTGTCCGCTTCCACGAGTTACCCGTCACGAAAAAAAAAAAAAAAAACGAGAAGACAAATTCAGCGATCAGCACCCATTTCCGCCTTTAAATGAAATCACTAGTTATAAAGTAGTCGGCAGAGCTGTCGACGATTATTCATCTGCCGACAAGACGTACGAGCGACAGTCGTCACGAGCTGCCTCGGGAGAGAAAGAGATATAGAGAGAGAGAGAGAGAGAGAGATAGCGGGCGCCACGAGCTAGACAAGGACGGGCGACGGCGGGCGGCTGACGTGTATTAATGGCCCGCGCCCTCCTTATCCCCCCGAGGGGGGGGGGGCCGCGCGGGCGCGCACTTAATTGTGGCGGCGCATGACATATTGCCCCCCGCACTGGGCGTCACGGCGCGTGCATTAGCATGAAGGGGCGGGCGCGTCGCCAATAAAAATGCCGCGAGTTACAAGCAGGGGGAACAATCAGGGCGCGGCTAGGGATGAGCGCTTGGGTGGGCTGTGCGGTGGTGGGTGGTTACCCCCCCCTCTCCATCCACCATAATTTCGGTGACGGGCCATCGCTGCCAGCTGGCACGACCCACGACCGCCATAATCAATCAAGACGCCGCCGGGACAGGCAATAAGCCCGCCTCGCATGGCGGGTCTGCGGGTTGCAGACACTCCTGTCGCCAGGCGACCCCGCGGGCACGCTAATCTGCCGGAACCGCAGGATGCAGTGGAAGCGGCTAGCCACGTTAGCGCACATGGATGTACAACTATATACATCGGCGAAACACGACAGCAAAAGAATTTGACATGAAGGTCAGGCGATATTAACAGTTAAATTACGAACTCTCGAGTTAAGATACATTACAACATCCTGTTTAGTTAAACAACATTCGTTGATTTTTACTATTTTTGCATTGCTTTAACGTAGCGAAAATTTCACTATGGAATTATAATTATTACTTACTATCTGAAGCGAATATTATTTGTAATCTGGTGGTGAAGAGGTATAAAAGGCCACTTGGTCTTAACTTCATCACATAAAAGAAGACGATATAATAATTATTTTTCATATCCACTTTAGTATACTCAAATGTTGAGTTCCGTCCATATATTTATCACGTGTATGTGTGTTTGTGATTTGCAGGAAATATGGCATGCCAGTATTATTAAAATTAATTTTTAATTCGTTATTTACGTAAGAAATATAAGTTCGCAAACCATTTACTTAGTTATGATAACTAGGAAGTGATGAGTGGCAATATTTGAGAAAGTTCAGAGAAAGCTATTACTTGAAACAATCTTTCAAATGAAAATAAACATTACATTTTTCCATAACAGAACAGTAGAACAAAATTTCGGGGAAACCTGGGAAAAACAGGAAAGAGGAAGAAAAAAAAAATTCTAGACTCAGCGGAATGGCCGACAGGCTATATATCCCAAAACGAATGTGGTGTAGGTATAATTCACTAAAATATTTCGCGTCTGCTAGCTGCAAACCGCGAAACAAATACGGGTCCGATTTCACAATTCTTCTGAATAGGTGGCCATACTTATATGTGAAAGTATTTGGTTTCCATATTGGTCTGTGTGCGTTGTATCAGGTAGACATCGTTGTCGATATGTGAGTGAGTGTAAAGTTGTAAGAAATTAATTTTAGAGAAATTGAAGAAATTATTGGTATGTGTATACTCTGGTTAAGGCCACCTGGTTTTACCAAAAATATTTCAAGAACAGTTGTACTCCAAAAGACTTCTCAGATCGACCTTCGCAGTTGAATGGTTTTGGTTGTTGCGCAGATTGGCTGCATTGGCGTAAATTAATTTTGACTATCCCACACAGAAAAAAATTCACATGTCACTTATTACAAACTTTTTTTTTTTTGGAAACCAGTTGCGTGAAATGTTGCACAGGTGGATCACTTAATTTTGTAAATATAAAAAAAAACTTGCGTAGTTCAATATTTTTGCTAAACTCGAAGTCTAAAACACTTACTTGTTAAAATAGAACATTAGTTTTACACATGACACACTAAAACTTTGTGAGATTCACTCTATTTTCTTTTTAAGTTTTACAGAAATATGTTTGCCAACTATTTTCCAAACAATTCCTTGCACAAACCAAAAAAAACAAAAAAACCTTGAAATCACGGAAGAAAACGTCTTATCGTAAGTGCACGAGTGGAGAATGAAGTGATCTTGAGAGCCTGAGAGGGCGAAGTGGGTTTGAGTATGTGGTAGTGCAGGAATGCAAGGGCGGGGAAAACCGGAGATCCCCGAGAAACCCCGAATGACCAGTGGCATCGTCCGGTACGATTCCTCAATCGTTATGACGTGACCAGGCCTTAGGATGACGGCCTACATGACCAAACCTTTGAACATTAAACCGAGGCGCAAGCGGGATTGCAACAACACATTGCGAAACCCCGGGGGCAGAAACCCCCTCCGCCTTCAAGTACTCGGGGACGAACATATCGAACAACGCGCCGACATAGGTCAGCGTCACCCTGGACGCGGCGCCTTTTGTCATGACGCCCTAGCCGGGAAGAAGAAAGACGCAGAGATGCGTATGTCTGGCCGACGATAACCGCCTACCAGAAACAGCCTCCGGAACCATGATTAAGGTGGGGGACATTCCAATTAGTTTGTGATAAATAATCATAACTGGTTAAATAAGAATAATGAATTTCATTCTAAGCTATCCTGAGTAATAGACCCCTAATATATTATAATGAACCCCAACACACGCAAATTGTGCTTCGCCACATCGTGTCTCATTATTCAACTACGCCCTTATCACAATTCATTCATGAATATGACCATAAAAATTATTGTTCATAACCACATGCAAAAATACGTGAGTGACCCTGCCAGGAATAGAGCCCGGTTCGCCTAGGTGGGAGGCGGTAGTCTGACCGCTAAACCACCGCGGCCCCCTTAGCTACTGGAAATCGAATCTGTGTAAGTAAGTGAGGAAATATTTGCAGTTCCAAAAAAAAAAAATATGCATAAATACCCATCCGGTATATAAATTTCACAAACTTGTAAACATAGCGAAAAGAGAACAAAGAAAAATTTTCGACTCCGAAATGGTGTACACTATTCTCATTTCAGCGACTGAATCGTCGCTGAATTTATACGTGTAGTGGACATAAGGTAAACCTTTAAGAATTCCAGCGTTTAAGATGTGTCAGTTCGAGTCGCAGAAAGAAACCACTTTATTACAGCAGGGGTGGCAAGTGAATAGTAGCAAAGTTCCCGAAAATGTGAGAGCGAGAAAGATGTCACGTTGACGCAGTGCAAGGCGAAATGGCAGGGTTCCAGACATTAGCCACGTGACCTATCTAACAAGACTTGGAGGAAGAATCTTCGCGAGTTTTTGCTGGTGGCTCATCTGTACTTGTCTCTTTTCCCTCGGTTTCATTCCGGAATGCCTGTCTGGCGTCGTTGATTAATGGCCCTGCGTGTCAGGCTGGCTTTGGATCTCGTGCTTAGATGACTTATTTCCGCTGTGTGTGCGTGTGCGTGTGTGTGTGTGTGTGTGTGTGATGCTGTGAGGCGAAATTATATTCTCTCTTTACAGTCCTTTACTTTCGTTCGACTAATACGAACAGCCGCACGGAATTTATTAAAGGATAAACTAATGTATACCCGGTCTTAACCTCTAACGTGGCTGACTAACGCTGGAACGGCAAAGTGAAAAGATAGCGTTTTACACGTTTAGAGATTTCATAACATTGCTTCTAAACAAAAAGAAAAATAAAACTTCGCCCATATTTACCCGGGTGCACTTTTTTTTACTCAAAAATGGTTATAAAAATTTTAATGCCTAAAAAATTGCGGGTACCTGTTTTTGGCGAAAATATTTCAGGACAGGTTGTGTTCCAACGCACTTTAGTTCAGAACCACTTTCGTGATTGGATCACGTGAATCGTTACGCATCTTATCTGCCTGCCCTCGAATCACTGACGGTCAACATCGGAGAAACTTAATTCTAATTGGCTCACTCATGTAACAGCCTGTCTTCACTCAAAGGCACGCATCCAGTAGTCAAATGAAGACTGCAAGTGTGCCCATAGGGTATTGAAGTCTAGCCTCCACGCTAATCTCTTAGCGAAAAAAAAAAAACAGGTGGCTCTAGTTATAGCTAGACCTAGTGATATTTCGCGAAAAAAATATTACTACTCGCTAGACATCAACACTATGAGCACCCGTCAGCAATTTGTATATTGCCATTGGCTGTTGTATGTTTGAGAAGGCGTTTTCATATTGGACCGGACCACTCAGAATCCGGCAATATCGTCACGGCTCCTACGTGATTCGTGTGCAGACATTTAACTCCTGTCAAAAAGTAATTCAGAAAATATAGATACGTAAATGACCCTACAGTGTTTTGAAATATAACATGTCTTGAGATGTTTTTGCGAAATTTCACTACCCCTAGTTATATACTTACAAAAGTCACAGCCATTTATTAATTAACAACTACGTACTGTATTATAACGTGATTCTTTTTCAAAGGACAAAAATGTGTTATTTGTTCGAAAGCGATAAAATTCTATCATTTCGCTTGGACCATTCCCTACTATATTCGATGCGGTAAAATATTATTACCACTAAGATGGCCGAGTTTTTAAACAAATTACAATATTTTGGCAGTCGGTACCAAAACGTGGAATATGCTAACGTAAAAATCTAGTGCGGGTGATCTCATCGAGTTTGCAAATACATTCACCAGTAGAGCTAATAAAATGACTTTGTTTTTGGTAAATAGTATTTACATTATCCTGTAATTCATTTATACTTCGCATACCATCAATAATGAAGAAACAGCACTGGCTCCGCGACATTTCCAACCATTTATTACAGATACCGTAAACTTTATGACGCTGCAAAAGTCACTTGTTCCGGTGTGCCAAGCTATATTAACTTACAAAACAGGACATTTTACAAAATTTTTCTTAAAAACAGAACAAAACAGAGCACTTGAATATTAAAAGGCGCAAGCGTTCTTTCTAAGTCTTACAGTTCTAGTTCAATATTAGGCAACTTATTGCTATAATGAGACTTCATTCTATTAACTGATAACATTGTTAATATTGAATTGTTAGTTAAAAGAATGTAGTATTATTTAAGTGTAACTGCACTGTGCCAAAATCATTTTATAAATAAATTTTCATCTTTTAATTTGCGGATATGTGTCCGTTCTCTCAACTTGAGAAACGTATTTCTGATCAAAAACGTTTAAGAATAATAATGTCAGATTGTAGAGGTGGATATTAGAAAAAAAATCTAATGGATTTAAACAGCCATTTGTTGGAAGTTTGTAAAAACAGGACATTTGGCGTCCCGTTAACAATTTGTTGGGACACCGGGACAGATCATAAAAAGAAAAGGAGAGTCTCGTTAAAATCTTTGCAAAGCAGTATACGTGTGCCAATCATGCACACATTTATAGAGCACAAAGTATTTCCACGTAACTAAAAGGATCTGCAGTGTGGCGTTATGTTTTGTTGGATACCCACAATACGAAACGCGTTCGGACATGTTAATATAGAGCAGTTGGTAGGGCGTCGAATTTCGTGAAGTGGAGAATGTCAATCATTGAAGGCGCAGGTTCCATTATTCTCCCAGCCGTCATTTATTTTCCGTTGGTAATATTCCTTTTTGTGACAAAATAACTCTACTTAATTTATTATCCATCGGAATCTTTTTCTTAAGCAAAGAATCACAAATTTTAACATCAGTTCGAAAACCAAATTTGTTTTGCTGCAACCTAAATGCCACCTTAATGTTGACAGAACAGTAAGGAGGAAATGTTGTCACAATAATATTTAATGTTAGATTAACATTTACAACTTAACAGTATATTAAACCCTAAGAAATTATTTGTAAATTTACCATATCAGTGTAAACGTACAGTGACAAAGCTCGAATAGTAAAACATTTTCCCCATACATGGATAGTAACATTCCTACAGTTGCTGGGGAAAGAGTCAAATGCGTAGGGAAGTTCCCTACTTTGTATAGTAACGATACAGAACATTCCCATATCTTCAGCCTGATATGTAGTACTATTGACATAAACTGTATATGTTAAAAACTTCCTATATAGTTTAGGAAGTTTACCCGAATTTTTTTGTCAGTGTACATTAACAGCAACATTAGATACTGACGTCTCACAGATAACAAAAAATTACTGTTGTACCAACATTAGACTTTTTTTCTGTCTAATCAGAACCATTTTAAAGTTGATTTTACATGTGGTGGAAGAATACATAACGTGTATACAAGTAGAGTTTGAGCAGTTTGTCGGGAACAGCCTGTATACTCGAGTACTCCACCGAGGTGAAGGTTAGACGGCTCGCTGGGCCGGGGCGGCAGGCCGGTAATTGTGTTAGCGCAGTTTGCGGGGTGTCCACCCCTTCCTCCCCTTTCCTAGACCAAGGTGGGTGCCAAGTGGCTGTTACCTCACCTTGTTACCACCGCAGGGGCGCAAAACTCGACTGCTTACCGCTCGAGCAACACCGCCCTTAACACGCTCCGCCTCTACGCAGCTAAGGTCTGTTTAGGGACGCCCGCGGCCAACTGGCCGCTCTTGGAAGCCCTGCTGAAGATATACTTTTATGCGCATTGTTTATTCTTCCAGTGACGAATATAAAAAGTCATTAACTGGGAAAGGGGGGGGGGGCACGATATCTGAGCGGTTAGACCACACTATAAAATATTATTTGGAAATTTACCACACCAATGTATACTTGTATTGTGAAAGTGCGAACGGTAAAGTTTTCTGCCTATACATCCGTGGTAATGTTACACATTTATTCAGGAAACAGTTCAATGCATGGGGAAGTTACCAGCTTTGTATAGAGGTGACGTTAAACGTTCTTATATTTGCAGCCTGACGTTTGTTATTATTTCCATACATTGTATAGGTGAAAAACGTCCATTACTTTAGGAAGTCCACTAGAAAAATTTTTTGTTACAACGCGCTCGCCTCCCACCAAAAGGGAACCGGGCTCAATCCCCGGCCGGTTCACTCCGGATTTTCGCAAGTGGGAATCGTGCCGGATGATGCCGCTGGTCGGAGGATTTTCTCGGGGATCTCCCATTTCCCCCGCCCTCTCATTCCGGCTCTGCTCCGTGCTCACCTCGCCACCCTCATCGACTCTCAAGACCTCGACGTTATGAGGCGCCCTAACATCTCCACAAACATACTCACTCCAGTCGTTTTAAATAATTGTCACCGCGGGATCTTTGAAACAACAGTAGTGATGATGGTAAGGGGCAGTGAAATTTCGCGAAAATATTTTTAAGACATGTTGTACTTCAAAACGCTGTAGCGTCTTTTTTCTGCCTTGATTGGCTGGATTTCTTTTTGACACGTGTTAACTGTCTGCACTCGAACCACGTAGGAGCCGTGCCGATGTTGCCAAATTCTGAGTGGCCCGGTCAAACATGAAAACACCTTCTCAACCAGACAGCAACCAATGGAAACAGACAAATTTATGTTGGGTGCTTATAGTATTGGAGTCTACCGTGTACTCATTTTTTTCACTAGCTCTAATGATGGTTTATCGTGGGACTAGTTGACTGTTTGCTAGGATTCAACGTACCGTAAACATGTCCAACAGTTTACTTCCTTTATTGGCCGTCATACATGTAGGCTGCTACAGCCCTATTTTACTAGGCCAATGAAGATTCTGCGACTATAAGGCAGAACGTCCTGTTATACACGGCCCCTTTGTGCACCACCTGTTCTAACCAATACCTGCCAAGGAGACCCTCAGGCACTACCAAATAATAACCTCGAGCTGAAGTGGAATGCATAAACTATCATAGAAATGAGGAAAGAACAACGTAAAATGTGGGTCCAGAAGACCTCAGGAAATTCCTGTATAGCTACAACGAACCCCGACCATACTCCGCCTCCAGTGCACAACGGGAGCCAATTAGAACGGATTACGTCAACCCACACACGTGAAGCGAAGAGTGGGCTAGCTGCGAGGGCTGTCAGCGACACACTCGGCGATTGTCAGCTCCGGGTCCTGGTGCTGCGACGTCTGACCTCGGGGCGGTGAGTCCAGTGTGCGACACTCACGTGAGATCCCTCTCAACCATGAATCTCTCTCTCTCTCTCTCTCTCTCTCTCTCTCTCTAACTAATTTAACTCTCCCCTTCATCCTTCCCTTCACTTGGCCTCTTGTCTTTATACTGGAACAGTGAGTAACTGGTAGAGATGTTCAGTAAATACCTTAGCTACACTTTAAATAATTAATCTTCTTATTAACTTATCCTGCTTCCTACCCCTATCCCTAGGGATAGGAAAATTTCGCGAATTCATTCCAGTACAAGTTATACGTCCAGCACATGTACACAGAAGTCAACTTGGTAAATGGATTACAGCTCACTGGAAACGCCCAGGACGACTCTGAGCCAATAGCAGGCTTGCAACAATACAAGCATCGAGTGCCATACTGCCATATGTGGAGTAACACTGGACCAACAGCCAATGAACACACAGCTGAGGCTCGAGTGTACACAGTACTGTGGATAACAGCCTCCAGGTCATTGAACTCGCGAAATTTTCCTATCCGTACCCTCATGAACATGCTAAGTTTGTGAGCGGGCCCAGCTCATAAAAGTTCGTGATTGGTCTGCAAGCAACTTAGCCGAATCAAAATCTTGTTCATTCAATCATAAAAGAATAAATAATTTACAGTATTTTAGAAAATATGTTGGCTAAATTTTTTTTTTTCGCGATATTCTATCATCTCTAAATATCAGTATATGATAGAACACTAGAGACCCGAGAATTTCGCGGGTTCATTTCTAGACAAGTTGGAATTCACGCACATGTACGTTCATGTAATTTTTGTAATTGGTCGACTTGTTGTTTGACACCTCCTGCAGATAAATGAGCCAATAACAAATATGCAATAAATTGTGAGTCCAACCACCGCCTTTTACTACCACAACAATCAACCAATAAACAGTTATATCTGTATGAGAGTATATAAGATTGTGAAGTATAGCCAACAGGTCATTGCACTCGCGAATTTCTCGGGTCTCTACAGATCACATAGGGGATCTGGTGTAGAACAGAATACAGGGTAGGACCTCCAACCAAACCATGTAACCGATTCCGTTACGGCTGTGTAACTAGATGGCAGAGCAGTAGTTGCGGTAGATCCATAGACTAAAGACGAGGTAGACTGATCTCGCTGGCTGCGCACAACCAATCTACGCGTCCCAACATTGAACTGCTTTTCTGTCAATACCGTTGGCAAAAAAAACGGCATGGCTCGGATTTGAGGTTAGAATGCTGTTAGTATACAAATGATTTTACATGTTTTTATATTTCATCTAACCATTTTGTAATGAGGTTTGATTAAATTAAAATTAGTAAAAGTATTTAATTAATACAATATTGCATGCCATTTAATAATTGACGTATAAACAAACACGTTCATCACTGTCGACCATGTGATTATGACAGCTGTGTTCCTTTCGGGTGGGTCAGTGTTGGGTACATGCGCAGAAGACGAATAAGCAGCCTACCTCATCTGTAGTCTATGGGTAGCCCATGCTGTGATAGTATGGGATATAGTGCCGTGATGCAGCCATAATGCTTCGCTCTCATTTATCGCGACGCCGGGCTTCTCTGGCGGTCATCTACGTCACCAACTGTCATCCCCCCTCCCCTCCCCCCTCGGGTGAGTATTGTACACCACACACGCAAACACCGCTACGACTGTGCGTTACCGCAAAACAGATGAGGGTCCTGAAAGTTCTGACACGTCGTGAATTATGCTCTGTGATGCTTTTCCAAGCCCTGCGGTTCCCGCGAGTATTTCGAATAAAGCAGCGCTTCGTGTGCTACTTGAGGTATACTCCGCTAAAACTCTACTCCCAGGATATTCCTCCGCCTCATACAAACGTCGCTTAACCGAGTATATAAGATTACACTAAGTGACGGCTCATCGTATTCGAGCAGTTAGTGTATTTCTTACTAGGCATCACTAACACACCTATTTTCTCCCTGTTTTTATTCATATTAATTATAATGATATATTATAATTTATAGATAAAATAAACTTAAAAGTTAAATTTAACAAAAAATGAGGTGCTTTTATTTTAACACAAGTATGAGAGGCTTGTCATACACGGCGCACATAAGAAACAACCAAACACATCATACAAAAGGGGATTTTTCAAAAATTTGATTCAAAAAGTGTGGAGAAACTACGAACAGACTGCAGAAGTGGAGTGAATAAAAGGGGTCACTGCATCCGAATGTACCACATGCGGAACTCATTTAAAACTGTTCACGATAAAGTGAATACTTTTAAAATCAACCTTAGAAAAATGTCACTGTTCCTGCCTGCGTACATCTTAACGGGCTCATTGAGTGACATGCGCCCAATGAAGTTTGTAACGACAAATGGAATGCAGTTCCATATCTTAAAGTTGAATGAAAAGTGTCATGTAACCATTTTTAATAACTTAAAATTATTTATTTCGCTTTCTGTGTAAAATGTGCATATGTGTAGAAATGAGCATATTTGTAAAATATTTACTTTTCTAAAAATTTCAAAGTTTTACTTGACCGACTCATGAATATAGTGATGAGGTCCATGGCTATGTAAATTTTACGTTTGTCGGACGAATACACAAAGTGTATACAAATAGATCTTGAGCAGGGCTTTTCAAAAGTGCTTATTTTACTGTGAACTGCCTATACACATTCGTACTGCCGATATTGTTCGAAAAGTACGATCTATGCTGCGTGTGAAAGAAGACTGCATTTCTTGTATAGTGGTGTTAACTATTTTTGGTAGAACTTAATGACCTAATTGTTTGAGAAATAAAAAAAGGCAAGCTATTATTTAATTAAAATTTAACGTTTTTCCAGCCTAGATGTTTTACAAAGCACACTTTAAAATAAATCTCCTCCAAGAAAGACAGTCATAATCCTTTCATCTGTATTAAATAAGTGTTGGCAATAATGTATACAAATATTATTAACAATTGATTTTATGAACATCTTTCATGATAACTTTCATGGTTGAAGTATGTCTTTTTTTAAATATCAAAATAGTTTTACTAATACGTATAACCAGAGTGATTATTACGATGATATTGTTTGTTGAAGCGTAGGTGGTATTTTGCAAATGTTCTTTTTGAATCACCGATAGTGAAAATACGTTTAAATTTCGATTGAAAATTGTTTCTTATATTCTGATTTTTTGAAATTTAAATACTTAAAATCTTGCAATATATTTTACAGTGTCGCAATATATGCGTATTCGTCCTTCATACTGAAGTCCTACTTTTCTGGCAATTTTGGAAATGTGTAACAATTTTTAATGAGTTCTGCAGCACAGTGCTCCATCACAGCCACTCTAATTCTTCCTCAAGCTTCTTTCGTCGCCGAAATTTTGCTGCGCTGCAAGCTTTCCTGCCATTTACCAGCCGCTTTGAACATTGTTCCCTGTTGCAGCTACTTACGAGAGCTTTCTGAAAGCTAACAAGCTCTTATGAAAAATTTATCCTCTGCATGTCCCTGGTGAATTATATAGAAAGTAGAAAGAGAATGAGATCCGAGCGAGCGTTACTAATAACTAAAGAATGCCTTCACTTGAACAATTAAAAAATAATAATAATAATAATCGCGAGGAGTAAAATAAAACAAAGACAGAATTAGTTTACTTCAAGCTCAAACGGTTGAGTTTCATTTAATGTAAAAACACGGTAAAATTGTATCAAATTCCATATTACGTTCCTGAAATTCCTATAGAGATAACTAAAACTTTTTCTTACTTAATTGGTCGATGTTAATATTAGGGTTTGGCTCTACATATTAGGAGCCTTGGCGTGAATTTCGCTGTAATATTTATAACATGGTTCTGGGTTCTGCGAAGATACGGCGTTCTCGGACCATAATCTCCTCATCGCCGAAATCCGTGCCAACCTAAACGTTAGGGCTTTCTACGGATTTGTGAGCCAGTTTGGTTACAGCGCTTGCCTATAGTTATAGGCCGTTCACGGTAAAGTGAGCACTTTTTAAGCCTTAGTTACTTTAAACCAATTTGTATCCTTCCACCACTTGTTAATGTAAACCCTGCCATGTGAGCAATAAACACAGTGTATACATTCACCACACCCAAAACCAAACGTCCGAGTATACAAAGAAACGTAGTTATTGGTTATTATGTCGGATGAAACAGCTTCAAAAAGTGCTCGCGTTACCGTGAACGGCCTGTATTCATTTGTACTGGTAAGCACTTCTTTTTGGTTGCGGCAGACTGAGTCTGGTTGATGGTACAAACTCAACGTGTTTTTTTGAGTTTCGTTCGGACACACGGTCGCTCAGTTCCGAGCGGTGAATCCGAATATGCCTACCTTTTTCGAGCCTGCGGGCTGGCCTATTTCGCATCGAAGATTGAATATAATTTTTAGCCCTTATACTGTGCTCTCGTTTGATAGCGCCACAGCAACTAGGGTTGATTACAAGCCAGCAAACCAGATAATCATATTCGTTCATCTCCGAGGTTTTGATTTTTCTCGTAGAGATCTTAGCGGGTGACGGGTTTCTTCCCTCGACGCCACCAGAGGATTTGCAATGAGCAAGATCTGTGATTTACTTAGGTATTCTGGCGAACACTTGGCGTCATCTTTCTGCATCATAAATTCCAATAATAATTATAAGTAAAGATTTATAGCCAAAAAAATTTTAATAAATTTTTTTTTTTACTTCGAATAAAACCGAAATGATATCCACGGCCATACTTAAATAAGTGCATACACAGTTCCCAAACTATACGGTGTTCACGGTAAAGTGAGCACTTTTTGAAACTGTTTCATCTGACATTAACCACTAATAAATGTATTTCATTGCAACCTCAGGCGTTTACTTTCGATATTGTTAAAATGTACACAGTCTGTTTATTAGTTACATATATCAAAAAGTACCAGAAAGATAGAAATTGGCTGAAATAAGAAATATAGCAGAGCCTTAAAAAGTGCTCACTTTACCGTGGATAGTCTATAAGTATGTGTAAGTGTAGCCTCGCTCTAAAACTGAATCAGTGATATCAATCAGTGATATCAGTCAGTGAAAGAATATTTACTGAAAGTCAACTGACAAGCTGCTGCCGACTGACAAATCGAGCAAACTGGGAACAAGGGGCTTATAGCAGTGAAATTCTAGACATTCAGTGAGAATCACAAACAAATCAGGGAAATTTAGCCAACATATTAATGAGTCATCTGGTACTGATTATAAGTAGCTCAATTGTCACTGGTTTTCAATGATTTGACTCAATTTTCACTGTTTCAGTTTTAGAGTGTAGTTTCTTCGTTGCTGACATGCAGTCTCTCTGGATTCATTTAAAAATAATAAAATACCGTTCTTTAAAACGTCATAACAGGTGTTTTACGTCTCACACTTACGCATAAAATTGCCTCAGAAAACTCGAAACTCGAAACTACATAGCTTATCGGACCACTGAATGAAAGCCTCATGCAAGTGGACACAGGTAACATATTTCCAGCTCTTCCTTCTCTTTATGTGACGTGACTCTGTAGCATGTACAACTACAGAAGACATCAATCGTACTTCTACTAATGACGTGGAAATTGCGAATCGTAACCACGACCTCGAGACCCGCCGCCATCTTGATTTAGCTCAAATTAATTCGCGAAAAAAAAAATCGGTCTGTACAAGTACTACTTTGGAAAAAGGTCCTTTGGCCATAATTTGCTAGTCTCATCACTCACTGCTCTCCAAACTACCTGGAGGTAGATCGCAGAGATGAGATTAAATTTAAATAAAACGGTAAATGTATTCCGTTCTTCGCAGGTGGTGATAGGTATATAAAAGAAAAAAAATATTAAAGAAACTGACTTGATAAGATAAAATAAAATAACTCATTTTTAAGAGCAGACCAAAGTTCAAATGAAATCAACATGAGAACAAAAATATGAAAAGTGTTCTGGTCCCTTAGGGGGGCCATACGAAATATAAGTGGGAGACATGCTCAGAAGAATGTATCGCGTAATACTAGTTTAACGTCCTGTATTAAAAATATAAATAACACAACCGTTACAATATGGCTTACAACACTCTACATCAGTTAAAGGCTGTTCACGATAAAGTGAGCACTTCAGAAATGAACCTTAGAAAAAAGTCCCCCTGCATGCATATATTTTAATGGGCGCACTGAGTGACATTCGTCCAGTAAAGTTGGCAACAATGGATGGGAAGCAAGTCCATATCTTAACGTTGAATAAAAAGTGTTTGATAACTATTTGTGATAACATAAATTTATTCCTTTCGCTTTCCGGTTTTTTTTTAATGCACAGAAGTGTTAAACTTATCAGATTTGTAAAGTATTTCCTTTTCTAATAATTCTGCAGTTTCACTTTAATGACGCACGAATAAAGTTATGAGGCACATGGTAATGTTAATTTTACATAAGGCGGGGGAATATATAACGTGTATACAAGTAGATATTAATCAGGGCTTTCAAAGTGCTAATTTTACCGTGAACAGCCTATACTTTACTATGCTTAACTTCGGGAGAGCTCGACTTGAGGTATATGTTTTACTATTTAGTTGCAACAGTTAACTATTTATCTATTCAATCTAGTGAGCCACGTACGAGATATTCTAAAGTCTTTGGTTAGATAATTGGAAAATCTTCACCTTAATGATGCCGAAGGCCGATCGTCATCACGGCCCCAGAGTACGTAACCCATGTCATAGTCTCTTCATCTTGCCCTGTCGTCGGCTGGCTTTGGCAAGACAAGACCCGCGCTCGATGCCCCACTCTTTTAAATACGGCGCTTATTTTACCGAAGGGTCCACGATGGCTGAGTGG
The DNA here is from genome assembly GCA_029891345.1 of Dryococelus australis. Lineage (NCBI taxonomy): Eukaryota > Metazoa > Arthropoda > Insecta > Phasmatodea > Phasmatidae > Dryococelus > Dryococelus australis. The sequence goes on along the minus strand of CM056999.1, from coordinate 166,376,305 downwards.
TTGGCCTGCTCGCCTCCTACCAAGGCGATCCGGGCTCAATCTCCGGCCGTGTCACGCCGGATTTTCGCATATGGTGATCGTGCCGGACGATGCCATTGGTCGGCGGGGTTTCTCGGGATCTCCCGTTTTCCCACGCCCTTTCATCTGGGGATGCTCCACGCTCACTTCAATCACCCTCGTAGGCTCTCAAGACCTCGTTGTTAAGAGCCACCCAAAATCTCTCCACTTATTTCGCCAACATCTAGCTGTTGTCACTGCGTTCGCGCGTCTCGCGACCTTGGAACGATGTCCACGCCCCTCCTTACACGAGGGATGGGTGCGTTCAGGCGAGTACAACCAAGGCTTGCCCACGCAATAACAAAAGGGAATAACTCACAGCCTCGCATTACCCAAACCTGTCATACGTGCAGGATTGACAACCAAGCGTGAATGGTTTTCGGCTGGCCCCGTAAAATAAAATCACACTTCTTTGCGAAAATTCACTGGTTTTAGCGATAACATGTATACGCTATTTGCTTTGGATTAGCCACTTTTTAAAGATCTGCTTCTATATCCTTCGACTGTACGTAAACTCAAAATTTGCCAAGAACACGTGCAATTGATTCATTAATAAACGTGTTGATAATATACTCATTCAATCTGTTATCCTCATAAATCATACAGAAACCAAACGAAGAGAAAATTCTCTCTGCAGAATTTTGAACGTCACAATGATAATACATCATTGAGATACTGACCGACTTTTTCCCATAATATCACTGCAAACTTTACCGTGACTACTACGATCAGAAGTTACGTTAAAATTTGTTTGCTGAATGGGACACCCTGGACACACAATTTTGAAATGTGTGTAATTTGGCCTGTTATTTAATGGAATATATTTTTGAAACTGTACAGGTTAAAGGCACTGAGCTGGCGGTTTATTGAACAACATGTTGACCCCCGTTCAGTGACGTTTGTTCTATTGCTCAGATCTGCATTGCGTCATTGCCACGTGAGTTCCTCAGGAAATCGGTGCACATCGAAAACTGCAAATGTATGGCGACATGTTCAGTAGTGTGTGAGTGTGTGTGTGTGTGAGTGGCAGACATTATGGGCGACATTCCGCACATGTTATTTTTTTTTTTTACAACAATCGCTGGCTCAGCGCTTTCGTGATTTATTGCTGTAAACGCAGCAGCACAAATACGGCAGACAGTATTCACTTGCCACTGTTGATAAATTGGTATAATTTATTAAAATGATTGACACGGTACCTATAACTAAACATTTGCAGATGTAAATTCCACTAAAACTGTCCGAATGTGGTCTAACTTGTAGTTATAAGCAGTTTTCTATCGATATAATGACTCTTAACAAGTAATAGTTGTATTTTACTACCACGTTTTATACACTGTTGAACTATCTTCTATTTAAGCTGAAGTAAGTATGATGTGAGGCCACATAATAAGATTATGAGATTTTGTGACAGGCATGCAAAAATATTGGCAATATTACAAAGGTTAGAGTGGTTGGATATAAAATATTTGAGCCAGTTTTATGTGTTGAATTTGATTCATATAGTTATTATTAGTACAAATGCTGCGTACTTAACGATAATATTTAAAAACCAACCAAATTCTCAGATGCAAAACTATACAGGTAGATCCCTTACAATTTTAAAGGGTAAATACTTCAAGAGCTTTAAACTCAATGTTTTGGAAGGAGGATTAGGCTAAATAAGAGCCCACCAGCTCATATAAGATAGTAGAATGAGATAGTTAATTTAATTAGGCCACTTAAAATGGTTTTTATACAAAAAAAAATTATACCTGGTGATTTATCGCGATAATGCCTGACAGCATGTTTGGTTTCAACGTCCCATGAACAGGCCTGTAAAATATATTTCCACACCGGCTACATTGCTCACAACGAGGCTGATACTGCTCAAACACAGATCTTATATGATTCGCCTGCGAAAAGCTGCGTGCGAATGTGTCAGCTAATAATAAAAGTATTAGGAAACCATAGAGATTTGGGGACTGCCTTGGAGACAAATATTTTCCCGAATAGTCGCCATCTACGTCAATAAGCAGTGACATTAATTTTTTCAACAGTCGATTACTAACAGAGTCTACTCGCGGGTTTTTTTGCACTTTATAAATCAAACTTTAGAAAAATTACCATATTTATTACATGTTTGGTTGTCTTTTAAAAATGCAACTTATCACAAGCTCTTTATACTTGTGTTAACATGAAAGTACATAATTTTCGTTTATGGAATTATTAATTAAATTTTAATTATAATTTTAGTATTTCATTTTTAATTTATATGAATTAAAACAGCTATAAAATAGGTTAGTTGACAAAGCCTAGTAAGAAATAGTTATCATGCAAACTAATATTGAACTGAATAGGCACGAATGAGTTTCGTCGTCCCTTTGGTGTAACTTGTTATAGGTTACTAAGTTAAACTTAGTTTGCATTAGGCGGTGGAATGTCCTGAAAGTAGCAGTCCTATAGCAGGACTTCGGAAAAGTTGGAAGTATAGTCCATTCATTGCTAACACTTTGTAGGCTATGCTCTAGTGTAGCTCGAGCAAAGTTAATTTGAAATTTCCTTTGTCGTTCAGAACAAAACACGCGTGTATGTGCAGACTTTGTTCGGTTAGTGTTTAGAATGAATGATCTCACAAGAACTTGACAGCGCAGTAACAGAGATATTTCTAACGACATAATTCGTTTTTTATAGCCACTCAAAGAGGCATGATTGACTGTAAATTCTTTTATACGATAAAGTGCATTTGATTGGGTCAATATCACACTCTCCATTGGTTGATGACCGGCCAATAATGAACGCTGTAAAGTACAGGGTAGTGTCCGGTGTGGCATGGACCAATGGGACGATGGTGAGTTCTAACATAGACACCAACGAAACCAGCATTCTTGTAGTAGTGGATATAGGCGACTCGCTTCTAATTTGTCTTAAGTGACAGTAATTGTGTGCGGACCTCTATGTGATATTTACAAATTTCCCGAATCACTGCTAAAGTTCTTCTTTCAGGATGTTCCTCCGCCTCCTGCAAGCAAAGCTTAACAACGTCTGGAATATTACACCAAACGGACGACGCACCTGTTCAAAAACATTTTGCATAAGAATTATTTCTAGCGTCCGCGGTGGCTGAGCGGTTAGCCTGCTCGACTCCCACCTTAGCGAGCCGTTGTTCAATTCCCCGGCCGGCTCACTCCCTGATCTTACGCATGTGGAAATCGTGCCGGACGATGCCGCTGATTGGCGGATTTTCTCGGGGATCTCCCGTTTCCCCCCGCCCTTTCATTCCGGCACTGCTCCATGCTCACCTCAATCACCCTCATCGGCTCTCAAGACCTCGCTGTTAAGAGCCGCCAAAATCTCTTCGCTCACTCACTCAATTATTTCTTGCGGGGCATCACTAGAGACCGGCGAAATTCGCGTTATTATTTTAGGCCGTATTAAATTTTAAACAGGTGTACCTTTGCAATACGTTTCTTATTGGACCATACTTTTATCTGACACGCCCTGGGCAGCTCTACGCTAATAAATTAACATTTTACAATTGTGTTCCCCAACAACACTCAGTTCAGTCATAAAGGGCGTGTCTTCGCATCTATGCAGCAGCCATTGGGAAAACGACACTTGCTCCGGTATATACAATTTTGTGAAGTTGAGCCTGATGGCAAATCATAAAGCGAATTTCGCATGTCTCTAGGCATCACCAACACACCTATTTTCTCCCTGTTTTATTCATACTCGTTAGAAATGAAGTGCTATAATTTATAGGTAAAACATAAGCAAAAGTTAGATTTAATCTAAAACAAGATAATTTTAGATTACCAGACGTATAAAATGATTGTCATATATTACATATTTGAGAAACAACCAACCATGTCATACTTGGAGTGATTTTTTAAAAGTTTGGCTTAAAAAAGTTTGATGAAACTGCGAATAGTATATATATATATATATATATATATATATATATATATATATATATATATATATATATATATATATATAATATCTACAACCATGAATACAGCAGAAGTGCTATAACGGGCAACAAGTAAAAGTCGCAAGATTGTAGAATCCCCGCATTGACTCTCTTCGGTAAGAATTCGATTTCCGTATTCGAGCAGCGGGCGTCTGGCGGCCCCCGACTTGCCACCATCAAGAGCAACGCCATCAGGGAGAATGGCTGGTAGAGGAGGGGGGAACAGGGGGGGGAGTGTAGGGGGTAATGGCCGCCATCAGGGGAGGCCACGGTCTCCGGGATCAAGTGGGGTTATGCACGGAAGGTAATAGCGTTGCTTATTAGGGTCCCTTGCTTAATACCTCGCAGGGCTATCGAAGGGAAACATAGCTTATATCAAAGTCCCCCCCCCCTTTTATGCTAGCAACCCCCCTCCCTCGCGAGCGCTTCGAAATCGTTATAACTAGATTATACAGTTCTTACTGTTAGGACGCAGTGCGTTTTCAATATCTACCCTTGCACCAGAATTGCTGGTTTCACCTGAACTTTGCACTTGTGGATATCATTGCTTGGCCCGGATACATATTTTGTCGCAGCAATTAAAACTAAATATGAAGCCTTGCCAAGTAACTGGATGTCATAATATTCCGTTGTCCCAACCAACGATGTAGTCGATCTATCTGTAGGTATACACGAGAGTGAAAGATGAAAGTAAGTTCTACTTTTTAACAAATTCTCTTTAGTCGTCTTCTTTACGGCTGGATGGGAACACGTCTTATGTGTATTATTAACATAATCGCTTTTAACTTGAAACTGCAGTAGTTGAAAACTGCAGTAGTTACAGTATATTATGGATCTATCAATGACATCTTGCTCCAGTGGTACAGAGTATGCTATCATGGTAACTTAAATTGACCTTTATTTTATTTGTTTTGTGCTCATTAGAATATTGATTTTCGTGGTAGTAGTACAGCATTAGTTAATTTTCATTTTCACTTAATTGACATATGAACATTAATTTTTATTCCAGTGGCAATGCCAGTTCGTGCATGTAATTAGATAGTATATTACGATTAGGGACAGAGGACTACGACAAAAGTACTTTTTCTGGCGCATCTTTCCAAACATTGTATATAATCTTGCTTACAGATACTCCGAAAAAAAAAAAAAAAAGCAACAATGTCACCAGCTATAAGATTTGGTCGTTGGATAAACATATTTTAGGGCATCCAAAGTAATCATGCTTCAGTTCGCTTTGCTGTGGGCGTACCAGTTCCTGATTGGTTGCGCGTGGATCTTGGGACGAGCCACGTGTCTGATAGGCTATCGCACGCTGAGAACGGTTCGCTATTGGCTGGGCTGCTGGGTAGCGAGTAGGTTAACAGGCGATGTTTGGGGAACGGAATTCCACCAAACCGCCGGACAGTGACGCCATTTTGCTGGTGTGTCCCGGAGGTTTTACACCTTTGTATATGCAGTTCACGGTAAACTGAGCACTTTTGTAAGCCCTGCTTGAGATCTACTTGTATGCACATTGTGTATTCTTCCACCTCGTGTAAAATTTACATTGCCGTGAGCCAAATCACTTTGTTCATGGGTCGATCAAGTGAAACTACAATCAACAGAAAAATTGATATTTTACAAATCTGTTAATTTTTACACTTCGATTAATTAAAAAATACAGAAAGCTAAAGGTATAATTTAAGTTATCACAAAATGTTACTCAACACTTTTTATTCGCCTATAAGATATGGAATTATTTTCTCTGAATCGTTACCATCTTTAATGTGCGCGCGTCACTCAGTGTGCCAGTTAAAATATATGAAGGTATAGGCTATTCACGGTAAAATGAGCACTTTTGAAAGTCCTCTAATTTGGAATCATAGCCAAAAAATATATTTTATTTTAGCATTAGAGGTTAACTTCCGAGTGCGGTGGAATATACACACAGTTTTTTTTATAATTTATACGGCAATATTTATTTCAAAATGTGGTTAAAGGATTTCAAAAAAAAAAACGCTGAAATTAAAAAGTAACTAGGCCTACAGAAGTGCTCACTTTATCATGAACAGCATGTAGAAGCAGTGACTTTTTTCTAAAGTTAATTTCCAAAGGGCTCATTTTTTCGGGAACAGCTATTATTCTTACGTAGGTCCGAGTGGCTCACTAGCGGGGTAGTTTCGTTCTGGTAGGCCCCGGTTAAATGCCACGAAGTTTTCTTACTGTGGTACATGAACTGCAAACTTGCACGTGGGATTTTCTAGTAAGTCATACCCCGCGTGAAACTCGCTTGTCCTTAACTATGGGAGCGAGGCCCCGCGGTGGTGTAGTGGTTAGACTACCCGCCATCCAACAAGGCGAACCGGGTCCGATCCTCGGAGGAGCCACCGCGGCTTTTCGCATGTGGGAATCATGGCGGACGATGCCGCCGGTCTGCGGGGGTTTTCTCGCGGATATCCGTTCCCCAGCCATTGCTCACCTTACTCCACCCTCATCGGCTCTCGATACCACGATGTTAAGAGCCGCGCAGTCAACCTCACGCTGTCTTCACTCACTCAACCCTCTATCACCCCTAACATAGATCCAAGAGTTACGATTTTCGACCTCAGTTAAGTCTTAAATTTTCTATAATATTTGCAAAGCATTCAGCTGAATAAATAGTGACTGTGTATGTACTAAAATATGGATAAATGCTTTGTACATGTATCATTCATATCGCCACATGTTGAAATATGTATGAACATCAAAATTTTATAATAACGATAACTCACAAAACTGTGGTAGTGTTATTAATACTGGAATATTTTACTCCAAGTATATAGCAGTTTCGTAGTGGTATTTGTATAAAACATGTTAAATTAAGATTCCATCAATTATGGATTACGCGACACCAAAGGCCTGCCAACTAACAAACCTTTGCACATAAACTCAAAAAACTGAAAAGTAATACAAAGAAAGAATAGCTGGTTGGGCAAAAAAAAAATATATTTTGTTGGGGCAAAATGAATTTGGCAGGGGCAATAAAATATTTGGGAGAGAGAAAAGATTATGTGCGTAGGACAATAAATAATTTTGTAGATGCAACAAAATACAATTTTGGTAGACGTAAAGAAATATTTCGTTCAACAAAACAAGTCAGTTATTTGTTGCAAACAAATTAACAAAGGAATTAATTTGGTTTCAACAACAAAATATTTTATTGCCCCTATGCAAACAAATTATTTGGTTGAGGCAAACGCAAGGTTGAACCACCATAATATTTTTCTGAGTTAATATATAAACGATACTGAAACCGATTTTTTAAAATAAAATATCCGAATGAATTGCCTAGAAGAAAGAAGCGATTGGAGATTGGAAGTAATGGAGCAACAAGCGAAGCAGGAGGAGAAAATCGCCTATCACAGATGGCTGAGTAGCAAAGCCATTTCCGTCGGGGAGGTACATAATCGCATTAAGCGGGAGGTGAAGAAAGTGGCGATTAACTCGATGGAAGCAGCATGGGGGAAGAAAGTGCGGCGAAGTTGATCGTTTAGCGCGGGACCGAAGTCTCGTCTGCGGAGTATTGGCGCGACAAGCTGTCTGTGACCAGAACATGGCCCATAGCAGAACTTTATGCCTTCCAGGTTTACGACTTAAAAAAGAAGATGAGAGAGTTTACTGCGTAGGAGAAAAAAACGGGGGGGGGGGGGGGCAAAATAACGATTACGTTATTGAAGTAGCACAAAGAAAGTTTGAAATGAAGAGAGAGAAGGAATATTATCTCTTAACACTTTCTTTAACAGTAGTAAAAATTACAGGCACCCAATTCCACGTGAGTTTTTGCATTTGAACTAGTGTGACTGTATTTTACAGCGAGAACCAGCGAGATGTATAAAGTTTTGGCAGCAACCGCTATGGGAGTTAACAGCTCGAGCTGTTCGCACAACAGGCTAACTGGTTGCCTGTTGGCGATATACTGCCTTACACGATATACCTATCAATTTACTGATTTCCTAACATCCATGTGTTGACACACACGCGCGCTCAGAAGCACAAGTTGAGGAGACGTTTAAGCAACGAAGAACTGTTAAAACATTTGATGCAGTAACAAATAAATATATTCTTTTAGAAAACTGGAGAGTAGAGTGATGATTATAATTCATAAATGCTCCTGAAGTGATTCACTTTTTCACTGCAGGTGTGCAGAATCATCTACATATTGCAAAGTCAGCATATTTATGGTGCCAATGTTACACACCTGGAAATTTCTTCTCTACGTACATATCCTTTGAGGAATGCATTTTGCCAATTACTTAATACTGTACTCAATTGTTTATCTCTTACTGTTTGTTGGGAGTGTTGGGAATATTACCTAAGGTCATAGACGTCTTCCCGTTCGTTGTGAATGTAAAACGTAATATTTGCAATTCTAAGTACGCCATTTATCGTACATTTAAACAATATGAACCAATAACTTTCGCGAATAATAAATTTTCGAAAAAAAAAAAAAAAAAAAAAAAAAAAAAAAAACCAAATCTCGAAACGTGGTTTTTGAGTGACGTTTTCTAATGGTTTTCAGTTAAAAGAAAAGTCCTAGAGGAATTAGAATTAATAACTACGGACACCCGGTTTACATTCTCAAAAATTTTCTAAAGGTTTGTGAGTTAAGAGATTTGGTCGGCTCTCAAAGGCGAGGTCTTGAGAGTCGATGAGCTTGAAGCGAGGTTAGTTTGGAGCAGCGCCGGAATGCAAGGGCGTGGGAAACGGGAGATCCCTGAGAAAACCCGCCGACCAGCGGTAGCGTCTGCCACGAATCCCACGTGCGAAAATCGAGGAATCCAACGTGGTTAGCATTGGTGGGAGGCAAGCAGTCTAGCCACTACAAAAAAAGGGAGATATGATAAGTGGTATTTAATAGCACTTTAGCTCAGGTCTACTCTCTTGATTGGATGATTTGCGTGTTACGCGACCTAGGTGTCTGCTCGCGAATCACAGACGCACGCTACACGAGTAACCTATTTCCGATTGGCCAGCCAAGGAAGAGAATGTTTTCTCACAAAGAAACGCAACCAAGTAAAAAAAAAAACACTGATATACCCTTAGGGTATTTAAATACAACATTCGAGAAAATACTTCCACAAAAAATTTCTGGTGACTCCACCAATAACACTCCTTTAAAGAGGTTGGTGGGGGGGGGACACCGAATCCCGTATAACTTGGTTTGGGATAGAACTGGCCACTGGTTCGGGCAGTAGCCAATGAACAGAGCTGAAGCTTGAGTACAAGACTGTGGAGTCTAACCTGCAGGCCATTACACGAAGTGATGTGAGTGTTGGGAAGGGAGAAGCTGGTCATTGGAGCTGATACTAATGCGAAGTGATGTGAGTGTTGGGAAGGGAGAAGCTGGTCATTGGAGCTGATACTAATGCGAAGTGATGTGAGTGTTGGGAAGGGAGAAGCTGGTCATTGGAGCTGATACTAATGCGAAGTGATGTGAGTGTTGGGAAGGGAGAAGCTGGTCATTGGAGCTGATACTAATGCGAAGTGATGTGAGTGTTGGGAAGGGAGAAGCTGGTCATTGGAGCTGATACTAATGCGAAGTGATGTGAGTGTTGGGAAGGGAGAAGCTGGTCATTGGAGCTGATACTAATGCGAAGTGATGTGAGTGTTGGGAAGGGAGAAGCTGGTCATTGGAGCTGATACTAATGCGAAGTGATGTGAGTGTTGGGAAGGGAGAAGCTGGTCATTGGAGCTGATACTAATGCGAAATCATGCGAATGGCATGGGGAAGAAACTGACGACCGTGGCATGGCGGTTGATCGCTTCCTTCTACAAAACGAGCCCCACGTCGCGAATCAACCGGATGACATTCCCACGTACGTGTCACCTGCGTGTGGCACAGCATCTGTGCTGGAAATTACTGTTGTAACAAGGAAGTCAGCCCTGACCTGCTGACTTTTTGACTGTTACTTAAGATCCAACCAACATTCACCGATTAATTATCTTTGAGATAAAAGAAAATCGTGGGAGAAGCAGCGAAGACACTCCTGTGACAAAATTAATACACCGCCGTGTGAATTGGAGAATATTTGATGAAGTGCTAACGGAGTAACTCCGTAAATACACACTCTAGGAAATTATTCACAAATTTACTTCATGAGTGTATACGTAGAGTGAGAAAGCGGGAATGGTAAAGTTATTTCCCATACATTCATGCTAGCGTTACGACATTTGCTCGGGAAACGCTAAACATGCCGCGTTAGCTGACAATCGCACAGCTAAAGTGCCTGGTAGAATGATATTTCTAATAATTTCAATGCAAACTATAAATGGTATTAATACAGTAGGAGTTCCTGTTGGAACTAGGCGTGTGAATATTCTTTCTGTATTTTTTATTCAACCATATAGTATAAATTATAATAATAAGGGTAATGCTTAAGTTAATGCTATAGTTAGATGACTTGTTCTTGTAAATAGATATGGAAATAATCGTATTTCATTATTAATTATAATTATTATGAAAAATTTAAATGAGTAATAATGTTGTTCCTTTATTATATTTTCCTAGTAATACATTAAGTTCATTATTTATAGTATTCAATTTTTTGTTTCATATTAATGAGTATCTTTGTTTATTAATCAAATTTATGTTGGTAATATTATTGATCCAATTAATGCTGCTCTTCATTTAAATTGAGTATTAAATAATCTTGTTGATGGCTCAGAAATAGAGTATATATTTGTCATAATTTTCAAGTATATATGGGTTAAAAAATTCCAATTCAGTTTAGGAAGTTAAGCAGGACTTTTTTTTAGAGTGCAGGACTGAAAGTTCGGAATATCTACACCGGAGAACAGAAGATCTAACAAAATTAATCCAGGGACATGTGACACGGTTCTGCGAACCTCAATACGAGGACTACCGCTAAATAACTGGCGGGATGATGCATTAGAACAACTTAGAGAGCAGGTCAGAAAGAAAAATAAATAAAATTTCAAAGACGAGACAAACATGGGAGAAGAATATCAGTGAAAGGAACACAACATAAAAAGGCGGGATTATAAGAATAAAAGAAATTAAGAGGAACTCCTGGAGATTTGTCTGCGACAAAGAAAGAGAATGAAGACCCATGGGGACTTGAATATAAGATCGCGGAACTCGTGAAATTTCCTTATCCCACTTTATAAGAGTTTTGCAGCACGATTGAAAAATTCTTGCTGGTAAACAAAAGGAGTAAACGAATTTAATCCAACATCCGAATATTAGAAAGAGGGAGCTAATGTGTTTCCTCAGTACTAACATTTGAAAAGAAAAAAAAATCGATCTCGGCCACAAAAAGTTGTGTTGGTATTCATATTGTAAAAATGTTTTGTGTTGAACACTAAACTATTCAGTTGCCACCAATAAATTTTTTGTGACCACTAGGAGTCGTGGTGGTGTAGCTTCGCCCTCATCGGCTCTCAAGACCTCGCTGTTAAGTGCAGCCCAAATCTCTTCACCCACTCACTTTGCGGGCCCTAAAATTTCATTTTGAGTTGTATACGAAACATTTCGTGTTTACGGCGGAAACGTTTGGCATAGTAACTAAATATTGTGAAGCTGCCATCATATATATATACATACCTTATATATATTGTATATATGTACGCCCAAAGAGTGCGTCATGTTTGCCATTGATGCAGCATCATGCAGGGAGTATCAGTTGAGTGGACCTCCAATGATACACAAGAAGATAACACCTACTTTCATGACGCCAAGTCGGTTACAACATTATAACGCGACTACATTTGCCGAGTTGAACTGAGATATTGGCCGGCTCTTAACAATGAGGTCTTGAGAGCCGTCGAGCACGAAAAGAGGCGCGAGTGGACCAGCGCCGGGATGCAGGGGCTGAGAAAATGGGAGACCACCGAGAATACCTTTCGACCAGCGACATCGTCCGGCACGATTCTCACTTGCGAAATTCCGCGAAAGCATTTGAGAACGTAGTTTTAAACAATCCCGCGTTAAATGGTTGCATAATATTCGTGCGCGTTTGCAAGATGCCTGAAACTGTTTGTGCTGATATGAAAAGGATTTAAAAGTTTCCTTTTTCTCAGCATTTGTATTATTTTACTGTATATAAACAGCATGCAAATAAGGGCGGGGGTTTTAATAATAACTTGCTTCCCTAAAATTTTCACAGACTCACATAAATGAGACATTGATACCATTATTTATTTCGTTGGCACTAATAGTTGTAAACTTTTTTCAGTCCGGAGGGGGCCGTGGTGTTTGAGCGGTTAGACTGCTCGCCTCCCACCATGACTATTAGGGTTCAATCCCTGGCCGGGTCACTCCCAGATTTTTACACGTGGGAATCGTGCCGGACGATGCCGTTAGTTGGCGGGTTTTCTCGGGGTTTTCCGGTTTCCTACTCCCTTGCATTCCGACGCTGTTCCATTCTCGTCTCATTTCACGCGCATCCGCTCTCAAGACTTCGTTGTTAAGAGCCGCCCAAAAATCTCAACTCAACTTAAATTACGGAAGCGTCTGAACCATATACTACATTTATGTGAACACGAGCTCCGCAAGGCACCCGCGAGTTTGTCATTTTCTTATTTTTTCTTGCGTATTAAAATTTCTCGTTGATGAAAAGATGCCTACTACCTGAATATAAAACTGCAAACATAATAGATTATAGTATATGTTATCACTCTTGCATGCAAAGGCTTTCCACACGAAATACAATTAAAGTTTTAATTCTATAGACGAATGATACAACGTCCATTAAAATTAGTCTGTTTAAAATTAGCAGACACACCTGTTACCCGGCGTAATGCGCGAGATAATAAACAACAGTTGCCAACTAGACAACGCGAAACATTGCTTCCTTTGTGAAAACAACCGTCACGTTGGTATAATTTCGCTTCATTAAAAAAAAATTTACCTTCTCCTCGTGAAACGAGTAATTCATTCGGGACTGCCGTTGTTAATTTAATGAGAAAGCAGTGGAATTAATTCCCTTTTAAAGACTGAATACATTTTATACCAGGAAGAGATTAATATTACGTCTATTATATTCCAGAGGCGCTAAAACAGTATATTGCATCAGGAACCCAAGCGGAATGAAGCGAGAGAGCGTGGGTATCTAGTTCCTCCTATCCTGGTAACATATTTCGTAAAACCAAATTACTCTCGCTAACGAAATACCATAGATATTCATGAGCAAAGATGGAGAAATCTCAAGAGTTTGTGTTAACGTACGAGACTCCAGAAACTTTCTCCTTGAATCCTTAATACAGTAGTTATTTTTGTACAGTTTCATAGAATTCCGACACTTCCTGGGTTTGTAGGGAAACTGTAGTAAAGGAAGGATATAGACGGAACGGATCATATACGAAACAGTTCGTAATTGAATTTTTTACCATAGTAGCGCTTGATTAATAAAACACAATGGAAAGATGGCATAGAAAGTTGTTTGAAACTTTATGTGTATTATATGAATATTATAATGCTATATGAAAGATACTGCACAATAATACCATATAAACTGTATTACAAGATCTTATAGGGATAATCTAAAAATAAATAATTTATAGGCAATGAACAAAACACAATCACGGAAATTAAAATCTTAACACAATTTTTCCGCAAATAACGGCTTAAGAACTTTATGGAATTAGTAAGAAACCAAACTACGGGAAAAATATCTACGGAGTAGCTAGAGAAAATAACTTTTTACAGTAATTACACGGAATGGTTTGTAAGCATAATTTTTGACAAGAACTTTGTGGACCGACTGGAGAAGATATTATCAACACTTGATCTTAAAGAGTTATTGAAAGAACATACAAGAAGTTTTATATTTTTACAGCAGTGTTACAAGAGAACAGTGATAGCAAATTAATAATTCTCAGCCAGAAAGAAGTAATTACCTGTCATTAAGGGCCCTGCCTACTGACTGGCAGCTACGAAATTTAAATAGGAAATCCCATGTTAAGGAAAGTTTTCCTCAGTACGTTAATTTTTAATATTAAATTTTCAAACTAAATTCATTATTCACGAAATTTTTATGAGGTGATCCCTGTGAGCATATATTTTCAATATAGATATGCATTATCAACTTTTTTTTTTTTTTGTAAAACGTCAATTTTAATTATTATTTGCAAACAGGATATAATGTTATGGAAAAATATCTGCTGTGGGGTATTTCTCCTAACATATCCGTGAATAATACATTTTGTTTGAGACGGCTACCATTAAAATTAATGCACTGAGGCGAAATTATTTTAACATGGGATTTCCTATTTAAATTTCACAGTTGCCGTTAATGTTACAAAGCGCCAAGCAATATGTGACATAAAATGTAGAAATTTTGTGTAGTTTTAAAAAATGCTGTTTTAAAACAAGTTGCCAAGATAATTTCTGTAACACTACAGTTAAATAAAAGCGAATTTTACTAAAAGTTAATGTTCACGGAATATGCACGTATATGCTCAGGGGGCGAGTTTGTATGGAAGTTTATTTGCTCTTAAAGTCAAAACTCACTTTTATTATTTTACTGTTCCGCTGGACTTTATCGGATCGTAATAAATTATTATTGCTGGTCAACAGCTCCATTTATAAGAACACGATGGATATTTAAACCTTTTACATCTGTCGCGACATGTTGATTGGTACATAGTCAACACGAGACTTCATTGGCTGACGGCCAGCCAATAATAAACGTTGCAGAGTACAGTAAGCGTGTCCGGTGTAACTAGCGTCAATAGGACGATGGTAAGTGTAAAAATTATCCAACAGAACTGATATAGCTGTAGTGGAGAATATAGGCAACTCATTTCAATCTTGTCTTCAGTGCGAGTTCATTTCTGCCGCCCTCAAAGGGTTCATTTTACACTGTAGACTTGAAGATTAATATAGACTTGGAGGTACACAAACCATGTTATATTTTATATTAAATAATGTAATGTAAAAATGTAACTTTCCTCTGTCTGTAGTCACAACAAAATTCTTGGCAACTACTTTCCCAAGGCAAAGTATGTCAAACGTACAATAACAATTTTACTGTACAGTAGGGAAGCTATGTTTACGAAAGACAGGAAAAATTAAATAAATGAACAAATAAAACCCCACCGAGCACTCACAGCCAGAAACACCTGATTTTCATGGATAACATTTTGGAAATACAAACCTCAAATAACCTTTTACGCCACAATTATTTCCGAGTTACTACTGCACAAGTAGTTTAAGGCCCAAGGGAAATTATAGGATGAAACACACACTATATGGAATACCACGTCAGACGAGAAAAATATCTTTCAGTAAGGCTTACACTGGGTCAGCGAACATAATTCATCTTGGAAGCAATTACAGGTGGTGAAAACTTTTTTTTATGTGTGTATCTGTATTTTAAATTACCTTATCTCCACTCAACTTTAGTGATATCATGATATTAAGGCCACGATCCTTCGTTTCTACAGCTTTTGCAAGAATTAATTTTTTGTACCCAAACGCGAGCCGTTATCGTAAAATCCTCTTACGAATTTGTCACGAATTGTTTTTATTATATAGTCTAATTTTTTCAACACAAAAGAGTGTATAGGGCTACTTTTATCCAATTAGTTAATTAACGAAAATTTTGTTTGATTAATAATTAGTTAAAATTACACAGTTTTATGTGTTGAAAAAATTAAACTACATAATAAAAATAATTTATAACATAATTGTAAGAGGATTTTACAATATAGGCTCCCGTTTGGGTACAAAAAATTAGTTATCGCGAAAGCTGTAGAGATGAAGGATCGTGGCCTTAACGCCGACGATTTCTAAGTGTCTGCTTGAGAGTCAGAGACATCCAGTGGGGGCTGTGTGGTTGAACTGCTTACCTCCCACAAAGGAGAACCAAGTTCGATTCCCCGCGGGGTCGCCTCCGGATTTTCGCATGTGCGACTTTTGCCGGACGATGCCGCTGGTCGGCGGGTTTTCTAGGGGTCTCCCCCGTTTCCCCCGCCCTTTCGTTCTGGCGCTACTCCGTTCCCACCTAATTTCTCCATCATAGCCTACCAATACCTCGTTGTTAAGCGCCGACCGAATCTCTCCACTCACAACCATCAAGTTATGTTCACTGTGGAAATGAAGATGTGTGTGTGTGTGTGTGTGTGTGTGATGCATGCATAGACACCTGAGAAATTCGCGGATTCGTTTCTAGATAAGTTGGAATTCACAAACTTGAACGTTCATGTTACTTTTGATATTGGTCGAGGCGTTTTCCGAAACCTCCTGGAAATGAATGAGCCAATAACAAACATGCAATAAACTCTATCACTAAATTATACTGTCACAACAAGCAGCCAATGAACAGTTCGTAACGTAAACACAAGAGCGTAGACAATATCAATTTTCGAAATTCTTTAATTTTTTTCAGTTTCTGACTTTTCAACTCTGTTTAAAGGTGCAACATATTGATTGCTCCTACAATTGTTTAAACATTAAAATATTTAAAAAACGCAATCAGGGCGCTCAATAAAATTATAAAAATACACATTAAAATTGACTGAAATGAATCCCAAACAAAGGATTATAAAAATATTATGATTTATCACTCTATACTCATGTAAATGCAACAACAAAGATTAAACAAATGAGTATCATGATATCTTGTTGCCTCTTAATTCAAATAAATCAAGTTGCAGAGGAAAATCTTTACTCTCCAGCACCACTCTGAACATTTAACTCATTTTGAAGGGAAATTTGATGCTTAGAAAATATTAAACCGCCAAACTTTACATAAATTTAAAAAAACCTTCTGTCAGATGGGGCGCTTCAGCCTATCCAAAGCCCATCTGACCTAAAAAGAGACATTTACAAACATTAAAAAAAATACAAATTAAAACCTTTTAAATCAATTTAAGCACCGACGATCTCAAATGAATGCACTTGCAGGTGAGTTATCCAATGCTTTCAAACTAGTGCAAGTCGATGCGGTCCCACTTGAACGCCACGAACTTTTCAAGCGACTTATAGAAAAGAGTTTAAAGTTTACTTATCAAAAAGACGTTTCAAAGAAAAGGTACTACAAGTTAATCCAAACTTCAATTTTGAAAACTCCAGGAAAACCAAACAGAATTTAGAATGCAAATATATAGCGATCACATAAAACCCGAACGCGGTTTACCGCAAAATTACTACAGCATGTCCCGAACCCACCTCACCCTGAGAGATACATTTCAGCTCGCTATCTCGTGCGAGATTATGCCTGTTGAACAGAGTCCATCACGGACCTACGAGCAGGTAATACCAGAGCGGTATTAACGCTGAGTAGAAGCGGACGAGCTCTGCTCGAAAGTAAATCCCGTTCATACTGAATTCACAACTGCCAATCACAGCACGGGAACTCGCCGCGCATGCGCAGAAGTGGAGGCGATTGCCAAGAGGTAGGCCGGAAAGTGGAGTAGCAGTTCAAGTTATTTATAACATATCAGCGCGCTCTATAAGCGCGGGCGGCGCTGACACAAGCTGAGCTAGTTGACTGATATCTGCATGATGTTATATGAGACTGTAAAGTCTAGCTTACAGGTCATTGAACTCGAGAATTTATCAGGTCTCTATATATGTATGATGAATGACGTAGTGCACCCATAGTTACTTACGACGTTACCGAAGCCTTGCTATACGTCTATTCAATTTAACATTTTTTTGAATGAGAACTTTTTCATTCTAGGCATTACCAAAAATCGCATGATATATCTGTTTTTATTTATATTAATCAAATACAAATGGAATATTAAAATGTATAGATAAATCAAATGAAGTAATTGTAGAGATTTGGGCGGCTCTTAACGTCGTGGTCTTAAGAGCCCATGAGGGTGAAGTGAGGTGAGCATGGAGCAGCGCCGGAATACAAGGGTGGGGGAAACTGGAGATCCTTGAGAAAACCCTGCGACCAGCGGCATCGTCCGGCACGTTTACCACAGAAAATCCGGGAGCGATCCCGCCGGGATTCGAACCCGGTTCATCTAGGGCATTGACTTTCAAAGTGGTAGCCATCCCCCCCCCCCCAAGGGAGTTGGGACGACATGCCGAGCTGTTCACTTATACAGTTAGTAAATGGAACTAAGACTTCTTTAATCGGACTGTATTCAATAAGTTTTAAAATTAAAAATTTTAATAAAACCTTTAAGACTTTTATTCGTTTTTGTTTTACCCTTATATAATAATGAAGTTGTGACTCGGAGGGGGGGGGGGGGGCGTAGATTTCTTTTTGCAGAAGGGAGGCGTGATAAACTAAAGTTTGCGAACCCCTGACGAGTATGGTCTTATCACTACACCACCACAGCCGATAATTTATAGTTTTCGGTTAACCAAAAATAAGGTACTTTGACGTCAGCATAAGTAGGAAATGCTTCGATACACATGTTTTCGAAATAACCAGACACGTCATACAAACAGCTAATTGGAGTACGCGGTAGACTTCAATACTGTA